>OY728140.1:979858964-982358964 GCA_963277665.1 Viscum album | reverse complement strand
TTAAAGTTAAGAAATAAAATAATTGGTACGACAAACATTATTTTATTTCACTTAAAGCCAATTAAAAAGCCACTTTAAGCTGCTTAAGCTAAGTTGAATCGGATATGGTAGAACCCGAAATATCCTACCCTCTGGGTAGGATATTTGTGAGGTGGGGCCCGCACGAGCCCCACCGTTTCTTTTCCGCTAAGTAACGCACCCGCGAAAACCCGTCATTATGAAAGTCAACTGACGCGTTTTCATAAATTCTTAACGCAGCTTTTAATTGGGCGGTTAAATTCGTTAAATTAATTCTATGAATTAATTTAATCGTTTCTGAACCTGTTTACAATCCTTTGGCGTAATAATAAAATAAGACCAACGCGCGACATCTTGAGTATTGCTTGTTGATAGGATTTTAGCAGAAATATTGTGCATTTATCCTCCTTCGTGAAGAACGCGGAGAACACGAAGAATGCGAAGAAATCCGTCACCCTCGGAGATTGACGACGCTTCTTCCGAGACGTTCTTCCCCGCAATGATCTCCGATCACCAACTGCTTGAGGTAGGAGATTTCTGGTTTCTCCTTTTAATTTCTTTGTGGATTATAACAACAATATGGATTTAGTTATTATTAATTAAATCTATATGTTCTTGAAACTAGGAGTTCGCCGACACGACACCGTTTTCCGCGACGAGGCGACGCCCTTCCGCGACGACGCGACGCCCTACCACGACGCGACGATTGCCTCCTTCCGCGGCGATCAATTCCACGAAGAATGTGCCTGCGATGACATGACGAGGTAGAGGTTTTTTGTGAAATAATTTATATTCCCATGATTGTTTCTTTAAAAACGAAGAACCCGGATCAAGTTCAATTTTAATTCTATTTAAAATTGTGCCTTTTTTATTATTCATGTGTTGGATATTTTATTCCCGATTGTTATCACCTAACGCGGAGGGTGCGGGCCAAACAAACACGGCCCGACAACCATCCACAGTTCTTCATTGTTGTACAGATTAACGGGTGATGATAGAACAAGCCGCATAGGTGATTCGTTGATTCCGTTGGGAAGAACGGGACCCAAAAGGAGCTACGGCGCAGACGGGAGTGAAATCGGACCACCGGAGCAACTCCGGTGGCCCGCGGAACACACCGGAGGCGACGGCGCTCCGGCGAGCCGCCGGACAGGGCCGCCGCGTCTGAAGCTGCGGCGGCGGCGGCCAGCGGACCCACGGCTGCGCGGGTCCAGCATGAACGGGACGTGGCAAATCCATGTCCACTGAATTCCAGCATGACCCCACGTGGGCCACAGCTCTTTCATCCCGCGAGGGCAGAGCCCGGCGGCTCCCTCGCTCAGCCGTTCGGCCGAGCCGAGCCGGGCCGGCCCGACCGACCGGGTCGCACCCTGGCCGGACCGGGCTGCGCCGAACCGGGTCCGAACCGGACCCGGGTCGGGTGGACCCGGTTCGGGGTGACCCAAGGGGGGTCGGTCCGGGTCGGTCCGGGCCAGACCCCCCGTCTTTGGACCGTTTTTGGTCGTTTACCCGTATCTTGAGCTACGAGCCTCCGAACGACGCGCCGTCAGCTGCGATGCAATCCATGGATCGAGAAGGTCGTTTTGGTATATCGCACTCAAGGTTTCAGAATACTTTGTGTTCGACCGAGTTGGTTCGTACACAAAACACACCGGGCTCTCGGAGGGGAAACACTCATATCTTGAGCTTCAGACATCCGATCGACGTGCCGTCGTCTTTGTTGAATTCCTCTAAGTGAGAAGGATCTTTTGGAATACTCTGCCTGAGGATTGGGCATTGGTGGAGTACGGTCGGGTTGGTTTTTCCTTAAAAACCAACCGGGCCCCTGGGACGAAAAAGCCAATAACTCTCAGACCGGGCGTCCGATTGATGCGCCGTCTACGACGTTGAGTTCTTGTTGACGATACATAACTTTTGGATACATCAACTCTGGACTATGTGTCAGTTGATGTATCAGCCTCTCGGCTCGTGGAGCAGACCCTTCCAAATGAGCTTGCTATGTGCGGGAACCCTAGAGCTGGTTGCGACTGCTACTGTGACGACGGAGACTGTGCAGAGATCCTCAATGGATTCGACGGCGACGACTACAACACTCAGCGATCCTTTGTGGGTCAGTGCTACCGATCCTGTGTGGGTCCGATCCTGTGTGGGTCAACATTCAGCGGTTCTGTGTGAGCCAGCTTCAACAGGTCCTGTGTGTGCCAGATCCTATGTGGGTATTTGCGGGGGTTAGTTACCTATCAATCCTTTGTGGGTCAGATCCTTTGTGGGACATTGTGGGGGTTAGTACCTATCGATCCATTGTGGGTACGACGAATTAGATGGATCAGTGATCATCTCTATCGTCATTCGAAGAAGTATACCTCTGTGAGATGAAACTCTGTTTTACTTTACTTTGTGGATTGTGTTGAGCCATCCTTTGTGGATTTACGTTTTACTTTCCTTTGTGGATTGTATTGAGCTATCCTGTGTGGATTTACGTTTTACTTTCCTTTGTGGATTGTGTTGAGCTATCCTGTGTGGATTTTACGTTTTGATTTCCTATGTGGACTGGGTTGTACTTGAGCTCGGATGTTGGAGCTGAGTGAGAATTGATGACTTAGGTATATGTATGGGAATATACCTAAGCTGTGTCGGATGTTACTTCATGATTTTATCTTTCCTTTGTGGTTTATCCTTTGTGTATTCTGGGAGACCTTCGGGGGTCTCAGGGTCCCTACTGAGTATCTTATACTCACCCTTGCACGGGCTATTCCCGCACTACGTTGTGTTGATTGCAGACGACGGATTGCACTGATCATGGTGGAGGCTTGCGGAGCAGGATGGTACCTAGAGGTGGACCACTGGGCGGGGTGTACTCAGAGCGGTAGGCTGGACCGGAGGAGCAGTGGAGGCTTTCTGTACCCACCCTTCAGGTGGGACTTCCATAGGATGGCTCGACGTTGCGGCTTTACTTTTTAGTTTCTGTTTTTCCCCATTCAGTTGTACTTTACAGTTGGGATTGTATTTCCGGCCCCCTTTACTTTTCTGCAATTATTGTTGTACCAGCTTTTACTTTGTGTTTACTTTTTACGTTTGCTTACTCTGTACTGCTTGTTTTCTTTCCAAAGGCAATGCCTTCCCTTTTACCGGTATTTTACGCCTTGGTGCTAGTCGCCAGCACCTGGCCTATAGAAGGCAGGCTTGGGGTAGTCACGGCACCGGCCCCGAGGACGGGTCATGACATCCATGATCTAAATTAAGATTATAGTTTGAGGTGGAGATAGTATGATATAAAAGTCATCTGGTTCCCTTTTTATCACAATTCTAGATAAAAATACATTTGAATTCAATAATTTTTTTACCAATGTTAGTATCCAATTGTTCCCAAGATCTTCAGTTTCCTCTAGTATTTTAATGAATTATTCTAGATATTTTTGGAAAATTTTGTATAAAACATATGCTATATCAAAAGTTTTATTTAAGGTAGGTTCATTGAATAAATGTTATTCAAAAATATTTTACTAATATTGTTTGATATCTAATACTTCTTGCTTTATTTGGCCATCATGTGGTTATATCTCTTTATATAGGGGCATTGGGAAATACCCATCTTGAGTGTCCACTCTCTCAAAACCCACTGGTGATGGGTTTGTTCTCTCAGGAGAGTCATGCTATCAAGATTTTCAAGAGAAGGAAACGCATAATGAAATTATTATTCAAATATTTCTTCATCTACTATCACTATATGCATTAGAAACTACTCTATCCTACCATTATATTGTATTATGTTTTCATCACATAAATCATGGGGAAATATTTCTATAAGTGTATGTTCTATAAAATTGATTAATTATTCAAATATGACCATATGGTTTCTATTTTTTCCTTACTTGACAACTCTTATAATTTTGGTTTCCAAAAAGGTGTTTTTTATCATTCATCTCTCTTTCATTAAACTCCTTTCCTATATAAAACATAGGCATGCATGATTATTCATAAAAGGGGAGTTATATGTCTTATTACATAGTGAAAAAATAAATTAAATAGATTCCAATGAATGTTATTCACTCTTGTGTCAAACTACCTGGAGTTTTTTATTATATTAATTCCTCTGGGAGGATCTTATAGTTTCATTGTAGGGAAGGGGTTTCATGTATTTCTTCTTCATCCTTTATATATTCTTAATAAAAAATAGGTTCTTCTTATTACTTGTATGTTTTTTAGTTTAGATCATTGTATAGGATTGGAGAGTGGTGGCCATCATAGACATTTTTTACTTCAATTCCCTCAATTGTCAAAAATTCTCCTTCAGTTGTTCGTTTAACAACATTGAGCCAGTGAGTGACTCTTGAATCACCTATGTTGTTTGTTCATATTCATTTTGATGTTGTCAGTTTATTTGATATTCATATTTAGTATATTCAGTATTATGCTTGGTTAAATACTCCCACCCATTGGTATGATCCATAGGCCAATAATGATTTTTTCCCTAAAACTTATCCCCATCCTAAAATTGAGAAAAATTATTTATCTCTCATAAATTATTTCACTCGGTGTATATCCCTGATTAAAATAGAGAAATTATTGATCTATATGAATATTGGAAATTTTTTGGTAATCATTAAATTTAATCCCAATTTGGTGATTATCTCTATTATTTTAAAATAAAGAAATAATAAAACAAAACAAAGAAAAAAAACACAAGAAAGAAATATATACAAAGTTATAAAAATAAATGATCAGTCGGGTGCTCAGTAATGCCTCCAATGATATAGGGCTACAGTGGGCCTCATGTAATTAATTTTGTATCTCCTTCAATATAGTTAATGAAGCTTACCACAATTTTCTCTTGATGAGCCAAGATAATATACTCACTATCGTAATAACTTATTAATGAATTTATTTAGAGTTATTAACATTTTATAAAAAATTAATAATGAAATATTATTTTTTTATTTTATCAAAATAAAATTGATGAAAAACAATACAGAATAAGTTAAAGAATATATATTGAAGGTTATGTGGAGAATTATATAACTTTATAACATTATTATTTATTATTAAAAAATAGTTCAATCAATAAAAAGAATCAGAACTATTTATCTGATCAGTACATACTATTTTTCATGTATAAGGAATCAATTATACTCAATGGATTTCTAACAGAAATGTAACCTACTTAATCTAATTCTTTATTAGGAATGAACACTCCTCAATCATGAAATTGAATCTATTCAACCTAACATTAATTGATCACTTTATGTTTAACAATAATATTTTCTCACCACCACTTGTATGGTGAGTGAATCAATAGTTGGGAAACATTAAATACCATACAATGAAAGGGTGATAAATAATTGATACAAAATTAAGTTAATATTGTATCCACCACTCTCTACATTTAGTAATTCAGTACAATTAGTGATATAGATTAGGAACTAAACAAAAATAATTAGTATCATAATTGTGTTTCCCCTTGGGCCACACATAATGGGTTCAAACTGCACAATTGTGATGTCTGATATCATGGTTATATCTCTATGATTGGGAATAAAAATGAAATAAAAGAAAGGTATAATAAAATATATAATAATAAATAAGAAAAATCAAATAAAAATGAATTTTAAAAAAATACTAATCAATGAATTTCCATATGGTTTAAGATTGGATTCTCTTATAAGTCTGATGGGGAAATATATTAATAGTTCTAAAACAAAATTTCAATTTATTATGTATCTTTAGTACCATATTCTAATTCTCATTGATTTTTTCCTAGTGTATATCTTATGGGTAGATATTTCTTTATGTTCATACCCATAAAATATTTTCCATCATTTAATTTATTCCAACAATATTCCTAGTATCTTGGATTACTTGATTTCTATATGAGAGTTACATGGTTTCTTGAGAGGGTATTTACATGATGAGGGTTGAATATATGAATAATATTTTTTATTAATATGTAATAACTAATTATTTTCGATGAAATTATTTTCATCCCTGATTGAATTGTCACTCTAATTTCAATCAAAAGTGAGGGCCTGTGGGGTAGAAGAAACTAGCACACATAGGATTCACCTTCCACAAGTCCCGAGAATGTGGAATTCTTCATAAATAGAAGAAATTTATTAATTAATTATAAATAATTCCCATTATTTATATCTCTATTGAATATGACATGAGGAAATCACAAAAAATATTATCCTAACTATATTAGTCATTTGTTGCACACACACTACATATTTAATATTCTTTCCATGATGTTTTAAATATGACATGAGAAAAGGTTTGTAGTATTATTCATATGTGATATCCCCAAGATGATTTCAAAATATATGATGTAAATTGGTGTGGGTATTCTCACCCACCATGATATTTAATAGTTCATTGTGAATCTTACATGTGTGAAAGGCCATTCTGATATGATCTTTATATATTTCAACGCTTCATTCACCTAACATGTGTAATAGGTGTAAGGATATAATTACAAGAGAATAAATTATTTTTTATGTGAGGGGTATGTTGTGGATGAGTTTTCTTCTATAGGTGATACCTGAAAAATATTCTTCCATGAGTGGGGTTGATTATATTCGAACATGTGGACTTAGCCACATTCATTATTGTGAAGTAGCTCCTGATTTCTTAGTTAATCAAACATAAGTAATCCCCCCTTGTATTTAATATTATGAAATTTTGGGTCCTTATTAATTTATAATTGATATTTTTCCTTTGTTTTATTCTCATGTAGACCTTACAATAAGTCAATAAATCATAGGCCGCACATAAAAAACCACACATACATAGTATTGAATTGTTTTAATCCTACACATCTATAGAAAAACCCATATAATATGAAACAATATTTTCAATTTTCAAATAATCATCCCTTAAAAAATTTTATAACAAAAACTCATCACACCCAATAGATAAAAATGATATTCATTTGTAATTAACAAAATAATAATAATTAAAATAATTATAAAACAAGAATTCCATCATTTTACAAATAAATGCCATCTTATTCTAAAATGTAAAAATGGGGTTTTTACCCATAATAATGAAAATTATATTATTATATTCAATGTATAATATAATTTTAATGTCCATATATTTCGTCTTTTAAACTACCTAGACACGAAAACCCACATGCCTCCAAAATATTAAGTGGACTAACAGAGACTCATCAAGTGATGCACATGAATACAGGTGTACTAAATACCAGGAATGATGACCTCTACCTTGAATAAGTGGGAGATTTCTTAATAGTGTTAGTAATGTGGGGGAACACACCTTATTATGTTAATGGGAGTCCCAACATCATTCTTAATTTGGAGGAATTACACCCAAAGAATGTATGGGATTATCAAATTCTAGGAAGAATTTATGAGACTCATCACCTATCATTAGAATATATCAAGGGGAATTCATTAAATCATGTTTACTCTAAACATAATTCATGATTCCATTTAACATCTTTATTGATCTTAACTACTGACATTGCATTGTGTCTCACCTCTTTTTTGGAGATTTTTATATCATTGTTTCCTACATGAATCAATTTTCAAGATGTTCTACTCATGTTAGAAAATTAAATTCTTGATAAAGGGGATATGAAAAAACAAAACAGATAGAAATGTATGTTTCATGTGAACTAGGGGTAAATAAATGTCACATATATAGATAATTTCTATTTTTTAGATGTGAATTCATCCATCATGGAGTGTACCATTGTGTAGATAGCATGTGGGATTAGTGGACAAAGTGCATGATGTGAATCTATGATCCAAGGGCCCACAATGTCCTGTTGTATATTTTATGTGAAATGTGGTGTTGGACATGTGGTTCCTGTAAGAGTACATATAATTAACTATAGTTCATTATGGTCTTGTATTCCCCGAATATATTCTATGTCTCAATGGACACGTGGGATGGGATCCTTGGAGATCTCTTTTGGTGTGGAATCTAGGCCTTTAAGTGGTGTGTATCGATACATGGTGTGTATCCTTAATACACACCATGCAGACTAAATATGGTGGAATATGGATGCTCTAAGTTCCATCAATTAATTTCATATATACATATGAATAGTATATATCTAATGTACATGTCATGTGATATTTATAACATTAAAAACCCTGTAACTATAATCAGTGAGATACACATCACGTGTCCCCTTAAACAATATGAAGTGTAGCTGTGTTAATCTTTATATCTCTATTATTTTCCCACTGAATCCACTAAATCTATCCATGATCATGCATATAACACAAAAAAACCATTTAGAGCTGTTGGGAGACATTATTAGTGATCCAAACATCACTATTGACCCACCAAAAATCGGCCCACTATATTACATGATTATCTCCCTCTGTGTATCGTCAACTACCCCATCTGATGGTTATCAACTATAGTTTACTGTTTTTATTTCAATATCTCTACTTTTAACTTGTTTAATCTATTCAAAAAAATAACATAGTTATACACCATCAAGAGGAAGTAAGATAAATGATGAGGGAGGGATAATAATGGTTGATGAAAGTCCAACCACTCAAAGATCTCATTAAGGAATATTTTATTGAAAAAATCTAAAGGAAAAGTCGGGAACAAAATAATATAAGAGGAAAAGAGGATAGAATATTTTAAAATTCTCATAGAATGGGCTAAAACCCATTATAATAATAACTCTTTGAAAAAAATACTATGAGAGAATCATTGACTGAACCAATGCAACCATGAGATAAATTATTCTTTGTAATGAACAATAAAATTACGAATACATAAGGGAATAATTACATAATGAGATGTAATTCAAAATTAAACCTCCTATATTGTAAGGAATCACCACAAAACTATAATTTGTATATTTCCAAGGGCACCCTGAGTTTTTATTTTCATTTCAACATGATTGATTCATTGATTTAATCATGAATTAAGACTTGTTCATTTGATCAAATTCCAGTTCCATGTAGATCTATTCACTCTTAACTCATTCTATATAGGGTTTATTTATATGAAAAATTAATTTAACCATAGATATAGATAAGAATTATGGAATCATATACTTGAATGAGTATAATTGTAATTTTTAATTAACAATCCAAAAATGAGCATGTTCATGGTTAGTCATTCAAGAAAAAATCTTACACCTCATGTAGAAGAAATATCTTATTCCAAGCATAACCACAATGTATGAATTTATATATCATATATTGTTTAGAATATATCTCCACCAGTAAATTTTGGTAATTATTTATCAGAGTAATAAATAAGAAAAATAAATTAAAAATTAATGTTTTTTAAAATTGAATTAATCTCATACCAGGTTAAACATTAAACCCCGGATTATTAAGACCATTGAATTTTTCAAAGGTCATATAATAAGGTAAATTAAAGATTATATCATTGGGGAAGTCTAAAGACTTTGAAATCCAAAATTGACATATGTATCCACTTGGAAAACACTTTTTAATGACATTATCCCTTTCTTTAAAACTTTTTGTATATGAAATATGAAACAACTAAATAAGATATACTATGAATCTATATATCAACTTAATAATGAAATATAATAAATCAATTAAAATAATTAACTCCTTTGATATATAAGATTTCCATGTGTACTCAGTACACCACCACCCAATAATGGACCATGTTGTTTTATTATATGAAATGGGGTATATTGATAGTAATTACATATAAAATGGGAACTGGATTCCATGTAATGGAAATTGTTCAAATTTAAATCTCATGTAAGGGTAAGTCCATGATTTTGAACCATGTGTAAAGGTACTCATATGTGTAAAGGTACTCTGATATATATATAAATGCAATTATGTCTCTTTTTATGGGTATATAAGTCATTGGATAATGGTATGATATAGATCCTAATGCCACATAAGGGTTGTTCCATTCCCTATATAATGGTATTGAGAGAACAATGTTGGTTTAATAATGATGTAGTGGATATTGTATATTGGTATATAATGACTTGTATAAGGGTATTATTGGTGTAAATAAACATACGTAAGGGTATATAATCCCTCATATGGTTAATCAACACATCTAACAACAAACATTAGGGTATTTAGTGAACTTCATAATGTTAACTCAACATTGTTAAAAATAAATCAAAGAATAAAAATCTCTTATAAGGGTAATAATATGATTATAAGAAATAGTAGATCATAATACATCATAAAGTCTCAATCTCCTACTTCCTGGTGCTACCACTAGGAGTTCTAAGGCTAGGTTCAATCACTAGGAATACAACCAGAATATGATACATCCAATAATTCCTCCTCTAGATGAGGTATTATTGGATTGCTACCATGAGTTGCTACCATTGGGTGTGGTATGATTGGTCATATGAGATATCATTACATTATAAAGAACATATAAAACATGATAGTGATTTCAAATTATTGATACGTTAACACATATACTATTATATGCATAAATATATAGTTATTGTGAGAATATACTACATTCAGTGGATGATTTCAGCAATATGAGTTTTGATCCCATTGATAAATGGGCGATTTATTCTGACATGCACTATATAACATTGTTATGTTCATTTTATGTTTTGAAAGAAGAAAAACATGATTCTTGTAAGTATTTCAGGATCAATAAAAAATAAATAAAAAATGAATGCATGCAACATGTTTGATGCGTGGATGTGATTTATGATTGAGTGCTTAGTCAAATAATGAGAATAAAACTATTACTAAACAACATGAACAAGATCGTAGGATGCTCAAATTTCATGGTTATTTAATTTAAAGAATTGTATAAGGATTTAGAGAATAATTCTCCAGGAATTAATGAGGTTTCACTATAGATTATTAATCATGTTATAATAACCATAATAGTGGGTTCATAATTTTTTTGATGATGTAATTATACTACTCATTCATTGAATAATTTCATGATACATAATTCATTATTCATCCTATATTAATGAGGAATAATTTTATAATAATAAATATCAATTAATATCATGAATTAATGAGGAAATAAACTAGGTTACATTAAATCTATCTAAAATTCAAATAACAGATTGCAGTTATGTGTAATTATAATGAAGAAATTATGGGGGACTTGATATAAATCTTCATATATTTAATAAAACAATATATTTGGTTTTATTATTGATTTTAAAATATCATAATAAAAACACTTATAGTTAGTATATATTCTTGTAAGTTGAATGGAATAAATGTCCTGGAAATTTGAGAACAACTAAAAATTATGAGAGTGTGACAATTCCCATTATCAATGTAATATAAGAGTCGATTCTAGGAGTCATTGATGGAGAAATAACATAGTATTAGAGTAAGACTTGGTTAATATACATCTCATTAGATTTGGATATGATTTTAAAGAGAAAAAATACTAATGTTCTTGAAGAGTTTCATGTGAAGAACTATTGATCCATTTTCTCATGAAGAAATATTCTATTACCAAGAAGTGTAGAAGAAACCAAGGATCTGTATAAAATTTTTATATACTAGTTCATTAAAAAAGATAATTGTATCTTCCATTTGTGGTTGTAAGTGGAATAACACATTGGAAATCTATGTTGATCAAAATAGGGTTTTATATAGTCGTAATTACTTTTTTGATAGTGAAAAATCTATGTTATTGTGTAAAACCAATGTTGTAAGGAGTATGATATTATACAGATCATCATAAATAATTTGTGAGACTCTTATATATTTCTGTACATGAATATGAGGTTGTGATAAATTTGTAATAGATCATGAACTATAATATGTTAATGATAATAAATTTAATTGAAATAGAATTTATAAAATGATACCACTGATTCAACTATATTACTAGTGGTTTACCAATTTGGGGAACTACATGTGGTATAAAATGTTTGTTTATAATAAATAATAAATAATGATAATGAGAGGTATAAAATCATATCTCAACTAAGAAAATATGTTCCCATATTTCATGGGATGATTTATCATTACTAGAGGAATAAGATGATACTATATCATCATTCATATGGACGAGAAGTGAGAGATGCTATTATTATTGGGTTTTCTACTATTGTGGAAGAAGTTTTAATGAATCATGTTGATAAGATAATGTGGGCATTGTATTTAAAACAATAAAATTACATTATAATTTCATTTTCAATGATGGTATATACCAAGGTCATGTGTCCACAGAATACTAAGGACATTTATTGAAATTTTGGTAGCATCTATGAAGGAAATGTCAAATTCAATTAATGTAAAAAACATGTTTTGAATTGGAAATTTTAATATATTAGTATAGATAGTGATGAAACTATAAATGGATAATTTACATTCGTAAATGAGTTTGTCAGAAACATCTGGTGATTTTTTTAAAATCACTATGATTCAATCGTTATAAAAAAATTGATGACTAATTTTTCGAATCAATTGGATTAAAATTTATCGACTTTAGAAGAAAGTTAATATTTAAAATTAATAAGATAGAAAACATACTCATAGATTATAAGATAATAAAAGAACTTATTTTAAAATAAAATTGAAATTTTTAAATGGGTATTTAACCCCTGAAAAATGTAAAAAAAAGTGGTTGATGAATCTGAAGTCATGGATGATGAGGACTATAAATAATTCAATCAAATGTATACTTTTATATCAAAGAGATTCAAAATGGGAAAGTAGAAATGAATAAGTATAGAACATCTAATTTTTTTACTATGTTGACTTAGGTATTTTGCCAAAAAATATCTAAAGAAAAATTATAAAGAATCAGATTTAGAATCTGAATCAGTTGATGTGAGGCCACACAAACATAAGTTATTTAAGAAGAATAAGAAACACTTGATGTGTATGAAGAAAAATCTTTCGATCAATCCGAAGAAAAATTCATAATCTAGATATTATTCATATAACAATGTTTGCTTTTTTTTTTATGTAATTAGTGGATATGATTCTTCATGTAATAATGGTGATGGATAATAAATGACAAAGCATGAGTAAGAGTTAAAACAAAAAATAGAATACTGTATTTGAAATATGCAATACATCACAATGAAAAAGAATAATGTTTATAAATAAAATAAAATAATTATATGGATAAAAAAGAAATAAGAAAGAATAATGTATCCAATATTGATGATATCATGTAGTTTGAAATGATTATAGATGAGGTTTAAAAGATTGTGAATGATTATAAAGAAAATATGGTTGAAAAGAAATCGTTTTTTCAAACACAAACCATATGTGCTACTATTCAACAAGAGTTGTAAAAGGCCATAGAATCCTTCACTGATTTCTCCTAGGTAAATGGATAATAATATTGGGATAATTAGAAGTGTATCTAACATAGATATGGAAAATATTTATATAATAAGTGTAAAAGTAGGTTTATTTTATTTATATTTGAAAAATGAGAAAACCAAATAAGAGAGTATGTGAGCCACAGAATCTAAGAGAAAAAATTAGAAACTAATGGAAATAATTAATTTTATGTGGATTCTACAACCACCAAATAAAAGTAAATATAGTTTTTATATAGAAAAACATAAATAAATATCTGGACATATCTGGAAGTAAACAAGTGGAACAATGTTTCATGGTTTTTTCTGGTGCTATGGTAATCATAAACACAATTACTATTAAATATGGATTAATATTAATTTAACAACAAAAATTATTGAACATAGGGGATTTTAATGATAATATGTGGAAAAAATATCATAATAAAACAAAATTTTATCAGATATACATCACAACCATCTAGAAAAAACTTTTTTTAGATTCTTGAATAAATTATTCATGGATGTAGTTTGGGAGGCCACATGGTTGAGGTATTATTCACAATGTTGGAAGGAGAGGTTCTCTATACTATTTAAGGGTAATGGATTTAAAGTATTATAATTATTATTTCATGTAATTATTTTTATAGGACTGAGAATCTAAAAGAAGATTTTATAGTTTTATGGGAAAATCAATTGAAATTTGGTTAAAAAATTTGGAAGTAGGAAAAGTGCTAATGAAAAATGAAATAATGTGGACTATGAGGATGAGGTTAGAAATCAGGATAATTTATCTGAAAATGGAATATCAATGTTTTGAAATATTGAGCTGGTCAAATATATTCAATATAATGAAAATGATCGAGGTAAGTTTCCAATGAAAACACCCAATGCTTATATAGGAAGAAAATTAAAAACAAGGATGAGAGTAAATTGTTTCCCTAAATATTTCATATAATAATCCCATAGGGCCGTCAATATTCCATATTATTTTATAATTTTTTTATCTAACATGTTGGGATTTGAAGGATAAGATTGATTTTTCCACTTATAGTGAGGATCAAGAGATTTTTTCTCATGAAGTCTACTATCAACCCTAATAAAAAAATAAGAGGATTTCATTCCTTAAGGGATAATATAATATTAATATGTCATTAAAAAATTATATTGAATCTTGAATTTGAATAAAAACTTCCAAACAAATTTTTTGAGGTATTAAAATCACCCTCCAAATCTAATATCATGATTGTTTTAAACATATTTTTTACACATATTTTTAATTGATGAATATGTTGAAAAAAATGGGGAATTGTTTTCTTGGTTATGTAAATTATGATGTGTTTCATGAAGTGTGAATGTTTAAATTTTTATTAAATAATCTATTTTAGACATCCCCAATTTGGGAAATAAGTATGTTCTAATTATGATGTCATATACATCATATTTTATAGAAATCATAGAGAACCTTGGTTTTTTCTATCGTTTTTCTTAAATTGGGTTAGCCTATATAGACTAAGTGTAGAAAAACTAAATGATCCTAACAAATAGAAACTAATGGTATCATATTTCTCTATAACAAATTTCTGATATTCCCAAATTCCTTGAATGATAGAAGAAGATATGATAAAAACCACACTTATCCTTCACATTTGATTTTTAATAAGGGGGAGAAAAGAAGTTTTCACTATATATTGAATTTTATTTTGTATGTAGAAACTTATAATAATATAGAAAGGGATATACTATTTATTCAAAGAGTTTATTTTTTTTAAATAAGTCGATAATAAATGTTGGTGAGTGAAGATGATGTGGTGATATTTATAGAATTTTTAGGAATTCAATAAATAGAACTGAAAAACATGATTTAGAATTTCTCCTTAAATATATAATGATTGTTTTGAAGATCTTTAATGGAATGCATGAAAAGAGTTGTTGGATGAACAAAACATGTATTATTCAGGATATTGAAGTAGGAAGGCCTTGGAATTGATACTAGGGTGTTTGAGAAGGCCCAATAATGATTTTGAGTTAAAATTGAAACCTATATAAAGGTATAATGGTAATTACATTACATATATAAGGGTAGATATTTTGAAATTACTTATATAAGGAAAATGGGCACCACATAATGGTAAGTTGTGGATTAAAAATATCACATAATGGTAATTGTGGGATTCTAAACCCCACATAATGGTACGTAGGTCACTTCATAAAGTTCCAAAAATGTGTAATGGTACTTAGGTAATTGCATAGAAGTTCTAAAGTCACAACATAAAATTACTAGGGTCACTATGTAAATGTATGTTATAGATATTGATTCCATGTAGGTGTAGTTCCCTACTCTACATACGGGTATTTATCAACATTTTTATATGTAATAATGGCTTAAGGATTTGTCATGAGGGTATATAGTGACTTTTGTATAGATAGGCACTATATAAAGGAACACGGGTAAGGGTATACACTACTACAAATATGGCCTTCACCAGTGATAGAAAATTCGATTAACAGCACTAACAAAGAGCTGTTAATCGAGGCAAGGATAAAAGGGGGGGGGGGGGGGGGGTCCCTTTTATCCGTGCACTGAAATGTGCTGATAAAGGCACGTTTTATCAGCACTGATAAAAGAACCCTTTTATGAGCTCATTAAAAAATCACTGATAAAAGATGATATTTTTTTTAAAAATATATATTTATGCTATTATGGGGGGCTTCAATAGTTCTGGAAGCCCCCCTTAAACAGTGCCCACCACACATGGTCACCCACGCATGCCCGAGGATAACTCCACCTATCCCAACCACCCTTTAACAGCGCTAGGTAATTCCCCACACCTGCGAGCGTGACCAACCCCCCCAGGATTTGAATTCGAGACCTCTTGCCAGCAAGCCTAAGCCTTTACCACTCCACCATATTGCTTTGATTTTCATTTATTAATATATCTAGTTATTTATATATATATATTGAGTTATATTTTCTCATATATTAATATATATGTATATTTAGTAATATTAATTTATATATGTGTATACTAATATCTATATATATATATATTAACATATATATATATATATATATATATATATACATATTAACAAATATATATATACATATAGTCATATTAATATATACATATATTTAATTATATTAATATATATATATATATGTATATTAATATATATATATATTAACATATATAGATATATTTAGTTATATTAATATATACATATATTTAATTATATTAATATATATATATATATCAATATATATATATATATAGTTATAATTTTTATTCCATATATTTATTTGTATATTAATATATATTAATATATATTAATAAGATTAGTTTTTAATACATTTATAAAATATGTTTTCTTATGTGTGTTTTTATAAATTAATAAATAAATACATACATAAAAATATACAACACACACACAATGATATATATTATATGTATATCTATAAGTATAATTATACATATTTATATATATTTACAAAAATTATATTTAATATGTATATACAAAAGTCCTAGAAATGGGGTCTCAAAAAACCTAACAAATCACAGAGTCACTAAAAAAAGAATAACATATTTTATGGGTGTCCTGTTAAGCTCCGTAAGTAGTAAAACTATTTCTCATAGAATTAAATATGATAACAGAGGTGCTGGATGCCAAATATACCAACATATCAGAAGTTATGAATGTTTTAATAAAAATTTGATCAGGGTCTGGATAGAGAAACTGAGTTTTGAAATCCTTTTGCCGATTTTTTTGATATTTTTAGGTCCCATACATGATTCATACTATGAATTAGTCAACTTTCTATGTAGATATCATTGTTTTCTTCGATTTGATATGTGGTGGATCCCAAACGGACACCCGGAACGAAAGTTATGGCCGTTTAAAGTTGGACATTTTTTGGAGTGCTATGACTGATATATCATTCGTTCCTCTGATATTCTGAATGTTTCAACTATATGTTGTTGTAAATCGTTTCAAGAGCTTCGATTTTACCATTTTGGGTGATCAAATGGAAAACCAGAGTAGAAGTTATTCCCATTTTAGTGATTTGTTGTTTTAGGTTTTTTAGGAGATACAAGAGTTGAAAATTTTGAAACGACAATAATTTCTGCTCCGAGTGTCTGTTTTGGCTCTAAAACGTATCATATAAAATCTTGAGAAAAGTTACAGACTCCGGTGATCACTAAAATCCCTTCTCAAGTTCATTGAGGTTCAAAAAGGACCAAAAACCCTTTGAACGGTCATAAGATTGGCTCTGGGGGTCCGTTTTGCCATAACTTCTCCTCCGGGTGTCTGTTTTGCCTCAACCACATATCTAATCGAATTTTACGACAAGACCTACATTACAGTGACCATTGTAACAACTTCTCATATTCTTCAAGGTAGTAAAAGGTCCTTAATCTTTCCAAACAACCATAATTTCTGCTCTGAGGTGTCCATTTACGGTATACGACATATCAAATCGATTTAAAAGATATTTTAAAAAGTATTTATTATATTGATGTCAATATAAATGTACTTACATATCAATATATTATTTTTATGATTTTATTGAAATATACATATTTATCAGTGCTAGTAAATTGCGCACTGATAAAACCCCTCTTTATCAGTGCTAAAAAAGCACTGATAAAGTGGTCCCTTTTGTCAGCGCAAAAAAAGTTTTGAAAGGGGGGGCTTTATCATCACTTTTTTTGGCACTCATAAAGGGTTGTGCTACGGAAACCCAGTTTTTTGGTAGTGATAGATTCTTGTTAAAGGTTTTGAAAAACATATAGTGATATGTGTACTGTTACTTGGATACCTAGTTAAGGTTAACACAACCTATGTAAACGTAAATCCAAGATTCCATATACCCTAAATGGGTATAATATTTTGGTTGTGATGTATTATAACTTAACATATCTCTTATATTTCATCTCATAACACTAGGTTCCGCAACTAGTCTTGTTACCCACTGTTGCTAACAATGGGAATATTACTTCTAGGAGATATATCTATACATTTTACCACCATGTTATCCACCATGTGAGTTATACCGTATGATTATACCATTCTGTTTACTACCACTGGTATACTACCATGAGATGTGATCACAAAATGAAGAATATGGAAACAATGAAAGGGAGTTCAGATTATTTAGGCATGCAAGTATATTCTCTTCGACGAATGGGCATCATGTTATGATAAGAAGATACTAAATTTAGTGTATGGTTCCACTATAATGAGTTGTGTTCTCATTGATAATGGGGAGTTTGATACTTACATAAAAAATGTACAATAGGTAAGTGAATAATGTATGAATAAGGAAGAAACACTCAAAGCATGTGGGTATTTAAGAATCAATGAAGAAGCTAGAATAAAATTAATGAATTATATATATTTTATGAATGAATATGATAAATGACTGAGTGAATAAAGAAATAATGTGAACACAATTATTCACTAAT
This sequence comes from Viscum album, assembly GCA_963277665.1. NCBI lineage: Eukaryota > Viridiplantae > Streptophyta > Magnoliopsida > Santalales > Viscaceae > Viscum > Viscum album. The sequence continues at coordinate 982,340,226 of OY728140.1, read as the reverse complement.
CATGTGATAAAGAAACTCAGATACTCAAATTCCATGGATATTTAATAGGAATCATTAATAATTTATAAGTGATTAATTCTCAATGAATTATTGTGGTATTGTTATTGGTTATTAATCATGAAATAATACAAGTAATAATAAGAACATAGTGAATATTTGTGATTATATATTTATTATCTTATTTAATTGAATAATGTAATTATATATCAATTGCGATTCATACTGAATTTAGGATGAATAATTTAATAATATCAGACATTAATCAATATCCAAAATTATTGAGGTAATTAATTGGGTTACACTGACTCAATTTAAATGATAAAAAACCGCTTACAGTTATATACTGTTATGATGAAGAAATAATTTGTGATTTGATCCGAATCATCGAGTTTTTAAGGAAAAACTTTTTACAATGTATTATTATGAGTTTTTAAAGATCGTGAAAACTTCATATATATGATAACTAATTATATATATATAGGTATAAATGAGTAGATTTATATGATACATTAGAACACACTAACATTTCTAAATGTTTGATAATTATCATTATCAAATAAATATAAATGTTGAAGGTATAAGTCACTGAAGGTGACAAACCTGAAGTTTCGAAGAAGCAAAAGAGAACTTAAATAGAACCATATCTGGGTAAGAGTCTCAATACTAGTAGTAATTATGTTCTTAAAGAGGTAAATTTGAATACATATTGATACATATTATCATGGAGGCATATTCTATTTCAAAGTGGTGTGGAAGCAACAAAGGTGGGGAACACAATTTTTCAATACTAGATCATTGGAGAATGGAATTTTATCTTCTAGTAGGTTCTAGGTGTTGAGGAACATAGTGGGGTTCATTGTTGACCATACTAGGATAGTATGGTTGTGATTAGTTTTTTGATAGAGAATAATCTATTTTTGGAAGTCTTACCAATGTGGAATAGAGTAGTATAATATTCTAAACCATGTAAATACACTAGTCTATTAATCATTAATAGCGCACACAATGGTGAGCATGTGAGAAATATTTGAGTTTAATGTTAACATTAGCAAGATTAAGTGGTATTGTAATGCCCAGACCACAGTTACCTAGATTTGGTGCTTTATTACATAACATTGGCATGATACAAGGAATCATGTTTTGAATGACTGATCAGTTTTGTATTATTTGAAACAAGATAAATATAGATGTTCAACATTACATCTTGAAAAGAAATACAACACTAATTTATTCCATTAGAAACAATTATACCTCCTAGATTATTCATGCTATTCACTCATAACTAACTTCTTTATATCCTAGGAAAATGAAACATAAGGTAGGGGTGAGCTCAAATTCCAAGTAAGGGTAAAAAATATAGTTAAAATTACATAAACATTAGGCATGGTGAATAATAAAAAACACCTACCTTTACTAATAATAAGCATGATAACTTTATGGCTGGAATATGAGTTGAGTAATTAATGAAATAATAAAACATAGTCATTGGTATTCTACTATTTGAAAAACTACATGAACCATCATTAGTATTTTCATAATGAGGGAATGTATAATGCCTGACATTCTGAAACATCTAGTAAAAGCCTTAGCCAAGACGTCTAAAAAGGATTTAGGCCTCGGCGAAAATCATATATCCAATTGGAAATGGCCTCAGACAATTCAACGTCTAATTGTCTCATTAGACCTACCAATGCGCTGAGGAGCTATAGCAGGCCCCATCCATCACATACAAAGTCCAATACATTCCTCATATGAAAAGGTTGAAACATAACAAAAACATTCATATTAATACTAGCCTACCAAATGTCAGTACTTTAACCATAAACCATGAATGGTATAAAAATAACACATCCATAGTCAAACATATCACAAAAACATAAATATAATATGGAATATTTGTATCATAAGAAATAAACTTTAATCATGTGTAAAATTTATAAAAGGATGTTGACATAGATGAAATCAAAACTATTTGAAAGAAATATCTATATCTATTTTGAAATCATTTAAGAGTTACATAATTATAACGTGAATCATTTATTTTGGAAATATTATTATAATATTGTAATAAAATCTTTAAGTATATTATAATGGTGGAAAATAGCCTCACCCAATGTATAAGATAAAAAACATTATTACCTTAATTTAGTCTAAAAGGCCATAAAGAAACTTGTTTAGAAAATGATGGAAAGATTCCTTTCAAAACATATAATGTCAAATAAGGGAACAAATGACTTAAAACCATAGTCTAGTAAATGTTAAAAATGTTTTTAAATAAATTTTTAAGAAAACACTGATGTGGATGATAAATAGGTCCTTATAGAGACTTATGTAAAAACAACCTCGGATAATAAAGATATTGTGAAATAAACCCTTAACTTGTACTTTTACATGGTAGAGGGTACATTAAACTCCAGTATAATAGTTAAATAATTGTTATTAAATTATATAAGAACCATATACTTAAATATTATATCATATATGATCTTCTAATATTTCTTTGTTAATAATATTTTAGTGTTATTGTCATTTCAGGTGTTAACTGATTCATTTTCCTTTATATGTTTTGTTACATATGCCTTTCTTGTTATGGAAAGGAGGCATATTATTCATATATAGAATGATATTATCGTCTTAAACATTATTTAGAAACATCATATGAAAATTATTCTTGAATGGTTACGATGGGGAAATGAATCTCATCAGGTTCGTGGAGACAGTAATCCGTACTTACGCACGAGTGAAAATATCATTATATTGATAGAGAAATCATATATAATTGGATAGTATATAATATATAAAGAATAATTGACATGTTATATTTATTATTTACCTCAGTTATAACCATTATTATACCCATCCAAATAATGATGTGTTTGAATGAAAAACTACACCACGAATTGGAGATGGCTAGCCGTACGTACACATGTATGTTGACTGTGTCATTCATATGATGGATTGATTAATGAATATGGTTGTAAAATTTCTATAATAACATAACAGTATATAGAAGATACTGGTGTTATTATTTATAATGGAATCAAAAAAGAAGGAGGAAGTGGAAGAAGAAAAGAACATGAAAGTGGTGATGAAATATTTACCTCTTCTTCAGGTTCATTCATTTGATTTGATCAAAAGGGATCCATAGGTTGTCTTTCAGACCAATGTAAGGACACTAGGATAAAGGCAATAAAGTTAGGAGGATATTTCAGTAGGTTTTGGCCGAGCCAAAAGGATTTCGAGGTGTGATATTAAGATAAGGGGAAGTTCCATTTTATAAGAGAGGTGAGGGTCAATATAGGAAAATATTGTAATATTATTTTATAATAAAATCATTATCAGTTTCTAATGGACCCAATAATAAAATACATCAAGGCTAAGGTGGGGATGGGTCTAGAACCTCTCAACCAATAGGTTTTAGATATGTTTAGTTCATCATATTAACCTTATTTTTTAGATTTAACTCTAAGTTAAATAGTTTTACATTTACCATGTCTCTTTGTATTTTTATATTTTATAGTTAATAAAAATACAAAAAGAAGCCAAGAAAACCCCAAGTGGTTCATTATTAAAATATATAACCTTATATAAGTTTTTTCTCTGAACCATAGATTTTTTGGAATATTATATTATTTAATAAAATAATATTTGTTTTAAAAACACATTATTATCAATTTTGACACTATTTAGGATTTTGTTTTTGTTAAAGTCCTAAAAAAATGACTACTTTGAAAAAAAATTAATTTAATCAACCCTAACATGACATAATAACCTATAATATTATTTTAATTCATCAAAAGTCTCAAATTATATATATTTGGATATTTATAATATCAATTATTTTAATCATTCATTAATAAGTTAACCAGTGAATCAACATTGTGTCACATATAAATTTAATTATTTATTATATAGAAATTATAAATAAAATATCATTATGTATGAAATAATTTTATATTTATAATTAATATTAATAGTAGAATGTGTCTTATGTATAACCCTATGTTAAAAATGTTTTAGTTATGATAATGTGAGTTTAACACTTTTAACTCTTCTTTAAAGTAAATAATAATAAATGTCTTAATCTAATCCATGTGGACCAGAAGGATCATATTTTATTCCTAAGGTTGTTATTGAATGAATTAAACTTATTTAATTGTAATAGTACATGTGTTAGGGTAATAATAATCTCATTTTTAACTTTAAATACCCTATTTACTTCTAACCATAGAAAATAAAAGTTAAAAGTTACAATTCACCAAAAATTATTTTCATCCTATTGAACCACATTTTACTTACTGATATCAATCATGCCTCCCAGGTTTTATAAATTCAATTAGTAGAAGTAGTAGAATTATGTTTCATGCAAATTTTCAATTGCTCCTCGGAGGTGGGTAAAGGACAAAAAAAGGTCAATAATATTTTAATATATATTAAATTATTATAAAATTAGTCCAATTAATTAAATTTAACTTATATAAGTATTATGTATCAGTTTTGACGAAAAATAAATTTAAATAAAACAAATAATTATTTAAGAAAAAGTTTGTTTTAACCAATAGCGAAGTTTTTTTCACTATTTATCAAAAATTGAATGTTTTTAGAGAAATACAAAAATTCACCCTATGCCAATTTCAATATTCTGAACTCAAAAATGAAGTCCATTTTGAAAAATAAAATTTATAAATTTTCAAAAAGTGGGTATTACTATTCATAATATCTATTTTGATTGGTTGTAGTGTGTTAGAATATCAAAGTTGCATACAATTCAAGCTATTTCATTATTTAAAGGGAAACGTACCATGGAAGCTCGTGGTGTAACATTCATCACTCCTTAAAATAATTTCATCATTGAAACTTCTAGAATAATACTGCACAAAAAGATTCATGTGGTTTTTAATCATTAGTTCCTTTGGTTCCCACTTTGCCTCTTCCATCTTACAGTTTCTCCGTAGAAATTTTACTGGACGAGTCATCTCGTTTCTCAACACTTGTTCTATGGTATCATGAAACGTGACAGGAACTTCACAATAAGATAGATCAGGTTCTAGTTAAATTTCCCCATAGGTGAGTACATGTGTTGGGTCAGGCATGTATTTTCTCGATTGTGATACGTGGAACACATCATGGTCTATGGAGAGACTTGGTGGCATTGCTAAATGGTAGCTACAACCCCAATACATTCTACAATTTTTTAAGTTATGATGTACCTGGGACTTAATTTACCCTTCTCACTGAATCATATAACTCCCCTCCATGGAGATACCTTCATGAAAACATGATCTCCTACCTGAAATTCAAAATCCTTCCTTCAGTTATCGGCATAGCTGTTCAGCCTACTTTGAGCTATTTTGATGTGGGCTTGGGTAACCTTCACCTTTTCCATCGTTTCCTCGACAAGTTCTAGGCCAATGATTTTTGTTTTACCAACATCATCTTAACTATTTGGTGTGAGATATCTCTTTCCATATAACGCTCTATATGACGCCATTTAAATACTTGAATGCAAGCTATTGTTATATGAAAAATTCTACCAGAGATAAATATTGATCCCACAAAACTTGAAAGTCATGTGAGTGTGATCTCAACATGTTTTATAAGGTTTGAATAATCAGTTTTGATTTTCCATCAGATTAATGGTGGTAGGTAGTGCTAAAAAGAAGATCATTATCCATGGATTTCTGAAGTCTTTTCCAGAATCATGATGTAAAAGGGGATCACAATAAAAAACAATCGATAGCGGTACTCCATAATCTCTTACAAATTCATTAATATACAGTCTTTATAAACATGCAAGTGGTAAATATTCTCTTATATCATGAAAATGTGATGAGATAGTAAGATGATCAAAAATGAACCATATTGCATCATTCCTTCTAGGAGTCTTTTGTAGCCCCATGACAAAGTCCATCGTAATATCATCCCATTTCCACTTAGGTATGGGAAGAGGTTACATGAATCCTCTAGGATGTTTTCTTATAGCTTTCACATGTTGGAAAACCATGCATCTCGACAAACAATCCGCAATCTCTCTCTTCATGTTGTCCCACCAAAAATGTACTTTCAAATATCTATACATCTTAGTTCTACTAGGGTGTATAGATACATTTGAGTTATGGGAATCATCTAACCATTCCCTTTTCAGATTTGGTATATCGGGAACACAATGTGTCATCCCAAATTTAAAAATCCCATCTTCATATATGAATTAAATCAATCACCCATCATTCACAGTATTAATTTTCTTTTCAAACACGTCACCATCAGCCCGAGAATTTTTTATCCTTTCAAGTAAAGATGGTTTGGCAGAAATTTGAAAAATTATCTATGTTTCACCTTCAATGATTATTCCAATATCCATTTTTACTAGTTCCATGTACATAAGATCCCGTTCAACTCTCATCATGTTCAAAACATCATGATCCTTTCTGCTCAAAGAATCTTCCACCTTATTTTCCTTCCTCGAGTGGTAGTGTATAGTGCAATCATAATCCTTGAGTAGTTCAATCCAACACATTTGACCCATGTTGACTTCCTTTTATGAGAAAATATACTTCAAAAACTTGTTCTCGGTATATATCTCACATTTTTCACCATAGATATAGTGTCTCCATATCTTCAAAGAAAATATTACAGCTACAAACTCGAGATCATAAGTAGGATAGTTTTGTTCATGAATCTTTAGCTGCCATGATGCATAGGCAGTAACTCTATAATTATGCATAAAGTCATAAAAAATTCCTTTCTTTGAAACATCACTATAAATAACAAACCCATCATTCCCCAATGTTAGAGTCAATATAAAAGCGTTGACTAATCTTCTCTTCAGTTTTCAAAACATTCTTCACACTCTTTTTTCCAAACAAATTTAACCCCATTGCATGTGATCTTGGTTAATGGGTTTTCCAATGAAGAAAAATTATGGACTAAACGTCGATAATAACCTTCTAAACCAATAAAACTGTGTACCTACTTTATACTTGTCGGTGTACGCCATTCACAGAATTCCTTTGTCTTAGAAGGATCGACAGAGATTCTATACATAGAGAAAATGTGGCCAAGAAAATAAATATACTGAAGCATGAATTCACCCTTGCTAAACATCCCATATAATTCATTTCTTCTAAGAGTATTTAGGATAATACACAAGTGATTTTCATGAACATTGTATATTTTAATGTTTACAAAGATATCATGAATAAATACCACTAAAAATACATCAAGTTATTCCTTGAAAACTCTTCCCATTTGATTCATGAAAAAATATGGTGCATTTGTTATCCCCAAATGAATTACTATAAACGCGTAATTATTGTACCTAGTTCAAAATGTTGTTTACAGAATCTATTCCTTCTTCACACACAACTGATCATATCTAGATCACAGGTCAATCTTTGTGAAATATTGAGATCCATGAAGTTGGTCGAATAAATCATCAATACTATGTAGGGGATACTTGTTCTTTATTTTTAAAGCATTTATATCCCTCTAGTCAATGCACAAACTAATTGATCCATAATTCTTATAAACAAAAAGAACAAGGGATCCCCATGGAGAAACACTAGGGAGAATAAAACCCTTATTAGTAAATCCCTCTAGTTGTTCCTTTAGTTCAACTAATTCCACAGTGTACATTCTATAAGGGGTCTTAGATATGGGCCTTGAACCAGAAATTAAATCAATGGAAAACACAATTTCTCACTCTGAAGGATGTCCCGGTAAATCCTTTGGAAACACACCAACATATTCTTTCACAGTAGGTACGTCCTCTATTTGAATAATCTTTTACTCGACCATAGATATTTAATTCTCTTCATTCACAATAATTGATTTTACTAGAGATACTGGGGGTGGAACTAGATAAGAATAATATTGTGAAGATTCTTCTCTAAAGATAAGGTACTCCTTATCATCATCAGGAATTGTAACCTTCTTCTTATTAAAATAAATTTTTGCATCATGGTCTGAAATCCATTACATATAAAGTATTATATCAAATTCAATCATGATTATGATGATTATATAAGCAAATAAATATTGTTTATATGACTTAATGGGGACAGATTCACAAAACATTGTTGCAATGATACCTCCCTTAACATTTTTTTACTGAAAACTCCCTCGTTAAATAAAATTGGAAATATCTTATTTTCCTTGCATAATGGGATGATATGAAACAGTGCGATGATCCAGAATCTAATAAAGCATTGGCTAAACTTGAAGAACCCATTAAATTACCTACCACCATGTCTTTTAGAGCTTCCTCCACAGCAGTAGTGATCACATAAGCTTGGCCTTGATCCCTTGTCATTTTCTGAGGTAAATTTCACTGACACTTATGAAATTCATTTGAATAATGTCCCAACTCCCTACAATTGTAGCATTTAACATTGGTGTCTTCTTTCATCCCATTAAAATCCCTAACAAGATGGCCATTCAGTCCACATTTTTAGCATACTATTTTTCCTTTTATATAAGCCCCAAGGTGATTCCTTCCACAATTATTATAGGGTGGACATTCAACTCTTCCCTTCATCCCTTTTTCATTATTTACATTACTAGAGTGTTCAAATGATCTCTTATTCTATTTCTTTTCTTTAAAGTTGTATGACTTACATAATTTCTTTTCTGTCTTGACAGCACATGAGACAATATCTTCATATGATGAGAAAATTTTTGAGACTAATGCTCGACGGAGAAATGGTTTTAACCCATCAAGGAAACAATTAATCTTACTTCTTGGGTTATGTATATAATAACCTACATGCCTTGATAACTTTGTAACTTTACCCCTATACTTTGCGACATTCTCATCCTCCATTTTCCTCAGACTCAGAAATTATCGTTCCATATCTGCTAGATGTTCACGATGAAAGAATTTATCTATAAAAATCTCTTTAAAATCCCCCATACCTTTTTCAACACTTATTTATCTTCCTTTGTGTTTGGGATTGATGACCACCATTGATCTGCATTTCCCGTAAGTCGAAAAACTGCCATGACAACTTTTTCCTTTTTTCTACACCCCAAAGCATGAAATTTTTTCTATAAGGAAATTATCCATTGCTCAGGTACCAATGGATTAGTACACCAATTGAATGTTGGCGGTTGTTTCCTCATTAAGAGGTCTAATAGTGATATTATACATTGTGGATCATGGTGCTCTATATAGGTAAGGTTATTATTCATAACTTGTGTGATTTTTCATAGTATAGTGATAAGATAATCAACACGAGTTGCATCACCAGCTCCACTATAATTATCTTGAGTTGGAGGGAAATCCCTACATGGGTTACGTGTGTTGATATGGTTTCCATTCCTTCCACTATGAACCATTTTTAAATAATGGAATATACTAGAATTGTTTATGAATTGCAATACATAGTTCCCAACTTGTAAAACACTTAACATAAATTGAGCAGTTTATGGACATAAACCATAATCATAAAAATGTTTTCGTTTAGGAATTATATTCTCATTAACCCTTCATAATGGTTTGAAAAGAAAATGAGAAGTATATTAATCATATCCCTTGGGAGTTTCTTAACCAAGAGTGCAACAAGGACCATTGTTGTGCACCAATTCATGTTCGAGTCTTTCTAAAAGTAGTGTTTCCATGTTTTTACCCTAGGCACATCTGTGCCAGAGCCACCTCTATTGGTTCGTATCCAGACAGAGAAGTATTTCTTGGAAAACTCACAAAATCTATATAGTAAAAAAATTCTAGAAAGTTCTTATATACAAATCCTCAAAGTCTATCTTAGGGAAATTTTCTCTAATCAAAGTTTTTCTAAATATGGCTTCCAACGTTTTTAATAAACTTCCTTTGATACGAACTGTAACGGCCTGACCCCAGTTACCCGGATTCAGTGCTTTATTAAATAATATTGGTATGATACATGGAATCATGTCCCAAATGACCGCTCAGTTTAGTATTATTGGGAAGAAGGTACATACATATGTTCATCATTACAACATCAAAATAAATAAAACACTAATTTATTCCATTAGGAAAATACATGCCTCTTAGATTATTCTAGTAATTCACTCAAAAGTAACTTCTTCATATACTGGGAAAATGAAACATAAGAAAGGGGTGAGCTCAAATGCTAAGAAAGGGTAAAAAATATAGTGGAAGATTACCTAAACATTAGGCATAGTGAGTAATTCATAACAAAAGCCATTATAAATAATAAACATGAAAACTTTATGGTAGGAATATGAGCTAAGTAAATAATGCCATAATAAAACATAGTCATTTTTGTTCTACTAGTAGAATAAACACATGAACCATTATTATTAATTTCATAATGAGGTAATGTATAATGCTAGGCATTCTGAAACATATTATCAAGCCCAAGGCTAAGATGTCTAAAAAAGATTTATGCCTTGGAGAAAAACATATATCAAATTGGGAAGGGCCTCATCTAATAACACATATAATTGTCTCATGAGACCTACTGATACACCGAGGATCTATAGTGGGCTCCAACCATCACATACTAAGTCTATTACATTTATCATATGAAAAGGTTGAAACATAACATAAATATTTATATTAAAAATAGAATATGAAATGTCAATATATTTTCCATAAATCATGAATGATATAAAAATAACACATCCATAGTCAAACATATCAAAAAACTAAAATAAAATACAGAATATTTGTATCATAATAAATCAACATCAAACAAGTGTAAAATTTATCAAAGGATGTTGACATAGATAAATCAAAACTATTGGAGAGAAATATCTCATTCTATTTTGAAATAATTCATGAATAACATAATTATTAATAAAAAAATTTATTTTGAAACTATTATAATTTATTTGTAAGGTAAGATTTGATTATGTTATAACGGTGAAAAATAGCCACACCTGCTGTATAAGTTAAAAAACTTTCTTACATTAATTTTGTCAAAATGGTCATAAAGTACCTTGATTGGAAAATGAAGGACAGATTCCTTTAAAAACATATAAGGTCAAATAAGAGTATAAAGGACATTAACACATATTCTAGTAAAATGTAAAAATGATTTGAAATATATTTTTATGAAAACATGGGTGTGGATGATAAAGAGGTCCCAGTAGATACTTACGTAAAAACAACCTTAGATAATAAATAGATTGTGAAAGTAACCCTCACCTTATACATTTCCTTGGTCGAGGGTAAGTTAACCTCCATTATAATAGTTAAATCATTGTTATTAAATTATACAAGAACCATATATGTAAATATGATATCATATATGATCTTCTAGTATTGGTTTTTTAATAGTATTTTAGTATTATCGTCATTTTGGGTGTTAACGGATTCATTTTCATTTATATGTTTTGTCCCTAAGAAATTTTTGTTATGGATATGATGTATTTTATTCATATCCCGAAAGATATTAGGTTCTTAAACATTATTTTTAATCATCAAATGAAAATTAATCTTGAGTGGTTATGATGGGGAAATGAATCTCATTGCGTTTGTGGAGACGGTAATACATATGTATGCACGAGTGACAATATCATTATATTGATGGAGAAATCGTACATAATTGGATAGTATATAATATATAAAAAATCATTAACATGTTATATTTATTATTTACATCAGTTTTACTCATTATTATACCCATCCAAATAATGAATTGTTTGAATAACAAATTACACCACGATGTGGAGACGGTGAGCTGTACGTACGAAGGTATGGTGACTTTGTCATTCATATGATGGATAGATTAATGAATATAGTTGTAACATTTTTATAATAACATCATAGTCTATAGAAGATACCGGAGTTATTACTTTAGAATAGAATCAACAAATAAAGATGAAGTGGAATAAGAAAAGAAATTGAAAGAGGTAATGAAATATTTATCACTTCTTTGGGTTCTTCCTTTTGATTTGATCAAAGGGGATTCATAGGATGGATTTATGACCAAATGAAGGCCTCTATGATGAAGGGAGGAAATTTGGGAGGATATATGGGTAGGTTTTGGTTGTGACAAAAGGATTTGATTGTGTGAAATTATAAGATGGGGAGGTTCCCTATTATAAGATATGTGAGGGTCACTTTAGGAAAAAACTTGTAATAATATTTTATAATAAAATAATTTTCGGTTTGTAATTACTCCAAAATGAATTATTTCGATGATAAGGTGGGGATGGTTTGAAACACTGTCAACCAATAGGTATTATATAGTTTAGGTCATCATATTAACCTTGTCATTTAGATTAAACTCTTAGTTAAATAGTATGACATTTACCATGTGTCATTGAATTTTTATATTATATGGTTAATAAACATACTATAACAAGCCAAGAGAACCCTAAGTGGTTAATTATTAATATATATGACCTTATATATGTTCTTTTTATGAACTTTAAATTTTTATGAAAATTATATCATTTAAAAATATAATATTTATTTTAAAAACGTATTTATGTCAATTTTGATAGTATTTTGTATTTTGTTTTTGATAAAGTCATAACAGCATGATTTCATTGAAAATAATTCATTTAATCAACCCTAACATGTCAAAGTGACCTAGAAAATTAGCAGAATTCATCAAAAGTCTCAAATTTGATTTATTAGGATATTTAAAATATCAATTATTCTAATCAATCATTAATAAGGCAATTACTGCATCATCATTGTGTCATAAATAAATTTAATTATTTAATGTCAAAAAATTATAATTGAAATATCATTTTTTTGGATATTTTTTATCTATATAATGAATATTTATAGTTGAATGTATCTTATGTATAACCTTATATTAAAAATGTTTTAGTTATGAAAACATGAGTTTAAAACTTCTAACTATTCTTTAAATTAAATAATAATAAATGTCCTAATATAATCCAAGTGGAACAAAAGAAACATATTTTATTCCTAAGGTTATATTTGGTTGAATTAAACTTATCCAATAGAATTAGTACAAGTGTTATGATAATAATAATATCATTTTTACATTTAATTACTCTATTTAATTTTAACCGTTGTAAATAAAATATAAAAGTGGCTATTCACAAAAAAATATTTTCATCTTATTGAACCAAATTTTTCTTAATGATATCAACTGTGTCTTTTATATATTTAAAATTCAATGCAAAAAAGTTGTAAAATTAAGTTTTCTGCAAATCTTCAAATGCTCCTAGGAAGTGGATAAAAGACGGTAAGAAGTTCAATAAAATTTTTATATATCTAATTAAAATTACTCCAATGAATTAAATTTAACTTATATAGGGATTATGTATCTATTTTGACCAAAAATAAATTAAAATAAATTAAATAATTATTTAAATAAAAAGGCGTTTTTAACCAATAAAGTAGTGTTTTTCACTATTCATCAAAATTTGAATGTTTTCAGAAAAACACAAAAAATTCACCGTACGATAATTTTGATATTCCTAATTTAAAAATGAAGTCCATTATGAAAAAATAAATTTAGTAAATTTCAAAATGTGGTTATTACTATTCACAATGGTAAGTGTGATTGATTTCAGTGTGTTGGAATCTCAAAGTTTCATTCAATACAAGATATTGCATTATTCAAATGGAAACGTACCGTGGAAACATGGCATGTTATAGGTATAATTAAAAAGAAATATAATTTATAACATTAGTCCTCTAATTCACACCCCCTATAAGTGGTTCATCGGGATGGGGAAGTAAAATCTATTCCTCCACTAAGGATTGAATCACTTCACTATAAGTGCTATGTGAATCATAGTAACCATTGGTTTATATTTTATAGAAGGTAGAGGGTTGTCTAAGTTAACAAAAAAATTCTTACTCTATTAAAACTATACAGGGATAAGGGATCATTCTTATATCAAACAATACAAGGTTTTATGAAGATTGTTAACAAATAACACCTTAAATTGTACCATATGTCACCTAAGATGGTCCACCCATTGTGTTCACCATCCATTACTATTAACATTATAACTCCATTCTTTAAAGGGTTTAACAAATGTTTGTGATCATGGGAGTAAAACTATACATCATACATCTCCAACCACTCACACATAACCACATTTTCTACCAAATAGATCTGTGTTTGTAAATTTTTCCTACTATAAAGAGGTATCTAATCAACATTGTAACACCCCATATTTTACCTCATTATTATTATATTTATTTTTAATTATTGTTCTTAATTTTTTAGTTTTTTAGTTTAATTATTATTTAAATATTTTTTTGAGAACTGTAGCTCTAGACTTTACTATTTCATGTCTTCATAAGAACGTTCACAACACATTCTATCTTCAGCCCATACATATTATGTGATCAAATGGTGAAAATTGGTTTCATGATAGTGTCCACACATATTAAAAAGGTTTTGTAAAAATTCATGTATTGACTAGGTCACAACACAACAACATGTGTAATGAAACAACAAAGTTCCCTATATATACAGAACCCTATATAGACAATTTGTTCCACACTGGGGGTGATTTGGGTGAGAGACACACCACTGGGGTCTACCCTCGTGATGATAATATTGTGTAGAGGAACGATCATGAAGCAATGTAAACCATTAAATAATATGCTCAATTCTTTTTAGTATATGGGGATACACTTCATTCCAATAAGGATATAGATATTCAATACTCTTAAACATATTATTATAAATTTTTAACTTAAATATTACATTAAATACATCAAAATGATCAAGATGTCTCATTTCCGTATTTTGGAAGTAGGGGACACTTCCTCCTGTTACAGAGAGATGTTTGTGGTATATGCTGCTCTGATTTCATCATCCTCCCCAACTATGCTTGTTTCGTCTATATTCTGATGGTACAAATAGTTTGGTTATTTTGAATTCGATACATTTTAGGGTTTTTGTACACAACAAGGAGAGCTATGTGGATGTAGATATTTGATCTATGAATGCTTTGTGTTGTTGGTGAATTAACCTCCTCACTAGATACATTGTTGATTACCTTCTGGATTGTTCTTGTGATTCCTTTTCCTTTCTTTTTTATACCCATATGACCCTGCATCCACTTAGATTTATATGATATTTCTTTATGATCCATTACACATGGACCAATCTTGGAAAGGTGTGATGTATTACATGATGTTTTGGATGATGTTGGTGGATTATGTGATGTTGGAGCTATTGGGGTTCTCTTTTAGATTGGTGGTAATGTTCTATATGGCTCGACAGTTATGTGGTTCCTCATTTAGGAGTGCTTTAGAGAATACCTCTCCATCGGTCATCCTCCTTCGAATGTTTATATTTTTATATTCCTTTGTCTTTGCTGTTATAAAATCATTATATTATTCATGGATTCTATGGTGGTTGATCTTATGAATGCTATCGTAGTTCGTGGTGGCTTCAAGATTCCCATCGATGACTTCCTTGTTTCAAGCACCCATGCGCTAGCATCTATCATAATGTCTTTCTTTGATTATATCTTCTATGAAATTTGTTGCGGTATCAGCTGAGGATATAGGAACTACATCCAAGTGTCTTGAAGAAGGGATGGGTGACACATGCACTGACCGGGGCGAAAATTGGATGAGTCATGTGTTGCTCATGGCGTTCCCTTAACTATTTTTTGGGTGGGTTTAGTCATAGGATATGCCCATTTTCAATCCTTCTTATGGACCCTTATTGAGTTTGTGATGCTGTTTTTGGTTCTTACTAAAACACAAATTGATTTTACTTTAAAATACCAAAAACTATTTTGTGTTCAATAAATATGAAAGAATACAGAAGTATAATCTATGTCTAACCCCTAAGAAAACATCACATGGTGGAAAGTGTCCCATCAAGGATTTGGTTTACCCCATAATCCCATAAATAACATCTCATGAGACAACACCATTTTCAAATTCATTAAAATGATATATGAGTGAATAAATATTAATATATTCATGATTATAGGTGGAAATAAATTTTAATTAATAATAAGGCATAAATATAAGAGTTACCCTAGGAAATAAATCATTTTATTAATTTTTCCCGATATCACTAACAATGGAGATTTCCTAAAGAAAAAATTATGGAAATTAAATTAAATATTGTATTAATTCATTAATGGGAGGGATACTAAGATTTTTATATATGTAAGAGAGAGAGAGATATATATATATATATAAATTAGAATCAATATATAACTTTAAATATTGATACAAAGTATGATATATAGAGAGACATGACATAACCCTAAGAAAAAGGTTGGTTCAGATAGATCTTGTACCTTATCTTCCAAAAAAGTTATGTAATAGCCCTTAATGTCCTGGAAAATAAAAATATATTAATTAATTAATTAATTTATAATGTATCCTTATATATATATTTTTATTTTTATTCAACTATGGTTATTTATAACTATTTAAATAGTTATAAAGTTTAATTTCATTTTCCATAGGGCGTTCATTTCATGGTTTCAAGGTTAGAGAAATTATATATAATTATTGAATTTCTTATAAAAATGTGACCAAAACTCTAGAAGTGGAATGGAATAATATTATTATACATTATAAAATTAAAATATTAAAACATATTGTTTTTTTCTTCATATAGAGGAGTGACTTATTAAAAATGTTAGCGTTTATCAGTTAGCTCATTTTGGAATATTTAGTAATCATCCTGAACTAAATTAATTTTATTTAATTAAATGATCATTAAAACATTAAATAACATTAATTATGTTATATTATACTAATGGTCATCTTATTTCACTAAAAAAATATTTTAAATAACCATCCTGGAAGGAGATGGAGAAAAATGAAGTGCATTGTTCATAGATGTTGTGAACAAACCGTATTGTAAATAATTATTTCATTATATAATTTAAAATAGATATGGTAAAATATTTATAATCAATTATCACAATTAATTTTTTTATATTTATGATACTGGAGTCATCATGTCATGTTTTATGTGGGAGTAAAAGATAATGTTGATGATGAAATGAATTTAAAATTGATAAATTGAGAATATTAACTTTTACATGTCATATTGTTAAAATAATCCTTGGGGAACCTTGAAATGGAATTTATATGAGAAAAAATATCATCGGTTGTGGTGTAGAATATTTTAAATATAAATGACAAGTAATTTATAAATATTAAATGCTTATATGTAGTGAGGAAATGGGGTCATGAGGGATTGGAATTTACCGGGGGAGTTGTTTTTGAGTATTATATCAATTAATATATTATTTTTGGATCAATAAAACCAATAGAATTGATTATTGTGTGTATATAGGGTATCAGCTGCGTGTATTTTTTAACTAATTGGTTATTACATCATTCATTAATAAAACATTTATGTATTTTTCTTATAATGTTAAATACTTTATATTAACATATTTAATTATTCCCAAATAAAATCAACTTCTTTTGTAAATTTAAAAAAATTAAACTTAAACATTTATCATTAGGTAGATTCCAAAAAATGAATTATATTTTATGAATATAAATTTATAAATATGAGAAATGTTTTTTAATACATGCATCATTTATTAGAAAAATACCAATTTTAATATCTTTATTAGTTTATGTCCTATTTCAAATATTAAATATATTCTCATAAAATTATGTTATCATTATTAGAAAGCATAATATAAATATATAAACATGTTTTATAAAAGTATAATTTCATTTAAATAATTTTTTTATTATAAATGTGAAATTAAAATTTTTTTGTCTACAAAAAATTAAATAAAATAATTTATAATTTTCAAAAAACTTATTTATATTTTCCATGGTTGAAATATATCATGTTTTCATATTATAGAATCCCCAATAATTATTTTACAATTCCATGGGTGATATTAATATTCTAGTGGTTATGTTACTAATCCTAATATTGAAATTACAATTCTAATGCCCAGATTACTATTCTATAAGGTAATTTGAAACAGTCATATGAGTTCCCTATATTCAATAAATACCATTTTTTAATCATGTATTAATTCAAGTCTATTTCATCTCAATGTTATATATATTATCATTTTCAAAATTCTTATTCGATTACAAATATTTTTATTCATTTCTACAGTTATTTCAACAGTGAAATTATCCTACGGAATTGAAAAAAATCTAAATTTCCATATTATTATTATCTAATATTATATTTTTTCCATTGTAATACATTCAATTCTTATGACCATTTTTATTTTTTAATTTTAATTTTTAAATTAATATAAAAAAATTTAGTTGGTTTCATCATGTGGTGAAAGTGAATTATATAATATAATATTATTAAATATTACACAAGTATATGAATGGTAATTCCATTAATAAAACTGTAGGTTGTAACATTATCCCCCATAAGAATTTTTTTCCTTAAAATTTCATTTTACATAATAAGGTCAAAATAGGTGGGGGTACTTCTTCTTTGTTGTTTCCTTTGGTTTTCAAAGTCGCCTCTTCTTAGTTATGGTTTCAACATATTAATATGACTAGGTGACCTATATTTTTGTGTAAAACATTATCTCTATAGTTCAAGATCATTACTATATTCTCCTCATAAGAGAGATAATTTTCTAGTTGAAAAACCTATGCATTTAGTACATGTGATGGATATGGTATGTAATTCCTCACAAGGGATATGTTTAATTTGATATGTACTTTAGAAAGGGTTGGTGGGGGTTCAATCGATATTCCAAAACTCTGATGTGATCAAGAATCATAATGTGGATGACGTACCTAGGAGATAACCATACCTTCTTCCAAACTCTCACAAATCTATTCCAAGGAGATATCAAAAGAAACACTATATCTACATCCTCAAACACTAGGTATCGTCAATGATTGTCATCATAAATCTTCTATCAACTTTGGGCATTCATGATTTGTAACTAAGTGGTTCGGACCCTTTCTACTATTTCCAAGACAATTTTTGGTCCTGGTAGCTTATGTTAGCAAACTTCAATCCAATATGTGGGATATCTACATATCTTCCCATAAGGAGATTCATATGGAGATGTTTGGATTCCAATGTGAAATCTATTATTGTAGTAGAACATAACCCCAGAAAGATTTTGATCCCATCCTACTTTTATGTCTATTTACTATTCTCTCAACAGTTATTCATGTTCCAAGATATTCTTCTATGATTGGCCATAATTATGGGGGTGATAAACTATATATAATTTTTACTCGATGTTTATAAATTGATAGATACTTTTCAAGAACATAAATGTAAATCTTATATCTCAGTACAAATGATTGATAGTGGTGTTCCATATAGCCTCACCACTTCTATGATGTATATCCTTCAAATTTGAACAGGTACAAATTCTTCTAAGATTGAAATGAATTGAGAATGTCTTTATAAGATTTGTAACAACCAGATATTTTATGAGAATTTTTTTTTTAATTTCATTGATGTCTTCTATTTTACGCTACACCAAAATTATCTTGTGCTATACGCAACACCGTATTATCTTGCAGTATACGCAACACTATTATTGGCTCGTGTTACACACAATTTCATGTTCGTTTTGTGAAATTATTATACGCAACATTAAGTATAGATTTTTTTTAATGTATAAATGAAATATGTTTTGATTATGTTATATGAAACAACAAACAGATCTTTCACTACACGCATACCTGACATGGCTTGCATTACACGCAATCAAGACCTTCCTCAATAGCATGTGTAGTATACAATACCGAGTTTCACTAAACAATATATTATTATAATATTGTTATGAACTAGCCATTATGAATAGTAATACCCACTTTTTGAAATTTTATAAATTTTATCTTTCAAAATGGACTTCATTTTTGGATTTGAAATATCTAAATTAACCTAGAATGAAATTTTGATATTTTTCTGGAAACATTCAATTTTTTATGAATAGTGAAAACACTGAGTTACTATTTTAAAACCGACTTTTTATAGAAATAATTATTTATTTTATTTAAATTTATTTTAGGTCAAAATTAATACATAATACCTAAATATGTTCAATGTAATTCATTGGAGTCATTTTATAATAATTTTAGACATATAAAAATTTTATTGAAATTTTCACCGTCTTTTACCCACATCCTAGGAGTGTTTGAAAATTTCCATAAAATATAATTTTACCACTTCTGTGAGTGGAATTTCAAAAATCCGAGAGACACGGTTAAAATAAAGGAGTAAAATGTGATTTAATAAGATCAAAATAATTTTTGGTGAATAGTAACTTTTTTCTTTTATTTACCACGGTTAAAAGTAAATATGGTAATTAAGGCTAAAAATGATATTATTATAACCCTAACACATGTCATAATTCTATTTGATAAGTGTAGTTCGACAAAAAAAAACCTTAGGGATAATATATTACCCTTTAGGTCCACTTGGATTAGATTTTGGATATTTATTATTATTTTATTTAAAGAAGAATTAAAATTGTTGAAATCAAATTTTAATAACTAATACCTTTTTAATATAGGGTTATAAATAAGATAAATTCGACTATAAATATTCATTATAAAGATAAAACTATTTCCTATATAATGGTATTTTATTTATAATTTTTATACATTAAATAAATTAATTTATTTATGACATAATGATGATGTAGTAATTACCTTATTAATGAAATATTAACATAATGGATGTTATAAATACGCAAATAAATGTAATTTTATACATTTTATGAATTACATTCATTTTATAGGTTAATATGGCAAGTTATTATTGAATCAATTAACTTTTTTTGAACTAATCATGTTGTTCATAAAAATCAATTACCAAATAGTGTCAAAATTTACAAGAAATAGGTTTTAACAGAAATATTATATTATTAATTGTTATTATATTCCTAAAAATACAAGGCTCCGCCAAATGACTTAGATAAGGTTATATATATTAATAATTAACCAATTGGGGTTCGTTTGTCTTGTTATAGTAAGTTTATTAACCATATTGTGTAAGAAAACAGGAAGACATGGTAAAAGTTAAATTATTTAACTTGGTGTTAAATCTAAATGATAAGGTTAAAATAGTAACCTAAACTTGTCTAAAACCTATTGGTTGAGGGTATATAGACCCATCCCCCCTCTATCTTTGAAATAAATAAATTTGGAGCTATTATAAACCGAATATGTCTTTATTATAAAATAATATTTTATGTTTTTCCAATGGGGCCCCTCTTCTCCCTTATAAAAAGGGCACCCCTTCCCTCTACTCTTCACACCCTTTTGTGCCTTAAAGCTCATCCAAACCCTTCACATTTTCCTTCTCCTCTTTCCTAAAAACATTATAGATGTTCGGGTCTCCTCAATAGACCAGCCCTAGTGCCTTAAGTGGAGGTTAAGATGAGGCGCGTCAAAGAAGATGTAATATCCTTTTCTGATTCTTTCCAATTTATTTCTTCTTATACTTATTAGTATCTATTTTTTCATCATAAATTAATAACATATGTATCACTCATATACATATATGTTATTATAAATATGAAACAACCCAATTTCATCTTCTATCCTTCCTATGGAAAACGAAATCACTGCGCGTGCGTACCTACGGAATACCGTCTCCACGCCGTGGTGTAATCTATTTTCCACCACCACCTTACTTGGATGGGTATAATGGTGCAAAAAAATAACTATATATGATAATTTTAAATTGATATTGATTCTAAAATATCATACATACACTTCAATACAATTCCACAATCATGGGAATGATATCATCACTCGTGCGTACATACGGACTACCATCTCCACGAACGCGATGAGATTAATTTTCCATGATTAACCATTCATGTATGATTATAAACTATATATAATAAATAATAATGAAATATATTACATAATAATTCTAGATTTATCTACATATATGTTTCATTTACTTAATTCCATTTAATTCAAATTGGAAACGAAAACAGCGTTCATGCGTACACACGACCTACATCTCCATGAACTGTGTATTTTATTTATCGATCTATCATATATATTTATATACAGAATATATATTATACATAAATCATGTTTTACATTCTGGAATGAATTAAATCAGGATACAAGAAATAATATCAAGAACAACATGTCGAAACACGTACGATAAATGAAACGATTTTACTCAAAACGCTGCTTTAACATGGAATTTACAAAAGAACGGGTAATATAAAGTCATATGTGAACCATATATGATATCATAATAATTAATATGATTATTTAATAAGTCAATGAAATAATTTAAATCATTATACAGGAGTTTCGGATACGTACGAAGCATATCAGACCTAAGGTAAGGGATACCTTTTCCAATCCTATTTCTATCCGAGATTGTTTATTCATAAGTATTTAATGGGGTTATATTTATCATCCATGTCCATGTTATCTAAAAATGGTTTCATGTATGTTTAAAGTCCTTTTTACCCATTTTTTACTTCTACTACAAGGTATATAAGGAATTATTCTTTTTTACGAGGTACTTTTTGACTTTTCCGACAAAAGTACGAGGAGAATGTTTCTTTAACATATACGACATGAATAGATTTTTATGGATTCATAATAACTTATTTAAAGGAAGTTTCCTATAAAAAAATTCATGATTATTTTCAAAAAAAATCTTTTCTTTTATAATTTCCTGGAATTTTTTGAAAATAAAATGATTTTGAAGTAGAAAAGATAATTCATTTCACGTGTTTTATCAGAACCATTTTCCATATAAGTTGACATTATTTCATATGTGTATGTTTCAAGTATAATGTCTCTATGATTTACATGGTTCCACTTTTCTTATGATGAAATGATATCCATTTGTTTTATATGGATTATGTTATAATGGGATGATTTTTATGAAACCCATTTTTATTCTTTAGGTTATGATGAATGGTTTATGTTTATGTTGTGGAACAAGTAAGAATGATTTAATTATGAGATGGGTGGGACCTATATATCCCTCTTATGCATTGGGTAAAGATTTATATCCCATGAGATAGACATGGCTGGAATTTTAAGTTAATCCATTTCAATAATACAGGACTGGAATGAAGAGTGAACTCGATTCAGAATGGCACTTTGTCTACTAAAATGGTCTTGGCTGCAATTCCTTGGCTACTATGGAAATCATATCATTTTCTTAATGTTTTTCCACAATTAGAAGATTTATTTCCATGCTATTTTATCATGATTGATGTTCCATTATGATCTATGCCTTACGTACTGCCATGTTTTATGTCATTGCTCAAGATTTCGATGTTTAAACATTATGTTCATGTTTTTATGTTCAAATGTATATGGTTTGTTTTATTTTTTCCATGATTATCCTTACTGAGCATTTGAGCTCAACCTTTATATGTTTTCTTTTCCTCAGGATAAAAATAAATGTTTTAGGTAAGAAAACAAAAGGGGAAGATCTTAATGGGAGTTTTTGAATATCTTTCAGCACGATTAGAAGATTATGTTCCGAGTATCCAAAGACACTAAACTATTATGGTCCTTCTGAGTTTTTTTTTGTTATGTATTAATTATTCCACAAAAGTAATGTAATGTCGATGTACGTCATGATTTGGTTCTCTACAGTTGGTATTATGGGAAAGGATTAGTTATCCTTTGGAAACTAGGAAGAAAAAACATTAGTGAAATCCCTAGAGATATTTCTAAGGTATGTCTAGGGATGTCCCTAAGGATAAGTATACGTGTAGGTTAGAATCTTATAATTATGTAGAAGATCATGAATAACCTGGGGTGAACCTAAGGTGTCATGGATTAATGAATTTTTGATAAGTTAGACATCCCATAAGTTACATTTTATGATTATGTGGTTCCTTGTTATTGTAAGTATATCTTAAATTATGGTTTTTGGTCGTAGTCAATAGAGGGAACAAGAAGAAATTCTGTTACCATTGATTCTAATGGTCAAATTGGTGACTATGATAAACAAAAATATGTAATGACTAGATAGAAAGATATTGTGATTATGCCAAATCATTCATCACGATATATGATTAACAAGGTGAACTTTGGTGGTATTCCTAAGTCATCAAATAAGAGGAAGATGGAATTTTATGCATGCTCGCATGGTGAGGAGAATAGAGAAAGGAAGATTGAGATTTCTAAATAAGGGAAGAAGAACCTTGAGGAATACATCAAATGGAGGGGAAGATGTTATCTGTTTGGAGAAAAGTGTCATAGAGTGATAGACTGTTATGGAGGTTAATGTATTATTTGTGGAGAACATGGGCATTACCCAACTCAATTACCTAACCTAAGAGGCTACTTCTAAATCAAGGAAGGACTTATTCCATGAAAATCATTGAAGATGATGGATTGACGTGTTTATGTGTTGGTATTCAAGAATAATGTTGTTGAGGTACTTTTATGGTATATTGTAATATTTTTGTATTATTCTATTGTGTTTTTCAATAATTTTATGGTACCGGTAACCATGAAAAGTGATTCAAATATTTTGGAAAATAGATGATATGCGCATAATGAATGGATACGGAGAAAATGAGAGTTTTGATAGTATTCATGAGCTTATTATTGATATAAGGAAAAAGTGATATCATGGTTTGATTATATAGAATTTTTGGGATTTTTGTATATGGAAAGAGTTACCTTGTGAAAGAATTCACGTTTTCACTATGGTTCAAGAGAATACATGATTAAGGTATTCACATGTTTGGAATGTGACAAACAAGATATATCGTATGATATATGGGGGATAAATGATGGTATTCACATGCTCGTCAAATGAAATTTATACTAATTATTTTCTTTATTCTATGAGCTTAGACAGATGTATTTCCGATAATCCTAAATATTGGAATGAATTAAGTTAGACATAATATAGTATTGTTTAAGGCTAGAACTTTTTTCGATATTATTGCTGTAATGTTATAATAGTATGGTTTTAGAAAAACAACAACTCGTAGGACGAATGACAACCCGTCGTGTCAGACAAGGTTGTGGGAATCAAACCCACAACTGAAGTGCGATAGTCCTTTATTTCCTACCATTGGCCTACAGGAAGTCCCTGGTTAGTAGAAACTAGTTTTATTATATTAATCAGTATTATATATTAGGTACAAGTCCATTTTAGGAACCATATATGATTAATCTCACTATAGATGGACTTCTATATTTTTGATAACTGTTTTTAACCTTTTTTTGAGACTGATGGAATGACCCATCATTCTATCACATGATCTGCTAACACATCATGGATGACAAATTCAGATTCATTTCTTTAAGAGATGAAGTGGAAATTTTCCAAGGAACGACCAACGGTGAGATTATACCAAAATCAAGGAAGTATTTATTTTAATTCAAAAAAATTTCAACATTTGGGAATCATCTTGAAAACCAAAAATGTTGTCCTAGTTCCCTTATATCTGATAAATCAGATGGTACCTTTGATTATCACAAATTTATGGCTTTTTGATTGTTGGATTTTTCATAGCCATGTTCTCTAACACTCTCAATCAAAATGTGATGGTTTGATTTCTCTTCCATATCCATATTTTAACCTATGTTCTCATATGTGGAAACCCAGTGATGAGTTAATTTTGGTAACTTCTATGTTTCATACTTCAATTTTAAAAATTAAGTTTTAGTATTTATTTTTACGATGTGGGTTTCTATTAAAGAAAATTTTAATTAGTAAACCATTTATAACCCCGACAAATTTCGAGGGCGAAATTCATTTTAGGGGGGTAGAATGTAAGAACCTAAGATTTTATGAGAATTATTATTTTAATATCATAAATGTCTTGTGTTGTATGCTATAGAAATATTAGCTTGTTCTATACATAACACCGTATTATCTTGCAGTATACACAACACCATTCTTGGCTCGTGTTACACACAATTTCAAGTTCGTTTTGTGAAATTATTATACGCAACATTAAGTATAGATTTTGTTTAATGTATAAATGAAATATGTTTTGATTATGTTATACGCAACACCAAACAGATCTTTCACTACACAAATCTCTGACTTGGCTTGCATTACACGCAATCAAGATCATCCTCGATACCACGTGTAGTACGCAATACCCACTTTCACTAAATGATATATTATTATAATATTATTATGAACTAACTGTTATGAATAGTAATACCCACTTTTTTAAATTTTATAAATTTTATCTTTTAAAAATGGACTTCATTTTTGTATTTGGAATATCTATATTATCCTAGGGTGAAATTTTGGTATTTTTCTAAAAACATTCAATTTTTGATGAATAATGAAAACACTAGGTTACTATTTAAAAACCGACTTTTTATATAAATAATTATTTAATTTATTTAAATTTATTTTAGGTTTAAATTGATAAATAATACCTATATAAGATCAATATAATTCATTGGAGTCATTTTATAATAATTTTAGTCATATAAAAATTTTGTTGAATTTTTCACCATCTTTTACCCACCTCCAAGGAGAGTTTGAAAATTTATATAAAACATAATTTTACTTCTTTTGTGAGTGGAATTAAAAAAATCTGAGAGACATGGTTAATATCATAGAGTAAAATGTTGTTCAATAAGATAAAAATAATTTTTGGGGAATAGTAACTTTTTACTTTTATTTACCACGGTTAAAAGTAAATACTGTAATTAAGGGTAACAATGTTATTATTATAACCCTAAAACATGTCCTAATTATATTTTATTAGTGTAGTTAGAACAAAAATAACCTTAGGGATAAAATATTACCCTTTAGATCCACTTGGATTACATTAGGACATTTATTATTATTTTATTTAAAGAAGAATTAAAATAGTTAAAATCAATGTTTAGTAACTAATACATTTTTAATATAGGGTTATACATAAGATAAATTCGACTATAAATATTCATTAGAAAGATAAAATGATTTCCTAAATAATTGTATTTTATTTATAATTTTTAGACATTAAATAATTTAATTTATTTATGACACAATGATGATGCAGTAATTACCTTATTAATGAAATATTAACATAATTGATGTTATAAATACGAAAATAAATGTAATTTTAGACTTTTAATGAATTACACTAATTTTTAAGGTTAATATGACATGTTATTATTGATTCAATTAACTTTTTTCGAACTAATCATGTTGTTCACAAAAATCAATTACCAAATAGTGTCAAAATTGTCATAAAATTGTTTTTAAAAGAAGTATTATATTATTAATTGTTATTATATTCTTAAAAATCTATGGTTCAGAAAAATGACTTATATAAGGTTATATATATTAATAATTAACCACTTGGGGTTCGTTTGGCTTTTTATTGTACATTTATTAGCCATATAGTGTAAGAAAACAATAAGACATTGTAAAAGTAAAATTATTTAAGAGAGTTAAATATAAATGATAAGGTTAAAATAGTAACCTAAACCTGTCTAAAACCTATTGGTTGAGAGTATTGGGACCCATAACCACTTTATATTCTAAATAAATCAATTTGGAGCTATTATAAACCGATTATGACTTTATTTCAAAATAATATTTCAAGTTTTTCCAAAGGTGCCCCTCTCCTCCCTTTTAAAAAGGGAACCCCTTTAGTCTTCTCTTCACACCCTTTTGAGCCTTGAATATCGGCCAACCACTTCCCATTTCCCTTATCATCTTCCCTAGATACATTATAGAGGTTCTGGTCTCCTTAAAATACCAACCCTAGTGCCTTAAGAGGAGGTTAAGACGAGGCGCGTCAAAGAAGAGGTAATATCCTTTACTGATTCTTTCCAATTTATTTCTTCTTTTACTTATTATTCTCTATTTGATTCATCATAAATTAATTACATCAGTATCAATAATATTTTGATATGTTATTATAAATATGAGACAACCCAATTTCATCTTCTATACATCCAATGGAAAATGAAATCACCGCGCGTGCGTACGTAGGGAATACCGTCTCTCCGCCGTGGTGTAATCTTTTTTCCACCACCACCTTACTGGGATGGGTATAATGGTGAAAATAAATAAATAAATTTGATTATCGTAAAGTGATATTGATTCTAAAATATTATACATACACTTCAATAAAATTCCACGATCATGGGAATGATATCATCGCTCGTGCGTACGTACGGACTACCGTCTCCACAAACGCGATGAGATTCATTTTCCATGATTAACCATTAAAGTATGGTTATAAAGTATATATAATAAATAATAATGAAATATTTTACATAATAATACTGGATTTATGTATATATATGTTTCATTTACTTAATTCTATTTAATTCAATAAGGAAACGAAAACAACTTCATGCATACACACGGCCTACCGTCTCCATAAACTGTGTATTTCATTTATCGATATATCATATATATTTATTTACTGAATATATATTATATATAAATCATGTTTTAAATTCTGGAATTATGTAAATCAGGATATAAGTAAAAATATTAAGAACAACATGTCGAAACATATACGATAAATGAAATGATTTTACTCAAAACGCTACTTTGACATGGAATTTACAAAAGAATGGACAATATAATGTCATAAGTGAACCATATATGATATCATAACAATGAATATGATTATGTAATAAGTCAGTGAAATTATTTAAATCATTATACAGGACATTCAGATATGTACGAAGCATATCAGACCTAAGGTAAGGGATAACTTTTCCAATCTCGTTTTTATCTGAGATTGTTTATTCGTAAGTATTTACTGGGGTTATATTTATCATCCATGTACTTGTTTTCTAAAAACGGTTTCATGTATGTTTAATTTCCTTTTTACCCATTTTTGACTTTTACTACATGGTATGTATGGAATCATTCTTTTTTTACAGGGTACATTTTGACTTTTCTGACAAAAGTATGAGGGGAATGTTTTTTAATTTATACGGCGTGAATGGATTTTTATGGTTTCATAATGACTTATTTCAATGAAGTTTCCTCAAAAAAAGTTCATGATTATTTTCAACAAAATTATTTTCTTTTAAAATTTCATTGAATTTTGTGAATAGAAAATGAATTTGAAGAAGAAAGGATATTTTCCTCAAGAATTCATTTCAAGTGTTTTATCAAAACCATTTTCTATATAAGATGACATTATTTCATATGTGTATGTTTCAAGGATAATGTCTCTATGATTTAAATGGTTCCAATTTTCTTATGATAAAATGATATCCATTTTTTTATATGGATTATGTTATGATGGGATGATGTTTATGAAACCCATTTTTATTCATTGGGTTATGATGAATGG
Source organism: Viscum album (assembly GCA_963277665.1). Taxonomy (NCBI): domain Eukaryota; kingdom Viridiplantae; phylum Streptophyta; class Magnoliopsida; order Santalales; family Viscaceae; genus Viscum; species Viscum album. The sequence continues at coordinate 982,311,084 of OY728140.1, read as the reverse complement.
TTTATGTTTATATTGTGGCACAAGTAAGAATGATTTCATTATGAGATGTGTGGGACCTATATCTCCCTCCAATTAATTGGGTAAACATTTATATCTATTTAGATATACATGGCTTGAATGGTAAGTTAATATAGTTCAGTAATACAGGACTGGAACGAGGAGTGAACTCGATTCATAAAGGGACTTTGTCCACTAAGATGGTCTTGGCAGCAATGCCTTGGCTACTGTGGAAATCATATCATGTGCTTAATGTATTTCCACAATTACAAGTTTTATTTCCAAGTTATTTTATCATTTTTCATGTTCCATTTTGATCCATGCCTTACATACTTCCATGTTTTATGTCATTGATCAAGATTTTTATGTTTAAACATTATGTTCATGTTTTTATGTTCAAATGTATGTGGTTTGTTTTATTTTCTCCTTGCTTACCCTTATTGAGAATTTGAGCTCATCCTTTATATTTTTCTTTTCCCCAATATATAAATAAAGGTTTTAGGTAAGAAAACAAGTGGGTAAGATCATTATGGGAGATGTTGAAGATCTTTCACCCCGATTGGAGGATTATGTTTTGAGTTTCCAAAGACACTAAACTATTACTGTCCTTCGGTGTTTGTTTTTTTTATGTATTAAGTATTCCACAAAAGTAATGCAATGTACATGTACGTTAAGCATTGGGTCTCTATAATATTACCTACCCCAACCCATAGAACCATTCCATCCTCTAGAAATGTTTTTAAGCATCGTGGAAAATTCCATGGTGGTGTTTTCATATTTCAATACTGGTATGAGTAACGGTTGTATCATCCTATTAGAATATTTTATTTCATCCTTCACTTACATTAATACAATGAATTGTGATGTATATTATATAATATTCTTTTTCTTATTATGGCACCAATAGTTCTCACTGATATATTGATATATCTTTTCACTACATGGGTTGATGTAGAAGGTCAATCTATGTGAATCATTCAATGATTCATTCATTATACTAGTAATTAATGGAACACATATTCATGAAACAATTATTACAACTCATTATTCATCAATTTTAAACTCCAAGTATTTTCCCTTTGTATAGATTCCACCATCTTCTATAATTCAAAAAGATCTCTATGAGAATATTTAATATTCTATAGAAGGGATTGTTGAGTAATCACTTGAGAAATGTATAATGATTTTCCTTCTTTTTTTGTTTCCATTTCTATCATTTATAATTCCAAAAATAATGGGTTTTCTCAATTATCATCATTGATATGGTTCTCAGATCCTTTATTAATTGTGAAATTGGTACTATATTTTCATTCCCTAGATGGTTTTGTATTGGGAAGTCAATGTACAAGATTAGTTCTAATCATCTTCACTAGTACATATTACGATCCTTTGGTGTTAATATACACTTGAGGATATAACAATATTTATATATTTCAAACTTCCCCTAATGTAGACAATTATTCCAAATTTTTATCATGAATATCACTACATACAACTCTATATCATCTATTGGATATTTCCTCCCTTGTAATTCTAACTACCTTGTGGCATTGACATTCACATTTTCATTCCACATTTTTACACAATCCAATCATTTCTTTGAATATAAATTTTATACCATGAAATGTTTCCCACTTGATGTCAGTGTGTGTAATTTTGAAGTGATAAACAAATTTTTGATTTTCTTGAATCATTATTAGAGACACTATTTTTTACTTTTAATAATTTGAAAGAAATTATGAAATATTTTCAGTGCCAAGAGCAGTGATAGTGTGTGATTTTAAAGCTATATGTTAATGGAATTAATTTTATAAAAATTTAGAAAATATATTATATCACGCCAATGTAGTTTTTCATATATAACAGAATATATCTGAAATGGAGTATTAGATCAAAAATATGATACCATAGTTGAATCCATAAAATATGGTTTACCCTAGGTGCAACCAAAATATGGTTGGAACCCGATATTTCAACTTAGGCGGCCATTGGAAGGTACAAGAAGTATATTAGTTAACAAATTAATTTAATAAATTGATTTAACACCCAAAACATATTTACATCTTTAAATATCCAATTATTAAAAGTCTATTGGTTTATTCACAAATCATTGTAATTGTTTTCTGGAGGTTTAATAATTCATTATTAGGGGATTGAGATGAGGTGATAAATGATGACCATATAGAGGTGGGTTGTTAGAAATTAAACATAATATATATTCACCATCATTAGAGAACATATTTTTTACCAATGATAAATGTATAATTGAGTTAGGGATGAAAATATTTTGTTTCAAACCTTGATTAAAATATTGAGAATGTAATTATCTTTTATAATTAAATTGTAACTAAATTAATTATTCAATTGAGATCATGTATCAAATTATGATTTTTGTCTAATTTATTCAGGGTTATTCCATTTTTTTGACACTAAATATCCGTGATTTATGATCTCTATCCATGAAATCTTGGATAAATATTGATTAAAATTTTTATTGTTCCTTTCACCCCCTGTTCTTAACATTATTTTCTATTGGGATATGAGGCTATGGTTCGACATTTTACGGAAACTTCGAGCATGATTGAACCCCCCATATTCAAAGTGGATGTGTGCACAGGGGTCATATAATTTATTTTTGAGTGTATTTACATGCTTTCTAGGATTAAAAGTGAGAGATACAGGGATTGGACACCTAGTCAAGGTTTTTCAGTTAGTGGAGGAAAGTAGTGATAGGTGGAGTTTAGAGAGGCCTCCAGGTTGTTGGAATCCAACCACCGGTGATGGATTGTGTATAAACTACCCTAGATCCATATTCCTCTATGAGATCAATGGTATAATTTGGTGGATTTTATTGTGAGAATAACTTATATAAATTACCCATGACAAATGACATTTTTTGGGAATATTCCGACTACACATCATTTACTGAGATATACCCATGTCGGGTAGTCCCCTGGCTAAAAAGGCTAGGGTTTCTTCACTGAGATAATTATTACATTATATGTGGTCAGATGATGGAGTCCTAGTTTATAATCTAGGAGTACACATGAATAAATATGACTTGAAACACAGACACGACCCAACAAAAAGGGTTTGGACAAGGCTAGGTAACCATGCTAGGACATGACAATGAACATGGTCCGGTACAAGGGAACATCCACGAAACCATATACAGGACCTATGTGGAAGATATATGATGTGTGGGACCCATAAATGTTTTTTACGGGGACATTAACATTGATTAGTGTCCATAAGAGTCGCGACTAAGTGACGCGGTGGTGTAACACGCCTTGTGGACCCCCATAAACATGGTGTAATTTCGTATATAGATTTTTTCTCTCATGTCACCTTTTTATTCTTGTATTCTGGCTCATGAGTATCCTATCCTGAGACTTTTCACAAATAATGGAATGGTAGACTTTTTAGTTTCATATGAGATATGATAAAATATGTTTTGGGCATGATTCACCTTTATTTGACACTCAATGGTTGTATTAATCTGGAAATATCATCATTGAGAGGCAGAGGTTGGAAACCCCCTATTATTCTAGTAGATGGGTCCCACAAACACATTTCACCGGTTCGAGTGGATCTCCACGATGGACTATGGCATGTGTCATCTATCTACTAGGTGGATCCCCTGATGAACTAGGAAGTGGGTCCCCTATCTACTATGTGTCACCCCTAATGGACTAGGGTGTCAGTCCTCTAACTACTGAGTGGAAACTTCATGAAGGACTAGGCCATTGGTCCCCTAACTACTAAATGTAACCCCCTATAGGATAAGGGGCAGGGCCTTATACCTTTTGAGTGGCACCCCCTGACATACTAGAGAGTTAGCACTCTACCTACTAAGTAGAACCCCTTTAATGGACTATAGAATGGGTAATCAATCTATATACTTATTGGAATACCCTTATTGTATATAGGGGTGATTCCTCTACTTAGGGCTTGTTCCCCCTTGACTTTTTTTAAGACTGGAGAGGTGTTAGTACTATATGTTTTTACTCATTTGGATAGACACAAGGGATTATGGACATTGATGATAGACCTCTAGAGATATAGTAAAACTCATCATCTTGGGATGGGCTGTGATATAGAGATCCTATTTCACCTTTGTTTGAGATTATTATATGATTATATGTATATATATATATTTGTGTGTGTGTAGGTTTTCATTTACCTCATTCTTTAGGTGGATATGACTACTTTTATCCAGACTTCTATTTATCCATCTTTAGTTTTTTGGGTGTCCTACAGGGTATGAATATACTCACCCATTCATGGGATTTTTTAACACATGTTGTCTCTTATGTAGTCAATAGAAAGACTGATAGTGGCATTTATGGAGATAAGGGAAACATGAGTTCACAAAACACATATGGTAGTCAGTCTTGGAGATCTATAGTAGGGATATGTAAGTATGTATTCTCGTATTATTGTCATGTTGAAGCACATTTTAGAGTGGGCAAGTATTTTCCCCTTATAATTTTAATTTACTCTATCAAGCTCTTTTTTATTCCCTAAATATTTTCACATGAATTACAGTAACTCTATATTTTACTTTAATTTATTATTAATCCTATGTTATTGCTCATGATGATAGTTGTGTGAGTGTATGTATGTAATTTAGGAAAAGGCATTCTATTTTAGTTGTCCCTTATCAATGGTTGTTGCTAACCCCTATCATAGAGAGATGGGATTGGGGATGTGGAGGTTCAGTATTGTACCAGCCAGGTGGCCCCCTATGGTTCAATTCATTGCATATTGGTATGAGTGGGGGTTCAACCTCAGAACCATTTTCTGAGTTTACCCCTAATGGTGTTCTATTTGGAATTTAAGGAAAATGTGTCAAAGTGCCTCAAGTGGTTATTTCATATTTGGGAACCCATTATGGGTTTTAGGATTTATGTATCCATTCACATGAACTATAATTAAGTACTTTTCAACATGAAATAATGATAAATTGGTAGTAAGGAACATTGTTACATGAATCGTATAGGATAAATTTCTATGACTATCCTTCTTGATTTTGCTCCCAAAAATAAATAAGAAACTATTACCACGGTATGTCTAGATTACATTTAGTATTCCTACAGGAAGATAAAAAACAAGTTTACCAATTAAATATCATGATGATGATCCAATTGGTTATTAGGCCATATTTTAGGGTCTATATTTTGAGATATTTCATCCATGTGGGAATCTTTTAGTACCTCCAGCATTCAAGTAGAAGATTTTACTATCATAGAAGGTTGTGGGTTTGATTGGGCTTAGTGAAATAAAAAAATAGTAGATATAGTACATACTAAGGTTCCATAGTTAGTCATATCCATAGGAAGTGGGGTATTGGCTTCAGTTTGTGAGTTGAGTTTTCATACTTGTCTGTACCCCGACCAATCAGATGGTTTCAATAGAAACTGGTATTTTCTATAGATCAGTTGGGTGGTAGTGGAGTCTAGTCACATACACTGATAATGACCTTGGAATCTCATGTTATTACTTTTAGTAGATATTTTTTGTGGAGTACTACCCCTCATGTTTGTCCTCAGTTTAGATTCAAAAGCATTTAGAAATGCATCAGGGAGGGACAAAAATTGTAGAGTATGATGCATTGTTCACTAACCTTAAGTTTTACTACCATGAAATGACTTGGGATGATTACTTCTTAATGTGTAAATTTCATAAGGGTATCAGTAAATACATCCATTCTTGAATGAAATCACTATGAATTCCCACATATGCAGGAGTACCTGAGAGGGTGCTGGTGATGGAGGGATTCTTATTTAAGGAACTCCATATAACTGGATCTATCCATGGATTTCGAGAATATGAGTCATCTGTAGAATCTATCAGGAAATAGTTAGTGGGTTTTGGGAATTGGATACCTCCTAATGGAAGTACTCAAGAATGTGGTCATGTGGATCAATGATGGCATATTGTAATAGTGTAACCTAGAGTGGGTTGATGCTATGTACAGTTCATACGAGGAAACATAGCACATCATTTCTTGAACCGACATGATGAGGAGGAAACATAGACAATAGATGGACCACCAATATAGAGGTAACACCATAGTCATGTATATCTAAATAATATCTATGGATTCCAATTGGGGTGGATTTGGAAAATGTCTAGGTGGGGATCTAGGAGGAGGATATTTCGGTGGATAGAGATACTATGAGCTAATCCAACCACCACCACTAGAAGGCCCACACTAGGCTTATGGAGTTGGTAGTCGAGACTGTGGGAATATAAAAAACATGCAGACATATGACTCTAAATCTCACAAGACGATTAGGTCTATGATATGTGTTTATTATACTCTTGATTTAGTATCAATAAATAGAGGTTCGAATAATTCCTTCATATCCTAAATCATGGTGTTAGAGATATAGCAACAAGTTGAGAGTTATCCTAGTATATTAGGAATCAGGTTCATACAAATAATACTTATATGATATCTCTTATATGATGTAATATGAGCTATCACTTGCTGGAGGTATTTTATCAGGGGAACAGTTGGTCATCATGATTAGACCATACGATTTCTTCTCGGTTATGGACATGTTGACCACAGTCTGAGCCCAGATTTACAATCTTCATAGATGAGTTAGATGCATTAAGTTGGATGGGATGATATTCCCAATTGTGGGTGGGAGAGATCTCATGGTGGAGAAAGGTGGTTTGGAGAGCTGGAAACTACATCCATCACCAATTAGTTGGTGAGATTATCCCTTGGCATAGAAGGATCATCAAGTGTCTTGGTTCCATCAGTCATAGAGGATTATGTGGATGGTTTCCTCAAGGAAATTCTAGGACTAACTTTGATTTGGGAGATGAATTTTTTGAATAGACTTGCACCTATAGACTACTGCAAAATAATATTTTGGATTATTAGATAGCCCCTAACAAGATTTAAGAGTTGAGGGTACAATAATAGAAACTTAATTGGAATTGTTTTATTATACCCATTGTGTCCCCCTGGGTAGATAATTTTTTTTTGAAAATGATGAATGTGAGATTGGGGATTTTTGTTGATTTTCATTTCCTAAACTAGGACATGGTGAAGAAAAGGTACCCCTTACCGAGGATTGATGACCAAATTGATCTTCTGTAAGGCGTGAGATGGTTCTTAATGGCGGATACCATGATTAGATACCACAAGTGGATGGTTCACAATACTGATATTATGAATCAAGATTTTGGATATCACTAGGAAAACTATGTGATCTTGGTGATTCCTTTTGATGTGACTTATTCCCCTACCATGATTATGGCTCTGATGAAATGGATATACCTTCCATAATTGGACCGATTTGTTTTTTCTTAATTAGTTACATACCCATATACTCTAGGACATATGAGGAGCATGATGAGAACTTTATGGTGGTCCCAGATTTTCTTTAATAGAACTAGATTTATGGTAAACTTTCAAAGAGATTGTTCTCAATCCACAATGTTCAATTTAAATGGAATTTCATATTTAAAAATTTATTAGATGTAAACTCAAAAAATATTGATTCCAGAGTTTTTTTCGAAGCCACATAAGAGAATTTCATAGGTCGAGATTTTTCTTATCCTAGTGGGGTACTACAGAAGGTACATGGAATAATTCTACATGATTTATGTTCATTTTAAAACACAAGAAAGGATAGGTTAGTCATTTACCTATATGTAGTAGTTTTAGAGGGACTTTTAGGATTTGAGGATAAGGATGACTGGTACTCATATTTTGAGAATGGAGGGGGAGGGTTTGGAGTATGATGTGTATTGTGATGCCTCGAGATCTTCGATTAGATTATTGATGATTTAGAGGTATAAAAGGATCTCATATGGGTTGAATAAGTTGAGACACAATGAGAGTCACTATGTGACTATTTTAACTATAGTTGGAAGTGGTTTTCATAACATTGAGGATGTGAACGGGTTATCTTGAAGGAGAGAGAAATAATGTTTACTTGACGCATCACAGTCTCAAATATGTCTTCATGTAAAGGGATATAAACTTAAAATAGAGTATCTATTTGGAGATCCTATAGTGAAATGAATTTGAGATATTCTATAATCCTAGGAAGGGATATATGGTGGTAGATGACCTCGGTAAGAAGTTTATTCTCATTTGATATAGGATGTGTCTGAGCAGTTGGATACCATTTAGCAGACCCTGGAAAAGAAGAGGGGGGTATTTAATATTATGTTGATGGTGTTAAATCATCTATTTCTCTAGTCTATGAGGAAGGTTTAGCTGTAACACATAAATTGTGAGGTTCTCCATGACCATATACCCTCTAAAGATACACTAGATTGATTTTATGAAGGAGGGAATCTTCCCATCCTTTTCCAGGGGTGGATACCGGTTCTGGGCTTGATGAAATATTAGGTGAGGTGTAGTTTCACACAACTCATTTGGAATTATATCATAGTGTAGGTTAGTTTTAAATGTTCCTTCAGTGGTAGTTTTGGTGGGATGGCATGAGGTGTAGCATTACTGAGTTAGACACTCGTTGTCTCACATGGAAGAAGATGAAGGTTGAGTACTATGTTCCAACATGTTTTTTAACCACATCATATCCTAGATTATAAATGGGATAAAATATCCATGGAATTTGTGATAGAACTTCCACATAGAGTGAAGGGTGATGATTCCATATAAGTTACAGTTTTTCAAATTACCATGTTGGAGGATTTATTTAATATCATTGAGTAGATTTTGAAGAGGGTTTGGGGAAGTTGTATGTGTGGGAGATAATCCACCTTGATGGGTAGCCCCTGGAGATTATCTTCGAACTTGATATGTGATTCACATCATAGTTATAGAGATTCATACATGAAGAATTTGAAATCAAACTAAGTATAATTACATCTATTCACCCCTAGTGTATGGTCAAACCAATCACACTATCACGGTGTTGGAGGATATGCTGAGGGATTGTTTTCTAAACATTATCTAGATTTAAGAGGATTATGAAGGACCCTAGAACACCCTGGAATGAGAGGGATGAATCAGCATGTCAAATTTTTCTATAAAACTAATGGATCTTATTCCATCATTAGTAAGAACCTATTAAAATGGTTAGAAAAATGCATGACAAGATATGACACTACAATTTTACGTCGTTCACTACAAAGGGCTATGTCCAAGGAGTATACACTGATAGTTTTTCATTCATACCAATGTCCACTAATTTTCACTAGTTTTGGATTACTAATGTTTGGCCATAGTAACTCTGTTCCAGGAACACTACATTTAGATGATTTCAATGATATGTCAATGCTTCCCACAGATCACTTCCGTTGAAACCCCCTTGCTTAATGATTTAGAGAATTCTAACTCAGTTTATTAACATAAAGTTTGCTTCAATTATTTGGAATTAATTACAATTTCCCATTTATAGAATGGGGAACTTCTTTCACCTTATACTTGACCTGATTCTCATTGAAATTTCTATCCACATAAACTTGATTTTCAAATCTTCTATATGCAAAGCCCCTTTGTGAACTATACTACTTAGTGAACCACCAATGCCTTCATGGAGAAAATTGCAATCATGATGCTCCCTTACATTCATATAACACACTACTATTACAAAACAACCTTCCTAAACGAAACACACTGAGTCAATTAAAAATATCTGGTCATCATGAAGTACCCATTAAAAAAATCTTCTCCATCAGTTAAGACTTATAGTCACTAAAATATGCACCAACTCACATATAAATCCTGGTTCACCAACCCTTCAAAAAATCAACATATTTCCATATTTGATGACCAAACATCGATGCAAGTTACAAGGGGTAGCCTCATATTTATAGGCCTTACCATTCATGAAGCTCCATTGCCTCTTTGTAGATTTTATGGATCATCAATAATATCACCACAAATATACTCCCTTCACAAAGAGAAATGGAAATTCCCAGTTCTCAAAGCTCATCGTAACCATAGGGACATCCAACAAAACCATTTGTAGCACCTGTTTAAATCATAGAGTCTGCAGTCACTGATCATGAAGCTACAAATCTCGTAATTGCGGAGAACTCTCTCTCTCTCTCTGATTGTGAAGCTCGTCTTAATCACAATTCACATCATCAAAAATCATTATGTATTTTCGAAACTCTAATTGGATAGACCATATTTGAAAAACTCAATACTGTTCCATATTTCTATAAGGATTTCATGAAAAAAAATATAACGTTTAAACCTATACTCTAAATTTAGAACCCCTAAAATTTGGAAAATAATGGGAATTGACATCACCTTCAATACTACATAGATCTTGAACTGTATGATCCCTTTCCTTGAAATCTCATTGATATTTGATAATAGGATTGACAACAAGCAGATACCATACTCCATTTCCAATAAATAACAACCTTGGTTCCAACAACCTTCCCTTTTTTGATTTTTGGTAATCAACAGATAAATTCAAATAGAGCACCAACAAATATCAAAAACTGATCCGAAAGAATCAACATAGCCAACACTCAATGTCTATTTGAGTAATGATTAGTGTAGAAAGCAAGGGAGAAGACATTAATTGTGTTCTAATTTTTTTGAATGAAAGATCTTATTGTTTCCTTGTAACATCAGAATGTTTCCCCCTCACGTTATCTGAATTTCAATTTTAGTGACTTATCGTTCTCCCTAATTGTATAATTTTTCAATTTCTATATTATCCATATTCTTCCAACCAAAATTATACATATATTTCAACCAGAAACTACACACATTATTCTCCATAAGAAATTTATCCATTTCTCCCCCATTGCCAATAAACCCAGAGACCGGTACGTGAAAATTGTAGAGCTCAAAATCAAACTCCCCATGGACCATATCTCTTCAATAAACTTGCACCACTACCAAAAATTGATTCAATAGTAAATATAACTTGGGAGAGGGGAATTTATAGACCACTTTATGAATTTGGATGTGGTTGAACACTGAGGTTCAACCAATGTTACTTGAACACAGTCAATGCCTATGGATTGATAAGAATATCGAACACATGATCATTAGTTCTCAGATGATCCATTGAAATCATGCCTTGTTCAAATTATTCCTTGTTGAACTTATATCTAATTTCAATACTTTTCACATGAGAATGCTGAACAGGATTATTCATAAGAATAATTTCACTTGTGTTCTCATAGTAAATCACCATTAAATTTATCACCTCATAACCAATGTTTGTTAGTTGCAACATTATATAAAGTAGTTTTGTGAAATATTTTGTTGTTGGGAAATATTAAGCTTCAGATGTACTAAGAGAATTAACTTCCTGTTTCTTACACATACATCCCACACATTTCATCTAAATGTAGAATTCTCCACCACTAGTGGACATTGTCACAACTACATCACTATCCCAGTTAGCATTAGAAAATGATGATTGTTCACTATCACATCCTATATCAAAATACAAGCCATAATTGTGAGTACCTTTAATGTAGCTCATGATTCTTTTCATTGCCACCATATGTTCTTCTTTTGGAAAACTCTAAAAGAGGGCCACTAATCATGTTACAATTATAATATATGGCCATGTCACTATCAGGTATAGTATGCTTCCTATGATTTTCATGTACATTTTGGGATCCACAGAAGTCCCATCTTCAGGTTTTCCAAATTTTGTTCGAACTGAAATCAGAGTTGATATTGGTTTGGAATTGTACATATTAATTTATTTTTTCAGTATCTCCCTTTCATACCTTTTGTGAGACATTAATGTTTAATCCTTATTCTGAATCACTTGAATCCCTAAATATAAGTGAGTTTACCAATCATTTAAATTTAAAATTCTGATTTCATGTGATTGAAAACATCATCCATGGATCCCTTCAAATTTCCACCAAAAATAATATCATCAACATACACCAATACCTTAAACCAATCCTTCTAAATATTCATCACTTAAAGAATATTATTAACTCCTCCTAATTTGAATTCATGACTTTTCATGTAATGATCCAGTCAAGAGTACCACACATATAGTGACTACTTCAGTCAATAGAGTTATTTATTTAATATTATGACCTTCTTTTCATCATTTCCATGAAAGAAAACCAACCATAGTTCAATGTAGACTTCTTCCCTAATAACTCCACTTAAGAAATCTGTCATGAATTCCATTTGATAAAATTTATATGCTCTTTGGATTTCCATGGCAAGAAATAGTCTGACTGACAACAATCTATCTACTAGATAAAATGTTTCTCCAATATCAGTGCCTTCAATCTGTGAATATATTTTACACCCCAATCACTCCTTGTTCTAATCAAAATTCCATTTTCATCAAATTTATTCTTGAAAATCCACTTTTTACTAACCACATTGTGATTTACAGGTCTTTTAACTATGTCATGTTTCATTCTTGTCAATCATATCCATATCTCCATTTATAGATTTAACCCTTGAATCATCCTTTGAAGCTTATTCAAATGAGGATGGTTCAACAAATGATATGAATTCATATTGCATAGAATTTCTCATTCTCTTTGTCTGTGTTGGAACATTATTTTCCCCTATGATTTTAGATTGATCAATTCCTACTCATCAATGTCTTCTCTGAGGTTCAACAAAATTTTGTGCAATCATAGTCTCCTCTTCCGGTTCTTATTATAAATCAACATATTGTTTTGAACCCTGAGTGTTTTGTATAACTTCCTCTACTTTTTTATTTTAATTTCATCCAGGTTCAAATTCTCCCGAATCTTCTATCACCTCCTCATAAGAATTCCAATATTTTTTTAGTTTTCTCTTCAAAGATATTAACAACATATCTTTTCACAATCCCTCCTCGGTGCTTATTGAATCAATTTTATTATTTTTTGTTCATTGAGTATCCAATAAATATTATTTCTTCTAAATTTTCATCATACTTCCCTTCATTTACTTATTGTTTTCAGATAAATCATTTAATTTTGAAAACATGAAAATATTTCACAGAGAGATTCCTTCCATGCCATAATTAAAAGGTTGTATTTGTCTCTCCCATGCAGAGTGTTGTTCGATTTTTAATGTACATTGTATCATGGACAACATATTTCCAGTAATTTCAAAAGATACTACTCTCAATCACCATAATTCTATGCGTGTTGATCTCATGTTGATTATGGCGCTCAACAATTCAATTTTAATTTGGATTTCTCACAATAGCTACCACATGTTGTATTCCATGTTTCTCTTGGTAAAATTCAAACTCAATGGATGTGTATTACCCTCCATTTTTAGAAAATAGAACTTTGATGGTTCATCCAGCATCATTCTTTGTGATTATGTGATATGCTTTCATGAAATTGAGCAGGTTTCATTTCCTATGTATGACCATAACACATTCCATTCTATTTTAATCATCTATGAAGAGGATGAAGTACATTTCTCCATACATTCTGACAAAATTTGTTGAGCCACATACGTTTGTATGAATGATATCAAGAATATTAGATTCTATTTTCTTCTTTGGCCAATAGAAACTGTATACCAGCTTCCCATGTATTCCAGCGTTACAAGAGTTTTCTTATCCACACTTCAGGTTAGGGATATCCATGACAATCTTCAACTTTGATATCATTTACGTGTCTTGCTTATTGATGTTCCCTAATCTCAAATACCACATGTTTTTTTCTTCAAATATCATGTAGAAAAATATTTATTTACTATTGACTTGATACTAGTTCTCATTTATTCAATATCAATTCATAATAAAAATCCATAACATTAATCTTATAGTACAATCTTCTTAGCATTTGGTGTTTCAGTATCACAGTTGAATCCATTGTTTCCCATGCATGTGGGTCTTTGATAACTAAAAAGCTTTTCAACTCCATCAGAACCACATTTTTCTCTCTCCAGTAGATTATCATTTATGAACCTTTCAAATTGTATTTTATTCTTTTCTTCTTTTGAATTTGATTCACTTTTGAATTTACTTTTAATATTAACAACATATTCTTCAAGTCCCTCTACAGTTTTGGACTACTCTTCCAATCTCTAGGTATGGTCATTAAAGACCATATCCTTTTCTTATATTATGATCATCAGTTCCACTATATCATCTATGAATTAAATTACTAATGATTTAACATTAACTAGTTCTTCCTGTCATTAAATTTCATCTTAAATTTGATCGACATATTCTGATGATTCTTCAAAAATTTCTTTCCAGTTATTTCATCTCATATATATATTCTCAAGAATACCAAAATCATCATTAAGTTAAAAATTGGGACCTATATTAGTTTTCAACTAATTGTCTCGAAATTTATCTTTTTATGGTTCCTCATATCCAACAGTAACCGTCATGGATACATGGTTTCCAGTTTTAAATTCCGGTTCTTCTTCTTTACATAATTTATTATCATCATCTTTCGATTCATAGAAGAAACTCTTCTTCTATTATTTTATTCCATATTTTATGTCTCTAATTTTGGATAATTTTTTTTGAGGATTCTCGATGTTTTTAGCTTCTCTCTCTTCATCATCAAATATTGTTAAGCACTTAGAGGAAATATTCCCAACTCTTCCATAATTAAAACAAACAAGAGGTAACATTAATTTAAATTTCGTGGTTACCTTATAAAACATCATTACAATGACTGATAGAATTTCATTTTCATCATCATCATCGAAGCCACTATATCATGTAATTATAATCTTTTCCATGTCCTTGAATTCCATTACCTTACTTACACAAGTCATAGCAACTTCGGGTTTGAATCTCAAATCATATGCCACCAGGATGCTCAGTAGATCATCCATAGAATGTTTGGAATGATCCATTTCATCAAGGGATGAAACCATTTAATTTTAAAGGGGTGGTAGTATTCTAATGTTTTTCTTTACAATATTAATTTCTTTGATTTGTTTTCCACGACCTCAAATTTCTCCCACCACATCAGTAATTCGATTATAGAAGGAATCTGAATTCTCATTAGGATCTATCTTCAGGTCATCAATACTATTGTGTAGAACATGAAGTTTTTACTCCATCACATATTTGTCTCTTTAATATATATTTTCATGTTTCTCCAACATTGACTTGGTAGATGTGAAACTCATTAAATTTACATAGATCTGATTTGAATGAGCAGTACTTAGTGCATTCTATGATTTAACATCTGTATCATGTAATTTCTTGTTTGTATTATTCATGGACAGACCATTCAGATCAGTGACTTGTATTACATGTGTGGTATAAAAAAGGACATCCATTACAGGTGATTTTGGAAGATATCTCATTATATCCTTCCAAATTTGAAAGTTACTTCAATCAAAGAGGGGGAATCTCCTATCAGTGACTGAATTCTCCATGTAAGAAAAGAACAGATTTAACACTAGTAACCTTAAGGATCTAATACAACTTTATGGACTCTATATAACCCTTGGAGTAAAGGGGCGAATCATGGTATCAATATTTTATTTTAAAATGATTTATCTTGTTTTTTCATTGTTAGGAACTTTCTAAAACTATCAAAAAAATGAAATAAAAGAGATGAAACTAAAATTTTACTTTGTTCACCACATAGAGATACATACAAAGAACACATGATTACAAAGTGGTGGTCATACAAAAGTACACTAATCATCACTAGTTATGGATTGCAATCATTCGGCCACAAACACTCTGTTTTAGGAACACTACCTTTACACAATTTCGGGGATAACTAATTATGTTTCTCAGATCACTTCTGTTGACTCCCCCTAGCTCACTGAACATAGAGATGTCTAACTGAGTTTGTTGACTTGATGGTCACTTCAATTATTTGAAATTAAAGAATATTTACCTATCTTATCATGAGAAACTAATTATACCTTATACATGAGTTGATTCTATTGGAAATTCAATTCCACTTAATCCTAATGTTCAAAACATCCTTTGTGAATCCCACTTGAAAACACACTTCTTTACAAAACACCCTTTCCTTCAAAGAGAAAATTTCCTTCATGAGGATCCCTTACCTTCCTAGAACTAAATTAATTTGCGAAACAACCTACATTCAGAAAACTCACTGATCCAATGTAGATATATCTCATCCGTGTAAAAGTACCCCTTATCAAATGTATGGGAATCAGTTAAGACTTATATTCTCATTGCAATGCACTGAATCACATAGAAATCTGTGTTCCTAACATTCCTCAATAACTCAAAGAGTTTATATATTTCTTTCAAAACACCGATGAAATTTAATAGGGTTAGCCTCATATTTACAGGCACGAAAATTTTTAAAGTTGTAATACCTCTTAACAGATTTTCAAGATCACTAATAATGACTTCCTGGCACTCCTCCCTTTGTAAATAACAATGGATTTTTTTTTCAAATCTCATCAGAACTAACGTGACTTCCATAAAAATCTCTATGTGGAACCCATAGAAATAAAAAATACTTCCAACACATATCATGAAGCTCTAAATCTCGTAATTTTGGTGAACATCATCTCTAATCGTGAAGCCCATCTTAATTACGAAGCATACCCTCAAAAATATTTAATTCTTTGTGAAAAAGAACTCACAGAGCCCATATTTTCAAAAATAAATCCTTTTACATATTCCTTTATGGACTCTATGAAAACATACATTTCACATTAAAATCCACCATCTAAATTTTGGATCCGAAAAATTTGGAAAACACTGCAGAATAATGTCGCCTTCAATAATGCTTTCATTCAGAAATTTATGATCCCCTTCCTTATAGTCTCCTTGATCATTAATATTAGGATTGACATAAAACACAAACCGTACTTCATTTCCAGCAATGAGAAACCTTGGTTCCAATAGATTACTTACCTTTTGTATAGTTATTTATGTTCACTCTTATGTAAGAAAAAGATCATTTAGGAATCTCATGTTGGTAGAATGACAGTGCAGGTGATGAAAGGGAATCTCTAGATAATCCAAGATCATATGAGGAAAACCAATAATAGGAAGAAATAATATAAATGTTGATGTCGTAGGCCCTTGGAGTTGGAGTAGGAAGAAAAATATTTCTTGTGTGTCTCCCCATAACAAGGATTACATATATTAAGCTTTGGAGTTAAGATATAGATGAGGTTAATTAAGGTATTTGAGATCTTCAAGTGGTTTAGTGTGTTATCTTATTGAATTTCCTTACCCCTATAGTTTTAGAGGAACTGAGACATCTTCTATGTGTCGCAACTAAGAACAAATGTGCATGATATTATCCATGTTTCTGATAGGGGTGATCTAGATATCATGGATGGTTCCACATTTCTAGAGTACCCAGTAGAGATCAAGGATCAGTAGTGGGGGACCATATGAGGATGGACCCTTCCATTAGTCTATGTGTTGGGGAACAATGAGGGGATCCATGATATCTCATTGTAGTTGGAGTAAAAAATATGGCATTAGTATCTCCAATTTTTCATTGTTTTTTTATGTTCATTAAAGAAAGGCTTTGATGGAGGGAATAATGTAGAGACTCTGTTTTTTTCTTGTAGAAGTTTTAAATATATTATGAAATATTTTACAAACTATGAATTGAGATGTAATGAGTTCTCAAGGCCTGGTGATCCAGAAATTAAGTGTACAAAAATATTATATATATTTTATATGTCAGATGCACAGTATTTCCGAAATAATAGATTAACTACAGAATGGAGTCTTAGATTAGAATTTCGAGTCCATGATTGAATCTATAACATGGGGTCTACCTTAATAATGACTAAAATTTATTTAGCACCTAAAATTCATATAAGGAAATATTTGGTAGGTTTTTAAGTGGATTAATTAATTAATTCCTATCATTAAATAATTTACTTATCAAAAACTATTTCCTTATATAAATATATCCTATTATAGAAATCTCTTGGTTTATTCACAGAATCCTAGGATTGTTGTGGGGAGGTTTTATAATTCTTTATTAGGGAATCAAGATCGGATTAAAAATGATGGCTAGATCACGGTGGATTGGTAGAATGTGAACACTTCAGATGTACCCCATCACTATAGAACAAATTATTCACCAAATATCAAGCCTTAATCGGTATAGGTATGATTAGTTTTATTTTATCTGATGATTAAAATATTAATTATGTTATTGTAATCTATTATTTTATATGAAATTAGTTTATTCCATCACATGATCTTGTGTATCAAATTAATTTTTTTATCAATTAATTCTTGGTTATGGAATGCTTCTCACTCTGAATATCCATAATCTATAAATTTTTTCCATGAATTCTCTGGTAAAAATTAATGGATCAATTTTTTTGAATTTCCCCCACCTGCTATTCATGCTCTTCATTGTTGGGCTATGTGGTGATTGTTTAGCATTTATAGGAAGGCTTGAGTTTAATCATACCCCACATATTTGTGATGAATATATGAAAAAACAATGTAATTGATTTTCATGGGAATTTGGATTCATTAAAAGATATCAGATGATGGATACAAGGATTATACACCAATTCAGGGTTACACTTCCATGGGTGGA
Source organism: Viscum album (assembly GCA_963277665.1). Lineage (NCBI taxonomy): Eukaryota > Viridiplantae > Streptophyta > Magnoliopsida > Santalales > Viscaceae > Viscum > Viscum album. The sequence goes on along the minus strand of OY728140.1, from coordinate 982,292,637 downwards.
GCATAACGATGATGAATGGAGTTGAGAAAGTACTTCAAGTGGATAGAATTTGGAAACTCGTGACAAATCAGACACACCAAGCATTGGGTACACACTCTCTATTGATAATTAAAAATAAATCTAGAAGATTTTATTGTGGTAGAATTCTCTATGGAAGATTAATGAAAGATCATAATTTCTATGAAATCCTGACTACACAATTGTAACTCAGATGAAGCCACACCATACAGTGTCCTAGTGGTGATGACTTGGGTTTTCATTTGGGATAAATATCACATGCTTTGTGGGACCCCCACACGCCATGTGACCTAGTGTTGGAGGCATGGTGTATACTCTGGGGGTATACAAGCACACAAATAGTTAGAAACATGTACACAAAATGACTACACATGCTTCGAAATGGCTAGGTACCTCACATGGGACCTGGTTATATACATGGTTAAGTACACATGCACAACCTGAAGGACACATGCATGGCCTTGAGCCCACTATTAGTCCATATGTGGATGATACATTCTATGTGATACCTGTACATATGGTGAATAGTGACATAGACACCATTGCATGTCTTGAGGAGAAATGTCTAGGAGATGATCTGTGTCTACACACTATGTCGACCACCATACATGTCATGTAATTCCCTCTAAAACATAGTTCTCTCATATCTCCTTCATTATGACTCATAGTTTGGACCACATGTAGTGTAGCCTAATTTATTTTCACTGAAGAATGTGATGGTGGAATTCATAGTGGAATGTGAGATATGAAATGAAATGTTCTTAGAATGACACTTATTTAGGTGATAGTAGATTACAATAATGATTGGGAAGGTTCATTAGAGAAATGGTATGTTTAGAAACCCCCTAATATAAAATGGAATTGTTCCCCCATACTCATCTTAGTAGTTTTGAGTGGACCCCCACCCCCCCTTAAGGACTAGTGTGTGATTCCTATACCAATCGAGTGTCCCCACATAGATGGACAATGGAATGGGTCCTCATCCTAGTGAGTGGGACACCCAAATACACTTGGTTGTGGGTCTTATACATACTAAGTGGAATCCCCTAATTTAATAGGGTGTGGGACCTCTACCTACTAAGTGGAACACCCCTGATAGGCTAGGGCATGGTTCCTCATCCTACTGAGTGGAACACCCTAACAATCTATTGTGTGGATCTTGTACCTACTGAGTGGAACACTCTATTGGGAAAGGGTAGATGTCCTCTATCTATCTAGTGAGTGACACCCCCTTATCATATATAGGTGTGTGTTAGTTATTGAGAGATTATTCTCCCTCAATTGTGTGGCACTATGGAGAGATTTTGTCCCTCCACACGATTACTTTTTTATAATGACACGTGATATACTGGGAATCGGTGATGGACTATTGGAGTAGCATAGAGAGTCATCATCATGGGTTTGGAAATGATATGGAGATCCCATTTTTCACTTATATAGGATTTTTATTTATGCACAAATATTTTACATGTGTTGTTGGGATTCATTTCTATATTTATTTTTTATTGTAATGAATTCTTCTATAATGTATTCTATTTCCCCATCATTAATTTTTGAGGTGTGCTACATGGTATGTATATATTGAAACATACATGGTATTTTTGCATACATTTTGTGTTTTATGTAGATGAAGAATAGATAGATGTTTCCATTGGGGGATCTTTGGGGCCCTATGGGGAATATAAAATCTATGATGGCCAGGTATGGATATCTGGAGATGGGATCAAATTTAATTTGTTTTCTAGTTGTTTTCAGGTTTGGATATAATTTTTAGGTGGGTGTGTATTTATTCATTTTCATTTTGGTTTACTCTGTCTCACTCTTTTGTATTACCTAGTTATTATTACATGGATGGTTTTTTATTTATATGTTACTATCATTTAATATTATTTATATTCACTTCTACATAGAGAAGGATGAGTACATGCATACATGTACTTTAGAAAAAAGTGTCCCATTTTCATTATTTCACATCAGCTCTTATCACCAACCCCTAGCCTGTAGAGGAAGCCCAGGGGTTGTGGTGGCTTGATCTTTCATAGGTCATGTAGGGCCCAGTGGGTTGGTGAATTACTACACTATTGGAATTTATTAGTTTAATAAAACTTTAATCCCTTATGAGTCCTATTAGTTAGCATATATAACTATTGTGAAATTTTTCTTACAAATCCTCAGTAATACACATCTAGTCCATGGAAACTATGGAAATCTATTAAACATGATGGTTTAGGCCGCTTTTCAATATCATTTTTCTATGAAGTTTCCACATAAATCACTTTCCATATAAATAAATTACATAATATTCATACATCCTCCATAAAGAATTCAAATTTACAATATATTGATATAGAATCTTCTTTCACAAATTCTTTAGGATATAAATCAAATTATTTTATATATCCTCGTTACAGTTAGAGTATACAGAATATCATTTATAAACAAAAATATAATTTTATCAAGGTCATACCTATATAACATATTCTTGACGTCTATAAATATTTTTTGATAATTATTGTCTTTTTAGGGAATCACTATGAAATCCTAGTGTCCATACCTCCATCTAAAAAATTTCTTAAGAATATATTCTTTTCATCACCTTTAATTGGGGGTCTCCCAACAAGAGGTCCACCTTAGAGAAATAATGTTCCCCACATAGTTGATCGAACATGTCATTTATTGATGGTAGGGGATACTTGTTCTTGATTGTTATTTTGGTGATATCATGATAATAAATGAAGTGGTACATTGACCAATGCTTCTTCTAAATTAAGAGGACCAACACACCCCCTTTTAAAGTAATCTAGCATATAAAGTACTTATTCAGATTCTCCTATATAATTTTCATATATTATTCCATTAAAATGGGTTCTATTATATTCGGAGTCTTGGGTATGAGTAGAGAACTAGGTATAATTTGGATTAATAACACATCCTCTGTGTTAGTAGGAAGACTTGGAAACAACATAGGGAAGACATTATTATAATCCCTCATAATGGGAATGCCTTATTTATTGATTATATGTTTTTATTGGAAATTTGAACTATATATGAATACAAATATGGAAATAATAACAACACTTCAGATAAATATTCCTTAAGATACTCATCCTTGTCCATACACATGTATAAAATTATAGGATAACTCAGGATGTGCAGAGTGATCTCGCTCTCATGAGAGTTGATATTGTATTTATATAAAGATAGATAATATACTCCCAATATAGAATTAAAATCCACTAATGTAATTCGTTTTTTATTTTTCAGGAGGTTAAATTCAAAAACAATGACCGAGGAGGAGTTATAAACTTGGTATGAAAAACTTTCTCCATTTTTCTCACTAATTTCTCAACCCTAATGTCTTTTAGTGGTTTTTGACAAGTTTTACTAAAATTACAAGATATGAATAAATATGTAGAACTATAATAAAAAATTTCATTCTCTATTTAGGAATTAATAACTAACTCACCTATCAAAACATAAGATTTAGGATCCATGTTATCATTAGTAATTTCATTTGACCTTCCATTCTTTATAGGGCTTGGAAGTCATTTTTATTTACTACCTCTGACAACTATTATCTTAGAGAATTGGTTCATGTAATTCCTATGTTACTTTTACTTATAAACTATACCTCAAGCTCAACTTCATTATGGAAATTCATTTACACTATAGGTTTAGTGGGACTGCTCCTATCTATTCTACATTTAGTATCCTAATTCACCTATTTTCCATATTTGATTCTTATCTTGGTTCCCATGAGATAGTTTATGGAATTCATTGATCCACAATTTTCATATGTGGGTAGTTTATTTTTCTTTATTTTACTAGATTTATCAATTTATACGCTTCAATAATTTTTTTATGATTTTTATCCCTAGCCCTAAAAGACCACTGATAGTTTGCAATCTCCATCTCCATTATAATGGCATAAGAAACAAATCTCCTCATAGTTTCAAAATTAGTGATATCGACATTTTTTTGAATCAATATTAATCTAAAAAATAAGTGTACCACTTTAATTTTGGTGTTGATACAAAACAAATGTTTTACCATGAAATCATTATGTGTTTTCCTCATACTCATCAATAGAATCATCTGTTTCCTCCAATATGAGGAACTAACTCACTATTTTAATGTGGAGAGGTTGGGGAATTGTTGTTGAAATATATTTCCTTAAAATATTTCTATTCCATGAAGTGAATTCACACATTAGAAATAATTTTCTTTACTAGTTTCCACAACTAATCATCTTCCCATTCCAGGTGATATATAGGAAACAAAAATTTCTATTTTAATGTGAATAAGATGTATGATAATGTCTTCTACATTGAGTTAATAAATTGTTCCACAATTAAGGTATAAGAAGATACAAGAAAGGTATAAGGACTTTTTCACATAAAATACATGATATAATGTTTTTCATTCTTAGGATATAAGTTTAATTCCACATTATTGAAGTTATTATTCATAGAATGAATCAGTTGATAGAATACTTATATAATTTAACAAATACCCCTCCCATAATGTTAGGTTAATCATTAGGGAATTCATAAAATTTCTTATCACAATAGTTTTTAAACATTTTCTTCTATTACCATCCATTAAAAAAATAATTAATATTAAATTAGTGATATTAAATTGTTAACTGATAATTATATAAAAGGGAAACTATGAACATAAATGTACTAACTTATAAATGATATATAAATCCTATATTATGAATATCTAGGTTTTCAATCTATATAATCCATGGTATTTTTCATACGTGGTTTTCAAACATAAATATCTAATCAAGTCCATCATAATGATTCATAAATAGTTTTCAACGTTTTCAAATAATATCCCCCGATAGTGTCAAACCAAGTGTGTAGCAATACCTCTTTTTTATAACCAAGTAGATGATCGAGTTAATACCAAATACAATGTTTTATAGATATTAATATTAGTTAAAAATATTCCAGAGCCACATCCACATGTAGTATATAGACATGGATTTAAAATATCAAAAACCAACCACTCAATACTTCACAATAATTTCACGAAAGTTTCCTATATATAGACTTGTCCCCAAGGTTATCCTATAATTAATCAATTCCAAATCCAAAAAAAAACTTGGCCTTCCCATTATACCAAATTTAGTGACCCAAGGCATTAACCCCTATTATTACGTGAATTTTTAAATTAATATTTCATTAAAAACAACTAATGGATTTAGAGTCCTAATGTGTTCGAAAGCCTGGGAACATAAATCTTAAACATTAAACTAAAATAAAAATTATTTATTATAATATTCACAATGAGGAACAAAACCCCTTTTAGCTCCGAAAAAAACATACGATAACATAGTGAATATGTAAATCTAATGGGTGATCTAGCAAGTTGAGTAATTGGAAAAACATTATAGATAAGAATAAAATATAACTGAAGATAAATAACATGATGTCATAAAGAAGAAAGGATCATGGACAATCATATGGAAGAATAACATAGAGGCCATTGAATCATAATATCGTTGAAGATAAAGAGTTTTGTAGAGACATAAAGCATGAAGTAAGTATATGTCAGGACTAACTATCAATGAAATATCACATAGTTGATCTAGTATTATCATGGATTAGGTTCACTCATTAAATCCATATAAGCCATCTCAGGTGACAGAAAAATTAACCAAAATCTTAAAGTGATTTCCTTGCAAGAACATCATAACATGTATATTTTTATGTATTCCATAAAATGAAATCAATAATAATTAAAAATTATAAGAATTAGACATGTACATAAATGGGTTTCATATACTTTCCTCATATCCTTATCATAGGATATTTCATAAAGAATGAATTTGAGAAACAAACATAAGTATTATATTACCTTATTAATGTAAAGGAGGATATGCTAGGTACATATGTGATAGATATATATACAGAATTTATAATCATTATATAACATTAAAGAGAGATATTTAAAGTGAGTTATGAAAGGAAATGTCTTCTCTGAAAGGGAAATTGTGGTTTAGATATATCCCTTAGCTTAGGTTCAAGAATCATTCATAATTTTGGCATAATGTCATAGATAATTAAATAAAATTAATTAATTACTTAATTAAGAATATATTACATCTGTATTTTGTTTTTTATAATTTTATAACATTAATTTTTAACCATTTTAATGAGTTATAATGTTTAATATCATTGTTCTCGGGGAACTCATTTAATATTTTCAAGACCATATCACTTATCTATAATTATTGATCTACCTAAAAAATAAGACAAAAACTGTTGAAGTGAAGTGAAATGGTATTGATAAATTTTGAAAAATTAAAATGTTCCTTAATATCATTTTTGAGTTCCATCACAGGGATGAGTTTTTTAGAAAAAACTTGTACATCAATCGGTTTGTTTATATAGGTGAAATTTCCAACAATCATATAATAAATTAATTTTATATAATTAAATGAAAATTAAAAATTAAAGAACATGAAATTAGTTTTATAATATTTATTATTACCTTATTTAACCATAAATATATTTTTATTACCATCCTTAAATGTGTTGAATAAAAACAAAGTGTATTGTTTAAGGAGGTGGCAAACCAACCATATTTTTAAGACCTTTTTCATTTTAGAATATAATGAAGGGAGTGTAAAATAAGGAAACTACATTATCATAATAAATTTATAGTATATTTATAATATTTGGATTATCATGTTGTGTTAGATGTGGCAGAAAAGGGGAAGGTATAATAAGAAATGAATTTAACAGAGGTAAATAGGGAATATTGGATCTTAAACTCTGTATCCTTGAAATATTCTATAATGAACCCTTGAAATGGTATTTTTATTCTTCCAAATGAGTAAAACCTTTTGATTTTATGGTATTAATGTTTATATTTATAAATTTATCCTATTCAATAGAATATATTTCACGCAATAACAAACTTTAAAAAACATTAAAATATGATTGTAATATAGGCATTAAATTTTTGAGTGTGAAAATGACTAACTATACTATAAAATATATATATTAATTTCATAAATATTTATTCTTATGATATAAAAAATAATATTTAGTAAAGTAATTTTATTCTTGATATATATGTATTATTAAAAAATCAACATTTTTTGCTTTTGATGAGAGAAAATAAAAATACATTTGATAATTTTAGAATTATTTTTTAAAAAATGGTCATCATTTTTTAAATAATCATATTAAAATTATCATTGGGTGAAATTTTGGGAGTTTTCTGAATTGATTTATTTTCTAATACAAAGAGAAAAATTCTGATTTTTATAAATATATTGTTTTATTTATATTAAAAACTAACTTTACGAATTAAATTTGATCTCAATGTAATATAAGTTCTATTTAGTTATATATAATATAATTACTTTAATTTTAATCATCCATATACATTATTTGGAGATAAAAATGTTTTTTCGATTAAAAATGTTGCCTTTGAAAAAAAACTATTTTTCATTTTGACTAATCAGATTTATATTAAATTAATTTATTTAACTTATTTGTTTTTAAATTTTAAAAATAGATCCATATTTTGATTTATATGGTCAGAATTTAGTAAATAGTGTCGTTATATTTTTTACCAATATGAATAGTAACCTCAGTAATTTTTATTACAACGATAAAGGGTATATTGGGTAATTTTCAAAAGATTGAGGGTGCGGTATTACAAGGAAACTCTTCCACCTACAAGTAATTGGGTATAATCTTCCCTAAGACCTCTTATGAGACCCCTCTATGTCATGACCACTAGGCTACACACCTTGGAAAATTGAGTACTTTAGGCTAAAAATAAAATGACTATTACTATAAAATCACTGTAAAACATTACCAAATTTAGTTGGATGAGTACAGTTAGTACATAAGTATTTAAGGTTTTGTTTTATAACCATTGATGGACATTTTAATGAAATTATGATGTTTATAATATTTTATTTAACGAATAGTCCAAGATGTGCCTTTCCAAATTTCAAAAAAAATAAGATTTTTAATATGGTGTTTTATAAAATATATCTTAGACTATAAGTAATATTTTGAAATCCAAAGAAATAAACCTCATAATTTTAATATATTATTAATCTTTATGGAAGAAATACTTGTATTAAAATAATGTACAATGATTTTGATGTAATTAAATAATTAATAGAAAAATTAAATAGTTGATATTTAAAATTCCAAAATAAAAACAATTTTAGATACTTAATACAATAAAAAAAATTTCTATAGGATCCTCAAATATTAGTAATTTATTAAAAGTTTGTTTTGAATTTATCTCATTCTATAAATATTTTTAAATGTCAAAGTAATGAATAGTATCAAAATTGACATTAATGATATTTTAAAATAAAGAATATTTTATTAATGGATATAAAATTCTAAAAACTAATAAATTATGGAAACTGATTACGATAAAGTTTAAAATTTCACATAAAATCTATTTATGTGTAATTTTTCATTTTACAGTAAATATATTTACAATCAATTTGAGATAATCCAGGTAGTCACAGAAAGAGTTAATGGGGTTAAATAAGGGTTAAAACTAAAAAATAAGGATAAAAATGAAACCAAAACTTACCTAAATTTTTTATATAAGGGTATTTGGTACAATCATAATATAATACTATAAATTAATACGTTTGTTTCCACTTAAAATTGAAAAGGGATTTAAATTAAATAAATATTTTAATAATTTTTTAACATACCACTCACCTCAATTATAAAAGAGAACTCCTCATTTCACTTATTACATCACATTAATCAATTTATATTGACTAACCAATTCACATTATTTTTATAAAATTCCGTAAAATGTTTTTTAGTTTTCATTTTCCCAAAAATAAAAACATTAAGACCACTAATAATATATCTAAAGGTAGTCCATGGAAGAAGATGTAATTATTTTTATCAACCCTTTTCAAGTTTATTTGTTATTAAAAATCTTATTAATGTGATGTTTCCATCATAAAATAATAAATAAAGTCTCATATATATAATGAGACATTATTATGATTATGAATCTAACTTTTATTAATCGAATGAAAAATAAAAGAACCCCATGTCAGGATATATGCCTTACTATCACCATGTAAGGGTGTAATTCATTATCCATCATCACATTACAAGAATTCTTATAATGATTCATATAATGGATATATATGATAATTATGAAATGATAGTTATTCAAAAATATTAATATAACATCCACATACTTACCATATAAACCATTTAGAATTGATATTGTCGCCCATGTGTATGTACAACTTACTACATCTACGACGTGATACAATAATTTTCTATGCTTCACATTCAATAATGGTTCTATAAATGTATTTAATGGTTAAATATGATATTTATACCATCAATATAAAATTGTTTGTTGATATATCTATAAAATATTTAAAATATCTGGGACATTGGTGATAAAATTTTCATGTGATAAAAAGGAACACAAACATGAACTGTATAAAGAGTGAAATATTATTAACTAACGGTTGATAATATGTTATGAAAGGATCATATAATATGTTATAAATATAAATAATGTTTTTCTATAAATTAGTAACATTTTTAAAACCATTAATCTGAAGGTTTGAACATGTTTGAATTTGGTCGAACATAAGGTACATGATTTTCATCTCAGTTTTATTTTCAGGGGACACATGCATTATTAACCACTTATTTCACTATGTGGATTATATTATTACCGTTTTATATAATATAATTAATATAAATAAATTTTTGGGGTTTAATGTTTCATTTAATTTAATATATTTCATGTAGAATATGAATTTATTGATTACATAGTGGTAAGTGTTTATTTTACCATCTCATCATTATTCGAGATTGATTATATTCACGTATTTGATAGGGAATATTTCATTTCCATTCCCATGTTTTCTAAAATGTTTTAAATTTTTTAATAACCACTAATAATTTCAAAATTTATTTTACCCATTTTTAACTTCTTATAATTTTTTAAAACGAATCTTCTGTTCATTTTAACAAAAAGGTATTTTGTGATTTTTCTTAAAAATGTTATAAAGGTTTGTGGTTTTTAACTTATATGGAATGAATAGAATTTCCCATCATAATAATGTCTTCATGATTTATATATAATTTACAAGTTTCTTTTCATGAATAAATTATTTGGTCATTATGTTCACATTTTTTAAATTTAAAAAAATTAAAATAAAAATGGCATTTTCCCAATGAAATATTCCATTAATCTCATTAAATTATTTTCATTTATGAAAACATAATTTTTGGAATATTATGTTGAGGATTTAATTTAATGATTCCATTAATTGTATTTCATTTTATTATTTATGATTATTTTGAAGTGGGAAATATTTATTAATATGTATCTTTAAATTATTATAGATACATGATGATAAGAAACGTTTTTATGAATTAAATAAATTATTTAGTTCACGGAGAATTCATTGAACATTAATGAATGGTTTTGATCATGTATTCATAATTTATTATATGCATTAGCATAATAATGAAAGAAATCATTTGGAAAAACACAATTAATTTGTACCGAGTAGTTCTAAACTGTCTTGTAAAAGGTCATAACATTAGAGTAAAAGTTGGCCAAACTGAATTGGATTATACTGAGCAGTTTTTAAAATTATTGTGAAAATTATTTTTGATCAATGAAACATGTACCTAGGAAAAAATATGAAAAAATCAATAATTTATATCAATAATATTTAAATTATTAATATTCATGATATTCTCTCTATGATATCATATCTTGATACATTTTATTATTAATTATTAATGAAATGGAATGGGTTTTAGTTATTTACATTTATATATTTGTAATTATATATCTAATCACGATTATCACGTTTTTATATATTTAGCATTATATGATGATCTTTCATATAGATTTATGATAGCTTAAACTATATATAAACCTTATTCAGAATTTTAGATCCTCATTACATTGTTTCCTTTCCCCATGAATCCATGAAGTAGAACACAATTTGTTATACAAGGACATGCTATAGGTAAAACTATTAATTTAAAAAAAATTGTTATGTTTTTTCAAACGTAATATAGGAATATTATATGTATCTATTTTACCAATACTAATAAACTAATCGGTCCCTTGGGATGTGATTTATTGTTTCTTATGATAATATAATAAAGAAACCATGGACTCTAGTATACTGGATATATGGTCTTTACAAATTTTATAATAAATGTTTTATTAGAAACCATGGAAACATGATCTAGGATACACATATTCGGGTATTTAACCAAATAAATGACTCGAGGTATAAGCCTAATAATAAAATAATATCTTATATATTTGGTAATGAACATGAAACCCTATGTTAAACCTATGTAATCAATGATTCAAATTTTTTTTGGATTTTTACATTGTATAAATGATTCTCCATGACTATGTATGATCATTTTTTCTCACAATATACGTTTTATTAGTTAATGGATGGAAGTCGAAGTAACTAGGTAGTTTTGAATATAGTAAAGAATTTGTTGATGAGATACCAAATGGGACGATGATTGGGGTGAAGGATATTGTGATCACAATATATTATTAATAAATTTCACCTAAACCCACTCTCAAACTCGCCAAAGAGGATAATTATAGAGTTCCTTGAGTACTTAGGTGGTGGATACCATAGAAGAAAGAAGATTCATCTTCATATATTTTTATAATGTGGGAATAAAGACAGAACTAGATTTCAAAGAAGAACAATAAGATGTATTCGGTGTGAAAATGGAAAAAAATAAGTAATTTCCATGAAAAATAAAATAAAATTTCCCCTAATGAAATTGGTGGATAATAATTTCACTAAAATGTATCATTGATAGTTGAATTTTTTCAATGTGTTAAGTCTATTGATGTTATATTAATGAAAACATGTAAAGAGATTCAGAATGGTTTCATGAGTAACGGTTATACTACTAATAATAAAGAAAATACAAATGATATATGAATGGAATGAGGTATTAAGAAATGTTAATGGTTTAAGAGAGATGTTGAATGATTAATGTTATTGTTTATTTTTATTAATGAATTATATTATAATTTATTTTATCTAGTTATAATAATCTCTAGGTATATTTTAATTGTACTACTGTAATTCAACATAAATGATTGGAAGGAATTTTATTAATTATACAAGTAACAAAGATAATTGATTCTGTTGTAAGTTTTTATTTTTTAAAAATAATATCTGGGTAAGATAATTTTATTATGTGATGATGTTGATAAAATAATGATAATGTTTTTTATGGGATAATATTAGTGATGATTAAATTTCTTAGTGATTTGATGGTTTCTATTATCTTTGTTGGGTTTACTACATGTTTTAATTTAATTAATATCTTCCACAACCTAATATTTTATTTTTGGAATAATAATTTTTTTCATTAATGTTTTAAGCTGATCTGGTTATTCATATATTTGGTATGTGAAAATAATAGAAAAATAATTTTTTCTTGGAAATCTAATTTTAATATTTATTTTGGAAATTTATTTTCATTTTGGTATTTTTAATTCATACAAATGAATTTTGGACAAGTCTTAATGTTAACATCTTATGCAATGGATTACGTTTAACATTTAACACTACTATTTGGGGTTAATGTTTGAAATGTGATAACAATTTTTCATATTAAATATTTATTGGAAAGATTAATGACTTATGGATATTTTGATAAAACCTTTTTAGGCATAAAAATTCATCTTGAATGTCCATCTACTGGTGTAATAAATAAAGTGGAGATAGATCGAAGCAAAACCTAAGGATATGATTATACTTTGGACATGGAAAAAATCCTATAAGTTTATTTTTCTTGAGTGATTTATATAAGTATTATACTAATTCATCAACTATAGGAAAAGGATTTATGAACAAAACTATTATGCATTTAGTTTTCTTTTTTAGAAATAAATTGTCATTTATACAGTAAAAGATTTACTATTTTTATTATTTAATTTCCCTTAATCATATTTCATATCACTATCTATCATAAAATGATATTTATATTTCCCTTCTATGTAAATATTTTCACTTCCCATATATGATCTCATATCCCTAAACCTAGTTTTGTGGTGACCTTTTCATTTTACCTTCCTTATTTTAAGAGGAAGTTTTATTATCCCTTTTTATGATATGGGTTTCCCACCAAGAAATTTTAAAATATGAACCTTTTATGGTTAATTTTCATTTTAAAATTGTAAGGATTCAATTTATTTATGTAGGGGAGAATATAAATGCCCATGATTTTAATATATATTTCATTTTACATAAATTTTATCTCTTTGATAGCTTATGAGGCATGCAACACCTATCTTAAAAATAGAAATATGATTATTAAATAATTGATATGTTTTATGGTGTGAATATGATTCAAATTTTATGAAATATATATATGAATTTCATATTTATTTATTATTATTAAATAAACACATAATATTTAGAATTCTAATTTTATTCTCCAAATATATGTATTCCAGAAAAATTAATTTTTATTAGTTTCTATGAGAAAATTAATATAATTAATTTTTGAAAATTTAAGAAATTGTATTTTGAAAAATTAAAATAATTTTATAAATAATAAAATCAAAATCATAGTATGGTGACATTATGTAAATTTTACGAAATGATTGATTTTTTAATAAATAGTGAAAATGCATATTTATATAAAAAAAATTTTATTTTTTATGAATGTCCATTTATGATTTGAATTTGATATCAACGAAAAATGAGTAATATCTAGATTTATATAATCCAAATAATTTCATTTTAGTCATCCTTATACCTTATTTTAGAATATGATTATTTTTGGGCTTAAAAATGAAATTATCAAGAAAACTGTTTCCCATTACTTGTTGAGGATTAATATTAAATTAATTTATTCAAAATTAATGTTTCAAATTTTCAATATATTAATTCCATATTTTGAATCATAAGTCCCAAAATTATTACATATATCCCATTTATTTTTGAATAATATTAATAACAACCTTGTAATGTTTTTTACCACAATAATGTTTAAATTGGGAATTTAAGGTTAAAAATAAAATCATAGACTGTAAAATGACAATAATAGTTGGAAAAATTTGTTTTAAGGGAAATTACATTAAATAAGAATTTAATGTTCCATTATGTGACCATTTATCTCTATTTTAATGGGATTATGATGTTTATAATATTTTAATTATAGAAAATCCAAAGATGTTACATTCATGATTTAATAACTATGATCTTTTTAATATGGTGTTATCAAGATGAAATATTCAAATATAAATATTATTTTCAAATATAAATATTTTATTTTAATCATGGTAATTTAATACTAATTTTTTATAGAATATATATTTATTTTAAAATATTTCACATCATTGGTTCAGTAAATATTTAATTAGTGGAAAAGTTAAATTAATGATATTAATAATATAAAACTAAATGTAAAATGAGATAATTAATGTTATCCACGAAATTTATAGAAGAAATTATAATATTAGGTTTATTTTAAAATATTTTTTCATGTTATGTTTTTTATTGATATATATATAAGCCATTTTAGGAAATCATTTCAACATTGAAAATAACGACATTTTGAAATAAAAAATATTTAATTAAATAATATAAAATTCATAAGAACAAAAATTATGAAAATAAAATTTTATAATGTTTATCATTTCATATATGACTCATTTCTGCGTCTTTGTTCATTTTATAATAACTATATTAACCCCCAAAGTGTAAATATCCATGTTGTTATTGTAAGAGTTAACGGGATTAAATAAGGGTTAATATCGAATGACAAGGTTATAAATAATGTCAAACCTTATCTAAATTTTATTTAATGAGTTTCTTTGTACACATTATCATATTTATTTTTAAATTAATATGTTCTTATCCATTTGTAAAATAAAATTAATTTATATTAAATTGGTATTTTAATACATTCTTAAATTACCCCTCACCTTAATTATAAATGGGAAATTCTTCTTTTACTTATTACAAAAAATTGTTCAATATATCAAGACCATTAATAGAAATTTAATATTATAAACATATTTATAATATTTATGGATGTTATATTATCCTCAAAAGTAAAAACTTATTTCTCTTAAGAGAAGATCTAAAGGAAGTCTACTGAAGAAAAGTTAATCATTTTTATCAACACTTTCACGTTTCTTTATTCATCTACTTCTTATACATGAATTTTTTTTTCATAATTAAATAATAAATAAAGTATAATCTATAGAATGATATGTTATTATTATTATGAAATTTCTATATTCTACCTTTTATCCATCTTATGAAAAAAGAATGCATCGCATGTGTGCATGTACAACGTACCATCTTTACGTAGTTGTGTAATTCACTTTCCATCACCACTAAAAAATGATAATTTTAATGAAGGAAATAATGGATATATAATATAATTATGTGATGATATGGAATCTAGAAAATTATTATTCCATCCAATTTCTTATTATTTCAATTATTTGGTAATAATATCATTGCCCATGTATACACATGACTTAATGTATCTACAAAGCGATGTGATTCATTTTCTATATAAAAAAACTAAACATTAGTTATAAACGGACCATATAAGATTTTATAAACAGAAATAACTTTTTGGTATACATTAATAACTTTCTTAATATAACGTATTGGGTCTAAATTCCACCAAATAATGCTCTGAGGATGGTTGGCCACATGGCCTCAAGCACATCTCCCCAAATGCCAGAGGCTACTAACATGCAGTGAGGGACAAGGGGATGATAGTGGGTATACTATGGCATCATTGGAAGAGTGTAAAAAAATAGAATTAAGAAAAAATAGTGGAAGCAGTAGTACCATACAATAGTAGTAAGTAGTGCAAGACTAATAATACAAACAAATATATATCATATCATATAAAACATGATGCATCAAACATATTTCTAAGAAAAATACCAAACAAGACACAATGCTATCATATACAGTACATTATCCAAAAAAGGTATATATAGAATAGAAGAATCCTAATATCATTGTGAGCCTAGGCTTTGTCCCATTCTATTAATCTCGCAAGCAGCATATCTTGCACTTGTAGAAGGGTTCTTTACCTTATCTACAACTACATTTATATAATCTATTTAGGCGCAAAGAATGACCCAAAAAGGGAGTGAAACTAATTCCTAGTTGGAAACCACCCATGGTCTCTTCCAAAATATCAGTGAATATATATAATAGGTAGTGTACAAAAGTGAAATCGGTAAGCTAGGAAGTACCCAAAGTAAATAGACTTTCAAACACCGGTTTCCATTCCCAATCCATTTCATATAATTGACTTTAAAACTACCTTTAATGTTATTATTCATGAGATCCAATGTAGGAAAGATGATCCCCTATAGAGTAGTATGCACCATGGATGCCTCAGAAGGCCATCTACGAAAGTATAGGTAATGAACGATATCAGGATTCTGATTTTTCTTGGTAGAATCTTTATACACCTTTCAATATTTAAATAACCTCAAGGCCATCCTTTAAATTTTTAAATATTATTTAATGTATCAATCTAGGATAAAATCCACAATCACCATATAGGTTCATCCCCAGTTACCCTCATAAAGAAACCATGTATCACTCTATGTGTGGAATAACCAATTTCACTGAACACATACTTGACAGTTTAATAGGGGTCTTAAGAATCAATCATGACATAACACCTAACTCTTGATATCATCCATGGAATCCCATAAGGATCCATATTTCACTCAACATGTATATAGCCTCTAGGAGGACTTCCATGGTGTCCATGGTTCACTCATGGATTAATATAGATTAACAAACCCATTGAGCTCATCCAAGGAATTCTGGAGAATCCAAGGATCACTCAAGGGAAAATGGTAAAACATACATATAAATACATCCATGTAATTAAATATTAATCCATGATCTATTCAAGAATATTTACCATTTAAACATAATATTTTCATTAAAAAATTTCATTAGACATGGTAGGGACAATAGGAAAATCATGTATTAATCATTTTACCTCTAAAGGTGTCTCAACTAGGACCGACCTCAATGGATTTTCCAAACATTTTTCACATGGAATAATTAATATCACAATAATATCATGAAATCTAAACTACTACAATGAATTAACTTAACATAACTCATGTGGGTAGGTTCTTAGTTGGAAGTAAACATTCAAAACAAAATATAATAAGAATATGATTAAACATTGGTTAAGGGGAAAATCAACCCTCAGACAATGTAGAAACAAATAAAACTCATCATTATACATGAAAAAATCAATTTCCAAAAAAAATTCATATTAAATAACCCATAATACGGGTTCAAAGAATTCCACATAGGTATACTCATTCAAACTACCATAAAGTGGTCAAAATAGGAACTCACCCATGGGTTGGCCCTTTATCTAGTTAAACAACCTCAAACATGTTTTGAAACACTTAATTAATTACATAAACAACAATAGGTAATAGTAGGAATGATTTAAAAATCATGTTAAGACACCAAAAATTGGTGTGTGGTACTCGGACATATATAAACAACTCGATAGTAATTCAAAAGCATGAAAATACCTACCTTAGACTCATGCTAGATAGCTCATCTAGTATCAGGCTATGATTTTTGATAAATATGAAGGAGGAATGAAGAACATTATCTTATGGAATATTAACCTAAATCCAAATAGCACAATCAATAAGAAGAAAAATTAAATATGGCTAAAATGGTATCAATGCATTACAATTCTCGATCCATGGAGATAAATGATGATCAAAACAGAATATATATGGAGAACCAAGATCAAAGCTTTGGCAAGGCATCTCAAAGGGGAGATCCAACGTGAGGGATTTCTATTTGAAGGGAAAACCCAAAATGGATTTAAAATGGAAATATTAGTTTTAATAAATATTTATAAAAAATGAATTCAGCAAGATCACATGGTTTACCCAACACGGTTAACCAAACCATGTGGAAAACTGTGCTCAACTTTCATTAAGAGACTGGGGAACTCACATGATTACCAGACACTGTTTTCGTGAATGTATTGTAATGTATGTCAAATTTCTGTTACTTTTGAAGACTTTCCCCATGGTCTGTCAAAACTATTTAGAAACTATTTTTTCTAATGCCTCATCTCTCACAGTTAGATTATCCATGTGGTCTACCCTGCATGCATTATCCTCACCATGAAACATGCCCAAAACTCACCAAGATTTTGGTTCTAAGATTCCATCAAAACTTGGACACCCCCGATCCTTCCATGAACTCAACAAGAACCCACATTAAGACATATTAAATCATTAAAAATGAAAAAATATATTTAAAATTCATGATTTGTACCTTAAAGAAGAACCAGGTTCTTACAAATTTCCCCCTTCAATAAATTAATCGCCAAATTTTTCTTCCATGGGTGGTTTAGAACTATATGAGAATAAGTCTAGCCACTATGATCAAATAGCTTCCTCTCCCTCCTATGTCTCATCCTATACTCTGTCATGTTTCCATAGAACCCATACTAATGGATCATTCAGACGATGAGGATCTATCATCTTATGATCCTTAATTTGTATAGGATTATCTTCAAAGGATGCATCTATATATAAATCAACCTATTCGGGTAGAAAAGTATTAGAAGGGTATGAATAGTACCACCTAAACTGAGAAACATGGAAGATGTCATGCATAGCTCAATACCTCTGAGGTAAATGCAATTTATATGAAACTGGATGACCCTCTCTAGAATCACATATTGTCTAAAATTTCTTGAGGAAATATTACCATGTCTTCTGATCCTCTTGTTCCCCAGCATTAGTGAAACATGTAGGATAACCTAATCCCTCACCACGAACCCTAGATGACATCTTTGGTGGTCAAAAAAATATTTCTGATGATACTAAATAGTATACATCCAATTCTGAATCAATAGCACCTGCTCTATGGTCTCCTTGACAAGAGGAGGTCCCAACATATCTTCCTCTCAGGCCTCCAACCAACATTGAGGTGATTGGCATATCCTACCCTATAAATCAGCATAAGGAACAATCTGAATAATATCATGGAAGGTATCATTATTGGAAAACTCCACCAAAGGTATATGATTCTCCCATGAAACCCTAAATTCTATGATGCATGCCCAAAGCATGTCCTCAAGAACATGAATCATGCTATCTGACTAACATTCTATATGATGTTGGAAAGATGTTCTTAGAAGTACAAGTGTACCCAAACCCATGTGCACCCCTTATAAAAAAAAGATAAGTAAACATGGAATCCCAATCTGAAATTATAGAATGTGGGACCCCATACAACCGTAAAAACTCTCAAATGTACAACCTACTATGCTTGTTTACACTAAAGGTTTCCTTGATCAACAGGAAATGAGAAACCTTTATGAGCCTATCCACAACAACCCAAATAAAATTTTCACCTCGAGTTGACCTCATTAAACCCGTCATGAATTCCATCATGAAATCATTACACTTCCACCTAGAAATAGGTATTTGAAATAAAAACCTATTTGGTCACTGATGTTCTGCCTTCAACTACTAACTGGTGGAACACTTCATGAAAACACCACCTACATCACTTCTCAAAACTAGACACTAGTACTCAAAATTTAAACCATGAAACATCTTGGTGACTTCAGGATGCACTGCCCATACAAAGGCATGAAAATCCCACATCATTTCCTAATGAATGTCTACTAAAGCCCATATATGGCATTGTAAACATAGAACTTCATCCTCACATATAGTCCAACCAAGAGAGGGGTAATTGCCTTGCACAATCTATTGCATAACTAGACCTTGAGAGTCAGATATATCTCTCAGTCTAACTCTATCTAGTATGGTAGAGGTAAAGTCTAAAGATGAAAGAAATGGCTATCCCTAATTTTCATGCACCTGCAAATGCATCGTAGGGAATAACGCCCTAATCTTCCACTCACTACTGGCCTTCCACACTACCTTCATATATGGCATTCTATTCAATTTTTTAGACAATGAATTTCATTTTCTAGGAATGTAGTCAAGCACAATGTCGAAAGACTAAAGGTATTCGACCACCCTTCACTACATTAGATTCACATCATGCTATGTAAATATATACATTAAGCTTTTGTGGTCCGTGAACACGATAAAACTCCCTCACATTAATTAATTTCTTCAACATCATTAATCATGAACAACTGTAGCTAAATCTAGGTCATGCATTTGAAAAATTCCCTTCATGTAGCATCAACTACTACGACCTGTAAGTAACCACTCATCCCCCCTACATCAGAATTTCTCCTTGCCTAATACCTAATGCATCATTAACGTAGTGTAACTTCTTACTCATTTAGGAAAAAGTAGAATCAATGCTGAAGTTAATCATCGTTTCAACTCTTTAAAGGTAGTCTTATTGGAATCATTCTATACATTTTTCACATCCTTTTTAGTTAGGCCTATTAATGGGGATGCTAAATGTGAGTATTCGTGTAGGATATGATAAAAATAACCAGCCGGACTTATGAAACATGGAACCTTAATGGCTTCCTTGGGATTCTCTGTAACACATGAGATTTTTACGAGAAATACATTGCTTTTGTCTTATCATCAAATGAATCTTTCACTACACACAACAATAGCTCGGCTTTCTTTACACACAATCGCGACCTTCCTCGATAGCTTGCATTGTAAGCAATACAAAGTTTCACTAAACAACGATATGCTATTAAAATATCAATAAAACTAGGCATTATTAATAGTAATACCCACTTTTAGAAATTTTATAAATTTTATCTTTCAAAATGGATTTCATTTTTGGATTTTTAATATTGAAATTATCCTAGGGGGAATATTGGGTATTTTTCTGAAAACATTAAATTTTTGATGAATAGTGAAAACAGTGGGTTACTATTTAAAAATCGACTTTTTCGTTAAATAATTATTTATTTTATTTATATTTTTTTAGATCAAAATTGACACATAATACCTATATAAGTTCAATGTAATTCATTGGTGTCATTTTATACTGATTTTAGATATATAAAAATTTTATTGAACTTTTCACCGTCTTTTACCAACCTCCTAGGTGAGTTTGAAAATTTACATAAAACATAATTTTACCACTTCTGTAAATGGAATTTCAAAAATCCTAGAAACACGGTTAATATAAATTAGTAAAATTTGGTTCAATAAGATAAAAATAAAGTTTGGTGAATAGTATCTTTAAACTTTTATTTACCTTGGTTAAAAGTAAATAGGGTAATTAAAGGTAAAAATGGTATTATTATTACCCTAAAACATGTCCTAATTCTATTGGATAAGTTTAATTTGACCAATAACAACCACAGAAAGAAAATATTACCATTTAGGTCCACTTGGATTAGATTAGGAAAATTAATATTATTTTATTTAAAGAAGATTTAAAATAGTTAAAATCAACATTTAATAACTAATACATTTTTAATATAGGGTTATAAATAAAATAAATTCCACTATAAATATTCATTAGAAAGATAAAAATATTTCCTACATATTTGTATTTTGTTATAATTTTTAGACGTTAAATAAGTTATTTTATTTATGACACAATGATGATGTAGTAATTACCTTATTAATGAAATATTAACATAATTGATATTATAAATACCCAAATAAATGGAATGTGATACTTTTTAAGAATTAAACTAATTTTATAGGTCAATATGATATATTAGTATAGATTTAATTAACTTTTTTTGAACAAAAAATATTGTTATGATTTTCACAAAAATCAATTACCAAATAGTGTCAAAATTGACATAAAATAGTTTTTAAAACAAATATTATATTATTAATTGTTATTTTATTCTTAAAAGTATAAGATTCGGCCATATGACTTAGATAAGGTTATATATACTAATAATGACCTACTTGGGGTTATTTTGGGTTGTTATAGTATGTTTATTAACAAATATAGTGTAACAAAATAAGAAGATACAGTAAAAGTAAAATTATTTAACATAGAGTTAAATCTATATGACAAGGTTAAAATAGTAACAAAAACTTGTCTAAAATCTATTGGTTGAGATTATTGCGACCCACCCCCACCTTAGCTTCTAAATATATTAGTTAGGAGCTATTAAGGAACAGAATATGACTTTATTATAAAATAATATTTCAAGTTTTTCATAAAGTGCCCCTCTCCTCCCTTATAAAAGGAATCCTCCTCCCTCTCCTCCTCACACAACTTTGAGCCCTCAAGCTTGAATAAAACCTACAAATTTCTTTTATCCACTTCCCTAGAAACATCCTAGAGGTCCTGGTCTTCTTCAAAGAGCATATTTAGTGCCCTAAGAGGAGGTTAAGAAGAGACACTTCAAAGAAGAGGTAATGTCCGTTACCGATTCTTTCAAATTTATTTCTTATTATACTTCCTCTTCTTTAGTTGATTAATTATGAAGTAATAACATCAGTATCACTCATATAATGATATGTTATTATAAATATGATACAACCGTATTTCACCTTATATCCATCCTACGGAAAATGAAATCACCGCGCGTGCGTACGTACGGAATACTGTCTCCACGCCGTTGGTAATCTGTTTTCCACCGTCACCTTACTTGGATGGGTATAATTGTGTAAATAATAAATATATATGACTATTTTAAAGTTATATTGATTCTTAAATAGTATAAATACACTTCAATATAATTCCACAATCATGGGAATGATATCATCGCCCGTGCGTACATACAGCTTACCGTCTCCACGATATGATACGACTTGTTCTACAAGATCTTCAACGCATAATGATTATATAAATGAATTGAAGGAATAAATATGATATATATTACACTAATATAATTCTATAAATTAGGTATCTATAACCTAAAAAGAAGAATAATAATTTATTTGACAAAACATGCATAAGAAAAAAAGAAATAAACACCCGAATAACAAATGGAAATGAAATATTACTAATATAAAGCTAGGAATGTGACCATAGATGATATTTTAACAATGATTAAGAATCTGGAATAAGTCAATAACATTATTTAAATCATTATACAGGAGGTTCGGACACATATGAAGCAAAATCGGACCTAAGGTAAGGGAAAATATCACAATCTCATTTTTATCTGAGATTGTTTATACTTCAGAATTTACTGTGGAATATTTATCATCCACATCTATGTTTAGTAAATAAGTAATATTATTTCTATCCTCCTACAATTTTTTAGATCCAATTTTACCCATTGGTGAGTTTTTAGTAAATGATATTAAAATAATCTTTTGTCGTTTTTAGAAAGAGGTACTTTTTGACTTTTCTGGACAAAGTACGCGATGAATGTTTTTTAACTTATACGACATGAATGGATTCATAGAACATTATTTCCATGATTCTTCCTTTATAAGTTTTCATGTTTATTTTTTATCAACTTCTTTTAGTTTAAAATTGTATGATATGTTAAGAAATGAATAATGCTTTTGAAGTAGAAAGGATATTTTCCTCAAGAATGAAGTTCAACCGTTTTATCAATATTATTTTCCATCTAAGATAATATAGGGTTTTAATTATATTCCTATTTTTACATTTATTTGATTATATTATGATGGGATTATTTTTATGATGTCCTTTTATCTTATATGGATTATGTTATGATGGAATGATGTTTAAGAATCCCATTTTTATTACATGGGTTATGCTATGATGTATGATTTATGATCTTGTGGAACACATAATAATGGTATCATTATGATATGGGTGGGACCTATATCTCCCTACAATACATTGGGTAAAGATTTATATCACATGAGATAGACATGGCTGGAATGACAGATTGATCCGGTTCAGTGATACAGGACTGAAACAAGGAGTAAACTCGGTTCAGAAATGGAATTTATCCACTAGGATAGTCTTCGAAATGAGTCTTGACTACTAAGAAATGATTCTCTATGATTATGTGTGTATGACACAATGTTTCATGTTTTTTGTTATGATTATTGTGATTACATTTCACTAATATGGATTATCCCATGTTATGAAATTATGATCTCTTTTGTAGGTTATGATTTCCAAAATGATATGTTCTTATAAATATGATGTGATTGATATATCTTTTTTTTACCCTTACTGAGCATTTGAGCTCACCCTTTTGTATGTTTTCTTTTCCCCAGGCTAGGAAGAAGTGTATTAAGTTAGATATAACAAAATAGATTCTAGATATGATAAAATAAAAGGCGGGGAATTTAGATGATTTATGAACTAGTTTTTTATGATTCCCAGTTTCTAAAGCCACTATACCTATACAGTCCTTTCATGGTTTTGTTATATGTTGTAATAAGTTTACTTAAATTTTTATGTAATGACAATGTATGTGAATTATGGGTCGTTATAGTTGGTGTCAGAGGAAAGGTAGTGTCAAACTTTGTAAACTAGGATGTGAAAGCCTTAGTAAGAACCCTAAGGATAATTCTAAGCATAGAACATAATCTTAGTGTTTTAGAAATGGCCTTGAATAACCTATGATAATACCTTATGTGTGAAATTTTATTCTTGATTATGTGGTTTTCCTATTATAATTATTGTTTCTCACAATATCCTTGTTGGTTTTAGTCAATGACTAGAACCCAAATGAACCATGTTAATTCTAAATGTGACGAGAAATACAATCATTGTCTCCCTGAGCAACCAAATATTATGGGAGTTGGAATGAAAAATATTGTATCCAATCCCACACAACTTTCGCAAGATATGAATCATGTAGGACTTTGAAACGAGCAAAGGAAGGAGCAAAATTATGTTGAATCCTTCATGAGGCAGCTTCCACCCTCATTCAGCGGGTCTACTGATCCATTAGTGGTTGAATAGTGGATCAGTACCATTGAAAAGATATTTTTAGTTCTTCAAGGTTCTAAACATGATAAAGTCATCATTGCAGTATGTCGTTTGGAAGGTGAAGCTGGTCAATGGTGGAATCTTATTAATAATATGAGGCAAAGGGATGAAAGTGAATCCATGGAATGGGGCGAGTTCAAGAAATTATTTTTCAATGAGTATTTCTGTCGTATTCTTAGAAAAAAGATGGAGAAGTTGTTTTTGAACTGAAGCAAAAGGATGATGAATCTGTTGGCACCTACAAAGAAAATTTTACAAGACTTGCAATGTATACTTCTGTGATTATTATCCAACCTGAGAGTAATATCGGTCGATTATTTAGTGGCATAAAACCAAGTCTTCGATGGGCGTTAGCCATAAGGGACTTCAATAGCTATGATGAAATCGTTTGATGTGATCTCAAGGTTGAGATGGTGATTGGAGTAACACATTAATCATATGCGTTTGATAAGAAGAAGAAAATGGAATTCAAAGGGAAATCTAAAGAGAACGCTGAGAAGAAGATGAGTTTTCCCTTATGCTCAAACTGTGGAAAGAAATATGGAGGGAGTTGTCTTAAATGGACAAGTAAATGTTTAAAATGTGGAAAAGCAGGTCATTGGGAATTTGAATGCTACAGTGATGGGAAAAAGATATCTAATGATGCAAACAATGAAAAGGCTAAAAACAGTGCACCTCCTACACTTCAATGTTACAAGTGCAAGGAAATTAGTCATTATTCAATCAATGCCCTAATCCAAGGGTTTTCTATGATGATCAACGTCAAAAAAATCATAAGGCTAAAGAAAAATGAATGTCACATACATTTTCTATCAGCGATGTGGAGTATGATAACGAAGTGGTGAAAGGTATAATTACCATCCACTCTAAAGTAGTAAATGTTTTATTTGATTATGGATCCACCCACTCTTTTATTTCTGAAGAATTTTATAAGGGTATCTATGTATTACCTCAACAATTAGATGTTGAGTTAGCTGTGACAGCCCCTAATGGCACAACAGTCGCATCTAAAGTTTACAATTCTTCTCCGATTGAAGTTTGTGGGAATGTGCTTCCTGAAAATCTTTTGATCGTTCCTATAGTGGAATTTGATGTGATTCTGGCATGGATTGGCATTCTTTATATGGATCTCATATCAATTTACAAATAAGGGAAGTCACATTTCATATTCCAGATCAATCTCTGATTTTCTAGAGATGCAAGGATGAACATAACCTTATAGTGGAAATTTCTTCCATCTTATGGGTCTTGATTCCACTAAATGAAGGTTATTTATCTCAAATGGTTGGAGAGAAACTCACGATTAAGAATATTCCCATTGTATGGGAGTTTCATGATTTCTTTTTGTAGGAATTTCCTGGTCTTCCATCAAATCGTGATGTTGAGTTTTCAATAGAACTCGTACCGGGTGCTTTACCTATTTCAAAGAAACCTTATAGAATGGACCCAATTGAGTTTCAGGAATTAAAGAAGCAACTCCAAGAGAGTCTTGATAAGAGATTAATATTCCCTAGTACATCGACTTGGGGAGCACCTGTTCTGTTTGTTAAGAAGAATGATGGATAAATGATAATCTGCATTGATTATCGAGATCTTAACAAGATCACTATCAAGAAAAAATATCCTCTCCCACGCATTGATGACTTATTTGACCAACTACATGGAGCTCAATACTTTTCCAAGATTTATATTTGTTTAGGGTGTCATCAATTAAGGGTCAATATGGAGGATATACCAAAGATATATTTCCATACAAGGTATGGACACTATGAATTTATAGTGATGCCATTTGGTCTTACTAATACCCCTGCTATCTTCAGGGATCTAATGAATATAGTCTTTAGAGACTATCTTGATCAGTTTGTGGTAGTCTTTATAGATGATATTCTTGTCTATTGGAAGAGAAAGGAAGAACATGAAAATCACTTGAGAATTGTATTGAAGACCCTGATAATGGAGAAGATTTATGCCAAATTTACCAAGTGTGAATTTTGGCTTCAAAAAGTATCATTTTGGGGTCACATAATCTCAAAAGAGGGGATATTTGTGGATCCCGGAAAAATAGAGGTTATCGAAAGATGGTAAAGACCAACAAAATTAACTACGATCTGAAGATTTCTTGGAATTGATGGATATTATCGACGTTTTGTGAAATTTTTTTCATGATTATCTAGTCCACTAACCAGGCTAACTTGAAAGGGAATTAAGTGTGTTTAGACGGAGGAGTGTGAAGAGAATTTCAAGGAGTTAAAAAGAAGGTTATTCAGTGCACCTGTGCTCACATTGCCTTGTAGTGGAGAAATATTTGTGATCTACAATGAAGCATACAAGAAGGGACTGGGGTGTGTTCTCATGAAAAATGATATGGTGATAGATTATGCCTCACAACAGTTGAAAATCCATGAGAAAAATTACCAAACTCATGATTTGGAGATAGCCGCGGTAATCTTTGCATTAAATATATGGAGGTATTATCTTTATGGTGAAAAGTGTGATATTTATACTGATCATAAAAGTTTATAGTATATTTTCACACAAAAGGATCTGAATATGCACCAAAGAAGATGGTTGGAGTTGATTAAGGACTACGACTGCTCAATTCATTATCACCCTAGGAAAGAAAACAAGGTGGAAGATGCATTAAGTTGACAAGACCATGCTAGCTTATCAATGATGAGGATCGCAAAAGATCCAAAATTTATTGTTTTACAAAGGATGGATCTTTGAATTGTAATGGAAGGGGAGATATCTTATCCTTCTCAAATGAATGTTCAACCATCTATACATGTGATGAATAATGAGGAACAGAAATAAGATGTAGAGTTACAAAAGAAGGTGAGAAATGTTCCTGAATTCAACCTTGATTGTGATGGGATAATAAGGTTCCGGAATCGGGTTTCTGTTCCTCCCATCCCAGAATTAAAGAAGGGAATATTGGATGAAGCTCATAGTTCTTCATTCATTATTCATCTAGGAATCAAGAAGATGTATAGGGACCTGAAAGAGTACTTCTGGTGGGATGACATGAAAAGAGATGTTGCTGAATATGTCTCTCGATGCTTGGTTTGTCAGCAAGTTAAAGCTGAGAGACAGAATTCTAATGGGATGTTACAACCATTACACATAACTGAATGGAAATAGGAAAATATCACTATGGACTTTGAAACCAGACATCCTAAAACATCCAAAGGAAATAATGCTATTTGGGTCATAGTTTATCGTCTTACAATGTCGGCACACGTCATTTCTATTATAGAGGATTTCTCTCTTGATCAGCTTGCCATGATATATGTGGAGGAAGAGGTATGATTGCTTGGAGTACCACTTTTTATTATATATAATCGGGATCTGAGGTTTACCTCAATGTTTTGGCGAAGTCTTCTGCATACTCTAGTTATAGAGTTGAGTTTCAGCACTGCTTATCATCCTCAGACAGATGGTTAGTCTGATAGAACAATTAAAACTCTAGAAGAAATGTTAATAGCATTATCTATGGATTTAAAAGGTGGTTGGTATCAACGCCTAACTTTGGTGGAATTTTCTTATAATAATAGCTTTCACTCTAGTATTCATATGGCTCCTTATGATGCTCTCTATGAAAGGAAATGCCAAACTCTAACTTAGTGCGATGAAGTTAGGGAAAGAAAGCTATTAGGACTTGATCTTATTGATGAGATGGCAGAAAAGGTACGATCTATTCAACAACACATAAGAGTAGCTCAGAGTCGACAAAAAAGTTATTCCAATAATCGAAGAAAATACCTAGAGTTTGAAGTGGGTGATAATGTGTTCTTATGAATATCTCATTGGAAGAGAGTAATGATATTTAGAAAGAAGGGAAAGTTGAGCGCTAGGTATATCAGTCCTTTCGAAATAGTGGATCTTGTTGGGAAGGTAGACTACCGATTGGAACTTCCACCGAATGTCTCTCAAGTTCATGATGTATTCCATGTATATATCCTGAGAAAGTACATACCTGATCCATGACATGTACTCAGCTCAGAAGTTGTACCGCTAGAGAAAGATCTTTCTTATGAAGAACATTCGATAGAGATTATGGATCGTAGCAAAAAATTCTTACGTAACAATACCACTTTCTTGGTGAAAGTTTTATGGAGGAACCACCAATTAGAATAAGCTACATGGGAGCTTGAGGATATTATTAGGGAGAGGTATCTTCATCTGTTTGTTACATAGTGATGAATTTTGAGGGAAAAATTCATTTTAAGGGGGGTAGAATGTAACACCCGAGATTTTTATGAGAAATATATTGTTTTTATGTTATCATCAAAGTAATCATTCACTACACACAACACTAGCTTGGCATGCTTTACATGAAATCATGACTTTCCTCGATAGTTTGAGTTGTATGCAATACCGAGTTTCACTAAACAATGATATGCTATTAAAATATTATTAAAACTAGCCATTATTAATAGTAATATCCACAATTTAAAATTTTATAAATTTTATCTTTCAAAATGGACTTCATTTTTGGATTCGGAATATCAAAATTATCAATGGGTGAATTTTGGTATTTTTCTGAAAACTTTCAAATTTTGATGAATAGTGAAAACACTGGCTTACTATTTAAAAACCAACTTTTTATTTAAATAATTATTTTCTTTATTTAAATTTACTTTAGGTCAAAATTTATAAATAATACCTATATATGTTCAAAGTAATTCATTGGAGTCATTTTATAATAATTTTAGATATATAAAAATTTTATTGAACTTTTCACCGTCTTTTTTCCTCCTCATAGGAGAGTTTGAAAATTTACATAAAACATAATTTTACCGCTTCGGTGAATGGAATTTGGAAATCTGAGAGACACGGTTAATATCAAGTAGTAAAATGTAGTTCAATAAGATAAAAATAATTTTTGGTGAATAATAACTTTTTACTTTTATTTACAACGGTTAGAAGTAAATAAGGTAATTATGGGTAATAATGATATTATTATTACTCTAACAAATTTCCTAATTCTATTGGATAAGTTTAATTCGTCCAAAAAACCTTAAGAATAATATATGGCCATTTATGTCCACTTGAATTATATTAGGACATTTAATATTATTTTATTTAAAGAAGAGTTAAAATAGTTAAAATCAATGTTTAATAAATAATATATTTTTAATATAGGGTTATAAATAATATAAAGACGATTATAAAAATTCATTAGAGAGATAAAAAGATTTCATACATAATGGTATTTTATTTATAATTTTTAGACTTTAAAAAAGTTAATTTATTTATGACACAATGATGATGCTGTAATTACCTTATTAAGAAATTATTAACAAAATTGATATTATATATATCCAAATAAATGTAATTTGATACTTTCTAATAATTAAACTAATTTTATATGTTAATATGACATATTTTTATTGATTTAATTAACTTTTATTGAACTAATAATGACGTAATGATTTTCACAAAAATCAATTACCATATAGTGTTAAAATTGACATAAAATAGTTATTAAAACAAATATTATATTATTAATTATTATTTTATTCCTAAAAATCTGAGTATCGGCCAAATAACTTAGATAAGGTTATATATACTAATAATGACCCTCTTGGGGTTCTTTTGGATTTTTATAGTAAGTTTATTAACCATATAGTGTATAAAAATAATAAGACACAGTAAAAGTTAAATTATTTAAATTAGAGTTAAATCTAAATGATAAGGTTAAAATAGTTAACTCAACTTGTCTAAAATATATTGGTTGAGAATATTTCGACCCATAACCACCTTATCTTATAAATTAATCAGTTTGGTTCTATTAAAAACCGAATATGACTTTATTATAAAATAAGATATTAAGTTTTTCCTAAAGTGCCCAGGGGCTCTTCCATTACAAAAGGGAACCTCCTCCCTCTCCTCCTCACACCACTTTGAGCATTCATGCTCAGCCAAAACCTGCAAATTTCTCTTCTCAAATTCCCAAGAAACATCCTAGAGGTCCTGGTATTCTTCAAAGACCATCTGTAGTGCCCTAAGAGGAGGTTAACAAGAGGCGCTTCTAAGAAGAGGTAATGTCAGTTACCGATTCTTTAAAATTTATTTCTTCTTCTAATTCCTCTTATTTAGTTGTTTAATTATGAAGTAATAACATCGGTATCACTCGCATAATGATATGTTATTATAAATATGAAACAAACATATTTCACTTTCTGTCCATCCTACGGAAAACGAAATCACCGCACGTGCATACGTACGGAATATCGTCTCCACGCCGGGGTGTAATCTATTTTCCACCACCACCATACTTGGATTGGTATAATGGTGTAAAGAATAACTATATATGATTATTTAAAAGTTATATTGATTCTTAAATAGTATACATACACTTCAATACAATTCCACAATCACGGGAACTATATAATCGCTCGTGCGTACGTGCTGCCTACCATCTCCACAATGTGATGCGACTCTTTCTACATGATATTCAATTCATAATGATTATATAAAATGAATTGAATGAATAAATATGATATATATTACACAAATATAATTCTAGAAATGAGTTATCTATAACCTAAAAATAATAATATGAATTTATTCGACAAAACACGCATAAGAACAAAAAGTAATAAACACCCAAATAATAAGTAGCAATGAAATATTACTAATATGAAGCTAAGAAAATGACCATATATGATATCATAACAATGGGTACGATTCTGGAATAAGTTAATAACATTATTTATATCATTATACAGGAGTTTTAGACACGTACGAAGCAAATCGGACCTAAGGTAAGGGAAAATCTCGCAATCTCATTTTTATCCGAGATTGTTAATACTTCAGAATTTACTGGGGAATATTTTTCATCCACATCCATTTTTCATAAATATTTAATATTATTTATATCCTCATACAATGTTTTAGATCGAATTTTACCCATTGGTGGGTTTTTAGTAAGGATATCAAAGGAATCTTTGGTCGTTTTTAGAACAAGGTAATTTTGACTTTTCCGGCCAATGTACGAGAAGAATGTTTTTTCTAACTTATACATTATGAATGGATTCATTGAAAATTATATCCATGAAGCTTAATTTACAAGTTTTCATGTTTATTTTTAATCAACTTCTTTTAGTTTAAAATTGTATGTCATGATAAGAAAGGAAAAATGCTTTTGAAGTAGAAAAGATATTTTCCTCAAGAATGAAGTTCAAGTGTTTTATCAAAATTATTTTCCATCTAAGATAATAGAGGGTTTTGTTTCTATCCCTTTTTTACATTTATTTTAATATTTTATGATGGAAATATTTTTATTATGTCCTTTTATCTTATATGGATTATGTTATGATGTCATGATGTTTAAGAATCCTATTTTTATTACATCGGTTATGCGATGATATATGATTTATGATCTTGTGGAACACATAATAATGGTATCATTATGAAATGGGTGGGACCTATATCTCCCTCCAATGCATTGGGTAATGATTTATATCTCATGAGATAGACATGGCTGGAATGGCAGGTTAATCATGTTCAGTGATACATGACTGAATCGAGGAGTGAAATCGGTTCAGAAATGGACTTTGTCCACTAGGATAGTCTTGGAAATGAGTCTTGACTCCTAAGAAATGATTATCTATGATTATGTGTGTATGCCACAATGTTTCATGTTTTATGTTATGATTATTGGGATTACATTTCACTACTATGATTTATCCCATGTTATGAAATTATGATCTCTTTTGTAGGATAAGATTCCCAAAATGACATGTTCTTATGAATATGGTGTGATTGATATTTCTTTTGTTTACCCTTACTGAGCATTTGAGCTCACCCTTTTTTATGTTTTATTTTCCCCAGGTCAGGAAGAAGGGTATTATGTAAGATATTCCCAAAGGGACTCTATATATGATAAAATAAAAGGGGGAAAATGTAGATGATTTATGAACCAATTGTTTATGTTTCCCAGTTTCTAATGACACTATACCTCTATGGTCTTTTCATGGTTTTATTATATGTTCTAATAAGTGTACTTAAATTTTGAAGCAATAACAATGAATGTAAACTATGGGTCATTATATTCTCTCAAGTAACTACTACTATCACCTTTTCGGGGTCAACTAATACTCCTATCTCTGAGATAATGTGACCTAGGATGTGGATCTAATCCATCTATAAATGGAAATTTGTGAGATTAGAATATATCGAATTCTCACTCAGTGTAATCAATATGTTCTCATGATGTTTGGCGTGATCATGTTTATTTTGAGAATACAGCAAGATAACAAGCATTAAAACCCCAATAAATGAGTCAAGATAAGGATGGAACACATGATAAAACAATTCCATGAAAATCGATGGTGCTTTCTTGAGACCGAACAACAGAAAAAGATAATCATATAGACCATACCATCTCTAAAAGGCCGTGTTGGATATTTCTAATGATCTAACAAACACTTGATGATAATAGAATCTCAAATCAATCTTATAGAAAACATGATATCATTGGATATGGTCATAGAGATCATCTATTCATGACAGTGGATATTGGTTTTCAACTATAAACTAGTTAAATTTCTAAGAATCAACATATAGACTAAGGTTATCATCTTCTTTTTTCACAAATAGAATTGGAGAACCTAGGTGAAGTACTTAGTCAGATAAAACCCTTATCTTCTATGTCCTCCAGCTGCCTGTTGAGCTCTTATAACTTTGTAGTAGCCATCCAAGAAGTAGGAATGGATAAAGATGTAGCTCATGACACTAGTTTGATATAAAAATCTTCCTCTCTCACCAGAGGTAAACCTGAAAAGTCATCCGAGAAGATTTCCATGAAATACTCAACTACTAGAGGGAAATGTATCTAACTTATTCTCTGATCATCTAGAAACAAACTCGAAATCTGGGCTATCATCCCACTTAACAAATGAAAGTCGGGTCCATCTCGGCTGCCATAGATATCCCATTCACCATTGTGTAAAAATGATCATCCCTCTAGTGACATGAAACTCAACATACAATGATGTAAATAATGAAAAGGATTGAAATGGAACCAACCAGTCCATCATTGTAATTACATAAAACCATGTCATATGGAGGTCCTAGAGATCCCATTAGAAGTTTACCCACAAACCTCAAGCGGTAACTCCATTCACTAATGTAAAAGAGTCATTTAAATCCCAAACGGTGTGTCTTGAATCACAGAATCATGAAATGTAAAAAAATAGAGCCCAAGGCTCTTCTTAATGGGAACAACGATGAAACTATGTTTTCCCCCTATATAAAAAATTTATAAAGATAAAATAGAGGATACTAGAATTGTACCTCTAATAGTCTAAGGATTGGGGTCCTTCTCCTTCTTGGTTTGTTGCACTACAAAATTCTAGTCAGTACTACAAACCTATGACATTGTTATTTTACCAAAAGTAGATCCACACTACTGTCTCTATGAACCTAGTTTCTGGATACCATATCCAAAACCACAGCCTCTACCTGAAATCCTAATGCATTCTAGTTCCCATACTGATGAGAAGCTGTAGGCCCCACTCATAAACGTGGAGATGGTGAAGACCCTCTCACACATGCTTCTTGGGAGAACAACCTTGAGAAAGAATGAGTATGACTGATATTTACACAATATCAGCATTCCAATAGGTTTTGTAGGCACTGTGGCCTTGTATTCCCAATCCTAATGCAGTGGTACCACCTCAACTAGCTACAGAAAGAAACATTTTGGCAGCTCACATCACCAAAAGAGAACTCAAGTTGAATCTTCTGAATTCTAGTTCAGACAGTACTAGATCTAGGTACTGAACCTCTCAGGCCTGCACCATCATATTCCCTCATATTACACTCATTAATGAATGCCATATCACTATAGTAGTTATAGATGTCTGCCGAAATACATTCACATGCAATCATATGTCATACCAGAGATCATGCTAAAACCTCCTAGCCTTTTATATATTGCCTCCCCCCAGAATAGGTGTAAAGCACTAGAGCTATATGAAATTGGATGAGTAGTACATAAATATGGTAGATCCCTGCTCTAGATACATACACTCCCATGATTTTTTCCCACAACACCTTGAGATAGTATTAATTATAGAATACAACCTAAAAATGTATTCTTTCAATATCCTGATGAAGCTCTATCAGATTGGTCACATCCAACCATCTCTTGAAATAATTACACAACATATAATTCATGAGATCTACCGTCCTCTAAGGTAGTGTCACCAGTTTCTCGATGACAAACAAAATGGATTCTATCTATGAATCTAAAACATGTGGTCAATCATCCCTTGAACACATTGGAAGATGCTGCTTCTAGAACACCCACATAAACTCAACCATAGAGGTGGAAGGTATTGCTTCTCACTAAAAACTTTAAATGAACCTAAAAAATAATCCACAAAACTGTGAACCCACACCTGCATCCAGTATAACATCAATTTCCTCAATTGCAACCACTATAGGATCCACTGGTGGACAATGAACCATAATCTATGGGGTATGATCATCTCCACCCTCCTAGTGTACAGATGGAGGTTGTCCTGGGGGCTTGACTCTATAATGTCTAGCATACACCTTAGATCGAGTTTAGTAACAGTGTCACAACACAAAAGTGCAGAAGAAATGGTACAGGTAAAGACCTTATTCTAAGCACTCTCCCCTCATCCGGACCCTTGGGTCAGTTCTGCGTGTAAAAAAAGAGAATCACTACCGAAATCTAACTACTAAGGTGAAGTCTGGTGAAGTCCTCTACTAAAAGCAATATTATTTCACATTATTTTCACATTCATTCCTATTTTTATGTTGAGTCCTCATTCAAAACGTGAATTTTCATGCATTTTCAGGTTATCACATTCCTTCCTCAAAAGGTAACCAATGGTTTCCCAAAATCCAACACATGGGGGCCCAGCCCTCTACTAACTAAATCATGGAATCCATGTATATAATATATTATCACAATTCAATATAAGACAAAACATGATCCAAAATATTTTGATCGAAGAGGGCCCATACATATCAGCGACCAAATCATAGCATCAGTCCAATTTGAACCATAACATGAACCAATACACCTATCACAAAATCATGCATATCTATTAGGGTACAGATCCCAACAACATACTGTTAGTAAGGATCCTGGATGGATTGACCTGATTGCATGCCATGTGAGTATAGTAAGTGCCTATATGATGCATGAGATGATGTACCCTCATATCATTAGGTTGATACAGAATAGAACAATGATTATACAAATAATAAAAACACAGCACAAGTGTGTCACCCAATGGTGAAGTCAAGTCAACTATATTAAATCAAAATCCAAAATTCATAATTAAATTTTAGGTAATTTGGATTTTCCCTATATGTGAGGTAGCTACTCCAGGGAACAACTTACAACCAAATCCCAATTACTTCATGTCCCATTATATCGGTTATAAACATCAATGAAATCTAGAAATGACTAATCTCAAACCTCTTTTTAACATTCCAGGTCCGAATGCCACCTAACTGTGCTCCAAGATCAGCTGGTAACATGACCTCATGATCATCTCCCCAAATTCCAGAAGTTGTTGACTAGAAGTTAGGTCCACAAGGATTATAGTGGAGATACTATGCTCTAATTGGAAGAGTGTAACACATTAGAGATAAGAAAGCGACAATAGTGTATTTAATAACCTACAAAAGAATTAAATAGTGGAAGACTGAAAATAAAAAAATGAGGTGTTATATAACATACAAAATGATACATGTCACATGTTTCTAAGAAAATATTCAAACATGTCATAAGGATATCATATATAATACAAGATCTAAATGCTAAAGAACGAATTGGATTTTCCTAGCATCCTCATAATACTAGGCTTGGTCCCATGCTCTCCTTCTTGTAGGAATCATACCATGTACCTATATGTGGGTTTATTCCCTTATCTGCGCCTACATTCATATAATTGTTTTGGGCCCAAACCCATATACAAATAGTTTGTGAGGATAAATTATAGTGGTAAACCACCCATGGTTTGTTCAAATCTTTTAGTGAATATCTATAAAAGGCAGTGTAAAAAATGTTAAAGGAGTAATCTTGGAAGTACCCAATGTAAACAGTCCTATAAACACTGGTTTCTATTTCCATTCAATTTCATTTAATTAACAATAAAATTGAATTGAATGTTATATGTACTAAGAGCTTGTCTAGGCTCCATGATCCCCTATAG
Source organism: Viscum album (assembly GCA_963277665.1). Classification (NCBI taxonomy): domain Eukaryota; kingdom Viridiplantae; phylum Streptophyta; class Magnoliopsida; order Santalales; family Viscaceae; genus Viscum; species Viscum album. The sequence goes on along the minus strand of OY728140.1, from coordinate 982,255,503 downwards.
AGCAGTAATCACCACAAAAGCCTCATAAAGCCACGTAGGCATGTATAGGTAATAATAAAATTCAAGCCTGTGATTTGGCTCAGAAGACGCAACATATACCTTTCTATATCAAAATAACTTCAAGACCATACATGACATTCATAAAGTAGAATTAGAGTATCAATCCAATTTCATATTCACTAACACCCTACTAGTATACCCATAGGGACCATCATAAAGAAACCTGGTACCACTCTAGGTGTAGTATAACATATGCCACAGAGACCATCATTGTCAGTCCAATAGGGATCCCAAGTATCACTCATGACATAACCACAACCTCTTGATCCTATCAATGGAATCCCATAATGATCCATAATTTACTATTCATGTACATAGCCTTTGTGATCACTTCAATGGGGTTCATGGTTCACTCACAGCTTAACATTGATTAGCAGACCCATTGAGCTCATCCAAGGCATTCTAGAGATCCCATGGTTCACTAAATGGACCAAGGTAAAATACACAAATAATCCCATATATGGAATTCCATCGGAATCTATGATCCATCCAATACTTTTTACCATTTTACCAAAATAGGTTAATTAATCAATTTCATTAAACAAGATAGGTTCAATACCAAAAAAATCCATTATTGATTTTACCAGTAAGGGTGTCTAAACTAGGACCATCCTCAAAGGCATGGGCTAACATTTCTCACATTTTATGATTAATGTCATAAGACGATCACGTAATCTAAACCATTAGAAGGCATTTACATATCCTAACTCACATGGGAATGTTCTCTATTATAACTAAATAGTACTTAAATGCTTTATCAAGAATATCCGTAACCACAGGTCAAGGAGAAAATCAACCATCCCAAAACCTAAACACAAATGAAAACCATATAAAAACATGGAATAGTCAATTTCAAAAAACAATTCCATTTTACACATTCCATAATAGGAATTAAATGTTGTACCACATAGGTATCATAAGACAAAGGGCTATAAAGTGTTAAAACAAGCACTCACCCATTGGGAGGACCTCAATCTGGTCAAACAACCTTAAATACAATTTGAAACACTTAATAAATTTCCTAAACAACAATATGTAAGAGGGGGAATGATTTACAAAACGAGGAGACACTCAATAAATGGGTTCTCAACACTCTGACATATATAAACAACCCATAATTCAATGAATATCATGAGACCAACTACATTAGACCCTCGTTAGATAGCCTGTATAGTATTCGACTCTGATTTCCACTAGTTTGGAGGAAATTTGATGATAGGATGATAATGATATATTATTGTATATGAGCCTAAATGAAAATAGTGAAATCGATAAGTATAATAATTGAATATTAGTAAAAAGGAACCGAGGCATTACAGTTGCGAATCCATTTAGATGAACAACGGTTAAAACAGGCAACAGATAGAGAACTAGGATAAAAAATATCCTTGGCTCCTCAAAGGGATCTCCCACATGAGGGTTATCCATTTGAAGTAAAAAACAAAAAAAAAATTAAAAAAATGAAATTTTAATTTTAATTAATATTGTTAAAAAAAATCTATGAGGCTCATTTGGTTTACCTGCATAGTTTCCCAAACAATTAGGAAACCGTGCTCACCTTTCTATAAGAGAAATATGTACTACCATGTTTACTCTACATGATTTGAATAACTATGAGGTACCGTCTATCAATGGTATACAACTTTTGTAGACCTACCACATGGCCATGCAGCAACAACCACATAGTCTATCGAAACTGTGTGGAAGTTAATGCCTCCTCTCACAGGGTTGGATAAACTATGCATCCTGCCCTGTACAATTTTTCCTAACCATGTGGTTGGCCCAAAACATTCCAAGAGTTAGGTTATAGGAATTTAATGTTCCTCATACACCCCCAATCCTTCCATGAACTCACTAGGAACCCACCATAGGTCATATTAAAGCATTTGAAATGAGAGAAAGACGAATAATTCACAATACTTACCTCAAAGAAGAACTAGATTCTTAAACATAAAACCTTTATCCATGAGGATTGACCATGTTTGAAGGATGTGAAACCTTACATAAGGAATTTTTCTATCACTTTTTATTTCCTCGTACACATGCTATATTCATCACTTATTTCTTTAATGTGATCTATATATTACTCATTTGAAATAATATCAGTAATCTCCCTATCATCATTCTATTTAGCATTTAAATTTAATTTATTTATTTGATGGGACATACAATTCAATTAATTAAATTGTTGAAAGAGATTATTTCACAATATCATATTTATTATATATTGTTTAATTTCATGTCTTGGTTGAGGAATATTTATTTTCCATGCTCCTCTTTTATAAAATTATTTCAATAATGTGTTTAATATAACCTATGGCTTTTTAATAGTCATTTTTACCCACTTTTATCTTTTAATAAATTTTTCAGAAAGAGATCTTCATGTACTTTTCTAAAAAATGTATTTTATTTTTTTCCATAAAATTTTGTTAAAGGAATGTGTTTATAACTTATATGACATGATTGAAATTTCCCACCATTATTATACTTTAATGCGTTAATTCTTTGTTTACAATTTTATAAGGTTCTTTTAAAATAAAAGGATTTCATTATTACATGCATCTATTTTAGATTTTTAAAAATTAGAATCCAAGTAAAAAAGTGCATTTTTAATTATAAAATATTCCATTAATATCTTTAAAGTATGTTAATATTTTAAAGGAATATTTTTTAAATATTACGCTGAGTATGTAATTTAATTACACCATTAATTGTAATAATTTTGATTCTTTATGATTATTTGTACTTCGGAAATATTGATAAATATGTATCTTTTATTCAATATGGATACTTAATGATAAATCTTATTGTTTACAAATTAAATGGAATATTCAATATTAGAAGAATATGTTCTCCATGATGTATTGGGTGGGATTCAACATATAAAAAACTCTTGATGCATTGGTAGTCTCATGAGACAAATTAGTTAGCCAATCCTAATTGGTGTGTAACCAATCATTTTAAAATCTCTTGTGAAATGTATTGACTATAGATATAATGTTAGATAAACCAATTTAGCTTATACCATGTTATTTTAAACCGTGTTATGAAAGGTCTTGATGGTTATGGTATCATGTAATTGGGAAACATGATGTACAATAATTATGAATTTCCTTCATTAAGGTTTTAGTTATTATTAACCATGATATTAACACAATGATATAATCTTTATATCCATTTCAATCTTAGTTTTTGATTAATTTTTATGTGTTTTTAGTTACTTACCTGTCCATACTAATTATCAGTTATCATATCTTGACATCCATGTTTTTTTAAGATATTTAACATTACCTTTTGATTATGCTAATTGATTTATGATTTATTCTTCAATACATAAACCTTACTGATAATTTTACATATCCTTTATTTTTATTCCTTTTCCAAGGAATCTGAGATGTATATTATTTTTTTGTCAAGAAATGGAATTTTATAGGGAATAATATTATTCATCAAAATAATATTTAGTACTTTTTAACAAAAATTAATGTGGTAATCTAATATGTATACAATTTTCCAAGACTATGAAACTTTTATATGATTCGGCATGTGATTCATGGTATCTTAATCCAATTTAATAATGCAACCTATGTCTATGGTCTAATGGGGTCATGGGTCTTTAATGAAATCCTTGGGACATAGTGGTAGAGGATTTGGAAGGGAAATGGGTTAAAATTCTGCAAGATCAATGGCTTAGAAGTTGTGGATAAGGGTTGGTGGGGTGGTTTTTATAGGGTGGATTGGGGTGTTTTGGAAGACTATTTACATTATTTTTTTCTTCATAGAACATGAATACAAATATTATTGATTCGTGTGACTATATATAGAATATTCTGCAAGTGAATTTGAATTAATGGATGATTTTCTCAACTATGTCCCAATTATTCATGTATTTAACTTATTTTTTAATATACTATATTTTATTGTATTCTTATATTCACCAAAAATGAAACTACCTTAGAAAAAAAAATTTCCTAGAAAATTGTCTAAAATGTTGATTGAAAAAAATTAATCCATTTTATTAAAATTACTTCATAAATATATGATGTTTAATTTTTAAATAAAATCCTCATTTATTTGAAAATATCAATTTTGATATTATGATCAATTTATTGATCCTTTAAAATATGACATATAGTCTTATAAATTTATATTATAATTATAATACACCATATCATTAATATATAAAACCATTTTATGAATATAATTTTTTTTAAATCAATATTTATATTATAAAATTGAAGTTGAGACATTTCTGTTATAGAAATATTTGAACACATAATTTATAATTTTTAAAATATTTTTAAATCTACCATGGTTTAAATATATCATATTTTTATTTTATAGTATCCCTATATATTATTTTATACTCCTATAAGGAATTTTACTATTTTAATAGTCAGGTTTCTATTACTAATAGTTAGATTAATAATCCAATGGTCAGATTAGTATTCTAATTTTCATGTTTGTAAAATTAATATGGGTTACCTAAATTCTATAAATACCTTATGTTATTTTCATTATTCATTAAATTCTATTTCCTATAAATATAATATATATTTTCACTTTAAAAATTAATATTATATTATTAATATTTTGCATCATTTCTAATGTGTTGTTCATGAGTATAATTATTTTGGGTGATATATCATATCCAATGTTCCTGATTATCCTAATCCACGTTATATTTTTTCTGTATTGAAATTCATTAGCTTCATATGGAAATGTTTATTTTTTAAATTAAATACTTAAATTAATATAATAAAATATAGTTGGATTCATCAAGTTGTGCATAAACATTTAATAATATTATATTACTAAACATGACACAATTATTTCAATGAAAATTCCATTTATTAAAATCTAGGTTATAACAAAAGAAAAAGGCCTACCCATATGATTGTTCATAGGTACGGGTCATTCCATAAACAATGTGTCACATCATGATATACTTATTCCATGATTTATACTTTCCAATTTTCGAATATTAGCCATGTGAACATAAAAAGAGAGAGTCATTTATCTCTATACTCACACATATCATCCAAAAGAGGGAATTATATACGACTCACCATGCTCCAATATACATGAATATATATCCACTTTCCATTATTTCACGTGTATTTATTAAAAGTAATACACTATTAAAAATATATTATTTTTATAGTATTCTTAATTAACATAATTCCTTTTCTTGGAGAATTGTTGGTTGAAATATAGGGTATGTTTTTGTCAAAATATTTTTAAGTCCCGATATCTAAGGTTTATAGATAATTATTTTGTCCCATTTATATCTATATTTAATGACTTAATATCAATCATTCTTTATTTTTTTAGGTGTTTCCTTGTGATTTTGTTTTTTATAAAAACCATTTTATGCTTGATCATTTTAATTAATATTACACTTAAGAATTATGGTTGTTTTGTAAACTAGTACAATTTTAAAATTAAATGTTTAGAAATTTATTATTTATTTTCTTGATTTCCAATGATTATTCATTAGTTTTGATCATTATATTTATATAAATAAAAGATACACACAACATTTTTTGTAAAAAAATTCTATAATGTTTCCAAAAAATTTATTGTTGAATATATTATATTATTATTATTATAAAATGACTTATTTTGATATATTTTACATGATTTAAAGGATTTTGGTTCTGAAATTATTATTAGTATACATGAAATATTTCATTTAGTTATTCTTATGATTCTTACTAATAAAATATGTTGTGAGGGTTCTTATGTTGTTCATGATATTTTGGATTAATGTATATATTACTTACTATGTTTATTAGATTTAAAATAAGTTATTCCATTATTTTGTAAATAATAAATTCAAATGAAAATTTATTTTCAAAATTCTTATAAACTTAATCATTATGTTTGGATTTATAAATAAAAATATGAGGCTTGGTTGGAACCTTATAAAAATTGTGTCATATAAAATGAGCTACAACCTCATTAGAAGAACAATGTTTCCATATTATATTTAATATTGTTAATTTTTATGAAATGTCAATTTATTATTGATTATTGGTAAATGTGTCCCCACCTTTGATTGATCATATCACTAGCTTTGTGATATGCCAAGAGATACTTACTATGAATGTCTTGATGAGAATTTGAATATAATCCCCTAGTAAATTACATGAACATACCAAGGGTAGTGGATTTAGTGCAGATATGTTATAAAAAATTAGAGGTTATTTACTAGGAACAACACCAATAGGAAAATAGATGGTTTAGTTCATGTTCATGTTCGATCATCTTACTTTAAAATTAATAGTTTCCCATGATAACCGATATTTATCTCAGTCTGTCTTATTGTAGTACTTATAATATTTTTCTGCAATATTATTATGTTATTATTTTATCATGGTATATGAAAAAAATATTTTTTAAATTTAATGTTTTATCTAAATTTAGTCGTTACTTTACCACTCCCCCATGATTTAAACATCATTTTATGTCATTTTTTGGTTTTTACACACCATGTATGGTAGTTTATATTTTCTTATTAATCAAATGATTTATTAATTTTTATGATCCATTAAATAGTTTTTTATGAATGTAATTTGAAAATAATTTTTGTGGAATTATGTTTGAAGGGGGTTTCTGATGAAAAAATATATTTTTTTAAAAATTATATTAGTTTCAAAAGTGAATTGGTTGTTCTCAGGGGTTTTACTTAATTAAAAATTTTAAACTATAAATTCTAGTATATTATTTTAAATATTCATTAGTGGGATGTTTTTACAGTGTAAATGTATGAAATAAGTTGTTGCATTCTTCCAAAAAATTATAATTACACCATTTTTTTACCATTTTTTGTTTGTATAATTAGTTTATTTTATAGGATCAACTTCATATTAATTGAATCCTAGCTTTTTGGACTTCATCACATTTTTCTCTCATATATTGGTTTGTGGAGATGGTTTAATATGGAAACATTGGTCCATGAAGAGATCATTATTTTTTCGAATTTTTTTTATTATTTACGTACCCAATATTTATTATCCAAATAATCCCTCATGTATCATGGGATTTTATTTTAATTTTTTACTTATTTTATATCACATAGATTAGATTAATATGTTTTTTGAGTTACTCAGCATTTGATTTCTTCAGAATTATAATACTTCTTATTATATTTTCATAGGAGTCGGTCCAATGAAAGAGTCTATCTTGATTTCCAATGTGATCTCCACTATGTGTTAATTATTACTTATTGTGGAAACCCATTCCTAATACATTATACTTGATTTTGAGGCCTATGTTTCAATCACAAGGAGGTTATAAGTTACCATCATTCCTTTCCACTGATCAGGTCATGTAATGGATTTGGTTGGGCCATGATGGTTCATGAAATATGTGTATTTGGGACCCCTTACTATTTGTGGAATAAATTTGAGTTAGTGATAGTAATATCATAACACAAGAGGTTGTAATATGGATATTATATTTAAATAATTATCATTATATTATTTAATTTTCCATGGGAATTTGGGTATGAGTTAAGAATTTTATGATATATTATTTATTTATTTATTATGGCGTATCATAATTTTCATTAGAAGGGTATTATATTCTATTTCGGTTCTGTTAATTTTATAATATTCTCCTTGTTTTAAGTTGAAAATAGGATGAGAAAATGGGTTATTGGGAATATTATTATTTTATTAAACCATTCAATTCTCATATTTATGGTTCAAAATAGATCACAGTGGTAGTTAAGTAGTTGGTGCGGGTCCACAAAAACTTGTTTCCATGTCATGTACAACCAGAATAAAATTTATATATTTTTTCTAATACATTTTTTCAGCAATATTTATTTTGGGTATGGGAATTATCTACATAAGAATTATTTAGGAATGTTTTATAGTGGTTCGATGTTATAGGGTAGTAATTTTCAATTTTGGGGAAATTTTTGTTTAAAAATGATAAGGATTTTAAAAAAAATGTGAAACACAGTTTTGTTATTAATATATTTTTATTTAAATTTATCTGATGATAATATTTTGCTAAAAATATTTAATATGGATATGGGTGTATTTCTAAACAACATTAAAGTGCAGGTTTTAATTTTAGAGTTCATTTGTTTTCAATTTTGGAAACCACTGAAAATGGTTTTGAAAATAGACCAATGATGTTTAAATTACTTTTTACTTTTCTTTTTTAAATTTAAAGGGTATTATTAGTGTTTTATTTGATTGAAAGGATTATTTTTTTCATTGGACCGAATATTGAATATTTTTATTGATACATGAGTTTCACTATATAATCTAAATTATGACACCAAAAAATGTCTAGATGGATTGTAATAAGCCTATATCATGTAGTGATCATAAAATTATTATATCTAAAAGTTTATGTGTCTCCCTTCTAGATATTGACACTACCAAGACTCATCAATGATATGCAGAGTTTAATTCTCCGTAAAATTTTCATCTTCAACCAAGATAGGGATCCTAAAAATGCCATAGAGTAGCTTTAGAAGGATGATTAAATATTCTAGTCTTAGGGATCTTATAAATCATTCAGTGTGAGTGTCCTTATGGATGATTTCGTGTATTTCTCAAAAATGGAGGTAGACTATCATTCCCTCAAAATTACAACATAATATAACTTCATAATTATTTAAGACCACATTCATTCAGTGTAATTACCCATATTAATTGATGGATGGGAATGTCATAGAAAATATAAAAATATAAGAGGGGTAGAAAATAGTGATGGATTATGTAGATCATTTTTTGATCAAGGCCTTTTTTCTCCAAAATTATTATCAAATATTTCATTGAATATTCAAATTTTTATAAAGGTCATCCATTTACAACTCATTTTTAGATAAAAATTATCTTTTCTGGCTTCATTTTATAATTTGGTTGTTGAGGAATTGATAGTGGAGTTGATTTACACTGGGTGAACCAAGATAGGTTACTGTCATGACCCACCTTCTTCAAGATGAGGGGAGGGAAAAAATTTCCACACCATTCCATATTCACGTTGTAAGAGAGATAATGACCCCCCATGTCCTGACTTTAATAGGCCCCAAAGTTCCAAATAGTACCAAGGGTATACAATCTCTCAAAATATGGAAGGAATTACCCTTTTTGTAGAATAAGATTGTGAGAAAAGGTAGTAAATCCTAAGAAACTCCAAATACTAAAAGTAAAATTATATCCAAAATAAATTCCCACATGAATGTTCAAAAGTATATCTAATAAAATGTACAATGAAAACTCTATGTAATGTACCAAAAGAATATGAACTAAGCAGCAACAACAACTAATCATGAATTTATATCTAGAAAAGTCCAACACCGTCATTAAAGTCCTCCTAGAGACCTGAATATTGTTTTATATATGTATGCTGAGAATACAAGTGTAATCATTAGAGAAACTAAATGTACCCATGAACAGGTGGGGAAACATACTAATTCCCTTATGAGAGAACAACAAAAGCTCAAAAAACCTACAAAGGAATTCTAACCAGCCCAACGTCACCAAGCCACACTCACCTACTAATGCATGTTATGTAAGTTGTAGTATAATCACATCAAAATTTGTGTACCCCACACCACATTACTAATAGTTAACTGATCATTCCTATTGGCTATTGTCTTGATACTAACACTCTTCCCATATGCAGACCCACTGTCACAACTCACCCGCACTCATCTGGGATACAAACCAAACACAATCCCGCCCACAGACACATTGGTGACAACAACCACACCTCTCTCCAAATACACAAGGGACATATCCTAAAGAAACATGCAAAAAAAAAACTCACCTGTAAACACCTAGGCCTCTCATCCCCAACAAACCCTTGTCTGAACGATCTTGTACTATGGTAAGCCTCATGATGTTATGGCCTTACAGAATACACTCAAGGGGTAAGAACAAAAATAGTGTTCAATGAAGAATGTCAGTAACTATCCATCCATACTCCCACAAGAATGTTGGGAAAGACACCATCCCCCATGAAATGGGGGTGTTCAGCACATGGTGCTCAATAAGAGTACAGTTTTTATAGAAATCACAATGAACTAAAATTTATACATAGAGGTAATCAAACACTTATCGCAAACTATAGGTTTCAAACAAACAAACAATGAAAACCACTGATACCACTTTTCATACCACCCCTATATGCAAAGCCACACAACAAATACTGCCAAATCATAAATCCAACCCATTTTTCATTTAACCACAATCCATTTATTTATTTAAGGGATTCATTTTTCTCTATTCCAACACTACCAGGATACTACCGGCCATCAGCATATACAAAAAGTAAAAACCAAACTGAAGCCCCACTGCACAAACCACCATTATTCCTAGACACCTATTCAGCCATTTCCAACTATCATTATTCAAAATTAAATAGTACAATCCTTCTCTCAAAACCCATTCCTATAGCCCCTAAGTCCAAAAAATTCCTAGATGCAGTTCCAATGCATAAGAACTTCACAACCATATCACAATCCCACAACCCAATATCTCTCTGGGACCAAGACACAAAAAAGGATGTCCCACTGCCGATAAGTCCATCTATTCCACACACAAATAGTCTCTCAAAATAGGATACTGACAAACCCCTTATACAACCCCATATACTAATCCTACAAAAACCTAACCAGGACACACAACATATAACCAAATATATCAATCCCATTTTATTCTCATTTAACTGACAGAGGTTCTTTAATTTCCCTTTAATTTAATTGGGGTGATCACAGAACATGTCTGATCCTAGGGAATCCATTTATTTAACTAGTTACGTTTGAATAAGTATATCTTCATGTTATGTCCATTTCTCAATGCATCAAAACAAAATATAACTTCACTAGTGCACAAGAAAATACCTCTGATAGTCATGATTTTCAGAAGCAATTCACTCAAAAAAACCCATATAAGAATCAAAGATAACAAAGAAAATTGGTGATCAATATCATACTACTCCAGTCCATTATTTTTTAACCCATTTTATCTTTTGATCATTTAACATTATTATTTAATTCTTGTTTTATGTAAATTTATTCACTCATTTTTCAAAAGGAATCATTTTTATACCAACCCTGAATGATGCAGAATTACAGAGTGGCTTATGTAATCCTTAAATGGATGATCAAAGAATCTATGTTCCTCCTTGCTACAAGAATAGGGGATCACACGAGCAATATTAAACTCCATGAAAACCTGAGCAGGAGGGCTCTAGCATTATCACACAACTCATATTGGGAGAAAGGCTCCAGGTGCACCGAGGAGAAATAGAAAACACACTAGGAAGAGAATATCCTGACTTTGGTGTGCCATATCCTATTTTAAAGAAAGAATGGTTTACAAAAATTATGGACATGGGATCATGGCCAATGTCATGCAGTTTGAGTATCTCAAAGCCCACATGACATTAAAATATTCAATATATAATTAATATCCATTGAAACACCCATAAAACACTAATAGAAGGCTTAAACACCAGTTAACATCAAATAAGATATTAAAGGGGAGAAACATGGAAAACATGGGAAACTAGAAAAGAAGGGGAGAGACACCATTTGGGGTGCCACCGTTTCAGTGTGGTACATTCATAGTGCTACACTTATGGTTCCACCATCATAGTGTGGCACCAGTTACAGTTCCACCATTTCGGTTAGGCATCGGTTATGGTGCCACTATCATGGTGTGCTACTATTTCTGTTCCCCATTACAGTGCCTTGTTTCAGTGTGCTATGGTTTTGGTGAATGGGATTTTTAGAAAAAATCTAAAACAAACCACTACAACCCCAAATAACACCACAATCACTGTATTTTCAAAAATTAAAGTCCAAGGGATACCTAGGTCATTACATCAGATACCTCTCCATATATTCTCTTCCCTGAGAATTAAAATCTAAACCAGAAGAACAAAGGTCCGAACAAACACCTCGTAAGATACCTCTTAGGGAAAAACAACCCCACATTGTTTGATGATTAGAGAGAAAACCTCGATATCCACAAACTCCTCCTTTAAATCATTCCCCTAAATAATTTTACAAACACTGAGGCCCCACTACCCCGAACAACCATACAACCAACAAATGTTTCACTATCCATTCAATTGGATTAGGGAGCTCCTTCCCCCATGTCTTGATACCATCTACTTTGGCCAGCACTAACTCACCCGCACTAGTTTAATCACATCCACATTAATGTTGTTTGATTTATATCAATTCCTACCTTCCCCACGTGTTAGTACCTTTCACACACATTCATATAACTGGGAAATAACTCATCTCATATAAAAAAAGGTCGACAATTACATCACATGAAACACACAAAAGAAAAAAAACAAGAGAAAAACTCAAAATAGATCTGGATACATGGAATGAATTTGTGCCTCACATTCCCATGTACTCAATTTGAGGCCACCATGCCTCTAGAGCACATGAACCAAAGGAATTGTATGCCTGAGAAGCACCTTCTCCTCATGATCCTTGATTCTTATTATTAACATTACAAAATTATCGTCATCCTCAATATCCAACTCTCCCTAGTCAATGATGTGGGAGTCATTGTGTAGATACCGACAGATATGAGAGACATTGAAGAAGTTGTGGATCCTTTCTATCTATGGAGGAAACCCCATCTGATATTCCACATCATAGACATTTCCTAACACCTAGAATGGCCTGATGAACCTGGGAGAAATCTTTCTTCCTCATCCAAACCACTACTGCCCACATCGAGTGGAAACCTTCAAGAAAAGGTGGTTCCCAACCTCAAACTCCAAAGGCATACTTCTATGATTAACATATGAATTATGTGGGTCATGAGACATCTTCATCCTCTCACACACAAGAAAAACCTTCTCTGTCATGATCTACACCACAGTGTTCCAGGACCACCTACGTTCCTAAATAGTGTCTGGCACACACGTGAACAACACTGTCTTCTATACAAGGCTTCAAACTATGACATACCAATTATAGAGTGAAAGCTATTATTGTAAGAAAACTATAATACAATCATGTGTCGTACCCACAATAATCTAAATTCGCAAACACATGATCATAGAATATCCTCCAATGTATGGATGGCTCTCTCTATCGGTCCATCTCTATATTGGTGGAAAGTGCTGTTAAAGTGTAATTGGGTGCCAAATGCATGTTGTAGTTCCTTCTAGACTCATGTGGTAAAATATGAATGTCGATCGTAGATGGTGGATCTTGGGATCTAATGTAGCTACACCCCTTCACCTACATAACTCTATGTAGAGGCATCCACTATGCTCAAATAATTGATCTCCAGGAAGTGAGCTAATTTCATTAATCGATCCACCACTACCCAGATAACATCACATCCTCCCAGAGACCTGTATAGAACTATGATGCAATCTATTGATATTTTATCCCACTTCAACTCGGTAACTTCTAGGGGATGCAACAAACCTCTGGGAAGACGACGCTCAACCTTCTGCTACTAACACACAATGAATTTTTCTAAAAACATTGCAACTATTTGAGTCACCATGGGACACCAAAATAGTTCCCTCAGGCCTCCGTACATCTTCAAAACACATGGGTGTACTACTAGTGGTGAGCAACGGATTTTATAGAGAAGTCCCACATGAATTTCCACTGGAAAAAATAGCTTCCCAAGGAACAAAATTCGATTCAGACTATCATTCAACCATCCTTTCAGAACATTTCCCTAGTCGACACAAGCACACATTACTTCTGCCTATGAGTATCCCTATTGAGACTCCTCCACCAACCACGTCAAGGAATACTACACTATTATCTAAAATGTAAATACTCTCTGACTATCCTCCCCAGCATCGAGGGGCGTTGGGATAAACTTCTCCATTGCATTCCTAGAATCCTTGGATTCTTGAGCCACCACTTTCTACGACATCTTGCTCAATGCATTGGCCACCACATTCCCCTTTCTTGAGGTGTGATATATATCGAATTCATATTCCTGGAGAAACTCCATCCACCTCTACCGCTGCAAGTTCATCTATCACTGGGAGAAGATAAACCTCAAGATTTTCTGATCTCTGAAGCCCATATGGCATTCCACGATGTGGTAATCCCTCTAAGACTTTCTCACAAACACAATTACTCCATGCCTGGGTCATGGGTGGAACAGTTATGTTTGTGAGGTTGTTACCACCTATACCCATAAGATATTAGTCCACACTACTACACTATCACACTACAAAATCATAGTCCATAAAAATCACACAACACCTCAAACAACACTCCTTCCTCTAAAAACCTGAGCATTAGGGAAATGACTAACTTTATCTTCTGATTGCTAAAGGCTTCCTAACACTGATCACTCCACATGAAGGCCCAGCCCTTTTTGGTCAAACCAGTCAATGGAAATGGAAATCGAGAAAAGTTGGGTACGAACCTATGATAATAGCCTACTAGACCCAAGAAACTACAAGACTACCACATTCACTGGTGCTGCCCAAGAAACCACTACCATGACCTTTGATGGGTCTACTATTACCACTTTCTAGGACACAACATGTCTAAGGATATTAACCTCTAGTGTCCAGAGCATGAACTTGGAAAATATTCCCTAGAGTTGGTGGTATTGAAGGACCCCCCATGATAGTCTTTAGATTCTCAGAGTGCTACTCATTAGAACATGAGTAGATCATGATATCATCGATGAGAACAATGTAGAACTGGTCTATGTAATCATGGAAAAGGAGTTCATGAACCCCATGAACACAGTTGGTGCATTCGTAACACTGAAGGTTAAGAATAGGAACTCTACGTTACCATACCTGCACCTGAAATCAATATTTGATATGTCACCCTCATTCAACATCAACTGTCATTATCCATACTATATATATATATCTTAGAGATCCAACTGACACCCTTCAACTGGTCTAAAAGGTTGTTGATCCTTGGACGGGGATAACGGTTTTTGACCGTCACCGGATTTAGTCTATGGTAGTCCATACAAATACTTAGTCCACCATCTTCCTTTTTTCGAACAAGAATGGAGCACCCCATGGTGAAAAACTAGGCTCCGATGAAACCATTCTTCATCACATCTTCAACAAAAATCCAAAACTCCCACAACTTAGAATGTTTCATCTGATGGGGACCCATCAAAAATCAGATGGGCACCGTGTTGTTAGTCTATCCGAAACTCGATGTTATGTCATGGGGATTGAGTCACAACCTCCTCTTGGAAGCCATACAGGAATTCAATGATAAAACCCAGAACTTCTACCATCTCTAAGTTTTCTGATTCCACTAAAAACTCAGCAAATAAAGAGTTAGGTGCATCACACGTTAGTTTCCCACCTAACAAATCTTCTCACCTGTGAATGCTATACACTGCCCAGCCATATCTGGGAACACGACTCTTCTCTAGAAGAAGTCAATAATGGTGTGCATAGAAAACAACAAGTCATTTCCTAAGATGACATTATATGACCGAATATATTGCAGAAGAAGACCCCACAGACTAATGTGGTTCCAACATCTGTCTACATCCCCAAAAAACATCAAGCAAACTATCCTGACCTCCAACTGGAGTACTCAAAAAAAAAAGGAATGGAATGCATATCTATGTATAGACCTAGAGGATGGGAAAGAATGGGTGAATCAAAGAAGTACAAATATACTAAATCAAACAAAGCACATGCATGAGTACTAAATAGACTGATCATTCCTTGAACAACTTCTAGCCCTACTAGAACTGCTGCCTCTGAATATTAAAAATTCTCACACCACACTCCTCGACCCCTCTTCTATCAACCACCTCCCCGATCATGACCTGGTTGAGTACCCTAATAAGGTCCCTAAATTCGGCCTCCTCTTGCACCATCTAGCCTCAGTGGAATGGGATCTCGCTGCCCCTATTGCTGGAAAGGCCTGACTATCATGTGCTGAAGTGAGAGGTGAACCTACCCACCCCCACTGTATAACGCTCATACAAGGAACTAGTTTGGAAGATGCCCATGTTCAGCACTAACAAAGAAAGTCTGTCTCGGTCCATTGGGTAAAGGGTGAGGACCAATAGATTGGAATTGGAACTGTTGAGGGCTACTCCCGGCTGGACGAAACCTACAAGGCCTTGTTGCTAGATACCTATTGCTGATGACCTTCCCCTTCAACCAACATAGCTGGCTCCCCTCTTGTTAAAAACCTCATAGTGAGTGCATATTTTCAACAACCTCAACCTTCTTATAAAACTCTATATATGTCTCCAGTGAAAAAGGGGTGACGACATAGTGAAGAGAAGGACGAAGTTCTTCCTCAAAGAGTCTTTCCCAAGACTCCACATATAGAAGGATATATAATGAGAAATGTAAGAGATCTTTTAACTTTATCACCAATTACCCCACTGACATACACCCCTATTAGAGGGAGAGTTTCTCCTAACTCACCTTGGATTTCATCATGGATGAGAGGAATTCCACCTAGAACTCCTTCTCAATGTAATCTCATGAGACATCAGTCAACTTCTTCTCCCCGAGGTAAGGCATCCAACACTGACGCGTCACTCCTCGCATCTGGATCACTAATAGAGGATCCCAGTACTCTTTTAGAACAAAAATAAAGATAAAATCAATCCCGAGATCTTCGATCCATCTCTCTATCTCCATGTCCAAGACACTTCTATCTTACTTTAACACAATATAATGCTGTAAGGCCCAAAGAGTTTTCTGCCACTACTCATCCTAATCCATTCAATCTATCCTCTGCTGATGAACCAGATCAACCTGCTGGGCCTCAACTGATCTTACCACATGTGGATGACGTCTAGGTGCCATATATTAAAAGGAAATTAGAAACTCATATTCTCGAGTAGTACAAAAATTTCTGTTAAAATTAATTTTAACTAATTATTTTTTATTTTCAAGAAACACTCAACTCAAACAAGAAAAAAAGTTATTATGATGCATTTTCCTTTCCTAGTGTCTCCTCCATGCAATCAGTGTGAGCTTACTTGGTCATTATTCAGGTCTATAGTCCTTGTATCAGATCATAGGGGGCCCTAAAATCCAGTTTCCTGGCCAGTCATCCCTAACCAATTTCATGCACCAAGGTCACCTAACACGGTTTCCCTACCATCTAATGAAATTCTCACCATTAATAACTCTGAACTTCATACTAAAACCTAAATTACTAAACCTAAATTTGATACCAAATTTTCATGACCCACCTTATTTAATATAAGGGAAGGGACATCAAAGTTTCATTACCTTCATTCTTATAGAAGAAAGAGATATAATGACCCCCTGATTCTCACCTTCAATAGGCCTTGAAATAGATAATAACGCCAATGTTATAGAATATCTTAATAATGGTAGGAATTACCCTTTTTAGAGAACAATATTAATAGATAAGATGGTAATTATCAAGAAACTATAAAGACTAAATGTAAAATTAAATCCAATATCCATTTATACATGCATTTAAAAAGTAATGCAGATACAAAGTACAAATAATACTCGATTTAATCTACCAGAATTATAGAAACTAAGCATCAACAACAACTAATTCAAATGGTTGAGCTAGTAAATTCCACCACGGTCCTCAAAGTCCTCCTAGAAACCTTAGAACAATTTTATATATGTGGGGTGAGCATACAAGTACTCTCGTTACAAAAAATAACGTTACCCTTTCACAGGTAGGGTTATATACTAATTTCCATGTGACAGAACAACATAACCTCAAATTACCTACCGAGGAATACTAACTAGACCAGCCTCACCAAGGCACAATCCCCAAATAAAGAAAGTTAAGTAAGTAGTAGTATATGCACATTGTCATTTGGGTACCCCACGCCACATTCCCAATGGTTGATTTCTCATTTCAAATGGATAATGTGTTTACACTACCACTCTTCCCATAAACTATCCCACTACAACAAACTCCCCGCACACAAGTAGGCCTAAAGACACACATAATCCTACCCATTGAGTCCTGGGACACAACAACTACACACCATTCCAAAAGAAACTTGTTCCTCATCCCAAAGACACTTTGGAAAAAAAACTTGGCCTATAAACAACTAGAAATATCATCCACAACAAACCCTTTCCTGATGGATCTTTTACTATGGAAAGTCTGAAGCTATTACAACCAGCCCAGATACGCTTGAGTAGTTGGAAATAGAAGAGGGTGTGAGGAATAAATTCAATAACCAACCATCCATCCTCCCACCGTGATGTTGGGAAAAACACCCTCCCCCCATTAAATGGGGGTGTTCATCACACAGTGGTCAATAAGGGTGTGGTGGTTATAGGAATAAAAAATAACTACAATTTATACTTATATGTAATCAAACACTTAGACCAACCAATGAGTTTGAAAGAAATCAACAACCAAACACACCAGTACAACATTTTTTGCTTCCCCTATATTCAAAAGTACACAACAACAACTACCAATGAAAAACAACTACCCCATTTTTCATTTAACAACATGCCATTAATTTATTTATGGGATTTAATTTTCTCTATTCCATCAGAACTGGGAAAATACAATCTATAACCATATCAAAAACAACATGAAAAACCAAACTGTAGTCCCACTGCACAAATCCCCATTCTTCCAAGACACCTATTAATCCATTTCCAACTATCATTCTTCAAAATTATACTGCACAATCCTTCTCTCACAACATATCCCAGAATCCTCCCTTTCCAAAAAATTACTAGATGCAGTCCCAATACATAATAAGTTCATAACCATACTGTAGTCCCACTATGGAAGATGGATCTGTGGACACAACAAAAAAAAAAGGTAGTAACACTTCCTATAAGTTCATCTATACCACATTAAAAAGGTCTCCCAAAATGGGATACCAACACACCCCCTATAATACCCCACATATTAAGCCCAAAAATCCCAAACCCAGACAGACAGTGCAAAAAAACATCTTCCAATCCATGTGTATTCAGATTTATCCAACAGAGGTTCTCTAATTCCACTTTAATATGAACGTGGTGATCACAGAATAGGTTTGATCCTAGGGAATCAATTTATTTATACAGGTATACATTATTAAGCAGATCTCCATGTTATTCTCATTTGATAAAGCATCACAACAAAACAGAACATCATTGGTGCACAAAAAAAATATCTCCAAAAATCATGATTTTCAGAAGACATTCACCCCAACTACCCATATAAGAATCAAATAATACAAATAAAATAGGTGATTGACATCAAAATACTCCCAAACCATTATTTTATTAACCCATTTTACCTTTAGATCATATTCCCGTCTTATTTATTTTTTGTTTTAAGAACACTATTAAACTGTTCATCACAAGGAATCATTCGTATACCCACCCCCATGATGAAAAATTAAACAGAGATAGAAGTAATCCCTATGTTGATGATTAATGGATATAAGTTCCTCCTTTTTCCAAGAATAAGATATCACACAAGCAGTATAAAACTCTTGGAAAAACTGAGTAGGAGGTTTCCAGCATAAGAACATGACTCATCTAGGGATGAAGGTTCTAGGTTCACCTAGGGGAAATGGAAAACATATTAGTAAATGAATATCTCGACTATGAAGGGATAGATATTATTTTAATGGATGAATGGATTCCAAAAGACATTAACATGGGACTGTGGTTATGATCATGCATTTTGTCTATCTGAAAGACCCTGTGATGGTAAGATATTAATGATATGATAAATATATTTTAAAACACCATTAAAATTCCCATGGAATTCTTAAAACTTTGTTTATGTCAAATAAGATGTTTACAGGGATGAAACTTGTAAAACTCAAGAAACTCGAAAAATCAAATGGTGAGACAACATTTTTTTGTGGCACCATCGCGGTGCCACCATTACGGTTCCACTGGTTTGGTGTGACAACAGTTAAGATTCCACCATCAAGTTGTGACACTATTTACGATGCCACCATTAATGTGCCATTATTTCAGTGTGCTACCATTTTAGTGAATGTGGTTTTTCAAAAACTCGTAACCATTACAGTGCTACTGTTTCAGTGTTCTACCATTTTGGTGGAAATGATTTTTGGAAAACATCTAAAACAAACCACTACGACCCCCAAGAACACCATAAGCAAAAGATTATTATAAAGGAATGGCTTGGGGAATCCCATGTAATTAAAATGACAGGCCAACATTTTTAGTATATGTGGTGTTTTCCTATCTGATGAGTGGAATGAACCGTATGAACTTGTATTGGGGAATTAAAATGATACGTGAGAGGACTTCCATTATTTTACCTCATCCCCTAGTATGAATAGACCATTTTTATATTTCTACTGTTTCTAGTTCTATAATTCTAGTCCATCCTACATAAAAGTTCCTAATAGATATTATCAATATATACAATTATCTAACCATTAGATATTTCTATGGATTATGTTTTAAGGTATGAAATAAATATCTTCGATAGCCTAGATCTTATAAAGTCATTGAATAATTATTTCAATTTATTATGTTATATCTCCCCATTTTAATCCACTAAATTGTTCTAACTCACATATATAAGTCTTTATCATGGGATTCCAGATATGTTTACTCATATAAAGATATTCGTAATTTATCGGGGGGAATATGGTTTCATTATTTTTAGATGACTTTGGATGATTTTTTTATTGATTTCGATAAAAAATATATCCTTATTTGATTCAATATTCTATTATTATCATTGTGAGTTTAAACTGCCCATTCCATTAAATATTTGATGAAATTATGAGGGTATAATCTATTATGATAGGGAGAATTCTTACACACCTATTTTTCCATTATTATCATTTAATTATTTTACACAGTTATTGGTCTTTTCTAGATTTATGAGTTTTATTTGTTTTCATATTGTTTTACTATTTATAGAGCTCTATAGTTCTAGATTACAGTTGATAACACTATGACAATAGAGGTCACCCCATGATGTTTCCTTGGAACATATATTAGAAGATCTCTTTATTTCTCCCTAGTGTGTTAATAAAATAACCATTTATATTTAATGAGAGTTTAATAACTTTTGAATGAAGGTTAGGTCACCCCATGAAAACATGGATAATTATATGATGATCATGTGCCCATATTATTATTTTCTAATTTTCTAGTTTTACTCCTTTATATATAAAACCTAAAATGGGTTCCTTGATTCCTTATTCATATATCTTTATCAATTAAGAGACATTTGAATGACTACCCTTCCACCCACCATGGATCATTGGCATCTTTTCATGGATTCATTTGTAATTATTCATTTTAAGACACATATTCATTTCATTTTCTCTTCTCTTATCCATGATTATCAAATATCAACTTTATAGTTCTGTGTTATTTGAATCCCATGGAAATTTCATTTCAGAATCTATGTGAATCTTTATGTTTATATTTTTTTAATCGGTATTTTTTCCCTTTCTGCCTCAATGGTTCATAATTTCATGTGATTCTCAGTCAATTGAGGTATGAGTTTCCTTTAAATTTTCATTCCATGTAAAACAATGTAATGATTGAGATTTTAAATTTCCATTCCTTAATAATTGTATTTATTTTTTAAATTATAAAGTATTTATAAATTTGTTGTTAATTTTTTTAATTTTGTTTATTTATTTCAAATGTTAATCATTTGATCTAAAAATAATATATATAAAGAAATTATATGGAACTTATGTGTTTGTTAAAATGCCTATAAGGATACTCTAAAAAGGATTGTTTAGTAGATTAATGTTTTCTAGTTCCCATATGATTTATTATTATATTTTTTGTGAGATCTAAAGTGTTAATTTATTATTAATTTTTTCTGATTAGAATTTATATATTCCATTTATAAATTCTCATGATTCATGTTAATAACTTAATTTTTTGGGTTTTTATATTATTTTTGATATTTTTATTAAATTTATATATGAAATTTTGATATTATCATATTTAGAATGAGGGTTTCCCTTTAAAAAATTAATATTATCAATGAACATTTGATTTTAGACATAGTTTTTAGAGGATATGTTATGTGATGTTTTATAAAAAAATCAAGCCCCAATTGTCACCTTGGACAATTTTTTCTATAAAATAAATTAAAAACTCTTTGGAAGGTCTTTTTAATCCTTATATATGTAGGATTGGTCATTTTTGTAACTTTTGATGTTGTTGCATGTAGTAAAGAGGATATTTTCATTATAGAATATATGGAGATGGTATGTATGGATGTTATTGTGTTGTATTGAATTGTTAACTGTTTTTAACAAAATATTCACAATTTCAAATAGGTAATCTTTTTGATGCCCTAGAAGTCCATTTGAGGCATTGAGATATGGATATCATGTTATTTATGATGAGTCCCAGAGTAGAATCTCCTAGTACATGATACACTCTACCAATGGGTTGTGAAACTTGGCGGGCTAGGTTAGAGGAAATTATGAGGTTATTGACTTGAAAAATCACCAATATGTTGATATATGGTTCCAAACATAAAAATATATGATAATTACATTAGTGAACTTAATATTTTCCCAAGATTAATTTTATTTTACAATGTTTCTCTTACTAAAAAACATGTGTTACATTTCTACTATGTTTTTCTATAATTATTCTAGCATTATATTTGAATTTTATTTTCTAATTTATTCTAAACTCTAAATTTATTCTTTTTCTAGTATTAATATATGGTACCGACCATAAATTTATAGTTATTTTTTGACATATAATATCTTACAGTTATTCTTTACTTATATAATAAATGATTTATTTGGAAATTTTAAGAACTTTTCTTATAAATTAAAAAATATTATTTGAAATTTATTTGGGATGGAATGTTTTATGTTGGATTATAATGAAAATCAACATGTATTATAAATGTATTTTTAGAGTTTTAAAAAAGGTTTAAAAATGCCTATAGTGTTTTATTATTTAAGAAGTGAATGCCTTAATCATAGTAATATATTTCAAAAAATTATTTATTGTTTTGATAAATTAAATTCATTGATTATTTTCCAAAATATAATTGGTATGTTATGATCACATATTATTTACAAAATTCCACGTTTATAGACAGTGGATTTTGATGATCGGGTTTACTTCCGGAGAAGCACAACCCGATGGACTTATTATCTAAAAATATTCATGGAGTGGGTTGTGGTTATGGTGATGGTTCGTGACCTTTAATAATTTTAATATTTTAGTAATAGTATTTTTTTGTTTTTTTATTTTTAACACCCCAAAATTCCAATGTATGATCCATTTATTCGACAGTGTGCATGAAACGCAACACTAAGCACATAACGAAAAATAATACTCAGATACATTAAAATATATTTAATATATTAACTAGATTTGATATATTCTATATTTGGTGAATCACACAACATTGATTTACATTTCTTTAAACATGATAGATTCTTTATTCAAAAGCTTACATTACACGCATGACAGTGTTTTACCAAATAATGATATATAATTAAAATATTATATAATAAAAACTTACCTAGACATTAAATTAGTAGATATCAAAGTGGGTAATTTTTTTTTGAAAATATATGGTTTAGGGAAATTTAATATTATTTAATTCGTTATAAATTAATTAGAAATATATTTGAAAATCAATTAAATAGAAAAGAAAATATTAATATTTTCACGTTCACACTGATGTTTTACCCTAATAGACTTAAACAATAAAAATTAGTTGGTGATATTAATGTAATATATATATATATATATATATATATAATATTTTTTATGTTCCTCCTATATGTTTTATTTTTATATGATTCGAACAGACATTATTTAACACATAAAAACCTACATTTTTTAAAGATAATTTTACCACCTTTTAATGGAGAACAAATTTTAAATCAAAATTTTTACTCTTTAATTGATTTAATATATCAGAATAAACTTCCAATTTGTTATATAAACAAAATAATTATTTTATATTTTAGTTTTTATATTTTTGAAAAACTTTTCATTTTTTACGATTAGTTAAAAATACTTCTTTTTAGTTCAAAACAGCTTTATCATCTTATTTATTTATTATTTAAAATTATGTTTCATATTTGGTTTAAAGTTTAAATAGATTATATATTTATCAATTAATTAAATATTGGTTGTTATAATCCATCTAGCATTGAAATATACTATAAAAACATAAAAAAAACTTTGGAGGTTTTTACTTTAAAAAACATGTTGTCGTCTTGCTTATCAGACAAATTTCAAATTAATTAATCCCTCTAATATGATTGGAATTTATAAAAATGTATTCAATATTTTGAATAATAATGTTTTATAATTTCTAATAAGGCCATACATATTTTATACCAAAAATTTTAGTGAATGTATTTTAAATTAATTACAATTAATATAAAAATATTAAGCGTAATAAAGGACTAATCCTTTATCTTCAAGGAACAAATCACCGATGAACTTTTAAAACGCCAATTTTAAGGACATATTTAGTCAAAATCATTGAAGACTTCAGTTTTTTGGGTTTTTTATTACTTTATTTTTGGAATAACATGTGTACACTAAACTTCTTCCAAAACATTCCATGTTAGTATTTTTCATTCCATATAAAAGGCCACCACTTATCCCACTTCTTTAGACCACACAGTCAAATTATGTTCTGAAAAATATCTCCCCAAAATAGAATCCAAAAATCACCCTATACATTTAATACTCCCTTTGGAAAGAAATCTTTCCAAGGAAGCCTTTTTGTTACAAACCAAAAGAAGTTACCCGATTAAGAGATAATATCTTCTTTCAATCCTTTTAATTTCATATCCATTCTCCACCCCCTAAAATCTCTTCATACAATTGTAATGTAACAAAAACTATATCCTATATAAAATAAGAAGTTTTTATATAATGTGTTTGAACTACAATTATACACACCTCCGTTTAATGGGTAACAAACATAATGGTTCTATGTACAATGAACTACTACCTCATGAAATAATGATTGTTCATTTTTCCTTTACCACAGATAATGGTGGAAATTATGATGGAAATATGTTTATATAAATTATATTTTATATTTATAATTTCTTTATTATTCTTTAATTTTTATTTATAACATACCTTTATTCTTTCCATCTTGTGTAAATATGATAATTTAATTTGAGGAAGAGTGGACTACAGCCCCCTCAAAGCGGTATGACTCATTCATTCAATACATGAAAAATATAAAAGATGGTTTTACTAAACCTTTGCAAAATATATTACATATATATGATAATGGAATTAAAATATATAAATTTATCATTTAGTTTTCTTTATTCTAATAAAATAATGAAATGAATGTAGCGTTCACACGTACGAAAGGCATACCATCTTAACGAACGATGCAATTAATTTCTATCCTCAAAATATAATGGACTACTATAAATACATATATATTGAATAAATATAATAATTAAGTAATGGATTAATTTATGGATAACCTGAAATCATGTCATAATTAATGTTAAGAACAAAAAATAAGTTAAAACTTACTCGAGAAAACTACATAATTATCTCTTGAAATAGTAAAATTAATGAAATTTGTTAACAAAAAGGTAATGAAATATTATATAAAGTTAAAATATGGTATTATAAACATGATTATGGTTATTATATTAGTTATTAAAATTGTTTAAACAACCATACATGAATATAATAATGACATAAAAATGGATGGATAAGGTAAGGGATTTCATCCCAATTTACCTTCAATCGAGAAATAATTTTTTATGAACTAATGAATTTTTATTTGGTTTATATGGTGTGTTTTGAAAGATTATACAATGAATCTAATTATAATAAATATTTTAAATTATTTATTTAAATCATTTATAATTAATATTTTAATGTCTCAATGTCGAATTGGACACATTGAAATGTTTAAATATTTTTTTACCTTAAGAATTATTTAATGTCTACAAACCTTATTGTTAGTTAACCTACATTGATGTATTATTACAAAATAAATAATACTTATTCAACATGGATATGTGATAAGTCACATTGTTTATTAAAGATATAAGTAATTTTTTGGACATTAAATACATGGGTTGAGGACCATTTAAGGCATGTTCTATGGGTTGGGGACTGATTAAAGATTGCCCTTTTATGAATCGATAGACTAATGGGACACATTAGTTTTCCAAACTAGAAAAGTATAAGTTTTATCTTGATGGAAAATCTCTCATGTTATATGGAAACATGACATCAAATAATTAATAATTACATATATAAAGAATTGAGTAATTATTTATCCATGAGATATTGTAATGACATATCAATGGATGAATTTCTCTTTATGTTCATTGATTTAATGGCATGTGTTTTTTTGTTTCTTACATTGACATATTCATATTTCCATATCCAGTTATTTTTTTGTAATGTTTTATAATATATTTACCATTACATGTTAATTTATTAATAATGATTGATTATATATTTTACATTACATACCCTTACTGAGTATTTGAGACCACCCTTATTATGTTTCTTTCCCCAGGAAATAATGATATCTTATTTTAATAAGAATTAAAGGATGTTGTTTATTTCTTTTTATTATGTATCACGTTTTTTATTCTATATTCCATATGTATTATGGGTATCATTTATGTAATTTGGTTTTCAAATACTACTAAAATGATCAATAATTAGGGATTTGATTCCATATAATCATAAAAATATTATAAACTAATTCTTAGACTCTAGGCTTCTTTGATCGGGGCATTATAATTGGGATAAAATGATGTTTAGAAACAACAATGGAAACTAGATTTAGAAAACATAGTTTAAGAACAACAACCACAATATCGAGATTTAATATATGTATATAATATCATCCAAGAATTTTTATAGGGTATAGATTATGTGGGTATTCCTAGAAATAAATACATGCCTCAAATCTATAAGTAGACGTGGTTATAGAATAGATGTACCTAGGATTAAAAACACTAACAAAGTCTTCTGGGCCTGACTTGGGATAACATGGTACACAATAACAAGCCATACTGTACACTAGGTTTGACACTCCTACATGATCTAGTTAGGACAATTCTTATTATCATTACTTACCATTATGAAGGATTTGTAATTAAATATTAACCCAAAGTAACCAATGATTATGATTCTAAGATTCATGATGCTTAAATTTGTGTTATGTCCAATACCTTATATATTTTTATATAATGTTCACAAAATAATGAGATAATCCAGTGTATGACATTGTTCATAAATGGTTCAGGGAAGGAAGAATGGTATCAATACTCATTGGAAATGTAGAGACCTCCCTGTTGAGGAAAAAAAATTAAACTGGTATTGGATATGAGAAATATATGGTATATTAGGGATTCCTAGTCATCTTATGAAAAATTACTCTTCCCGAATGGGAAAAAATATTCTATAGAGAGAGTTTCATTTACTCTATCATTTTATGCGATAGAATCCCCCATCGTTTAGTGGGACAAATAATACAATTGTACATGAGAAATTGATTATGTTTTAAAGAAGATATTTATGTCCTTGGAATGCAATGAAGATGAAAAGGCCACACCTACGAGTCTGTTGTATCTTTGTTTATTCTGATCAAATTAGTTCCTCGCTCAACAATACAAGGGATAAAGGTGAAATATTACTCATGGAATGGGAAGATTTTAAGGGTAGATTTTTTCTTAATACATCCATCACTGTCATGAAATAGAGATGAATATGATGTTCCTTGTCTTAAATAAAATAGTTGAAGAGAGTTTTTTTATTACGAATCTTCCTTTATAATGTTTTCTATATATGATATAGATTATATACGAAAAATTAGCTACTGAATAAACCACATATTTGAAGGAATTAATCCAAGCCTCTAAAGGGCACTAGTGTCCCAAAAGTTTTATTCATAGGATCAATTTTTTTTATGTTATCATGACGTAGAAAGAATTATCAAAGTCATATAGATTTAAGGGAATGAAATAGAATAAGTGGTCTTCTGAATACCATGAAAAACAGAATGATTCATTGAATATAATGGTAAATAAGTATTTTTCAAATTTTGATAACTGTTCAAAGAATCACCCACGTAAATACGTAAAAGGATTGAGTGTTTTTTATAAGTGTAGAAAAAAGGTTCACAACGAAAAATAATGCTATGTAAAGAAGAAGAAAACTACCATTAAATGATATAACTGCATGAAGATAGGGAACTATGCAAACAAATACCCCAAGATTCAAGATAATATACCTTAGAAGAAGATAAGGGATCGATGTCAATCTTATGTTATTGACATAATTGAAGTGGAATGATTAATGTACATTAATATTTTGTTATAGAAATATATTGTAAAAGTATTTTGTTTATGATGTTATTAGGATATAATTTATAAAATATTTAAGGATTGTAAATTTTTTACATTTTCAATAAGTATTTTAGATTATATGTTGAGTGGTATGAAGAATATTTATTCTATAAAAAGTAAAAAAAATGGAAAAGAAAACCCATAATATGATACTGATGATGTTATAATTATGAAGGACATATTTATTTGGACAGGTACTAACTACCATTGAATTGATTAATGAATTTGAAACATGTGGTTTATGATATCTATGGTAAAGTTTCTAAACTATTGGATTTGAGTTATATACCCAATAACATGTGTCATACATATGTAATGAGTAATAATTCATGATTCTAATACGTTTTTATAGAAAATTAAATTTCTTACCATATTTCAAATGGATACCTTTTAATGTCATTAAAAAGATGGGAATGTGAAAAATTAATGCTACTTTATGTTAAAGGATAAAAATAAGTTCATTTTTTAAATTTAGTTACATTCATTCTAAATTATTGGATAATAAAATTTTGTAAATGATTAATATTTATGAAATGGTGTAAGATGATCTTTCAACAAGGTTTTATAGATTTTTTAGTTAGTTCAACATAAAATAAGAAAAACATTAATATTTCAAGGAACATACAAAGGGTAATATTGTATTTATAGAAATTTATATTACAAATATTCTTATAGATTGATATAATTCCACAATTATATAAAAGAGTGTCTTTCGAAAAAAAAAATATTTTCCAATTAGCATCATTTTTTATTATATTTATGACCTTTATTCATACTTTTGATTTAAAATTTTGTGGGAAATAACTTTCATATAAAATTATTCTCCATAAATACCCATAAGAGCTTTATTATTGGATATTTTCTTTATTATCAATATTTCCATTTCCAACCTATGTTCTCCTACTAGGGAATCGAGTTACGTGATCGTTGTACTTTCCATTCACCCTTATTAAGAATATGTGATATTATTATATTTTACAATGTGGGTCTTCAAAAATAGTTTATTTTAAATACCTATACTAATGATATCAAATTTAATTTCTGACGATGCAATTTAATTAAGGTGGGGAGAATATAAAACCCCGAAATTCTAAAGTATAAAGCTTTTATTCAATATCGTGAAAGACACACGACACGGAGAATGTATGGGAAAATAATAACCTTATAATTTATAATATAATTAATATTATAAAAATATTTTATATATTATATACTATTTTATTCACTCGACACTTAGTTACCTTCCATTACAAGTAAGAGATCCTTTTTTCTGAATCTTACATTACACGCAATATAGAGTTTTATAGAATAATGATATATTATTAAAATATTATCTAATAAGATATAACATAGAATATATATTATTATTTCTGAAAATGGGTGAGTAATTTATGAAAATATATGGATTACGTGTATTTAAATTAAATTTTTTGGTTCTATATTAATTAGAAAAGAATGTGAATATAGATTGAATAAAAAGGAAAATATTATTATTTTAATATTCACAAAGTTGTTTTACCCTAATAGATATAATTAATAATTTTTTCTCTATATATTAATTTTATATTTATATTTATATTTATATTTATATTTGAATATAATATTTTTATGTTCATCTAATAGATTTTATATGCATCGGATATGAACAAACCCTATTTTACTCAAAGAAGAATATATTTTTATAACGACATTTTTATTTCATTTAAAAGGATGATATATATTAAATATGAAGTTTCAAACATTAATTTATTTAGTATATAAAAATAAACTTCATATTTGAAATATTAATATAATAATTAGGTTAGGGGTGTTTTTGATATTTTCCTAAAACAATTAATTTTTTAATAAATAGTTAAAAATATAGCATTTTAGATCAATAATGCTTTTTTCATATGATTTATTAATAAGATTAAATTATGTTTTATAATATTTTTTAATGATTAATTATATAATAGTTTTATCAATAAATCTAATTTAGTTTATTATAATCGATTTCAGATAGAAATTTACTATAAAAACATAGCAATAATTTGGATGTTTTTACATTAAAACCCCTCATTGTCATCTGTTTTACAGGATGAATTCTATATTAATTTCTACCACTTATGTTATTAAAATTTAGAAAAATAGATCAAATATTTGTAATAAGAATAATTTATATGTCTAAGAAGGTGAAAATTTTTTTCTACTTAAATTAATTGCAAAGGTAATTAAAATTAATTACATTTATTGTGAAAAAATTAATCTTAATAAAGGACTAAACATTTATCTTAAGGTATAAAATAACCTAACCACTTGTTAAACACCAATTGGATTGAAATATATCGCACATAAAACTTCCATTATTTACTTTTGTTGGTTTGGTATGAATATTGATAGTTAATAAAATGTGTACACCTAACTCGTTTCAAAAAATTCAAAGTGAGTCCTTTTCATTCCCTATAAAAGGCCACCACATCTCACACTTCATCACACAAATAAATCCACATATTATCAGCTAATATCTACCCAAATTGGTTTCAAAAATCCCTTTTATATACCATTAATCCTCCCATTGTGACGAATTCCTTCCAAGGAATCATTTATATACTATCCAAAAGAAGTTACCTAATTAATAGGCAGCGTCTTCTCTCAATCCAATTAATTTCATTTCCATTATCCACCGCTAAAATATATTTAGTACATTATTGTGTAAAAAATAATATCCTAAATATACTATAATTGTGTTATGTAATTTTTTCTACATACACTTATAAACTCCTTGATCTAACGGGTAATGAACATATATTTTCTGTGTATAGAAAACTACTGCCTCACAAAATATTGAATATTAATTTATTCTATACCTTCTCTCATGGTGGAAATTATGATGGAAACTATGTTTAAATATGATATATATATTATATTTATAATATATTTATGATTTTTTAAATTTTATTTGTAACATATAATTATTCTTCCCATTTTGTGTAAATAAGAAAATTTCGTTTCAGGCAGTGTGGACTACCGCCCCCTCAAAGAGACATGACTCATTCATTCCATACATAGAACTTATAAAAATGGTCTTAACAAAACTATGTAACATATATAGCATAGTTATGATACTTTAATTACAATATACATATGTTTTATTTAGTTTTATTTTTTTAATACAAGAATTAAGTGAATGTCGCACTAATGCTTACGTATTACCTACCGTCTCCATGAACAATGCAATTCATTTATAATCTCAAAATATAATGGACTACTATAAATACATATATATTTATTATATTTTATAATTAACTCATGTTTTAAATTTGGGATATTATTAAACCATTATCTAATTAATTAAAATAAAAAATAACAAGTTAAAACTTACTTGTGAAAACAAGGCAATTAACACTTTGAATAGTAAAATTAAAGAATGTGGTTGAAAATTTGTAATGAGATACTATATAAAGTTAATATATGGTATTAATAAAATGATCATGTCTATTATATCAGTTAGTGTTATATTTTGATCAACAATACATGATTCTAAAGACTACAAAACTACAAGGAAGGATAATGGATGGGATTTCGTCTCAATTTAATTTCGAATGAGATTTATTTTTTTGAAATACTAAAATTCACTTTTATTTTGTGTATATACAACCATTTGAAATTTTATAGCATTGATATAAATATTCTCAATATATTATATGTTTTACTTAATTCATGGGTAATTATGATTAATATGTTTTAATGTGGTATGTGACACCATGGATTATTTAAATATTATTTTTCCTAATTTTTTTAATGTCAACAACCATTGTTGTTCCATATCCTACATTGAGTTATTATTAAAAA
This sequence comes from Viscum album, assembly GCA_963277665.1. Taxonomy (NCBI): domain Eukaryota; kingdom Viridiplantae; phylum Streptophyta; class Magnoliopsida; order Santalales; family Viscaceae; genus Viscum; species Viscum album. Next base: position 982,223,302 of record OY728140.1, on the reverse strand, counting down.
ATATATATTATATATTCAATAAGGTTATTTTATAAGCAATATTTTGTATCAAATATTTTATGAATTATTTGGACATGAAATACATGGGGTTGGACCATTTATGTAAAGCCCTTTGGTTAGGGGACTAGTTAATGAATGCCACTAGATGAATCTGTAGTCTCACGGGATGAATTAGTTTGAAAAACTAGAACATTTTAAACTATATCATGGAAGTAAAGGTATCATTTTCTAGGGAAACATGGAATCTGATAATTTATAATTACCTTTGTTGAAATTTTGGTTATTATTTATCCAATAAATTTTGTGTTGACATATCTATGGTTGAATTTTATTTTCAGTTCATAGATTTAATGGAATGTGTTTTCAGTTTCTTACCATTACAAATTGATATATCCCAATCTAGTTAATTGTATGGAAATTTTTATCACCTATTTACAATTACATGTTACTATATTCCTCTTTATTCATTATTTAATCCACTTTAATTACATTTACAGAGCATTTGATGTCACCCTCATTATGTTTCTATCCCCATGTTATAAAGAATAAATCATTGAATAAGCATTCGAGGATGTTGTTTATTTCATTTTATTATGTAACATGTTTATTATCATCTCAATTTTTATGGGTATTATGTATATAATCTATATTTCGTAGACTACTAAAATGGTCGGTCCCCTGGAATTATATTCCTTGTAATCATGCCAATGTAATAAACTAATGAAATGGATCTAGGCTTTTGGGGTTATGACATTACTTTATTTCTTTATAGTGGTTGTATTGAAATAAATATCCATTATGTATTTTCATAGTTTATTTTTTCTAATTGTAATTATTTTATATTACATTGATGAGAGTTATATGTTTTTCTATGAGTAGATCCCCATTTGGGTTTCCCTAAATTTCAAAACCTATTAATTTCTATTCATTGTAGTCCATCATTGATATGATTCCTTTTGGATTTCTAGTGAAATATCAACAATATTTTCACTATTTTTTATTTTAAAAAACGAATCATATGATTGTAACCATGTTCCATAAGAGATATGGTATAGACTAGGGTGTCTTGGAATTATTTTCAAGGAATTCCATAGAATGGATCAGGTGTTTGATTAGGATGAACTAGTTAGATTGTGATGAAAAAAAATTCTTTACTGTGGTCCATCCATGAAAATTTTATGTTTGTATCCATGAAAAATGATAACAGTAACCTATATACTTGTAATTGTTATACATAAATAATCAGACACCAAATCTTACTCAGGTTCCCCAGTGCATGTGTATTTGTAAGAGAGTAAAAGTTCATAATTAATTTTCTCTCTATTGGAACTAACCAGACCATGATTCTCAAACACTTCTATCGAAAATAAAGTCGATGTAAGACCTCATGAGGTTTAGCGACTTGACAAATACTTATAAATGATCATGTTTCAATATGTATGGTTAATCAAACTTGAATAAAACTCCATCTAGAATAAGTTATCCAATTAAAAGAACATTAGAGTATCCCCATCATAGGTTATAGAATATAATCACTTTCTAACATCTCAATACATGATAAAAATAGAAACATAGTAATGAATATCTGGTATTTGGATGTCGCAACATTAATCTTTTTTGAGTCCATAAATCCAAAAAAATAATACATAGTATAAATAATAGGGCCGCCTAAAAAACAATGAATCCTCAACTTTCAAATTCATGTAGTGTACATAGTCTATCGGTAGGTCTATATATCTTATTAAAAAAGTTTCCTTTACTCTAAAAGGATGTCTATAAACAAATTATCGGAGAAGATTCCACATATCATATGGGACTAACATTTCTTAATTGAGCCTCCAAATAATTAACACATCTATTACTAATGACAAGTGTGACACTCTAGCTCTAAAGTCGAGCTCATCATGACCCTTATTATAAATAAATATTGATTTTCGAAAGGTGTTATCCTAAATTTAACACTATCAACAAACATGACCTAAATATATTTGAAATAGTTTACATATTAAGGAATGAAATATCAAAATTGACTACAATATGATGCATTATGAAATTTTCTTATACCCCAAAATTGACGTTTGGTGTTTTGGGTTGAAAAATTTGTTATTTGAGTCATAGAGAAATGATACATTAATAATTTAACCAATACATGTCTCATTGGGCAGATAATTGTTCTAATGTACTTGAGAACACCATGATACTATATTCTCAAACCATCCCTCACATGATTTATATCTCAAAATGCTTTCCCAAAGACTCGACCACTCTGACACCACTTGGGTATACGAAACCCAAATAGGGCCCCACCTAGATTGAAGATATACAGAATGTGCTACCCCAATACTACAACTAATATCCTAGTAGTTGTTGATGAGAATCAATTTGGAATTTATAACAACATGGTAGGCCTTAGAGTATAAAAACCTACAACATACATATACATCCCATTGTAAAAAAATTAAAATCATCAGAAGTATATGTCTAAAAAACTAAACTGTATACAATGAATTCAATAGACATCACATGATAAATACATCTCTATATAGGAAACAATATATAAGTACTATACATATAAAGAGATATCTAAATATAAGAAACATGAGACAAATCCAATGAGGGAGTAATAAAATCCATTGATAAAGGACCCATTCCCCACAGAAGTAGTGGGTTCTTAAATAATTTAGTCAATTTAGGGATATCCACCTTTCTCGGCCTATAGAGTATAGAATTTGTTCCCTGATCTAGTGGTCCAATAGAAAACACCATGAAAAATTTATTGGACCCAATCCCTATAATAAAAACATCTCTATAGTAGTTCCCTAACACTTTTTCTCTCTGAACATCACTCCAAATCACAATTATAAGGCCTGTAGATATGAACTTCATGAACTCCCATTTGTCTCAACATTAACACATAAAAGGGGATTAACATTATATTCAATAAGGAAGAAACAACATTTTGTTCTATATATATATATATAGAAATATTAGTCTTGAAAATAAATATATCAAACCGACCTCAGGCTAGAATGTACATGACATGTAATATAGGGGTACATAGAATGTAACACCTCTATAGAATCCTCATAGTGTACTTCCTGTAACATGGAATCTTAATTCATCAAACATGAAGTGTACTATAGTAAAAACAGTGTTTGGAATTAGTGGTGGTTGTACTCAACCTGTATCTCTGATACATGGGTCTTTTACATCATGTTATGCACGACTTGTGTAGTTGGTATGGGGTATGTGAATCCTATGAGGCTAATTAGTGTTCACCTAAATTCCTCTAGGATTTTTAGTCCTAAAAACATGTTGTGACTCAATAGACGCAAGGATTTTAAAACAAAGAGACCACTATAAGAATCTATATTGAACCTACTTGTTCCCTGTACTCATTCATTGAGTGTATCCTAATAATTTTCCATGTAAACTAGATAGGGTGGTTGGTGTGTACTCTACTTCTCCCCCATTCATGTTTTCTACAACTATATAGTTATATTCATATTTCACACACTATTTTATATTTAAAACAAATAAATATTAAGAGAATGACAGTGTTGTACAATGTTCTTGTTCCTCTAAACTACATCATGTGTAGTCATTTTCATCAAACAAGTTATAGGTTTCTATGATTTTATCCCTAAATCTATCAAATATACACTTGTTTTGACCTATTTTTCCTACTACCACTCTATAATAACACTGGGGGTCTATCTTGCTGATTGTCTCATCAACACTTATCAATGTGAAGCTACCACAATATCACTCCTGATTCTCTCTTTGTGAGCATCGAAAACTACCCCATCTACTAGATAACACATCTCACCTATCATAATTAATTACTTATCCACACCCACACCACAATTATAGTGCATAATTAAGGCCATGGGTATACTCCTTTATGATGACATGAGGTAAATAAAAAAGGAAGGAAAATAATTTTCAGTGCAAACCTTGTTACTCAATGTTATCATACCGAAATCATTCACTGGTGAATACAATGGCCAAATTAAAATGTATAATTTTTTATTTGATAAGGTCTGTGACTACTCAAATTTTTTTTAACAGATAAATCTATATCATAATATCCATTGGTGGAAAAAATAATAACACAGAATCATTTTGTGAGTGAATACAGTCATGTGATAAATTTTTCATCATGTTTAATAATATAAATTCATTAAAATCAAGGGAAAAAATGAAATTTATTAATAAATAAAAATAAAACTCATAAGATGATGAAAAATTAATACAAATTCATAAATTATATATGAAAACTGATTTCCAGGTTGATTTTATTGTCACCACACTATATGGTTGTAGATGTCATCTTGAATACAACCCATTTCTTTCAATTTTATTCAATTCCACCAAGATTTGGTCCCTTTAATCTCTCAGTTTTTTTTTATATGAGAATTACCATTATTTATTTTGAGAAATCATGTGGACAGATTTTTGGATGAATTTTGTCAATCATATTTTTATTTAAATGATCCGAAATGGGCATGTTTGGGGCCCAACACCCATACCCAAAACATATTCCTACATTATGGGGAATACCCTATTCCAGAAATAATCAAGTTGTTTGAATTTTTGTTTGAGATAAAATTTAGAAAATATTATTCCCAGGACCATGGTATTATTATTTATTTAACTAATAAATACTATAAATCCCTTAAAACAGAACATGATAGGAAATTCACTAGAACATAAGCTATAGGTGAACACTGCACTTAAGATCAATATGGCTGTTGAGAATTTTTGAAAGGTCTTCTACTATGGAAAATTTATCATTTTCCCATTAAGGAGATCCAAATACTCTAAAACCCAAATTGAAAAATGTATTAACAATGAAAATTCTTGGTCACTAAAAAGATATTCCCTGGGAATTCCTAATACATTTCCAATTTCAATTTTTCAAGATCAATTGAAAGGAAATACTATGAGACATCATGTCACAATAATTTAACTTCTTGAATCCAAAAGATACACATTGAAAATAAATGATATTTATGGTAATCATATAGGATAATCAATAAATATCGTCATGTGTAATTCATGATATAATTGCAATTTATAATAGGCTATGGTTTCATAAATGAAAACATTGACAAATTAAATGAGGTATTAATAAGAAGTCCAAGTCATAGGAAACATATATACAATACATTCATTAAATAAAATAAATGGAATCATGATCAAGTCAAATTGACTATATTTAATTTGAAATGTTATTATAGGTATATATGATTTCTTATATCAGAGCTGATGATACCCTATGTATATATTAGTCAATGAAACCCACATTCCCCCTTTTAACTAAATGAAGCTATCATCAACATAATTAAGACTATATTTATTCTTTTTATTAACCAGATTCTACTACGAAAAATAAATGTATACCTATAAGTTTCAATTATACTTCTTGGTAAAGATATCAAGTGCCCCCTATGTAGATCCATTGAGATAAATAAACCCCTTAGCTTCCAGATTATATAATTAGAAATTTATTTCCCTCAGCTCTCATGGTTCAATTTAATATAAAGGTGAAAAATAGGTCCCTTTCCCAAGGTCATGTCAATGGAGAAAAACCAAATAAATCCTCAAGTTTCACCATAGCGAAGTTCCTTACCATGGAAGCAAGATAATAATTTAAATATATTTCATTAAAATACATTATATGATATTATATCTAAAATTAAAAAATAATATTTTTAGGGAGAGTTGGTCTAGTTCAACTCAATAATTGTATATATTATACTTGAAATAAATTATATATCTTATGAAAAGTGATGAAAACTACACTTTTATGATAAAAATAAAAGGATTAATTGAAGAAATAACCAATCCATATTGAAAAAAATATAAATTAATCCATTTCATGAATATGATTTCCCCATAAAATTTCTACTTCAATCCTGTAGATAAGAAAATAATGATAATGAAATACATGATATTTTTTTATTCTAAGGAGTGTTTAAATCTCTATTGCATTCAATATAGGATTTTATGGGGAATTATATTATTTGATAATACAATAATAAATAAATTACTAAAAGGAACCAATATCTAATAAATTAAGTGATATGGATTATGCAATAATTATAGTACCCATCTCTATTATGGGATCAAACTCTAAATTCATGGGGATTTTCTCGATAGTATATAATTTCCTTGATTTAGGATAGATATTTTTCGTTTCAGAAATCCTAATCTATATCCTCATTTATATTTCCCACCTAAGGTGATCTACATATTTTATTACACATTGATCATTAAGATTTATTTTCCTTAAATAAATTGGATTTCTCCTAGGATCTATTTTGAGAAGAATTACCCAAAACCACTTATTTAATGAGGTATTATTCTATATAATTTACAATGATATCAAATTTAGAGTCATGCATGAAATATAGTGGAGGCCTATTCAGATTAACATCTTTTGTGTTCTATATTTCAACATTGATGTAATATTAGAAACTTATTACCCATCATTATTGATAAAACTGATTGAGATAGTTACTTTGAGCTACTTCTATAACCCAAAGTAAAATAATTCCATTCTCTATTATTATTCTAGGAAACCTACATCATTACTACATAGAATATATATAAACTACTCTACTAATACAAACAATCTATCATGGTCCATATATACTATTATATATTTTTCCACCAATTCTATGTGACTGTAATATTTTAATAGACTAAAATTTGATGAGATATGTAGGAGGAGAACCATTCCAAATAAATAAAATAGTAGGGTAAATTGAATGATCTCTATAAATTTATTTTTTTGTTCCATCACATAATGACTTCTTTATTGGAGGGTAAAAATCCAAAGGCATGTCCAATTAAACCATATTGAGTTGATACTATATATTAAATATATCCCTTAAATCCATTCATGTAAGGTAATCATGATACATTACCTAAATAATTAACTCACAATATTTTTAGTAGGGAAACATTATCCTGTAGGTAACACACTTAACATTAGATTCTCTTAGAGTTTTTGTGTATTTAAATATTATTTCTTACATCATTATCCATTTCGTAGATTCTATAGGATCCTTTCATACTTGGAAAGTGGGAGGAATGTGGTGAAATGTTGAGTATAATACCTATAATGAGCTGAACTTGGATCAACATCTTAACACCATTGGTAATACTATTAAGACTATTTCAACTAGAATACTATAATAAATATATGAATTAACTAATACGAAATTATAAACCACTATATATAGTAAATCCATAGTGACTATTTTTGAAGAAATATACATTATGAGAACTATCTAGAAAGTGAAACTCAATAAAAAATCTAAAATAATTGAAAATTGATTTCAATGAATATCAATTTAATGTACAACTATATACTAACCAAACTAATAAATCTATAATATTCAAGGAAGTAGGTAATAAAAAAAAAAAAATTAAATTCTACATGGTTATGTCACATTATTTCTGAAACAATGGACTAACCATGGACATTACAGTTTATATATTCAATCTAGATTAATAGTGGGACTATATAGGCACCCAAACCCTATTCCAATAAGGAAAATCATACTGGACTCCTTCTAGATGAGCATACATGGTTTAGTCATGGTATTCAACCCTTTCTCCCTATCCTTAAATCCCTAAAACACCTCCAAAAATTGATTTTCAAAATATAATTACCCAAAAAATAATACAAAATAATATTCCAAACTAATATACCAATTCGAAACATACCATTAAAACTCAAATAATGTAATGATAAGTGTTCTCTAGAGACTTTCCCATAACATACCCTTCAAATTTGGAAGCCCTTATCTCTGATCTACAATTACAATATAAGTGATATAAATAAAAATCTTTCTCTGATACTAATTTTTTAAAAAACCAGCATTGGATACCCTATCCTGGTACCTGATTTTACCCAACATGAGGCTGGAAGTGAATTCTCATTCACTAAAATATAGAAACTAGTTTCTATTCATCAGGTTACTCAACTATGAATGATTCGTCATTATAAATGATAAAAATAAAGGAGAAAAGGATCATCCTAATAACCCTTAATTAAATTTTAATACATTATAATGTATTTAATTTAAATAACCAATTATAAAAAATTTAAAAATACAAAAATGGAAAATATAGTTCGACTCTTAAAAAAACAAAACCATAAAAAATAAATGTACAAAAAATCACCATGAAAGTTTTACACATAATCTTAAATATACATAAACATAATAATGGATAATTATTGTATTATAGGACAAATAGGAGAGATTCATCCATGATTTATATATTAATTACCCAAAAAAGAGAAAAATTTCATTATCTACCCATCATATTAAGAAAATATTCCATTTAGCACCTCTAACCTCCTACAAATTAATAAAAATTAATCAATGAATTCACTTCCTCTTATTAGTTAATTCACTATACTAGTGATTGAAAAAAAATGTCTACATACACCACAAGGGTGTGTTTATGGTGTGAGAATAACATGCCAAGTAATTTCCAACTAGGTGATCTATATGAAACCATTTTAGAATTAATGATTTTATTTTATTTTGAACTATATATAAATAAATAACAATTAATTAATTTATTAAAACACATAATAAGGCCACTATATATATAACATAATATAAGAAAGTAACAAATTTATATTAAAAGTGGAGAAGGGAATGAAATCATCAGTAAAAAAATTGCTAATAATCCATAATTAACATCATTTTTAGGAAATTAGAGAATTAATTTAAAGAGAATAAATGATCTCATTTGGAGAACTATTTTCATGGGGTGTATTTCCATTGGAGTATTGTGTCCCTAATATTGTCAATATGGGATCTCTATATCCCTATTTATTATCTATACAGTTTTGTCATGTACCTCAATGTTATCTCCATGAGAGTACCATGTCCTTGTAGAATTTTTCGCACTAATATTAATCATATCCCAAGTATTATCCTATATATCCAATGGTATTATACATGAACATCTTCTAAGTAGACAAAGGATCCAAAAAAATAAAAATAATAATTAGGTTCATACACTTCACCCATATCGATACACTATCCAATAACATAAATGTATTACAAGTATAATTATTATTTAACTAGATACCTTAAAATTAGGGTTGATAAAAAACATTCAAATTCAATTAAATATATATCATTTATCAATTAAAGACATATATAAAAGTATCATGAAAATTATTTAAAATAAAAACTCAATTCATTTAAAGAAACATTCCCATTTAATGATTTCAAAACTCTTCCTTGAAATTTTTATAAAAATATTATAGGAATATTTTATTTAAAATATGTTATAAATTAATTTATAATTAAACATAATTTTTCCAAAAAAATTAAAAAATAATAATATCACCAAATAAATAAAGATAACACAATTTTAATATTATTAATGAAATTTATATAGGAGAAATATTTGACTAAATATTCAATGAAAAATGATATTATATCGATCCATCCACCATGAAATGATGAATCCTTTGGAAAAAAGTAGTTTTCCCAAAAATATAAGTTGATCATGGATCCATAAATAATTTTTCGAATCTATATAAACAAAAACCTTAGCATGAAAATCAACTAGCATGGAACCAAAGGACACCATGGACATTCGTAATGAATGAAATGAGGTATAAGGAAATAAGAAGATAGAGGATGAATATTATGGTCACATAATAGAAATATTGCCACCACATTTATGAATATCAAATGGAGGGTAATAATAAATATGGATGGATCCCCAATGGAATCATATAATGAATTATTGGAATTATCCCCATAAAATTCGAATGTAAAATATGGAAGACTTCATAGAAAAATAATTTTAAAAATAAAAATATTTGTTCTCAAATCTAGATACATTATTCTGGTGAAAAATTATTCTATCTATGGAAAAAATTTATATGAGGTTATAGAATTCTAATTTTATACCATCATGATATGTTTTTATGGTTATAATAATAATTCACCTAATATAAAAATTCTAATTGAAAACCAGACTGATGCCACACAGTTCGTGTGCATGGTTAGTGAACTGTGCACCCTTTTAATTTCATTAAAAATAAATATTTTAAAAAAAATATACAAAGAGATTATAAATTATTAATTATAAAAATACATACTTGAAAATGACATCATGTATGTTATAAGTCTCCCCACTATATAAAATTCATACCATATAAAGTCATTACGAAGAAGGTGGACCCAAAATTAGGTGTTACCATTGGTCCAATTTTTTTATTTCTTATTTTCATTCATTATTAGAGTAACCACCATGATAGAAAAAAAAATTATATGGGGAATTTATTTCCCTTTAATAAATTTATTTTTTAAATATAGAATAATAATTTTTTCCAACTATTAAAATTAAAGGCACAATATAAAATTATTATCAATTGATAATATGTGAAAGATGTGAGAAATTATTTTTCATTTCATTGATGCAGAAAAACCCATGAATTTGTATCGTATATGGTTGAATAACGAATCAATATGTAAATTTTATAATCCATTCAGTTATTTAAAATCAGTTAACATATCTTGGAATTAATGTACTCTATCTTTAAAAATATCAGTCACCAAAACAAGATGCAAAATTTAAGAATAACAAATTACTAATAGAAAATTACAATGGACTCTAATAATTATCAAAATATGATTTATAATTGATTTTATATATTTCTATATATTAAAAAATAATTAAAGTCTTCTCTATCACCGATATTTCTAAAATCAATCTCACTAATAAAGTCTCTCCCATCCCTACATAGTAATATGGAATCCTAAATGATCATCATTATAATGGTTCAATAGGATTCACCATAATAAATTTGTCATTACTATAACAAAAATAAAATTTTACCATAGACTAATTAACAGACCACAATCTTCCATAATATATTATGACCTCAATTATCATATAATCTAAAATTTGTTTCTTGCTCTCTAATTTACCATACATATTGAAAGATGTAAATCCATGCTAAGCATCTCCAAACCACCTAAATCATCTTGGAGGCCTTTAAAATCTTTTTCAATAAAATAAGGATCTCATGTTGTAATTATAGCATATGGTAACCTTTGAATCCTAACTAGGTCATAAAAATATATCATTATGGGTTATATAATAGTTTTTCTATATTTTATTAGAATATAATGTCTTGATTTAGTAAATTAATAAATGATAATCTATATATAATTTTAACCATTGAGTATGATGTAATATCAATATTAATTACATATATATATCATTCAATCTCTAAATAGGAATATAAAAAGTTTTGATCATACCTTATGACTTATGATGTTCTTTTTTTTTCATTTTTTAAATTTAAGCATTCAGTTAAATAAAAAAATTTGAAACAAAACATAATAAGTCCCTAATTTTAGTGTTTTATATTGTATTATATTTTTTTAGTTTTTGGTTGAACTGAAAATTGTGAATGACGAAATCATTTATTTTTTCGTTCTCATGGAATGTGTTAAAACATTCCAATTCTTAAAAATATAAAATTTAATATTGAGAGAGTTACCATTTTTTATGGTATCCTCTCTATATAAAAATCCAAATATATTTAATGATATTCATTATTCATTTGATGTTCATCATGATTCATCTCAAGAATGGTGTATAAATTTTATGCAGTATTCAAAAACATCACATTCGTCCCAAATTTCACCAGAAGGTACATTTTTGTAAATACATTCATCTGGTTCCATTAATTACTAAACCCATTGAAGGGATCTGATTTTTCCTTCATTCTAAGTTATACAAATATTATGTATCGATATTTAGTTGTATATGTTTCGATGAAATCAAACATTTTCATGTACTCCAACCAACACCTCTATTTTAGGTATAAATTATTTTGAGAGGAAATATAACTCATAATATTTTAACTATGGTAATATATATATTTTTTATAAAACGTAACTCAATTTTTTTTCAAGAGTGAATAACTATATAAATATAATGGTCTTCATTTGGTTTGTTATTCCCATGTGGTTGTAATTTTTTGTCTCCATAAGCATCTGTATGGAAACCATTTATAAACACACATCAAACCCCATAACTGATGTGTAAAAATACAGCATAAAACAATATCAAGGCTTATGAATGACTAAGACTAGGGAAGATATCAATTTATGTTTCAACTAATCAAAGGATTCCTAAAATTTTGGCATCTGTTAAAATTTCACACCTTTTGATCGAGATTTATCTGATGAGAAGTAAGAATAGAGAAATAAAACAAAGTATAGATGTTATCATGTTAAAGTCATGAAAACATTTATCTGAAATATAATGAATGGAATTTCTTAATATATAATTACAATAAACAATTAAATATGAACTGAAATCCACAATTTTCACAACATATTTCCTATGAATTTCAATTGCTGAATCCTAAAAGTGATGTATTAAAATTTTATATACTTATTTCGATCAATTATAAAACTCGAAAATATTCATAGGTAATTTTCATAATGATATTTAGATTTGGAATATAACAATGTATAATAAATGAAAAAACAAAAACATAATTGAGGTACCAATGGAAATATTATTCATTAGAACCCTAAATATTGTTGGTGAATTTGTTAAATACAATGGTTCCATCAAGTATTAAAGGTTAAAATATAAAATTTTTGAATTTGGTAATAGTTATATCAAATTCCATAACAAAGTTATAATGATACCTAGATCATATATAAATTTAATAAAACAATTTCCAACTATTAAATGACCTAAGAGGTAATGAATGATAGGTAGAGTTTATTTAATCATTATGATAACTTCGAATAACCTCATCTTAGAAATTCATAAGCATTTGATTCTTTATTCCTTATTGTAAAATAGATTAAGATCATCCCATGGGGATATTCAATGATAAATAAACCCCATAGATTCATGTTCATCTAGCTTATTTTTCAGATCCTTCAACTCGAATGAACTATTCAATATGAAGAAAATGAATTGTGTTGTATAGAAAGAATCCAATCAGTAGTTAATTAGATCTCCCTCTATAAAGGAAACATAGTTAAATATGAATATAACACCACACGTATGTCCCTTATCATTTATGTCTGATAATTAATTAGAAAAATGTCATCATATTCAATTAAAATAGAAAAAATCATTCATGAATTCTCTTTTATTTTTAGGAGAGTAGGTCCAACTTGATTCGATATTGTGTCACATTTTCCATGGAATAAATAATAGGTCTCATATGTAAATATTTAGATTATATTACGATGATAAAAATTGAAATGAGATTGAATGAATCTATAAAATTTATCTAAATTAGAATTTTAAAAATATCCTAAATAAAGAATATATATTTTCCATTACAACTCAACTTCATATATAAGTATAAGGAAACAAGGAATGCAATATTAGTGATCCTTTTTTATTTCTATGAGGGTGTTATTATTTCAATCACATTAAAAAAATATTTATAGGGTAAATTTATAAATTACAATATATGAGTTAATATAAATGAGGGTTAGGCACCTATATCAAATAAATATATTATTATAGATGATTCAAAAATTATAGTTCATTACATTTTTGTAAGACTAAAATACAAATTAATAGTGGATTTATACATAGTATATAATCCAATAGATTTTAGATGTGTATTAGGATTACTAATAATCATGGTCTCTCTCATCGGTTAGATTTTAGTACCTGAAGATTTACCTTTTCCTACAAATTCTAGTTGTCAATATCCTATTATATTTAAGGCATCAACTCCCACATTACATCCCTTTATAGATGAAGAACCTATACCAATTCTAAAAGGATTGTTTATTCTATGGAACCTTTTAGGATGTATCATCGAGTCATATACATAAAAAGTAATAACATTGTCCTAACAATGGCTTACATTATTTTTTGACCTTCCACACTAGTGGAATATTAGAATCCTAGCGCCAACATGTGCTTATAAATCAGATCAAGAGCGTTTCATTAAGAACTTTCCCCAACCAAACTCATCATATATTTTTTCCATTAAAAATATATTCCATTATTACCAATATGAATAGAAGAAGAGGACTTTCTCATTCCAAATAATCACACTAACAAAAAATATAAAATTATGCCATTATCTTTAAATTTAGTATTAGCTGATAATATAAATTGAAACTTTTGAATTTAATGGTTAGTGGAAGGCCTATTTTAAATCATTAAGCCATCACTATATCATGATAGATAATTATATTCATAAAATTAAAAATATCAATGAATATTAATATATTCCATTACCATCATATTTTATTTAAAAAAACCATATAAATGGACAATGCCATTTTATATAATTAAAACATATATGTGAAAAAATGGTATATTTGAATGATATTTATGAACCATTTTTTTGAATGATAGAATTTGTCCATTTTTTTCTCATTCCATTTGTTCATTACCAAAACACATTAAAAATTTTATACCTTATAAATTTTAATGAATTCAAATATTACATTTATCTTCTCCTATTAGACCTCTTATTCTCAAGGAAAATTAATTCCTTAGAAAGTGTGAGAATTATGGTGATAGAAATATTTCAAAATATCCATAGAATGAATTGAATCAGACTTGGATTCCAACTCCATTTAATAGACTCTTCATACTAGTACATAAATTGGCCTCATATCAATAGGAGGATGGGTCTTTTGATAATTATCCATTTCACCCACTTCTGAGTTCAGAAATACTATTATTGGTTGAATAATTGATTATAATGTCAAATGAGAACTAGAGACTCCATGCCACTTTGAAATACAAGATAAATATTATAAATAATGTCATGTAAAATCATAACTATCCCCTGAATAATATGATAAACCCTATAATTCCATAGAAGCAGTTAACGAGACCAAACCCCCCCTTTTCTATACTACATTGTAATGATTGACTGTTTTCAAAACCATATGACAATCCTGAAAACCCCACTAGATTGATATAATTGGATGCATGGTTAGTCCAAATGGTTTCTTAAACTGTGATTAAACTGTGTGACACTAATTAGACGCCTTTTTGGAGAGGATGTTCAATTTTTAAATGGTATAAAACATGTATAACTCCATCAAAGACCACTAAAATAACTCTAAAATTCCATTTTAAAACTGATTTCCCCTAAAAGGTAAAATAAATAAAATGGAGAACCAAGTATTATCTTTCTTGAAATTCCATTGAATCTTAAGTATCGTTATGATATCTGTTTTTTTGAGACAATCCAATAACACACTCCATTAGTTTGAAATATCATATATCATTCCTATCGTTATTTCTCAAATAACAGAATTAAAAAAGAATATTTAATTCAATTTTTTAATATATAAAATATAATTGTCATTACAGATATTAGAGTCAACCTATCATCAGGTTTCAAGTGAATTTCATATAACCGTGGGATATAAATTTGGGTCAAATTAACAAGCTACACATTTATGAATTATTTTTCCTAATAAAATAAAAAAAATGGTTCACCCTAAGATCCATTTATTAAAATTACATAAATTATATAGACTTGATTCAAAATAATTAGTTTTAAATATATTAAAATTAAAAAAATTCATGATATAATAAATGTTTCATCAAATCCAAAAACCTAACAAAGTCAAATGTATATAAAAATTTCTATCCAATTCAAATTTACAGTCTCAAATGTATATACCATCTAAAAAGGTAACACAATGGATGGTAAGTTGATTAAGAAAATGAAATATGTGAATAACTTAATAAATACCAATGTAAAACTAAAAATATAATGAGCTTCCCAACATTTAATGAAATGTGTGCTTCCCCCAATTGTCAGAAACTCCAACAAAACCTAAATTAATTTGTTAATAATCCTCCTCATATCAGTTCCTGTAAATTATCTCTTTTGGAAAAAATATATAATCCATTCGAATGTATTTAGTTAGTGAGAATAACTATCCGAGTGGGGTCCAAAAAAGTGTTCAATGTAAAAAAAATTATTAAATATACCATGTCATAGTACATTGAATAGTATATTGTGAAATTCCATTTGATTTCAAAATGAAAAAATTAATAAGCCATTAATAATCATAGCTTTAAATGGGAAAATAAGTAATATGAAATTCATTTTAGTGTATAAAGTCATATTCAATGATCAATGGATGCGATGTATGTGATTGGACTATCACCAAACGATTGATATACATGTTTTAGGTGTTTGAAAATTATTTATAATACTTGTTTTTAGAAATCAAAACTCCCCTCCGTTTTTATGTAAATTATAAATAATATTAAAAAATATTTTATATATGATTTTTCATTTTTATTTCTTGTTTTAATAATTTTTATATTTTAATTAAATTATCCCATTCAAAAATACTCATTGAATTATTATAGATTACATACATATTTTCGTCATGATCATATATACCATATATTAATTTATATGGTCAAATTTTACTCATAAAAAAATTAAATATTTTATTTTATTGAATTCCACACATGGTCTTTATAATAATTATGTTAAATCTATTTATTTATTTGTTACATTTTTTTTATAATAAATATGTATTGTAATTTTTTACTCTTTATAGTTGAATATTAATTTTATAATGTTTTTTTCTTATATTTACTATACCATCTTTAAGACTTATGAATGTTTTAGTAATTATTCTTTATCAACATGTAAGCCTTATAATGTTCTATTTACCCTTACACAAAATTTTTATTACCTTTTCAAAAGTCTGGAATCCTACTCTTTACCCCTGTGTTGCTTGGTATTTAACCTTACGTAAGTAGTTTATATTTATATTTTTCATTATGTGTCTGTTTAAATATAATAGTTACTCTTACATAATTTTTTATTACCTTTATTTAACACATGTTATTTTCATTTTTAACATACATAACTTCAGGTGTACCTTTAAATGATTTTTAGTAGTTACATTTTACATTTATATAGTATTTTATTTACATTTATTTTTACATTTAATGTTGAATCTTACCCTTTCACAACGATTGTTTACTTTTACACAGTAATAATATACACATATAAATAAATTAAAATTTTATGTTTACACATACATAAGATTTATAATGTTCTTCTTACCTTTACATAAATTTGGTTTACCATTACATAGCTTCTTGATTACCAATACGCGAACTATAAAAGAATAAAGTTAATCATATGTTGTGAGCTATAAAAATTTAAACATGCTACACAAAATTTTTATTACCATTGTAAAGGTCCTTTACCTTTTTAGAGTACCCTTAATCATATTCTTATCCATACATGAGTTACATATTACACTTACATAACTATTGATAATGTGGGATGACCCTTATAGAACTCCTTTAACCCTTACCCATGCTTTTATACCCTTAAAACCAATATAAAATTATTTATATCTATATTCTACCGATGCAACAACATTTATATAATTAAACAAATATATTGGAAAAGTGTTCTTTTTAAACTTATGTAGTCTATAAATTAAATGTTTTATTCTTATGTAGGGTATTGAATTCCATTATTTTCCTTCTTGGCATAGTGGAAGAAGGTACTCAATAGAATAGTATGAGGAATGATGTTATTGGATTAAAATAATTAGGGTGTAAATTATAATAAAAATTCTTGTAATTAATGTTATAGTTAATTATTTCTATCCTTTAGGGTAATAATATAAGTTGAATAAATATGAAATAACCATACATATATTGTTTAATTAATTTTAAGGATAGAATAATATCCATTGAAAAATTCTTATATGAATAACATTTTATGGAAAAAGGTAGAATGATCAACAAGATCTTGAGAAATATGATTCATAGCTGATGATTTCATATGGTACTCATATTTTCCCAAATATTCCGTGTTCTAAATCAATTTGAGAAGGGCCGATGATCACTTATCCAAAACTATATTCTTTATTGACATCTTCCAAAAGTCCTATTAGTTATATTTTTTTATGGATGTGTTTTTAATTCACTTTTCATACTTAGGTATACCTCTATCCAGAAGGTAGTGTATATTTTTTCTCAAATGATAAAAAAATTAAAAAAGGATTTGTCTACCCCAATACAAAAAAAGTGATTAGGTATGGAAGTTCCTTGTAAATGTTTGGTTATTTCCCTTAAACCCACAAAAGGAGAAGGTATAGTCTATATCTTAATATACCATATCGAGTATGCACCCATAAAAAACTTATCCTATAATTATTTCTTTGAGTAAATATCCTCTCACTAGATAGTGGGGATTAAATAGTATTGTCGGTTCACTATGAACCAAACTAAAAAATATTCACAGGATTCTTATTTCTCTTTTATTCGGAGACTAATTTTGGAGTACTACACCCACGTTAATTTATTTTTATGTTTTTATAAATATTAAATTGATAAAATTATAATTAATTGTAAAAAAATTAACTAGAGTATTCACCCCTTCTTATAGTCTATCATTCCATCAATATCTTGGAAAACAATTGGTACTATAGCATGTTCTTTAAAGTATATTTTTTTACCCACATGTTTTCCATCTAATTTTATCATTTTTATTTTTCTAGAACTATCCTATAGATATGAGTGTAAGGAAATATTGTTTTTTATTTCAATTTAAAGTTTAGAAAATGATGTCAAACATCCTCTCCTACCACCTCACTGCAATTGATGTGATTATATATATTGGAAGGATCATATGGTGGTATGTTTATGTAATATATGTTTTGACTATTATAGTTTTATGATTTACTATTATAAATGTACTAATGTAGATTTGGATACAGTTGATTGAAATTATTCTTCCAAGGATGTGTTAAATTATATGATCATGTATTTTATTTATTGTTATGTAGTTAGAAACATATAGAGTAATATATTATAATGAAATAATTCTTATGAAATTTGATGGACATCAAGATTAACTCTTTATGGAACTAATAAATCATAGAGAGCCAAATCATTAATACATCATGCATAATTTAAGGAATTTACAAGGTATTATCATGTGAACATAAATGATATTTAAAAATGATTTACTATGATTGGGAGTGGTATGGTCTATTTTTTGGATACTAAGATGAATTATGTAATTATTGAGAGAATAAATTAAAAATTACATATTAATTGGAACTCAAAGAAAGACACAATCAATGAAATATAATATTTAACCAAATATAACATGGTTTAATTTATTTTATACCTTCTTCAATATGAGATTAAATTGAATTGATATGAATGTGAAGTTTCTAATAAATACATTGGCATCGAATATAAACAAAATATTAATATTTCTACTAATAGTTTGGATATATATTCTCAGAAAATTGATTTCAATTTTTGTGAAAACATTAGTAATGTTCCATACAAGTTGAAAACAAAATATGGATTTATGTGGTGATCAAAAATAAACTAAATGAATGATTATTTAAATTAAAATAAAAGTAACTATTGTAAAAAAATATCTTTTTTAACAAACTTGTTTTTAATTTAAGAAAATAGATAATATTAAAGATGAATATCTAGAATCGAATCAATAAGGAAGGCATAAGAAGTAAATGAAGGAATTTAAGTAGTAATATCAGGGGGATAAAGTTTAAATGAGGATTCAAGGTCTTGTAGAAAATAAAAAATAACAAAATATATAACCAACATATATTTCACTAATACTCAATAAAATTATTTTGGTACTAAATCTGATTTTAGATCTAGTTTTTAAACTGATACTAACAAGTTTGATGAAATAAATGAAGAAAATGAATGTTAAAAGAAAGATGCTTGGAAGTTTTCTGAATTTTGTGGTAGATTAAAGGGAATTCTATGATTCTGAAAAAGTAATATAATATTCTTATTTGAGAAAATAAAAAATAAAATATTGTAGTTACGTGATTTAATGATAATCATAGTGATGAATTATAAAAAATTCAAGGAGAAAATATAATGTCAAATGCTGATAATAAAAGATAAAAATATTTTCATTTTTTAAATAATGTGGATAAAAACAGATGATTTTTGAAAATATTTTACAAATTAAAAAAGCATTAATATGAGTGTAATAAGGATAATATAGATAACACTAAGCTAAATACATTCATTGAATTTTCAAAATGTAAAATATATACAGATATGGAAAATTATCCCAAAGAAAATGAACCCCCTAAAAAAGTTACTTATATAGAATCAACTCTTTCATTTTTTAGGTGAAAGAAAAGTCTAATAAATAATTTACATAAATACCCAAAATAAGGATATATCTGGTTTGAGTTTTAATATGAAAATCCTTATGATGTATAATACTTTTTTTAATGAAAGTATCAATGGTCAAACAAATAAGCCAATATGTTTTAAGTATTATATGTAAGGGAATTATGAAAATAAGATTTATATTTGATTTAATAAATACCTAGGCTTTACTGAAACTATTATCTCAAAAAAACTATCTTTTAAATTACTATACACCAAATTTCTTGAAATAGTATGGGTACGAGAGAATTTTTATAGTAATCTAAATAGACCAAAAATAGATTAGGTTTCAAAGAAACTCTTCTATAGATTTGATATTAGAAAAATTTCCATATATGTATCATGGAAATATTGTATATGGATAGTTATTTCTCATACCACATTACTAGAGATAGATTGTTATTTCAATCTTAATTTTAATGCAATGGAGGAGCTGTCACTTTTGGAGACATAGTAAGGGCATGATTAATGGGTATGGATTAGTATATATTTATAAATCATCTATAATATCAAAATTTTAATATTATAAATTAAATGAATTTTATTTAATTATTATATCACAGCTTTGCGATGATGGTATTATTTTCATGTTTGAAGATAATATATGTATTATTTTTAATGGTAAATATGTTTTATTTTTCAAAAAAATATAATGGTAGATTTTATAAAATTAATTTTTCGGATATTATAAAGAAATATTTTATGTGTTTCAATACTATTGAAAATTATGATATTATATTTAATAAGTGTCTCTTACATTCACATTTTAATTTACTATACAGATTAGCCAATCTGGGATAGTTTGACAATCACAAAAAAGTAATGGTTAGAATATTTTTCATAATTTATATAAAAAATGAAAGATATATAAAGTAAAATGTATACTTTTAATAACGTTACTATTTAATGATATTCATAGTTATTACAAATTTATTTTTATAGACCTATAATAAATAATAGTTTGTGATTTAAAATTTACGTGTTTCTAATACTTAATGACTATAGTAGGACTACCCTGATTTTCATTATAAATCACATGCATGAAATTTTGTCTAGGTTTACTATATTTTATTAATTGATTCAAAATAAAAGGTTACTTTATTATTTAAATTATAATCAATAAATGTTATGATTTTTCAAATATGGATTTCAATATGTATTGTGAAGAAAACATATGCTCTCATAATTTTTCAGCTTCTAGAACACCAAAAAAATGATTTTATAGAATGAAATATTATAATTTTGTAAAAAAATTGATCAAACAATGTTAAATGAACATAATAATCCAATTTTTTTGTTGAATCTGTTTATATTGCTCAACATATTCTTAATAGAGTCATTATTTTATATTTATCGAATGAAACAATATATGAATTTTTTATTTGAATAATTGAAAATGTAATTTACATTATGGTGTTTGAGCGTAATGTTTTCATTCTAAATACTAAGGATAACTTATATATATTTTATTCTAAAATAGTTATACGAATTTTATAGGATATTATACCAATAGTGAAGAATTTAGAGAGTATAACAAGAAAACAATGACTTTTGAAGAATATATTCTTGTAAACATTAGTGAAAAAATGATAAACATAGTGTAGATTCTAAAAATATTTTTGAAGAATTTGGAGACACTAACTATGATAATGATGTAACTAATGATAAAAAAACTATATTAACAAAATGGATGTACATTCTCAATATGATCTAAAACATAGTGGACACATAAATATCATACCATAATGAATATTTTCAGAAATGTTTATTTTATAATCAAAATGAGAAACTCTATTTTAAATGTCTACTCAAATTAGACTATTTTATCATGATAACACCCATTATTATTGATTAATAGTTGACCTACATTGATTGGATTATGAAAATAGAGGATGTTCTTAAATATTTTTTAGGAATAATGTCTAAAATCAAGTATAATCCCTATTGAGAAAAAATTCAGAATAAGTAAATGAATTTTTTTAGAATAAGTAATACGAATGTGGTAATATAATTAAAAAATATAGTAGGAAATTATCTTATGTTTATTCGCAATAGTAAGGAATATATTTTTAGAACAATTTTACAAAATTTTCTAGAGTTGTATCTAAAATAATTTTATTAGATACTTCTTATTTTCATGATTTTAAATTATTCTAATTGGATATTTCAGGTAAATTAATTAATAGTGTTAGTTATGTGGAATTATATGTCCACCAACCCCTATAATTTGAAAATGAGAAATTTATAGATCAATTTTTAAAAATTAAAAGAATTTTATGGTCTCAAACAAGCTCCAAGAGTTTGGTATAAAAAATAACTATGTTTTTTTAGAAAATGGTTTTAATTAAGGAATATATGATCTAACATTATTTATTACGAATATTTTCAATGATTTCATTGTTGTATAAATATATTTTTATAGTATAGTGTCTGGATATAAATGTGAATCCACATTTATTGAGTTCCCCTGTCAAATGAAAAAAGAGTTCTATATAATTTAATTGTAGATTAAGTGTTTTTTCATAGTTTTCAAATTCATTAAAGGAAATATGGAATATTTTTTAAAAAAATATAAATATTCTATAAAATAGTTAAGGGAGTACTTTTTATTTCTTTTAAGAGTATAAGAAAAAAGATTTTTTCTAATTAACCATTATAAACTAATGAAACTATAAATTCCATCAAGGATAAATTATATGGAGTAATGACAAGTTGTTTCCCCTATTTGTCTACTTTTAGGTCAGATATAATGTTTAGAGTGTGTTTATTGGTAAGGTATCATGATAAGAATAAAGTGAGTTATCGTATATTGGTTTGAATAATAATGAGATACACAAAAGGAACTATTAATTCAGTTCTTATTTATTCAGAAAAGTGTTTTATTTTGTTTTGTTACTTAGAATCTGAATCTTGAGGGTATAGTATTGACCGGGAAAGTATATCTAATATGCTTCATTTCCTTGTTAAAAATTAAATTTCGTATAGTTCAAAGAAGAAAATTTTGTATGATTATATAATGTAATGGATGAATATATTCATGTTTCTAACTATTGTACACAATGCATTTAGTTTAAACAATCATTATGTAATTTTGATTTTCATTTTGATAAAATTTCGATAAATTATTATATATGATTATTTATTTGAATATCTAATTTTTTAGAACATTATTATACAAGAAATATATCATTATGATTTTATTTCATTCTAAATCAATTTATTAAAGGATATATTGTCATATAATTTTTTCATAATAAAAATTTATTAGATGACATATTCACTACACCATTAAATGAAACCTGTTTTGATAGAATAAGATTTGAATGTTTAACTCTTGATGAATAAATGGTCGTATTTTATTAAATTTTTTGTAGTGGAATTTGTTTTACCAAAAATTATATACGAATATAATTAAAACTTGTTTTTATTTAAGCATAAATTTAAGGGGGTATTTATTTATCTAATGATTTAGTTTTTATAAAATATATGATCTTTTCACAAAAATTTAAAAAAGGGGGAGAAGAATTTAGTTATTTTTTATGATAAAATATATAGAATTTTTAAAATGACCTTTTTTATATGTTACAAAAGGTGTAAATTTTTTTTCGATTAGGTTTTATAATAATTGTTTTTGATAAATTTAATATCCGATAATTTTTTAAATAAATTTAAAATTAAAATAGAAAATATATTGGATATCATCTTAAATTTTTTACATGTTTTAATTAAATTTATGTTTTAATTATATATCCTATGAAATAATATTGTTTTATTCAATTTTAGATTGTGTACATATTTCTATCTTGATTATATGTAATATATTATAGTATCTATGATCATTTATTATTTTTTAACCCTTCACAAATTTATTTTGATCTAAATAATCACATGGGTTTTATAATAATATCTATAAATTTAATAAAGCTTATGATACTCGTATTATTGTTATTAGTATATATAAATATTTTTAAATATTTATTAATATAAATCAATTTTCCAATGTTTTTTCTTACCATTTGGATACAATTTCATACCCTTATATTTTTATTTAAACTAATATAAGTCTTTAAATAAGCCTTATAATATTATTTTAACCCTTATGCAAGATTTGGAGTACCTTTATATAAGACATATATTATAATCATTACAGTTATGTAGAATGGTTTTTACTTACATAAGTTCTTTATAATTCTCATTAAAATTACAATGATCGTTCAAGTTAATAATTACCCATACATACATTTTGGATTGCGTTTACATAACAAATATTTTTTTTATCTTACCCTTACGTAACATCTGGTGTATCATTACATGATTTTTAGAAATTAAATTTTCCTATTACATAGAAATTAATTTTCCTTTACATAGAAAAGTTATGTTCAGTATTACCCTAAAACAACTACTTTTTACATTTATGAAATGCAAATCTACACTTACAGAACATGAAAAAATTGGTATTTTACCCACATGCAAGTTGTATAACGTATTACATACATTTACACAAATTATATTTATCTATACATAGCTTCTTGATTACCCATATATGAACTATACACGAACTATATTAATATTACATAGAAAACTATATAACATTACCAAGGATATATGTAATTTTTTTTACCTTTACATAGTTTCCATTTCACATGTCCATACCTATGTGGGAGTTACTTATTACCCATATATAACAAGTGAAAATCCGGGTTGACCCTTAAACAAGTCTATGTACACTTAAACAATGATTTCATACCCATTCAGAACCTATGCAAAATCATTTATACCCTTATGAAACCCATGAAATAACATTTCCATCCTTACACAACTCCATTTACCCAAAGTAAACATTACCATTATATGGTATATGCATTGAAGCTTTTATTCATCTGATAGCTTCAAAAATCCGTTATATTCTTATTGACATAGTGGAATTTGGTCCTCAATGTAAATATTTACACAATGAACTGTGGGGATTTAAATTATGAAATTGTGCATGATATTGAAAATATATATAATGAATTTTTTCAGTTTTTACTACTATCAATTTCTTTTTATATGAATTTCGAATAAATATGAAACAAATACACAGGGATGGATTATTTAATTTTAATTTAATAACATTTTCCATTGAAATATTTATATATAACCAAATGGTTAAGAAAAAAATTATAGTAATCATCATGATATTAAGAACTATGATTCATTACTTAAAATTTTATAAGAGACTTCTAGTTTCCAAAATCTTCTTTTTTCTACATCATGTCGAGGACAGATAAAGATCACTCAACCACATCAGGTTTATTCACCATCATCTTGTAGATGTTTGAGGTTTTTATTTTTATATGGAATATTTTATAATTTATTTTTCATTAATAATTATACCTACAAAAAGAATCTATTTCTTGATATGATTGTAATAGCCAGAAATTTTATGAATTTTGTTTTGACGAAATTTAATTTCTTCAATAGATTGTGTTACACACAACACCAGTATTTAACAAAACACATCATTATATTTAATATGGTAGTTTTTATAAAGATATTACAATGGAAGGTATGAGTATGATTAACTAAAGTATAGAATTATATGGTGGAAATGGTATTTAAATTTTTTTTGTGAGCACTTAATTATAAAGGAAAATGGGATCTGTTTGAAAATAAAGGAAATATTTTTCAAATAATTATTTTCTTCACAAAAACATATATTTCCCAAATAAATTATTCAATTAACTTTTTTGATTGATTTTTACGAATCATTTATATTATATATTCATTAATTTTTTTTACATTTATCTTATGTTTTTTTAGACATCCGATATGAATAAGTCCACTTTTATAAATTTGAAATATAGTATTATAAAATGCTGTTTTGTTTAAATTTGAAATCATAATTTAAAATTATAATTTTTCAATATTATCAATTTACATTAAAAAATAATTTTTTTGAAATAATATTTTAAAAATTATCTCAGATGGATTTTTTTGTGAATATCCTGAAAAGATTATTTTCCCAGTAAGTAGTGAAAATAAATTATTATATTATAAAAATACCTTATAAATTAGAGAGTTTGCAGGATAAATTTTTTATTTATATTTTTTAATGTAAAATTAGTAAAATTATATTTTTATTAAACTAATTGAGTTATTTGGAATTAATTTTACATTAAATTTTGATATAAAAACTATTTATTGTTTTGAATATTTTTTCTTTGGAAAACATCTTTTCAACACATTTGTGTGTATAATTATAATTAATTTCCAAAAAATATTTTAATAGATGTAAGATCCCATATTTTTACACATGTTTTATTATGTGAGTTTCTTATTTGGGTAAAATGAATTAATATCACAGGATGTATGTTTTTTTAATTAATTAATTCTAGATATGAACATGATAAATGCGTTTATGTGGGGTTTACATGATTTGTATGCCTTTGGAGGTGGTTTGATACCTTTTAAAAATTTTTGTTGTAGAAAAATAAATAGAACATTAACAGGATGTGTAAATATTGAATATGACTTGTATATTCATTCATTCACATGTGGGGAAACCAATATAGGGTGTGAAGTGGTTACAAGTATTATAATACATTAAAATCATGTAATTATCATGAAAAATATTAATTCTATGGAGGTGATGGGTTTATCATCATATCCATCTAAAAAGAAATACATGATGTGTAACTAAATTACATTACAAGTAATTTTCTAAGTAGCGACATTACGTCAGTTACACATATGATTTTTCTATATTTACATCCTAAATCCTACTGCTCTAGACCCTAGGGTGTCTCACAAGAGTTTTTGGAGTCCAATCATCAAAACAAAATATTTCAATAATGCATCTAATCCCAAATTAGTATTTATTCTTTTTTTTCTTATCTCCCTTTTTTCTTCAGCTACAATGGTGTAATATATTGAACCTAGAATTGTTTGGGTGTGATATTGATTTTTTATAATGAAGGATCATTATTTCAATAATTGGCACCTTATTTATTATTGGAAAATCATTTTTGAAGAATTTATTGATAGTTAGTTAAAGGTAGGGGTCCAATTCTAAACCATATATTCTCTTTAATAGATTTTTTATGAAATATTGCAAATGTAACCACATTTTGTGAAACCAATTTTATTATATAATGAATTGTATTAGTATTTTTAATTCCTTTGGAACAAATTATTGTGGCTCAGATTTTGGATACCTATTGGGTCAGCAAAACATTGATTAAAATAATTTGTCAAATGAATTAAAGTGTATTTAGCATTCCATTTGGCCTTTGGTGATTTCTTGATTTAGAATCCATTGGTAAATGAATTATTGATTATTGATATAATTTTTGATTCATTTTGGATAAAAATGATATTATATTGAATGATAAATATAAATTTACAAAATTAACCCCTGTGATGTATAATGTGATATTAATATATCCATATAGTTTGGATGTGATTCATTATCATGTTGTAATGATTATATGTAGGAGGATGCGATGATTATTTTAATTAAATTCTGATATTGAGTGGTCTATGCCATATCCCTTTTTAAAATGCTTATATCCAACAGGCCCATCTCGATCCGATGCGGTAAAGATTATATTGAGTGGGCTCGACCTAGCCCAATGTTGTAAATCATATATACAGAGGGATATTCCCAATCATGTGTGTAAATTTTTTATTGAGATTATTTTTCATATTATAATCGTAAAATTATAATATAGAGTTGTTTCAAAATGATTTGTGTGATTTTAACATGGTTATATGGTATGGATTGCATGGTGATGAGATATACTTAGAGACATTTTGACATTGCTGCAAAGTAGGTTATGTTTTCCCATTGTTATATGTTATGGATGGAATGGTTATGAAACATTCTCAAAAAAATGATTGGAAGTAGGTTATGTTTTACAATGATTATATGGTTGTTGTTTGGCATTATTATTTTGCATGCTCAGATTTATCTCTGTAGGGTTTCTAATAAGGTTGTTTATTATATTTAATTGATTGATTAATTAAAACACTGATTATATATTCTTTCATAAACTTTTTATCATAATGGTAATATTAATATTCGTTGGTGTATATCTTGTAAGTTATATTTACACCCTATTCGTAATGTCATTTTGTACATGAATAGATTCTATGGTTGCAGGATTAGAAAATTGAAAGGGACCTTTCCGTTGAGTAGTTTCTTTTTAGATGGGCTATAATTTTGAGATGTGACCTACATGGGTTTCATGATCAATGTATTCTCAGAATGAAATTTTTGTGATTAATTCTATTATTTCATTCTATAGAGTTTTTCATTTAAAAAAATCTCAACATATCATTACAGGATTCATTACTGTAGGTTTATTTTTTTATCCTATATTTCACAGTTGTATGAAATGGGTTTCAACTATACATTAGTAAAATTTTGTCATTTGTATTAATTATTTATTAATTTATGTACTCCCTAATTGGAGGGATAGTATCCCCGCTATACTGATCACATCTGTATTGTTAGTTGGAATCTTCTAGTATACAGGGATGTAAGCTTGAGGTCTTGTAATCAACCCATTATGAGCACGTGAGAGAGTTCCATATTGAAAGAAATTATAATGTAGTATTAGTGGAGTGTTTTTATTTATGTTTATTTACTATATTCAGAAGGTAGTAATGAGACTATCATGTTTTGGGACATGGTAATGAACTAGTTCAAGGAAGTATTTAACTCATGAATGGAGGAAATTTGATTTCCTTGCAATGGAATTCATGTTTATGGTGGATTGTTGTTATTATTGTTGTTTCTTCACCATGGGTGATTAACATGTTTTGTGGTGATATCGTTTCATGATGTTATTTATTTGTTATATTCACACCTGTGGCCAGGTATGACACAAGATGTGTATGCATTCAACATGATATGAATATAGAGATATATATTGAAAAGAATCATTAATGATAGGGGAAATATTTGATGCATGTGATATATAAATACTTTTATAAACTGTGGTATGATATACTTGTTATATCTGAAAAATGAAATAAATACAATTTTATGTCATTCCAAAAATCTTGTAAGCTATGTTTAGAGAGAACATGAGTAGTGGTTCTTGGTTTTTATAACCAATTGATGGTGAAATGTTCGTTATATAAACTTTTATAAAGAGTGTGTTTTTATTATAAATAAAATGACTCCTCATTAACATTTATTTGAGCATCAAGAGATTGGAAATCAGCATGCTCTTAATGTGCCTGATCTAAATCATCTAGTTTCTCTGGAGGAGCCAATGGATATTATCATTGTGATATATTCATGAGGGTCATGTGATCGAAGGAATTGGTGACTATTTATACCATTCCATCATTTTTATCTAAATAGAGAGTTCTATCTACAAAATCTACCAATGTTCATGCTAAATTTTTTTTGGATGGTCTCCTCTAGGAGACCAGGTTAGAGGTGATCATGTTACATTTGAGAAGTTTTATTGATGTGATAAATTGGGAATATATCATGGAAGGGAATTAGAGAGAGGCAATGAGTATTGGCAAGGCTATTTCATCAAGGAGATCTGGGAGAACATCTTCTAGTGGAAATAATCACCTCTATAAAAGTTTTACCTAAGTCCGTAGCTGTCAGAGTAGTAAAGGTAGAGGGTAACCATCTCATGGTCAAGTTCTGTTACAATGTTTTTAGAATGGAAATTTGGGCCACAAATAACTTTAGTTTTCATAACCCACTATGGAGTGTTATGAATGTGGATGGATGGTCTACCTACAGAGGTTTTGATGGGGCATGAAATAGTATTGAAGTTGTAGCGCATCATGAAAGGAACAAATTCTGGGAAGTACTTAACATATCATCAACAAGAGTGCATCTGGAGTACTATAATATCTTCTTGTTCTGGCAGATGATGTGGTACCCTAGTGTGAGATCTGTTTTACTAGGAAGAGGGATAGATCAATGGAGTTACAATGTAGATTAGAGCATAGGGGTTAGTAAACTATACAATATATAGACTATTTGGGCTAGTGTGGAAGCATGTTCATCTACATTCATTGGTATGATTATTAGATTATCTTCCCTTTCTTGTGTTTTTTTGATACACAAGAATAAATTTAATTTTTATCTACTCTTTTTTAAACGGTTTGGGATTGGATGTGGAAATCATGGATGATTTTTTAACCTACAACACACAGTTAAGAGAGATAAAAAATATTAAATGTTTCCGGGATCATTTTCTACATATTGGTGGATACCATTTCTTTTGAAAATAATTTGTGTGTAAATGGATTGATTAAATTGGATACTTTCTATAGATTGTGTAGTTATTTTATAGGATCAAATTTACGATTACTAAATTAGGGTTTCATTTCTATATCTATACGAAGGTATCTATTCTCAAATGGGTGACTGAGCTCTTAAGGAAATTAGTGCAGGACCAATTCAATACAGACTAGATTTTCTCATGGTTGAGATGAAATTTAGATTGATTACATTGGAATTCAATAGGATTATTTTTTTCTAGTGGAATAATATTTTTTGGATGCCTTTATTAATGAGTCCTACTGCTTACCTCCAAATTGAGAGATCAAATTCATGATCATATTTATGTCGGGAGCAAAGATAATTTCTTTTCCTTTATACATAATACAATAAGATGATCCTTGGGAGTTTAAATATTATTTGTATGATTAGGCATATGAAGGATTAATATTTCCTAGTACATCTGTAACAACCCAAGTAAGTAATGAGTAATAGATATTTTTATCTATGTCTATTAATGAATTAGATAGTGTTTTAGAGGCTTAAATTGAAAATAAATCCAATCTTAAGCATGGAATACACTAATATTTTTCAAACATTGTTTTACTTCCTTTTGATGGAAAACCATTTTTAAACCTATATTTTGACAATTTTATAAGCTATGTTTGTCAAAATAATCTTATCCTTATTTATTGGGACATCAAAATTTACTTTGTGTGAATTTTTGGTATTTTTCAGACAATGTTCATTTTTTAATGAATAGTAAAAAATAATGCATTTTACATCAAAAATGCTTTTTAATCTAATTTATTTATATGAATAGAGTATATTTTTAATTGGTTTTGAAGTGAAGTTAGAATATATTTTTACCATTTAATCCAATGGTGGTCATTGGAATCAATTTCACTTTGAAATTGGACTTAAATTGGTGTCAATCTTTTGATACTTATTGTTTCATAAAAACACACTATTTGTCATGACAGCGGGAATTAATTGTTATATTAATTAATGTGACTTATATGTTTTGAATTTTGTAAAATAGAATTCATTTATGAATTCGGAGTATGAAATATAGCTTAGAGTGAATTTTTGGTAATTTTCTGAAAAACTTCAATTTTTGATGAATAGTGAAACCACTAAGTGGTACTTAGAAAAACTGATTTTTCGTTTAAATGAAATTTTTCCATATTTGTTTTTTGAATTTCAAAAATCCGACATACATGGTTTTCATTAAGAAGTAAAATTTGGTTCAATGATATTATAATAATTTTTTGGTGAATAGTAACTTTTTAAGTTTTTAATCGCGATTAGAGGTAATTAGTGTAGTTTAAGGTAAGAATAATGTTTTAATAAAATGAACTGAACTAGAAACATGTACTACCCTTATTGGATGTGTCATGGCCGACCAAGAAAAGCCATGGGTCAACTTGGAGACCCATGGAGCAACTTTGGTTGGGAAATGACATAAATAACTTTTTATTTAATGTTAAAGTAAAAATGACACAAACATGAGTTATGTTACTAAAACAATTTTTACATGGGGTTATACAAGTCAGGTTTTTGACTATAAATATTAATTAGAAATATAAGAATATTTCCTACATCATAGTAATTTTATTTATAATTTTTAGACATTAAATAAAGTAAATTAACTATGACATCATGATGATGCAACGATGACCTCATTATTTAACGATTTAAATAAAATGGAATGATAATGTAAAATCTAAGACCTACACATGGACAAAACCAATTGGATGAGTGTATTTCGAACCCTTATCACCTTATTCTATAATTATATCAATTTGGGACTTTTTGAATCCGAAACTCATTTTAAAATAAAGTAACTTATCTTTACTTTCCAAGAGTGCCCCTCCTCTCCTCTTATAAAAGACCCTCACCTAAACCTCCATAACCACACTCCCAAAGCCTTTGGCTTAGACCACCACTGCCCATTTTGTCTCTCCACTTCCCTCTCTTACTCCTTGAAGCCTCACTTTGGGCAGAAGTCTTCCCAAGGAAGCCTTTGAGCTCAAACCAAAGAGAGTTACCCGATTTTAAGGTAATGTCTTCTTTTGAGTCCTTTTGTTTTATTTTGATTCTCCAACCCCCTAAACACTTTTTATTCTTTTATTTTGTAACAAAAAAAGTATCCTCAATACACTAGGATGTTGTTATTATAAGTATTCGAGCTACACTACACACACCTATATCTAATGGTTAACGAACATACTGTTTCCGTGGATGGTGAATTTATGCCTCCCGAAACGATGATTGTTCAACATTTTTTTAACACCTTCAATGGTGGCCATTAATATGTCACTATATTTATATATGATATATAATATCTTTATGTTTTCCTTAAGCTTCTGTATTTTTCTTTTTGGTCATACCTTTATGGTTTCCATTATGGGTAAACGCGATATCTTCATTTAAGGAAGTGCGGACTACCGCCCCCTCAAAGTGATTTGATTCGTTAAATATCAAATGTGGGACGTATAAAAGATGGAACTATGATATTATATATTATATTATATTGGAATTATAATATAACATTATATCATTATGATTCCATTCTATAATGTACGAAATAGAAATGAAAGTAGCGTTCATGCGTACGTACGGCTTACCGTCTCCATGAACGGTGCATTTCATTTCTCACGTCTAAATGATTATGTAATATTATAAATGCATGCATTTAATAGATATATATGACATATATGATATCTACATCATGAATACCATTCTGTACATAATGGATACATGAACAACTTGTAATTATAAAGGGTTTATTTTTTTACTCAAGTACCAATGATCGTTAAAATGACCGTTATTAACTTAAATAATTACATAGTGTTCATGAAATGGAAATAAGTGATATAAAAGGAATAATGAACTTGAAAAATGTTCTTAAACAAGTAGAAATTAACTAATGTTTATTATTCATGACATTAATGAATGATCGAGTCATGTCGGACCCGAGGTATGGGACTTCGTCTCAATCTCCTTTCATTGAGGCATATTTTGTTTTATACACAACCTTATTTTATACGGTGTATAAACCCCTTTGACTTTTAAATTTATCCAAAAGGAATCGTTTTTATATGAAGCATTTACTAAATGACAAAAGGGAATGTTTTGTCATACGTATGCAGCGACAACGACTTCTCTGCGGCCGTGACCATTATTTGAGTTTCGGCTTCCTCTACAAGCCATACATTTTTTAAAAGAAAAATAAATACCATGTTTTAATTTTCTTTTATTTTGGTATTGAAAATGGTTTTCATAATGATTTTATATCAATGTGTTGTATTGATATCTTGTGATTGAAAGGTGGAAATTTTATGTTTCCTTAATGCATGTTTTATGTGATACGATTATGTTGAGGTTCTTGGGAATTATTATGAAGACGGGTGGTTCCGTGATAAACTAAGGGTGGGTGAGCCCGATATAGCTCTCCAATGCATTGGGTAACGCGATGGAGTGAAACGTTAAGGTTTCTATGAATAGAATTAGGGAATATACTATGATGGGTATTCCAAACGTAACCAACAGGGTTACTCCCTACGTAAGAATGTTATGAATGCCACATGTTACCTTTATGTCTTATGATTTCTATGATTTATTCATGATTTGATGAGGTATGTTAATGTGCTTATGTTTTATGGGAAAAGTATGATTTCATTCTTATGTATATATGTACCCGTGTTTCCTTTCCATATTTTCATATCCCTTACTGAGCTTTTTATGCTCATCCCATGTTTTTTTGAAATGTATTTCACAGGTCAAGGGAAAGGTACATGATATGATGATAGTGTCAAGGAAGTGTCTATAAAGAATCTATGTTTTATTTTAAATATGTTTCCATTGATGGGAAATACGAATACTATATTTATGTAACCACATTGTGTATATGTGGAATGTAAGGAAATTTTTATGATCTAATTCTCTAAAACTCTAAACCCGAAAAGATCCTCAATGTGTAATCTTGTAATAACTCAAGATTAAGTAAGGTTTAAGGCTGGAGCCTTATAGTTGGTATCAGAGGTTGGTTTAGATATCTTTAGGAGTTAGATGTCTATTAAATGATTATCCAAAAATATTTTTTTTGGTCAAATTGAGGTGATATAGTATTTGAATATTACCATGTTGCTTCATCTAATACACGTTTGTTCAGAATGGTTTTCCGTAGAGGAAACAGTGAAGCAGTGCAAGGAAGGCATGCAGAATGAAATAACCTTCCAAATCAGCATCCTGAGATGGTCGGAATTGGAACTGAACAGTTTGTTGCAGTAATGGCGCAGTTGACTCAAGCGATAAATGGTGGTGGTATCCATGCATGAGATCACCCAGATCAACTGCAGAGGAACATGTCAGTGGTGAAACACTTCATGAGGCAACATCCTCCATCATTCAGAGGATCATCTAACCCTGTGCTAGCTGAACGATGGATTAAAGCACCAGAGAAGATTTTCGATGTCATGGGGTGTTCAGACAATGAAAAGGTTAGTCTTGCTATTTACCGTTTGGAGGGTGAGGCAGATCAGTGGTGGTCTATGGTTAAAAATATCCAGGACTCCGATGAGATTGATGCTCTTGACTGTGATGAATTCAAAGGTATGTTTCTTGAGAAGTATTTTCTTAAGGCTGTTTGACTTACGATGGAAAAGCAATTCTTGGAATTGAGGCAAGAGGAAGACTCAGTGGCTACCTATGAAGAAAGGTTCACTCGATTGGCAAGGTATGCCCCAAATTTTATCCGAGACCATGATAGTAAAATCAATTGTTTTTACTCTGGATTAAAGCCAAAATATCGAAGGGCATTAGCTTCTCGTGAGTTTAAAAGTTATGAAAAGCTTGTACTATGTGCTGAGAAGGTGGAAATGGAGTTTTTCGATGGTCATGTGTTCTATAACAACCAATAGAAGAAGAGACCGAGGTGGCAAGAGAAAGGTAATAATTCTTCAAAAAAGTCTGATGGTAAGAAAACTAAGTTTCTAGTTTGTGATAAATGTGGGAAAAGGCATGCTGGGGAATATCTTCTAAATTCTGGAAAGTGCTACCGATGTGGTAAGATGGGACAAAAGGCTCGTCATTGCACTAGAAAAGATCAGGGTGATGGTAATACCAAATTTGATTTATAGTTAGTGAAATTTTATAAGTGCAATGAGATGGGTCACTATGCAAATGAGTGTCCGACAAAGAGCTTGAGTGATGGGAAGCAGTTAGAATACAGGAAGAAAGGGGTGGTGAAATCCTTTGAAAGTACTTCAGTAGATGTCGGGCCATCAAATGAAGTTGTATCAGGTACTTTGTTTGTTTTTTCAGATTATGCCAGTGTGTTGTTTGATTCGGGGTCTACACATTCTTTCATCTCTGAAACCTTTTCTAGTAAAATGAGAATACCATCTCAAGAAATGACTCCTGAACTTTTGGTAAAAACACCTAGGGGGAATGTTAAGGAAAAAAGAATTTATAAGAATCTTCATATCCTTATCTGTGGAAAGAAACTACTTGCAAACCATATTGTTCTACCTCTAGTAGAGTTTGATGTTATCCTGGGTACGGATTGGCTCTCTATTTACCATGCTATGATTGACTATGGAGCTAAAGAATTTGATTTTCAGAAAGACTTTCAGTTTGTGTACAAGAATGAACCCTTACTGTTGATAACTTATCAAGAGGCCGAGAAACTTGTAAAAGATGGAAATGAATGTTACCTTGCACACATCGTAGAAAATAAAGGAACTATTCATATTAGTGATGTACCAGTGGTAAATGAGTATCCTGATGTTTTTCATGATGAGTTGCCTGGAATAATACCAGATCGGGAAGTTGAATTTACTGTTGACTTAGTTCCGGATGCTAAGCCAATTTCAAGACCCCCTTATCGAATGGCTCAAATTGAACTTTTATAGTTGAAGGAGAAATTGCAAGATTTATTAGAGAAAGGTTTAATTCGACCTAGCACATCACCATGGGGTGCTCCTGTCTTGTTTGTTAAAAAGAAAGATGGTTCAATGAGACTTTGCATTGATTATTGAGCCTTGAATAATATCACTGTTAAAAAAAATATCCTTTTCCTCATATCGATGATTTGTTTGATCAGCTCCAGGGAGCTCAGTATTTTTCAAAGATTGACTTGAGATCAGGGTACCATCAGCTAAATATAAAGGAAGCAGACGTTCTGAAGACCGCGTTCCATACAATATATGTCCATTATGAATTTGTAGTAATTCCTTTTGGGCTAACCAATGCACCTGCTGTATTCATGGACTTAATGAAAATAATTTTCCATGAGTTCTTGGATAAGTTTTTGGTGGTTTTCATTGATGATATTTTGGTGTTTTCTAAAAGTAAAGAAGAACATGAAAGACATTTAAGGGTTATCTTGCAAACCTTAAAAGAAAAGAAATTTTATGGGAAATATAGAAAGTGTGAGTTTTGGTTGCAACAAATTTCTTTCCTTGGTCACATTGTTTCTAAAGATGGGATAACTGTTGATCCTGCAAAAACAAAAGTTTTGGAAGACTGGCCAAGACCCACAAATGTAACAGAGATTTGTAGTTTCCTTGGTTTGGCAGGCTATTATCTAAGGTTTGTTAGAAATTTTTCACGGTTATCTAGTCCAATGACTATGCTAACTCGGAAGGGTGTTATGTTTATCTGGACAAAAGAATGTCATGATTTTTTTCAGGAATTGAAAAGAATATTGGTGAATGCTCCAGTTTTGGCACTACCTTCCAGGAATGGTGAGATTGTTATCTACAGTGATGCTTTATTGAAAGGACTTGGTTGTGTCCTAATGCAGAATGATCAGGTAATTGCTTATGCTTCATGACAGTTGAAAACTCATGAGGTAAATTACCCTACACATGATTTGGAATTAGCTGCTGTTCTTTTTGCTTTAAAATTTTAGAGGCATCATTTGTATGGAGTAAAGTGTGAAATATATACC
The DNA here is from genome assembly GCA_963277665.1 of Viscum album. Classification (NCBI taxonomy): domain Eukaryota; kingdom Viridiplantae; phylum Streptophyta; class Magnoliopsida; order Santalales; family Viscaceae; genus Viscum; species Viscum album. The sequence goes on along the minus strand of OY728140.1, from coordinate 982,185,860 downwards.
GATCACAAAATTTTTTACTCAGAATGAATTGAACATGAGACAAAAGAGATGGCTAAAATTAATCAATGATTATGATTGTACAATTCATTACCATCCAGGAAAAGCAAATAAAATGGCTGATGATTTGAGTCGAAAAAGTAATGCTTCATTTGCAATGTTGCGTTTGGAACGTGATCCTTTGGTTAAGGATTTGATGAATTTTGTCATAGAAGTTGTTAGTGCAGGAAGTTCTTCTGTTTTGTTTCAGGTATCAGTGAGATCATCTCTATCAGATAGAATCAAGAAAGCACAGAAGCAAGATAGTGAGTTACAGAAAAAGGTAGAGCTGGTTCAGAAAGGTAAGTTGCCTGAATTCAACATTGATAATGATTGCGTTTTGAGATTTGGTAAGAGATTGTGTGTGCCATGTGATTCACAGTTGAAGAGAGAGTTGTTATGTGAAATTCATATTTTTCCGTTTTTAGTTCATCCTGGCAGCACTAAGATGTATTGAGATCTTCGGGAGTATTACTGGTGGGATGGAATGAAAAGAGATATTGCTGATTTTACTGTGAAGTGTTTGACATGTCAACAGGTTAAAGAAGAGCGGCAGATACTGATAGGGATGCATCAGCCTTTACCAATGCCAGAGTGGAAATGGGAGAATATATCCATGGACTTCTTTGTGGTATTACCGAAGACATCTCGAGGTAATAATGCAATCTGGGTTATTATTGATCGCTTGACTAAATCTACTCATTTCCTTGCTATACGAGATACTTTTTCCCTAGATCAACTTTTTTGTTTGTATCTTAAAGAGATAGTCAGGTTACATGGAGTTTCTCTCTCTATTGTATCTGATCGTGATCCCAGGTTCACTTATAACTTTTGGAAAGGCCTTCAGAAGTCGTTGGGTACTGAATTAAATTTTAGTACAACTTTTCATCCTCAATCAGATGGGCAGTCAGAACGAACAATTCAGACCATGGAGGATATGCTACGATCTTGTTCGATGGATTAGCAGGGAAGTTGTGACCAACATCTTTCTTTGGTTGAATTTTCATATAATAAAATTTTTCATTCCAGTATACAGATGGCACCATTTGAGGCATTATATGGGAAGCGATGTCGAACTCCAGCTTTCTGGGATGAAGTGGGTGAAAGGAAGTTGATGGGACCAGAATTGGTAGAAGAGATGGCAGAAAAAGTTCAGCTGATTCAGAAGCACATGAGAACAGCTCAGAGCAGGCAGAAGAGTTATGTGGATAACCGAAGGAAGGATCTCTCTTTTGAGGTAGGTGATCATGTTTTCCTCAAGGTTTCTCCTTGGAAAAGTGTGATGGGATTTGGTAGGAATGGAATGCTGATTCCATGGTTCGTTGAACTATATGAAATTCTGGAGATTGTTGGATCAGTTGCATACTGTGTGTCTTTACCTCCAAGTTTTTCTCAGGTACACAATGTTTTTCACGTTTCGATGTTGAGAAAGTATATGCCAGATCCATCTCATGTTTTGTGTCCAGAGGTAGTTCAGCTGGAAGAGAACCTATCTAATGAGGAACAACCGGTCCATATTCTTGACCACAGGGAGAAAGTGCTACAGAATAAGGTGATTAATCAGGTAAATGTTTTGTCGAAAAACCACATGATGGAAGAGGCAACATGGGAATCTGAAAATGCAATGAGGGATAAGTACCCCCATTTATTCGATAAGTAAATAAATTGTGGGGACACATTTTTCAAAAGGGGGGAAGGATTTAACATCCCAAGTAAGTAATGAGTAATATATATTTTTATCTATGTCTATTAATAAATTAGATATTGTTTTATAGGCTTAAAATAAAAATAAATCCAATCTTAAGCATGGAATACACTAATATTTTTAAAACATTGTTTTACTTTATTTTGATGGAAAACCATTTATAAATCTATATTTTGAAAATTTTATAAGCTAATTTTGTCAAAATAAACATATTAATTATGATTGGGACATCAAAAATTACTTTCTGTGAATTTTTGGTATTTTTCAGACAATGTTCATTTTTTAATGAATAGTGAAAAATACTGCATTTTACATCAAAACTGCTCTTTAATCTAATTTATTTATATGATTAGATTATATTTTGAATTGGTTTTGAAGTGAAATTAGAATATATTTTTACCATTTAATCCAATGGTGATTATTGGAATCAATTTCACTTTAAATTTGACATAAACTCGTGTCAATCTTTTTATACTTATTGTTTCATAAAAACACACTATTTGTCCTGACAGTGGGAATTAATTATTAAATTAATTAATGTGACTTATATGTTTTTAATTTTGTAAAATAGACTTTATTTTTGAATTCGGAGTATCAAATATAGCTCAGGGTGAATTATTGATAATTTTCTGAAATACTTCAATTTTGAAGAATAGTGAAACCACTAAGTGGTACTTATAAAAACTGATTTTTCATTTAAATGTAATTTTGCCATATTTGTGTATTGAATTTCAAAAATCTGACATACATGGTTGTCATTAAGAAGTAAAATGTGGTTCAACGATATTATAAGAATTTTTTGGTGAATAGTAACTTATTAAGTTTTTAATCGCGATTAGAGGTAATTAGTGTAGTTTAAGGTAAGAATAATGTTTTAATAAAATGAAATGACCTAGAAACATGTCCTACCCATGTTGGATGTCTCATGGCCGACCAATACAAGCCATGGGTCAACTTGGGGACCCCATGGAGCCACTTCGGTTGGGAAATGACATAAATAACTTTTTATTTAATGTTAAAGTAAAAAATGACACAAACATGAGTTATTTTACTAAAATAATTTTTACATGGGGTTATAAAAGTCAGATTTTTGACTATAAATATTTATTAGAAAGATAAAAATCTTTCCTACATCATATTATTTTTTTTATAATTTTTAGACAATAAATAAATGATATTATTTATGTCATCATGATGATGCAACGATGACCTCATTATTTAACGATTTAAATAAAATGGAAAGATAATGTAAAATCTAAGACCTAGACATGGCCAAACCCTATTGGATGAGTGGATTTCGAACCCTTATCACCTTAACCTATAATTATATCAATTTTGGACCTTTTTAATCCGAAACCCATTTTAAAATAATGTAACTTATCTTTACTTTCCAAGAGTTCCCCTCCTCTCCTCTTATAAAAGACCCCCACCTCTACCTCCTTCACCACACTCCCAAAGCCTTTGGCTCGGCCAACCCTGGCCCAGTTTGTCTCTCCACTTCCCTATCTTACTCCTTGAAGCCTCACATTGGGCAGAAGTCTTCCCAAGTTATCCTTTGAGCTCAAACCAAAGGGAGTTACCCGATTTTAAGGTAATGTCTTCTTTTGAGTCATTTTGTTTTATTTGGCTTCTCCAACCCCCTAAAATCTTATTTATTATTTTCTTTTGTAACAACTCCGATATTCTAAATAAACTAGGATGTTGGTATTATAAGGATTCGAGCTACACTTACACACACCTACATCTAATGGTTAATGAACATACTATTTCCGTGGATGGTGAATTTATGCCTCCCGAAACGATGATTGTTCAAAATTCTTTTTAACACCTTCATAGGTGGCCATTAATATGTCACTATATTTATATAAGATATATAATATATTTATATTTTCCTTAAGCTTTTGTATTTTTCTTTTTGGTCATACCTTTATGGTTTCCATTATGGGTAAATGCAATATCTTCATTTAAGGAAGTGCGGACTACCGCCCCCTCAAAGTGATTTGATTCATTAAATATCATATGTGGGACATATAAAGGATGGAAATATGATATTATATATGATATTATACTGTAATTATAATACACATTTATATCATTATGATTCAATTCAATAAAATATGAAATAGAAATGAAAGTAGCGTTCATGCGTACGTACGGCTTACCGTCTCCATGAACGATGCATTTCATTTCTTACCTCTAAATGATTATGTAATATTATAAATGCGTGCATGTACTGGATATATATTACATATATGATATATACATCATTAATACCATTCTGGACATAATGTATACATGAACAACTTGTAATTATAAATGGCTTTTTTTTACTCAAGTACCAATGATCGTTAAAACGTCCGTTATTAACTTAAATAATTACATAGTGTTCATGACATGGAAATAAGTGATATAAAAGGAATAATGAACTTGAAAAAGGTTCTTAAAAAAGTAGAAATTAACTCATGTTTATTATTCAGGACATTAAATAACGATCGAGTCAAGTCGGACCCGAGGTGTGGGACTTCGTCTCAATCTCCATTCATTGAGGCAAATTTTGTTTTATACACAACCTTCTTTTATATGGTGTATAAACCCCTTTGACTTTTACGTTTAACCAAAATGAATCTTTTTTATATGAAGCGTTTACTAAACGACAAAAGGTAATTTTTTGTCGTACGTATGCGGCGACATTGACTTCTCCACCGTCGTGACCATTATTTGAGTTTTGGCTTCCTCTTCAAGCCATAACTTTTTTTTAAAAGAAAAATAAATACCATGTTTTAATTTTCTTTTATTTTGGTATGGAAAATGTCTTTCATATTGTTTTTATATTAATGTGTTGTATTGATATCTTGTGATTGAAAGGTGTAAATGTTATGTTTCTTTTATGCATGTTTTATGTAATACGATTATGTTGAGGTTCTTGGGCATTATTATGAAGACGGGTGGTTCTGTGATAAAGTAAGGGCGGGTGAGCCCGATATAGCTCTCCAATGCATTGGGTAATGCGAAGGAGTGAAACGTTAAGGTTTCTCCGAAGAGATTTAGGGAATATACTGTGATGTGTATTCTAAACGTAACCAATAGGGTTACTCCCTACGTAAGAATGATATTAATGCCTCAAGTTACCTTTATGTCTTATGATTTCTATGATTTATTCATGATTTGATGAGGTATGTTAAAGTGATTTTGTTTTATGGGTAAATTATGATTTCATTCTTATGTATATATGTACCCATGTTTCCATTCCATATTTTTATATCCCTTACTGATCTTTTTATGCTCATCCCAAGTTTTTTTGAAATGTATTTCACAGGTCAAGGGAAAGGTACATGATATGATGATAGTGTCAAGGAAGTTTCAAGTAAGAATCCTTGTTTTATTTTAAATATGTTTCCATTGATGGAAAATAAGAATACTATCTTAATGTAACCACTTTGTTTATATGTGGAATGTAATGCAATTCTTATGATCTAATTCTCTAAAACTCTAAACCCTAAAAGATCCTCAATGTATAATCTTGTAATAACTCAAGATTAAGTAAGGTTTAAGGCTGGGGCCTTATAATATCTCTATGGAGCTCTCCAGTTATCTTATCGAAAAGGGTTGATGGGTCTTTGATATTATGTGTATATTATAGATGGGTAATCTAAATGAAAGTCAAGAATAGGTATCCCATTTAATGCATCAATGATAATTGAAATCCGTTTTGAGGTTATATGATCTTCTTCAACATATATTTGAAATCCGGATACACCTAGTTTAGTGTGAGTCCATCGGAAATACATCAGACTATTTTAGGAGTAGGCATGTCTTTCTTGAGGTCATAGTGAAGTTGATTGTTTTGATAGATTCACTGAGAGTAAACAGGGACATCATCAATCAGACCATTCTTCCTATTCTAGACTAGTTTGTGGTGGTTTTGATGATGAAATCATATTATACTCTATTTCAGTAGATAGTCATGAAAAATATATTTTCATCAACTTGATTACATTGAGAGAGCATCGACCATACACAGAGATATCCAAATGCGGTTCCAAGATTAATAAAGATAACTTTTTGGGTACATCATCTCAGAGTAATGAGTGTTAGTTGAATCATATAATGTTTAATCAATGTTATATTTAGATAATACTAAAATATCTTCTATATTTTTGTATTTATTGGTTTATAATGTCTTTATCATTACTTTATCCAAATCTTTTCCAATTTGGAAGAACCAATGTATTGGATGTCTAAGAAAGGAGTGAAGTTTGTTTCCTCAGATTCATATAGGAGATATTTTCATAAAATGAAAGGAAAGATAAACTCATAAACTATCCTCACATTACTTTTGATGAGTAAATAAAATTTAGTGTACTGTGATGCATCCAGAGTAGGATTGAGGGAAGTTCTGATATTGGAGTATCCTGTGGTTACCTATGGATAAATATTTTTGAGACCACATGAGGAGAATTAAACTAATCACAATATAGAGCTATCATTATTGGAATCTTCCATAACATGATGTAGGTATTATATCAGGGGTGTGAGGTTTTGGGTATATACAGGCTACCAGAATCAAGATCATCTTTTTCAGCATGGCCTTAAACATAAACAATGGAGGTTGGTCAAGTATATAGAGACATTCAAAATTATTATGGCGTATACAGTGGAAATGGGAAATATCATTTTGGGTATATTGAGATGAAATATACAGACATAGGTACTGAGAGTGTATTGTGACTACTGGAAAATGAATAACCATTTCAAAGACATTTATCTAGATGTTCCAGTGTCTCAGGGATGAGTAGTGATAATATCAATATATTTTATACCCATACATTTGGACAAGATAATGTTTGATTAGTATTTTATTCCAGAACGATTCGTCCTAAGTGACAATTTATATAGTGGAGAGAAAAAATTGGGAAGGTCTCTTGGAAATGATAGTTAACTTATTTTATTTTACTAAGTATGGGTTCCTATGGTATTACCAAATGAGTTGAGGAGATAATTCCATGATTATATATGGGAGGTAAATCCTGGATTAACTATAACACCAAAAGCTTCCACAGTACACTGCCCTTTGAATAATACAGTAGTGTGTGTTGTACGCAACTTCGAGTTCTAACACACACACCACAACCAATCAAACTAGCCGTTATGAATAGTAATACCAACTTTTTAAAATTTTATAAATTTTATAATTCAAAATGGACTTCATTTTTGGATTTGGAATATTAAAATTATCCTTGGGTGAAATTTGGTTATTTTTCTGAAAACTTTCAATTTTTCATGAATAGTGAAAAACATTAAGTTTTAGTTTAAAAAAAATTATTTAAATATTCATTTATTTTAATTAAATTTAATTTAGGTCAAAATAGATACATAATACCTATGTAAGTTCAATGTAATTCATTGGAGTTATTTTAGAATAATTTTAGATATATATAAATTTTATTGAACTTTTCACCGTCCTTTACCCACATCCTAGAAGAATATGTAAATTCACATAAAACATAATTTTACCGCTTCTGTGAGTGGAATTTTGAAAATGCGAGAGACACGGTTAATATGAAGGTGTAAAATTTGGTTCAATGAGATGAAAATAATTTTTTGGTGAATAGTAACTTTTTACTTTTACTTACCATGATTAAATGTAAATATGCTAATTAAGGGGAAAATGATATTAATATTACCCTGATACATGTCCTAATTCTATTGGACAAGTGTATCTCGACCAAAAACAACCATTGTTATAAAATATTATCATTTAGGTCTACTTTTAGATTAGGACATTAATTATTATTTAATTCAAAGAAAAGTTAAAAGAGTTAAAATCAATGTTTAACAACTAAAACGTCTTTAATATAGGGATATACATAAGATAAATTATATTGTAAATATTAATTAGAAAGATAAAGAGATTTCCTAGATAATGGTATTTTATTTATAATTTTTAGACATTATATAATTTAATTTGTTTATGACAAAATGGTGATGCAGAAATTAACTAATTAATGAAATATTAAAATAATCGATATTATAAATATCAAAATAAATATAATTTTAGACTTTTTATGAATTCCACTAATTTTATTGGTTAATATGACATATTATAATTGGTTATATAAATTTCTTGGGAAGTAATAGTGCTGTTATGAAATTATCAAAAACAAAATACCCTATAGTTTCAAAGTTGACATAAAAGAGTTTTTAAAACAAATAATATATTATTATTTTATATTATATTCCTAAAAATTTAAGGATCCTCCAAAGGACTTTTATCATGATAGATGTATCATTAATGGACCACTTGGGGGTTTCTTGGATGTTTATAGTAATTTTATTAACTATATAATGTAAAAATACAAAGTGACATGGTAAATGTCAAACTAATTAATAAAGAGTTGAAAACTAAATGATAAGGTTAATATAGTGACCCAAAACATTCTAAAACCTATTGGTTGAGTGGTTTTCGACCCATCCCCACCTTAAAATATAAATAATTCACTTTGGGGCCATTAGAAACCGAATATGAATTTATTTTAAAATAATATGTCTAGCATTTCCAAAGGTACCCCTCACCCTTCTTATAAAAGGGAACTCCCCCTTCTCACTAATTCAGACATTCAAAGCCTTTTGGATCTACCAACCCCTAACCATATACTCTCTCAACATCCCTCACTTCTACATAGAGGCCTTAGTTTGAACATAAATCCAACCTAATGAGCCCTTTTGATCAAATCAAAAGGAAAAACCCTATTAAGAGGTAATGTTTTCACCACCCTCGTTCAAGTTCCTTTCTTCTTCAACTTCTTCTTTATTTGTTATTCCCATTCTAAAATAATAACTCCAATATCTTATATATACTATAATTTTATTATAAATATTGTACAACCATATTCATTATTCTATCCATCCTTTGAATAACATGTCACCATACGTGCGTACGTACGACATACCGTCTCCACGTTGTGGTGTAATTGTTATTCAATAAATTATTATTTGGATGGGTATAATAATGATGGTAAATTCATGAAAATAATAAATATAACATGATAATGAGTCTGTATATATGATATAACAACCAAATATATATTATTTTAATATCAAAAGAATGATATTTTTGCTCGTGCGTATGTACGGACTACCGTCTCCACGAACGTGATGAGACTCATTCCCCATTATATCCATTCAAGACTAATTCTAATTTAATGATTACAAATAATGTTTAAGGACTTGATATCATTCTGGATATGAATAAGATACAACCAATCCATAACAAACATAGCTTAAGTAACAAAACATATAAAATAAAACAAATAAGTTAACACCTGAAACAATGATAATACTAATATATTATTAACAAAGCAATGATAAAAGATCATATATGACATCATATTAATGTATATGATTATTGTATAATTTAATAAAAATTATTTCACCATTATACATGATTTTAACCTACCCTCAACCATGTAAAAGTAAAAGGTAATGATTTATTTCACAATCTCTTCATTATCCGAGGTTGTTTATACAAAAGTATCTACTAGGACAACTTTATCATCCACATCCATGTTTCTTAAAAATGTATTTCAAATCATTCTTACTATTTTAAAGACTATGGGATAAATTCATTTATACCCTTGTTGCTTTTATAAGATGTTTATAAAGGAATCTTTCTGTCGTTTTCCAAACAAGGTCCTTTTTAACCTTTTCGATAGAATTAAGTTAAGAATGTATTTTTAACTTATACGGCGGGTGCGGCTATTTTCTGTTGTTCTAAAATCATAAAAGCTTCCCTTAAAAGCTTATAAGAGTATTTTCAAAGTAAATGTTTTATTTTAAAATTATGTGACTTTTAAATTATTTCAAAAAAAGATATTTCTCTCAAATAGTTTTGATTTCATCTATGTCAACATCCTTTGATAGATTTTAAGCTTATTTGAAGTTTATTTATTATGATACAAAAATTCCATATTGTATTGAATTTTTTGTTATATGTTTGACTGTGGATGTGTTATTTTTATAACATTCATTGTTTATGGATAAAGTATTGACATTTCATATGCTAGTTTTGATACGAATGTTTATGTTATGTTTAAACCTATTCATATGCGGAATGCATTGGACTTAATATGTGACGAGTGGAGCCCTCTATAGCTCCTCGATGCATTGGTAGGTCTCATGAGACAAACTACTGTCTTGGCATAAAGCCTTGACAAAATGTTATTTGTAGTCTTGGAACGAGGCCTTGGATACGTGGTGATGATATTCTGGCATTATGCATTCCATCATATGAAAGTGGTTTTTGATCTTGCATGCGATTATTAGACTAGTAGAATATCAATGTGAATAAGTAAATGGAATTATTTCATTTTAATTTTTCCATATTATGCTGATGTTCAAGTTTAAAAGGCTTTTGTTTTAGTTATACACTGCTTTAAATGTTTATACTTATTTATGAAACTTTCCGCTATATTGTTATCCTTACTGAGCATCTGAGCTCAACCCTTTCGATGTTTTATTTTTTCAAGGATGTGAAGAAGTAATTTATGAATGACCTATAGGAATAGTATGAGGGGATATAAATAAAATATTTTTTTGTAGTTTTTTACATTGTGATGTATTTTAAAACATTATGAATATATCTATTGTTTCCAAGGCTACTAAACTAATCGGTCTTTCGAGACTTGATCTTTTATAGTCATGCCAATGTTATGTAATAATTCACTGACTATGGGTAACTGGGGTCGGGGCATTACAATTGGTATCAGAGGAATTTTAGTAAAAACCTATGAAGCTAGATTTAGGTAAACTTCTATTAGAGCACATAGACCTATGATAGAATTTGAGTATTAGTATAGATGAACTTCCTATAATTTTGGTATTGTAGAAATTTTGTGTGATTTCCAAGAAATACATCCCTGTCTAGATACAAGTAGGTAGAGGCGGCTCTGGCACAGATGTACCTAGGGGTAAAACCCGAAAACACCGCTTTGAGCTAGACTCGAACGTGAACTGCGGTATGATAACATGCCTTGCTGCACTCTTGGTTACGACACTCCCGAGGGATATTGTTAGGATAAATCTCAATTTCTATACAAACCATTATGAATGGATTATGAGTATATAGTTCCTCAAAGAAAACATTTTTATGATTATGGATTATATCCATAAATAGTTTGATGTATGTTAAGTGTTTTACAAGTATGGAATTGTGTATTTTGATTCACAAAATGATCTAGTTTATGCCATTGTTTATAAATGGTGCCTAGTTGAAGAAATGGAAACCATATCAATGCACGCACTCCATGTAGGGATTTCCCTCCTGCTCAAGATAATTATAGTGGAGCTAGTGATGCAACTGGTGCTAATCAGCTAATCACCATACTTGGACAACTCAATCTGGTTATGAATAATAACCTTACCCGTATGGAGCACCCTGATCCACAATGTGGAGGATCAATGTTAGATAACTTCATGAGGAAACAACCACCAACATTAAATGGGGGTGCAAATCCATTGGTATATGAGCAAAGGAAAAGTTCCATAGAGAAAATATTTCAGGCTTTAGGGAATAGTGAAAGGGAAAAATTTATCATGGTAGTTGATCACCTCACTAGAGATGCTGATCAATGGTGGTCCTTGATTCAAAACACAATGGATGATGAGGAAGTATAAAATATGGAATGGAGTGAGTTCAAAGAATTTTTCTTAGAAAAATACATTCCTCATGACCATCGAGCAGATATGGAAAGGAAATTTCTGAGTTTGAGACAAAAGGAGGATGAGAATTTCGCAAAGTATGAGACTTCCTTTACAAGGTTATCAAGGTATGGTGGAGATTATATATGTAACCCAAGATGTATGATTTATGGTTTCTTCTATGGGTTAAAACCATTTCTTCGTCGAGCATTTGTGTCGCAATCCTTCTCGTCGTACAAAGATATTGTCTCATGTTCTATCAAGATAGAAAAAGAATTCTCTATGACTTATGACTTTAAGGCAAATCAAGAGAAGAAGAGATCCGCTGATCACTCTGGGAATGGAAATAAGAGGATGAAGGGAAAAGATGAATATCCATCCTGTAGTAAATGTGGGAAGAAACACCCTGGTACTTTCAGGAAGGGAATGGGAGTCTGTTACAAGTGTGGTGAAAAAGGCCTCCAAGCTCGTGATTGCAATGGAAAGAAAGAAGCTACCGATGTTCAATGCAACAACTTTAGAGAGATGGGACATTATGCAAATGAATGTCTTATGCGTCAGGGGATCTTACCTTAGAAAAGGCCAAGGGATCAAGGCAAAGCTTATTTTATCACTACTGCTGGGGTAGAAGCTCTGAATGATGTGGTGGCATGTAATTTAATGATTTCCTCATGTTTAGAAAATGCATTATTTGATTCTGGATCATCACATTGCTTCATATCTTCCTAGTTTGCAAAGAAAATTAGATATTTCGAATTTTATTTAACAAGGGAGTTGTCAGTTTAAACTCATAAGGGAAATATCATTGCAAAAATGTTTTGTGAATCAGTCCCTATTAGAGCACATAAATGTTCTTTATCCGCTGATCTCATCATCATTTCTTTGATTGAATTTGATATAATCCATGGTATGGATTGGATTTCGAACCATGATGCGAAAAATTATTATAATAAGAATGAGATTATTATTTTTGAGGATTATGATAAGGAACACCTTATCATTATAGAGGAATCATCACCACCTAATTCTTACCTAGACCCACCCCCAGTAGCTCAACTGAATTCAATTATTGGGGAGGAATATAATAAAATGATTGTGGGTGAGGAAATTAATGTTCAAATAGTGGATGTACCTATTTTAAAAGAATATGTATATGTGTTTCTGAAAGATTTACCTGGACATCCCCCAGAACGAGAAGTTGAGTTTTCCATTGATTTAATTACTAGATCAAGGCCTATATCGAATACCCCTTATAGAATGGCCACTGTGGAATTAGTTGAACTAAAGAAACAACTAGAGGATTTGAGTAATAAGGGATTTATTCACCCTAGTGTTTCTCCATGGGGAGCCCCTGTTCTTTTTGTTAAAAAGAAAGATGGATCTATGAGATTACGTATCAACTATAGGGAAATCAATGATATAACAATAAATAACAAGTATCCTCTACCTTGCGTTGATGATTTATATGACCAAATTCATGGAGCTCAATACTTTTCAATGATTGACCTTCGATATGGATACCATCAATTGTGTGTGAAGAAGGAAGACATTCCAAAGACAATATTTCGAACCAGGTACATGCATTACGAGTTTACAGTAATTCCTTTTGGATTGAATAATACTCCCTCAGAAGTCATGGACCCAATAAATTGAGTTTTCAAAGAATATCATGATGATTTTGTGGTGGTATTTATTGATGATATCTTGGTATACATCAAAAGCTACGAAGATCATGAAAATCATTTGATCATTATCCTAAAGACTCTTAGAAGACATGAATTATATGGGATGTTTAGCATGTGTGAATTCTGGCTTCAGGAGATCTCTTTCCACGGATATACTGTCTCTAAGGATGGAATCTCTATTGATTCTTCAATGCAAAGCGCAATCCATCAATGGCCAGTAGCAAGGAGAATAACAGAGGTATGCAGTTATATTGGTTTAGCAGGTTATTATCAATGTTTTGTCCAGAACTTTGCCTAATTGGCTAACCCATTAACAAAGCTCACATGTAAAGGGTTTAAATTTTTTTGGACAAAAGAGTGTGAAGAATGTTTCGACGAACTGAAGTGAATTTTAGTCAATGCTCCTATATTGACTCTACTGTCGGGGAATGATGGGTTCGTTTTTTAATGTGATTCATCAATGAAAGGACACGGTTGTGTCCTTATACACAATGATAGGGTTATTGCCTATGCATCACGAAAACTAAAAATTCATGACCAAACTACCCTACTCATGATCTTGAGTTAACTACAGTAATATTTTCACTGAAGATATGGAGACATTATCTCTATTGTGGAAAATGTGAGATTTACACTGATCACAATAGTTTGATGTATATTTTCTCACAGAAAGAACTCAACATGAGGAAAAAGAGATTGCATGAACTACTCAAGGATTGTCATTGCATGATACACTACCACCCGGGGAAGGCAAATGAGCTGGCAGATGCTTTGAGCAGAAAATATCATGGAGTTTTGAACATGATGAGAATTGAAAGGGATCTTATTTTCATAGATCAAGTGAAGATGGATATGGGAATTACCATGGAAGGTGAATCATCGATACTTTTTCAATTGGTTTCCAAACCATCTTTACTAGAAAGGATAAAGAGTTCTCATATCGGTGATGAATAGTTTCAAAAGAAGATTAATGCTGTGAATGATGGGAGATTGAGAGACTTTGTGTATGAAGATGGAATTTTTAAATTTGGGAAGAGACTTTGTGTTCCCGATATACCTAATTTGAAAAGGGAATTTTTAGATGATGCTCATAGCTCCAATTTCTCTATACACCTTGGGAGCACCAAAATGTATAAAGATTTGAAGGAACATTTTTTGTGGGACAACATGAAGAGGGATATTGCTGATTTTGTGTCAATATGTATGATTTGTCAACATGTGAAAGCTAGAAGGCAATATCCTGGAGGATTCATGCAACCTCTTCCCATACCAGAGTGGAAATAGGACAATATTACGATGGTATTTTTCATGGGGCTACCAAAGACTCCTAGAAGGAATAATGAAATATGGGTTATTGTAGATAGTCTTACCAAGTAAGCACATTGTCTTGTTATAAGGGAAGATCTACCACTGGAATGTCTAGAAAGACTATATATTAATGAAGTTGTGAGACTTCATGGAGTACCCCTATCAATTGTTTCTGATCGTGATCCCTGTTTTACGTCAATATTCTGGAAAAGTCTTCAGAAAGCCCTGGATACTGAACTTATTTTGAGCACTTCTTACCACCCCAAAACTGATGTTCAATTAGAACACACTATTCAAACCTTAGAAGACATGTTGAGATCTTTCTCACATGGCATTCATGGTATGTGGGATCAATATTTACCTCTGGTAGAATTTTCCTATGACAATATCTTCCATTCGTGTATTTAGATGGAACCATATGAAGCATTACACGAAAAGAGATGCCACACACCAACCTATTGGGATGATGTTGGTGAAAGAAAACTTGTAGGCCTAGAACTGGTGGAGGAAACAATCGAAAAGGGAAAGGTAATCAAAAACCACCTCAAAGAAAATCAATGTAGTCAAAAGATCTATACCGATAACTGAAGAAAGGATTTGGAATTTCAGGTAGGAGATAATGTTTTCTTGATGGTTTCTCCATGGAAGGGAGTTATATTTTTCATTAATAAGGGTAAATTGAGTCTCAGGTACACCAGACCTTTCAAAATTTTAGAACGAATATGGGCTATAGCTTTCCATTTACCAATACCGCCAAGTCTCTCCAAAGTTCATGATGTGTTCAACATATCACTATTGAGGAAATACATGCCTAACCCAACAGATGTACTCACCTATGAGGAATTATAACTGGAACCCGATCTGTCTTATTGGGAAGAGCCCGTCAGGATTCTTGATACTAGAGAACAAGTTCTGAGAAACCAGACGACTCGTCTGGTAATAGTTTTGTGGAGAAACCATAAGATTGAAGAAGCAACATGGGAACCCGAGAATCATATGATGAAGAACCTCCCAATTCTTTTCATGTGTTAGTATTCTAGACATTTAGAGGAAGAAATTATTTGAAGGAGGGGAGAATGTAACACCCCAAGCATCCATGATACGCTTCCCATTGAATAATACAGTAGCATGTGTTGTACGCAACTTTGAGTTCTAACACACACACCACAACCAATCAAACAAGTTTTTATGATTAGTAATACCCACTTTTTGAAATTTTATAAATTTTATCATTCAAAATGGACTTCATTTATGAATTCGGAATATCGAAATTAGCATAGGGTGAAATTTTGGTATTTTTCTAAAGACTTTCAATTTTTGATGAATAGTGAAAAAACAATGAGTTATAGTTTAAAACCATATTTTTATTTAAATAATTATTTATTTTATTCAAATTTAACTACGGTAAAAATAGATACATACTACCTATATAAGTTCAATGTAATTCATTGTAGTTAATTTAGAATAATTTTAGTTATATAAAAATTTTATTGAACTTTTCACCGTCTTTTACCCACCACCTAGGAGAATTTGAAAATTCACATAAAACATAATTTTACTGCTTCTGTGAGTGGAATTTAGGAAATTCTAGAGACACAGTTAATATCAAGGAGTAAAATTTGGTTCAATGAGCTGGAAATAATTTTTGGTGAATATCATGTTTTTACTTTTATTTACCACGGTTAAAAGTAGATATGGTAATTAATTGTAAAATGATATTAATATTACCCTAACACCTATCTTAATTATATTGGAAAAGTTTTACTCGACCAAAAGAAACATTTGGAATAAAATATTATCATTTAGGTCCACATGGATTATATTAGGACATTAATTATTATTTAATTCAAAGAAGAGTTTAAAGAGTTAAAATCAATGTTTAATAAATAAAACATTTTTAATATAATGTATACATAAGATAAATTCTATTGTAAATATTCATTATAAATATAAAATTATTTCTTACATAATTATATTTTATTTATAATTTTTAGACATTATATAAAATAATTTATTTATGACACAATGGTGATGCAGTAATTACCTAATTAATGAAATATTAAAACAATTGATATTATAAATATAAAAATAAATGTAATTTGAAACATTTTATGAATTATATTAATTTTATAGGTTAATATGACATATTAGGATTGTTTTTATAAATTTTGTTCGAAGTGATAATGCTGTTATGAAATTATCAAAAACAAAATACCCAATAGTGTCAAAATTGACATAAAAGAGTTATTAAAACAAATATTATATTAATAATTAATATTCTATTCCTAAAAATCTACGGTTCTGCCAAAGGACTTGTATCATGGTAGGTGTATCATTAATGGACCACTTGGGGGTCTCTCGGATGTATATAGTTTGTTTATTAACTATATAATATAAAAATACTAAGTGACATGGTAAATGTCAAACTAATTTACGAAGAGTTAAAAACATAATGATAAGGTTAATATAGTAACCCAGACCTATCTAAAACCTATTGGTTGAGTGGTTTTCGACCCATCCCCACCTTAAAATTTAAATAATCCACTTTTGAGCCATTATAAAATTAATATAAATTTATTATAAAATAATATTTCTAGCTTTTCCAAAGGTACCCCTCACCCCTCTTATAAAAGGGAACTCCACCTTCTCACTAATTCACACATTCAAAGCCTTTTGGCTCAGCCAAATCCTACCCAAATACTCTCTAAAATTACCTTACTTAGAACTAGAGGCCTTAGTTTGATCAGAAATCCATTCTAAGGAGCCCTTTTGATCAAATCAAAAGGAAGAAACCGATTAAGAGGTAATGTTTTCGCCAGCCTCTTTCAAGTTCCATTCTTCTTAAACTTCTTCTTTCTTTGTTATTCGCATTATAAAATAATAAATCCAGTATCTTATATGTATTGTGATTTTATTATAAATATGGTACAACCATATTCAGTATTCTATCCATCCTTTGAATAACATGTCACCATATGTGTGTCCGTATGACTTATCGTCTCCATGTTGTGGTGTAATTGTTATTCAATAAATTATTATTAGGATGGGTATAACAATGATGTGTAATTCATGTGAATAATAAATATAACATGATAATTATTCTGTATATATGATATACCATCCAATTATATATTATTTTAATATCAAAAGAATGATATTGTCACTCGTGCGTACGTATGGACTACCATCTCCACGAACGCGATGATATTCATTCCCCATCGTATCCATTCAAGAGTAATTCACATTTAATGATTAAAATTTTTTTTAAGGACTTGACATCATTCTGGATGTGAATAAGATACAACCTCTCCATAACAAACAAGGCTTACATAACAAAACATATAAAAGTAAACGAGTATGTTATCACCCAAAACAACAATAATACAAAAATATTATTAACAAATCAATTATAAAAGATCATATATGCTATCATATTAATGTATATGATTATTGTATAATTTAATAATAATTATTTCACCATTATACAGGAGTTTCACCTACCCTTAACCAAGTAAAAGTACATGGTAAGGATTTATTTTACAATCTCTTCATTATCTGAGATTGTTTATACGTAATTATCTATTGGGACCTCTTTATCATCCACATCCATGTTTCTTCAAAATGTATTTCAAATCAATCTTATTATTTTAAAGACTATTGTATAAAGTCATTTATACCATTGTTTAATTTTATAAGAAGTTTATAAATGAATCTTTCTATCATTTTCCAAACAAGGTCCTTTTTAACCTTTTTGATAGAATTAAGGTAAGAATGTATTTTGAACTTATACGGTGGGTGTGGCTATTTTCCGCCATTATAAAATCATCGAAGCTTCCCTTACAAGATTATAAGAATATTTTCATAGTAAATGTTTTATTTTATAATTATGTGACTTTAAAATTATTTAAAAAAAAGATATTTCTCACAAATAGTTTTGATTTCAACTATGTCAACATCCTTTGAGGGATTTTAAGATTATTTGATGTTTATTTATTATGATACAAAACGTCCATATTGTATTGAATTTTTTGTGATATGTTTGAACGTGGATGTGTTATTTTTATACCATTCATGGTTTATGGAGAAAGTATTGACATTTCATATGATATTTTTAATATGAATGTTTATGTTATGTTTAAACCTGTTCATATGAGGAATGCATTGGAATTAATATTTGACGGGTGGAGCCCGCTATAGCTTCTCGATGCATCGGTAGGTCTCGTGAGACAAACGAGTGTCTTGGCACAAGGCCATGACAAAATCTTATTTGTAGTATTGGCATGAGGCCATGGCTACGTGGTAATGATAGTCTGACATTATACATTCCATCATTATGAAAGTGGTTTTTGATATTGCATGAGATTATTCGACTAGTAGAATATCCATGTGAATAAGTAAATAGAATTATTTCGTTTTCTTTCTTCCATATTATTCTGAAGGTCAAGTTTAGAAGGATTTTGTTTTAGTTATACATTGACTTAAATGTTTATGCATATTTATGAAAATTTCTTCTATATTGTTATCCTTATTGAGCATCTAAGCTCACCCATTTCAAAGTTTTATTTTTCCCTGGATGTGAAGAAGTAATTTAGGAATGACTTGTAGGAATAATATCAGGGGAAATAAAGACAAGATGTTGTTGTAGTTTTTTTACATGATGATGTAATGTAAAAATGTATGAATATATATAGTGATTCCAAGGATACTAAACTAATCGATCATTTGAGACTTGATCTTTTGTGATCATGCCAATGTTATGTAATAATGCACTGACTCTTGGTAACTAGGGTCAGGGCGTTACACTAACAATGATGTCTCATGATATCTATAGTTAGTACTAATGGTCCATAATGAATATGATGTATCAATATTTTTGGTTAGATGTTTTAGTTTTCAGCTGGGGGAAGCTGAACATCTAGGTCCAAATAGGATTTTGCAGCATTTTTTCATTCCATTATAAAAAATGGTATGATGTTACTATGTATTTTATGTTCGTATTTCCCATGAAACCCCATAAGAATAATGAGTCAAGAGTAATTTTGGATCGACTGAATAAGGAATCCCACTTACTTCTTATTAGGTATTCCATCAAGATTGATGTTTTGGGTACTCTTTCTGGTGAAATATAGTTTGGATGATTGATTTTCCAAGAAGGATCATTACAGAGAGAGATCCATGATTCAAATTGTGGTTTTTATAGGGTATTCATAAGGTTCAATGATCGCCTATTATATTGAGTATAACCTATCATCCTCATATTGATTGTGAATATGAGTAGACAATTCAGGTTCTAGAGAATACTGTTCAGGTTATTGAGGATATTTTCTGAGCATAAATTCATTATTTTAGGGGTTTATTGGAGATACATATGGAACTAATGTAGTTTTAATATAATAATAAACCTTAGGAACCTATCCGGATGGGCTCATTCGATGGTATGGAAGGACATATCATTCAACTCTTTTTTGATTGGAGGTAGGTGAGTTATCACTTGATGAGTCTTGTCTCATACCGGAGACATCTGAGTAAGGTTAGTAGGTTATGTAGTTGTTTTGGACTACACAGAGCAAGAAGAAATCGGATGTTGACCATTGAAGATAACCTCTGGTGTTTGAGGTTCATCTCTGTGTTTTAATTTTTGTGTTTACTAGTTGGGGGTAATGTTGTATTATAAAATAAGAAATGATATAATATTGTTTTGTCTTTCCATTTGAGATATTGGATGGGTTTTCACAAGTGGGGTAAAAATTACCTGTTCCATAACACTATAATTTAATTTATGATGTTTTCCACATATCACATATTCAGATATATCATCTAGAATTTTCTCATGTAGTGTACCTTGGGGATTTCAATATTTGTGATTATTCATTATTTTACTTGGATCCTATACAGAATTCTGGACTGTAGTGGGAAGTATATATGTGGTAGGACTATACCTATGGTTATAATGTAGTGGTAGTGTGGGGGAGTTTTGGAGGAGATGTGGGAGAGCGAGTCAGATATTCGATTATAGTTAAAAGACTTGTTCATTGAGACCCCACAATGATTCCGGGAGTAACTGAGGAATTATGTTATCAATGGCGGGGGGTTGTAAGTTCCAATATTTTTACATCTGTGTCTCTCGTTGAGTTTTTAATTTTATTCATTGTTGCAACGCATTGTTTGGATTTGAAGAGCTGTTGTTGGTTAAAATAACATATGTCTAGGTATTTATGTTTTTTTAATTAATAGAGCTCTGAAATGAAAATTAAAAATGTGTTTACAAGTATTTTCTATGTATTTGAAGGATTTCGAATATGGTTTAAGTCCTTTTGATGTTGTCTTTCTAAATAACTATCAACCGAACATTTTCATATATTGTAAATGTATTTCACGACATTTATATTATTCTCAAAACATGTCATGGAGCCCATGTAGGGAATGAAGCAATTACCTATCTTATAAGAAGTCAACATCTTGTAATGTATTGGAAAAATATTAATTTAACTCCGGAGGCTAATTTTTTGGAATATCACTAGAAAAATTAATACATGACATGTAACGAAATAATTAGTTATTTAATTTCTTTATCATCAGTTTTATGTTAGATGTTTAGATGATTTATTTCTCATTACTTCATACGGCCTACTACTCTCAAACCTAAGGTGTACTTAATGTGTTTTTAGAGTGCCATCCTTCATTATAATCATCATGATCATTCATATGATCCATAGTGATTTCTTTTTATTCAGTTTTCCCTTATTTACTTTTCTTATTCAACCATTGTGGTTTAATCTCTTCAATTGTGCCATTTTTGGTTTTGTCATTGATCTTTTATGATCCAGGATCCTTCTTGTGGCCATATATTCCATTATTATCATTTGGAAAATCCTATTGGACGAATTTTTTGATTGTTAGTTAATGGTATTGGGTATATATCTGATACCTAAAGGCTATTTATTTGAAAAGTATGGGAAATATTTATAACATAAAAAATTTATGTGATCTTAAAATTTTTAAATAATGAATTAAAATAATAATTAGATTACCTTTGGATCAAATTTTTGTGAACTGAATTTTGGAATCATGTTGGGTGAGAAAACCCATGATATAAATAAATTTAAAAATGGATTAATGTGTTTTTGTCATATAATTAGACCTTATGTGATTTCTTGATATATAATCCCTGGGTATACAAATTATTTCTTTTTGATATAATATTTTATTCATTATTGATATAAATGTAGTTAAATTGAATGATAAATGGTAATTTTCAGAATTAACCATTGAGATGTATGATTTGATTTTCAAAAATCCAGGTTGTTGTGAGTTATTCTATTATCTATATATAAATATTATATTGAGTAGGATATTCTCAGTCCCATAACATAATTATTATAACGAGGCAGTTATGCCTAGAATAATAGTGAAATTATTATATTGAGCATGATCAGCCCAGTCCCATGATGTATTCATTATATTGAGAGGGATCTTTATAGTACCATATTGTAATGCTTATATTGAGAAGGTTGGGATAAGTCCCATTCTGTAATGGTTATATTGAGCTAGATATACGTATTCCAATGTTGAAATTATTACATAGAGTTTTTTGAATAAGATTTATGGTATTTTACCAATGTTATAGGGTATGGATGGCATGATTGTGACACATGCTCAGAAAAATTATGATACACGTCCAAAGAATATTATGCTTTACCAAGGTTATTTATTATTGTTTTCATGGTTTTGAGAAATGATCTGATAAGTTCTAGAATGACCCCATAGGAAGTTATTTTTTACCATGGATATATTTGTTTTTCTTGGCATAGTTATGTTACATGATCGTATTTATTCCGACAGGGTTCCAAACCAGGTAGTTTATTATATTTTATTAACTGAATAATTATCGGACTTGTTTATTATTTTATTGCATGAACTTATTATGTGGAAAGTTAAATTAATATAGGGTAGTGTTGGAATACTATGTTATACATAAACCCTATTCATTCCACTATTTGGTACATGATATGATTTTATGGATGGATGACTAGATAAAGGTAAATTGGACTTGCATTTAATTTATTGCTCGATGGATGGGTAAGAGTTTGGAGATGGGGCCGACTTAGGATTCATGACTGAATTCTTTTTTCTTTATGTTTTTTTGAATTATTTTATTTTATTGCTTTCAGTTTTTCATTAATAGACATCTAAAGATGCCATTACTTCATTTATTACTATTTGATTATTTGTTTGTCATTTATTTACCTATTGTATTATATTGTTTCTAATTATATATTAACGTAATTATGTTATTTTTATTACTCATTTATGATATTATATACTTCGTTACATAGGTTATTGTCTCTATACTATACTAATCATACAACCACTATAATTTGGAAACCTATGGACTACATGGAGGCAGGCATGACGTCTCATAACCAACCCATCCTAGCCACATGAGAGTGTTGCCAATTAGTGGACATTATAATGGAATTTAGAAAAATGTATTCGATATTTATATCATAATTATTCATATTACATAATAAGGCCAACATTTTTTTTGGTCAATTGAATTGTAAAAATAGTAATAATTAATTATCATGGTAAATGTTAAAAGGATTCTACAAGGGGTTAAAAAAAGTTAAGGGGTAAAATGACTTAAAAAGTAGTCACCACCCATTTTATGTCACTTATTTTACATTTTCACTATACATTTCTATAATTACATTGTTTGGATCCTTGTGGCATGTGAAAAATGTGGGTACACATTAATCTATTCAAATATTCCTTGTGTGTCCCCTCCCCCACTTATATATAGCCACCCCTTCTCCACCCCTCTCTAAACATATAAAATCATTTAGGTCCTGAAATACCCACATACATGACTTCCTTAATTCCCTCCAAATATCCTAGATTCATTTTATTAGAAATACTTCATAATATGTATTTAGGTTTTAACCTAAAGAGTTTCTCCGAAGAAGAGGTATAGTCCTTAAATGTACATTTGGATTTTATTTATTCATCTAACTAATACAAATAAAATTAAAATATGATAATATAATAACAACATAACAAAAAATTTATTGAGATGTTATTAAGTTATCATATTAACCAATATATATATCTTTTTCCATAAAATAGAAAATGAATCCATAGATCTTGGGTATAGTGTATTACTGCCTCGTGAACTGATGTTATTCATTACCTTCCCCACTTATTAGGGATAGATATAAGAATGTATTTAATGATTATATAATATTTTTTAATATTATAAAACTTATGGACCAATAATCTCGCACCTATATTCTTACTTTCTATCCCATGGTAAATCAAGAAGGTCGCACATGTGTGTAGAAATCTATCGCCTCACGAACTAATGTGATGTGATTTTAATTTTAATTTTACTTTGATGATAATGTGGATACATTAAATTAATATATTATATAATTACAATAATAATAATTTATTATTTATCACATCATATATACCTTATTAATTTTCATTCCACTGAGGAAACTATAATGTTTCTCATGTGTGTGGAGAACTACCACCTCATGAAGCCATGAGATTCATTTTTTCACTAATATTTTTAATGGAAGGTAATAATGATTATGATAATTAATATATGTGATATATATGACATCATAATAAATTTTCAATGTTGAATTTTTGTTTACATTTTTTTGTTTCATCCATCAAAGGGGGAAACAACATTTATATGCAAGTATAATGGACCATTTTCAAAAATAGTGCATTTCATTTTATATATTTATATTTTATGGACTAATGTAAACTAATATATAATGAATATATGGGATATTTATATCATGGATAATATTAAGGAATTTATGTAACCATGATTAAATTTAAAGGATCAAAAATACAAAATCAAAACATACATGAAATTAAAAGCAGTTATTACCTGAAACGCTATTTTAACACGGAATTATTAATGGGAAGGTGAAACAACGTCTTCAGTAAATAATATAAGATATTATATATATTTATGGTTTTAAAATAGATTTAAAATAAACCATTATTTATTATACTAGAGTTTTTAATGTGTGTGAAGAAATTCAAGAGTTATGGTATGGTATTTCTAGTCTTACTTTTATTTATGGGAGACGTATGCCATATTCACCACAAGTTTATTTTGTGTGGTGTCTATACATCACCTTAGAAATATCATATCATGAATATCCTTATTATCATGATATTTAATGTTTTAACTATTGTTATTATTTATTGTAGATTCTGATTCAAAATATTACCAATGTGGTAATGGATTTTGTCTCAATTTTTCCTCTTTGAGAAACATGTTATCATATGTACATATCATTTTTTTGAGATGTTTATATAGATCTATTTAAATATAATTCCATAAAATTATTTATTATAATGATATTATTTTCTTAATTTAACATTATATATTTTTGGGGATTACTATTCAATGATACCAAAGTTGTAAGGCATTTATGATACAATCCTATTGTTTATCAAGATTGTTTAAGAATATTTTTATAATAAAGAAAATTATATTTTATTTTTGCAGAATTATAAGAAATTTATTCTACTATATACTCTTATCAACAATTAATGTTTTTAATTCATTTTACACTATTAAATTACTAATAATACAAAAATATTTTTTTTAAAAATCATCTTTATTTCTTACTTTGGTCAAAAAGAACTTTTATTCTATATCACTGTTTTCAAAAAAAAATTCAATTTTTAAATCATTCCGAAGAGAATTCATTAAATAAATTTTTTACCCTGTTTTACTTTTTACAATGTTTTTTAAATAGAATATTGATGTCATTTTACAAACTAGGTCGTTTTGGATTTCACTAAAAAATGAAATGAATTTATTTTATAACATGTATGTCTTGAATGGTGTTTCTAGCCATCATGAACATTATTTTCCTTGAAGATTAATTTATTATATTTCTTGTTTATTTTAAAAGAAAATTATTTTCACAATGGTTTATAATTTTTTTTATTAAGAAGTTGAATTTAAATGTGAAAAAATTATTTAACTGAATATTTGTTTTAAATGATCTCTAAAAACACTTAATATGTTTCCATGGTTAATTAAAATAAAAGTTATTTTGAAAATATTTTTATTTTTTAATTGTTTTTTTTTCAAATTTTAAATGATATATTCCACAATTTATGATTTATGTGTTCTTTAAAAATCATTTTCTATAAAATATGTCATCCTCTGATGTAATTTAGGATTTTCGGGGTATACAATCTAATGATACAATATTTATTATTTATCTGGATGGTTTATGTTTATGATAATTTTTTTTATTCAATCCTTTTTATTTTACATGGGTTATGATAGGATGATTTTCTTATAAATACCACTTATTTTCATGGGTTATAATATAATGAATGTTTTATGAAACCCATTTCATTTCATGGGTTCCGATATATTAAATGTTTTATGATATTGTGGCACAAATATGTGTGATTTTCATTACATGATGGGTTGTACATATTTATACCTATGAATATTTGGGTAATGATTGATATATCATGAGATAAGATGGAAAGGAATAGGTAGTGAGCCTAGATCAATAGTGGACTTTGTCCACTATGAGTGTCTTGGGAGGGAAACCTGACTAATATTTTGATTTAAAAAGTGAACCCATTACAATACCATATCCTTTTAACTGGACCATGAATATTATAGATATTTTTATATATTAAATAGTGTATAAAATAATTCAATGTTTTAATCCAGTGTTATGATATCATGGATCATGATCAATGATTTCATTAGGAATAATTTCTTATTAAATACCATTATTTATTCCATAAACAAATATGTTAATCCCTAATATTTATGTTATGGTTTTAATATATTATTATCCTATTCTTATACACTTATGCCCATATTATGTTTATGTATTTCATTAATTTACCCTTGCTAAGAATTTGATCCCACCCATTATAATGTTTTTTCCCTAGGTTATGCGAATTGTTATTCTTTTTAATATGTCTAAAAAGAGTTCTAGTAATGTGTAACTATGTGGGAGACAATATAAAACTGTCATGTATGAGTTTTTTAATGTTTCTATGTTTCTAAATTCACTTTACCTTTATGATCCGCATGCATGTGTTTGTTTATTGTAATGAATATTTGTTCAATGATGATTTAATAACTATATATGAAAAGAGTGGGTCCTTATAGTTTTTATTAGAGGTGAAGTATAGTTGACCTTAGAATATATAATGAGAAAACCATAGGGATATTCCTAAGGATATGAAAATGTTTATGTATAAAAATATTATGGATGTGGCTATGTAAATGATTAACTTGGGTGTAAAAACATTGAAAAGGAATGTTATGTTTGACTCGATTGTTACTTGTTATACGACAATGGGTCATACTGCGCAACTTGATTGACACATCTTGGGGATTTTCTAGGGTAATTAAAAAATATTTATGCACCTTCACGGATGATTTAAATATATACCATGAACGATATTGGTTATTTATAATGTGACATAGATTATAAAAAAGGTTTCAAGATTTAGACATCCAAAAAGTGATTTTTCATGATTATGTGGTTTCACAATAAGAGTATCATTGCCCACCAAATAAATTTTTTTTACTAAATGTATAGAACCTAATGGAATTCTGATAATGAAAAATTCAATGGAAAATGAAATGATTTTCCTTCTCTTTATAAAAATGTTGTGGGAGTTGGAATGGAAAATATGATTGCAATGATTAGAGAACAATCTCAAAATATTAATCATGTTGAACATCCAAATGAGAAAATAAGGGAATAATGTTCCATTGAGTCCCTCATGAGGTAATGTTAACAATATTTTATTGATACCTTTAATCCACTAGTTTTTAATAAATAGATTAGTATACTTGAAAATATATTTATTTTTCTCCATTTTGTGTATCATAAAAGATAATTTTTGAGGTATATTGTTTGGAAGTAAGAGTAGATCAACGGTAGAATCTCAATAAGAATACGAGGAAGCTTAATGAAATTGAATCCATGGAGTGTGATGAGTTTATGATCATATTTAAAAATATGTAATTCCTTCAGATTATGTTAAAAAATGGATATGGACTTCCATGAGTTAAATTATAAGAGATGATGAATATATTAGTACCTATAATGACTAGTTTACAGGATTTTTTTGGTAAGAACATAACATTATCAACCATCCTAAAAGTATGTTTTATTGATTTATTAGTGAATTAAAATTATTTTTATAAAGGGAATTATCCATAAGGGACATAATTAGATATGGAGAGACCAATTCATATTATCTCAAGGTGGAAATTGAGATTGGATTTATATAACATCCCAACAAGGGTTTCACACACCATTTCCCCAAACTGGTCTATTACATAACCTCGTGAGGGCCTCCTAATATACTAGAGGCTAAAGAATAGTAGCAAGGGACAAATATTGATCTGGTGTAGGCTATAAAATCATTACTAATGTAGAGAAACACCAGAAATAAATGAAAATAATTTAAATGATATAACCATATCCAAACCAAATTAGTTTCACATGATAAAAAAATAGTTAATACAATATCCAAAAATAAATAGTAGATATCTACTGTAAAATAATTGTCAAATGACACAATGTAAAACCCAAAAACAAATCATCACATAGAAAACTCTCAACACTAGTCTAGACACCAAGCATGGTTCCATAATCCATGATCTATCCCAAACCAGCCATATAACACATGTTACTTTCCATTTTCCTATATTGTAAACATGATGTCTATTGAGGTACTAGTTTGGGATCCTGAGTAATGTGTGAGTACAGCTCAGTAGGCCACCACCAATAGTGTCTAAAACAATATCTATTAAATAATATTTTATGAATTTTTATAAATAAATTATTTAAATTCAAAAGTAAACGGTTATCACATTATCAATTATTCTTTAATTAAAAAAATAACATTCGAGTTCCCAAGGACACCCAAACAGTCAATACCTGTTCTAGCCCATGTCAGAGTCTGAATCATATCACATATTTAAATAAAAATTCATTAAAAAAATGTGATTATTTAACCATTTCATTTCAATTAGTTATCATGGAAAATTGAAACTATAGTCCAATGAAAAACCTTTTGGGGATAGGAAATCCTATATAACACACAATAGTTATTTGAAGATGATTTCCATGACCCAAAACACATTAATAAAACAATCACACATTTGGGATTTTTATGAAAATTGTATGTGTCCCACACTAATTCATTTCCATCGACTTATTATACAGCATGCCATTTCCCACAATCATTTATCTCTTTGGGATTTAAATGTAGCAAAACATGTCTCACACACAATAATCATCTGTAATATTAATATCATATATATCAAATAAATAAAGGTTATTAAACATTAAGCACCTCATCTAATTTCATATCATGATATACAATTTCAATTATGAAAACAAATCGTGGTCAATACATAAATCTCATTGATATATCTTATAATTATAACCACTATTCCAATTAATAATATTTAATCACATATGGTTTTATCCCATTAATGTTATTCCAATAATTTTATAATTATAATTGTCAAAGAGTTCAAAATATATTAATTGACTATTCACATGATCTTTTAATTATTTCTTTATTCAATTAATCAAATTTCTTCAATCATTACATTCCATTAATTAACTAACTAATAAAATAATCACATTCAACCAATTTCATAGTTACTAAAATATTTTAATTAATTCAATAATTAATTAATATAGTCCCATAATCCTAATATCCCATCAAATAATCCTCAAATTAATTAATAAAATTACACAATTTCAATTTCCCTAGTTTTATTCAAATCATTATCTCATGGAAACTCAATAAATTCAATTGAATTATCAACGAAATTTCCCAATAAATGAATTATCAAATTAAAAATTACATACACATAATTAAATCAAGAATATGATATTTTAGTCTATACCACCTTCCTCGATATTGATGATGAACACTCAATAACAAAAATCCCCAATCTAGGGGAACAAACAAGATAGTGTCCTAGATATAATACCTATATCCAAGACAAATCTAATCATGATTCATCATACCTAGATCTATATATAATACCAATATGGGTAAACATAAATTCAAATTATGGAGAAAGAACATGAGAATGTGAGAAAATTACCCAGGATGGAATACTTTTATCGGGAGAGGTACAGATCTTCAAATAGAGAATCGAATCATCATGAACGTAGATATGAAGGTATTAGAATCCATCAGAGTTCCACAAAAAATGATATAAACTATTTAGGGTTAAAATGGTTAAATTTATGGTGATTTCTAGTTGTCTTGAGAAATTAAATTATTTTTAGGTTAATTACAGCTGAGATAATAGTTTCTTGGGTAGGGGATCTTGGTTTTCAAAACTGTACACCTTAACCATGCACCAATATTTGAGGGGGTGACATGGTTGCTCATAAGAGGAAACATAGTTTCACAAAACCTGCACTAACCATGTGAATACATTCTATTTTTCTTCACATAGTTTTCTGGGTTGGGTGCATGGTTTGGTAAAATCATATGAAAACAGTGAATAAACACCCTTTATTAAACAATTATCCAATTTCACAAAAACATACACAAGATACAACCCAAAATAAAATTAACCAGTACTAGGAAATAGATTACCTCAAAATGAGACTCAGAACACATAATAAATGTTGTGGATCTTATAATCTCACTACTATGTAAAATATTATCCTCAATGTTTACACCAAAAAATATATAAGATTACAAGTCCAAAATATCAGGCCACTAAGACCTCATATCTACATCAATTTCCCACATTTCTTCCTGAACATGGAAATTTTTTCATAGTACATTATCCATCAGTGTGATCTGTCCCTACAACACATTCTCCCCACAATCCAACAAATGTATCTGATTCGTCTAAAAGGATGCATCAGTCTTGAGCTAAAAATCATCGAAAATGACAACATAAGAAGGGTAACGGTGATACCACCAATGTTGTGACACGTGAGAAATCTCATTAATAACTTAGTGCCTTTATTTACGATCTAATTGGTATTATAGCAAACTAATTCTCTCCACAATCTCAAAATTTCCAACAAAACTGGGAGGAAAATTTCCCTGTCTCTATATCATGCGGTGACCCAAATATCAGATACACCTGATGGAATAAATAACCACACACACTAAACTCAAGGGGTTATTGATGTCTATCTGTATAAAATTTAATATACACTAAGATTTAACAATATGCTACTGAATAATGTAAACCTGCTAAATCATCTCCGACATGACAGTTGATCTCAATATCTACGACTCACCTGCATCCACCCATCATAGATGTGATATGAATGGCATACCTTAATGAGACCTATTTGGTTCCATCAGAATAGTCTCATTACAAAATTTATTATAGCTGAACTCTACCAGTGTCATATGATTCTCTCAAGACCCAGCAAAGTCAAAAGCACATGCTCATATCATATCCCCAAGAACCTATATATTATGCTCCTATATCCCATATGTCTATGGGTAGAATTCCATAATCAGTAAAACATGTGTACTAAGAACCTTATAAATTACTTCCCTAAAGTGATATGTAACACATGTGTCATGGTCTGAAACAATACTATCTGGCACCCCAATTAATCCTGAAATTTCCCAAACATATTGAACTCCCAAATTTTCCACTATGAATGTTTTTAGTAGAAGTAATAAATAGTATTTAATCTTTATTCATCCCAAATCAACCAAAATAGTGTCATTATTTTTAGGTATCCTCAGTTTACCCCCAAAAAATTCATAGTAACATCAACCCACTTCCATTCAAGAATGGACAATGGATGTTGTAAACCACTAGGTGGTTTATGCTCTGCTTTCACCTATATATAGGTATAAAATCATGACATGAACCCTGTTATATCCTTTTTTGTGCTTGGATATAAAAATTTCCATCATAGGACATGATAAAGTTTTGTCACACCAAGAAGCACAACCACATAGAGACATGAAATTCATGCATCAACTACTCATGTATGAACATTGGCATAGTAAAATTGTTCTTAGCACAAATTATATCATCCTCATCAATGGTCCAATATGATTGTGTCTCCCCACCTCCAGGGCTTTCCCTCATGGAATAACATAATGAATTGTAAAACCTATGATCTATAATCTTTCCCTATGGCATATACCCCACTACAACTAATATGAGATTCACTAATCCTGGTTATCCGGAATCTCAACATACATCTCAACTAGTGAACTCATAATCATTTACTCAAAACTAGACTCATGAACTGCCTGCGTTTGAGTTTTCTTTCATAGTGAATTAGCAGCACTGTTTCCAATCCTGAATGTATATTGTATCCAAAAATTAAATTAGTATATTTACTCAAACCACATCTACTTCTAGATATTAAAATATCACTACAAAAAGTTATACATTAAACTCTTATGATCAGTATGCATAGTAAACAATTTCCAGAATAGATAATGATTGTAATGCCCAACCCCAAAATCCCAGAGCCAGTGTATTATTTAAATACATTAGAATGATTACATGGAATAAAATAATGAAGAACCAAATAATTTAGTAGTTTTGAAAAAATAGATACATACATAGGTTCAACATTACATTTTGAAAATAAATACAACACATAAGTTTTATTGGGAACATCCACAACTCTATGTTTATCCTTATAGGTCATTCATAATAAGCTTCTTAATGTAATAATAAAATTAAACATAAGAAGGGGGTGAGCTCATATGCTCAAAAAGGGTAAGAAATACAACATAATATATCGTAAACATAAACATTCGGCATGGTAAATAACTAAAAACACATTGCATTAAAATCTAATAATCATGAACACATTATGGAAGGAATTTGAGCTGAGTAAATAATGATATAATAAAACATAACCATAGGTATTCTAATAGTTTAATAACCACATGAACTATTAATTTTTAGCTTCAATATGAGGGAAATATATATGTCGAACATTATCAAACATACCATCAAGGTCTCATGAGAAGGAAAAAAATATTCATTTTGTTAAGGCCTCATGCCATGACCATAGTGTGTTTCATGATACCTATGGATGCAACAATGGGCTATAGTGATCCTCAAATGACCCTTACTAAGTAAAATTCATTCCTCATATAAAGGGGATAAATAGAAACATCATAAAAAATCATATTGAATCTAACATATGAAATTAATATTATATTCCCCGAACATTAAGCATAAACACTAACTATTCGATGTAAATTGGTGAACAGATTTAAGATATAAAATATTTAGTGAATGTAATCATAAACCATTCAATTAAATATATGGTACGATATCATAGGAGATAAAACTCAATGAAGTACTATATTCAACAAAGGATGTTGGCATAGATGAAGATACTTTTAAATGATACAATTAAAAAACCTTGAAGAAATAATACTTCAACATTCCAAAGTTCCCCACACCACTTTGAAACATTCAAATAATAACCCAATGAAATTCATGAGAATACGGATACTCATTATATGATATTACAAAGGGAAGTACCTATATCACAAGAAATAAATAAGTGGTGAACAAGGTATATATCTCATAAAAGTAAAAGTGATATTATAAAAATTATTCTTACTTTTAAATATGAGTTCTTTTGGAAAATCATTTTTATTTTTCATGAAAACAGATTGAAAACTCATACATCACGAAAAATAAAACTGAAAGTCATTGAAATTATTTTTGAGGATTTAATTAAGTCTTAGTGAGTGTAAATAATTTAAAAAGTGTTTTTAAAGAAGCTTTAAAAATAAAAAAAATTATTGTGGTTTAAGGAAGACATTAAAGGATTTAAAAGTGAAAAGGTATTTTTTCTTTCATAAAAACAAAAATTGTCCCAAATAAATTTTTTCATGTTAAAATTTCTAATTTTATGAAGTTTAATATGCCTTAAAAATATTATAGAGTGAACTTCAAATTACATAATAATTCGATAAGTTACATGAACTGAGCATGTATTTCGAAAAGAATTTATGAATGATCCTTTTAAAACATATAAATCAATTAAAAAAAGAAAGAATTTTATTATTAGACATATATGGAACATGAAAACAGAAGTTATGATGAGTAATTATGAATAAATATTCATTTCATTGTGGTGAGTAGATTATAATATCTTCTCGAATGAAAAGGGAGGTTAACATAGAAAATACATAAAACTTTTTAATCAATTGAACCATACTCCCCAAAATTATAAATCATCAAGGATAAAATTATCATCATTAAAATAAATTTATTCATGATTTGAAACAACTTTGGGTAGTATAAATACACCATACTCAGGTTTTAGTAGTTAATATAGATTAGCTCACAAAAATGGGAGTGAGATGAAGAACCCCTTACCTTAAGTCTGATGGTGTTCTTTACATGGTCTTAGTATATTGGATAACCAAACTAAATTTTTTATTTATAATTTTCATAACCTCTTATAAATTTAAATTATTTATTATAAAATTATTAAGTTCATTCATTGACTTTTTGATGAGCTAAGTGGATCAATTTCATCATTCGATTCCATTTGTTTTATGATCTGTATACTTATATAATGAATGAAGAATCATGTAAAATGGGGATGGTTGTCCGAAATTGAATTTATATGTTATGAGTGAACATCCCAAAGGTTACATGGTTATAAATATCATCTGTTAACGTTGTGTTAAGATGAATCAATATATAAATTGTTTAATGATAATAGTTTGGATTAATTGGTGGGGTTTTGAAGACAACAAACTCATCTTGCTATATAAATTAGACCCATGTGTCAAAAAACATTAAAGAACCATATAAGGAACATAATCTACATATTATTGTCTGTTTTGACCATAATAATGGTTTTGTGACAAGAATTTAATATGGTAATTGAAATTGAAAACGCATCTTCCTTGAATGTGGTAAACTAGCACATCTCGGATGGTGTTTTCATTTTTAGTATAAAATAATTTAAAATTATATATTTTTAAGAATTATTGTTTGAACATGAAAAAATTATAATAAATGCAAGGTACTAGAGTAATTGAAATAAGTTTTTATGTATTTGTGGAAATAAAAAATAATAAACAAACTTGAAATTAAAAGGAAAGTTAAGAGATCCCTTACGAAAATTCAGCAACATAACTGCAGCACATAAAATTTCATAAAACATTTTAATGAAATAAAAAATTGTTATCTCATTATTATTAATTAACATGGAATTTAAGGGGGATATGAAATGAATTATCACAAAATAATCCATCTGATATTAAAAATAATAACATAAAATGGATGCATGGAAAAGAGAAGGGTGGTAGATTCCCTTACCTTGTAGAGTAACTACTAAAACATGAGGGTTGCGACATTGGGTGGTTTAGGATACCATGAAAAGACTAATATGGTGGTAAAACAACCATTTATTCTAGGATTATTTGTTTCAAATGATATAAAATGAAGTAATGAAATTGTATTTATTATAAATGACATGGAGTTTTTTATTAATTTCAAAGGACACCTCAATTGTGGTTTGAAAAAACCATGTACATACCCATTGTATTTTTTTCATGGTGTTAACCACTTGGGACACCTCATGTCATTATTTTCATAAAAAATTCAACAAACATTTTATATTAATTATTACATTCATATGATGTCATAAAACATACTGAAAACTCAAAACTGTATTTTTACTGTTCATGAAAAATTCAAGTATTTTAGAAAAATCCCTAAAGTTCACCTTAAATATTTATGGACATGTAGAATTAAAAAATGAAATTAATTTTTTGAAAATATGTCTTTAAAAATGTTTAATTTAATTTTTCCATAAAATCATAATTTATTCCCAAAAAACAACTTTCAGACTATATCTCTTTTTACAACACCTTGGGAAATTAATCAATGTCCCGTAAAATTATTATATAACCATAAGACAATAATGTAACAATTTATGATTACATTTTACAAAAATTAATTTCCATTTTAAAATATTATATTAGTCAAACAATTTCACTTAAAATATTTTTATCATACATAAAATATAATACTTATACTATGATTTTTTTTTCACATTTATGATTTATAAATTGTATTTATACATTCATTGGGGAAGATTCTATTTTTTTGGGCAATTCAATATACATTAATATTAATTACTATTCATAAGAGTATGTTATTATTCATAAGGGTATGTTAATATTCATAAGGGTATGTTATTATTCATAAAATATTATGTATCTCTTATCAGGCTCTACATATCTTACGGAATGACACCGTGTATGTCTGTTTTTTTAATTTGAATTAGACAAATGGAAAAATATTGTTTATTTTCCAGGTTATAATAAATTGATATTTTTTAGAGAATTAGTGTTCTATGAATTATATATTATATTTTTTGTAAAATCTTGGGGTGTTACATTATTCCCCCCTCAACAAAATTACATCCTCGTAATTCAAAACTGCACTTCTAAAGTTAATAGTTGATGCTTAAAAATTCCCTAGTAGGAAACCCACCTTAGAAATAGGGTTAAAAAAATATCGTCCTAAAAACAATAATGAAAATGACGTTGTCACCAAAAAAAATTATACTTTAAAATGAGGTGACATTATTTGGATGTAAAAATATGTACATGGAAGAAAAACCTAATTACGAAGTTATGATGGAACATGATAGAGAACAAGTTTAGATAACTGTTTATTACTACAAACCTATAAACTTTTGTAAAGAACATCATTGATATTATAAATGATTGTGATAAAGGAAAACATTTTATTTAAAACTCTTTTCCTTTAGTTGAGGAATTATTCTACTCTATATGAGTATAAATATACATTTATATTTGCAAACTCATCATTTTATTGCACCTTGAACTATATATACCTCATCACTTATCCCAACTTATGCATTATGGTGAAATAATACATTATCCTCTAAAAGCTCATAAAATGATCAACATAAACCATTGAACAAATGGTTAAAAAATTAAAAAATACAATGATTCAACTCATTAGAATAAGGGTCTCTGAATTTCAAAGATGGGCTTATCATTAAAACACAATTAACATGAAGCAGTTATAAATTTTCACATTCTAAACATGTGAATAAATTCTCTATCTATCCTATAGAAATATAGAATTAACATGAATTACCATATTGGAATTGTGCATTCTTTTGTATTAAATAAGTAAGATACATGTTATTTGATATATTCATTAAATCCAAAAATGTTGTAAACTCCGTCGATGATAGTATAGATCACTTCTCTATATGTCGATAATCAGTTCCAATGTAGTCAATACTTATCTGGAGTAATCATTTCTTCATAATTATCTCTACAACACATATATATTAAGGGATGTATTTCCCTCAATCATTTTTTACAAATGTTTATCATTCTACAGAATCAATTTTCCATCATATTATTCTTCCAATGACCTCAAATTCTTAAGGGAAAAGTACTGTAGTACAATCCTTATATATCTCATAATTTTTAAAATAATAATATCATAACATAGTTCATTAATCCAAAAAAATAAATACATTATTTATTCTACTTCAACCATTGTAACATCATAATCATTACCTTTATCCCTTTTCTTTTTTAGAGCTACCTTAACATGATTCTTGGGAAATTCAGTTTTATAGTTCCCCATATCCTTAAAGTTGAAACATTAAATATCGGAAAATTCCTCACTTTTCTTGCAATTATGGACATCATGGAATTTTAATCCACACTTGATAAAAACTACATTTCTTCTCAAGCATATACCAAGGTATTTCCTTCCACAATTATCACATGGGGGAAAATACATCATTTACTTCTTCCTTTTATCCATGTTTTACTCTTCCATCCCTTCAAAGTCATAGTACTCATAGAAGTATGTACATACCTTATTAACACATGATACTATTTCCTTATTTGATTAGAACACTTGGGAGAAAATATTCTTTTGGAAATACGGATTATAACCATTAAAGATATGATCATTCATAATCTTCTCATCATGTTCATTGGTGATGTTCTAATTAATTCCACTAGGCACCATTTCTAATATATTCCATATTATATATTAGCTCATAAAATTATGAACTCTCTATGACTCTAAACATGGTATAAAACATATCAATAATTTATGCATCGTAAATCCTAAAACCATATACATTGGTTACATTGGGGGAATAAATCCTTCATAATGGTTGGTAAATATACAGTGAATTATCCTATGAATATCCCCTAGGAGTTTCAAACCAGGTGTACAGTAATCCCCATTTTTATGTACCATGATATCCTCAGGTGAAGCCCGAAACTATTTTTTCAGAGTTATTACTCATAGATACATCTGTGCTAGAACCACGTCCACTTGTAGTTTCTAGATAAGAGTGTATTTACTAGAATGTAACATATAATAATTTCCTTATAAAAAATTCAGGGTGTTCTTGTATGTTTATCAAGAAAGACTATCTCAGGGTTTAGTTACATAATATATGTTTTCCAAATATATTTTCCAAGTTTTCTTCTAAACTTCCATTGAGAACAACTGTAATGCCTTGACCCCAAATTCCTGGTGCTGGTTCATTATTATAATATATTGGCATGATTAAGAGGAATCAAATACCAAAATACTGAGTAGTTTAATAGTTTTTGAAAACTAGATACATACATAGGTTCAACATTGAAATTGAAAAGAAATACAACACATAAGTTTTATTGGGAACATCCACCACTCTATGTTTATCCTTGTTTATCATTCATAATAATCATTTTCATATCATGAGAAAATGAATCATAAGAATGTGGTGAGATCAGATTCTAATTAAGGGTATGAAATATAATGGAGTATGTTATAAAAATATACATTAGGCATGATAAATAACTAAGAAAATGCGCCTTTAAAAAATAATAAAATTCAACACATTAAGGAAGGAATATGATATGTTTAAATAATCCCCTAATAAAAAAATAACCATGGGTATTCTACTAGTTTGATAACCATATGAATTATGAATTTCTAGATTCGAAATGGGGGAAATGTATATACTAGACATTCTAAAACATACCATCAAGGCCTCGTACCAAGACCATAGTTTATCTCATGAGACCTACCGTTTCAACAAGGGGATATAAAGGGCCCCAAATTACACTTAATAAATCTAATGTCTTCCTCATATTAATGGGGATAAACTTAAACAACCTAAATATTCATATTGAATCTATTATTTGAAATGTAAATTACATTCCCCATACATTAAACATAAATACTAACGCTTCAAAGTAAATTATTAAATGGTTTTATGATTGCACATACATAATACAACTAATCATAAAACATTAAATTAAATATAGTAGATGATAGAATAGTATATAAACCTCAATGAAGTAAAAATATTCAACAAATTACATTGACATTTATGATGATACTTTTAAATGAGACCATTGAAAAATCCTTTATAAAATTATCATTAAACATTCCAAAGTGCCTCATGCCACCTTGAATGATTCAAATGATAATCCTTTAGAATACCATGAGAATAAAGAGACAATTTATAAGATATATAAAAGTACATTAAATACAAAATATGAAATAATTAATTGGTGAACAAGTCATATATCTCCTAAAAGTTAAATTGAGATCAGAAAAATCATTTTTACTTTGGAAAGAAGAGTTCTTTTGGACAATCATTTTTATTTGACATGAAATTATGTCATAAATATGTACATCCAAGAAAATAAAATGTAGAATCATTGAAATTATATTCAAGATTTAAAAAAAGTCTTATTGAGGTGAAATAATTTAAAAATATATTTTAATGAAGCTTTAGAAATAAAACATTTTTGCATTGTTTAAGGAATATATTAATGGATTTTATAGATAAAAGGCATGTATACATTCATAAAACTACAAATTAACTAAATTATGTTTTTCATGTTATAATTTTTAATTTTTTAATGATAAATATAGCTTAAATAATAGTAATTAGTGAACATGAAAATATGTAACAATTTGAGATGTTCCTTGAATCGATCTGGTATTTCGGGAAGAATTTCATAAAGTTCGTTTTCAAAACATATAAATCTCCATAGAATAAAGAATGTCTATTATTAGTAGAAATATACCTAAACTTAACATATAAACTATTAGGATTAAATATGAATAAATAAGAATTTCATTGAGGTGTGTATAGAATAAGAGAAACCCTAATGAAAATGGATGTTCGTCTAGGAAATACATAAAACATTGTAATAAATTGAATTGTATTCCAAAAAATTAATAATAATAAATGATTCATTTATTATCATTAAAATAAATAGATTCATGATATGAGACATCATTGGTACGTATACATACACCATACAGAAGTAGCAGAAGTGAATACAGATTATCTCACAAAAATGGGAGTGAGATGAAGAAACCCCTTACTTTAAGTCCAATAGTGTTCCTCACCTGGTCTCACTATCCTGGATAACCAAATTAAATTCATTAATTAATTTCTACAAGACCTCTTCAACATGTAATTAATTTATTATAACCTTATTCTGTCCATTCATGGTCAGTTTTATGGGTTAATAGTTTCAATTTCATTGTTCGGGTTTGTTTATTTTAGGACCTGTATTCTTATATACATGAACGAAGAATCATGTAAAATGAAGATGGTTTTACAGAAATGACGTTATATGTTATTTATGAAAATACCTAAGGTTTCCTGTTTTAAAATTTAATTTTGTTACTTGGAGTGTAGATGAATCATTATGTAAATTAATTAATGAAAACCATTTGAGTTAATTGGCGGTTTTTGAACACAACAAATTCATTTTTCTATATAAATAAAATCCATGTATGAAAAAAGGTTACAAAACTCTATATGAGAAATAATACATATATTATAGTCTACTTCAACCATAATAATAGTTTCATGACCATAATATAATATGGTAATTTAAATTTAAAACCATCATCTTTGAATGTGGTAAATTAGCATATCTCAGATGGTGTTTTCATTTTTAGTAAAAATCAATTGGAATGTAGAGATGATTAAGAATTATTCCTTTATGATGTGAAAATTCTAGTACATGTAAAATAACAGTGTCATTACAAATTTTGGATGAAATAAGGTGAGTAAAATAAATTAAAATAAAATATATTGAAAATAAAAGAAAAGATAAGAGATCTCGTACAAATAATCGGCAGCGTAATGACGTCAGGAAAAATTTCATAAAATATTTTGATGAATGAAAAGGGGCACTATAATCATTATTACATTAAATTGATATTAATGGGTATGTGGAATGAAATATCCTATCATATCCAATTGAAATTTAAAATAATAATGTAAAATGAAAGCATGAAAAAGAGAAGGGTGGTAGATTCCCTTACCGTGTAGAGTAACTCCTAAAACATGATGGTAGGGAACTTGTGAAATTGGGAACACCTTCGGAGGACCTATATGGTGGTAAAAATACTATATCGTTGAGGATGATGAGTTTTTAATGAAATAATTTTATGGAATGAGTTGGTATTTATATTAAATTGGATGGAGTTTTTTTATTTCAACGGACACCTCATTAGTGGTTTTTGCAACACCATGGGCTTGCCCATGGTTTTTACCCATGGTATTAGCTACTAGGTACACCTGATGTCATATTTTACTGTACATGAGTATCCTATATTTATATATTAATTATTTCCTCATTATGACATCATTAAACATACTAAAAACTCAAAACTGTATTTTTACTATTTATGAAAAATTCTTGCATTTTAGAAAAATCTTAAAAATTCACAAAAACCATTTTGTACTGTTTTGAATTAAAAAAATGAAATCCATGTTTTGAAAATAAATTTTCTAAATATTTTTTTATTTTTTTTAAAATAAAATCATAATTTATTTCAAAAAAACATACATTAAGACTATAACTCACTTTATTACACCTTGAAAAATTAATCAATATCCTATAAAATTATCTTATAACTATAAGATAATAAAGTGACAATTTATGATTAAATTTTATGAAAATATATTTCCGTTTGAAATTCATAAATTAATTATAAAAGTGTATTTAAAATATTTATGACATAAAATTACCAATAATTATACTATGATCATTTTTCACTTATAATATATCTATATGGTATTTGTACTTTCATTGGTGAAGTTTCTATTTTTTCGGATTTACTATTCATTACTATTCACAAGGGTATGTTACTATTCAAGAGGGTCTGTTACTCTTCATAAGTGTATGTTACTATTGATAAAATATTATGTTTATCTTTTCAGATTATATATATCTTACTTAACACAACCGTGTATGTCAGTTTTTTTAATATTCAAATTACAAATGTGGAAAAATTATGTTTATGGTTAAGTTATAACAATGTGTTGTTTTGTATGACTCAGTGTTTCATGAATTATATAATATATCTATTTGTAAATTATTGGAGTGTTATAATGATGCCAATACATGAGAGAATAAACTACTAATTTTAACATGAGGTCAAGAATAAGGTAGTTCAATTAGTTTATCCTCAATTACCTAGATCCATATGTAACAACAGGATCTCCCTATATCAATGATTCTCCCAGTCTGGTCCCAAAAGTGTAAAAAAACACCATTACACTTCACCAATATTAGTTAGAATCAATATATGTGTTGTAGTCAAATGCTTCATGAATACTAGAAGGTATTCTTAAATGATTCTATCCA
Organism: Viscum album; assembly: GCA_963277665.1. Lineage (NCBI taxonomy): Eukaryota > Viridiplantae > Streptophyta > Magnoliopsida > Santalales > Viscaceae > Viscum > Viscum album. The sequence goes on along the minus strand of OY728140.1, from coordinate 982,143,695 downwards.
TTAAAACATTATCCCCTTCATGGTAAATCCTAGAAGTGATGTGGTCAATCTGGAAAAGTCTTACATGAACCTCTGGTAATAACCCCCCAAACCCAAAAAACAATGGATATCATAAACATTATTTGTTTTTCCCTCAGAAAAATAACATTTTCATTTTTCTAAGTCCACTAACACTCATTCATTTGAGATTATGTGATCCATGATGTGTACGTGATAAATCCATAATTTGAAAGTTGATTACATGGAATATAGTCAATGTTAACTCAATGTACTTAGGATGATATTATGTTTTTGAAAAAATTAATCATCGTTCATGGAGTACACAAAGATTTCAACCACAAACACAAACACAATCATACATATATATAAATGAATGATTTTTCCCAAATGTGATTAACACTACTGGTTTTTTAACCCAAATAAGATTAACATAAACTCATAATGGATATATATTATTCTATAATTAATCCTCAGTATATTAGTAGGTGGAACTCTCATCAGATTATACCTTCATCTCAAGTTGACCATCGAGAAAATACAGTCTCCCCTATAGTGGTAAAAATATTATCAATACATGAAAGATTATACCTTCATCACCCAAGTCATGAACTCCACTTCCAAGCATAAAACATTCAAAATTTGGGTAGATATAATTTAATCTGAGGAACTAGTTTCAAATAAGTAACTAAAAAACCTAAAATCTAAAGGAATAATACCTCTAACTATCAACATTCCTTTTTCACTATCCAACAGTGTATGCTGAAATGTGTTAAACATTCTTTCGTTTATTCTCTATGATATAGGCAGAGTCCCCAATACTGAACCAATTTACTAATACATGCACTCTTTCCTAGAAGAGCCACATCCACCACCTCTTCCACCAAGACCAATAGAATTACATCTTCCAGACTAATATATTTTAGAACACCCCCTTATAATACTTTGATTCTTCCTATCCGCTCAATCATTACCCATCTGTCGTAGGTTCCTAAAAAAACCTCTGTAGATTTCACTTCCTTTATCACCCTCATCACTATACCGGTGGTGATGGGAACTGTCTATAGAAGTGCCATGACCTACCACAGAGGTTAAATATCACTGGATCAAGGTTATCTGTGACTAACCCATACTCATGCCTACACATCTTTCTATCACCCTGAATAATATTCTTGTAATTATGATTCCATATTTCAAAATTTGGACCTCTTAATCCTCCATAAAAAACTTCTTGTCTCCCACTATAATCTTTTATTAGGTTCCCCATAGATATGGGAGGATGATTCAACACCTATAAAATCTTCTTCAGCATGAAGTTATTCACTTGGGACTTAATTTTAAATATAATTCCATCCTAAAATAGTTATTCCAAAGTAGCCTAAACTCTTTCCAAAGATGTATCAAAGAACAAAAAAACAATAAAGAGCCTAGTATTGTTTATCACAAACATACTATCCTGAGTCATACCCATTAACATAAATACTCTCTCTTTTCAGAGAGTATTTGGAAAAAATTTCTCCATGAACTTATACTTATTGTACTTCCACTCCATATTATCAACCTTCCCATCCAGAGTCCCGATTTCACACAAATTCTTCACCTAACAACGCGACATGTAAACTGCTAATTTGACTACCTTTTAAGTAGGATTATCCAAGTGGTCATGTATATTTTGGATAGATTGAATCTATAATGCATATACCGTAGGTTAAAACTCACTATAAAATATTTTACTTTTTCTAGCGGGGGATTTTCTATTAGTAAAAGGGCATTTTCTTTTGGAAACACATTTTACCAATAAATATGTCCAAATCACTAAACTATTGGTAAATACATTGTTTTTAATGGTTATTTCCATAAATAAACTGATTATATTGAAATTATGAAAACAAGAATAGATAATATATATGCTGGTAAAAAGTTTGAGCAACAGATTAATACAACTAATATATATGTTGGTAATATTATTAACATTTATAAAAAATACCAATAATTAATATCCATTTATAAATATTATTTTAAATGTTGGTGTTCCATTATTTTTTGTTTAAATTTAATTTTGTGGTTGTTCATATAATTAAATATAATATATTATCATTTTGATTATATATAATATATTATAATATTTATTATATAATAATTTTAAAATTGGATTACAAGAAACAATAATACATTATGATTTTATTTAATGTTCAAATATAATCTAAATACACATTAAAAATTCATGAAGAAACTAAAAGGTTCAAGTAACAAATTACAGAAAATTTTATGGATGTTCAAACACTAATAGATTTTATATGAAATTCGATGAAATTTAGTTTAAATTATATTTCTCACAAAAATTAGACATCAGTTTTGTGGAATCTTCATCAGTTCACATGAGCTATTATCTTCTGTAGTGGATCTTTCCTTGCACAACTTTTCTATCATCACTTTGATTGTAGTGGTCCTCCATTCTAGGTTTGAAGTAGCACATGCACCATCTCTGGTTGGTCGACACACTAATTGAATGTAGTGGACCACCATCACCTGAACATGCACAACATCTATGTTTGATTTTAGTGGACCACCATCATCCCATTTCTGATTATTGCATCACATGTCCCAACTTCACCATTATCCCAATAAAGCCACACCTATCCCAACACTTATCACACAACCAAATTGGATGACACACTATGATAATTATATCAGTCAGTGAATTATAATATTAATGAAATTTAAATCACGTTTTCTAGAACATATTATAGAACAATAAATTTATCCCCTAATTTGTTTCTAGAAAAAAATTTATAGTACATAATAAAACCATTTGAATGAATAGTAAAATCATTGATCCCATTAAGTTCATAACAAATGCATCATATTCATCAAAATACATGTGTTTGGTCATGATCATAAACTAAAAAATTTAAGCATAAAACATTAACAACTAGTGAAAATAAGGTATCAAAACATGGAAATTACTTCTAAAGAAAGAAACAGTCCAAGAAAAATTTCATTTGATAAACATCTTGGTGTGAAAGATACAAAAAACCAATCAAAGAATAAATTTATTATTCCTACCCAACATATTGGATTCAGTACAAATATAAATTCAATTATGATCCATGATAGCATAAAATATATACTCTAAATGAAACTGAATTCTATACAATAAATTATAGGGGCAACCAAGTGTGATTTTTTTAGTTTAGTTACTATCAGGGGTATGTAAGATATTTTACAAGAGTGACAATGAGTACTTTTGAAATGATAAGTGCAATTTAGTTTATTTTTTAATGAAAGATTATTCATTATAATAACATACATAGGGTGATATACATATGGTTTTTATAGGATTATTTTTCAATGATTATTCAAAGTAGTGGTAATGAACAAACAAAATCCAGTAGCCCAAATATTATAATTGTATTAATGACATATTTAGAAGACATCTATAATGGTTATAGCCACATGAATTATATATAGAATCTTTGTATTATAATATAACTGTGGTGTGGAAAAATAATATAAGATAACATGTTTCGTTGAGTGTTTTAGGAACATCAAAATGACAATATAAAGGGAATCATGCAGGTGGTTGGTAAAAAACATTTAATTAGGTTTAAATATGAAATTATAGTGAAATTATGAGATATATTATTTTATGTGTGGGTTGATCACCTCAATAGAGAATCAATTCACCTTATATTATTTTCCCTAGCAATAAGTATTATTGGAAACAATATAACTTGGTAAAATTTGTTAACATACAAACATGCATGAATTTATGTCATCCCCCAAAATATAATCAAAACAAGGAAGTTTATTTAGCTTCCCAATGAATGTTAGTCAATATTTCCTCAGAAGAATACCCCTTCAACTTCTATGCATATCAACCAAAAAGACCATCCACATATGGATATATAAAATATAGTAACAAATAAAAGTGACTCTATAAACTTGATGAATGACAACATGCTGTAAAGTGGCACATTAGGGTATAGGATCCTACTTTTCATCCATCTAAGCATTATTAGTTGAAATGAATACACTATTTAGATCATAAATCCCTTCAAAATCCTGGAATTGGAACATATATAGTGAATTAGGTAATATAATTAAGAATATAATATTATAGTTACTAATAGACAGTAATTTGGGAAAGGCGTAGAAGAAAAATTTCAAATGGGATGTTTTTTGAAGGTAGAGTCATGAAATTTGAGAATGAAGTAATAAAATTTAACTAAGCAATGAAATTTGAGATAGTGGAAACACTTGTGATAAACTAACCCGATTGGTCTAAGCATGAAACCCCTTCCTCAAGATGATTTGAATCTTATAATGCTCAATAAATCAATGCATGACCCTGCCAAGGCTCATCAAAATGAACACAAAACAAACACCATTAATAGTGTAAGAGAATCAAATGATTATAAATATGGGAACTAAAATTGACCCTTAAACACTAAAATTAGGAATGTAACCCCATTAATCAAGAACCCCGAGGATCCATGGTGAACATGAGTAAGAACTTGATGTTGAAAATCCTATCAATTTATTAATCAGAGGCGAATCACAACATGCTTTGAAAGACAACTGAATACAGGTGGACTGCGCTGATTTGATCTAGATGCAAATCCAACACTTCATTTTATTACTCATCCAAGAAGATGCCCAGTGGAAAACCGTTGAAGTAGCTATTAACATCTTGTTGGATGATAATCCGATGTTCATTAAATGCCCTATCAGTGGACTGCAGTAGACAAGACTTGTGACCGCAAAACACATGTATATACACATATCTCCCTCCCATGGCCCATTTATAAATCATTATAAGCTACAAGGCATTTAGTCTAAACACTAAACTAGAGAAAATATCTTCCTTGATTTTGCATGGGTGTGATGGGAGTGTTGTTGTAAATGGATGGAAGCTTATTGCAGGTTTCACTGCAGGTTAGGTAAGTGCCGACTCCAGTTCATTTTGTAGATCATTGTTCTTTTGGGGAAGTTTGTTCATATACTAAACAGCATCAACAAAGATTGGATCTTGATCCATCTTTATGATATTTAGGACGATGGATCTTAGAATATATTTCCCATCATTAATCTTCTCCAGACGTTGCATCTCCACCATCAAATTCATGGTGAAGAGCCCCTTCTTCATCACTATATCGTATCCTTCCCTTACCATAAGGTTCACATTCTAGATGGTTTCACATTTCTTCTTGTCATTGTTCATCATGTATGTGTTGATCAAGTCATCATAATCATAATTTAGTCTTGAACCTCTAATGCTCGGTTCATCTACAATTTCCCCTTTTCTATTGTTCCTTATCGTGGTTAACTTCGATTTTTCATCTCCATTATTTTTCTCTAAACCCAAAACCCAAAAATTGGTACAATATTTATCATCAAAATTCTTATGAAATGACAATATCTTTTGGAAGAGTGTGTATTGTTCTCCCACTGGAGGGAACATTTCTAGGGGTCTCAAACAGTTGGATATATTTAGTAGGAGAGAACTGCCCATGCCAACAGAATAAACCACATTGAAACCATTAAAGCCCACCATATTAAGAATTATTTTGTTTTTTAAGGGTAGTAGATGATTGGTCATTGAGAATACCGAGCGAAATATGAATTCATCAGTAAAAATGGTATATTTAATCTCAGATCGTCCAAATTCAATATGATCACACTCCCCATGTTCATCAGATCCATGTTGTTGGGGTCGAGGAACTCCAAATTTGCGACCCTGATTGAAGGTTTCTTCTAGTAAAATACTGATAGAGGATCCATTGAGGTGTAAAGATAAAACCCTAAGACGTATATCAGGAAAATAAAAAGAGATTACTGGGATTAAGTTAAGGGGAGAAAGGAGGACGAACTATGATAAAAACCCTTGGATGGAGACTGATGTGGGAATCTGGGATGTTGGGGGGGCCGGAGGCTGGGAGGTGAAGACTGTGATACAGGGGCGTAAGAAGAGATGTGAACGGAGTATATTTTTCATATTATAAAATATAAAATTACATCAAAATATAATAATTTATAAAAATAAATTATAAAATTACATTTAATATATTAAATAATAAATACCATAAGGATATATAAAAATAAAAAAATTATTAATTTAAAAAATTTAATAAATATAATGTATATGAAATAATATTTAAATATAAACTCAATATATGAAAAAAAGAAATAAATAAAATTTCAATATCTAAATACTTATTACTAATTAATTAAAAATAAAAATAAAAATAAAAAACATAATAAACATTAAATTAATATTAAATTCAATATGTGAATATTGAATTAAGATTATAAAAAATTCAATATGTGAATATTAATTATAAATTAATTATATTTTATGTATGTTTATTTAATTTTTTATTGATTATCATGTTTTTATATATTATTTTTTTTAAATTAAAATATCATAATGATTTAATGTTTTTATTAAATGTGTTGAACTTTTTATTAAATGAAAAGTATTAGAAAACCACACAACTTTTGATAAATAGGGAAACAAAAAAATGTAAATAAATTAATAATATATTTATAAAAAAACATATGAAATTAAACATTGACTTTAGTAAGAAATAACCTATATGATAAATTAGTTTCTCTTAATTAGGTATTATCATTAAATGGGATATTATAATAGATTTTATTGAAATAAAAAAATTACATGGTGGTAATAGTTATTATTAATAATATATTCAAATTTTGGTAATAAAATTTCAATATTGGTATGATAAAGTTATAGATTTAACTATTGGTAGAAGATTTTATTTATGTTAAATGATCAATACTAATAGATATATTTGTTGGTAAAAACATGTGTTGGTACATAAAATCAATACAAATAAAACTAAATATCTGTTGTAATTGCTTATTTTAACAAGTAAGTATATTATATGGAATAAATTTCTGTTTGTATAAGCCATTGTTTTGTTGTTCCTATCTGGTAAACATAAGAGGGTGTTGAAATTGAATCAAAATTGTCATATCAAACATATATTTCACAACCCTCTCTAGGTTTCTTTCCATTAACTGTATACATGAGCAACATTACCATTGAAAGACTCTCTACATTCATCACTATGCATATTGGTGCCTCAGGTTCCATCATCAGTGGATCATTTAAATCTAGAAGGTCATGTCTTCCTCTCAAAAAGAGTTTTCTTGGAGGAATATATATACAATGATAAAAAATATTCTTATGGAAGATAAAATTACATTAACAAAATTAAAAATAGGTTTTCACAAAATCCATCCTAACTCATTCCCCCATTTTTCACGCTACACATTTAAAACAGACATTATATCACAAACCTTAACCATCCAACTTCCAAGACTTGGTTAATAAAAGTTTATATCATTATCATTATATAATATTCACATTAGACACCCATTTAATCAAATATTGAATCATTTTAAAAATTTCCAAAATTCATAATATGCACTTTTTCATTCAAACCACACATGTAATGAAAATCAATTTTATAAAAACTACTTAACTATAAATATTCATTTCACATGAATTCCTAAAATGAAACACTTAACATAATAATAATAAATTCCAAGAATGATACATGAATACTAAAATCTCATTCTATTCTGAACCAATATTAAAATCTTATAAAAACGAAGAAATGATAATCAAATCCCACAACAAGTGAATCACTCGAGGAGAAATAACATCAACTGTAACAAAAAAACATCAATAAAGACAATACTCTCATAGGGACTAATCTTTTAACTTAATTAAAAGGTTACTTACTCTTATGAATCATCATTAAACCAAGTAGTAACTCATCATATTCTCTTGTCTCTCATTCTCAAATAGTAAGAAAGAAAATGAAATGAAAAATTGTTTAATACCATATTGTAATGTCCCGACATTTGTTCCACACACTGGTGCCCCAAAAAAGTATATTACATGAAGTGTGCATTTCCAAATTCCATAGGTTTTCAATTAGTATCTAGGGTCTAATATCAGTCATGGTAAGACTATACGATCTTTAAAAAAGTATGACAATAGTTGGAATAAATGAAATTAATGAAAAGCAATAACTATAAGAAAACTAAAATGGTATCACATGATGAAAAAAACTAAAATAAAAATTTTAAAACAAAATTTTAGATATTTAATTTAAAAAATGTTCCAATTTTCATTATAAAAAACTAAAATAAATAATGAAATTGGAAACTCCCAAGAGGATCCTTACACCAAGAATAGTTCCCTCATCCATGCTCCGTCCCAAATAGGCCATCCAACATAGTTATCTTCCATTATCTTTTCCATCAACCATGATCTCTATTGGGTACTAATTAGGAAATCAATGTAGGGTGTGATTATATCTTAGTGGGTAACCACCAATGATTTCTAAAATATTTATCAGTCAATAACAGTGCATTTTTTTGTTTAATGAAATAATTACAATTCATAATTAAACAATTATCATATTATCAATTAATATTTAATTAAAAATTTATCTTATGGGTTCATGAGGACACCCAAAATCACAATACCAACTTCATCCCATGATGTATTCTGAACCATATAACATATTCTGTTAACAATTAATTACAAAAAGTGGCATTTCATTATCTATTTCATTTCAATTCATTATCATGACCAATTAGATCCATATTCCAAAGCCATCATTTTTTGTGTATAAAATTATGTGTAACACCCCATGGTTATTTGATGAAATACTATGTGACCCACCAATTGTTAATCAAAAAATCACACAAGTTGTATTTTTATGCAGTAGTCCATGTCGAACACTATTTCAGCACTATGGTCTTTTGATGTAGCATACAATTTCCTACACTCATTTATCACTATAGGCCTTTGATACAGTATACCATGTACCACACATGTATATCACATATATCACCATTTCAGACATATCAAATCAATTAATTTTAATCAAATTTAACCCTCCCATCAAATCTCACATCATGATATTTCATTTCAGTTATCAAAACAAATCATGGTCAATGCTTTAATAACAATGAAATAAAATTACAAATCATATTTATTTTATTTATCCATATTTAATAACATATCCTTTTAACCAATTAAGTACAATCCAATCATCACATAATTCCAATATTCAATTAATTGTAAAATATATTAATATACACATGACTCAATACTTTAATTAATTCTCTTGTTAACTAATCGAATTTACACAATAATAAAATTACATTATATAATCCCCCAATTAAATAATTCAATTAAAATAATTTCATAATAAAAAAATCAATTAATTTATTAAACAATTAATTAATCCAATACTACAATCTCAATATCCCATTATTTAATTATCTAATTAATTAATCAAATTCCACATTTTTGATTTATCTATTTTAATTAAAATATTTATTACATGGAAACACAGTCAAATGAATTAAATTATAAATGAAATTTCCCAATCATGTAAATTTCAAATTCAAAATTATATACAAGTATTGATATCAAGACCGTGGGATTGTAATTTATACAACCTACAAAAAAATTGATAACGGACACTAGCTAATGGAAATCCCCAATAAATATTAACATCTATGATCACAATGATGAACATGATGTAGATCAAAAACATAGACCCAAGATCAAAAAAATCAAGATTTATAAAACAAAGATATATATATATATATTACCAATAGGGTAAAAATCCCCACAAATGATGGCTGATGAACTGGAGAATGGGATAAAACAACACGGGATGATATTCTATTATCTATATAGGTTAAGATATTCCATATGTTTTTGAATAGTCATGAATTATGGTCAAAGGGGTTGGAATCCATCTGAAATACTTTAAAAACATGAGAAACTATTTACAGACAAAATGGGTCAAGTTAGGGTGATGTTCATGGGGTTAGGTAATTTAAAATAAAATTTGTGTGTTAATTGAAACCACACAAAAAATTACTTTGGTTGGGGAGAACCATTTTCCAAATTGTGAACCTCTTTTGTGGGAAGGGGGGGTAAACAATTACTCCAAAGAGGGCACACAATTTAAAAAACCTATGAGCTATCCATGTGAAACCTTCCTCTTTGGGTTCATTCGGATAGATGGGATGGGTTCATAGTTTGGGAAAACAATGCACCAACTGTGCACTACCCATATTTCTTCCAAAATTCTCTAATGTTCACCTGATATCACCCAAGATATAACAAAAATTAAAGGTACTAAAAACAAGTAAAAAGAGTCCATGTAAATGAGCATGATACATCTCCATAAATGAGTTTGGATCTTATATATTACCCATTAATCTCATGGTGTTTACATGACATAAAATATGAAGTTCAAAGGAGACACAAATAACCCTAAAGAGAAGAAGGTGAAAATTTCTTCATACCCAATGTGTTGTAGGAAAAATGGGGAAGTATTATTAAGGATAATGGTAATTGATTTATGTGTGGAATGGAAGGTCATAGGGAAAACAAAAATAATTATGTGAAGAGGTTTACAGATAATGAAAAAGAGAGAAATCTACATTGAATTCATGACCCACATTCATTTTCTTTATGTGCATGTAGTATGGGATTTATGTGAATAAATACTACAATCCATGGGATAATGTGGATATAAATCCAAAACAACTGTTGATGATAAAGTATAATGGGAAAGGCTATGAAATCATAATAGATTTTTTGAATCATTATAATCATGGAACAAATATCATTCACCCCTTTGTTGGTAATTTCATGTTTTATTTTGAATGAAGGATCCCCATTAAAATTTTATTGTTCACCCCTTAGTTAAATCTAATGTGATCATGGGAATTTGTTATCTACATCTACATGTAATCTAGAATAAGGAAATTACATTTTATATTTTATCTATGAAAGGATGAATCTAATAATATAGTGACAATATTTTTTATAAGATAATATATTATTTAATAAATATTGGTTTTAATTATTTATGTATTTTGATTCATAAATTATATTGTATAAGTAATTTACCAATGGGATTCTTGTATTAATAATCTTGTCACATCTAATTACTGTGTTAATTTTTAATTCATATAGTTCCCCATGTATGATTAACTTAATAGTTATGGTTATAATCATTGTTTTTTGGAGGTTAAGGTTTATCATATGTTCATTTTCTAAGACATCCATTTTGATGTTTAGTGTTATGTGTGTCTATAATGATTAAAGATATTTTGGGAGAAATTTATGGAAATAAAACCCTCCAAATTATTATATGTTTTAGTGAAAGTGTTATTTGTGTAAGAATAAATTTAAATTTTTTGGGGATAAAATAAAGTTGTTGGAAAATTTTATGGGTTTTCTTATCATTGAGGGTGAGGTAAAAGTGGGTTTTTTGAACATGGTAATTATATTAGTATACTTTTTTAAAAAAGGATAACCATAATATTATGTCACAACCAGTCACAAACTCTGTGGTTGTGGGTATTGAACCTACAACCAAAAAAAACCTGGGTATAATGACTACCAATAGTTTTTGAGAAATTTTGTTTACGGTATAACACTAAGATGAAAAGTATTATTGAGCATACGTGTCAATGTTTTTATGTCAATAATTTATGGAAGAGGGCCAAATTATTATGGGGATGCCCAAAAATTATACATTCCTAAATAGAAATTGGAAAACAATACCATGGATTTTGTCATTGCATTCCCCATAACATCTAAAGGGAACAACAATATATGAACAACAGTTTATCGACATAAAAATTCAGCACACTTCATCACTATTTGTGAAGTTTTTTATCCAGACCACATTTCATAGAAATAAATTAATGAAGAGGAAATGTTACATGGAATATCCCATTCTATTATGTTTGATTGGGATTCAAGGTTTACCTTGATGATCTGGTGAAGTCATCCACAAAATCTTGATTAAATGTTGAGTTTAGACACTGTGTATCATACTTAGATAGGTATAGAGTTTGAGTAAATAATTGAGGCCCTATATTATATTTTGAGATCTAGTTATTTATTTTTCAATAGTTTTTCTAATAAAAAAATTCATGTAGTAGAGTTTTCATAGAACAGTGGCTTTCACTCAAGTTTTCAGACGTCTCCTTATGAAGCCCGTAATGGAAAAAAAATTAAAGATATAACATGCTGGAATGGAGATGTAAAAACAAATATATTCAGTCATATGATAGATATATAAATAGTAGTTAATTATAGATCCATTAAAAAACACATAATGGCCCAAAAATTTGATAAAAGATTTATACTGATTATCGTCTACATTGTAAAGATGTTGAATTTTTGGATTATTTTTTTTCATAATTTATTTATTAATGTTGGTAATGATGTTTTGAAAGAAATAAAAACTATTCCCTAGGTATATCAATACCATTTAAATTATTTATAGCATCAAGACCACAACTTATCCCTTAACACTTCAATCTATCTTATCTTAGGTTCTTGTTATGTTCGATGTACCTCTCTTGAAGAAGAACATACCTAATCAATCACATGTATTTGAATTAGTTGTATGATACAAAACATTTTTAGAGATATCATGGGATCCTTAATAAGTATTGTTTTTTATTGAGCATTATATTTCATTTTAGTTTTACCATAGCGTGTGTTTGGGTGAAATTTGGAAACTTTTGAAGGAAATGTAAATGTTGGCGGTTGTTGTATAGTTTTTCCACACCGTGTGCCCCATACCAGCAAACCATGATGCCTTAAATATTGTGGATTTTCATGGTTGGTGAAAATAATTTAATATAATGTTCCCTAATAGGGTAAATAGTGCTTCCCTTAGAAGAGGTGCACAATTAGGTACACAATTAAGAGAAACCATGCACCACGAGCAGCAAACCTTGTGTATGAGATTTGACTCCCACAAAAATTATTCAAAAAACTTTCAAACCCCCATTTAAAACCCACACACTCCCTAGATGGACCCATAATTGATTTATCTCAATTCTAGAGCCTCTCGATGGGATTCTAAGGTAGCCTAACTTGATTTCATTGTGATTTGAAGCCCAGAAGGCAGATCTACACCTCTTCAGTTATTTTGTTACTTCTTGATTGATTTTTCCTCTATATACCATTTTTTATCCTATAAATTGTATTTTTATTATTTATATTTTTGGTTGGATATAGATCTAGGATTTTGGACCTAGATCAGGATTTAATGGTTCTTTATTTTTCTCGCTCTTTATTTAGAGACTATGATCTAGATCTCATTCTACATTGTTATTACATCAAAATTGGTAATTCTTATTAAGCGACCATTCATAATCAAATCAATTAACTATATCTATAATATGAATACCGTTGTCTTGATTAATATTAAGTGTATGTTAATGTATAATTTATATTAGAGGTTTAGCAATAGATTTTTTTTGACAGAATTAATTTGTTGAATTGATTAATTAATTGAAATGTGAAAGTGGGGATATTTTAGGTTAAAGATTTGAGATAATTTATTGTTGATTTAATATTGATGTATTTGGAGTTTGAATGAGACAATTAATTATGGAATTAATTATTTTATTTTGAGATATGTTACTTGATATAATTAATTGTTGAAGTATTTATGTAATATTGAGATTGTGAATTGATATATTATTTGAAAAATTTATTATGAGATATCTAGAAAGTTAATTTTCGATAATTAAAGGACTAATTAATTTTGGGATATTGGGATTGTTAATTGAGATAATTTATTGTTGAATGAATTGATTTTTGTTGATTAATTAATTATCAAATTAATTAATAGGGATTATGTTCTTAATTAATTGAAGAATTTGTATAGGGGAATCATGTGATTAAATAATTTATGAATTAGAAATGGAAATGAGGATTATAATTAATTTTTTAATTAATTATGTGTTGATGAATGGTAATATGGGAATTCAAGTATGAATTAAAGAATTATAACATGGTCATTCAATTATGTGAGGAATGAATGGTGACATGGGAAATCAAGAATGAATTAAATAATGGGATCATGGTCATTTAATTGAGTAGGGTATGAATGGTAACATAGTCATTCATATATGTATTATGAAATGATTAAACTTTAATTAAATTATGTGAATTAGAGAATGCTAATAGTGTAATTGTATGATATGATATCCTACAGGAATAGTTCAGACTTTGGCATTGGTCAAAGTAGGTATTGATATACCATTGTCCATGGGAACCTAGAAGACCACGTGGTTAAATAAATATTAACTGATAACATGAGAATTTTTTACTTATACAATGTAATTATTTATTTATGCAAATTAATACACAATTATTGAAAATATATTGTTTCAGATACCATTGGTGGTGGCCTATTATGTTCTATTTAAACCCTACTTGGACTGCCTGATTGGTACCCTTATAGATGTCATGGTTTCATGAAAGTACAAGGGAACAATTCCCTCTATTATATGATTAATTTTGGTTTGGATAATAGATTGGGTAACTAATCATGGTTTGGTTACTGGTTGGGAGTTGTTAGTGTATTTACATTTTAGTTTCATTTTGACACATTGTATGTATAATAACATGGAATATTAGCTATTTAGTTTTTGTTTGGTAGATTATATTTTATCCATCTTGTGAAATATGATTGTTCATGATATGATATTTCTTTCTATGGTAATTATTTTTTCATCTATGCTAGATTATTTCTCTTATAAAGAGTGTATATTTTTCCCATTACTACCATTAGACCCTCACTACTATTCAGATGCCTCTAGAATATAGGGAGTTTCAATTGAGGTCATGAAACAAACTGACTTGGGGAACTATTGTGTGGTACCTAGGTTGGGATGTTACAAGGTTGGGTCAAAAGAGTTTTCATTTTTTACATAATATATGGGAAAGGTAGAAATGAGACTAGTCATATTTGGTCCATAGTTATGAGATCATTCTTGGGAGTAGATAACCCATGTATAGGGGAGAACCCAAGAACATAGTTTGGGATTGTTTTTATTGCTATTTTCTTGCAGCAGAATATAATTACACCTTATGTGACAAACATGTGGTGTGACTTGATTTTTTATGTATACTATTTTCTGAGAGTTGACTCATGGACTAGAATGGAATGAGAGTTTAGTATTCATTCATCATTCTAAAAACACGGGAATATTTTGACATGTATAATTTTATGCACAGAGAGAAAAACTGCTTATGTGTATGTTATAGAACATGAACTCTATTTCCTTGATTGTGACCATGATCTAAAAACTGTATCCTAACATGAAATTGAGTACAAATTGTTAAATGTAGTAATAAGAGAATAAATGGGTTTCTAATGAGAACCATTTTATGAGAATGAGAATTTCTTTTGATTAGCATGACCTTGGTGCATGATGGTTAAATTTAGTGATAATGTCATTGTTTTGACCGTGTCATGATATTTTTGGAAAAAATAATTCTTGTGATCTCCTCTTAGATAAATATGATAAAGTCGTGTTATATTACTAAGATATGTATTTGGTATTATAGAGAATATTACTTCATGAACATGCTTTCTAAGAGGATGAACAGAGGTTATAACTAAGGATCATCTTCCAGTAGTGGGACTTAAGGAATTGATAGTGCTGGTTGACGAAGTAGGGGAAGAGTTCTAAGAAAAATTTTCTCAGTTCCTGCAATTCATGGAATGAGATAAAGTATAGTTTTCAAAGATTATCTTTGATCTAATGACAGAGATCACCCTTTGACATTTACTCGAGAGGGTGGACCATAGATAGATGAGTTGTATGATGAGTCCATAGAGTGCATATATGACCATTTAGAGACTCCTTCTAAGATAAAGGTCAATATGGATACTTATATTTTGTTAGGATAAGAAAAGAACTAGTGGGGAATTTAGGTGTAGACTAAATAGGATGATGGTATGTTATTGATGGATTTCATGGAGAGATAAATGGAGAATATCTCTCTAGAGACACTAAGGTTGGGGAGATAATTTAATTTCATTCAGTTGACATGGGGGATTATGTCTGTGATGGATTTTGGTGGACAATTTTTTGAATTTAAGTTCCTTTTTATATCATTGAAAGGGTAAGACAATGACCCTGTAAGTCATTTCTAGGATAATAAAAAATGTGTGATTAAGTACAAATTTAACCACTTTTGGTTAATGAAGTTTGTTGAGGTGGTGGATCAGGCTCTCATAGTTGAGGATAAACCAATAGAGGCTTTGAGTAAAGGACATATACTTTCAAAGAAGTGATGAAAAGATACGAATTCTATGTGTAGGATGAATCACTATGATAGTTTGGGTCATTTAACTGGGATATAGAGATCAAAGTTGGAGGGGGTGTTTCTTAGGATCTTACTCGAGTTTTCTGTCCCCAATGTGGTAGGTTGGAACACTTACAGAGATAGTTCCCATGACCAAAAATAGAGTGTTAGTCTTACAGAATGATGGTTCATCTATATAAGTTAAACAGGACCAAGAGACAGATGGTTCATGATGGTGAATCTATGTAGAATCAGAGTGTAGGTAGGGGATCTTATACACCTAATCTGGTTGGTTATTAATTTCTAATGGATATAGTTGTCGAGGAAGTGTTTATGGAGATTTAGGGAGTGAGTGACCATATTTGTAGAGTGGTATAGCTTAGGGGAGTCAAACTACCTCACAAATAAGAGGGGCAGAGAAAATTTTGTGTGATGCATCTAGAACATGTGGAGAGAAAGGATAGATCCTCGATAGCATGAGGTACTAATCTTGTAGAATCTATTCAATCTAGTACCTTATTTGATACTGGTTTCTCTCAATAATTTACATATCCTAAAATTGTTAATATTTTGTGCTTGGAGGTGGAATTCATGAGCGGGGTGTTGAAAAAAGGCACAATAATGGGATCATAGTCAATGAACATCTGTTTGTCCAAAGGGTGTTCCCTTGAGGTTGGAGAGTGTTGTTTTATGGGGAATCCTTACATCATAAAAACATTAGGGTTTGACATTATTGTGGGTATAGAATGTTTAGAAGTATACTGATCCCACATATACTATTGTTACTAGAGACTGATTTGTGAATCTCATAATAGTGACATTTTTTACCTTGGAGAGTGGGATATCCAGGTGGGTTAATCGGGTCTAATTAATATATAATTTGGTGAGCATACAACCCAGGATATAAGTCTATAACTTGATGAAGGATGTGTAGATTGATGTTTCTTTCCACCCATAGTGGAAATGTTTCAGTATGTGTTTAATAAATAATTCTTACGGCTACCACCTGAGAGAGATGTGGGGTTTATAATTATGCTCATTCATGGGGATGATTCGGTTTGTATTCCATCATACATAATGGAACAAATAGATATTAGAGATCTCAAGACATATATGGAAGAGTTATAATACAAGGGATTTATGTATTAGAGTACATTGCCTTGGGTTTCACAAGTTCTATTTTCTAAGAAGGCTCTTGAGAGTTTGTTCTTGTCTGTTGATTATGAAAAGATGAGTCTAATGATAGTGAAAAACTAGTACACTCTTCTAAAGATCGAAGATCAACATGACCAGTTGAGTGGATGTTGGGTATTATCAAAGATAGACATGATATAATGGTACCCTCGGTTGAGAGTTCAGACCTCTAATATAACGAGAAATTCCTTCATAAAAGGTGTACCTATATGATTTTTTTGTAATTCTCTTTGGGTAGAAGGACACACAAAAAGTGATTATGGCCTTGATGAATAAAATATTTCATCTGTACCAGGATTAGTTTGCGGTGGTGTTTGTGGATGACATCTTGGTCTACTAAAAAACTCATCAATATCATGACCAACGTCATAACAACATCATGAGTACACTGATAGTGTATCAACTATAGGCTATTATATGTTGGTGTTAATTTTTTATTGAAAATGTACACTTCTTGGGTGAAATCATCTTAGAGGAACGTGTGTTATTGGAACCATAGTTGGCGCCCGAAGTAGTTTCTAGGATAATACCAAGAAGGTATTTGATATCCATAGGTTTCTGGGGTCTGTAGGATATTATAAGAGATTTGTCCATGATTTTTCCCTTTTAGAAGAACCAGTATTCGGCTTGACAAATATGGGGATAATTTATTAATGGTCGGGATTGTGTGAGAATTTATACTAAGAGCTGAATAATCATCGGACATCGGCACAGATATTGATCCCACTTGAGCTACTAGAGAAGTATATTCTGCATTGTGATTCTTTTAGGATTGATGTTATGGAAGTGTTGATGACAGGGGATGGAGTGGTAGGGTATAGGTCTTGTAAGTTCATTCCACATGAATAAAACTACCCTATGCATGACCTTGAGATGGCTATAATGGTTTATGATTATATTTGATTGAAAATTTATATATTGGGTGAATATTATTCTATATATTCTTATCACAGGAGCATGTAGTGTAGATTCTGACAATGATATATGAATATTCGAAAAGAGAGATGGTTTGTGTATTTATATTCATTTTATTTTGATCTAGAATATGATCCCAGAAAGGGAAATAATATTACTAATGCATTAAGAAGAAAAAATTAGACGAAAACAAATTATGAGTCTAGTGATTAGTGGATGATGATGAATTTTCTGGCTGAGATTCGTATTGTGGTTTAGGAGAGCTAGAAAAAGGTTATGCTTGTGTCATTTTCGGTGGAGTCTACGCTTTTGAGACAGATTAGAGAAAGATAGTGTGAGGATCTATAATTCTTTACCTTGATGGAATTACATGAAGGTGGAGATAAAATTTCATATTGGACCATAGATGTGGATGAGATCATCTATGTCACTTATTATGTTGTTGTCCCTACACACATGTGAAAGGAGTTGTTGTGATATTTTCATGCCTTGAAGTGGGAAGTGCGTCCTGGTGTGACAAAAATTTACTATGAACTTTAATGAAAATTTTGGAGGACATGCATGAAAATGTAGATAGAGGGATTTGTGACATGATTTTACACCTGATAATAGGTGAGGGGTGATAATCAATGGCTTATAGGTTTTCTACTATCATATACAATTCCTAAATTGAATTTGGATGATGTAACTATGGATTTTGTAGTTTTTATGTCATGGAATTCACATAAGAAAGACTCTATTTGGGAAATTATGGACAATCTAATTATGGCATCACATATCATATGAGATAATTTCTTAGTGGAGATGTTGGAAGAACTAATCATTTTGGATATTCTTCATATTCAAATGGTGCAACAGAATATAGTTTCATAATATGACTCATGATTTACTTCACTCTTATAGAAGGGCTTATAGAATGCGATTGGTATACAGGTAATGTTGAGTATTAAATTCCACTAATATAAAAATGGGTAGTAGGAATGTACTATAAAGGTGATTGATGATATAATATGATTGGGTGTTCATGGCTTTAGTGGGTCTTGTGAAAATCACCTAGCTTTAGTGGAATTCTCATACAATGATAGTTATCTAACTACGATACATATATAATCATAAAAGTCTCTATATGGTATTCCACATAGATCAATAATATGAGGTATTGAATATATTGAGTCAGAGTTTTAGTGAGCGAGTCTCATGTAGTATACATCATTGCATGTTCAATGGATTTAGATGATTATAGATATGACTCAGAGTAGATAGAATTCATATGCAGATAGGTGATAACAAAAAATAAATTTTACAAGGTGTGATCATATATTCCTTTAGGTGTCACCTAGGTTGGGTCACCAGAGATTATAGAGTCAGGGAAAGTTGGATTTCAAATATATAGAACCATTTATGGTTGTGGATAGAATAATGCCAGTGGAATACAGATTGGTTGTCATGTCGAGATATACTACTATGCATGATGTTTAACATGTGTCACAAACTATGATGGTATCACCAAAAACCTTATAATGTAATTTATGTGGATGATCTTGAGCATGAGATAGATGAATTCTTTTAGGATCATGTAATACATTTGTTAAATCATTGTGGGAATGTGTTTCACTGAAAGGATATGCCTAAAATTCATGTATTGTGTCAACACAGATGATTTTAGGAATAAACATAGGAGAGAGAAATAGATATTAGGGCTCAATCGTTTGATCTTTTTGACTCGAAATATTAGAGATATTTGGGAGTACATATTAAGGAAAAGATGTTATAAGATGGAGATATTTTAAGATACCAAGAACTTTTGGATATGTCTCATTTTTATTAAGAGTTAATTTTTTGTTTAATGTTGAGTAATTTTCATTTGGGTTTTACCTTGGGGTGGGTTTGGGTGAAATTTGGAAATTATGGAAGGAAATGGGAGAATGCATGGTTGGTAAATGGTTTTCCCAAAAACTGTAACTCATCCCAGAAAACTATGAAACCCTAGGTATTGTGGATTGGAATGTTTAGAAAACCATTTTTTAAATCATTAACCCTAATAGGAGAAATCATGCAACTAGTAGAAGAGGTTATTGGTTATGTGCATAGTTTGATAAAATTGTGCCCCCTAAGCAGCAAACTGTATGTACATAATTTTACTCCCCTTATAATTATTAAAATATATCTCGAACCCCTATCTAATACCACCAACAACATTGTTTGACCCATAAAAAACTTATCATGACTCTAGAGCCTAAAATATGGATTCTATAGATGTCCAACCTCTTTTTATGTTGATTCTAAGACCTGTTAGATGATTTTCACCAGTTCGGGTATGTGGTTACTTTCCGATTGATTTCATGTCTCTATATCATTATTCTTCATTCCATTATAGTGTTTTTATTGCCTATTTTTGTATGATGTATATATATTATTTTGGGTAGTGATATATATTTAAGGGATATTTCTTTTTTGGATCTTGATTTGGGGATTAAAATCTATATCTTGTTCTATTTCATTATTCTGTCGAAATTGCTGAATTTTTTGGGTGATTAATCATAAAAAAAATTGAGGTAGGTGGTATATATTTTAAATCCCAATTTCCGTGATTTCAATTATGTGTTTTTAATTTTACAATTTCTATTATTAGTTTCAAAATTTATTTACATGTTGAATTAATTAATTTTATGATGTAATTAATTAAGGTAGATGGGTAATTTGGATAAATTCAGATTATATATTTGAGAAAATTAATTGGTAAATTAATTATGAAGTATTGAGATTGAAAATGAAATTATTAATTTTGGAATTAATAATTAGATGTTGAGATATGTGTCTTGAGTTAATTAATTATTACATAATTTATAAAATATTGAGATTATGAATTGAAGGTTTAATTGATCAACTAATTTGGAGATATTGAAATAGTTGATTTTGGATAATTAATTGATGAATTAATTTTTGGATATCGGGACTGTGAATAGAGGTTATTAATTTATAAATTAAATATTAAATATTTCTTAATTAATTATTAAATTAATTAATTGGGTTGTTTTGATTAAATAAGTGGGTAATTGGTTAAGGTGAATTATGTGATTACATAATAGTTGAATTAATAATTTAATTGATGTGGATAATTAATTTATGAATTAATTATAAGTTCATGAATTTTAAGATGAAACATAAATGTTTGAAAAAAATAATGAGAACATAGTAGTTAAATCTTGCATGGTACAAATTTGAACATAGGAATTCAAGTATGAACTAATGAAGGAAAATATGGGAATGCAATTGTGTTATTTGTGAATGGCAACACAATAATTCAATTATGTATTAATGAATGGTAAAATGTTGATAAAATTGTGTGAATTAAGGAATCGTATAAAGTGAATTCTGATATGAGACATCCTTTTAGAATAGTTCATACTCTCACATGGGCCGAAGAAGGTGTTGAAATATTGGTGTCCAAGGGAATCTGGAAGTTTATATAGTTAAAAAGATTAATTGATAATGTGATAACTATTTATTTATTTATTTTAAATTCTTATTTAAAAAACCAAATCCACAATTATTGATTGGATTTAATTTTAGACGCCATTGGTGGTGGCCTACTAATTTTGAATCACACGCTACCTAGCTTGTCTCATTGTAATTGAATATATTTCATGGTGTCAGGACACGATAAAGGTAAATTATTTATGATTGATGATAGATTTGGGAAGGAGAATGGATGTGGGAACCAGATGTGGATTGGGACCCACTTGGGAGTTTTCAGTTTCATTACTTTTGAGTTTCATTTTGAAACATCACATGTACATTATAATGACATAATTACTGTTCAGTTTTGGTATTGTATTTTCAGTTTTGGTCATCCTGTGATAATGGGATGTTCATGTTATTAAATTACATTCTTTGTTTATTTTTTATTTATCTCCACTGGTGTATTTCATTGACAAATATGGTATATTTTTCTCCATGACTGACATTATACCCACACTGCTATTCAGCAGCCTCAAGTGTATGGGGATGTGCACTTGCTGTCATGTAGCGAACCAGCTTGGGTCACCTATTTGTAGAACGTGGTTGAGATGTTACATTAGAGTTTATACTATTTAGGAATGATATTTATTGAGAGTAAAAAATGAAGGAGATTCAATACCAAAGTGATAAATTTGTATGAAATAATACCACTCACATGGCCAATGTTTTAGGGAAAAACAATCATCTTGGGGAACCTACATGGGATCCTAAGAATGTAATAATGTCGAATTATCAAAATTTATTTGTATCAAAATGGATAATTTTTAGATAGTACATAAATTTATGAAGGGTATATTTTAATACACTTATAATTTATGAATTTTTTTAAATATATTTAATTTCATTGATACCTTGTTCTATACACTTCACGATGTTTTAATGAAACATATCATACTATTAAAATATTTTTATTTAGTAGGATATTTCACTCTTAGTCATAGGAATAAAAAAATGAAAATTATTAACTAAATTATGAAAATATATCATTAAAACTTATATATAAAATTAATTATTTTATGAAAATTTATTTATAAATGGAAATAAAAAACCATTGAAAATAATAGATATCTTTAGAAATACTTTTCCTACACAAAAACATGATTTATCTCAATTAATTAAACTAATCACTTTTAGGGAAATATATAAACTACATTTTAATATTATATAATCAATCACATTTTTAAAATTCATCTTATATTTTACTAGAAATAATATATGAATAAATCTATTTTCATCATTCAAAAGTACATTTTTCAAAAACTAATTTTTATCACATTTTGCATGCTTATTTTTTAAATTAGTTTTATAATATTTTAGTAAATTTATATGATAAAATATAACTAATTTTAGAATTAATAATTTCAAAATTATCATGGATGGGTTTTTGATTATTTCTAAAAATATAATTTTGTAATGAATCGTGAAGATAATGATTTTTATTAATAATTGGACTTTCATCCCAATAATTTACATGAAAATTTTTATTTTGATATGGTTTAATAATTATAATCAGTAAAATCATATATTTATTAATCAATTTTCATTATTGGAATCAATTTCATATTAATTTTTTATATAATCACATTTTAAACTTTTAAAAATGTTTTTTTGAAAATATTTATTTTCTCGCATCTGTGGTTTTAATTTTAAATTAAATTAAGGAAATATTTTTAATGAAATTAATAAAAATTAATTAAATATTTTTTAATTAAAATAATTTTTATTATAAAAAATTTTCAACTTTTTTTTATTCAAAATTAATTGTAAAAATAGTAAACAATAATTACAACGGTTAACGTCAAAATGGGGTTACATGGTTGTTAAATAAAAAAACAAATTCTTTAAATTGAATAATAAACTTGTAAATAGCCAATTTTATATATACATTTATACCTTATATGAAATAGTTTTTTTATATTGAACCATCTTGGAGACTTTTGGATTGTAAAACATGTGGGTATACTTTATTCTTTTCAAATATTTCCCATGTGATCTCTCCCCAACATAAAGAGAGAAAACCCATATCCTCTCCTAATCACATTATAAGTTCCCTATTATTAATATAACACCTAACCTAATCTCATACATACAAACCTCTACACATCCAATATGACATTGTTTTCTTAAATCCTACCTAAGAAGGAATTATGTTTAAACATAAAGAGGTTTCCCGAAGAAGGGGTATTATACTCAAACATAATTCTTCATTTTATTTATTCTTATAACTCTTCAAAATATTCTAAAACTATGAAAATATATTTTAAAAATTTTTTAGAATAAATTTATATTTTATTATATTAATTTAATAACATATATCTATCTCATATTGCTTCAAATTGGTAACAAAACTGTTGATCGTGTGCACGACAGAACACTACCTGGAGAACACTTGTTATTTGTTTTCCATCACCTCCTCAAAAAAATGATTTAATTACTTATAAAATATTTATAAAATATATTTTACATTTTTAAATATAATATCAAACCTAGCATTTTACCTTCAATACATCTGGAAGAAAACATCATCGCTCATTTGTACTAAGGACCACCACATCGCAACCCGATGTAACATGTTTTCAATTTTAATTTTACTAGGATGGTAGTAGAGAAATATTAAATTATTTTATATGTTTTATTTAAAGTAATTAAACTTTTACCATAAAATATATACCTTCTTACTTATCATTCTATGGTTGGTATGATAATGTCGCTCACGTGTACGATAAACTATCGCCTCACAAAGCGATGTGGTTTGTATTTCCACTAAAAATTTACATATAAGTTCATAAGGACGAAGTTAACAAATATATGAGATAAATAAGAAATAATAATTATCCTATAATCATGAATTATAATTTACCTTAATTTTTTTCAATCTTTTTAAAAATAGAAACAATATTTTGCTGGATGTACGACCCACCATCATCATAAACATTGTTTTTCATTTTATATCTCTAAATTTTATAGATTACTATAATTAAATTTATAATGAATATATATGATATTTTTAAAAATGTAAAAATTACCTTTATGATGGAACCATGATCATATTAAAATGATCCAAAATACTATATCAAAATATACATGAAAAACAATGTTGTTATTATCTGAAATGTGATTTTTACTAGAAATTTTTAACAAAATAATAATAAAAGGAAATAATTAAATAATATATGGTATTATATATATATATAATTAAGGCACTAGAGTATATTTATATTAAACTTATATTTATTTATATAGGAGTTCAAAATGTGTACGAATGAAGTCAATAATGAAGGTAACTAATATCTAATCTATCTTCTATTTCGATGTGACATATGTCATAATCACAACATGTTTATTTTGTGTGGGGTATATACTGACCATTTGGAATGTAATGTCATGAATATAATTGTTTAATGATATTATATGTTTCATTTGATTTATTTTGTATTGGGTATTGTGATTCAAAAGATTACCAAAGTTTTATTATATTGAGTCACAATTTGCCTTGTATGGGAAATATGTTATTCTTTGAACCTATTTTATTTTATGTGGTGTATATACAAACCCATTTAATTTTAATATAATGAAATCATTTATTTTTATGATATTAAATTTTTAATTTAATGTTACTCTTTCATTGGTATTATTTGTCAATGTTACCTAAGTGGTAAATGATTTACATTACAATATCATCATTTATCTGGTTTTTTTAATATTATGATTAAAATGAAGAAATATTATAAACAATACCTCCTTACACACATGTATTTTATTATCCTATAGGTATGTATCGGGAATAATTTTCCTTGCATTAATTTTCCTCCCAAAAATTACTAAATGTACTAAAAGATATTTCATAAGGTAAATCATCATTATTTCAATTATCACTCAAATACCAATTTTATTATATAAACATGTTTTCTAAACATATATTGAAATTTTTTTATCCTAGGTAAATGTAATCAAAAGACATTTCAACCCATGTTTGACATCCAAAAAGGGTTTTAAAATGAATCTTCATGTCATTTTCTAATCATTTCTGATTTGGAATTTATCTAAAATAAGAAATGAAACATTATTTTAACATGTACAACATGAATAAAATTTCACAACATAGTGAAAATTACTTTCAATAATGCTTACTATATAAATTTTAAATGTAATTTTATAAGAAAAAATTTTCACATTGTTTTATAAATTTATTATTTTATATTGTTTATTTTTAAGGATAAAATTTAATTTTCCCAATGAAATGTATTAAATTATATTTAAAGAATCCTTTATATGTTTCCAATGATATATTAAATGAAATTGATTTAGAATATGTAATATTTTTTAAAAATTGTTTTTTAATGTAGTTGGAATATTTTTGTCAACAAATGTTCCAAGTGATATTTTAAAATCATATTCCATCTATGATTCCAACCTTATATTTATCAAAAAAAATTAATGGTACATGAACCAATGATATCATAATCATTATTTTCCAAGAATGTTTATATTTATGATGATATTTAAACTCATTTATTTTCTACGTATTACTCTATGATGAAATGTTTTATAAATCCCATTAATATTTATGGAATCTAATATGATGAATGTTTTATGAAGACTATATATTTTCATGGGATATGATCTAATGAATATATAATGATCTTGTGGAACACATATGTATTATTTTTATTACGTAGTTGGTGGAACCTATATATACCTCTAATGAATTGGGTCATGATAAATATCTTTTGAGATAAATAGGGCTGGAATGTTGAGT
The DNA here is from genome assembly GCA_963277665.1 of Viscum album. NCBI lineage: Eukaryota > Viridiplantae > Streptophyta > Magnoliopsida > Santalales > Viscaceae > Viscum > Viscum album. The sequence goes on along the minus strand of OY728140.1, from coordinate 982,117,107 downwards.
GAACCCAATTTATTAAGGGGATTTATTTACTATTATTGTCTTGGGAGAAAACCTTGAATACTATGATATTTTGGACAGTTAACCAATTCTACTAAGATAGAATTATAAATTATCCTTTAATACTATGATAATTATTATCTAGGATTATTTATATGAAAAATTTCATGTATTATTCCAAATTTATGATAACATGGATCTTTTTGTTTTATTTCATAAGGATTCATGTCTTATGAAGTTCAATGGTTTATTAAATGACTCAAAATTTTATTCATTTAAATAAAAGTTGTAGTTTTTTATATCATGATCATGTTCTCAAACCTTATTCTCATATTATGTTTACATTTCCCCCATGTTTATCCTCACAGAGCATATGATCTCACCGACTCTTATGTTTATTTTCTCAATGTTTTGATGATTGGATTTAATTTTTATCTATATTATAAGGGTTACAGATATAGAAAACATAGTTCGATATGTTGTATTAATCTTATGAACTACTTTTTTATCATTACATATATGAAAAGGAACTATACCTTTATGATCCACATGCTTGTGTTTGTGTAATGTAATGAGTATTCCTATTTTAAAATTTTATATCTATGTTGGAATATCATGTATTTCTATATTTTTATCCTAATAAAAAGGAAATAAAATACATTAAATATGTATCTATAAAATAATTGTTGATAGGATAGGGGTGTTCCTTTCAAATAATTTTGTTTTTCATAAACTCAAAAAAGCTAATGGTCTATTCTATAAAGTAATAAACTAGGTCAGGTATTCACCTATATAATTTAATCTCTTTATTTAAGTGAGTATTATTCCTCCCACTAAGATAGAAGGTATTGAAGAGAATTTTTTCTTCACTGTGAACATAAATACAACAAAAACCTAGATGTTTTTATTCTCTGTTTTAATTATGATATTTATTTTTTAATCACTTCACTCACATTTATTTATTATATTCATCAAATAAATATCACTCTAAAAACTTATAATTATCATTATAATTTTGGAATAAACTATTAACACTCTCTATATATTCATTTTCTATCTATATTTGGGAAAAATATTATAAAGTAAGGTTATATTAATGATAGATTTTTATCTATTTATTATTCCATTTTTTACATTTCTATTGTCCAAAAAATATAATAGAATTAATATTTTATGGAAAGAAATTTTTTGTTTTCAATGGAATGCTAGAAAGCTAAATTGGAATATCCTCATAGACAACATCACATAAATGTAGAAACTTATATAAATAGGAAGGTTCATTTGGAGTTTTTAATGGAATATTTTAAATGAATATTGGATAGTTATTATTGATCATTGTATATTTTATGTATTATATTAGGATATGCTGATTAGAAATTATGCTTCCATGTATCTGTTAAATTAAAAAAATCCGGGATTTATATTATTTTTCCTTATATAGAAACATGTATAGTCATATTTCACCATGAAAATATTATTATGAAATTTGGAGGATATTGGAATCTACTCCTCAGAGCCCTGATAAGCAATGTAGAAATTAATTAGGAATACATCAGGTGACATTTCATGATTTTTTAATATATGATAATGAAACAATTAGTGAGATATACAACTGATTTACTATGGTATTTAATGGAATTGTTTATCTCAAAGAGACCGTGAATAACAGATTAATTATTAAAAAAATAATTTAATCATTTCTAAATAATTACAACTCAAATTTGGTTGAAATTAATGAAAGAATACATTTCACCATATATACAACGAATGAAGTGATTAAATTTAATGCTTAAAATGTGATGGAATTTATGAGGAATTATAGGGATGTTTTTTAAAAAATAATAGTACAAAAATTACATCAAATAATAAATTTTCAACTCGCTAATCTAATAAGGATTCCTAGACACGTGATGAAGATCATGTTGAATACTTAACAAATGATATTTAAAAGTTTATTAAAAGAAAAAGTGAATTGAGGAAACTGTACCAAAGGGACTACGTTAAATATAAAATAATGGGAAAGAAATGTTACTTTATTAAGTAAAATATTTTTCCCGACTAACATGTTTTGAGTTTCTTAAAAAGGGGAATATAAAAGATAATTGTATAAGAATCAATCATGAACTAAGAGACCAATAGTAAAAAAAGTAATTAATGAACAAAAATCATGAAAAATGGAGTTGTATTGATAATTGAAGATCACACAGTAAAATATAAAGCAAGAAGACACATCTAAGATATATTTATCAACTACTCAAAAAAATTGTGTAAGTACTAAATATGATTCTATCACATAATATAAAAAAAATTAGAATGAGTTTGATTACATATTTAATGAAAATTAATGGTTAAAAAATATTTTTTAAATGTTTTTGAATTATAGGATGGATTAAAAGGAAGACCTAATAAATTTAAAAAGGAAGATAACAATCAAATTCATGAATCTAAAAGTGATGATAAGAAGGATAAAAGTTTCATTGATAAACATAATAAACTATTAGAATCAAATCACGAAAAGAAAAGAAAAGATAAAGGTTGATAATGAAATAGTAAAAGATTTTTTTTATAGATAATTCAGATCAACAAAGAAGAGTTAAAGAAATAATAGATGAATTTACAAAAGTGGAAAGTGAGTTTAAAATCGATAAGTTAAAAAATTATAAAATAGAAAAATCCATCATTATTCTCAAATAGTAAAATCTATAATTTTTTCTAAAATGACATAAAAGATAATGAAAATATTAAATATAATGTTTATTAGTTACAATAAACTCTTTCAATTTTATTGCATATGAAGGTGGTGTTTTCCAAGATGATATCCATTAATAAATAGAATTAGTAAATTTATTTTTTTTATAATAAATATATTAAAAATATTTTAAATATATGTTTTCATTGAAATTACTAATTTTAAAATATCCACGACCAGATGTTTATGTTGTCTTAAGAAACAAAATTATGAAAATTAGTGTTCTTTTGGATTTAAAAAAAAAATTGGGTTCTACTAGAAATTTTTATTCAATTTATTTATATTCTACGTTACACTAAAATAAATTTCATAAATATATATGTATACCAAATTATTTTAGTTCTTATCCAATTGGACCAAAAGTATCATGGATTCCAAAACTACTGTCTATTTTTTTGAATTTAGGAATCCTTTCTCAAAAGTCTCAAGGGCATATAATATATGGATAATGATTTCTAAATCCACATTACTAGTGATATATCAATATTTTTATCAATCAATCATTATGATGAAGAAATTATTACTTTTGGTTACATCATTATGGGAATGGTTTTAGTGTATATATAATTAACTATTTATGAATATGTTATAACATATAATATTATATATGTATATGAATTTAATTAATATTTGCTTATTATATCAAAACATTATGATGACGTGATGGTTTTCATGTATGAATTTAATAGATGTGTTGTTTTCAAAGATAAATAATTTTTTATTTATATAAGAATAATAGCATTTATACAAATATTTTTTAATCTAACTTAAATAAATGTTTACTGTTTAAATTATATATAAAATGATGATATTCTTTAGAAAAAGATAATTTGAATGCTATTTTTTTCTTACTATATAAAATTTAAAAACATTAAAATATTCAAAATATTTCGTTTGATAATGGTTAGTGATTTTTTCATTTGTGATTTATATTTAAAATATAGTAAATTAAAATTAAAATTTTTATCTAATAATAATTTTATTACTTCATGACCATTAGATTTGATACATATTGATTTTCTTATACCTGTAAGAAATTTTTTTTTGGATGTAAAAAGTATCCGTTTTTAATAGTTGATGACTAAAGAAGGTCTTCCATGATTCAATTTATGTATCATTATCATGACAATGTTTCTAGGTTTACAATATTTTTTAAATTAAATCAAAATAAAAGTGTCTTTTATTATTTAAATTAGAAAAAATAAATGTAATGAGTTTTTATATTTTTATTTTGAAATGGTTTTAAGGAAAATGAAAATTATAATAATTTTCCAGTATTTAGAACACAAAACAATGATGTCCTAGAATGGAAGAATAGTAAAATTTGGGAAATAGATCAAATAATGCAAAAAAAATATAATATAACATTTTTTTCTATAGAATCTATTTACACTACTTGTTATATTTATAGAAGTGTCTTTATTATACCGTTATTGTGTAATACCAAATATAAATTTTATAGGGGAATAAATTCAAAAGTATGATAATTTAAGGTTCTTAGATGAATACTTTCATTTTAAATAAAAAATATAACTAAGATATATTTGTTACAAAAAGTGATGATTGATTTTTTCTTTTATAATAAATTATAAGAAAATCTGAGAGTTTATAACAATAGGAGAGTGTCTATAGAGTAATATATGCATGTAATTCATGATAAAAAATAAGGAAAACAATTATGGAGAATTTGAAAATTTTGAATAAGAATATAGAAATAGTAACTTTGTTGTTGAATGATATAATGATAATAATGATAAAATTGAGGGGATTATATTTGTACTCTATCTAATAATAAATATTGGAGGACTCATATAGATCACCCCATACAGAAATTTATTAGAAATGTTGACTCTAGAATAAAATTATGAATCCCAAACATAAATTAATTCTCAAATTTTGATTTTGTATTAGAGATAGTTCTTAATAATATTAATGAATCCATTGAAGATATTGTTTGGATAATGGATGTAGAATAATTTCATAATAAATTTGTTTTAAATAAAGATTCGAATCATATTTAACACGTAAAAGATAAAAAATTCTAATCATCTAATCGTTTTTTCCAAAATAACTTAGATGAATTTGGACACATATAAAAAAATTAGGTTTATAGCTCAATGTTAATCAAAATAGGATGGAATATAATTTTAGGAGTCTTTTTCTCCATTTTCTATAATTTAATACGTTATTTTTTAATTAGCTTATACTTTTCTTAAATATTTTAAATTATACCAAATGGATGTAAAATTTTCATTCTACAATGGTGTTATTAATGAGGAACTATTTGTACAAAATCCCCTATGTTTTTTAAAATTTTTATTTTCTAGATCATGTGTTTAAGATTAACAATGATTTTAATGATTTTAAAAAGTCTCCATGAACTAGTTATGAAAGACACACTATGTTTTGACTAGAAATTTTTTTTAATAAAGTAAATGTGGATTCAACAATATATATTATGTATTTTTTCTTCAATATAATAGTTATCCAAATATATGTTGATGATATTTTTTTTGGATCTAAAATTTAAAACATGTGTAATGAGTTTTTCCGTATTATAAAAAATGTGTTTTATATGATCTATATGAAATAGTAAATGTTTTTATTGGTCCTAATATTCTTCAAAGGAATGATGAGATATGTTTTAATTAATATATATATTTTAGATAACTCCTTAATAATTTTGGGTTTTATTCTAGAATGATTATGATAACCATCATTAGCTCTAAATCAACATTTTATAATGTTGAATCTACAAATTCAATTGAGGTTAAATTATATAGAGAAGTGAAACGAATTTTCCAAAACCAAAATGCTTCTTGGCCTAATATAATGTTCAGTTTAGGTCTGTGTAAAAAGTATCAGGATAATTCTAATGTGATTTTTATTGATAGTATTACATGAATAATAATATTTATAAAATGAAATCTAAATTATCATTTGTTTTATTCAAAATTAGTGTTTTATCATGTTTAGTTACATCAACTATTAGGACAGAGGTCATAGGATTAATAAGAAAGGTTCAACAAGTTTGGTTAATTTATTTGGTAATAATTTAATTTCATATAGTCGAATGAAATTTTTTCTATATCTTTATTTATTAGTAACTTGAAATCTATAGCTACTATAAATTATTGTGCATACTGTCATTGGATTAAACAAACGTTGTGTGTTTTGGAGGTTTATTTTGATAAAATACATATCTATTGTAATAATAATAGAAGTCTATAAAAATTATGGAAAATATTAAAATAATCTAAAAATTAATAATAAATATAAATATTTAGTCATTTAAATTAATGTCATATTAATAATAGAGATATTTTATTAAAATTTATTCCCTCTGGAAATAATTTTGTAGTTATATTCAATAAACCATTAAATTCTTAAAGTTTTTAGAGAATAATGTTTGAACATAAAATATTGGAATCTTAAATGTTTTTAATTTATTAAATGATTTTTATTTGAAATGTTTGTCAAGATTAAATTATATGTGTGTTATTATTTTTTTTATTTATGAATAAATTGGGAAGGGGGATTTTTTATTTCATGCTTTGAGTGTAGTAAAATATTTTTTATTTTTGCTAAATTTCTAGAAGGGCGAGATAAATTTTGAATTGTGTTATGAAAAATATTCGAAATTTATAAAGATACTACGTTTTCTTGTAACGTCCCGACACGAGAGCCACTGATCGGTGCTCCGTTCCAGTTGGTCACATGTCCTCAAGCATGCCTCCTAGTACGCCAGAGGGTGCCAACTAGTAGCAAGGGTCTAGTAAGTCATTATTGGGGAGACTATTCCATATTTTATCAGAAGAAAATAGCAGTATAAGTAAACAAGAAATAGAAGAAATGCATATAAATATAATAGTACAGTTTCACTAGCATAAATAAAATATGGAAATCCATTACTCAACTCAAAGGTAAAACATACTAGGACAATTTAAGTTATAAGTGTCTACAATGAAACCGAATTTAAAGACACAAAGACACTAATGGGTCCTGACACACGTCTGGTTCCCCCTTCCATGCTCCAACCCAAAACAACACTCTAACCATGGCTCCTTCCCCTGTCCTATCCTGTAACATCAAAGTTTATTTGAGTACCAATTCGATATCCCGTGTATGGTGTGAGTACGAATTAGTAGACCATCACCAATAATGACAAAAACAAATCCCATCATAAGCAGTGTATGTAGTTACATTAAAAATAAAGCAATGTAATATGGAAAACAATTATATTTATCCAATTAACCTTTCTTTAATACGTTAATCATCCGGGTTCTTGAGAACACCCAAAACAAAATGCCAGCTTCGGCCCGTGTAAGAGCCAAAAGAATTTCCCCTATTAAATTATTATTTACTATGTCACAATATTAAGTATATTAATATACAAATGAATCCATAGTACAAAATAAATGAATGAGTGTAGAACATCATGTCTAGCACAAACGCGGTTATTTAGAGCATCGTTCAATATCTCAAAACCCCATGCGTATTTGGAGCATCAGTCCATGTCCCATAAAATATACATTTCATGCATGTCATTGGTTCTAGAATTCCATGTCTAGAACCCCTGTGGGTATTAGGAGTATCAGTCCGTGTCCCAAAACCCTTTTTCAAATCAAATATCAAACTCACATATAAAACATTATTCAAATGTTTAATCATCCTTATCCTTCCACAATAAATATCATCCATATTCAACTAGATCCAGATTTCAATAAAAACCGCATAACCAAACTACCAATTAATTATTTATGCCACAACATTTATAAAAATACATACTAATAACAATATAAGACCATGTGATTGGATTTCAAACCACCTACCTTGATTTATTGATGGATGTTATCCCAAAAAAAATTACCAAACTCCGAGTGGCATAATGTCATCGATCATGTTCTTGATCTAAATCATTAAAACGGAAAATAATATCAAAGGCATCAATATCTTGCAAAAATAGATCTATATCCAAATTCCTAGATCTATAACATAACTCATAGGTTTAGATCAATGTAAATTATGGAAATCACCCATGAAAAGATCAAGGAATGATAGAGGAAAGAATGGACGAAACAAAAGAATGAAATACACTTACTGTAAGGAGAGATGATCTTCAATCCGAGCCTTCAATATCAAGGAAAGGTGTTCAGATCACCTTTAAATCTCTCCAAGATTTTCTGGAAAAACCTTAAAATTTCCAATCCCAAACCATGTTTGGAAAATAAGGATGTCCCGGGGTTTGGGTGGGTTTAAAAAGGATTTTCAGAAATAAAAAACTACTCACACGGTTTCCTGGACTGTGGAGTACGGTTAGAAAGAACCATTCACAAACCATGCAGACCACACTGTCAAGTTTTTCACGGTCTGTACAGTTTGTTCACATGATTTTTCAGACCATTCATAATCTGTGCATACCTCTCTATCCATTTCTACTTGGTTGGAATGGGTTCGTCAAACATTTTTTCAAACTGTGTGCAAACCGTGCACAATCAACTGTTCTTTAGTTTAACATAAAATTTCACCCAAACAAACCTCATGTCACTACTCCAAAATAGAGGTACTTAAAAACTTCAAAATTACCTAAAAACATGCATGATATTGACTCCATAAAGTCTAGGATCATATTTTCTCACAACCTTAAAACATCTCATCCTCGTGCTGTACTCCCAATCTTATCTGAGATTCCGAGCTAAAAATATCGGGCCACTGAGTCTGCATATCTACTTTAATTTCCGTAGTATCTTCCATCACACATACATGTTTCCATAAAACACAAACTCTTAGTATAGTCTTTCCCCTCAACACCTTCTCACTACTATCCAACATAGGTATCACATGATCCTCAAAGGACACATCTATTTCTAGCTCTACATTATCCACATCGATAAACTGAGAATGGTTGGGGTGATACCGTCGTAGTTGTAATACATGGAAAACATCATTAATAACAATATATTTCTCTGGAAGAGCCAATTGTTATGCTACTATCCCAACTCTCTTCACAATCTCAAAAGGTCCAACAAACCTAGGTTCCAACATTGCCTGACATTGTATCCTGCGGTGACCCAACCTAGGCGATACCTGAAGGAAAACACGATCACCAACTGTAAAATTAATAGGTCACCTCCATCTATCAGCATAAGACTTATACTGACTTTGAGGCGTAGTCATTCATTTCTGAATCAAATAATCAAGTTCAGTCATCTTCTATGTGAGACTCGGTCCGAATAACTCTGACTCACCTGCTTCCATCCAGTAAAGCAGTGATCTACACGACCTACCAAAAAGAGCCTTGTATTGTTCCAACTGTATTGTTTCTTGATAACTATTGTTATAAGAAAACTCCACTAAATATTGGTGCTTATCCCATGATCCAACGAAGCCTAGAACACACTCCCTCAACATATCCTCAAGCACTTGTATAGTAAACTATTACTGTCCATATGTTTGTCGATGGAATGATGTACTTAATAAAACCTACGTACCAAGTGACTTTTGCAATCCCTTCTAGAAGAGCAGTGTATACCATGAATAGTGATCCAAAATTATAGTTTGTGGAACCCCGGGAAATCGAACTATCTTCTATAAATACAGCTCTCCAAAATGCTCAACTGTAAAAGTTTCGCTTAATGGCAAGAAATGTTAAAACTTTGTTAGTTGATCAACAGTGACCCAAATACCATCATTCTTCCTAAGTGTTTTTGGAAGGCCTATCATGATATACATGGTCACACCATCCCACTTTAATTCTGGAATGGAAAATGGTCGTAATTAACCTCCAGGTCATTGATGCTCTGCCTTCACCTGATGATATGTGAAGAATCACGTCACCAACCCTGCTATCTCATTCTTCGTGCCTGGCCAGAAAAACCGTCATAACAGATCACGATACATTTTTTTCACACCAGGGTGCACTACCAATCTTGAGGAATGAAATTACCGCTTTATCTACTCTCGCATTCTCGTAGGAACAATAACTCGATTATTCTTATAAACGATATCATCCTCATCTCTCTTCCAGTCCGAAGGTGTCTTATGCCTTCAAAGTTTTCTCTCAAGTCTATGCATCCAGTGTCCGCATATTATTTTTCCCAGATCCATCTCAAAATTGTAGACTCCACTGCAACCGACATGAGTTTCATTTCCTTCTGTCTCTCCTGAAACACAATGTGCATTTTTGCTAGCCATGACACCATCCTTCACTCGACAGATGATTCCTAAACAATCTGAGTCCGAGTCTTCCTACTCAATGAATCACCCACCTCGTTTCCTTTACCGGGTTTATATACCAGTTCAAAATCAAAATACTGCATATACTCAACCCATCTCTACTATCTAAGATTCAAATCGCACTGAGAAAATATGTAATTCTATCTCTTGTAATTAGTATAAACTGGAAACCTTTCACCCAGGAGGTAGTGTCACGAACACTTCAAAGCATAATAAACGGATGCCAACTCAATGTCATACATTGGATTATTCCTTTCATGTGGAATCAACTTTCAAGACCCATACACCACAAAATTATCTCTTTGCATAAACAAAGCTCTGAGTCCTATCCCAGAAGCGTCACAATACACAGTGTACGCTTCACCTGACTTAGGTAGATCCAAAATTGGTGCAGACGTCAAATGCATCTTTAACTCCTGAAAATTTGTCTCGCAAGCATCTAACCATCAAAACATTACCCCCTATTTGTTCAAGCATGAAATTGGTGTTTCCAAATGGGAAAAGTCTTGGATAAATCTTTTGTAATATCCCGTTAACCCCAAAAAGATTAAGATATCAAAAATATTCTTGGTATGCTCCAATGAAATTACTACTCGCACCTTCTCCAGATCCACTAAAGCACCATTCTTCGAGATGATGTGTCCCAAGAAGTGTAACAAATCAATCCAAAATTGAAACTTAGATAGCATGGTGTATAACCGATGCTCTCTCTGTGTATTCAAGATGATTTCAAGATGTTGGGAAAGATCGTCATGAGTTTTGAGTAGACCAGGATGTCATCCACAAATACTACCAATACAATATTTAAGAACGGATGATAGATTTTATTCATTAAAGCCATGAAAACTTATATATCATTTTTAGCCCAAATGGAATCACAAAAAAATCATAAATCCCATATCTACTCCTAAAAGCAGTCCCCGACATATCATAAACTTGAACTCTCAGCTGGTGATACCCTGATCTGAAGTAAATTTTTGAGAAAAAACAGGCTCCCTTCAACTGGTCAAGTATATCATTAATACATGGTAGAGGATATCGGTTCCTCATAGTCAACTTGTCCAACCTATGGTAATCGACACACAAATGTAAATTCCCATCAGCCTTCTTTGAAAATAGTATAGGATATCACCATGGCGACGTACTTGGAGGGATAAATCCTTTATCCGTCATGTATTACACCTGATATTTGAGTTCATGAATCCTTGTTAGTGCCACTATATATGGTGGAAAGAATAATATCCCATCTCTTGGCATGATATCAATAGTAATTTCAACATCTCTTTTAGGTGGAATCCATGATAAGTCATCCGGAAAGACATCCTGAAACAAAAAAACCACTAATAGAAGGAAATCTTGCCTAACATCTTTGAAATACAGTATAAGACTAGAAAAATGTCCTATGAGCTCTCCCAATTGCTGAGTAATTGGCCCTGCTCGGCCTGCCTGGATATCCAAATCCGCACGGTGAATGTAATGGTCACTCGTAGGTGAAATAAATGTCACCCTCCCATGTTAACAATTATTGTGGGCTCAGTTTGTGACTAACCAGCCCATAACCAGGATTAGGTCGAATATTTCCATATCAAGGATATAGATATCCCATAGGAAACAGTACTCCCAGATCTCAAGAGAACATCCCTTGAAATTACATATGTCTCTAAGCTGTACCCCCCAAAGGTGTGACTGTCGTCATAACCCCACTCACAATATTTACCACCAAACCCAAACTGTTAACAAGTTTTTCAGATATAATGGAATGGGAGGAACCACCATCAAATAATGCACTACATAAGGTATAATCCAAAAGAATAGTACCTCTCATTGTCGATGGTCCAACCTTACTATCCACAAGTGTAGGTTGTACTATAGGCAACTATGCTGCTCCTCTTCAATGTGATACCATCTGACTCTCCTGATTGGTACCACTCTGCTGAAATCGGCATTGCTACCCAAGAGAACCAAGTCTAATACCAGTACCACCTTAGCCAGTAAACCTCCAACATTGGGACTAAAAAGGTGCAGAATATCCTCTTCCCACACTTTGAATCTGTTTAGCTAATCTATCACCACCTAGATCCTTTGGTTTCCAATAGAACTTTTGGAGACGTCCCATCCTACCACAGAATCTGCATTCAACAGGGGGTCATGGACATTGATGACGATAGGGTCTTGTCCTTCCAAACTGGTGGAAAAAAACTTGTGTAAGGTCCTGTGTAACTGAACCCTCTGTCAGGTTACTATGTCTCCCACCTCCCTGGCTGACATTCTCATAACGTCACTTCCTGCTCTCAAAATTCGCACAAACTAACCATCCAGTAAAAAGCATTTGTCTGCCACTAGAATCCACCTTCAAGTTCCCCTCAAAGATGAGAGCCTGATTTACAACTTCCAGAAACTTCTTCAGCCTAAAAATTTTCACATGAGACTTAATTTTACATTTAATTACATCCTTAAATCATCTTACTGAAGTGGCATCATCTGCTACCAATGCTGGAGAAAAACATTATATGTCAGTGAAGCGTCCACCAATGTCCATCACAGACATATTCCATTGAGTTATAATCAGTAACTAAGCAAATTTCTCCTGTCTTAGCATCTCTGGATAGATGTTCTAAAAAAACTTCTCCTAAAATTTGTTCCACTCCATAGCTTCCATCTGTCCATTCGGTGTCTAGATCTCCCACCAAAGTTTCACATGACCATGCAACATGTAAGCTACAAACATGACTCTATTCTCAACAGGTGTCTCCAGGTGGTCAGGTATAGTCTTGGTATATTTAATCCAGAACACGGTTTTCTCCAGACCACCCTCTCCAGTAAAATTCGGCAGGTGCTGCAACTGAAACTCCGTTATAAGAATAGACACACTTGTCACATCCCGCCCTAGGTCTCTTTCCATCATTTTCATAATACAGGTGAGGTTATCTTGAAACGTTTACTATTCTTCTTTAGTTGGTACTATTGGTGAATCAGGTTCAACAACTAGAAGAACATTTCTAACTATACCCCCCACTTATCCTCTCAACAAGCATCATGGAGGCATAATTCTACATAGCCAAACATGCATCATAGGAAACTGTTAACAATGCCACCATAATTACACACAACCAATTTATTCATATCACTTCATAACTATTTATATCAATTTTAAAATTAGACACCATTTTCATTTCAATTTCACAATCCAGGAAATGATATAGTTTATCTTCAAAAATCAACCAATAATCTGTTTTCCCGTGCGTGCCTAGAATGATGCATGCCACAATAATCATGAGTGCCTCGAATGATGTATGTAGACGAAACACTCATGCCATTCTGGGCCACAAATAAATACTCAATAAAATCCAGAAATAATAATCACATCACACCACAAGTTCATCACCCAAGGTGAAACAATATTCAACTGTAATGAAAAATAGCAGCAACAACAATCCCACCCTGAGTACTTGAATTTTCCACCATACATGGGATTGAAACTCCCATGAACGAGCTCATTATCAATCTCTGACATTAATTAATCCCCTATATACATTTACCAAATAGTAAGACAAAAGAAGAAGAAAGAAAACCACATTTGATACCATATTGTAACGTCCCGACCTGGGATCTACTGGACGGTTCTCTGTGCCAGTTGGTCACATGCCCTCAAGCGTGCCACCCCGTATGCTAGAGGGTGCCGATTAGCAGCAAGGGTCTAGTAAGTTAGTCTTAGAGAGACTATACCATCTGTTATGAGAATAAAATACTAGTGGAAGTAACCAATAAATAGAAAAAACACATATAAATATAATAGTATAATGTCACTTGCATAATCAAAACTAGAAATACAATACTCAACATAAAGGTAAAACATGATATGACAATGTCAATGACAAGTGTCTATGATAAAACTGAGTGTAAAGACCCAATGACTCCAAATGGGTCCAACCAATGTCTGGTTCCCTCTTCCATGATCCAACCCCAAACATCATAGTAACCAGGGATCCTGCCCTTGTCATGTCCTGCAAAAACAAATTTTATTTTGGTACCAATTTGGCAGCCCGAGTACGGTGTGAGTACGACTCAGTAGATCACCACCAACAGTGTGAAAAACAAATCCATTAATAATAATTGCATGCAGATTCATTAAAAATAAATAAAGGAGATAGGGAAAACAATTATATTTATCCAATTAATATTTCTTTAATACGTTAAACATCCGGGTTACCGAGAACACCCAAAACATAATGCCTGCTTCGGCCTGTGTAACAGCCTAAACCATTTCCCCTATTCAATTCATATTTACTGTGACAAAATATTATTTTTATGAATATACAAATGAAACCATTGTACAAAATAAATGAAAGAGGGTAGAAGATCATATCTAGCACACATGTTATTATTTGGAGCATCCATCCCTGTCTCACAACCCTATGGGTATTTGGAGCATCAGCCCTTGTACAATAAAATAACAATTTCATGCATGTCATTAGTTCTAGAACGCCATGTCTAGAACCCCTATGGGTATTAGAGACGTTATTCTGTGTCCCACATCTCTTTTTCAAATCAAATATACAATTCACATATACATCATTATTCAAATGTTTAATCATCCTTATCCTTCCATCATAACTCTCAACCATATTCAACTAGATCCATAATTCACAAAGAATTTCATTATCAAACCACCAATTAATAATTTATGCCACCACATTTATACAACTACATATGTATAACAAGATGAGACTGTGGGATTGGATTTTAAACCACATACCTCGATTTATTAATGGATGTTAGCCCAACAAAAATCTCCAAAATCAGAGCAGTACAATGTCATCGATGAAGTTCTGCATCTAAATTCATAAAACCATAAATAATATCAAAGGAATCATGATATTGGAAAAAATTATCTGGATCCAAAATCCTACATCTATACCGTATCTCATAGGTTTTGATCCATGGAAAAAATGGAAATATCCCATGAAATGATAATGGAACGATAGAGGGGAAAAAGGAAGAAACAACAGAATGAAATCCACTAAATGGAAAAGATTGGATCTTCAATACGAGTCTTCAATCTCATGGAAAGGTGTTCAGAAATACAAAACCGCGTTCACTGCCTCCTAGATAGTGGAACATGGTTAGGAAAAATTGTACTCAAACCATGCGGACCTCACTGTCCTGTTTTGCACGGCTTGCATGGTTTGGTCACACAGTTCTTCAAAACTTGAGTAAACTGTACTTAAATCATTATCCTATTATGCTTGGTTGGCAGGATATGATCACACAGTTTGTCAAACCCTACGCAAACCGTGAACAACCCAATATCCTTTAGTTTTACTTAAAATTTCACCCATACTCACCCCATGTCAGTACTCCAAAATAGAAGCACTTAAAAATATTAAAATTACCTAAAAACATACCCGATATTGACTCCAGAAAAGGATGGTATCTTACATTTTTATTTATAAAAAATTGAATATCATGTTGTTTTAACATGGTTTATAATCGTCATTTTGAAAATTTACAAATTTTCTCATTTTTTAAACAAATTAAAAAAATAATAATTACAAAATATTTTTTAAGATAATTTTACTTTTTAATTACATGTAGTAATTCATTGATGTTTTAAATAATTTATTATTTGAAAAAGGTATTTTTAAGATATTTATTGCATGCATATTTTAATCATGAATACATGTTACTTCTGTTAATATATGGGATCATGTGTAATTCATTAAATATTTAAATCTTTATGTTGATGGAATTACCCAAATGGGTTTGTATAATAATTTTGATGAATTTATATATAAATTATCTTTTCATATTATTATTATTATTATATTTTCTAATTCATTTTAGAGAAAAATAAATTTTTCATTTTTTCATTCCTTTATCTGGCAATCATTTACCCCTACAAATGTGTGAAAAATATTTCCTTAAATTCATGAATGCAATATAATATTCTATTCACCCTTATAAATTTGTTGGTGTACCTTTACATAATATTATTATTATTCTATTTACCCTTATATAGTTTTGTTTTTAAACATGTGTAAGTAGTTTATCTTTCAACTTACTCTTATGTAGCTAGTTCAATATAATATTTAACCTTAATCACCTTTTATCATACCATTACATAAAATATGTAATATTCATATGACCCTTAATTAACATATGGTGTACCTTTAAATGTGTTTTATAACATTCATTATACCTTTATGAAACATTTCATATTCCATTACATGGCCAATTTAAATTAAATTTTAACCTTATATAACTATTTTTTATATTTATTCAATGCTATGAATCTCTAACATAGATTTTTCAAAATGAAATATTACCCTTATACAAGCTTTATAGTGTGTTTCGTACCTTTATTTAATGTTTTTATCTTTACATAGCTTCTTGATTACCCTTACATGAATGAACAAGAAGCTATTTACTCTTACATATCATGTTATATACCTTTATGTGAGATGTATAAAATGTTTATTACCTTTATAGAGGTCCATTATCTTGCAACAAGGACCCTTATAAATGTCGATACCCTAACATGAGTTTTATATTACCCTTATGTAACAAGTGAAAATGTGTGTATACCATTACCAAACCCCTTGTACCCTCACAAAACACTTTTGTACCATTAATAATCCCATACGAAATCATTTATACCCATTCAAAACCCATGAAATATCATATATAACCATACTCAAGTACTGTTATATAGATCAATTATTACCCTTACATAGTCTCTGTATAAAACATTTTAATCTTAAGATGGTTATATAATTCCATGAATGAGGCACTGAGATAAAAATATTTATTTTCCTCAAGATATTTAAAATATAGGTAATATTTTCTAGTTTTATTTATGACCATTGGGATATACTTTTTTATTGAATAAATATGGAAAACAATATAGCGGTGGTTCTTGTATTTTTTAAGGGAGAGAAGTAGATATTGATATTTTCATATATATATATATATATATATATAAAGGGTGAATGATATAATTTGTTATTTTCTAACTGAGAACAATGTTTTTATGATACTGATTTTATAAGGCACTACTGGTTTCCCAAATATTTATTGTTCTGTATCAATTTGATAAGGGATAAGGATCACCACTACAAACTCTTAATCTTTATTTACGTCATCCAAAAGTCCTGTTAGTAATTTTTTTCATTGGAATAGACTATAATTAATTTTTAAAACATGTTTATACCTCCAATAAAAATATAGTGTATGGTTATGATGACATGGTCACAAGGCAATGAAAAACATTTTTTCACCTATAAAAGGTTGTGTGGTAGGTTAGATAAATTCAATAGTTAATCATGAGTTTTTTCATGATTCCCTAAATATTTTCTATGGGTTATCTTATAATATACTATAGTGAGTTTATGCATATAATATACTTATTCTTGATTTAATTTAGTGAGTACCAATCCTCTCAATGAGTTATAAGGGATATCTAATTAGACTATGTTCACTACAAACTAAAATACTATAAAAACATAGTGTTATTTATAAATATTTTCGATATTATGAATATTTTTTGTAAACCAAAATCATATTAATTTAATATTGTGTTTCCATAATTATTACCTTAAGAAAGATACAATTATGATTAAATTTTTAGATGTACTATTCACCCAACATCAAGTCTATCTTTCATTCTATATTAGGACTATCATAATGTCGATCTTTCACTAGAAGAATGGATTTGTTGGTTTATTACTAATATATGGTATTAACATCACAATATTTTCAATTGATGTTTAATCCATTGTCTCATCCCCAAAATGAGGTCACTATTTCGTTAGAGTTATGGTTGGTCATATAATATGTAATTTTTAAATATCACTATATATGGAATGGAAACCAATGTATTTATATTCAATTAAATGATGTATGATTTCCCTTTTAATGTCATGAATGATGACTATTGTGGTTCTTTTTTAAGGTGATGTAGTTATAACCAAATGTTCATACTGTTTAATGTCATATAACTAAACACCTTTTTGTATGTTTAAAGTCATTAAACATTGATAACTAAGATAGAGTTTTCTAGGAAATGTTGTTGTGATATGTGTTCAAGGGTGTCTCCTATAACAGTGCTTATTTTAGATTATTGTCACATTGGTGTTCATATTCTATTTTTTATCAAGTATACACAGTAGGATGATTGAATTCATTGGTCATTCAAAGTAGTAAAAAATTTGTAGGGCTTATATAGGAAAAAACACAAATTAGAATGGGTTTATGATTTTCTATATGTAAAACCATAAATTTATTAAATATTAACATTTTATTTGATAGCATATGTAGAACATAACATAAATTCTAAAAAACAAATAAAATTTTTATTTACATTTAATCTACTTGATAGCTTGCGGAAAAAACAACCCCAACTTAAAATAATCTATAATATAATACAACATTAAAAAATAAACATTAAATTGAATGTTATGAAATTTAATAACTAAATTATGAAAATTATTTTTATCAAGTCATTCTATATAAAATAAGAGTAATCTAAAATCAGATTATCTTTTTTCTAAAAAATTTATTTTTTTAAAGGAGGGGTTAGTCGCGCATTGGAAAATAATTAAAAATTCAAGTTCAAAACTTTTAGAAAATTTATTTTATAATAATAAATTCTTTTTTTAATATTGGAATATAAAAACTATCTTATGGTGAAATTTTGATATTTTTCTAGAATGTTTCATTTTTTAATGAATAGTGAAAAATACTAAATTTGAATTGAAAATCGCATTTTCATTTAAAATTTTCATGACGTTAAATTATATTTTTAGTTGGATTTAAAGTAAGATTGATTAAATTGTATATTAATTATTTAAATATTAGAAATTTAAATCATTTTCATGTGGACATTTGATATAAAAACATTATAAATTTTTATACAATTTCACTATGAAAATCCTCTTTCTCATATTATTCATAGGAGTAATTTTGAATAGAATATTTCCACTTATATGAATTGGACATTAGTAAAAAGGTGTCCATATTTTCAATCCGAATAATTTATTTTATCTATTTAGAACAACATAATTTATTACCCAAAATAATAACACAAAAATTAAAATTTACATACAGTGGTTAAGGTAAAAATGGATTCGTCAAGGGTTAAAATAAAAATAAAAATCTTAAAATGATTATAAACATGTCTAAATTTTATATATTTTCCCTATTTATGACTTATCAGGTCAAAGGACCTATAATAGCCTATATTTTTAACCTTTTCCAATGTGAAAACACTGGGCACACATTTATATTAAAAATTTAGAAGTGTTCCAGTCACCTCATTTAAAAAAAGTCACCAACTCTAATCTCTTATTCACACCGTAAAACCATATTGAAATTGGAAATTCATGAAAAATAATCCATTATTAACATTCATAAACTCATATTAATGTCAATTTTTTGGTGAAATCCAATTTAGGATGGATTGTATTGAAAGCTTAATATGGTTATCTAAATAAGAAGTAACGTTCTTCAATAATCATTTTTTTATTTTATTTTTTCCCTCTACAACCTTAAATTATTATAAAACCATGTTCATGTAATTAAATAATTATAATCAATATATTATGAATTTTTAATTATATGTTTATTACCTACAACGAAATATACTTCTTTAAAATGGGTCATGTATTCATCATTCATTTTTATAGTGAAATACACAACAAAATATTGATGTCATTCATTATTTTTCATTACCACATCTCACATTAGGGTATTATAATGAATATAAAATATATATATTATATTTATAAAAAAATTATACCTATGGTGTAATTAAATCATATATTATGAAGAAAATTTAATTTCTATTCAGTATGGGATATAATTATGTTGCTCGTCTATACGATGAACTACCGCCTCATGATGCAATGAGATTTGTTTTTCACTAATTCCATACATGTAATATAATAAACATAGTGTAAATTAATATATTTGAATTAAATAATGTAGTTATGATATTAATTAAATATTTATAATTATTAAAAATTAGTAAATAATTTATTTCTAACACATAAAAATGATAACATTGTTCGTGTTCGTGTGGACTATCCCTTTTAGGGAAAAATGTGATTCTGTTCATTAACACACTACCTTAATGATATATATTAGTATATTTTATGAAATAATATGGTATATATTATATTATGAATATTTTTAAATATAAAATCTATCATTATATCTTTATATAATGATAACTGAAAAAGGGGAACATTACTAATGTGTACATAAGACCTATTGTCTCAATGATTGTGACATTGTTCATTTTTCATAACCGTCATTCATGATTATTTTTAAAATTACATTTTATGTAATAATATGATAATTATTTTATATTTATTATAATTTATAAAATGTAACAATATAACATAACATGAACTAGATTATTCATGAAAAGCATGACTGAGAAAACATGACAATTAACAACTGAAATAATGAAAAATAATGAAATACTATTAAGATATGGGTGAAAATATGTTATAAATGGATCATATATACTATTATAATTATTAAAATAATTTTTTTAAAATTAAATAATATTTAAAAATAATAAATATACAAGGTTAAAGAATTTACAACCAAATCGTTGAATAAGGTAAGATATTTCTTAACTCAATCTCCATTAATTGGGTTTAACTTCTACTTCATTGATTATATCAGGATAATATTTTGTGTGTAATGAACTGTCATGATTTTATGCAGTATTAAAACTTTTAGGTGTATTTAAATTTTATACACATAATCAATTCAAACTTTATTTCCTATAGAAATGATATGATATTGGTAATGGATTTCCTCTTATTTTCTCTTCATTGAGGATACTTGTAATGTTTTGGTAATAATTTCCTTTATATGGATTATATAATTCCACTATTAAATTTAATATCATGATTCATTTATAAAATATATTATTTTATGTTTGAATTTTAATTAAATCTTCTAGGGGTATTTGACATAGAAATTCCCAAGTGGTATTGAATTTTCTAAATCAATTTAGTTTTATTTGGATTTATTACTTATTCATTATCATTAATATTAAATAATTATGTGTATTTTTAATTTTGAAAATATTATTTTTTATTTACACTTATTTTATGTGGATTTATATTTACACACATAATCATTTCATTAATTAATTCTCACTTCAGCTTCATGATATTTTTAATGGTTAATTTAAGAGACTGGTTTTAATCTTTATTATTTGCACATGAATTTACATTGAAGTAAATTATCTAATAATAGTTCAATAAAATATATAATTTTATTATACACTTTTTATTAGAGATATTTTTCATTTATTAGAACCATTTTCCACACATTGGTACTTAAAATGAATCAATTTTTTTTATTAAAATCCAAAATCAATTATCTCTTTATTCGGAAATAAATTTTCATCCAAAACCTAATTTTCTATAAAAAAAATAAAAAATAATTTTAAACATTTTAAAATTATTTATTAATAATTTTTTATAATTTATTTTTTTATTTACAAAATATTTTGAAAACAAGTTTCATTTCTTTTTCACAACAATTCACTTTTTGATTTTACGAAACAAATATAAAATCAATTCTTATTTTATCATAGTTGTGATGTATGTAATTTTTGGATGTCATTACTGATAAAATATTTTAAATATTTATTTATAAGTTTAAAATATTATTTTCAATGAAAACTATTGTAATAATGTTTTTTAAACCAAATTTTATTTTCTAAAATAAAAAAATATTTCAAACATGAAGTTTTTAAAGAATAATTCATTGATTTTTATATTCATAAACTAATACAACCATTTTGTATATATACTCCACCATGGATATGATATATTCAAAATTCACTTATTTTACCACTGTTTGGTTTATGATTATTTTTACCAAGGATGGTTTTGACATTTTCATTATTGATTCATTTTTATTATTAATTCCATTTCCTTGAATTTTTACATTTATTGTGATAATTAGAAATTAAATTTCCCCTAAATATAAATATTATTTATTTGAGATATTCTTATATTTTAATCCATATATCATTTCAATATATGGTGTTATTTATCTAATTTTTATCCATTTAGAGAAATGTCCAGAAATTTGTATTCATTACTCCGAATAGATATTTGAAATAAGGAATATTGTTAATAAATTAAATTGATTACTCAGTATATGAGGAAGGACGTGGACTTGTAGTTATCGGTGGGGAAATAGTTTATACAGCCCCTTGATGAATCAATACTCTTATGTGGTGAATTAGTAATATATCATTAAATTAGTTTCAAAATGTAGTTTTATACCCTATTTTTAAAGGCCATGTAGGTTTAGGTCTCATGTGCTGAAGACATGACATCCAATAATTAAGAATTTCATTCATTAAGTATTTAGTTATTATTATCAATGATATTTTTATAATTATATTTCATTTATAATAATTTCATTCTCAGATATTGATTAAATGGAATCTATGTTTATTTATTTGACATACCATATTTATTATTCCTTGTATAGTTATGATAATTATGTGATTGATTCAATGGAATGAATTTAAATTATTAAAATTTTCATATTTATTAATATCAATGATATTATTTCCTTGATATTATCTATGTGCGCACCTTTTCATTCTTTATTGATTACATGGAATTTTTTTTCATTTATTTTCTTTTCCTTATTATTTAATCTTATTGATTCATGATTGATTTTATTGTAATTAACCATTATGGAACATTGAGATCACCCTTGTATTTTTTTAATAGGAACCCATAATGTGTAGAATGAATGATATGAAATGATAATCTATAAGGATTAATGATATTCTTAAATAATTATATATGTAAGTATTGTTTTCAAATGAAATTAAACTCTCATGTATGTATCTATATTACCATAATTACAAAAATATGATGATCTTTAGGATGTGATTCCTTATATATTATTCCTATATAATTAAGTTAGACACTAATGATGAAAAGGATTATGTTTTTCCAAAATAGACCAGTTTTAAGTATTTTATTAATTAAAAAATTCCTATTTTTATTCCAATGAGGGTATCTTATGTCTTTATAATTATATTATATGATGCTAAGGAATCTG
Source organism: Viscum album (assembly GCA_963277665.1). Classification (NCBI taxonomy): domain Eukaryota; kingdom Viridiplantae; phylum Streptophyta; class Magnoliopsida; order Santalales; family Viscaceae; genus Viscum; species Viscum album. The sequence continues at coordinate 982,094,012 of OY728140.1, read as the reverse complement.
TCTCTTTCTTACTATATGTGATTACCTTACAACGATTAATATTTCAACCTATAGAAAAGTATTTTATATTTAGGGAATAAAAATTTTGAAAGATCATTCTATGTATGCTAAGAATCAAAAAAATATGTGTTAAATGATTATATTATTATATTAAATAATATTGTATGTAGAGAATAATTGAACTACAACATATTAAAATATAGATATTTCAGTTAGAGTTTAGTTATAAAAAAATATTTATCTTATGAGAAGGGTATTTACTAAATATTTTCTTGTGAATAAAAAGAGACGTTGTGAATGTTAATTATTACATTTTAGTAGAATAACTTTTTTATGCGTAAGATTTATGTAATAAAATTTTGAAATTAGAGTATCTTATAATTGTATAAATCAGATATCAATTTTATCTTACAAAACCTATCATAAATTAACCCTATGTTGATAAATACAATGAGTTTGATATCATAAAAAGAATAAGTTGTGCATACTGTCTTTGGATACTGTCTTTCGATTAAACAAACGTTGTGTGTTTTGGAGGTTTATTTTGTTAAAATCCATGTCTATTGTGATAATAATAGAAGTCTATAAAAATTATGAAAATTATTAAAATATTATAAAAATTAATAATAAATATATATAGTTATTCATTTCAATTAATGTCATATTAATAATAGAGATATTTTTTTAAAATTTATTCACTCTGGAAATAAATTTGTAGATATATTCAGTAAACCATTAAATTCTTATATTTTTTAGAGAATAATGTTTGAACATAAAATATTGGATGCTTAAATGTTTTAAATTTTTTAAATGATTTTTATTTGAAATTTTTGTTAAGATTATATTATATGTGTGTCATTATTATTTTTATTTAAGAATAAATTGCGAATATGGATTTTTTATTTCATGCTTTGAGTGTTGTAAAATATTTTTTATTTTAGCTAAATTTCTAGAAGGGTGAGATAAATTTGAATTTTGTTATGAAAAATATTCGAAATTTAATATGATACTATGTTTTCTTGTAACATTCTGACCCGGGAGACACTGAGCGGTGCTTCATTCAAGTTGGTCACATGCCATCAAGTGTGCCTCCCAGTACGCCAAAGGGTTCCAACTAGTAGCAAGGGTCTAGTAAGTCAGTCTTGGGGAGACTGTTCCCTATTTTATCAGAAGAAAATACCAGCACGGGTAACCAAGAAATATCGAAAATTCATATAAACATAATAGTACAGTGTCACTAGCATAACCAAATCTGGAAATACAATAATCAACTCAAAGGTAAAACATACTAGGACAATTTAAGTTCTAAGTGTCTACAATGAAACTGAATGTAAAGACACAATGACACCAATGGGTCCCGACACACATCTGGTTCCCCCTTCCATGCTCCAACACAAAACAACACTATAACCAAGGATCTTTCAAATGTCCTATCCTGCAATAACAAAGTCAATTTGAGTACCAATTCGGCAGCCCGAGTATGGTGTGAGTAAAAATTAGTAAATCATCACCAATAATGACAAAAACAAATCCCATCATAAGCAGTGTATGCGGTTGCATTAGAAATAAATCAATGCAATAGGGAAAACAATTATATTTATCCAATTAACCTTTCTTTAATATGTTAATCATCCGGGTTATCAGGGACACCCAAAACATAATGCCTGCTTTGGCCCGTGTAAGATCCTAAAGCATTTCCCCTATTAAATTATTATTTACTATGTTACAATATTAAGTATATGAATATCCAAATGAATCCATAGTACAAAATAAATGAAAGAGTGTAGAACGTTATGTCTAGTACACACGTGATTATTTGGAGAATAAGTCAATATCTCACAACCCCATGTGTATTTGGAGCATCAGTTCATGGCCCATAAAATATAAATTTCATGCTTGTCATTAGTTCTATAACGCCATGTCTAGAACCCATGTGTGTATTAGGAGTGTCATTCTGTGTCCAAAAACACTTTTTCAAATCAAATATCCAACTCACATATAAAACATTATTCAAATGTTTAATCATCCTTATCCTTCCATCATAAATATCATCCATATTCAACTAGATCCAGAATTCAATAAAAACTGCATAACCGAACCGCCAATTAATTATATATGCGACAAAATTTATACAAATACATAGAAATAACAATATAAGACTATGTGATTGGATTTCAAAACACCTACCTCGATTTATTGATGGATTTTAGCCCAAAAAATTCCCAAAACCCCGAGTGGCATAATGTCATCGATCATGTTCTTGATCTAAATAATTAAAACCAATTATATTATCAAATGCATCAATATCTTGCAAAAATAGATCTATATCCACAATCCTAGATCTATACATCAACTCATAGGTTTAGATCAATGGAAATGATGGAAATATCCCATGAAAAGATCAAGGAATGATAGAGGAAAGAATGGAAGAAACAAAAGCATGAAACACACTTACCGTAAGGAGAGAGGATCTTCAATCCGAGCCTTCAATCTCAAGGAAAGGTGTTCAGATCACCTTGAAATCTCTCCAAGACGTTTTGAAAAAACATAAAAATTTCCAAGCCTAAACCAAGTTTCGGAAAATAAGGATATCCCGGGGTTTGGGTGGGTTTAAAAAGGGTTTTCGGAAATAAAAAACCACTCGTACGGTTTCCTTGAATGTGGAGTACAGTTAGGAAAAACCATTCAAAAACCCTACAGACCACATTGTCAACTTTTGCACGGACTGTACAGTTTGGTCACACAATTTTTCAGACTATTCATAAACCGTGCGTACCTCTCTATCCATTTCTACTTGGTTAGAATGGGTTGGTCGCACATTTTGTCAAACTGCGCGCAAACCGTGCGAAATCCACTGTTCTTTAGTTTTACATAAAAGTTCACCCAAATTCACCCCAAGTCACTACAACAAAATAGAGGTACCTAAAAACATCAAAAGTACCTAAAAACATGCATGATATTGACTCCAGAAAAGGCTAGGATCGTACATTCTCAACACCTTAAAATATCTCATCCTCGAGCTGTACTCCCAAACCTCTCTGAGATTTTGAGATAAAATATCGGGCCACTGAGTCTGGATATATTCCTTTATTTCCCGTGTATCTTCCATCACACATCCATGTTTCCATAAAACATGAACTCTTAGTACAGTCGTTCCCCCCAACACCTTCTCACTGCTATCCAACATAGGTATCACATGCTCCTCAAATGACACATCTATTTCTAGCTCCACATTATCCACATCGATGAACTGAGAAGTTTTGGGGTGATACCGTTTTAGTTGTGATACATGGAAAACATCATTTATACCAATATATTTCTCTGGAAGAGCCAATTGTTATGCTACTATCCCAACTCTCTTCACAGTATCAAAATGTCCAACAAACCTAGGTTCCAACATTTCCTGACATTGTATCCTGCGGTGACCCAACCTAGGCGATACCTGAAGGAAAACACGATCACCAACTATAAAATCTAGAGGTCACCTCCATCTATCAGCATAAGACTTCTGCTGACTTTTAGGCATAGTCATTCGTTTCTGAATCAGCTAAACAAGTTCAGTCGTCTTCTATTCGAGACTCGGTCCCAATAACTCTGACTCACCCGCTTCCATCTGGAAAAGTGGTGATCTACACGGCCTACCAAAAAAATCTTCATATGGTTCCAACTGTATAGTTTCTTGATAAATGTTGTTATAGGAAAACTCCACTAATGATTGGTGCTTATCCCATGATCCACCGAAGTCTAGCACACACGCCCTCAACATATCCTCAATCACTTGTATAGTATTCTATTACTGTCCATATATTTGTGGATGGAATGATGTACTCAATAAAACCTACATACCAAGTGACTTTTGCAAGCCCTTCTAGAAGAGAAATGTAAACCATGAATCGTGATCCAAAAATATAGTTTGTGGAACCCCGTGAAATCAAACTATCTTTTATAAATACAACTCACCAAAATGCTCAACTCTAAAAGTTTCGCTTATAGGCAAGAAATGTTCCACCTTTGTCAGTTGATCCACAGTGACCCAAATAGCATCATTCTTCCTAAGTGTTTTTGGAAGTCCTATCATGATATCCATGGTCACGCCATACCACTTTCATTCTGGAATGGACAAAGGTCGTAATTAACCTCCAGGTCTTTGATGCTCTGCCATCACCTGATGATAGGTGAAGAATCATGTCACCAACTATGCTATCTCCTTATTCGTGCCTGGCCAATAAAACTGTGATATCACATCACGATACATTTTGGTCACACTAGGGTGCACTACCCATCTTGAGGAATGAAATTGCCACTTTATCTCCTCTCACATTCTCGTAGGAACAACAACTCAATTATTCTTATAAATGATATCATTCTCATCTCTCTTCCAGTCCGAAGGTGTCTCTATGCCTTCAAAGTTTTATCTCAAGGCTAAGCATCCAGTGTCCTTATATTGTTTTCCCCTGATCCATCTTAAAATTGTTTACTCCACTACCACCTACATGATTTTCATTTCCTTCTGCCTCTCTGGATAGACAATGTGCATTTCAGCTAGCCATGACATCATTCTTCACTCGACAGGGGATTCCTAAACTATCTGAGTCTGAGTCTTACTACTCAAAGAATCAACCACATCATTTCCTTCACCGGGTTTATATACCAGCTCAAAATCAAAAGACTTCATTTATTCAACCCATCTCTTCTATTGAAGATTCAAATTGCACTTAAAAAATATGTAATTCAATCTCTTTTAATCAGTATAATCTGTAATCCTTTCACCCAGGAGGTAGTGTCACCAACTCTTCAAAGAATAATAAACTGATGCCAACTCAATGTCATACGTTGGATTATTCCTTTCATGTGGCATCAAATTTCGAGACCCATATGCCACAACATTATCTCTTTGCATCAACACAGCTCTGAGTCCTATCCTAGAAGCGTCACAATACACCGTGTACTCTTCACCTAACTTAGGTAGATCCAAAATTGGTGTAGACGTCAAATGCATCTTCAACTCCTGAAAAGATGTCTTGCAAGCATCTGACCATTAAAACATTACCCCCTTTTTGTTCAAGTCTGAAATTGGTGTTTCCAAATGGGAAAAGTCTTTGATAAATCTTTTGTAATATCCAGCTAACCCCAAAAGGCTTCAGATATCGAAAATATTCTTGGGATTCTCTAATGAAATTACAGCTCGCACCTTCTTCGGATCCACTAAAGCACCATTATTTGTGATGATGTGTCCCAAGAAGTATACCGAATAAATCCAAAATTGACACTTAGATAGCATGGTGTATAGCTGATTCTCTCTCTGTGTAGTCAAGATGATGTCAATATGTTAGGAAAGATCGTCATGAGTTTTGAGTACACCAGGATTTCATCCACAAATACTACCTAAAAAAATATTTAGGTACAGATGATAGATCTTATTCATTAAAGCCATAATCACTTATGGAGAATTTGTTAACCCAAATGGAATCACAAAAAAACTCATAAATCCAATATCTACTCCTGAAAGTAGTCCTCGATATATCATAAATCTTAACTCTCAACTGGTGGTTCCCCGATCTTAAGTCAATTTTTGAGAAAACACAGGCTCCCTTCATCTGGTCAAGTAGATCATTAATACTTGGTTGAGGATATCGGTTCCTCACAGTCATCTTGTTCAACCTACGGTAATCGACACACAAATGTAAACTCCCATCAGCCTTCTTTGAAAACAGTATAGGATATCACCATGGTGATGTACTTGGATGGATAAATCCTTTATCCTTCATGTATTCCAGCTGAACGTTGAGTTCTTGAAGCTCTATTAGTGCCACTCTATATGTTGGAATGGATACTATCCCATCTCCTGGCATGATCTCAATAGTAAATTCAATATCTCTTTTAGGTGGAATCTCTGAGAAGTCATCCAGAAAAAGATCCTGAAATAAAACAACCACTGATAGAAGGAAGTATTTCCTAACACCTTTGACATATAGTAAAAGACTAGAAACATGTGCTGTGAGCTCTCCCAATTACTAAGTAATTGGCCCTGCTCGGCCTGCCTAGATATCCAAATCCCCACGGTGAATGTAATGGTCACTTGTAGGCGACATAAATGTCACCCTCCCATGATAAAAATTATTGTGGGCTTAGTTTGTGACTAACCAGCCCATACCAAGGATTAGGTCAATGCTTTTCATATCAAGGATATAGATATCCCATAGGAAATGGTACTCCTCGATCTCAAGAGAACATCCCTTGCAAATGCATATGTATCTGAGCTATACCCCCAAAGGTGTGACTGTCGTCATAACCCCACTCACAATCTCCACCTCCAAACCCAAACCGTTAACACGTTTTTTAGATATAAAGGAATGGGAGGCACCACCATCAAATAAGGCACTAGATAAAGTATAATCCAAATGAATAGTACCTATAATTGTCGATGGTCCAACCTCACTATCCACAAGTGTATGTTGTACTATAGGCAACTACGATGCTCCTCTTCCATGTGATACCATCTGACTCCCCTGATTTGTAACACACTGCTGAAATCGGCATTGCTACCCAAGAGCACCAAGTCTAATACCATTACCACCTCATCCAGTAGACCTCCAACATTGGGACTAAAAGGGGAAGAATATCCCCTTCCCACACTTTTAATGTGTTTAGCTAATCTATCACAACATGGCTCTTTTGGGTTCCAACAGAACTTTTGGAGATGTCCCATCCTACAACAAAATCTGCATTCAATAGGGGGTCATGGAAATTGATGACCATAGTTTATCGGCCTTCCAAACTGGTGGAAAAAATCTTGTGTATGGTCCTGTGTGACCTAACCCTCTATCAGGTTACTCTATCTCCCACCTCCCTGGCTGACATTCTCATAACATGACTTCCTGCTCTCAAAAGTCGCACAAACTAACCATCCAGCAAAAAACATTTGTCTTCCACTATAATCCAACTTCAGGTTACCTTTAAAGATGAGAGCCTTATTTTCCACTTCCAGAAACTTCTTCAGCCTGATAATATTCACATGAGACTTAATTTTACATTTAAGTCCATCCTGAAATTATCTTACTGAAGTGGCCTCATCTGCTACCAATGCTAGAGAAAAACATTGTAAGTCTGTGAAGCATCCACCAAGGTCCATCAATGACATATTTCCTTGAGTTATACTGATGAACTAGGCTACTTTCTCCTGTCTTAGCGTCTCTGGATAGAAGTGCTCAAAACACTTCTCCTAAAATTTGTTCCACTCCATTGCTTCAATCTTTCCATCCCGAGTCTAGATCTCCCACCAACGTTTCACTTGACCACACAACATGTAGCTACAAACTTGACTCTATTATCAATAGGTGTCTCGACATGGTCAAGTATAGTCTTGGTATATTCAATACAGAACACAGTTTTCTCCAGACCACCCTCTCCAGTAAAAGTTGGAGGGTGATGCAACTGATACTCCCTTATGAGATTAGACATACTTTTCACATCCCACCCTAGGTATCTTTCCATCATTTTCATAATACATGTGAGGTTATATTGAAACTTTTCCCCTTCTTCTTTATTTGGTACTATTGGTGAATCAGGTTCAACCACTAGAGGAACATTTCTAACTATACCCCCCACTTATCCTCTCAACAAGCATCATGGAGTCATAATTCTACACAGGAAAACATGCATCTTAGGAAACTGTTAACAATCTCACCGCAATTACACACAACCAATTTATTCATATCAACTCATAATTATTTATTTTAAATTAAAAAGTAGACACCATTTTCTTTTCAATTTCACAATCCAAGAAAAGATATAGTTTATGTTCAACAATCAACCCATAATCCGTTTTCTCGTGCGTGCCTAAAATGATGCATGCCAAATTAATCCGGAGTGCCTAGACTGATGCATGTAAACAAAACACTCATGCCATTCTAGGCCACAAATAAATACTCAATAAATTCCAGAAATAATAATCACATCACACCACAAGTTCATCACCCAAGGTGAAACAATAATCAACTGTAATGACAAATAGCAGCAACAACAATCCCACCTTGAGTACTTGAGTTTTCCCCCGTACATGGGTTTGAAACGCCCATGCACGTGCTCATAATAAATCCCTAACATTCCCTAATCCCCTATCTACATTCCCTAAATAGTAAGAGAAAATAAGAAGAAAGAAAACCACATTTGATACCACATTGTAACGTCCTGTCCTGGGATCCACTGGACGGTTCTCTATGCCAGTTGGTCACATGCCCTCAAGCGTGCCACCCCGTATGCCAGAGGGTGACGATTAGCAAAAAGGGTCTAGTAAGTTATTCTTGGAGAGACTATACCCTCTATTATCAAAATAAAATACTAGTGGAAGTAACCAAGCAATATAGGAAACACATATAAATATAACAGTATAGTGTCACTTGCATAATCAAAACTGGAAATACAATACTCAACAAAAAGGTAAAACATGATATGACAATGTCAATGACAAGTGTCTACAATAAAACTGAGTGTAAAGACCCAATGACTCCAAATGGGTATGACCAATGTCTGGTTCCCTCTTCCATGATCCAACCCAAAACATCACTGTAACTAGAGCTCTTTCCCTTGTCCTGTCCTGCAAAAACAAAATCTATTGGGGTACCAATTTGGCAGCCTGAGTAGGGTGTGAGTAAGACTCAGTAGATCACCACAAACAGTTTCAAAAACAAATCCTTTCATATGAATTCTATGCTGTTTCATTAAAATTAAAGAACGGAAATAGGGAAAACAATTATATTTGTCCAATTAAAATTTCTTTAATACGTTAAACATCCGGGTTACCAAGAACACCAAAAACATAATGCCTGCTTCGGCCTATGTAACAGCCTAAACCATTTCCCCTATTCAATTCATATTTATAGTGACACAATATTAAGTTTATGAATATCCAAATGAAACCATAGTAAAAAATAAATGAAAGAGGGTAGAAGATCATATCTAGCACACATGTGAGTATTTGGAGCATCCATCCCTGTCTCACAACCCTATGGGTATTTGGAGCATCAGCCCTTGTCCCATAAAATAACAACTTCATGCATGTCATTGGTTCTAGAACTCCATGTCTAGAACCCCTATGGGTATAAGAGGCGTCAGTCTGTGTCCCACATCTCTTTTTCAAATCAAGTATACAATTCACATATAAATCATTATTCAAATGTTTAATCATCCTTATCCTCCCATCCTAACTCTCAACCATATTCAACTAGATCCATAATTCACAAAGAATTGCATTATCAAACCACCAATTAATTATTTATGACACCACATTTATAAAACTGCATATGCATTACAAGATGAGACTGTGGGATTGGATTTTAAACCACTTACCTCAATTTATTAATGGATTTTAGCACAACGAAAATCTACAAAATTAGAGCAGTAAAACGTTGTCGATGAAGTTCTGCATCTCAATCATTAAAACCAAAAATAACATCAAAGGCATCATGATCTTGGAAACCATTATCTAGATCCAAATTCCGACATCTAAACCTTAATTCATAGGTTTAGATCTATGGAAACAATAGAAATATCCCATCAAATGATAATGGAATGATATAGGAAAAAAGGAAGAAACAAAAGAAGGAAATCCACTAAATGGAAAAGAGTGGATCTTCAATACGAGCCTTCAATATCAAGGAAAGGTGTTCAGAAATACAAAACTGCATTCACGGTCTCTTAGACAGTGGCACATGGTTTGGAAAAATTATACTCAGACCATACGGACCTCACTATCCAGTGTTTCACAGCCTGCATGGTTTGGTCACACGGTTCTTCAAACCTTGCGTAAACTGTACATTCCACTTTGTCCTATTATACTTGGTTGGAACGATATGGTCGCACAGTTTTTCAAACCCTACGCAAACCGTTCACAACCCACTATCCTTTAGTTTTACTTAAAATTTCACCCAAAATCAACCCATGTCAGTACTCCAAAATAGAAGCACTTAAAAATATTAAAATTACCTAAAAATGTACCCGATATTGACTCTAGAAAAGGATGGGAGCTTGCATTTTGTTTATAAAAAATTGAATATCATGTTGTTTTTAACATGGTTTATAATCGATATTTTGAAAATTTACAAATTATCTCATTGTTTAAATAAATAAAAAATATAATTCCAAACTATTTTGTAGATAATTTTACTTTTTAATTACATGTAGTAATTCATTGATGTTTTAAATAATTTATTATGTGAAAAAATGTCTTCTTAATAATATGATTGCTTGCATATTTTAATCGTGGATACATGTTACATCTGTTAATATATGGGATCATGTGTAATTCATTAAATATTTAAATCTTTATTTTGATGGAATTACTCACATGGGTCTGTATAATAATTTTGATGAATTTATATATACATTGTCATTTCATATTATTATTATTATATTTTCTATTTCATTTTAGAGAAAAATAATTTTTTCCTTTTTTTCATTCCTTTATCTGGAAATCGTTTACCCTTACAAATGTGTAAAAAATATATCCTTAAATTTATGAATGCAATATAATATTCTATTCACCCTTATAAATTTTTTGGTGTACCTTTACATAATTTTATTATTATTCTCTTTACCATTACATAGTTTGGTTTTTTACACATGTGTAAGTAGTTTATCTTTCAGCTTACTCTTATGTAGCAAGTTCAATATAACATTTAACCTTTAGCACATTTTATCTTACCTTTACATAAAATATGTAATATTAATATGACCCTTAATTAAGATATGGTGTACCATTAAATGTGTTTGTATACATTTCATTTTACCATTATGAAACATTTTTTAAAGCATCACATAGCCAATTTACATTAAATTATAACCTTATATAACTATTTTTTATATTTATTCAATGATAAGAATCTCTAACATAGATTGTTCAAAATGAAATATTACCCTTATACAAGCTGTATAATATGTTTCATACCTTTATTTAATTTTTTATCTTTACATAGCTTCTTGATTACCCTTACATGAATGAACAAGAAGCTATTTACTCTTACATATCATGTTATATACCTTTATGTGAGATATATAAAATGTTTATTACCATTATGTAGGTCCATTATCTTGACACAAGGACCCTTATGAATGTCGATACCCTAATATGAGTTTTATATTACCCTTATGTAACAAGTGAAAATGTCTGTATACCATTACCAAACACCTTGTACCCTCACAAAACACTTTTGTACCATTAATAAACCCATAAGAAATCATTTATACCCATTCAAAACCCATGCAATATCATATATAACCATACACAAGTACCATTATATAGATCAATTATTACCCTTACATAGTCTCTGTAGATAACATTTTAATCTTAGGATAGTTATATAATTCCATGAATGAAGCACTGAGATTAAAATTTTGATTTTCTTCAAGATATTTAAAATACAGGTAATATATTCTAGTTTTATTTATGACTATTGGGATATAATATTTTATTGAATAAATATGGAAAACTATATAGCAGTGGTTCTTGCAATTTTTAACGGAGAGAAGGAGATATTGAAATTTTCATCTATATATAAAGGGTGAATGAAATAAGTTGATATTTTTTCCAATTGAGAACAATGTTTCTATGATACTGATTTTATAAGTAACTAATGGTTTCCCAAATATTCATTGTTCTGTATCAATTTGATAAGGTAGAAGGATTACCACTATAAACTCTTATTCTTTATTTACGTCATCCAAAAGTGTTGTTAGTTAATTTTTTTCAATAGAAGGGATTATAATTAATATTTAAAACATGGTTATACCTCTAATAAATATTTAGTATATGGTTATGATGACATGGTCACAAGGTAATGAAAAACGTTTTTTCACCTGCAATAGGTTGTGTGGTAGGTTAGATAAATTCAATAGTTAATCTTGAGTTTTTTTCTTGATTCTCTAAATATTTTCTATGGGTTATCTTATAATTTACTATAGTGAGTTAAAGCATATAATATACTTCTTCTTGCTTTAATTTAGTGTGTTCCATTCCTCTCAATGAGTTATAAGGGATTTCAAATTAGACTATGTTCACTACAAAAAAAACTACTATAAAACATAGTGTTATTTATAAATATTTTTGATATTATGAATATTTTTTGAAAAACTAAATTATATTCATTTAATATTGTGATTCCATAATTATTAACTTAAGAAAGATACAATTATGATTACATTTTTAGATGTACTTTTCACCCAACCTCTGGTCTATCATTCCTTCTATATTAGGACCATCATAATTTCGATCTGTCACTAGAAGAATGGATTTGTTGGTTTCTCACTAATATATGGGATTAACATCAAAATATTTTCAATAGAAGTTGAATCCATTGTCTCATCCCCAAAATGAGGTCACTGTTTCGTTAGAGTTATGGTTGGTCATATAATATATACTTTTTAGATATAATTATATCTGGAATGGAAACCAATGTATTTATATTCCATTAAATGAGTTATGATTTCCCTTTTAAGGTCATGAATAATGACTATTGTGGTTATTTTTTAAGGTGATGTAGTTATAACCATATGGTCATAGTGTTTAATGTCATATAACTAAACACCTTTTTTTATTTTTAAAGTCATTAAATATTGATAACTAAGATAGAGTTTTCTTGGAATTGTTGTTGTGATATGTCTTCAAGGGAGTCTCCTATATAAGTGCTTATGCTAGATTATTGTCAAATTGGTGTTAATATTCTATTTTTTATCAAGTATACACAGTAGGATGAATGAATTCATTGGTCATTCAAAGTAGTGAAAAAATTGTAGGGCTTATATAGGAAAAAAACACAAATTTGAATGGGTTTATGATTTTATATATGTAAAACACTAAATTTATTAAATACTAACATTTTATTTGGTATCATATGTTGAACAAAACATAAATTCTAAAAAACAAATGAAACTTTTATTTACATTTAATCTACTTGATAGCTTGTGGAAAAAACAACCCCAAGTTAAAATAAACTATAATATAATACAACATTAAAAAATAAACATTAAAATGAAAGTTATGAAATTTAATAACTAAATTATCAAAATTATTTTTATCAATTTATTATATATAAAATAAGAGTAATCTAAAATCAAATTAACTTTTTTCTAAGAAAATTTATTTTTTTAAAAGGGGGTTTGGTCGCACATTGGAAAATAATTAAAAATTCATTTTCAAAACATTTAGAAAATTTATTTTATAATACAAACTTCTTTTTTAATATTAGAATATAAAAAATATTTTATGGTGAAATTTTGATATTTTTCTGGAATGTTTCATTTTTTAAATGAATAGTGAAAAATACTGAATTTGAGTTGAAAATGGCATTTTCATTTAAATTTTTTATGATGTTAAATTATAATTTTATTTGGATTGAAAGTAACATTGATTAAATTATATATCAATTAATTAAATATTATAAATTTAAATCATTTTCATGTGGACATTTGATATAAAAACATTGTAAAGTTTTAAATAATTTCACTATAAAAATCCTCTTTCTCATCTTATGCATAAGAGTAATTTTGAATAGAATATTTCCACTTATATGAATTGGACATTAGTAAAAAGGGGTCCATATTTTCAATCCGAATAATTTATTTTATCTATTTAGAAAAACATAATTTTTTACCCAAAATATTAGCACAAAAAGTAAAATTTACTTAGAGTGGTTAAGGTAAAAATGGATTCGTCAAGGGTTAAAATAAAAATACAATTCTTAAAATTATTATAAACATGCCTAAATTTTATATATTTTCCATATTTATGACATAACAGGTCAAAGTACCTATAATAGCCTATATTTTTACCCTTTTGTAATATGAAAACACTGGGTACACATTTATATTAAATATTTAGGAGTGTTCCACTCACCTCATTTAAAAAAAGTCGCCAACTCTACTCTCTTATTCACACCATAAAACAATTTTCATATTGGAAATTCATGAAAAATAATCCATTATTAACATTCATAAACTCATATTAATGTCATTTTTTTGGTGAAATCCAGGTAAGGATGGATTGTATTGAAAGCATAATATGGTTATCTAAATAAGAAGTAACGTTCTTCAATGATCATTTTTTATTTTATTTTCTCCATCTACCACCTTAAATTATTATAAAACTATGTTCATGTAATTAAATAATTATAATCAATATATTATGAATTTTTATTTATATGTAATTACCTAGAACCATATATACTTCTATAAAATGGGTCATGTATTCATCATTCATTTGTATAGTGAAATACCACCCAAAAAATTGATGTCATTCATTTTTTTTCATTACCACATCTCACGTTAGGGTATTATGATGAATATAAATTATATATATTATATTTATAACAACATTATACCTATGGAGTAATTAAATCATATATTATAAAGAAAATTTAATTTCCATTCAGTATGGGATATAATTTTGTTGATCGTCTATACGATTAACTACCGCCTCATGATGCAATGAAATTTGTTTTTCACTAATTCCATAGATTTAATATAATAAACATAGTGTAAATTAATATTTGTGAATTAAATCAAATAGTTATGATATTAATTAAATATTTATAATTATTAAAAATTAGTAAATAATTTATTTCTAACATTGAAAAATGATAACATTGTTCGTGTATGTATGGACTATCCCCATTAGGGAGATATGTGATTTTGCTCATTAACACACCACCTTAATAATATATATTAGTATATTTTATGAAATAATATGGTATATATGATATTATGAATATTTTTAAATATAAATTCTAACATTCTATCTTTATATAAGGATAATTGAAAAAGGGGAACGATACTAATGTGTATATATGACCTATTGTCTCAATGATTGTGACATTGTTCATTTTTCATAACCATCATTCATGATTAGTTTGAAAATTAAATTTTATGTAATAATATGATAATTATTTTATATTTATTATAATTTATATAATGTAACAATATAACATAAAATAAACTAGATTATTCATGAAAAACATGACTGAGAAAACATGACAATTAACAACTGTAATAATGAAAATAATGAAATATTATTAACAGATGGGTGAAAATATGTTATAAATGGATCATATATACTATTATAATTATTAAAATGGTTTCGTTAAAATTTAATAATATTTAAATAGAATAAATATACGAGGTTAAAGAATTTACAACCAAATAGTAGAATAAGGTAATAGATTTCTTAACTCAATCTCCATTCATTGGGTTGAACTTCTACTTCATTGATTATATCAGGATAATATTTTTTATGTAATAAACTATTATGATTTTAAGTAGTATTAACATTTTTTAGGTGTATTTAAATTTTATACACATAATCAATTCATCCTTTATTCCCTACATAAATGATATGATATTGGTAATGGATTTCTTCTTAATTTCCCTTCACTGAGGATACTTGTAATGTTTTAGTACTAATTAAATCTATATAGATTATATAATTCCACTATTACATTTAATATCATGATTCATTCATAAATTATATTATTTTATGTTTGAATTTGAATTAAATATTCTAGGGGTATTTGACATAGAAATTACCAAGTGGTATTGAATTTACTAACTCAATTTCATTTTATTTGGATTTATTACTTATTCATTATCATTGATATTAAATAATTATGTGTATTTTTAATTTTTACAATATTATTTTTCATTTACACTTATTTTATGAGGATTTATAGTTACACACATAGTCATTTCATTAGTTAATTCTCACTTCATCTTCATGATATTTTTAATGGTTAATATAAGAGACTGATTTTAATCTTTATCATTTGTACATGAATTTATATTGAAGTAAATTATCTAATAATAGTTTAATAAAATATTTAAATTTATTATACACGTTTTATTAGAGATAATTTTCATGTATTAGAATCATTTTCCACAAATTGGTACTTAAAATGAATCCTAATTTTTGTATTAAAATCCAAAATCATTTATCTCTTCAGTCCGAAATAAATTTTCATCCAAAACCACATTTTATATAAAAAAGTCAAAAATAATTTTAAACATTATAAAATGATTTATTAAATAATTTTTTTACAATTTATTTATTTATTTTAAATTTATTTTGAAATCAAGTTTCATTTCATTTTCACAACAATGCACTTATGGATTTTACCAAAAAAATATAAACTCAATATTTATTTTATCATTGTTGTGATGTATGTAATTTTTGGATTTCATTACTGATAAAACTGTTTTAAATATTTATTTATAAGTTTAAAATATTATTTTCAATGAAAACTATTGTAATAATGTTTTTTTAAAAAAAAATTATTTTCTAAAATTAAACGATATTTCAAACATGAATTTTTTTAAAGAATAATTTTTTGGTTTTTTTATTGATAAACTAATACAACCATTTTATATATATACTCCACCATGGATATGATATATTCAAAATTCACTTATTTTACCACTGTATGGTTTATGATTATTTTGACCAAGGAAGGTTCTGAAATTTTCATTATTGATTCATTTTTATTATCATTGACATTTCCTTGAATTATTCCATTTCTTGTGATTATTAGAAATTAAATTTCCCCTAAATATAAATATTATTTTTTAGATATATTCTTATATTTTAATCCATATACCATTTCAATA
This sequence comes from Viscum album, assembly GCA_963277665.1. Classification (NCBI taxonomy): domain Eukaryota; kingdom Viridiplantae; phylum Streptophyta; class Magnoliopsida; order Santalales; family Viscaceae; genus Viscum; species Viscum album. The sequence continues at coordinate 982,077,365 of OY728140.1, read as the reverse complement.
TATGGTGTTATGTATTTAATTTTTATCCATCTAGGGAAATGTCGAGATATTTATATTCATTACTCCGAATAGATATTTGAAATAAGGAATATTGTTAATAAATTAAATTGATTACTCATTATATGAGGAAGGATGTGACCTTGTAGTTATCGGTGGGGAAATAGTTTATATAGACCCTTGATGTATCAATACTCCTTTGTGGTGAATTAGTAATATATCAATAAATGGGTTTCAAAAAGTAGTTTTAAACACTATTTTAAAAGCCATGTAGATTTAGGTGTCATGTGCTGAAGACATGACATCCAATAATTAAGAATTTCATTCATTAAGAATTTAGTTATTATTATCAATGATATTTTTTTAATTATATTTCATTTATAATAATTTCATTCTCAGATATTGATTAAATGGAATCTATGTTTATTTATTTGACATACCATATTTATTATTCCTTATATAGTTATTATAATTATGTGATTTATTCAATGGAATGAATTTAAATTATTAAAATTTTCATATTTATTAATATCCATGATATTTTTCCTTGATATTATCTGTGTATTCACTTTTTCGTACTTTATTGAATACATGGAATTTGTTTTCAGTTATTTTCTTTTCCATATTATTTATTCTTATTGATTCATGATTGATTTTTTTGTAATTGACCATTATGGAACATTTAGTTCACCCTTGTATTTTTTTCATAGGAATCCATAATATGTAGAATGAATGATATGAAATGATAAGCTGTAAGGATTAATGTTATTCTTAAAAAAATAGATATGTAAGTTTTGTTTTCAAATGAAATTAAACTCTCATGTATGTATCTATATACCATAATTACTAAACTATGATGAACATTAGGATGTGATTCCTTATATGTTATTCCTATATAATTAAGTTAGACACTAATGATGAAAAGGCATATGTTTTTCCAAAATATCCCAGTTTTAAGTGTTTTATTGATTCAAACATTCCTATTTTTATTCAAATTAGGGTATCTTATGTCTTTATAATTATATTATATGATGCTAAGGAATCTGTCTTATTCTCACTATATGTTATTACCTTACGCGGATTAATATTTCAACCTATAGAATAGTATTTTATATTTAGGGAATCAAAAGTTTTAAAGATCATTCTATGTGTGCTATGAATAAAAAAAATCAGTGTTAAATAATTATATTACTATATTAAGTAATATTGTACATAGAGAATAATTGAACTACCACATATTAAAATATAGATATTTTTGTTAGAGTTTAGTTATAAAAAAGTATTTATCTTATTAGAAGGGTATTTACTAAATATTATCTTGTGAATAAAAAGAGACGCCCTGAAAGTTAATTATTACATTTTAGCAGCATAACTTTTATATGCATAAGATTTATGTAAAAAAAGTTTGAATTTAGATTATATTATAATTGTATAAATCAAATATCTATTTTATCTTACAAAACCTATCATAAATAAAACCTACGTTGATAAATACAATGAGTTTGATATCTTAAAAATAATTAGCTATTATGTAGTATTTCATGATTACATTCCTAATCTTTTTATATGCCGTTTCAATCTTTTAAGTGTATCGAAAAATGATTTATCTATTTAAGGAATTATCAATTTAAATAAATTGTAACTTTTCAATTGAAAGAAATATATGTAGAAGAATATTATGATTTATAAGATCATTTTTGTAAAAGAATATTCCATATTTAGAAATAAATTACACATGGCATTAATAACCAATCATATCAATGTTTCAATTGTTTATTCACTAGACCATTGTGACTATATCATATGATTATGTTTATAATATAAATTGGTGATATAAATAGAGAGAGTCAGTCACTATATAATGTGAGATAAATATACAAAAAAATTCATTGATATGTTCATACAAATACATGCTCGTAAATAAAAATAGTCTAATAATGTTAATAAGGACACTTATAAATACAACATAAACATGGTACAATTAAATGTCCATCCGTTGTAATATATGATAATCCAATGTCGTGATTTTAATATCAAACTCATCATACGATGTATATTCATCCACTATCAGTGTCAAATTGCAACTGTGTGCTGAAATAGTTCAGTAATTATTATTAATCTCTATCATTTATAGTCATTTTAAGTGATTGTGTTAAGGATATGGGTAGGTATTGTAAAGGGATATCCTGGATGAAATCACATTACCTTTGTAACAAGTAAAAATAACTTTTACTCATCTAGGAGTCTTCAGGAAAAGGGATATCATATTGAAAATAAATCATAACATGAATTGGAGTGTCGGTGGAATGGATAAAGGTATTTTTATTCCAAGAACCACTATAAATATCTTGTGTTCAGTCTCTTTATACTAAGAATTTATATTTCTTAATCCTATTTTTATTATGAAAATTATTTTAACGCAAATAATTTGAAGAGGGTGGTATAATTTAATGTAAATTTTAGGAGCTCAATATATTCCCTCTTGATTTTCAGTTATCCAGTATATGGGACATCAATTTATATTTGAACTCATGACTCTTGAGTTCAAAAAAATCAAATTTTAATTTCCAAATATATGGTTTCAAATATATATTATGGTTGATAAAAGAAATGTTCTGTCAATAATAACATATTTCTACATTAATAGTGAAAATTATTTTTTTAGTGGATGGCATGAAAGACCATATATTTGAAGAAACGTGTCTTAATGCTTTATCTTGAAGTTGTGCAGTCATAAGAAATTACAAAGACACAAATAGAATCAGGGTAGGGTAAAACTTATGCAATTTAAGATCTAAATTCAAAATCCATGAATGATATAATATGTGAGAATGTATTATATGATTTTACTCAAGTTTCTCAAGGTGAAACATCACATAAAATTTTGAATAATATAGCAATTTCCAATGAGGTTGAAAAAAATGTGATGGCCCTTAGATATGATACCATGAAACTTGATTTTGAATCATTTAATGCGAATGAAGTAAAAAAAAGTACTTGGATTAATATAAGAATCTCCTAGATTGTGAATACTGATTATTCTCTTGGAAAACCAATCAATGACATAGTAATACTTGGATTTTTATGGGATCTTTACCCCCTTAGTGAAGTTGAATATCAACAAAAATTAGAAAATCTACAAGGTAAGAAGTTAAAATAAAACATATCTTTAGAAATATTAATATTTTTGAATCTTGAGAATATAAAATTGTTAACAATTAAAATCCTTCATTGGAGGTCTTTGTTTGGAAAGATGAATAGAATAAAATGGGTCTACAATTATTTGTAACATCTAAAGAAGAGGACCTCTCATGGTATTCTTAATTAGTTGATGAACAATAACAATTTGTTCAAAACTACATAATGTTCAGTAATAAGAGAATATGATTCAAAATACCCTTCATCATTTATATGAATCATTATGATAACCCAAAATATGTATGCAATTGTTATTTCATGAATTAAGGATATATTAATCCTAATATCCACAATTGCATAAAATTGAAAGGTTTGACAAAAAGTTCATCTAGATGATTGGATACAAGTTGATATTCTAAAAATATATTAAGCAATCATGGATGAGTGATTTGGATGACTGTGGAATATAAATCCATAGAATTCAAATTTTATGCTCACAACCAGAAGGCCAACATAAACATTATGGAACATTCGAATGAGGTACATTATTATTATTCATATGAGAATGAATATGAATCATAAAATGAAATTTTATTATATGAATAAATAAATGAATAATCTACCACGTTATAAATTAATAATTATCTCTTAAAAATGGAAAAAATACCTCAATAATTCATATAAAAATATTAAATTAATAGGAGGAATAAAATAAGAAAAATTAGATTAGAAAAACCGGTTAGAAAATTCTACTACATCATGTAAAAAATAGGCTTAAAATGATAAAATATAGAATGAAGTTCAAAACATCATATATGAAATAATTGTTTTTACTAATGTTTATTATTTACTAATAATCAAAATCTTTCAAAATAAACTCAAAAATTAAAAATTTGGAATAAGAAATCATGTTAAATGTCCAAAATTTGAAGAAATGTATTTTGGGCCTAGTTATAAATTCGATAAACCTCAAAAAGATTAATTTTTTTCAATATATATTTTTATTTTAATTTCATCACCTAAATCCATCACCACTTCCATCAAATGGGAAATACCAATTTTTTCATGTGTACATATAAATTATCACTTCCACGAACTGATATAATTCGTTTTCCATCACTACAACTCAATAATAATTATAATCATGGAATTAATGTTTATTAATGATATTGATGACATATTTATCATTATTGGAAAAATAATATTTCATTTATATTTTTACCATTATATTCAAATGAAAATGATAACATCATTCTTGCGTATGTGTAAACTATCACGTCTATGAAGCGATGTGATTAATTTTTCATTACCACATCACATTGATGATATATATAATTATATATACATTATTTATATAATAAAAATGATATTAATGTTATAAATTTTATTATGATCCATTTAGAAATATAAATTTTACCATCTTTCCATAATGATTATTGAAAAAAGGAAACATTTCACATATGTATGTATGGAAAACGGTCACTATGATTATAACATAGTTCATTTTTTTGATAAAAATACATAGTGGTTTTATTTAAAAGTTTAATTGATGCATAAAAGTTATTTTGGGTCATCAATATTATATCGAAGATGATGGACTAATGATCGTTTTTACTATTATCATCATTCAAAATTCATTTTGGATTCAACAATCGAATATCATCAAATGGCCTGATGTGAAAAAAAAATTAAGTAATTTTAGTGACACTATAATAAAAGATATAAAAGGAAATAATAAAATTTATAAATTTTATTAAACATTTAAATAATTATCGCACATTTATTTTTCTAGAAGATATTGAACATACATGATGAATCAGATTAAAGGTATGTGATTTTATCTCAATCTCCTTTTCTTTGAGGCATTTAATTATGATAATCACATTTATTATTTTTAAAAGAATATTTATAGACTAGTTAGCATTTCATATCCATATTTAGTCTATCAAAATTTTAGTAAATGTATTATTAAATGTTATTATTTCATGTGTATTCTGTTTTAAATGATTAATGTTGTATGAGAAACATTGAGTATTTAATGATTTAATTTTCAATTCTTTTTCTCAATGTCAACATTTTATATAATATTATATATATTTATTATATTGATATAAAGTGATTTTAAATTAAATTTGTTCATTATTTTTAGTTTCATGCAATTATTTTCTAATGGGATCTTTTTACATGATTGATACTGAACATTTTGATAAATGAAAAAAAGAATGTTCATTTTAATTTGTATGATGACAAAAACATATCGGCACTCATGACTATTATATGATATTTAAATTTATAAACAATAATAAAAAATTTTAAAATAAAAATATATATCTGATTATCTTTTCTAGGTATTTTATTAATGAAATGGTTCGGAAAATGGATTGATTATTTAAATTCCTTGATATAATTTCATGGGATTGAAAATTAAATTTTATGAATGAAATGATAAAAATTTAAATTTTTTATGTGTTATGATTATATAATGGTACCTGTATATTTGAAGAGTGGTTAATCCATAAAACATATATGGGTAATTATTTTATAAACCAAAATGGGTGGTTAAGTTATAACCTCTAATGTTTTGGGTATGAAAGATAGTTGTATGGATATTCCTTTTGTAATAGTGACATGTATAGAAGTCGACCACATGGTTATTCAATTTTTTAGAGTGACAAGTATAAGAAATTTCACAATTTAACTTTATGTATTTTATATTATTTCCATAGGTTTTATGTTATTATTTTCATTATAAAAAAGTTATTAAAGAAACTTATTTTCAAAAGAACGTAATAACTACTTATTAAGGGTGAAATGTACTAACTTGTTAAAAAATTTTCATAACATTGGATGTATATTAATAGACTAATGGTTTCCTTATTTTTATATCCCTTAATAATATTTTTATTCCCATCCAATGTTTTTAATGTTTTTCATAGGACTTAAGGTGGATTACGGGATTTGAAGAATTCATTTTGAATTCCATTAAAAATATAATAAAAGATATCATGCTTTATTTTAAATGTTTTATATTATGATAAAATGGATACTATATGTAAGTGTAGACTTTTTATTTTATTGTTCTATTGTTAATAATTTATTGGATAATTATATAAAACTATAAACCTCAAAATATATATAATATGAGATAAATAATCTCTTTAATAACACTAAATATCAAGTAATGTTTAAGGCCATGTACATAGAGTTGGTATCAATGGTAGGTTTGGATTACTTTATAGGATAATTGATTTATGAATAAGTTACAAGTTGTATATAAACACAATGGTCATCATGGTAGGAAGAGTAACAATTATTTTCAAAAAAATTGAATGAGTTTAATATAACATGAATAAGAATATCTTTGTGTTTTCCTTTATAATAAGATGGTATATAATGATTTTATTGATAAACTCACACAGAACATTTTGGTTATAGTAAATGGCTAGATCCAGCAGGCACTAAAGTAACAATGGTTGTGAAAGAAAATGTGGTGGTTCTCTGAATAAGATCTAAATGAAATGGGAGATACATTGAGAACTATTGTGGTTATTATAAACTAACTATTAGATGTAATGATTAACCACCTAAATATTGGTTGGTTTTCTAATGCATCAAAGATGATAGAATTGAATACATGTTGATGTTTAGATAATAGTGATCATTAAGTTAAATATATTCAATGAAATATGTGTCAAGGATGTGGAACAAATATATGAAAACGTCTTAATGTGAGAGGAAGATAATTTAGATGTGGTAATGGAAGTCATAGAGAAATAATATTCTAAGGAAAAAGGAATCATTAAGTTGACTCCATGAAATGAAATAAATATTTTCCCAAGTTACCAGTTGACTCTTTTTTATATAGGGAGTATATTCATTATTCAAATTGTTCTCCTATGAAGATTGTTCTCGAATGGTATGAATTGGATCTTACAAATATAAGTTTATAAATACGTAATTCAATTACCATTAAAGATGAGAAAACAAAAAATTACATATGAAAGGAAATAAGTGTTAATAAATAAGATGAAAACCCATGGTTTGTGAACATGAATAATTATGAATAATTAATAAATCTAAATATATGGGATTCAAGAGTCATGGTAGATTTTATGACGATGAAATGTTTAAAATTATTAAAATTATTATCATAATGGGAGTAATTTGGAAGACTATTTTTAAATTGGTGTTAAATGAAACCATTATGTTTTTTATGTTGGAGTTTTATTTGAGGAAAAATTACCTTATTTTTTTTAGACATAATTGTAAAGGTATTAATAATATTTAGGTTTTATATAATCATTATTTTTGAGGTAGTTGTGGGTTATTACATTTTGGTATTGAAAATGAATGATGTATGATAAGCACTAACATTAATACATGTCACGAACTAGGCCGGGATTCCATCCAACCCATCGCCCAACCCAATCCTCAGCATAGTCTTAAGGGAATTCCCGATCCCCATAGTCTAACAACTAGTTTTAGGCATCAAATATAAATTGATTTGGAATGATTTTAGCCCAATAACCAGGATCAAAAAAATAATCTACTCAAATAGAGCATGCAGTAATAAAAATTAACTAAATGTTTATTAATATAAAAATGGATCCAGATAGAAATACAATTAGAGATCAAACTGAAATATTATTATAAAACTAAAACTAGGATACACCAACAAGTTCTCCATTTGAACTCTTTTTCATGTCCAACCAGAAGAATAAACTACTCCAACAATAATAAAATTAACCAATGAAACAAGAACATGTAAAACATCTCTGGTCTACCGACACCTAATGGCGCAAGTAGGGCGTGATCTTGAAAATTCAATAGAAAAAGACAAATAATACATGCATTTACATTCCAATAAATATCCTATTAAAACTAGTTTTAAATTCATTTATAAAAATAGGTTTTCCTCATTTTAAATAAATAAAACGACTTCCTATTTTCCAAAAAATATCAGACAAAAATATTATTAGTGAAAAAATTTAACATTTTGGAAACCCCATCCCAAACCATGTTCTATGAAAAACAAATACCAAGCTATTATTAAAATTGATAGGTAATGAATGTTGAAAAATTAATGAAATATAAAGTAAAAGGTATATATAAAAAATAACAACGGGTGATACAAAAAATCCATAGAGAGACCCTTGGATGTAATTAGATTAGAACCACATGCCAGCGCTTGATGAATACTACGAGTCTATAAAAAACTGGACACCCTCAACTAGCCATTCCTATGTCACAAAATTCATGTCCTATAAGTGATCAATGGGGTACCAACCCATCTAATCAGGACTGGAAACCTACCGTCACTTGATCCTCTGAAATACCACCATGAACCCATGGTAAATTTACATTGTTTTAGTAGGAGGATCTCACACACGTGACTCATCTTATCTACCTTCACCACACTCGCCAACCCAAAACTCATACACCAATATACGATAATTCATAAAAAGAAGCCTCACCAATTGAGGTTCCCACTATATATATACATATACATCACATCATTGAAGGTTCCAAACGAGACATCACATCACTTATCATTCCACCCCTTAATTTTAAAATGTGAAAATTTCCAAACGGGCCTTCAGTTTTACATATCCAAATGTATTTACCAAAAAAATACACAGGATCTTTCCAAAACAATAGAAAAAACCTATTTTCTGTTTGAAAATCCAAACAAGCCCTTAAGATAAACATTTTTCAAAACATAATCCTAGTTCTAAATGGAAATAGCTTTAAAGATTCTATTTGAAACTAATATATATAATTACACAATAGAAACAAAACCATTTGAGAAACCGAGTTTCAAGGAAATAATTACTTTATGGTTTTGTGTTCCGTTTAGTGCACATCCATGTGTGCACCATGTGAACCCATGGATGTGCCATCATTTAATGAAACCATCTAAATTTCATTAAAAACACCAAAACCTATTATTATAACCATCACCTGATTTCTAAACCAAACCAAATCATTCCACAAAAGTGAAAGAGCTTAAAAAATATTCTTTTAAACCTAGTAAACCCTTCCAAATTATTTCACTATGGCTATCATGACAAAAATGAATTCAAATTCCACATTAACATAAATTCAAAAATTAAAAGTAAGTTTCCAATAATATTTCAAGTATCAAATATCATAAAAACAATTTAATTAATCTTAGAGACACAATATGAATTTAATCAAACACATTAAGTACACATACATATATGTATAATTGAATAATCACTCAAAATGATGTTGTAAATAATTTATATAAATACTAGAACCCCAAAATAAGATTAAAAGGCACCATAGGTGTTATAATCATGTATATCCATTTATTAAATATTATCAAGAATTTAAAAGAATGTTTTAGAAAGGAAAAACATGGAGACACCTACCTCAACAGTGTGAGAATGTGATGAATCCTTAAGAAAAGAGAGATCTAATACCCATCGAAATTTCACACAGGCTCGAACCGAAGGGACAAACATATAAACATAAATCATTTCCTCTAGTGTTATACCAAATGAGACCCCACCAAAGGGTATTAATGATATAAGAAAGGTATAATAGAAATAAGAAGAGAAGAGACCAAAATCTCTAAATCACACCTTGGAATTGAAGAAGAAGCACACTAGCAGGATGAAGAACCATGGAGAGGGACCTAGTGAGATCCCTTCATCCACTAAAACCGACCAAGAGGGAGGGAATTAAAAAATTTATATGATTAGGAGGGTATAATTGGAATTTTATATTTTAAATAACATGGACCTATTGCATGGTTTGGCGGCATAGTTTACCAAAACATGAATCATCCATGTGTTCGCCACTTCCTAAGAGGTAGTCGACCGCATGACTAACTCGCAGAGTTTGAATGACTATGCTCAAACCATGTGTATGATTCTCTCCAACACCGTGAACTTTTGTATGGTTACATGGGTTGGGCCTCATGGTTTCTACTAACTGTGTGGTGCATGTGTATAGGCTAAAATATCACCCGATTTTCTAAAATTCCATAAAATTCAACTGGGTATCATCCTGAACCTCATCCAAAAAGACACTAGTTCAAAAAAAGATGACAATAAATGTTTGTTCAAAGTATTAGGTTTGAAAATTATCCCCCCCCCCACAAACACTTTCAGACCATGGAAGTGACACAACTGAAAGATAGAAAAACATGATCGCATGCCCATTCCAAACTGAGGGAAACCCTAAACCTCAGGGTGACTATTCACCCCACAAGTGACACCCAAAAAAATCCAAATGAACCCACATCCTAAGAATGAGGGGAGAAAATGAGGGTGTTATAAAACCATGAGAACACAACCAACATGAAAACATTAATACCTAGACAACACCAATAAAAACTCAAGAAATAAAATAGATATAGAACAACCTAATAACTGTGATCCCGAGAACTAACTCGACACCTCCAAACTAACCAAATACCATCCTTAACAAAACAAAAAACTAGGTAACTCTATATGAAATAAAATTCCACTTCCTTAGAACAAAAATAAAACAAAACTACCAAATCCTAAAATCTCCCCACACAGTAGACCCCCAACATAAGGGGAATGTCCAAAAAATGAACTAAAAAGAAAAAAAACAATAAAAAAAATAGATATACATTATTTCAAAAAAATAAAATAACATAAAAGAAATCACAGATAAAACCGAAATCATCCCACATAATGGTTGATCATACAATATGAAAAAAAATGATTTATAAGGCCACATTAAAATAAAAAACATTCTAGATTACAATAGAACAAGTCCATCACAACATTACACTGAAATGGTGAATGTACAATAGAAGGGGAATAATGAAATAAGAGATTTAAATTTATACATCAAAAAATTAAAAAAAACATGGGTATGGTCTTCCACACATCCTTGAAACTCCAAACTATGCACCAACATCAATCTGAGACCTTTTGATAGAGATATAATTAATGAACCACATCTGTCCTCATAGTTAGGTAGAATCATTATTTAGTCACAACTAATTCTTTGGTTAATGATTATAATATAGCTTCTTCATATTATCCAAACATGCACAATCATGGAAAGTCCTTAGTGATTTGTGACAAGACGACTTTGAGTGTCCAAACTGGCCACATTGAAAACATAAATGAGAACAGTGTGATGCATGAGATGCTGGAACCAATGAAGATGACTCCTTAGATATAAGTTCCTCTATCATGAACCCCTCACTAGATGTGGACCCTTTATGAGGGAGAAAAACATATGATGACGGACTACGAGCACTCTAGAAACTATCTCATCTAAGAATTCCTCACTCACCAACATTCCAAAATGAAGTTCACTGGATGAGAGAACCTTTTCTATAACATCTGAATGAAGAACCCAAATAAGTAGATGAGAATCTATTTGATCATATAATTCCACCTCTAGAGAGTATGAAAGCAACTCTATGAATTGATTTAGATAAGCTTTCATGATCCTCTATCCCTACCGAACATCCCATAGATCTTCCACCTACCTCGACTTTACTACATTATGAATAAACCCATGGATGAATGTGGTAAAAATAAATTCATTATCATCCCAACTTCTAGTGATTTTGGGAAAACTAACATCATCCTTCCCAATGTTTGACCCTCATGAAAACCTAGGACAACACAAACTCTAACACCATCGGATGTTCCAAAAAACCTGAGAAGGTGGTATACCTCTTAAAGACTATATTTCCTCTTATAGTCTTTGATCACCATGAAAGATAAAAACATTAGAGAAGAATAAAATACTAGACATGACTCATTATATATTTTAGAATCCTATATAGGCTGAATTTTTCTAAATGACTTGGATAACACAAAACAAAACCAATATCAAACAAAAGATCTGTTAAAAGAAAAACCTTCAAACAAAATAATCTTCTAAAAATCTAAAAAAATACAAACAAAACCAAATAAAATCCCTTAAAAATCCAATATTTCCATCAACCATTCCTAACATCCTTCTTCCAAGGACACTTTCTACTAACAACCCCACATTATTTTTATGAAACCAATTTCAAAAACAATTTTATTATATTAAATTAACTTTAGAAAAACAAGTCAATTAGTTAATTTATATTACCCTCCCCTGGAATCCCTAGAATCGGCACACACATGTTCATGTGCTTCCATCAAAACATGACAAAATGCAGTTTCGCACACACACTCTCACATATGAAAATGTTCATAAATAATATGAAGGGTTATCCTCACCATTCCATTTCCATAACTCAAAAACCCACCAAAATAACAATCCAAAACATTTTACTTTAAACCATATTTTACTAGTTTCAAACTATTTGAATGAAATAATTATTCGTTTTTACAATCCTGTTTCATTTTAAATGATTACTCACACCAACTGAAAAAAAAAATTAATATTATACCAAACTATAGCAATGGGGATGTAGTAGTCAGTCTTAGCCCATCAACATGGTAGGGGTCCATGACCCATGTAAGTATCAACAAGTAGAAGGTTCTTGAATCATGTACTCAAACTCCATATGGGAAACTACTCCATGAGAGATTATGACATAACAATGGATCACCTCCATATTTTTTCATAATTAAAAACCAATAAAAAATACTCAATTCCCAAACTAACCTTGGAATCATAGATCTCGTCATGAATTGCACTGATCAGGAACCGAACCTTGACATTCCTTATGAGCAATGATAATCATATTCTTCAATTTACCTAAGACTCAAAATAACAATAAACCTCCCAATAATAGAATTTTTTCATGGACCTAACAGGGATGACATCCGACATGACACCTTACCCGATCTGTAGCATGGCCCAAAGGGTGTTCTCAATCCCCAAGAGATGTCAAATAGTGTTAACAATCAAATATAAATTGAGTAGGAATGATTTCAGGCCAATAACTGAGATCAATTAAATAAATTACTCAAACTATGAACACAAAAATTAAAAACATCTATACATAAATTTATATAAAAAAAAAATATCAATAAAACTGGAGAAAAAACTGAAATATATACACAAAACTAAAACTAGGCTACACCAACAAGATCTTCATTTGACCTCTAGGTCACCTCAAACCACAATTATATAATGCTTCAACAAAAATCACATGATCAATAGAAATATGAACCGGCACACCAACTCGGTTATACTGACATCGAAGGGAATACGTATAGTGTGATCTAGAGAGCTCAATAGGTAACCACTAAAGAAAACAAGAATTTCCTTTCCTGAAAATAGTGAATTAATACTATTTTGAAGAAAATTTATAAAAAAAATGTTTTTTCATTTTAAATAAAGAAAAAAATCTTCCACTTTTGAAATAAAATAGACACCAGTATTTTATTAGTTCTAAAAAATTTATCATTTTGGAAACACAAACCATGTTCTATGGAAAACAAATACTAATAAATACTGAAAATATATTGGAAAAGAATGATTAAAACTAAACTTAATATAATGTAAACAAGAAGATATAAACAATAACCCTAGATGATCCAAAAAATCCCTCCAATGACTCATGGATGTAGGTGGTTAGGAACCACCTACCAATATATGGTGACTCCACGATTTCTATAACCAATTTCTATCCCTAAACTAACAAATCTTGTGGAATAACCCACTAGGCCTCTTAGAAGCCCAGGGGGTAAAAACCATATAATCTGAGATGGGAAGCTACCATGAGTTGATCCCCTAAATTATTACCTAGAACACATGGTAAAAGTACACTATGTAAGTAGGAGGCCATCACACGTATGACTCATATAATCGTCCATCGCCACATATTCCTAACCCAAAAACGAACACCACTTTATGATAACCCATAAATATAAATTCCTCATATAATGGGGGCCACTATATATATACATATACATCACATCATTGATGTTTACAACACGGCCATCACATGACTTAACATTCAACCGTTTTCTTTAAAAATGTAAAAATCGCTAAAAATACCTTCTGTTTTATAAATAAAAATACATTAACCAAAACAATTACAAAATATCTTTCCAATATAACACCAAACACAACTTTTTTGTTTGAAATTGAAAATGGATCTTTAAGAAAAATATTTTCCAAAATTTAATCCAAGTGCCAAATGAGCTTGTGTTTGAAGATTCCATTTGAAAATAATCCTTGAAATTACCCAAGGGAACCACCATCATTTGATAAACCATGGATCAATGGAAACATTACTTTAAGGTTTTGTCTTTATTTGAGTGCACAACCATATTTTATCTGAGTACATCCATGGATGTGCCATCATCAAAAGAAACCCCCAAAATATCCATGAAAACACCCGAAACCCATTTTTGAAAACACCATAAACCCATTTTTAAAACTATCACATTATTTTTTTTACCAAACCTAATTATTTCAGAAAATTACAAGAGCATAGACATGTTTCTTATAAAACCTTGTAAAGCCTTCCAAAACATTCCACTGAGGACATCAAGCCAAAAATGAATCCAAATTCTACATTAACCCAAAATTCATAAATTAAAACTATGTTTCCCAAATCATTCAATGGTCAAATATCAAAAAAAGTATTGATTTCATCTTATAAAAAAATAGTCATTTAATTAAACACATTAATTAAACCAAAACATATGCATAATTGAATAATCACTCAAAAATTTATTGTTAACAATTTCTAAAAATACCAAAACACAACAATAAGATAAAAAATGGAACCATAGGGGTGAGAATCATGTATATCAATTTATTAAAAATTATCAAGAATCAATGGATTGTTCTCGAATGGAACAAAAAGGAGACACCTTCCTCAATGGTGTGTGAATGTGATGAAACCTTAGGAGAAGAGAGATCTAAGTACCATACTCCTTTTGAGCACCCATGTACCCATGGAAAAACCGAACAAACATCAACCCTAGATTCTAGGGTTCTCCCAAATGAGCCCCACCAAATGGAATCTAATAAATCAATTGGGAAGATGATGAAGAGGAAAAAATAGACAAAAAACCCAAAATCCCACCTTGTAATCGAAGAATAAGCACCCAAGGAGGAGGAGAAACCATGGAGAGAGACATATGGGCCTCCCTTATTGGGATAAAACTGACCCAGAGAGAGGAGATAAAATAAGTTTATATGCTTAGGAGGGAAGATTATGAATTTTATCTTTGTAATGACCTGCATCGATTGAATGGTTTAGCTGCATGGTTTACCAAACCGTGTAGTAACCACTACCAAAGAGGGAAAAAACTACACGACTAACCCTTATAATTTGGCCTACCATTATTCAATATGCAATACCTTCATTATGACTATAAGGCCTTCCTCATAGTTACATGGGCTAGGATGAACAGTTTTTATTAACCATTTGGTGCCTATGCACAATCTAAAAACTCACATGAACATCCCAAATATTTAAAATTCCCACTGGGGCTCAACCCGAACTGCATGAAAAAAGTACAAAATTATCAGAAGAATAAAATAAGAGTGATTATGTGGTTGGGGTGTGAAATATCATGTAATGGTTATTTTTTATATTTTTCCATATTTTTCCAATTTTATAAGAATAATATAGTTTTAGGAAAAGGGACAGTATGTAGGATGAGAGATAGCCTTTAAAATTTGACAAGGACAAGGGAGTCTAACCTAAAAATGAAGGGAGACAAGGGTGAATAATTTTCCACTATCCTAAATGATGTACTTGGATAATATTACATATTATTATTAGGAAAATGAGTGGATTAAATAAGAATAACTTGATTTTTGGAACTTATGTTTTATCCAATAGATATACATGGGATTGGGAAATGATTTGGTGGTTAAGTGATTAAGGTTATTCCAGAATACGTTAAGTGTTTCTATAATTATACATGATTAAGTTAAATAGAATATTTTTTTATTTTATATGAGAAATCAAGTTTGAGTTATATTTTAGAGACAAATATGACTTTAGGATTATTCAGGTTATTTATATAAATAGATAGAATTCTTGGAGAATATGTAATTTATGTAATTTTGTTATTGGTATGAGACATTAAGAGTGATTGATATTATTTAGAGATAAATGTTTCATTTATCTTGGAATATTATGTGATGAAATCGTTTTTTGTTTTTAATCATAGTCTAGAATATTTCTATGGAAATCTGAGGATAATTATTAATCTTTGTTGAACATATGATGTCACAGTTGAATTTTTTTTACAGATGAAGTTTTTCATATGAGGTTTACATTTTTTTGGAATTATCTTATATTTTACTAAATATTTTTGTTTTAGTAAATGTATAAATTCATGATAATTATATACATATTCTTTTGTGTATTATGTGGTTCTCTAGAATTTGATTCTAGTGTATTAGGCATGAAAAATTCATCTTGAATACCAAGAATTTGGAGAAAAATATGAGTTTGTAGTGTAATTAGATTAAATTATTAAAATCTAAATCTCAGTATTGTATAATAATCTATGTTCCTAGTCCACTTAGTAAAATAATTCCTCCAATTTATGAAAATTATTACGAAACCAAAAATTTATATGTTTACTAATCTTACTAATAAATAAATAACAGTCTAACCAATTTTATATTTATGGTTTTGTGACTATTATGTTTATTATAAACATGTTTTATATCACTCTCCATAATAAAATGATAGTTATTTTCCACTTCTATATCCATGTTTTCTTCTATGGAACCATAGTATGTGTTATCTTGAGTGACCTTCGTAGTTCCATTTCTTTCTTTGAAGTGGATGTTTTATAATTCCTTTTTCCAAAGTAGGATTTCAAAAATAAAATTTGGAAAAGTAAAAAACAATAGTTTTCAGTCCCATGATCAGATTTATCAGATTCCATTTCCAATGTGGGGGGGGGGAGAGAATGTACCATCCGAATTTTATTCTAAAATGAAATACTATCTTTGATAGCCTACATGATATGCTACATCGAGCTTAAGAAAACTACTGTGTATATAAGATTTTAAAATCACTTTTTCATATTTTATCAATGATATATATATATGTTATTTTCAATATAATATTTTACATTCATTTTACCTTTTTTCTATAAATCATATAAGAAAAAATTAAATATTACCGATAAAAGGATTCTTTTTACAAAAAGTCATTTTCAACATTTTGTTGGAGAACATGTTTTAAATATATTTTTTGATACTCTAATAAATATTATTTTAAAAGATAAATTTTTTATTTTAAATTGGATTATCAAAATTTACATTGGATGAACTTTTTGGTATTTATGATATGTTTCATTTTTTGATGAATATTACAAAAAACAGTTCATTTTAATTGAAAAAACCGTTTTCATAAAATATATTTATAGTGTTAAATTATATTTTTGAATTGTTATAAATTGGAAATATATATATATTTTTTATTATAATTTATTTAATTTTAAGAAATTTTGTTTTTAAATTTTTATAAAAACATTTCAATCATTTGATAATTTTTTGTTTTAAAAAACCCGTTTTCTCTCTCAATCAATGTGATTAATTTTAACTTAATTACTGAAATATATGTGTATAAAATTTAGAAAAATGGAACCCATATTTGTAATCAGTGGGTCCAAATTTTTAAATAGGTTCTTTTCTTTTTTACATTATGAATAATACCATTAGTAATATTTTTTATTACATCTACTAATGGTAAATCATGCTATTAATGGTAAATATAATAATATAAATATTATAAAATTACTCTAAATCTTTCCCAAATTTTATTTTATGACTATTTTCAATCAATAAAAATTAATTAATTTGGTATGACACCATTTATGGTCATTTTGTATTAGAATATAACATTTCTAAAATTATATTCAATGGAATGTCAATTTTGACATTCTATTGTTTTTGACAAGAAAGTTACTTTTAATATGCGGATATATAATCGATATATTCTACTATAAATGTTACTTTGATTGGTAAAATGTTAATATAAATCATATTAAATTATTTATAACATTAAGGAAATATATAGTTAAATTAAGTAGTGACAAAATGATAATGAAATAATTTTTTAATAAATGGATGAATCAAATAAATGATATTCATAATATTAAAATAGATATAATTTGAAATAATTGATGTGTTAAATGAATTTTATGGATAACTTGAACATGATAGGAATGATTTTATAGACTCTTTCCTAATATATCATGTTGTTATCATTTTTTAAAAAAAGCCAAATAATGAATATTGTCAAAATTGACATTAATTGTATTCTAACATAAATATTTTTTTATTAAATGATATAAAATATATAAAAATAAAATATTCAACCAATTAATTGTGAAATTCACGAAAATTTAATAAAATTTATCATGTGATGGTCATTTTATGTGTTATAGAAACTATAGTAACCCTTAAACTGTAAATTATATTGTAACATAATATGAGTTAAAAGGGTAAAATAAGAGTTCAAACAAAAATATTTAAATTAAAAAAAATATTTAACACCTATTTTATTTTAATTGGATTAATTAATTTCTAACAAAACTAATACTATATCATAAATAAATAAATATGTATACATTTTTAATTGAAAGAAATTAATATTAATTTAAAATTTTGAGTAATTCCAAGAGTTCTATACCCCTTCCTATAAAAGAGTACCAATTATTATCATTTCAAAACACATAAAACCCATGTTTTCAGAAAATATCTATCCAAAACAATTTATATAATCCCTAAACATATTTTATCGGCCTTATGAAAGGCATAACACACTCTTTATAGGTGTTCTGTTGATAATAAAAGGAAATCTCATGAGGAAGATGTATAATTTTTAATAAAGTGTTTCTATTTTATTGTTACTTGCTATTCCTTAAAATATTTCCCACAATGATAAAATAATATCCCCATCATCTTAAATATAGTAATATTATATTATATTCATATTATCACCCTAATTTCAGCTCTACTTCCATCACATGCGAAAATAATTAATCATTCGTTCGTATGTGTGAACAATCACCTCCATGAACCGAAGTAATTCATTTCCATCACCAACTCCCATGAAAATTTGTGTTGATTAAATTATTGTTTATATATTATATTAATCAAATATGTATCATTATTGAATATTAATATATCATTTACATTCTTACCTTTATGTTCACTGGAAAACAATATCATCATTCGTGCATACGCGTGAACTATCACCTCCACGGAGCGGTAAGATTCATTTTTAATCACCACATCACATGGATGATATATATAGGTATATTTATAAGATAATTACGAAATTAAATATATTAAATATATTATTGATATTATAATAATTCTATATGGATAAAAAAATTCTTACTGACATACTAAAATGACCAATGAAAAATGGAAACATTACTCTTGCATACAAAGGACCTATCATTTAAAAGATTATAAAGTAGATCATTTTTATTGCCCATACGCAATGTTTTGATTAAAAATTACAATTTATAAATAAAATTAATTATTATTTCATTAATATTATTCTGGTGATAATGTACTTGTGACCGCTTTGACCATTAACATCTTGCCAAATTCATTTTGGATCCACGTAACAAATATCATAAGAAAATCACACGTGAAAGTAAAAAATTATGTAATTATTATAACATGATAATAACGATATAAAAAGAATTATAATCATAAAAAATATTTTATTCATGTAAATAATTAACATATTTTTATTATTCAGGAAGATAAAGAATATACATAAATAATTAGATTCAAGGTTAGAGATTTATTTTCATTGTCATTTCAATAAGTAATTTCTTGATGATATAAACCTTAATTATTTTAAAAGGTGTATACATAGACCCTTATACCTCTCAAATCAATATTTTTTATCTTCATGTCATTTAATACATTCTTAATTTTTTTTCTTTCATGTTAATTATGATTTAAATGTTCAAAGACGTATGAGATTCTTTGATTGTTTATAGATTTAATTATCAAATATTTTTCTTAGTGAAAATATTTTTTATATGATTTACATACTTATATAATGGATATAACTTATTTTAAAATAAATTTTATCTATATTTTTAATTTCATTATGTGTATTTAAAATTTAATAATATTAAATTTTTTATAATGAGTTTTTTTTTCAAATGAAAAAATGATTATTATTACTAACATATAATGTGAAAAAACATGTGCTAATACATGTGAAATATTTTTTATTTTGCTTCCTATACATCTCAAAAAGTTCTCAAAGAAAAATACATCACATATTCCCTTTTCAAGGTATTATGGTTTTGGAGAATGTATTTATTATTTCAACACATTGATTTATATATTCTGATTGCAAATTAAATTTTATTTTTGAAATGATTAAAATTGCAAAATTTTATATGTTATGATTAAGTAATGGTACAAGGACATTTTATGAGTGGTTACATGATAAACCAATGACGGGTGATTCAATGATAAAACCAAGATTTTTTGGTTATGTTGTTACCTCTAATGCATTGGGTATGGAAGTTGGTTGTAGGACAATTCAATTTTAATGAGTGAAATTTATGGAAGATTACCCCATTGTTATTCCATTTAAAAGAGGTACATGTCTAATTATTTCCCATGTTACCTTTATCTATTTTATATTGATTATATTTGGTTTTTAAGGATTTTATTATAAAAATGGTAAGAAATGATATTA
Source organism: Viscum album (assembly GCA_963277665.1). Classification (NCBI taxonomy): domain Eukaryota; kingdom Viridiplantae; phylum Streptophyta; class Magnoliopsida; order Santalales; family Viscaceae; genus Viscum; species Viscum album. The sequence goes on along the minus strand of OY728140.1, from coordinate 982,056,595 downwards.
TATTCGAGGAATTTATTAACTACTTATTAAGGTTGAAAGGTATTACCATATGATAAAGTCGCATGGGTTTTGATGTTTATCAATGTACTAATGGTGTTCTAATTTTTATATCCCACACTGAACTTTTTATTATTCAAAATACTTAAGGATGATTAAGGGATTGGAATACTTTAGTGTGAATGTCATGAAGAGTATCATAAAAGAGATCATGATTTATTTTAAAGGATTTACATTTTTGGGAAAATGTATACAATTTAAAGGAGTCCATTTTGTATTCTTATGGTTTGGTTATGTATGATTTATGCTCTAATTTACTAAATATATAAACATTCAAAGACTCTCAATATGAGAGAATGTAATTTATTGAATAAAAAAACGATTACATAATTTTTATGGTCAGTTCCTTAAGGTTAATATCATAAAAAGAAATTCATTGATTACCTATAGCTGTTTTGGATCCTATCCAAACTCACTAAATCATAAAAATCACAATGGAATGGTTGAATAAAAAGTCATTAGCACACATTTTTTGACATGGTGAGACTAATGATGAGTCATATAATTCTTCCATTAGATTTTTGGGGATATGCGCTATAAATAGATGAACACCTAATAAACCAAGGAAAATCAAAATTGATAAAATGGAAATCCATACTAATTTTAGAGTTGAAGAAAAATAATGTTGTAAAATTTACATGTGTGGGGTTTCAAATAATGTTTATCGACACTTATTATAACAAAATTGAATCCCAAGGCACAAAATTAACCGTTATAGGATACCCAAAATGAAGAAGGGGATATTGACTATATGACCTAAAAAATTGTAATTGTGAAAAGAAATTACATATTCCATGAGGGGGAGAACACCCCTAAAATGGAAAGATAAAGTGAGACAAACTTTGATGAATTTATATATCAATTTAAACAAGAGTTGGAACAAGAAAAGGTTCCTAAAATTATGATGGAATATGGAACTATTCCAAATACACACCTACAATGTAAGAGTTCAATAGAGGATATAGATTTTGAACAATTTGTTTCACCATTAATTGAATATATTGACTCAAAGTTAGTGATAATAATGATCCAATGACCTACTAGGAAGCAGTATGTGGAAAAGTTGTTTCCTTGTGGAATAAATCCATGAATTCTGAAATGAATTATTTATTCCAAAACCATGTTTTTATTTTAGTAGATCCTTTAATTGTTTCAATTCCTATAGGTTTTAAATGGTTATTCAATAATAAATTAGTCATATAACGGAATGTTAGTACCTATAATTTGCGACTTACTACAAAAGGGTTTAAAATATATCAATTCATTGAATATAAAGAAACATATTCACCTCTTGCATTGTTCAAATCCATCAGAATTGTACATTAAAATGTGGTATACCATGACTATTATATTTAAAAAATGGATTTCAAAACATCATTCCTTAACGAGAACCTTCTTGAGATATCTATATAAAACATCACAAAGGATATGTTACTCTAAAAGATTCCCATAAGATATGAAAATTGATGAAATTCATTTATGGATTAAAGAAAAATTCTAGTTGATGCAACATTCATTTTTTTGAAGAAATAATAGAATTTGGTTTCATTAAGAATATGTATGAGCCTTTTTTCATAAAATATATAGTGGGAGTGTGAAATTTTTAATAATAGTATATTTTGAATACATATTACCCATTAGAGATGAAATATGAGTACTACAATATGTTAATTAGTGGAGGAATAAATGATTCTATATGAAGGTCTTAGTTGAGGAAGCACTTATTATTAAGATCAATATCAATCACGATAGATCCAAGATGTTTCTCAATGAAGGTCATAATACATAATTTAAAAATAGCATGAATATATTCACTATGAATCAATCCAAGAGGGGGTTGCTTCCAATTCCATATGGAATTTATATTTCTAGAAAAATTTATCCTCAAACAGATGAGGGAAGAAATATAATGTAATAGATTCCTTACCCATCAATGATTTAGATAGTCATGTATGATATTCCATGTACTAAGATATATTTTCCCTCCAACTATTGTATCCTAGAAAGTAAGAACCCAGATATTCATTTCATATATAGATCTTTTTTTAGGGTTGTTTGAGGAAAAATGTAGAAAATAGGTTTTTTCTATGTACACACTGTGTACATCTGAGTACACACCATGTACCTAGAATTCCATGTATAACTACGTGCTAGCTTTGTAATGACTGAGTAAATGGCTGTGTGGTGACCTAGGAGACCCTATTAAGTCGGGGGATGGTTAAGGCTAATACATGGCTTGTATTTTTAAGTGAATATAGTATTTTATGTTTTTATTTGATATATCATAGCTAGGTCATTTCTGATGTGTTTAAATGACTTATTATCCCCGTGTTTCATAAAGGAGAACTCGGGAAAGACGAACGGTGATCGAACCCCCAATTATATATCTGATCTCCGCCTGAGAAAACATCAGGTGCATAGGTATCCCAACTACGGGTTATCAATTCCACTAAAGTCTTTCTTCCTAATTATTTATCTCTTGTGAATTATTCAAGGTTGGGAGTTTTTTACATTTCTGTATATCTAAATTGATCTAGGCTGGTTCAAGTGATGATGTTCAAGTATATCGATTTTATGAAATTGATGTAGGTGGTTTGTGCATTTGGTTGTTCGTATTTGGTTTATATATTCTAAAACTGCTACATACCAATAATTGGGATGCTTTTTTATTCGAAATTTATCCCATTTTGTTATATGATATAGTTTTATTTTTTGATAAAGGGTTGTTTCATATACGTAAGGTTAGATAACTTGTTAAGGGAGACCCCATGGGTGTGTTTCCCATGATTGATTATTTATGGTCATTTGGACTAGGATGCCTATTATAAATGCATTGATTTCCATGTCCAGGTTGATTGGGATGGATTTTTAATGACTATATTAAATTTATGTGATATTCATTTTAATGAATATCCATGTAGTAGTTTCAAATTATATAAGCTGCTTTGATGTTATATGCACACTGTTTTTCCAATAGACTGTTGTATCCTTTGAATAAGAAGTCTATGGGGACACCCACATTATTTACATAGGATCATGAGAGACTTGGAGTAGATGATTGAACTAGTGGTATTGATCGTGAGATCTACCCATGTGGTCATTTATAATTTATTTACTTTATATTGACCTAGGGGAATTGATTGTGAGAACTAAGAAGGAGTTCATTTATAAATTATTTATTCCATGTTGACCTAGGGATATTGAACATTACAACTACATTGGTGGTCATTTATAAATTATTAGTGCTATTTTAAAACAAAGGGGTTATACAGTGATATATTTCCCAAATGGATTTCTATGAATGATTGAATGAATGTGATGAGTCTGCCAGGATAAATCAAAATCTTAGACACAGTCGTACATGATTATTTAGATGGTCATCCGAGACATCTATTTTCTTACTACTACACTGGGGGATATAGGGCTTTGGATAGATCTTGAGATTACATGAATAAATGGAAGAATAATAAATGAAAATTAATTTAATTTAAAAAATGGGATTGTTTTCTATTGAGTAATTCATTCTTTATTGTTTTATTCTTTCATATTACCTTCTATAGATATTAATTGAATGTTAGGAACAGATCTATTGATGGTTTCATATTGGGATTACTCTCACACCCTATTTGAGACATTCTTTTGGAACAAAATAGATTATATGATTGCATGTATAAATAAGGGAACACTCCCTTCTTCATCTGGTAATTGATTGATGTTGGAGACAGAGAGCATGGGACCTAGATGCGGCTTGGGATGTTACTATTTTTTACTTGTTTCATTTTTTAAAAAATATTTTTTGTATTTATTTCTAGTATTGTAAATTTTTTCTATGTTTTATTAGGTATATATTCCATTCATCATATGTATATATATTGTCTCTTTTGTTGGATTTACTTTCAGTCTTCCTCTATTTATTTCTGTTTTGTATTACTGCTTCTTCTATTGTTTACAATTTATTTTCTTCTATGTATACTCTTCAAATTAGAGAATGTTTTTACCAATATCACACCATGGCCCTCGCTTCTAGTCAGAAACCTCCGGCATTTGTAGTAACAGGCTTGAGGTCACGTGACTAATCGGGTTCGGGGCACCTTTGGGTGGCACCCGGATCTGGGATGTTACAAAGTGGTATCAGAGGGGGGTTTCGTTTCTTCTTTGCCTTACTATTTGTAGACTATAGACTACGATAGGTAGGAATATGAAGTTGGTAATAAGTTTTGATAAGGAGTATCTTCCCCATGTATAATTAAAATCCAATTTAACTCGAATACTATAATTTTTATAGTTTTGTATTTGTTATAGTTGATTTAATTTCACTGTTGGCTGATTCAGTTTTTTTTGTTTTTATAAATGATATCCTTGTGTTTCTATTTCTATTTCAACCTGATGAGATGAGGGTATTCCATCTCATTCCTGATATAGGAAATTTCTAGAGATCACATTTCATTAATTGTTGTCATGCCATTTGGGGTCCATTTCTGATTGCATGCTACTAAGATAGATGTTGTGCAAGACATGCAAGTTGATGTTATATACTCCATGATATAAATACCTACTATTTTGATTGGGTATCGGTATATGTAATGTCTCATTTGGATGGATTTCATGATTTTGTCCCTATGGTGTTATGGGCTCTCTTGGATCAATTTGTTGGATAATGTTTCAACATTAATTTATTTTAGTTATGATATGATTTGAATATGGATGCCAAACATTGATTAGCGGGGAGTATGGGAACTCACGGATCGAACCATGGAATATCTTGGCCAAAGTTTTTTAATTTTGGGGTTTCAGGGATGTTTTAGTGGCATACTATCTGAAAACACAGAAATCACAACGTGTGATTTTATGAACACACACAAGGTGTTCTTAAATTCTAGATGAAATAATTTTTCTTAAGTACACATTTTGTACCTTATGTACACTCTATGTAGTTTTTGACCATATGAACGACTTTGTGAGCATAGATGCGGGATTTGTAAACATTTGGTAGAACACGCCATGTACTGGGGGTATACGCAATGCCATAGTCGACTATGTATCCAGCTGTGTGTCTAATGACACCGGTGGATATAGCTTTTCAGTACTTATCGTGTGTAGGGTGAACATGTAGTGTAGTGTTACACTAGAATACCTATTTAGTTATATTAATGTATAAGTACATGGAACAGAGGGGATATTCAAGTACATGCCATGTCCCATGAGGAACACATTGTGTGTTTGTGGTGTTACCCGACCAGGTAGGTAGTGGTACACCCCCATGTTAAAGCTTATGGGAACACACCATGAGGTAGTAATACAAAATGTTTAACCCTCATTTATAATATTTTAATGTTTTCCTTCTGTTATTCAATTCTTAAACTTCTATGTTTCAGTTTTTTTAATTCATGTACTGAGGTGTGCGCTTGACATCGAGTGTCATACCACAAAGAAATTCTCCACTTGTATGCCAGGTAAAGGTAAATGTTCAGACACTAAAAATGATAGATCATGGAAAACCATGAGATCCTCCCATCATTCACATCTTAGCACTAATAGTTATACAATATGCAGGTGCTAATTCATTGTTTTGTGATTGATTAATGAAGATGATTCATACCTTTCAAGGAGCACCACATTGTTCCACGACTAGGGAAGAGTTTACGAGGGTGTTTGAGAAGTTGCATCCCCACACATTTTCAGGGGATGGAGGACCACTGGTTGTAGGTTCATGGTTTGAGGCCGTGCTTTCTATCTTGAAGCATCTAGTGGCACCTCCTGAGAGGAGGGTGAAGCTAGCGACTTGTTGCGTGATTCCATGAAGAGACAGTGGGATGTTTTATCACTGGTGGGATATCATCAGGATATGTTTTGGGAAGAGTTTCATAGGACCTTATATGAATAATTCTACCCCAAGAAGTTGAGGGACGCCCAAGACTAGGAATTCATGAATTTCGATTAGGTAACTATTTCTGTGATGTATTTTTCTTCTAGTTTTACATAGCTTCTGTACTTCTCAAATGTTTTGAGAGGTGAGGAGTTGTAACTAGCAATGCGATTTGAGGATTGTCTCAGGGACAATATCCGATCAGAGGTGATTGTTTTTAGGTTCACTTCGTAGATCTCTATATAAAACAATGTGCTGATTACTGAGCGCAATTTGAGAGAGATTGGAGGTGAGATCCAGGTGGTTCAACATCTAGGGATGACACTCCTTTGAAAGATAGTAGGAACCACCATAGGAAATTTACATATGGTGGTCCCTCCAGCATCATGGCTGTTTCTTTAGTTATCCATGTTATATGTTACTAGTGAAGGAAGAGTGGGAACATGAGAATGTAGTTCCCGAGAGACCCAGTTGAGTGCCGATCATACATCATGATGGGTCATATTCAGAATTATTGTAGGATATTATCATGATTAGTGAGTGATAGAGGATCAGTTATTACTCAATGTGTAGAAGAGGGGCCACCAGTTCCTCATCAGTCATTTAATTGGAGTTCATTAGGCCATTCCGGTCGAGGAGGTGGTCATCAACATGGAAGCTAGACGACATGTTTTCAATGGCTATAGGGTTGATTAGCTCATGTATTCCATGAAGGGTCACATGGTTGTGGTACATGTCATACTTTTGTGATAGAACATATCCAACATGAGAAAGATCCCAGCAACTCTACGGTGAGAGGTATTATTCTAGGTTACTCTATTTTAGCTTCTTATAAGTCTTATATATGGTTTTTTGATAGTTTTATATTTCGTTCCCTTTTGGAGAGCCTCATGATATATATCTTTACTTTTTATGATGTTATAATCCTAGACACTCTGCTGGGGATTTGGAAGCATTTTGTACATCAATATAAGGAGTTCCCAATTGAGTTTTGTGGGTGTCACTTATTGTGGGACCTATATGTCTTAGAGATGACATGATTTGATTTCATTTTAGAATATATAGGTTTGTCTCCTTTTTGTCATTTGTTGATAGCTATCTCCGCAGGCTGAGTTTCACTTCACCATAGGGTGGATCTTATCTACACATGGGGGAATGGGATTCCCAGGTGACTAGAGATAGACCCGATCATCATTGGTTGGGTGGAATTATAACCCATATTGCTAGTTTATATCTGTAGGGCCAAGGGACTTTAAAAATGGACATTCCTCCAGTGGTTGATCATTTTTTTGATGTATTTCCATCGAAATTTTTTAGTTTACCTATAGAGAGAGGGGTATATGTCACTATTGATCTTGTTCTAGGAGTAGTATAGGTGTCTATTCCTCAGTATAGGCGGACTACAATAGAGTTATATCTGTTCAATAAGTAGTTAGAGGAGTTGTAGGAAAAGGGTCTCATAAAACCCAGTACATCTCTTTAGGGTTCACTAATCCTTTTTGTGAAGAAGTTGGACGGTACCCTCATACTTTGTGTGTATTATCAAATGAAAAACAAATTTACTATCCAAAACTCATATACCATTCTGATGATTGATGATTTATTTGATCAGATTTTAGGGGACCAGGTGTTCTCAAAGATTGACTTGAGATCCAGTTATAATATGTTTCACGTTAGTCAATATGATATACCTCTTATATACTTTCAGAGTTGGTATTGTATATATGAGTATTTGGTTATGCTATTCGGTCTCATGAATACAGTGGCAGTTTTCATGGCACTGATGAGACAAGTGTTCTATCCTTACTTGAATTCTTATGTGGTAGTTTTTTTGGATGATATCTTTGTGTACTCTCACAGTCTACACGACCATGCCGTCTATATCTATATCATATTGAGAACACTGTGAGAGCATATGTAATAAGATACAGTCTCAAAATACCTATTATAGATGGACTTGATTAATTTATTAGGTCATTTCATCTTGGAGATAAGAGTATCAATAGATCCAGAGAAAGTTAGTGAAATAGTTTCTTGGGAGAAGATGAAGATTGTATTTGAGGTACCAAGTTTTTTATCTTTTACTAGTTACAAAAGACACATTATTCACAAATTATTATGTTTGAAAGTTCCACTAAATGACCTGAATAAGAAGGGAACAATGTAATTTTTCATAGATTCTTATGATTCAGCCTTCCAAGAGTTGAAATGGATATTGAATTCAACACCGATACTGATTTTTCACTAGTCAAGAAATATTTACACCATTTATTATAATGAATTATGTGTCATACAGGGAGCAGTTCTTATGTACGAGGAAGGAGTCATTGCATATGGTTTATAGTAGTTGGAGAAACCATAGTGGAATTACCTGACACATGATCTTGATTTGACAATAGTTGTGCTCATCTTTCACGATTAGATACATTTTCTTTTTGATGAACATTTTGTGGTATACACAGACCACAAAATCCATATGTATATCTATACTCAATGAGATCTAAATTTGAGACAATGTAGGTGGGTTGAGTACATTCTGTCTTTTAACATTGAGCTTTCCTACACACCTAGGAATGGCAACGTAGTTGCCGATGCATTGAGAAGGATAACTCAGATAAAAGCAGTTTAGGTGGCCAATAGTGAGTGGATGCTTTTGGGTACGTTCTACAAGATTCCTTAGGAGGGGCATGAAAAATAAGGGCAGACATTTGTTTATTCTATAGCTATTACCACTACTATACTGTATCTAGTGGGATGAGGAGACAATTAGATTCCAAAGGCCTAGTCCTACGAGAGAGAGTGTCAGTTGAGGACCCTACTTTTTGGTGGAACATCTGTGAGGATGAGGTTTTACGTTTTCGTGGGAATATATGGGTGTCCGCAAACATACATGAGGAGGTGTTGAGAAATTATCATGCCATTATGGGAAGCTCATACTGGTGTTATTAATATGTATCACAATGTATATCCTTGGTGTTTGTGGTTAGGCCTGAAGAGAGATGTAGCTAGTTTTGTTATGAGATGTTCCACCTGTTAGCATGTGAATGCAGAGCATCAGCTACAGGTAGGGATATTACAGCAGTTACCCATTCTTGAGTGGAAGACGAATGATGTCACAATGGATTTATTTTGAAAGGTTTACTAAGGTCACGTCGAGATAATGATGTGGGTTTGTTTCTTATTGACAGGATAACAAAGGATTCATATTTCTTGTTGATCAAGGAAACCATTAGTGTTGATGAACTTGAAAATTTGTACATTCAAGAGATAGTATGTTTGAATGTGGTTGAACTCTCTATTGTTTTGAAAATGGGAACATGATTTAATTCTCAGGTCTAGCAGGGAATATAGAGGGGTTTGGGTACACATGTACTTCTGATTACAGCTTACCATTCTCATAAAGATGTCTAGTCCAAGCGTATGATTCGGGATTTGGAGGATATGCTTCAATCATGTGTGCTAGATTATGGGATCTATTGGGAGAGACAAATACCTCTAGTGATGTTTTCAAACATTAATAGTTCTTCAAAAATGATTCTTATTAAACCTTATGAGGATTTATATGGTAGACCATGATAATCACCCCAATGTTGGGTGGAGGTAGGAGAGGAAGCTATTTATGGACCACCTCTTGGCCCGGAGACAACATAACATATAGAGTTGATTCATAAGAGGATGGATACTACTCAGTCTCCACAAAAACATTATTATGATCGATGGAAATTAAAATTGGAATTCAAGGACAGAGATCATGTTTTCTTACATGTCACACCGAGGTCAAGAAAGAGAAATATTAGGAGACAAGGGAAGCTTTCATCGAGATACGTCGGGCTATTTGAAGTTTTGGAGAGTGTCAGTCTGGTTTTCTATCTATTGTACTTACCTTGGACGTACCATGATATGCACGACATCATTCTTGTTTCTTAGCTACATCATAAATTTTCAGACCCATATCATGTTTTTCAACTTGAGGAGGATGAATTGTAGGTGGATGCATCCTTCGATGATCACCCCATTCAGATTTTGGATCACAAAATGAAGTTTCTCTATGGCTGGTCAATTCCTCTAGTATTGGTGAAATGGATGCATGTCCATGTACAAGACAAGACATGCGAGAGGGCGTCCAATGTACAATCACAATGGACGGAGTTGATCATAGTTTCTTCTTCACCACCATTGGAAGGGAAATTCAGGGATGAATTGTTTTAATTGGGAGGTTTGTAAGAACCAAGATATTCATTTCACGGGTTGATATTGTTTTGTATTTTTTGAGGAAAATTAATTAAAAAATGTTTTTTCTATGTACAAACCATGTAATGCAATGTACTTTCCATGTACCTAGGTTTCCATGTACAATTGTGTGCTGGACGTATAGTGGAGAGGTACATGGCAGAGTGGTGACACAGAATACCTACTCATGTCGATGGATGGTAGAGGATAATACACAACATGTAACTTTAAATGAAAATGCCATTTACATTTAATTTTATTTGATATATCGGAGTAGGGTCATCCCACATTTCCATAAATTACTTATCCTTCCGGTTTTTCGTACAGTAGTTCTTGTGAATGATGAACGAAGATCGAACCCTGATTCTCTATCCGAGCATCAATTGAGACATCGTCAAGTGCGTTGGAATCCCAATGGAGATATCATGAATCCTATATAGTCTTTTTAACTGATTCACCCTCTCTGGTGAATTAATAATGGTTTTTCATTTTCACCTTTTTGTAGATCGTAACCGATCTTGGCCGATTCAATGGCTGATGTTCAAGTATATTGATTGTAAGACATCAAGGTAGGTGGTTTGTGAATATTTTTCATCTTTGGATTATATATTATAAAATTACAGAATACCCATGATTGAGGTTTTTCAGGATTTGGAATTTAACCTTGTTTATTACCTTCTATCGTTTGATTGATTGATAAAGGGTTGTTTCTTATTAGTAAGGTTAGATACCTTATTATGGGACACCCCATGGGTGAGTTTCCATTGATTTATTGTTTGTGGTTGTTTGGCCTATTATTCCTATTTTACATACCTTATTTTCCATGCATTGGATGATATGTATATAGATTGATTCATTATATAAAATGCATGTATATTTTTGTGAATTATTTTTTATGTTGTAATTACAGATTACAGGATCTACTTTGATTTTAAGTGTGCACTATATTTTCAATGGACAATGTGAGCCTTTTCCAGGAAGACTGAAGGGACTGAGACCTTATTTTCACATGACCATGAGAGCCTTGGTGTAGATGATTAACCTAGGGGTATTGTCCATGAGAGCTATTAAGGAGGTCGTTTATAATTATGTTATGCTATGTAGACCCAGGGGTATTGACCATGATATCTACCTAATAGGATGTTTATAATTTATTGACTTTATGTTAACCTAAGGGTATTCAATGTGAGAGCTACCAAGTAGGTCATTTATAAGTTGTTGATGTCATGTTTACCCATGGATATTGACCATGAGAGCTACCAAAGTGGTAGTCTATAAATTATTTGTTCTATTTTAATCCAAAGGGGTTAGACCATGTGAGATTTCCTAATGGGTTGTTTATGAATGATTGATTGATTTCGATAAGTCGGAAAATCCATAACAGAAGCTGGGAATCAGTCTTGCCTGATTGTTTAGATTGCATTTTGAGACATATATTTTGTTACAATTACAAAGGGGATATTGATCTAAGGCTAGATCACGAGATTAAATGATTCAACGAATGAATAATAAATGTAAATGAATGTAATTGAAAACTGTGTGATTGTTTAATTTTTAGTAATTCCTAGTTTGTTTCTTAATTCTTTCATGTTACCTACAATATATATTCATTTACATTTATGTATATTTTTTGGTGGTTTCCTACTGGGATTTATCTCAAACCCTATTTGGGTCATGCTTTTGGGCCCAAACAGATTATATGATTACATGTATAGATAAGGGAAAGTTCCATATCCACCTGGTACTTGATTACTATTGGAAATGAAGAGCATTAGACAATAGTAACACTTGGGATGCTACAAGAGTTTACTTGTTTCTTTTGTACATTGTTTTTGTATTTCTTAGCATCAGTGTGACTTGTTTTTCTATTTTTTCTAAATATATTACATCCGTAATATATATATATATAGTGGCTTATTTTTGGATTTACATTAATTCTTGCGCTATTTTTTATGTTTTGTATTACTTCTTCCAATGTTGTTTGTTATTTGTTTTCCATTATGTATACTCTGCCAATGAGGGTATTGTTTCCCTAATATCACACCTTTACACTCACTACTAGTCGGTAGCCTCAAGAATTTGGGGTAATGCACTTGATGTAATTTGACCAACTAGGTTTGGGGAACCTTTTAGCAGCACATAGATTAAGGATGTTACATTGGAAGATATGAAGCTAAAATAGTATACCACCATTAGATTTTAGTCAGTTTTAAACATTAGTATCAGAGGATTACCAAGGAGATGTTTCTGTTTTATGGAGGATATGATGAACTATTCTTTAGAAGATATATAGATTCTAGATTCCAAACTGATCAATATAAAATAAATTCACAAACGGGATATATATTCACATTGAATCCCAGTTCAATGAGTTAAATGATCTCAATACAAGACAGTCATAGATTATACAGAAGAAGTGAATATATTGTGGATTATAAGGAAAAAAAATAAAAATAATAGATGCTATAATTTTACAAGGTCATGAAGTTATACTTATATGTAAAGATTCTATCAAACTCTATTATAATAATAATATAGTGGTGGAGTTCACAAAAGTTCCATATCAGACAAGAAGATGAATAAATACTTCAAAAGAATCATATCTTGAATTGTTTTTCACAGAGGTGTGAGAATATAGTGAGAAGTATTTCCATGGAATAAAACATAGAGGACCCCTTAACTGAATAATAAAATCCAAAATTCAATTTTAATCATGCGAAGATTAGTGGAGTGAAAGTCAAAGGTTATTGGATCCATTCCAAGTTGGAGTTTGAGGGACTGAGAGTCCCAGGATCAAATGTTTCTAATTTTTTTACATGTGTATTCTATTTAATGAATATTAATAAAACATTTTTATTATTTATTTTTCATTTTTTCCAAGACTCTAATGTAATAATTTCCAATAGTATATGTCTCATTGATAAGTTTATATATGCTCCCCATTATGATGATAACCATGATGTTATATAATGATATTCCTAAATAATGGTTTCTGATTTGACAAAATATTATAATTAGACACATTATACATCAAATTTTAGGTTTAAGTACTCATAAGAAAGTGATGTATCTTCTCATGACGTTATCAATTGGTTATCTTTTAGATGGTAGATTATTAGAGCTGACCATCGATTAGGAATATTTAATGTTATGGTTTCATCAGATAATACAATATGTGAGCCTGTGTAACAGTCCTTAGAATTTATGATTATCACTGACTCATGTCATGCCTTATAGAGGTATATTTATAATAAAAAATTTCAAAAAAAAACTATTTATGGAAATTATGGTATGTTGGGTGTGTCATGATTGACATGTCATTAATGGAAAATTCAACGAATGATTTTTCCCTTCTATCTTTATGGAATCTGATATCTCCACCATTTGATTTGAATATGACTATCATGCTAACATTCTTGGACATTGTATAAAGACATGTTTATTTTAGATATTTAAAAAAATATGTATCAAGCATATATGTTTTTGAAATGAATGTGAGTCATGCTTGATGAGATATTGAGACAATGGTATTATTCTACATAGTAAGCATATGTAAGTGGTTATTGTTGTTGCGATATTATTTTCATTATCTTATGTTTTGTTAACCATTGCAATAATGTAATCTTGTAATTTTGGTATGCCTACTTAATTCCATTGATAATAAATCCTATAGGGTCACACAATATGTGTTTTCATAGATATCTATGAAATTCAATTTTAATATAATTATTTGAAAAATTATTATTCTCATGACTGATGAATAATTTTATTCATGTTTTATTGAGAGATAATCATCACGAGGTAATAAATAATTATTATTTTATTCATAAATAATATTTTAATAATAGTAATATATATAAAATTTTTATACTCTTGATAATGAATAAAATATCTATTATATATTATGGGTGTTCAATAAATTATATGGGAGTTTAACTAGACCATACCTATGTCAAGTGACCACTATTAATTAACAATATGGTTAAATATTATTTGTTATTCTACTATCTGAAACGTGCCAAAAAATAAAAAAAATATTATTATTACTATTATATAGTATCAGGATTATTAAACGTTTTAAAATTTTTTTAATTCCCAACATGAAATTAAATTATTTTTTAAACTAACCTCTATCTCTATAAACTGAAAATGATGTCTAATATTTACAGAATTAAATATCGAAAAAAGATAATTATTTCAAACAAAAAATTACATTTCAAATAATAAATCCCTCTCAATCTCAATAATGATAAATCAAGATAGATTTTCTAAATAAAAAAGAATGGGATATCAAGAATGACTAATGAGATACATTAGATTAATAGTGATAGCACCCAGATATTCGGTATGATATCTCGGATATCTTCAGAGCATGTGTGGATCAACATTAGAGGAATTTTATCACTATATACTAAAAAAACAAATCTGAAATCAGAAATGGTCTTTTCAAATGATCAACACCATCAACCAAGAGAGGTTCCAAAGATGAGGTTATAGTTTTTTCCAATATTATATAAATTAATTATAATTTTTTTATGAAGGACTCGTAATCTACATATTAATAATTTAAATATTAAATTAAATATTAATATATCTCACACAACTTCACTCTTCTTTTGTGCCCAAAACCAATAGGTTTTGAGAATTATTCATTGATATCTTTATATAGAGTTGACTATCAGTACTCTATATCATCCTCAGAGAGATGGTCAGTCAAAGGGAACTATTAAAACTCTAGTGAAAATGCTAAGTTGTTTTCCATGGATTTCTATGATTCTGGGGATCAATACCAAAATGTAGTTGAGTTTTATTACATATATAGATTTCACTAAATTTTGGAAAAAGATATTTATAAATAGAATTATGGAAATAAGTGTAGACCTTTAATTTTTTATAATGAAGTTACATAAAGAATGATATTAGGACCTGAGCAAGATGTGTAAATGGCATTGAAGGATATATCCATTTAGTAGAACATTAGGGAAGAAAGATATTTGATATAAATATTAGAATGAAAATACTTTATGTGATATATATTTTTATGTTTTTGAGACGGTGATTCAATGAATTTCTCCACATAGGAAATAAGGTAAAAATGTGCCCTAGGTATACCAGTACCTTGGAAATTGTTTCTTATATTGGGGTATTATCTTATCACTTGGAACATCACTGACCTCTCTCAGGTATAAATTTTTTTTTTCATGTATCCCTCCTATATAATCTTACACCCAATCCATCACCTGAACTAAACTCTAATGTCATACCTATTGAGTAATATTTTTCTCATAAGGAACAACTGAAGAAGATTATGAAACATAAAAAATTCTAATAAAAAATGACTAAAAACCTGGTCAGTGTTTTTTGGTTCAACCACTAGCTTGAGAATGTAATTTAGGAACCTCATGGTGTAATGAGGTAAAATTATCCACATTTTTTGGTATTAAATTGATAAATTGTTTATATTATATTCACTTTATGGGGGGTAGAATGTTTGAACTAATTTTTTATTGAAATATATCTTTCATCAAATGAGCTTAATCTTTTTTATATTTCTAGTTAAAAAAATATTTTTATCTTTTTCTATGTGAAAAAATAATTTTTGTTTATGTTATATGAAATAACAAGTATAGATTGTGTTACACATAATAGAGAGTTTTAAGAAAACATGACATACTAATAATATATAAGTATTTAATACGAAAGTTATCACTTACATGATGGAATGGAAGGTATGAATAAAAATAATTTATGTATGAAAATATATTGTTTCATATTTATAAATTATTAATTATTTAATAAAAAATTTATTATATATAAAATTGGAATCCTTTAAAAAAATTTCACAGGATAACTATTTTTATGCACAAAAATCTATTTTACATAAATTAATGAATCAAATAAATTTGGGTGAATAAATTTATTTTAATTTATATATTATATATTCTATTAAATTCTTAACTTTCATATCATGTGGTTTCTATGTATAAGAAAATAATAAGACTAATTTGATGTTTTAAAACAATAATTTTCTAAATAGTAGTTTTTTCACCTTTTTCACACTTATTATAAAATTATATTTTCCACTTGTGGAAAAATTAATTAAAAATATTAACATAAATTTATTTACTACAATGTAAAAAAAATATTGGAGTTACTTTTTTAGAATTTTTTAAAAAATACCATTTTAAATGAATATTGAAAATAATGGGTTATTATTAAGTATTTTCATATCATTTGATTCAAATAAAATCATCCAAATTATTTTAATGGTTCTTAAAAATAAAATTATTTGAATTAAATTAGTTTTATTAAAATGTATGTATTTGTAATAACTTTCATATTTAATTCTAATAGAGATAGTTTTAAAACTTTTGAAACATTTTTCTTCGGAAAATGATTTTCCATTGTGTCAATGTGATTAATTTGAAATTAAAATCTTCAAATTATGTGAATCGAAATTGAAAATATTACGTAAATATTTGGAATAATAATAATTTTATTCATTAATAAAATAAAAATAATTTTTTCCCTTATTAAATGTTCAATTTGCAGAAATTTATTACCGCGGGTCAGGTGAAAATAGTTTTTTTGGGGATTAAACTAAAAATGTAACGGTTAAGATTAACTTGAATGTTTTAAAACATTAATTTATGGGAATATTTAGATGTTATGAACTTTATAAATCAATAAAGAACCATTTTATATCGTTATAGTGGCTAAAAAACATGGCTACACTTTTTGTTTTAAAATTTTACGTGTGTTCTACTCACCTTACATAAAAAGGACACCCCATCTTATCTTCACGTCATAGTTCCAAAAACCAGTTTATTCAGACAATACCATCCAAAATAAGATACTAAATTCACTAATATCTACCTAGAAGCCTTATTTTTGCCAGAATGTAGACCTATGAAGTATTTTGGTGTGACACAATAAGTTTTCTAAAGAAGATGTAATATCCCTAACCGAGCATTTTATATTATTCATTCACCCACCTCATTTCATTATTTTTAAACAATTATTGTATAATAAAGTGAGTATCATACATATAATCATATATTTGTATGTTAATATCATGGCCTAAAACTATATATACTTCTTTAAAATGGGATATGAAATCATCATTTATGTGTATGGAAAAACACCATCTTGAGAACCAATGTTATTAGTTTTCTATCACCACCACTCACAAATAGATATAATTATGGATTTTATTTATATATATATATGACATTATGATATTATTATAACTATTTAATTATAATAATATATCTAAATTTTTACATCAAAACCCATTGGAAAATAATAAAGTCACTCATGTGTATAGTGGATTAACTTCTCACGAACTGATGTGGAATGTTTTTCAATTTTATTTTACTTTGATAGTAAAAAGGATAGATTAAAAAAGAATTATTAAATATATAATAAAATTATATTTGTTAAAAAATTATATCTCATACACTTTATTACTCTACTTATTTGGTGGATAAGATTATATTGATACTGTGTATGATGTACTACCATCTCACGACACAATGTGATTTTTTTTCACATACACATTAAATTATGGGTAATAAGGAAATGTTTAAATAAAAAAATGTGACTTATATGAAATAAAATTAATTCTTCAAACAAAAAATATTTCTTAACATTATTTCTTTCATTTCATTAGGAAAATGGAGACACCGTTCATGCGTACGTAAGAACTACCATTTTCAGGAACTGTGTTTAATTTTATATCTCAATCTTTTATTGATTATGATAAATAAATATATAATGAATATATATTATATTTAAATCATGGTTAAAATTATGAATATTGTCAAACCATTATCAAATTAATATTACTGAAAATAAAAAACAAAATATTCATGAAAAACAAATTAGTTATTACCTAAAACACAATTTTAAGAAGGAATCATTGATAAATGATAACAAAATGTCATAAGTAAGTAATATATGGTATTATATATATATAAAAATTTATTTATATAATTTATTTATAAAAAAATTATGTTTATTATATCCGAATTTCAAATGTGCACAAAGGAAGTTGATACTGAAGGTAATGGATTTTCGTCTCACTTTTATTTTCTATAAGACACATGCCATACTAACCATGTGTTTATTTTATGTTGTCTATATAATACCCATGAATTTATCTTACACTTATTACCCATAATTTTATTGGTATATATATATTATTTTCTGGATCTCTGTTTCATGGGGTTTAAATTTCAGAAGTTACAAATGCGCTGTTGGATTTTTGTCTCAATTTGTATTCTTTGGGAAATTAGTTAATTTTTTCATTCATATTATATTATCAAGTGTATATAATGACACTTTTACATGTTATATTTATAATATATTTATTATCTTGATATTTAAAAGTTTCATTTTATGTTATACTTTCATGGTGTTTACTATATATATATTACTAATGTGGTTAGTATTTTATGTTATAATCTCACCATTTATCAGGATTGTTTATGATTTTGTTTCTAATGATGAAATATTACGACCTATATCTTAATAAAATCCTTTATTTTCCTATCCTCTGGTTATTCATGAAATTTTACAGTAATTTTACAACATTTTCCACTATTTTATACGTAAAATTTTTTAGAATTTTTTTTAATGTAAACCAACTTTTCTATTATCTCTAGTCATAAACTGTTTCATCCATATACAATTTTTAAAAAAATTGTTTAAAAGTTACAAAATGATTTATTATAAAATTATACACATGATTCATTTGTTAATGTTATCTAAAAGGAATATTTATGGTGTTTCAAAAAGCAATCCCTATTTCCTTTCACCAAAAATGCGATGAAATCTTTTTTTAACCTGTAAGACAGGAACAATATTTTATACCATCATGAACACTAAATTTTTTATTCATAATTTATATTTATTTTAGAGAATTTTCAAATTAAATTATTTTTAATGTTTTTTAAATTATTTTCAATGTAGAATTTGTATTTTACTCATAAATTTTTTTAATTTTTTTATATTATCCTATAAGTTTTTTATAGGATATCTTCCATTAAATGGATTTATATAATATTTTTAAAATTTATAGTTGAAAAAGGATATTATAAATGAATTATTATCCTCATTAAATCTGTAAATTTATATCTCTTTGAAATTAATATTATTTACAAGATTACATCATTTGATGATACATAATCATGATTCGGGATATTATCAAATGACACCATCTTTATTATATATCTAGATAGATTATAATTATCATTAATATATTGTTATGAAACCCATTTATTTTTAATGTGGTATTATATGATTTAATTCATAAAACAACTATTTATTTTCATTACTTTAGATAGGAAATATGTTTTATAGTGACGTGGAAGAAATATATATATATTATTTTATGTGTGGGACATATAAATACCTCAAATTCATTAGGTGATGATTAATGTTATATGAGATAAAAGGGTACATAAGAGGTTATCACAATACATAAATATGGTACAAGGGAGGTTATACAATTCTATAAAGAGGGAACATATAAGGTTATCCCAATCCTAAAATAGGATATACATGAGGATATCCAAAGCTTGAAACGGGCTACACATGAAGTTTTCCCAATAATAAAAGAGGGTATACAAGAGGTTATTCCAAGCCCAAAGTAGGTACATGGTTGGTTATCCCTAGTCTAACTTGTTATGAATTTCGTTTTTGATATCCTAGATATAAGAATTTTTTCATTACTTATATGGAAAAAAACTTTGTAATATGCCAGTGTTAATTTCTAATAGATTGTGTCATTTTATTCATTTATGATTCACGTCTTATGAACTTCAAGGATATATTCCATGACTCGTTTTTATGATCATTGATATCTAGGGTAGGATTTTCATATTATATGTTCATGTTCTAATTCCAAAACACTCATGTTATATTTATATCTACCTTTATTAAAATTATATTTCCTTAGATTTCACCATTTATTATGTTTCCTTTACCCATGTTAGGAGGAAATGTTTTTTGTCGGGTATGTATATGAATACTAGTATGTGGAGAGATCATTATGGGATACTTTTAAGATCTTTATATAAATAAGAATATAATGTTGTAGTTTCCATGTATACTCAACCTATATAGTATGCATGATGTTATTTTTGATACTTATTTATTCTTTATCTAAAATGGTGTAATATTTATGTATAATATGTTTGGGTATCTACCGGTACCTCGATTGGATCTATAATTAATATTTTTATCACTTAATTTTTTTTAATTTAATCAAATCACATTTCTAAAAAAATTTCCAAAATATGTGTGAGAGGATGATATAAATTATGAAAATTATTTGATTATCCTCATATTTAAAAAATGTATCATATAAATTCCATATTTTACTCACAATTTTGGTTTCCTCAAATTCTTGAATCACCATGATATTATTTGGATAGACCACTTTCCCAGGAATTTAATATTATAAATCATGTATAATTATATTTTTCATAATAATATATCAGTTCTCCAAGTTTTGAAATATTCATACATCGTCAAATCATTCTATATAATTAATTTTATTAGTAATACATCAAATTATTAGGAATATATTAAAAATTAAACCATGAAAACATAATGAAATTTTTTTCCATCCATTAGATGATGTGTGTTATGAACTAGTGAGGGGTGTTGGGTGTATTATATATTCCAAATTATATTAAATGATAGAAGAAGGTTCTGAAATGGTATAATAATGTGTTTTTAAATGGGTTTCCAATGAAATAGTATCCAATACTAAAATAGTCATTATAACATCTAGATAATCAATCTAGTCACTGATTACTTAATGGGATGGGAATATTATCCTTATTCATTACCTCAGTAAGCTTATTCTATCAAACAAAAATGATCCAACCCATCATCATTTAGGTGGATATATACTCATTATAATTATAAATAAATATTATCCCACATTTATTTTGGAATACATGGATTGGGATAACCCATTTACAAAAAAAGTCTAGAAAAATGATTATTTTATCCATGATTTTGAGAAAATATTTATTTACATCCTATTTCATTATGCCTTAAAAACTTGATTGTGTCAATAATTATAGATTTTGATAATTTTTCATATCTTCCATTATTGTTGAAATGAAAATAACTTACACGTTGGATCTTGACTATGCTTCATATAATTTTGTCCATCCATTTATTTAACACCTATAAATCTTAATTTTATCTTTCCTTTTAATGTTAAAAAATTATGAATTTGTATCATAGTTTTATCAAGAATTTATCTAGATATATATTTGGTGGATTTACAATAAAGATAACAAATTATGTAATAATTTCATGTTAATGGTGTTCCAACACATTATTTAAATAAAAAGTGTTTTTCTCTACTCTAACACTAATGATTAAAAAATATTTTTTTGTATTAATTTTTTTTATTTACCTTTGGGTATGAATGGTCAATGGAGAAATATAACATCTTCCAATTCTTCCTCTAAATATTGAAGGATAAAATAGAGGTTAAAAATAAAAATCCTTACCGTCACTAAGATATCCTCATGAATTATAATTGGTAAATTAATATATACACCTTATATTTTCAGGGAAAATTATTAGGGTTTCATATTAATTATCATATGCTCCATGAAACAATTTACTAGAATGAGATTAAACATTCAATAAATCATAATAATTATTTATTATGTTACATGGTCTAACATGTCATTGAATAGAGAATCTACTAAGATAATAACTTTTAGGTCAGGGATTTCATTAAGATACACCAAAGAACTATTTTATAAAATATATTATTTTCATGTTATCTAATTTATAATTTTTCAAAATGAGTTTTTTAGGAACATGAAATATTTTAACATTTTTTATATTTCATTTAAAATACAATTATTTTTTAATAGATTTCAAAATATCTCCCTAAAAAATAGATTTTGATAATTGAAATTCCCTTGGGAAATATTCCTGGAAAAGAGAAGATGTGGTCAGAAAGTTTACAGTTCGGGTATGTTTTAAATCTCTTTTCGAAACAATATTTTTTTTAAAATTATTTAAAAACATTCTTTTGTGGTTCCATTCAATTTTATAATGTTTCCAATTCCATATAAATTTAAACTTAATTATCCTTAATATTCCTACCACTCTTCAATATCATAATCATTGCTTCACCCATTAGAACTTCTATATTATCCTGGAAGATAGTAATTTTTCTCTTATAAAACATTTATGAAAGCTTCTATAAGTGATTTTTATTATTATAAAGAGATTAATAATTATTTTTTCACAAATGTTTCATGATTCAAAAGAATTATCCTGCAATGAGAGTGATAATGACTATTATAAATAAATTACTATATTACCAATGCCTTAAAGAGGGGTTCCTTGACTTTTGGATAGAATTATAATGGTTTTGAGTTCTGGTTTCTGAATCAATTATCTTTGTAAGTCTTGGAATTTTTTCCAAGTGGTTTATTGATTTATATATTCTTAAAGAAAAAAATAAATATTCATTGGTCAATATTCATGTTTTCCCCTTATCCTATGAATTTTAGACATAGAATTTAGTTCACCGTCTTTATTTGGAACAAACTATATTTGAATGTATGGTTGTGGATATTTATAACACCAAAATTATAAATCACTAACTTTATTCTCCTCATTCAAATATTGAAAATAATGAAAGAAGAATGTGCCTCTAAACAACTAACAAGAAATGTATTTTTGTGGATATATTGTTTCTATAATACATTATCAAACTACATGTTCTTTTCATTTAGTTGATATAATTTTTAAATAGGATATTATATTAATATTATATTCTACATGGTGAATATCTCATTATAGGTTAACTCATTATTAATTTCATTGGGATATATTTATTATGAAATATTCAAATATATCCTGTTATTTGGGATATATCATGTTATGAAATATTCAAATATTTCATGTGAATTTTTTTATGTCCACTACATCAATTGTTACAAATTAATAGTGTTGAAAAAAATTTAATGGGTGTAAATTTCCTCGAAATGGTCAATCCATGACATAGGAATTCAATAATAGCTCCAAAAATAATTCTCATTCCTTAATTGTGGATTACCACTATTATTGTGAAACTTTTTTGATCCCATTTTATAGAATCATTATTGTTTTTGTTGAAATTTACATTTTCATAAAATTTATTTTAATATTATCTAATGTTTTGGTTGGATAAATGGGTTATCATTTCTACTAGTCATTATGTTATTGAGTCACTAAGAAATGAAATATTTTTTGTGATATCTTATCATCTAAAACCTTATTTCACATGAAAATATCATTCATTATAATAATCATAGAGAGGATTATAAGAGTATATTAACTCACTAATCCTATGATTTGAAAACAATATTGTATATTTTAATGAACATTTGGAATCAAATCATTTTTTTTTCATGGATTGATAACCTTAATATAGAAAATTAAACACCATAGACTAATATAGGACTATAATTATAAACACACATATCTATTTGTTTTCTTATAATGGAATTGATAAACTGTCCTACTTCATTCACATTGACAATTGGGAAATATTAATCTTTTGTTGATGATCATTGGGATCTAGATAAGTTTCCCTTAATCTTATGATTGAAATATAAGGCCTTAAAGTTTTAATGGGATGAAAAAAAATTGAATCAATAAACTAAACCAAAACTAAATAACTACATTTATGACATTTAGTTTCTCAATAAATTGATTTTAAATGATGACCCTCCTTGAAGAGTTTTCACATCTAATGGAAGGTGTTCAATGTTTAGAAATTAAATAATTAACTACTTACTAAAACTAATATAAAATAATATGAATTTATATGTCCAAGGTATAACCACTTGGAAGAATAATAATTTTAAAAATCACAAAATATATTTTATTTAGTTATTGATACTAATATTCAAATTCAAAATTCATTAAAACATACAAGATAAAGAAAACTCAAAACAAAAAATAATAATATTTTTAATAAGTAGAGAGAGTGAACTAATAATAAAGGATAGTCATCTATAACATTATGATTTTGTTTTAGTATATAAAAAATCAATTAGTTATTATAAAATTAAAAATTAAATAAGTTTAATTAGATCAAATTCAATTATTACCATTTTAACTTTTCATTATTATGGATAAAAATCATACGTATACTTTTTGGTGTTATGTTGTAATCTCTATTAACAAAATTATTTTGAAGTTTAATATTTTAGTCAAAATCCTCATCTATTATATTATTATTCTTTCCATACCAATCACGTTTCTCAAATAATGAATATGTAGTAAGATAAAAACCCATTAAAATATAATATTTGATAAAAAAATTAATATATATGAACGAGATTGTTCTGACATTAATAACCATGTTCCAACTCATGATTCATCATCCCATAAGTGAAAACCCATGTATCATTTCTTGGGAATCAATCACCAGTGAATATTTCATCATAAGGCATGTAGAAAGCATAACATTATAGGTGATATTCAAGAATAAAAAACAAGTAAATTTTTAACATTAAACCAACATATAAATACTTGATCCAAATCACCAATAATAATATTATCTATATTCTATCTCCCTCTATAATGATAATTGTTTTCAATAAATATCCAACCATCAATCGACTTGAAAATAATAGAATATAAAAATAAATAAATATGTAACAACATAATAATATGAGTTATACTATAACAGTTATATGGAGTGATATCTTGTATCATTCCTCTTTAACCTCTTATATAATCTCTTTAATATCTCTTAATATTATTGAATTATAATATAATGATATTATAATACATCACAATACTTTTATATCCCTTTCATTAACTATGAATATTATACATCATAGAATATCATCCCTCCAATTTCTCTCATGATCTATAATTTATGATTTTACCATAAATGTCTTACATTGAAATATACCATGTATGATGTGAAACTAAAGAAGTGTTAGCATTTCCTTATTTAGTTATGGTGTAATTGTAATACACATTAAACCCAGTCCCCTAAATTTTGTGGGTTTTATATTATTTTTAATTAGTGACATAATATTACATATCCATGAGAGAGATTTAGTAGTCATAAAGAGACTAGATAAACAAATATTACCTTAAAACATGAAATATTACATAATTTGAGTATAAATTATTTTTTCTTAATGTTTTCCGTTGATTAAGAACTAAAAAATATACAACTTTATTACCTATATAAATGTTAATAAAAAAATTGTGATCTTATACACTTATTAAGGGACATCAAAAAAATGGAGATAGCGTAGTATAATAATTATATAAAATATTTAATGAGAATATATTATCAAAAAATATATAAAAACCAACAAATAATAATTATATAATCTAAGGATGTTAGGATAATAAGATTTAATAAACACATATATAATAATAAATGATCTCAAAATGATAAAATTTGTTGTAATATATAATTACTAAAGTTGTCAACATATAATCGATGAATTTTTTAAAAACATTGTACTTAGAGGGAATTGATTCATCCATTACCTCATCCCATTTCACTCATGATCCCTTATAGTTCACTAAGGGTTATATAATTCTTGGAACCACACGTTATATAAAATTCAAATTAATTTCATTATATAATAAAATATAATAATCTTCATGAATACAAAAAATAAAATACGTAGAAAAATTACTCAATGAAGATTATCTTACAAGATTTTCCAATTCAAAACAATGGATTAAATAAAAACGTTAATTTATTTCCATAGTTAGTGAATTAATTATGATTTATGTGATTTCACCTGAAATATATTAAAAAATTTATGGATTCACAATACTGAAATAAGTATACATGTCATGTGAAGAATACAAAACTATAGTTATCAAGTACATATAAATATTAACATTATCAAAATGTTAATTTGATAATATAAATGAATTTTAAATGGTAGGAGACTAATGAAATTATTATTAATATCCCATTAAATTTTTTAGTATGTAATCACACATATTTTATACACATAGGGGTCTCAAAAGTTTTATACAAATAATATTTCAGGTTGGTATGAATTTATGAAAAATGTAAGCGTGTTCCAAAATAAAGTGCAATCCTCTACAGAGCTGATAAAGTCTATAAAATATATATAATTATAATCATTCCATATAATAATTCACTCCTCCTAGAAATAATAATAACATAATACCAACAATATATAGAATTCATTGTTATTTTTATCATAATATAATATATCATTTTATACTTTGGTATTGTAACAACTTATAAACAATATATAATGTCAGTTAAATGGGGTCTCACATGAATATGAAATCATAAGTATATAAATTAAAATTGTAATAAAATAATAATATAATTAAAATTTTGATATTAAAATATAAACTAAAATGGAAATGTAAATAGGATTGAAAAGAGAGAGATATATATAGAGTGAGTTTCTATTAGAAAATAGAAACTTACATTTCTTAAGAATCATGGTGTAATAATGTACATTATATGTAAACACTCAATTCATTATTAAAGAGTGATATATAGGAGAGACTCTTTTAGAGACAATATAAGAGGTAATTTGATGTTTATTTAAGGATAAATGAGAATAATGGGTGATAATTAATAGGTGATGTGAATGAAATACCACAAAATAATGTATTGAATATTTTATTTTACTACTATAGCAAGAGATCCACTACTAAAATAATTCCCCATTACATTCCAAAATGATCCACCATAACGATTATTTCAAAAATGTGGAAAATATAAATATATTATTGAATTTTTTATATTTTACATATATGTAATGTCATATTTTTCATATTTCACTATTTTTATCCTATTTTACTATTTTTATCAAAAGATTAAAAATTTCACCCCATTTATTATTTCAATATGCTAATTCTAAATTTGTAGTATGTTTTTTAAAATCATCATATATTTATGTAAAATTGAAACTATTAAATAAGGATGATATTGTTATAATAATTTTGTTATCTGAGTAAATATTTTTTTATAAATAAAAGTATTTAAAAATTAATAAAACATATCCCGTAGATACATAACCCCTTGTGACACTAGAATAATCCCTAGTGGTTAGGCATTTAATGGTGGTACTTTCTTTTGTTGGTTCCACTAACATTAATTGGGTAGTGATTTCCGATAATAAAAAAACTCATAGGGTTGATTTTTCTTAAACCTCAGCTGTTGGATTTATTCTTAGTAATACTATAGAATAACCCACAGTTATGATACCTCCTTTCTAATATCCAATAAATGTACATAATAAGGTATTTTAGAAATATTATAATCCATGATTTCTCCTTGACAAACCAATAAAATATTTTTATTATTCGTGTTAAAATGCATTTTTTATAATGGTCGGTTTATAATGTCTATAGGGCATATAAATAATACATATAATCATATATATATTAATTCATTAAAACTTGTCAAAAACTAATAATTTTCATTTATTATTTGATAAAAATATTAATTTATTTTTTGGAATTTTTTTATTTTCTATAATTTTAGTTATAACCATGATATTTATTAGAAAATACATGCTGAGAAAAATTCACATTTTACATTTATTAATTTTAATTTCAATTTTCTATTTTTAGTTATACCAACAATAATAAATTTATATAATTTAATTGTATTGGGTCATTTTGAAATTAAATATGTTTATTTATAATTAAATTATCATGGGTATTATATATACCCATTATAAAATATTCATCCATTAAATTTTAAATCAATCATTGGAATTATTTTGATAAGATTTTATAATTCCATCCATAGGATTACACATTCCCATCTACAGTTTTTTCCACAAAGAAGAATTCATTAGTTTTGATTTCTGATTTTTCATCACATTATCAATCATATCATGAATCTGAATCATAGCCTTATTATATAATATGTCATGATCCAACTTAACTTTATGAAACATCATAACATGAAATTTTTTATGTACATTCTTCATTGGAATGACATATAAAAGATATCTCTCACTTGAGAGAGGTATGTTGGAATGTATAAACAATATAAAAGAACTCATATCCTCTCAAATATTTCAAATGAACATATATATATATTTCAATTGACATATTTTTCATTCTAAATTATGTAACCCATTTCCATGGAGGTTTCATTAGGAACATATGGTTCCCTACATTGAATTCAATATCCTTCATACACTTTTCAACATAACAAATTTTATATACTCTATATCATGTTGATAGAAATACTTATATTTCTTACTATCCATAATATATTTTCTAAAAGATTTTTATATAATAATATCATTTATCAATATTTATCTCAACATATAAAACACTGACATCTATTTCCATACTCAAAAATCATATATTTTTTTTTGTTGTATTAGAAACCCGTATCCTATGAAAAAAATTTCTAGTTGTAAATAAAATTCCAAAAATCATTACAAATCCGTTTAGCTTTACCTTTTTATGTCATCCAATGATTTGGCAGTCCCTTCACAAAGTCTATCTATCTAAGGGGGATATGTAATTAATTTTTTAAACTTTATATTTAAATACATTTTATGTTAACTCTAAAATTATAATATATAGCTTATTTTTTTTGTAGTACTATTTATATGGATGTACCATGGTGTCCAAAAACATCATTAATAAATTACCATTCAAGGATATACAAAGCTAAATATAAACAAATTTTATGAAAATAGGCTATATTTGAAATAAGAGTTATAATAAAACACATAAAATTATTCTCCTCTGATTTCCTTGAAATACTTGGGATAAAATACGTAGTAATATTTTCCAACATCCCCTTAATTATATTTAATGGAATCATAATTCCTTTTAAAACATTTTTTTCAGTCTTTACATGTTGGAATAATATGCATCCTTTAGTAAAATATTAATTCTCTTTCTATATATACTGACACCTAAATATAATACTAAATTCCTATTTAAATATTATGAATAGAAATATACAAAGCTAAATATTAACAAATTTTATGAAAATAGGCTATATTTGAAATAAGAGTTATAATAAAACACATAAAATTATTCTCCTTTGATTTCCTTGAAATACTTGGGATAAAATACGTAGTAATATTTTCCAACATCCCCTTTATTATATTTAATGGAATCATAATTCCTTTTAAAACTTTTTTTTCAGTCATTACATGTTGGAATAATATGAATCCTTTAATAAAATATTAATTCTCTTTCTATATATTTTGACACCTAAATATAATACTAAATTCCTATTTAAATATTATGAATAGAAATATATATATATATATATATTATGTTGATCTATAATATTCATTTAATGAACCATTATTTATCAATGGTATTGATGATAAATCAAATCCTCTTACTATAGCTATATACTCCACCTTCTCTAATAATAATCTGTGGAAACATTCTATTTCTCAAACATCCAAATATTTTAAAGGATTTCATTATTTAATTTATCTTTTTTAACCCTCTCCAACAAATAATGATAGATAATTAAATGGATATATTATAATGGTTATCCTTCCATTATAATACTAAAAAATATTTTTATTATATGATTTATAATTAGATTATTATCTATACTCATCATGTATAAGATATTATAGAGTTTTTTAGAACATTATATATACTGCCTTTTTTTATTTTACTAGATGATAAATTATTACCTAATCATATTCCATGAGTAGATCAATAAATTTCCTTTTCCTCATATTAATATATTTTAATGTAAATATATATTTCCACCTCTTATTGTTATTATATATATCAGATTTCTATCCATAGTGATAATTTATATATAATATTTGTATATAAATATATATTAAAAATACATCCTCTAAATTTAAATATTGATTTGGATAACTAATTATAGTTTTTTTTAATATTCATAATGCACTATTGATCACTCTATCATTTTTCAATAGAACACATCTAAGGCCATCCCATAATGAAACTTTGTAAATGATAAACTCCTTTATTTCTATATGGTAAAGATAATATTTGAGAATATACATGACAATATATTATTTTCTCAAATATATCATTAAATTCTTTTATCTATCTAAACATAACTACCATATGTTTAACTTGGTTAATTAATTTCTTATTAGATTGAGTATTTCTATAAAACAATTATATAATCCTAATATACCGAGAAAAATATACATTATATGTATATTTTGGGGTTGCAGTAATTCCTTGAAAACCTATTTTTAATGGTCGATATATATTCCATATTTTGTTACAATACAAAAAATAGAAGACAAAATGTTGAATAAAAATCATATATATTAATTTCCCCATATAAGACATATTTCTAAAAAATTAATGAAGTATTTTGAAATAAGTTTTATTCTCCTCATAAATCATAGATTATCCAAGAATATCATCAATATATACCACCTTTATATTATTAATAAAATAATTTTATAATATAATCATCAATTAAATATTAAAAAAATATGAACTTTTATCCAAATATGATTTACTATGAACTCATAATCACCATAAATTATATGAATGGTGATATTTGGGAA
The DNA here is from genome assembly GCA_963277665.1 of Viscum album. Taxonomy (NCBI): domain Eukaryota; kingdom Viridiplantae; phylum Streptophyta; class Magnoliopsida; order Santalales; family Viscaceae; genus Viscum; species Viscum album. The sequence goes on along the minus strand of OY728140.1, from coordinate 982,025,869 downwards.
ATACTACTTTGTCACTTTTATATGATGATAACCATAATAGATAAAAATCATAAAGAATTATTGGGACCCATGAAATTTATTTAAAATTATAAAAATATATAAAATTGGATACCTTTTATTCATAGTAATATCATTTATTTCCCTATAATAAAATAATAAATTCATTAAACCACCCTTATCCACTTCCAAAAAAATATGTGCTATATATGGTAAAGTTAGTGAAAATATAAAACCCTTTTCACATAAGTATTGTAATTTCCTATAAGACATAACTAATTACACCATATTGATACAATATGGTAGTTTAAGTATGGTTCTATCAATAGTGATAATATCAATATTCAATTTACCATTTCTATCATTAGGGAATGTAATTAATTTTCCTATAAATGAATTAATATATTCATGAAAAATGGTTACGTATTCTATTTATAAAACCATCCTCTACTTTATATGATGAGATTTATTCATTTATTACCAATATATTTTATTATGAAGATTTATTAGACATTATTCCTGACATGATTTAGGAAATGAAATATACCATTTAGAGACATAAAATTTCATATGTAGGTCACTAATTTTAAATTCATTCCAATTATATTACATTAATTATTTATTATTGAAGAAGAGATATATCAAAAAAAATTACAATAGAATTAATCATAGGTATTATAATTATATTTCAAACTAGAAAAATTCCTGAATTCTAGTTTGAAATACTTGTTATATCATCCTTTAAATCAAACAAATACTCAATGTAAAAATTAATAAATAATTATTAAATGTATCGAGGTATGATTCAATATTATTATCAATAGCAGAGGACATAAAAATGTGAGTAGTTGAAAAATGATATAATACATTATCTATCATTAAGTGTATAATAAATATATTTTGTATCTCTTAATTTATAGATTTATCATTATACATGTTTATTATAACATCTTAAAATTGAATCTCAAGACTCTTTTGGGGTAGATTTCCTTGACGATTGAGATGCTTCTTAGAGTAATATCTAATTTGTTTTTTGATTTACGACCTTTCACACATATAGAGTGTCTCTCAATATTTTGAATACAATATTTATGAAATTAGTATTCTCATTTATAGAATACATTTGATCCCTTTAATCTAGACCATGGGTGTGTCTTCTAAAATTTATTATATATGTGGGACTATAATAATATATTTTTTCCATTTATTAATATTCTATATAAATGGGGATCATTCATCCTCTTATTTTGTTATTTTATATTTTATAATTAATTATTTTAAAAACTACATCGCAATACTTATAGCACTCAATACTATGTCTTCATATGTTGAAAAATATTTATTTACTAAATATATTTGAAAAAATTTAATTAAACCATCAAAGAAGTTATCCATCTTTATTTTACATTAATATAGATATTCTATAACATATCATTCTAACCATATGAAAATATCCTCATACCCAACTCTTTTCTCTTCATACGTTTTTAAAAAAATTCATGAATATCCATTCTAATAATATATATTTCTTTTGAGGTATATATTATTCAAGAAAAATTAACACAAATTCAAAACACTTTATATTTTATTATACCTTCCCCTTATTAGTATTTTTAATTGGTTTCCACCATTGTTATGAATCTTTCATCTCATGATATATTTTAAGGATATAATTTTCCTTGTCACTACACTGAAATTTTATAGATATCTTCTCTAGATAATTTTTCCATTTCACAGAAACAATTATATTAGTAGACCTTATGAATAATGGATAATTTTTATTAATAAAATTAATTTATTTAATTGATACTTGTTGTTTAAAAATTTATTTCCCTATATCAGTATGTTTATTTATGACAACCCTAGTTAATTTCGATAAAAAAGAATTTTTATAAACCAATACTAAATTTATTATTCTATTTATTTAAAATATCTGCAAATGTTTTTAAATTTGTGTCTTGGTTTTTATTTTATCATGTATGATCCAATATATAGGAGATGACATGTCGATATTAGTAATATTATAAACTAATAATGTATAAACATGAAATATAAACCATATTTTATTAAAATTAATTCCTATACATAGTATATATATCAATAAAAATCTATAGCAGTATTAAAATTTTCTATAGGTAAAATATATGTTATCTACCAATGTTACTATAAATGTAGTTCATAATATTTTTAATAAACATAGATGGGATGCCAACTGTAACTCCTCTAGCCTAGTTACCCAAGATTCCATGATTTATTTCTTGAATAGTAATTAGATTCTTGATATTTCATACCGATGATCAATGTTCGGGAGAATTTCTGACAAATGATACAAATACATTACATTACAACATGAAATATTATATAATTTGACTATAGATCGGTATTATATATTGTAATGCATTTATTTGCTCATATATAATATTCTAATTCATTACATGTTGAAATGGATAACATGATATAATTTCGAACTCCTGTTCATAGTAATGGATAACATACAATGGATTCTAACATATGATAACAATAGAAAAAATAACCAAGAAGGAATACCTGATCAATGATTTGGTATAAATGAATATGTAAGCCTAGAAATCCATAGATTTGTTGACAATATAGATAATAAATCAAATATATAATAATACATGGTCTCATAATGACTAAATATTTCGGAATTCATAATAACAAAAACCATAAACTTACCATCAATACATCATGCTAAAGAGTTATATATAAAGTGTAAGGAAATTCCCATTACTATACAATAATTTTCAAAAGATACCCACCAGTTCACTATAGAGATATATAATATTTGTCCCCACCTATCACAAATCAAATCTAGTTAATTCCATTATATACTAGAAAATATATTAAATAAATTGAATATTGTTCACGAATAAACAATTTCAAAATACAGTACTAAATTTATTAATGAAACTAATATTACATTATTTTACTATACCAAAAAGAAATATATAAATAATTTTATTATCTTAAATTGTATAATTAAGTATAGGAATTTATAGGTTAATATCCTCAAAATATATTAGTAATAATTTAATATTATTGATGTTAAATAATTACACTTATCACATGAATATTATTGAATTATGCTAATCCAGTACATTCAATGATTAAGATGATAGATGTGTTTAGTCAATTTTATATAAGAATTTTTAATGGTGTGAGATAAAATAAAATAAATATAAATCTTGAAACTAATTAGGATAATGAAATATCATATATTTGATAAAAATCAAGGATACATAATTTTAGTTTGGAAAAATTGTTAGGCTAGTATGTTTTGAGATAGAATGTGAAAATATTTAAAAATTAGTCTTCATCCACTACATAACCAATAGAGTCTCCACTAAATAAATCTCCATCACCATTAATTATAAAATTATCCTCATCCAAAATAATATATTAATAATATAACAAAAAATGTAATATATAAGTATTATTTATTGTGAGACAATTCATAATTTTATGATTCTTAGTAGGATTTCATCATTATAAAGTCTTATGAATGAAGTATAATGTGAGTAAAATAGGGTGTCACATGCATCATATATCATAAGAAAACAAATATGAGTATTAAAATAATATTAGAATAAAAAAGTATAAATTTTAATGGATTCTAGAATGTATAAGTAAATTGTTTTGAAAAATAGAGAGAAAAGATCATGTAACCATGATTAAGATTAGTAACATAAAGTCCACCCTTATATCCATACAAACACTCTTGATTGAAGATAAATATAAGATAGATAATACATGAGAGCTCCACTAATATAGAAATTTATTATTATGAGTTGGGAATTAAGAAGAGGTGGTGGGTATTTATGCATGGGTCAAAGGAATCCCTTTGGAAAAAAATATAATATATTTTAATTTTCTATTATCTCAAGTTATCTAAAACTATTATTGTTGAAAATTACACACTATTATGATACACAGCATCAGTTGGTTCCATAATTATTAATAGTTTAGTACCTTGGTATAATTTTGTAATCATATATATATATATAAATATGAAGTCACATTTAACACGTTTCAATATATTTCACCAATTATTAATATATGTTACTATTTTTTCTAAACAATTACCATATTTTACACATTAAGTATTTTTTAAATTCTTATTCCAAATTTGAAATCTATTTTTTAAAATTAACCCTCTAATTATTTAAAAATAGATTTTAAAATAAGGATGATATTTCTAATTAAAAAGTTGTATGAAATTAAATAATATTATTTTAATAAAAGTATTTAAAAATCAATACAACATAACACCTATATAATTAAAAACATATTAAAATAGAATATATCCTAAATAAATGGTTATTAGTTGTGTTACATTCTTGGGGTAGTTTATCCATTATTTATTACATAGTTATAACCACTAACATAAATTACTTTTGCATATGATTCCACTACAAACTCAATTGTTAATGTGCTGCTTAGGCCTAGTTTTGGGGAAACAAAATGGATGCAAATTATCTAATGATTTTAAAATAGATATCATTAGCTATATTTATTACTAGATGAATCCATGTTTCTACCTTTAATTCCTATTGACTCTTTTCAATATTATTTTTAATATACACTATTTCTAATTGTTAATTTATAATGATCGCATATATAATCATAATAATTCTAAAGGGTCATATAACAACCATATTTATTCTTACATGATATAAATCCATTCATACCAATCATCTAAATAAAAATTTTCCATTTTAGTTTATTAAAAATTTCTATTTTGTGTTTTGTGTTGATATTAAACTATAATGCCCTTGTTATCATCTTGAGGTTTGTTAGAGATTATGATCCAATAAAAATTAATTATACCCATATCATTTCTTATATTTTCTATTCATATATATAAAAAACATAATAATTTTATATATTTATTTTTACGTAATTATTTTTCAATTAAATAAATTAATTTATATCAATTTTTTTTCCAGTATTATAATATTGGTGATTTTTGAATTTTAATCCATCCTTGAATTATATTATTCTATATTATTTTATTTGATGTTATTTTCATTGAGATATGAACATTTTTAATGATATAGTGAATATTTTTAGTGACTCTATTAATTTTAATCATATGAATCCATTGATATATGACAATTTAGTACTATTTTGGTGTTTTTCACTATTCTATATTCACCACCTCTCAATCTAATCACATCATAATGATTTTTTTTATTAAATGGTTTCCAATTACAATTTTGTACGTTATTATACCTATCTATAATGTATTCCAACAGTACCATTAAGCCAAAAATCATATAGAACCCAAATTATATGCATTAATTTTTCAAATTATCAATGAAATACATAGAAAGTATACAGTCTAATTTTTTATTTATTATCTCCAATAAGGCATCATCTTCCTTTAATATTAATCTCTCCATTAGAAAATCACTTCATAAAATAATCCTTACATCCCAAGGAGTGATTTATAAAAACACGTATGCATCTCTCACCTACATTTTTAGCTTCTATACATGCTTTTATAAAATAATGGAATATATTTCATTAGTGGTTGTGATGGGACACTAATTCATCATTGAATTACAACATGATAGAAACATTCATTTTTACAAACCGTTTGGTTATAATAGTGTGATTTAATAAAAATATTTCTTCAGAAGACCTTTAGGGGAGTGGGAGGGGGGTCTTATTCTATGGATCATTCAAGTGGATATGGATTATTGAAATACAAGACAAACCTAATGTTTTATATTACTATCATTAGAAAGTACCTTTAACAAAATATTTGTAATTATATATTGTGTAGAAAAGAATTATTATTTATCTATCTCTTTCTCAGCATTATCTTTAATTATAGATTCTTGATCTTTATATGTTCAATCCTTGTATAATAAAAATTATTTTTTATTTATGTTATAGAACATAATTTAACAAATTTAAAATAAATAATAGAATTTAACACAATACAAATTTCTTCATTATCTTTTTATATCCATAGATATATAGTAAAAAAATAGTGGGGACTATATATTTAGTTATTGTAGCACCAATAGTATATAATTTTTCATTTTTATCTTATATAAAAAATTCATATTTCTCGAATATTGAAATTATTATCAAAATTTTATTTTCACTAATCCACTAAACTAGAATAAATAACATTCATAAATCCTTGTAACGTATTCTAAATTTAATATTTATAAAGCAAACATAAATTTTGCCTCCTTTATTTTAGTAAACTATTAATTTCATGGAAGTAATTTTTATTTCTTTTTGAATCGTTTGATAACATTACACTTGACATGTAGTAAGAATAATGTATGGTCCCATTGTTCTTAGTTAATATAGGCCTATAATGATTTAAAAATATTCTATAACTTCAATAGTTTTTCCCTTATCATCCTTTGACAAATTTATCTAGGAAGAAACTATTATGTTAACTAATTTTATTTCCATCCTAAAAAATATTTTCATATATTATTTATTTTATGTGGTTAGTGACATGAAAGTATTAATTTTTCCTTGTAGTATCCATAAACCAATGAACAATTCAAATTTACTAATCATATAAATTTCAATTTCAATCTTGATAAATTCTCCAAAAACTATGAAAAATTTTGTTACTAAATTATTTAAAAATTATGTTATCTACATAGATAAGAACAATAACCATATTTTTATACTACTTAATATAATGATAATGATTGAAAACACTCTATTAAAATCCATATATTTTTAAATATGGATAAACCCTTGAATACCATTCTCCCAATTCATTATTTGTTCTAGAAAGCATATTTTTCAATAGAAAGAATTTTTCCCATTTGGATGTATGAGGAAACCTAAAAAATATTCATTTTAAATATATTATATAACCACATATGATAAAATAAAACCTGATATCCATTTAGGATAATGTTAAATTCAATTTTATTGTTATTATTATGAATAATATATTGTTTTCTAATATTTATATAAGGGAAAACTCCTCCTCCATGTTACTCCCTTCTGTTTTGGGATTATATAATACACATCCCGTCATATTTTGATTAGAATAACCACATATTCATCCTTAAACTTATTGTATGAGGCCCACTTGGTTCTGATATTCTTTATCCAATATCTTGGGAATAATATTATATGTTTTGTTATTCTAGATTAAATAAATATCATCTTTCATATTGTGTATCAGAATCTCAATAGTAGTATCCTAATTAAAATTTTATGATCTACTTTAGATATGAAAATTATTCATTCTAGATTTACCTTCCATTTTTCCCAGGTATGTCTTATCACAAATAATATATATGCAGTCAATTGTTTCATGATTATATATATATATATATATATATATGTGTTGACCCAAAATCCATATCAGTTATTCCTATATATAAGTCAACAACATAACCTCGGTACCCCCATGAGTTTCCAAAATCAATAACTATATCTTATAGAATTTCTTTGAAGCATTGTTTAAAATTCTACTTATTATCCACAATAAATACATCTTGGAATTTAAATATTTTAATAGAAATATTATTTATCATTTATTAATTTTAATATTATGAGTAGATGATAAAAAAATTCTTTATTCCCTTGGGATTGAAACATTAAATGTCCCTTCTTATTATTGAGAATAAAATAGTTACATCTAAAAATTCAACTCTATTTCAATGTAAATTTATTCACATATGAAATAAAATATGTGTTATCACTTTAACTTATATATAACATAGACCAGTTATTTATATATATCGTTGTAAACACCAATTATTTTCAATGGTTAACCAATATAAATTTCTTATTATGTATTTTCTACCATTTTATTAAATGACTAATTTATCCTATCCATGAAATTATTTTTAGGAGCTCTCATAACCAAAACATGACACCATATCACTAAATGTTTATTATAATACTATAATAGAAAAAAAATTATTATATATTAATAGAGATCCAAATTTTAAAAAAAATATTTCCAATAATATTATATAATCTCCTAGAATGCCATGTTATATAATAAAATAACTCATTTTGATGAGTAAAACAATCAATTATGTAATCCAATTATAATTATCATTGAATAATTTTGAAAACCTCTAAAATCAGTTTCCCACAGAAATATTCGCCAAATACATTAACATGTATTATATTTAAAAAGCATAGGTAAATTATTCCATCACCTTATAAGTTATTTCAATTTTATTTTCATATTGTACACATCAAATAAATTATTAGGATCACATTTAAGATGATTTATATATCATTCACTAATATTTTACACAAAAATAGTCATGATTAGTTTTAAGATATGCTGAAGTAATTTATGAATTTTTTCATCCTACACTGATAGAATGAATCTGTATTTTTATCCACTAATAAGTTATAAATTCCCATTTTCACTTACCTTGAAACATGATTTCAATATATATTCAATTGATAGTAAAATTAGACATGACAATAAATATAATTTTTTTTGACTCACTTAGTTGACACTTATAATGTTTAAACTAAGACCTCCACCTACTAATATATTGGTCTTTCTCATGTATTTTTCTCAAAAAAAATTTCACAGATCCAACATTTAATAAGTTTAATTATTTAAAAATATTAAAAATAGTTAGTTTTTATATTTTTTCTCCTGAATGTATTATTATTTCCAATTATATGAGATGAATTTAATCCATCTATAATACACACCATAACTTGTTAAATTAATTTTAAATTTATTTTTACAATTATAATATCATCAACCCATATATTTTTTTATTTATTTTTATTTATATATGATAGTCGAATATATGGATGTTACACCTTATTATGTGATCAATTATCCCCATAATGTAAATATAAAAATGTATTTTGAGTTTTTAACTTGCTATGTAACTTTTGCAGTTGTTTTACCACACTATTTCATGATAACCATTTTAAAGTATTCTACACATGTGATTATGAATACATGTATTTGTACCTATTACCTTGAAACAAAAACTCATATTTATAAATTTTTAATGCATTGAATTCTACTCATTTGACTTCTTTTCTCATATAAATTTTTTTATATCTATGATATAATACATAAAAATTGTGTAATCCCCATCATTCCAAAAATTTAATAAAAAATTTGAGGTATGTTGTTATGTATATTAATTGGAGATCTATTGGTATTTTTAGTCTTACCCTAGTTGAACATCCTCTCAAGAGTGGGAGATTTATTTCGTGAACCAACCATGATGAACTCTTATTTGCGAGAAATATATAAACTAATTTTTTACTTAACTATAGAATATTTCTTTCTATAATAAAAATTAACAAATATTTAAAGGGTATATAACTTCTAAATTAAGTTTCTCAATAACCCTTGAGAGATAATTTCTCAAATATATTGATGAACTCAGAGTTCACTCTTGATCTGCATTGTTTTATATCATTTTGAGGACTTTTCATTTAATATCCTTGATCTGTTTGACAGTTTATTTAACAATAACAGTGAAACTATGAAATTATATCTTATCTATCAAATTTAAACATTCTATCAAAACACTTCACCCAACATTATAGATATTTATTTTTAATATTTATATCACATCCTACTCTTTTCCAACTAATTATTATATATCATGTTTATCATAAAGTCATATACAAAAGCATTGAACTTCTTTTTATACATCCAGATATATATTTATTCCATTCCCCCCTTTATATAAACTTTTAGATCATCGACACAGTTTAATTTATCATCATTCCCATATATTACCTTCTCTATTTGTAATATTTCAAGGAAAACCAAAAGTAATTCATTATTGAGGAATTTGAAATATTCAATTTCCTCCACATATGATTTATCTATGCTATTCTATTCATGTGAAAGAACATTATTCTATATAAAGAAATAATATTTACTAGTATTATTAAAATTCCAATATCAAGAATATTTATTTGTAGATGGTTTATATTCTTATTTTTCTTTGAACAATTTTTGAAATATAGCAGCGATGTTTCCAATTATTAATTAATGAAACAAGAAATCATAAAATTCCCATTAAATTATATTTCTTCAAATTTTCATATTTAAGGATATAATTGACAGAAACACATGAATGTTTTTCCAATGGATCATCTTTAATAATATCCTTATTTGTCCCAATGAGTTTAAATTATATTGTTCCCAACATTTATATTGGATTTTCTTAATTATATCACATATTATAGGTAACATGTTTACTATAAAGATCATTATATTAGATGAAATATAGATCATGAACCTAAATTACTAAATATTTTATATTAAAGTCTCGTTTAAATACTCCAACTATGTGCATCAAAATGTTGAAAATTTTAATAGTTTCTTCATGTATATTCTTGTTCTCCACTATTATATCAACCTGATTAAATAATATGTCATTAGTTTTATATGGATGCATCCTAATGTTCTGGACATTTTTTATAACTATAAAAATTTTAATCCTCCAACATTTTAGTTAGTATTATAATTTCTCAAAAATATTTCCCATTAATATTTTTAGCAATTACATTTCCACAAAATCATATTGATGTCATAATATAATTCTCCCCCTATAGAATGAATTCTGTCATCATTAATATCCATTTATTTATAATCTATTTCTAAGAGGACTCCAGATTCCATGATTTTGAAAATTTCAGATATAAAATACGTATAAAAATAAATAATGAGTATTTAGATTTAGTATTTCATATAATTATTCGATAATAAAATTATTTTTATATTAAATATTATAATTATCTTATGATTTAGAACCACAATAATAACTCATATTAAGAAAACTCACATAGGAAATAGAATCATTTGATAATATATTTCTTCTAACACCAAACCATTCTGTATAAAAAAACTTTTCAGTATCACCAAAGGATACCTTGTGGGGGTGATTTATCATAGGGTTAATTAATATTCATCCAATTTAAATGATATTGTTATATAATTTTTCATAACACTTATCTATACCTCATCGAATGTGAATGTAGAAATGTATAAGTTATTATAGATTTTAAATGGTTCCCTATAATTAGGTCATGAAAAAATTTGTTTACATAGATACATTTTTTATGTACGATAATACTCAAAGAGTTCTTCTTGTACAATGATTATAGTGGAATCATTTTCCAAAATGGTTCATGACCACTCCAAATAATATAAATATAACTTGACTAAATTACAAAACAATCAATACCCATTAACATAATAATTCGTTCTCTCAAAAATAAAATGATACACCATAATGGGGTTTTAAATAAAATCCAAATTCATTAGGATTTATGATACAATGATTCATATTCCCATTCTATATAATTACATTTAAATAGTTTTAAAAACAAACTAATATATTTTTTGAATGAAATTTATGGAATTATCTTGTGTATCATGATTTTAGTAAATAAAATATTTAATTTTCCTCATGGAAGTTGATCAGTATATAAGATATATCTATATAAATTAAATACAATATGATTATAGAAACAACCCTATCCTCTTATTACAGTATTCAGGGAATCTTATATGTTCAAAATAAATACCCTTATCACATTCCACCACCTTTAAGATAGAAATTTTCAAAAGAATTTAATATTGATATATAACACATTTATTATAGTGTAAGGAAATCCCTTTGGTTGTCGTACATTAAAACATTATTCTACTACAAAAATAGTCAAATAATATTTAAATGGCCTCAAATAATTGGTCTATAACTAGAATAATTGATCAAAACAATTTAGTTAAACCATAATTATCACAACGTTATAAACAATTCCTTCGATACCTTTAGTATGGAATCATTCGATAATAATTTATATATTCACACATCCTTTCTAGAAAAAATAATCCATATAAAATCTAGGGTTTAATTTTTTATTTGAAAAAACTTCTTTGATCCACAATTCCATCAATACTTCATAACATTAATTGTATGAACCTTATATCTAAATTTACATTTTCTAGTGTATCAATACAAAAATTCACTTTCTTTCATTCTCAATGATATTATAGGATTAGATTTTTAGACATTTAGGTCTTGAATATTATATAAAAAATGCATATATTATATAACATAAAATTATAAATTAGTATAAATTTTTATCATAATATAAAACATTTAAAATTATACACATTTCCTTTTCAAAGAAAATATTTTTTAGATTGAAATTTACTTCTTCTTTACTAGTACCCATCACTAAATCCAATGAATAACATTTTAAAAAGAGGGATGAGAAGAAAAATGTCAATAAAAGAAAGAAAAGAAAAGAAATACACCATTATTTCATGAACTATTATAAAAATTTTCCATTTTCAAAATAAACATTAAATTAAAAATAAACTTTTTCTTAACTAAGAAATTTCTTTATCTACAGAAACCCTTTAATAAAATATTTAATAAAAATTCCTTCTAAAACTAATTAAAATCATAAATATTTCTTTTGAATAATGAAAAAATGATATTATCTTTTTTACAAAGTAATAATTTTCACACATAATAAATAAACCATATATTTTCCAATAAAAATAATCTCATTACATACATTTTTTTGGAATAATATGATTTCCATAATAACCCATATTGAGAATAAAGATAATATATTGGTATCATGAGTCAAATCATCCATTTGACCATTACATATAGGGAAGCCCAAACAGTTACCCATGGAAACAAATTATGGTTATACTTAGAATAATTTTCATAGTAAATTCCAAAAATATCTTAGGGGAAACGTAATTGTTTAACTATTTCCCATATTTTTAATAATAATTGTAGTATATTTACATAATATTTTATTAAAACCAAGTTGATTAACCCCACCCCTTTACCCAATGAATATTATTTCTAAAACAAAATCACCATACTACACTTTATAATGGATCCACTAATTCTAAAATGATACCCATGAACCATAATAGAATACATGAATTCTTACATCAAAAAATTCTGGTTTTCACCCATAAGAAATTTTTTACACATTTGAATATCCAATCAATTTAAATTTCTTTTTGAAAATAATCATAACCTATATAGAAGGGTTTTTTATTGATGAAAACATTTTAAAGGAATCAAAAAATTAAATAAATGTTACGGTGGAGGAAAAATTCATTGTCATTGTATATGTTAAAATAAGACATTACATTTCTCCTTTCATAAATAACACAAAAACATTACAGGAAAATATTACATTTAAAAACATTTAATCAATATAAAAAGTGACATTGTCTTTACATGATAACTCTTTTGTTTCAATATAAATACATCCATAAAACAGTAATAAAATATATGAAAATTGATGAAAAAGGGTTTGAATGGAATCATTTAATAGGGGATTTTTAAAATAATGTCCATAACCTTGAGTCTAACTCATTATATATCTTCTTTATCATCCTAAAAAAATATGTTAATAATTTAAATTATTGAGATAATTTTCATGTTTATTATTACTTTTATCTCACTTATTACCATGTTATAAAAAATAATTAATATTTTAATTTCATATCAGATGTCTTCATGATATTATGTTCAAAAGTCCAAAATGACTTCAGTTTGTTGATTATGGTCAATGGGGTCATTATTATAACATTTGAAGAATAAAAAAGAAGATATAATTATTATTTTTATAAATCAATTATATTTTTACATCTAATCAGGATAGATGGTTATAAAAAATGAATTATGTTACAATCATTGAGACAGAATAATGTACATACATATGAGTAACATTTCCATTTTTTCAATGATAATTGAGAAAAGAATTTATGTTATATGTTATATTTTCGTAATAATCATGATATCATAAATTTAATATTACTTCTTCAAATATACTTATATACATTATCCATGTGATGTGTTGATGAAAAATGAATCACATCACTTCATCGAGGTGGTAGTCCACAAATATACACAAACAACGTTTGAATTATTCAACAAAAGGAAAGGTAAGAATATAAATTATATATTATCATTTCAAAATGATTAATTTTTCAAGAATATATTATATAAAAATTCATTATTCTATTTTTACCATCCATGAGAGAATGTGATGACAAAACATTTATATATATCTGAGAGGCAATACTCTACTGTACACATGAAAAATGGTTTTGTTTCACATTTTATAGAAGAAGAGATGGATATATGTTACATAATTTAAAATATATAATATTTTTATATATTGGAAACTGGTATTATCATTTTTTATTTTTTATTTATATTTAAAATAGGAGGAATAAGAAATTTAAAACATGAAGTTAAAAAAATACCACTTCTGGAAAAAATTTATTTTCTTAATACATTACTAAATATAATATTGGTATTATTCAATATCTAATTATTCTTATAACTATTTATTTATGTTAGTTTGATATTTAATGAATCAAATTAGTTTTTTTGTGTGAATAAATTAGAATAATATGTCCCCTTTAATAATATAAAGGATGGGCACTGTTGGTGTTTCTGAGAAAAAATAAAATTAATATAAATTAAATTTAAATTAAAATTCATTTGAAAATGATTTATTTAAAATATTGGATGATCCCGTGTTGAAATAATGTCATCAAATAATTTATCTACATGTTCACACCACATTTTAATATTTCTCTTTTGTTTTAACCCCCTGTTAACCCTTTTCTCAATTTCTATGACAACATGTTTTTTTACTCTTTGATGGTTATCATAGTTATGCGAAATGAAAAAACTATCCATAAATTAACCACGGTTTATATATTACATAACATCATAATAATTTGGATGAATATATAATTTTTTTAATTTTATATAATTAAATAAAATATTATTTCCATTAGATACCAGTAATGACATATTTTAGAACTATTCATTAATTAGGCATTAATAACAACAAGAAGACAAATAAAATTTGACCAAATAATTTAATACATACCTAAAATGTATTTTTATATATGAAATTCATGTATCATATTGATTATCTGAAATTATATTACTTAAATGTTTTTAGTATCTTTTATTTCATTTTACAATTAATTTAATATTAACATTTTCTACATTGTGGAAGAATTTTGGGTAATTATTTATTTAAATAATAAAATTACCATGATTAATAATAATTCATTTTATAAAAAACATATCAATTAGCAATTAATATATTATCTTTTTATCCCAATGTTATATATACTATAGTTTTTAAAGAGAATAATGCGACATATTTTCACTTTTCATGCATAGAATATTATACAGGTCATAATGAAACTAAAATGGAAAAACACCATATAAATGAATCTCATATGAATATGTAATAAATGGAATTATTCCATAAAATATAGAATGTTTTACGGTCATTTTATAGTCTATATCATTTTATTTGTATCATTAATTTTATTATTTACCCTCTATCATGGTAATAAAAATTATTAAGGTCACTGTTCATATTGACGGAAAATAAAAGGTAAATAGTTAATAAATTTATAAGACAAGGTTACATATATGTAATTAATTATTAAGAATTCAACACACTAAATTAGAAGAATATAATTTAAAATTATATTAAACGCAATAAAAAAAGTTTTCCAAAAAAAAATTATTTTTATTTATAGAATGTTTATTTAAAAATCCATGTATTAAAATAATATAAATAATAATAATTGGAATTTTCAAAAATAATAATAATTTGTAAAATTTTAAGGCTAATTTAAAATATATGGTTACTCTATAAATAATCCAAAACAAAAAACCTTTTTTAAAAAAAATAAAAATTATTCACTATTCATTGTGATATCAATGTATTAAGAATGAATAAAAAAATTCTCAATAAGATTATTTTTATATGTGGATTTTCCAGTTATAATTATTTCATCAAATAATATTTATATTTTCTTTGTAAATTAATTATATTATTCACTCATGTAAAAATAAATAAATATCATTGAAGAAAATATATCTTTAAAGAATAAAAAGGATTTACTAGAAATTGGTTTCTTATTTAAAAAGATTTAATACATAAATTTTCATTGATTATAACCCTTATATTTATATTTCAAAAATTATTTAATCATAGTTAGATATACCAATTTAATGGCTTGGTTATAACTACAATTTTTAATGAAATATTTTTATGGATCGTTTAATATTAATGTTCCATTTCATATATGATATCAAACACAAATTCATTCTTCTAAAATATTAAGATATTACATTCACTATCACATTAAAAAAATAAATCCTCACAATTTTATTCCAATCTCAAAAGATAGAGATTCTACGTTTCTACGTATCTTTTGTGAATTATCACATCATAAGTGGCATAATAAAACATACACTGGATAAGAGAGAAAGGTAGGTATGAATTTCATTTGGAATAACAAAAAACTATGTTTCCATGTAAGAAGTAATTGCTGGCATGTGAAAATATGGATATGGAAGATAAACCTATATCCCATGGACATATATAAAATGATATAGAACATGGTTAGTATGAAGTTAATGATAAAAAAATAATAATATATTGATGGGTGAAGAGCACATTTTTTTATCAAAGATGATAAGAATTTGATAGATTTTTTAATAATATTTTCCAAAGATTTATAGAGTTTTTATCCATATTGACTAATAAAATATGAAAATGTACTTAATTAAAATATATAATTCCTTTATATAATTAACTTCTACACCAATCTCATCTCTTAAACAGAATTATCAGTATTAAAGACAAATCTTATTTATGCATTAATCTTTAAAATCATCTTATAACGGATGCAATAAGCTGAACTAACATTAAAATATATCCCTATTATATTTATAAATTAATAAACCCCAAAATGGTTTGTACAAGGTAGATTAATTCCCAATTTTAATAAAATTTCAAAAGAATAAAAACTTTGTTAATAAAAAAAATTCTATAGTAATACCCAATGGTTAACAATGTTCATTTGATAATTATCTATCCTTATAATTTTTAAAAATATTATATATTAAGTCTGAAAAAAAAAATTTAACACATATTCTTCACAAATAAATTTATCATTAGTCTCAAAATAGAATTAATTAGTTTTAAAATCTCATAAAAAAATTTAAATTCCCTAATCATATAATCTCAATGATATGATAATCATTTGAAAAAAAAACATGAAACACCATAAATACATAATATGATCATATATTTTTCCAAAAAATAATTGAACATTTCTTACTCCAAAAAAATCCATAACATTCTATTGAACTTAATCATATAAGGTTCCATAAATAGTGATATTCTTCAGAAATAATTTTAATCACATAATAATAAAATCACTTATAAATATCATTATAATATACATTATCAAATTAGTTGTGTAGAATAAGTGAAATTAATCATAATTAATAACATAGTAATTACACAATTAATGAAAATGGGTAGGATAATAATCTTATATCATAATCAAAGTAAATTTCACAATAATATAATTTTAGAAATAAACATAATGAATGTATTTCCCTGTCAAAGGAAAGGACATTATGATAGGTATACATGTGGGTGAAATATATATATACTTTAGAATAATTATTAAAAAATTAAATGGTGTTATATTTAATTAATATAAATACATTTAAAAAAGTTATAAATATTACAGAGTAAAATAACTGTTACACTTTTAAAATACCTTGTGAACTACTATTTTTCACAAAAAAATATTATAGAAATAAACTTCATTGAATATATCATTGGAAACTTATTATGTAATATTCAGGGAAAATAATGGTTATGACGGTGTAAAATATCTTTCATTCTATAGGAAGTTAAATAATTATTTGATTCACATTTTCTATAAAGTGAAAAAGTACCTGGTTGTGAAAATTAATAGATGAATCATTTTAATTTATTTTGTAAAAACTAATACATATGACTGAAATAATAATTCAAAATCAAATTATAATAAAACAAAGTTTTAAAACAAATTTAAAACATTTTAAAATGAATGCAAAATGATTTTCCAATAAAGAGAATAATGAAGTTAGAGTTTCCTAAAAACATTTTCATAGTCATTTTATTTATAAAAATGAGGATAATTAAAATACTATATTATTATTTCATGAATAAGAAAAAGAGAAAAAAATATTGGTTTTTATTAGAAAATTTTGTGATAATCTCATACAATGGATATTCAATAATAAAAAATATTGAATAAATTGAGTTCAAAATATAAACCCCTACTACTTTGGTAACATTTGAATCATAATGACAGTGGATGAAGAAAATGATAATTAACTTAAAATATAATATATTATGAATTATTCATGATAAAATATTTAATATAGAAATACATAGACCATTAAAGTTAAATTTTGGTCATAAAATAACATGTGTTTAAAAGAAAACTATTTTTGAGATAAATCCCAAACACCGGGCTTAAATTGTCACGTGTATTTAATATCTTCCTAAATTATAATAATATGTTAATTAATAATTATTTTGAGAAAATTATTAATTTTTATTAATTTCTCCCATGTGATTTTCAATTAGTTAACCAATTAATTACAAGTCAAACGTTTTGATGATAAACAGATTGTATAACCATAATCACTTTTAAATATTGACTGAGTCCAATGATATTATTTTAAATTAATATACAAAATGTTAGTCATGAAATAATGTAACTTTTTATAAAAAATATACTTTTAAATTACATTTTTGATGTTTTTTTGTGAGTAACAAATTATGTTGAAATCAAGGAGACGGTAGGTTGTACATACACATGAGTATCATTTCAATGTTTCCTCGATCATGAAAAAAAGAAGATAAGTGTTTTTTAACTTGGAGGAATTACTATTATATAGTTACTATAATATTATTTTTTAACAAAACATACAAAATCCATCCCTATTTTGTGATAAACAAGTACACACATTGCTTCACAAGGTGGTTTTCTATCATATACATGATCAGCATTATCATTTATTTAATGGATGGTAATGTAAGAAAGTGTATTATATAGTTATTGACTATAATTATTAATTTAACACTAATATCATATAAAATAATCAAATTTATTGTTATTAACTTCCATATAAAGTGTGAGAGAAAAACTAATCACAACCCTTCATGAGGCGGTAATTCTCCATACACTTGAAAGACATTATCATATTCTCTATACAATGATATGTATGAATGAGTATGTGTTATAATAATTAAAAAATATTAATTATATTATAAATATCATTCATAAATATTAAATACATCATTATAACCATCCATGAGAAGTGGTGATGGAAAACTCATTACGTCAGTTCTTAATAAGGTACTCCACAATACATATGATTAAAAGCATTGTTTCCCATTTGAGGGAGGAGGTGATGGTTTTTTATCTTGAATATAAAAAAAATCTGTATTTAGAAGATAATGAGGTTATTATATCAACATTATATAATAATATTTGAATTAGGCAGAAAAATAAACAAGATAAAACTCATGGATAAGAATGTTACTACTTCTTTGTAATACCCCATTATGATTGTACATAAATAATTATTATAGTGGATTTTTATAAAATCCTATATCTATGAATGATGAAAACATTAGAAAGAAATTTTCATTAACTAGATGGGTTAAATCATGGGAATATTATCATAATGGAATTCCAAAGCATAGAATTATTAAAAAGGGTTTCTTATGATTTGTAATGACGACTATGAGGTAACCCTGGTGTTTGGATGTGTTTTGGAGGATTTAGGTGATGATTTTGGATTTTTAATGTTGTCTTGAATGGGTTTTTGGGTTGGTGTTCATGTTTTATGAAACATTATTCAAAAACATAATTATTTGGTTATCTTCAACTCAATTTGAACTAAACATCATTGTGCTACATTGTAAAAACATGGTTAAAGAAAAATAGTGTGGGGGATAAAGGGGAACTATGTAAGGATGTGGGGTTTATGTATGTGGTGAATGACTAATGTACGGTTACAAAAGAAACTTGGGATATTACAGTGGGATGTGTCATGGTTAGTTCAAGATTTGGTGGACCATGTGGCCAATCTATGCTTCTGTTTTTTCTGGGAAAGTTCCAACCGCATGGTGGGTGTAAGATTTGGAAATTTCTGTAACCAAACTGTGTGACTATGCAAAATCTCATTAAATTGGTGATTTTACTAGTTTTCTGTAAGGATATTTAAATTTCCATTCCCCTTTCTCTTCCATCAAATTTATTGACAAGATGGTTGGATATCCTCCCTACCACCATTCTTCGCACCTCATTAAGGAGGCGTTCTTGGAGGGTTTCTCATGTTTTTGAGGTGATAATCAAACCCAAATTATTTCATTCCCTAAATAATTTTGGATTTCGGTAATTTAGTTTTTATTGTAGATTCCACCAAATCCTAGTGTAATTATCCATTTAGAATGGAAAATTCTATTAGATTTAGAATAGGATATTCCATGATAGATTGTACACGTTATCTCATGGTGTTTAGTTAAGTTATGTGCTCTTGTTGATGTTTTTTGGTATTTTCTTAATGAATTATTTTATTTATGTTTTTATATGATATATCCTCTTTGGGAATTTCATATAAATCATTTTTGGAGTCCTTTATGGACCATACATAGTGGATTTGAAGTGTTTTGATGAGAAAATATTGATCTGATTAGTTATCCAACATTATTACATGTCCATCATTATATAATTAATTAATTATAAGTGTTATAATTAATTAGGTTTTGTTATTTTAATGAGGTTCAAGACATGTTTTTATGGTGATCTTGATGGGAATATGATGCGTTTAGATGATACGTGTATGGGTCCAGGAAGGGATTTTGTGTTCTGGAAATAGTTTAGAAATCTTCCTTGATGACATAGGTTGTCAAATACCTTTACCAGTACAAATATAAATCGATTTTCATGTGTATGTATCTTGTTCCTTAAATCCAAAGTGTTGTGTGTTTTGTTAAATGGATAATGTAATTTTGTTTGGAACCTTGTATTAATTACTTATACTATCCATGGATTCTATTGGATATGTTGGTGTTTATCTGAATTAACCTATGATTTCTCACAGGGTGCTCTATTTCATGGTATGGGTATAGTAGTGTTGTAAAGGTAAAATATAGTGGTTTTTAGATATAAGTAGTTTATATTGTTTATTGTCTTGATTTAATAATTAATGGTTTATTATTTAGACATTTGGAATAATGTTTTCAGAATAGGATTAAAGGATTATTTGGAATAATTTTATTTGTTAATATTTATTAAGAATTCTTATGAGGAATTTGAAATGCATTTATATGTGTGCATTGGGTTTTGACCTAGTTTTGGATGTCAAAGGGGGAGAACTATATTTTAAAATATTATTTGATTTAAAATTATATATTAACATCCATGAGATTTATATAAAGTGGCTTATAAATGGGTTTAAATGTTTTATTTGAAATGAGTGTGTGGTTTCCAAATTAGTTAAATTCCAAGATGAAAATTTTAATTATTTTGTTCTAGGGAAGGCTTTGGGTTTTATGGTGTGAAAGGTCTATTTGGACCATAGAATATTGAAATGAATTAAAAAAGGTATTTTTGTGGTTTCTAAATTTATTATAATTTTAATACATTGATAATTAGAATGTGATTTTTGGTGTAATGGTTAATGTTGTTGGGAATGGTGTTCCAAACCATTGGAAAGAGATGTTAGTCATGGTTTTGGACATCATTTTTTTTCTCATAGTAGTCCACAAATATTCTTTAAGATGTTTGTGATATTGGTTTACTTAATTTTTGATTTTTTGGTCAAGGTATTCTGTACTCCTACTTTAGAATATTGTTCATGAAGGTCCACATCACCATTGGATTATTTGTCAGGGTTTTTTATACACAATGTTTAGGATGCTAGTCATTCTAATCAACAATGTTGATTGTGATTTTGGGAAAAGGAGATCCAAAATCCATGTTTGTTTCCTCTAACATTCTTACAAGAACTCTTATTTAATTATATATATAGATTCCATACTAATTTCTCAAGAACTATTTCTTGGTTATATGTTTTGAATGAGAAATAAGACACAATCAATCAGTACCAATGTATTTTTATATGGTTTATGAGCTGGAAAAGGTTCCGAGAATGGTTAGTACTAGTGTTTCTGTCTCTTAGAGATGGATGAAAAATGTAATGTCCTTTTTGTTACTCATAATACGTTTCACCCAATGATATGATTTTATAGGACTTGTTTTTTCAATGCATAATTTTTTTCTATGTTTCACCTTAGAATATGAGAACCACTTGGTTTCTATATAAAATTTTGTTTCATATGAGATATATTTTCCTCTATTATAATAATATTTTATTTCACTGTAAACATGCATGAACATTCTTTTATACTATTATTTTATTTAGAAACAATTTTTGGTGGGCAACTGAGTTCAAATCATACCCTTCCCAGTCTTCCACTACACATGGATTTCCAGGTAGCTCTAAAATATTTAATGAAATCAGATGTTTGGGGTGATCCCTATGTTGATTATTATATGATTAGAGATGTTAGCCTATATGGTATTGCAATGCTGGAGACCATGTATATTTCATGGATTGGAGTTGTCTACAGAGTTAGTGGTATTTATTTTTATTCATTTATTTTAAATGTGAGGTTATCCAAGTGGGTTATTGGTTCTCTAGGTTTGATAAAGACATCTAGTCCTTTATTGAATTTATTTTTATTCAAACATGATATTGATTTAGTTAGTTGATTCATTCCACACACTCAAATAAGTATGATGTTTGTTTATTTACATGTAGTTTAAACTCTTATATGGGGGTATAGTATCATAATGATTCATCCTCAGATCCTTATTTCTAGTTAGAATAATGTGGTGTATGATGAGGTATGATTGAGGTCATGAGGTGAAAAAATATGTTGTATTTGTCTAGAGGCATAAATGTGGGGATGTTACAAAGTTTAATTAGAGGTGTCAACTTTCATTATTATTTTACTATTTTGATCTTTGGAGACTACACATGATGGAAAATGTTAGATCCTATGATAGATATTTGATGGGTGCATTTTTAACATCTGTCCTGATATGAATCACATGATTCCTTGGGTTTATTTTCTGTTTTGTGAGGATATGATTTTATATTATTTTTTCATTGGGATATTCTCATGTGGTTTTGAATTTAATAATTATCATTCATTCATATATATTTTACAATTGGAAATATTTCTATTTATTTATTTTGACTGTTGTATTTTATAAACAAGAAATTTCAAATCTATCATGTTAGGAACATTCAATCCATATATTATAGGACTTCTAATGTGTGATTTTTTGAATTTCCTTTTGATAGTAAGTTATATGGATATATATTGTCCATGGTTCATGAAGTAACCCTAGTGGGTCAACGTTTTAATGGTACAGGGCCATTGGACCCCTTTTGGTTGGCTTTGTTTAGGGTCAATTTCATTTAATTATCCTTTAGGATGTTGTCTGATGTGGAGATTCTTAAATAGTATGGGTTCCCTAGGTGTGGGATGATGGATAAAATATGATTACATTTTGGTGTGAGACCCTAGAGGTTGGTGTTTTGAACTGTTGATGTTGTGTATCAATGAGATAGTA
Organism: Viscum album; assembly: GCA_963277665.1. Taxonomy (NCBI): domain Eukaryota; kingdom Viridiplantae; phylum Streptophyta; class Magnoliopsida; order Santalales; family Viscaceae; genus Viscum; species Viscum album. Next base: position 982,002,306 of record OY728140.1, on the reverse strand, counting down.
GTATCTTTTATTTCCATCTAGTTGTATTCATATTTAATTTGGCATAGAACCAAGGTTCTTAGTCCCTAATACTTTTTAATGTTGCTCCAATTTTTGGAGGTGGTGTCATGTGGCCTCCAAGGTTGACCCATGTGAGGGGTCATTTGGGTTATTTGTGATTTTGAGTGATTGGGTTAAAGAAGGATGTTTTTCACTTTTAAAAGTACTATATTATGGGACCATCCTTGTATAAGTCTTTAGCACATATGTTTTCTTTTGTGAAAATAAAGATAACTTTAGTGAATGTTTTTCAACCATATGGTTGGTTTTTTGAGGGTATGGATCATTAAATAGCATATCATAGTTAATAGATGTGCATATGTGGGTGCCTGGTGGTTATGAGATTGATTGATAGATCAAGAGTTTCTCAGGGTGATTTGTTTCAGGGTGTACATGTTTTTGTGTGTGATGAATATAACAATAATCTATATTTGGTATTCTCATTGTGGTATGAATGTGGAGATGTGTTGTTTTCTATACGATTGAATGAAATGGGTGTATGGATGCCTCACTTGATCTTGTGTTATTAGAGGTATGGACTAGTTGGGTGTACAATAAACCAATATATAGATGCATTTACATCAATGTGGAGAGATAATAGATGATCTTAGTGAACTTTGAATGATAAATGAGTTTTTAATATTAAATTCAGTCGTACTAGATCAGGATTTTCTTCTAGATTTAGAAAAAACCAAGGGTTATATTTTCTCAGAAATAGGGGAATGTGGGGGAGTCATGGATAGTGGATAGGGATTGTGAGCCAAGCATTCATGAGGTGAGACTTAGTAGAGTTTGGGATGTATTTTGTGTTTGAGTTATACAATTGCATGTAATATATAAGAATTAGTGTGATCTTGGATAGAGGTTCCCTAGGGAAATGTTGTGTCATTTTGATTTTGAACTATACATTGTGGGAGTGTACACTTGAGGTTCATGAGTTGAGAAGGAAGGTATGAGTAAGAAGTGAAACTATATGGATTTATTATATTCTTAACGGAATATAATCTTATATACATTGAATGTGTTAAAATTGTCCCTTTTATTTAGAAGTGACATTGGATATGGATGAGTTTTAATGGTATTTATGATGGTATATTAGTTTAATCAATGTAGTGAAAACAATTCAAAATATATTGATATAACCATATGTAATCTAAGATATATTTGGAATTGTCCCTTGAAACCCAAAATTTTTTCTATTTTGACAAATAGCATGTAAGAAGGACTGTTTATGCAGTGATTTAAGTGGATTTGTATAGTCAGAAGTGCACCACTATTCATCTTTGAGTAAGTTCTTATGGTGATGGATATGTTGGTTGGTATCCCATGTACCATTATTGGGATAAAATTATCTATGATAGTTGAAAATATTTTTATTGTTTAGGTGAATAAAAAATGGCCATATAAAATTCACGGATTGATAGTGAGTGGGGAATGGGCCATGGAAGTTGTGGTTTCTCTAGAAACATGGTGTCGAGGAAATTCAGATGATGGGGAGTGATGTACCAGTTGTGAAGGTTCCACCCTCATTCCAGATGGGTTTTAGGAATGTAGAACTGGAAAAGGATTTTCCATTATGGAATTTATATTCTAGGAAAAAAGCAATGAGGTACATACATAATTTCATTTGGAAATGTTAATAAAAGATATATGTGTTCGATGATCAAACCAATAATTCTATTCAAGAATGAGGTGTTTATGGAAACTAGTTCAAGGTTATGGTTTCTAAGGTACATCAGTGGTGTGGTAGGGAACAACTACAATTTTCATTCATTAAAGGATCTGATTGTGGAATTGTCATAGGGGTCCGGTATAGACTCTCTTGGATGATTATGGGTGGTTTTGGAATGACTTTTGGTTTTAGGGAATCGTTCTCATGTGATATAGAGATAGACTGGTAGTTAGAGTTGGTATTTTTTTGGATGATACATCTCAGGATAATATGATTGGTGTTAGTGAATTGTGTGGGTGTGAATGGTTACAATCTATTTTTGAAAACTCATTTAGGTAATGCTGAGTGGACTTTTTGTTGGATTTTTTCATTTAAAGAGAATATCTAATTTTCCTAATTAGTTTATGGACAATTGGTAAAAATATTCTTTCAGTTGGTTATTATGATGTGGAAATGTGTTGATGGTGATTTAAAATCTCTAGAATGTTAGGTCATGATATGTTAAAATCCCCTATGATTACATTTTCAGTGCATGTGTTCAAGGTTATATTGTTCTTTTATGAAATAGGAGAATCTAAGAATCTTTTTTATAAGATGAATTCAATGATGGGGATACCTATAGCTCCAATAAGATTTTGGATAACTAATTATTAGTTATTTGGATGGATGGGATCAGGTAAGCACTATCATGGTTTTTTTGGAGTGATAAAGGAACTGAATTTTGTTTTTTCTTGTTGATTTCCTTGATTCAGTGGTTTTTTATGGTTCTTTTCAGTATTTAGTGGCAAAAAAGTCCATTTGGTGTAATTGGTTATAGATGTAGGTTGTGTGGTATTGATGGTTGAACACTAAGACATCTCAAGGATGAGAATTGGTATTGTGAGGAGGATTTAATATACTATGTCCAGACGTGTTGAAATTTTCAGAAGGATTTTGAGGTACAAGTTTATGAGATGGGAAAAATTATGAAACCAAACACAAAAAAGAATTTTTAGGGTTGGAATGCTTCAATGGGGTGTTTCGAGATGATATATTTTGCTTAGAAGGTAGCCCATGTTTTGAAAAAGGTTTTAGAGGATTCATGTTATGTTTAATGACTCTTATAATTTAATTGAAAGGGTAAACAATTTTTTGGGCATAGTTTGGTAGAAATCATGAGACACCATAATTATTTTTATTGTTTTTAGTTAAATTTGAGCTGAGAAAAACTATTCTACATTCTTAATTCCTAATTCTAGAAAAAAATATATTTTTAAAGGGGAAACTACATGATGGGGAGGAGGTCATGTGCACGGTGAATGAACTATGCAGTATAAAATAAAAATTTGTATGACCTATTATAGTGGGTATGGAAAGGTTGTTTCATCGTTTAGATGACCATGTCTCCAAACCATTTGGTTTTCAAGTTTTTAATAATAAAAAAATTTGGTTGGTTCAATTTTTTGAATATTGTACATCCAAACCACGAAAATACCAATAATCCCTTTAAAATGTTGATTTTACCATTTCCCCAACACGATTTAAACTTATCCCCCCTTTATATTCCCTTGTGCACACTAACTAGAAGGATGATACATAATTCTTCTCATCTTCAAGTCTAATTAGGTATGTTTTCTTGGTTTTTTTAAACATAATTTCTACATATGAATAAACCTATAGTAATTTAATTCCCTCCTCTTCTGGGTTTTATCTAATTTTATAGTTCATCGGTTTTGGTTATATTGATTATTCCACCATATCATGGTGAAACCATCTGTTTCTCAGGGGTATTTTGGTGGTATTGATAAAAGGATCTCCCAAGATAGATCCATCATGTCATTTCACTTTGTTTCATTAAGTTATGTGTTCACAGTGATTTTTTCTAGGTTTTTTCATAAGGAATTAATATATTTATTTATTGAAATAGTTTTACATGATAGGTATTTTCCTTGGATTTGTGTCCAGAGTCTATTGAGGTAATTATAAGATACTTTATTTGAGTATTGATATGTGATGATCTACCCAATGAGTCATCCAAATTTATGATGATTTTGGATATTATTAATTAATTATTTCAATTAATATAATTAAATAACATTTTCTTTTCATAAGGTTTGAGTACAGCAGATGTGTCATGTTTTTTTAAGATGATGAGTTTGAATGTGAATTTGATGGACATGTACAAGGACTACATGTTTTTGAATGATTCGATAATGAGGATGGCAGTTTAAGAGATTTACTCATTGTCATGTTTATTGATTTTCACATGTATTTAGTATGTCCATTAAAGACCTTGTGTTTTCTGTTTTGTTCCTTGTCTTATGTAATTTGGTTATGGGACTTGTACTGATATATTATACCTTCCATGAATCTATTTGGGAATATGGGTGTTTATATGATCAAACCTATGTTCACACATGGGGTGATCTATTTCATGGAAATGGTATTGTGTAGTTATAAAGGAAAGAATATAGTGGGTTATGAGCTTACAATTGTTTATATATTTAGAAGAGTTGATTGAATTACAACGGGATACATTGTAAGACTTATGGAGTAATGTTATAATATAATTAATAAATTATTATTTGCGAGTATTTCATTGTTTTTATTTAAATAAAATTTCTATGTGGCTTTTTAAGTGGTTTAAAATAAATTTATTTGGTTTTGAGCCAATTTTTGGTGTCATAGGGGAAAATAATTTTTTGAAATGGTTTTTAAAATGATGTGGTCAAATCCATGTTGTTTATGGAAATGGATTAAAATGCTGAGTTGATATTTGTGAGTGGTTTCCCATTTTGATAAATTCCATGATTGTTCTTTTAATTATTTTGAAAGTAGGGATGGTGTTGGATTATTTAAATTGTCAAAGTCCTATAAGGTCCTTTGTAATAGGAAAATATTTTAATGGGGTTTTTTGTGGTTTAGAAATTTCGTTTAATGTTAATATATTCAACTATGAAATGTGTTTTTTGTGTAATTGTTAATGGTTTTTGTAATAACGTTACATAATAATAAAAAGAGTTGTTAGTAATGAATTTCTATATATTTGAAGGGTTTTTGGTCATGGTGGTCCACACCCATGGTTTTGGATGATGGTCATGGAAGTACACATAGTTTATAGTTTTTCGGTCAAAGTGGTGCACAACTACTGTTTAGGTTGTTGGTCATAGTAGTCCACAATGTTGTTTGGTTGTTGGTCATGGTGGTATATAATTTAGTTTTATGATGATGGTCATTTTGGTACACATCGTCGATTTGAATGGTCATACATGGAACTCTATATTTTTATTTGGTTTCTTGGATTGATGCTCAAGGAACTATTGTTCTATAATATGCATACATTCTATATTCATTCTATGATCACTATCTCTTGGCTGTATGATTAGATTAATAGATTAGAGGATCAGAATCAGTACCTACGGTTTTGTTTATTGTTTTGGTGTTGGACTAGGACTCAGAGTATGGTTTCTACCGATGTTTATGTCTCTTAGTGATGGATTAAAAAAGAAAATGCTTTTTTATTTATAGTATGTATTTTCCTATTGTATAAATTTATACAAATGTTTTCAAAAGATATATGTTTGTTTATCTGGCCATCACCATAGAACTCGAGAGGTGCTATGTTAGTCGATAAAACATTTGTTCTTCTCAAATGCATTTTCCTTTATTATTCATGTTATTTATTTCACAATTTAAAAAAATAATTTTTTTTGACTCTTTTTTTCATTTAATATATTTATGGTGGATATATAATTGTTACACATACACCTATTAGGATGCCACTACACAAGGGTATTTGATTAGCTTTCATATTTTTAATACATACACATGTTAGAGTTGAGACCCATGTTTACTGATACATGAACATGAATATTAACACAAATGGTATTATAGTGTTATATATTGGTTGTATTTAATGGATCAATGTTTCATGTAGTGCCCAATGTTTTTATGTTTAATTGTTATTTTTTATGTGGGGTAGACCTAGTTGTTGATGAACTATCCAGGAGTGACATAAAAACTAATATCTATTATGAATCTGCACTAACGTGAATAATGTTCCCAATCTTCATGGGATGTTGAAAAGAACCTAGGAATAAATAAATGAACAATGGGAATGTTTTCATCGACAAAATATTATTAAAAAAAAAGTATAGTGAATAAATACCAGGTAAAATAGTAGTACAAACATCTATGAGTACAATGAGAAGCTGTAAAAACATAAAGAGAAGCATTAAAACCAAAACCAAACTATTGGTCGTCTACAAACACACACTATATCCCATATTACCCACCCTTCATCAACATATATTGAACCCTAAAAGGAATACTATAGCATGGGAACCTCCTATAAGGTAATAAACATAGTGGACACAAAATGTTACAAGTACAATGTGAGTTATAGAGCATTGTATGATTCCCAAAAAAATTATATGTAGATAATTTATTAATAAATTCAAATATAATGAAATATGAGTAAAATAGTGAGTATGAATATTTGTTTAAAAATAGAGTTTCAATCTTTTCAAAACTATTTATCAAACTAAACCAGAAGAAAACCATTTCATCATTAAGGAACTATAAATTTTATTAAAATGTTTTTATAATCCATTTCACAAAATAAAGATACATAAATATTTAAAATTAGTAACATGAAAATGATATAATAAGATGTACAATATTCAATAAAAATTATTCATGTTTCAATGACTTAATAAATAAATCAATCGAGAGTAGTAATCAATCAAGAAATGAAATTCATATGAAATGTTGTGATAAAAGACACTGTCATGCATTTTGTACCACATATATTTATTTCAAGGGTACAAAAAAGGTTTGACAGTGAATCCAAGTTATACTAGCTAAGGAAAAAAGTTTTGAGTAATCACCAGGAATATATATATCTTCATGGGTCTTAGGACAACTAGTTACACACATACTCTCATTCCTAGATACAAAATTATAACTTCAAACAATCATGTTTTATATAGATCCCCTTGATGACATGTGATTCCAATAATGAATCATATATAAAGCAAATAACATAAAACTACTATGTATTCAATGATTTTTCAAAACTATAGAGCTAGATAATAATGTCGTGTGGATCACCACAAGGATCAATATCCACATGAATCATGGGATCATGCCCCCCAAATCACATATCACACTCAACCCAGAGTTCCCCCCATGTAAAACAATCCCTTTTTCAATTCCAATAAAAGAATATTTTAAGAACTAAAAAATAAAAGAAGATATTATTACAATATTAGCTTATAATAATGTGCCAACAGAGACTTCAAAGACAATAAATATCATTTAAAAATTAATTCTTCATTTAAACCATTAAAAATGGTATCTATATTTGATTTATTTCATAAAAAATAATTAGAATTCCGAATCGTCCTTTAAAACAATAATTGTTTTCTAAAGAACCAAAAGTATTTCAAGGATGTTCCAAATATTTAAAAAGCATAAGATCAATTAAAAATAAGGGTTTACACCCTCTTTCCATGTGAAATAAAAAACCCATTTTATAAATCCAATGAATGACCAATTATAAACAAGGATAAAGTAATTTAAAGGGTGATCTTGATCAATTCACAAATTAAATAAGTTTGAACCCTATGTAAAGAATCCTTTAATTTTTTACCCATTTAATAAAAGTAAAGAAATTTTTCTTTAGAAACAAAAATTGGGCCTCAGACCTCACTTTACATAAGGTAACTATGAATAACTATTTGAAAGGGAATTAAAATAAACAGAATAATAATAAAATTATAAAAACCTGAGTGGGAACCCATTCCATGTTCAATCTATTTAAAATATGACCAAAGATGATTTCACAAGGTAATTCCAGATCAATGATTATAGAATATGTGTTGGAAGTAGTTACTCATATATAAATTATCAAACAATAATTAAATAAAAAATTATGGGAATTCATAGGAACACAAACTTTTAAATAAATAATCCAACCGCATTGAGTCAATGATGTGTTATCTTTGATGGAGATCAAGAAATCTAGGACGAGGGATCTTAAGAGAAGGGAAAAAATACCCTAGATCCACATTTCCACATAAAAAAATAATGATATAATGGATTACAAGGGCATCATAACCTCTAGGATGAAAGACTCAAAATGAAAATATATATCAAATATTGGAAGGTGAATAACTCACATGAATAGGATTACCACTTTTATTGGAAATTTGATCAATAAATATTTGTAGTTGGGAATGCCAAAACATCTTTAGAGAGATCCCAAAAGACAAAGTATTGGATTTGTTTTAGTGGGATAATATTATGTTTAATTTTTGGGGTCAGGGGATTTTAAAGAAACTTTTAATGTCATTAATTCAAGTACTCATAGTTTCTCATGATATTTCATATAGTTAGTATTACCGCTTCACATAAGTGTGTTCCCTAAACAAATCAAATAGAATATCTACACGGATAGGCTAAACAGTTAGTTTAACCATGCGCTAACCATGATTCCCCTTTTGTTTAGGATTAAAAAATTTTATACATGGTTAATCATATTATATGCCTACTATGTTCACCTACCCGATATTATAGGAAATGATTCACTGTTTGGAATCAATTCTTATCAAGATATGCCCCAACTGTTAGAGGAAAATAACTTCAATAAACTTTGAAAACATTATAAACAATATATAAAGTGATACAATCAATGGATACTAAAATATATTTGTTGAAAAAACTAACATAATGTAACATGATGCTATAATCTTCCCACCATAGCAATGCTTTTCATCATATTTCATTCAGTTAAAAAGATATTACAATAAGATTAATGATGAATGCCTTCACTCATATTCTGAGGTGGATTGTCCAATGTCCAGAAGAAAGACTCACTCAAAATCTAAAAACACACAAAAACACAAATAAAAACCCAAAAAATATCATCAATATATATCAAATCATAGAAATATTAGAGATGTAGCATTGGTGTCCCCACTACATAATGATTCATCAAAATAGTGTAACACGAGAAAATCACAACCCTTCTATTAAAATATGTGACTTAAACCAATCCGCTAGGATAAAATCTGTTGGATGACATCGAAATCATCAATGGAATGACAAATCAAAAAATGTCACAATTTCCAAAAGACAAAACACTCTCAAGATCTATAAATGGTCAAACATCCACAATAATGGTATAACAAAAAAAGGATTTCTACCACGAGTATGTACTTAATGAAAACCAAGGATTTTGGACACTGAGAATATCCTCTAAATGAGATCATCAAATCAAATTATAGCACATCTGAGTGCATAGTCCATCAAGAAATCATATCATCCTTGTTAACTAAGTATATTCCTGATGAATTCCTTTTTCCAAAGAAAAATATCTCAAACTTATATATTAGTGTGCAATTGGTAACTACACTATCAAAAGAGTTATTATCCATCACTTAAAAATTGAGATCTAAAATAAAATGAAAAAACTAAAGAAAGCCAAGGAATAAAAATCCCCAAACATCTGAAGGATTATTTGCACAATATTATAGTCTATATCTAGGATAACAAAGGTCATCAAGGAACTAACAACATTTAAATTGAAATCTAATAATTCCACAGCACACATCCATAATGTTACAACCATTTAAATTAAAAATAATAAACAATCCAAACATTACAAAACAATCTCAAAAGGGATCATCCACAAATATCATAAAACCTGCCACCATGAACTCTAAAGCTAGTGGTTTCTGAAATATAAAATCCCAAATATGGAAACACTCAATTAGTTTCCACTCCTATATTGGAAACATCAAGATGGATCAACATCAACCACCACTAGAAATTGAATGGTCCTCCTACTACATGAAAATATTCACCCAAATTCCTATTGTTGGATCCATATTATCATGAATAATATGATTTCCGATATTCAGGAGGTGGGGATCCTTTATTGGAAAATAAATTCTTTTTCTCTATTCATACAGATCCTCTTAAGGTGACTCAAATAGCCACACCACATACAAAATATTTTCTATTTAAAACACACCCTCTTATGATGACATCATATTCTACACTAGTATAACAAAAAAATTATATTCATTCCTTGGTAATATTGTCCTAATATACTATGAATGATGAATTGTTACCTCCATTCCATTTAATTATCATTACATTAGATGAAAATTCATTATTGACTGTCTCTTAATAAGAGATCAATCAGGACATAAGAATAGACGAAAAAAGTTATCGGTACAGAAAATTTCTAAAAATGATACCCTTTTGAAATTATTTATTGAGAATATTAGGTTATAAATAGATAAAACCTTATAATTTCTTAGAGTACTATATAAAAAATATCTCATCTTGACTGGAACCGATGAAATTGATAACTTTTTCATTATTCAATTTCTCATGATATTGTCATCAAATGAAGTGTAGATTGAAGAATTACCAATTCATTCATTTATGAAGATGATTGGGAATCAAAACGTCACACCACTATTTCCCTATTTCATCAAATATTGAGTTGATATATTTAATATTCATACTATTAATAATCTTGATAGAATCAAATTTCCCATAAAATTATCCATGAAAATTTACTTCTTCAAGAGAACATTGTTCACCTCTATTAGAAGGTTGATGAAATTAAAATAAGTCATGGATTGGGTTTGAAGGATTAAAGGTCTATATATCCCCCAAAATATATAGATTAAGGATAGATTCATAAGAAATAGACACCACATGTGGAAAAAATAAAGGTCTACTCTGAAAAATAGACCAAATAATGATCCTTCAATCATTCATGAAAAATGACATACGGTTTATTTAGGTTAATTATTAATCATAGACACATTGAGTCATGCATAATATAAAACCTAAAATATGATATTAATAAGTGAAAATCTATAAATAATACATGAAACACTTTCTTAAAGAACCACTAATTTCAAAACACATATAATTTAACCATTTATAAAACATTTCCCATTTCTTTAAACATAATATATCATGATATAAATCATGAATAGTTTTCAAAACTCATTTTCCATATCATTAAAATTCATCCATGATTTCAAAGTCATTTATCATGTTTTAATATTATCAAAAACATTTATATTTGAATCCCATTACCCACAAAATCTATTATTTAAGTGGTTCATCATCACATTATAAAAGTATCTTTTGAAATCAGTTTTAAAAACAAATCATTTCCCAAAAAAAAAAATTGTAATAGAAAAAAAACGTCAATGAACTAAATTAATATTTTTTAAGAGACAATTTTGTTTTAGAATTGGATTTGAAATTATTGACAAGGGGGTATATCTAAATTAACTAAATAAGAGCATGAAACAGACCCCATCCATAACCATTCCAACATACTCCACACATTTGAATTCATCTGAGAAATAGTGGATATAGAAACATGTTTGGGTTATAATAGTATATGCATGGTTTGGTTGCATGGGCTAGTAAACGTAACACCAAAAATAAAACCTTTCTAGGATTGACATCTAAATGTGCACATTTATTCTTCAATGTTTATCAGTCTTTGAAGGTACAATGAATTTTTTCCATATTTTCTATCCAACCCATATGTCATTGTAGATCACCTAATTAAAGGATAATATAATTTGGAATCTAAATCTCAATCATCATATGACAAAGTATTTCTCAAAAAAATACAATAGTAATCACTTTACATAGTATCTCAAGTATCCTCACGTATAGGTGGTTGTCAAGTACCCACTAAAGAATTAGCTCTTGAATCCGGACACACTATTAATCTCCTTTATATCATGAATCACCTAAATTAGGATATGGAATTAGAAGGACCAGGCAATACAATCATTGAAAACCCTCATATGATAATATTTGTGATGAACCATCTAAGAGTACAATACACAACCATATCCAAGCTAATTATCCACTAACAGAATAAATATTCTTAAATTTTATTTTCTTATGAGAAACTCCTATATATCATTAATGAAGCATTATGATAGGTTTTTCCTATAAAATATTTATTTAAAAAATGTAAACTATAGAAAAAATATGTGGTAAAAATTAAATACATACATCCTTAAGTATTAATAGATGATATAAAAAATGAAAGATAAAAATAAAAACCAAAAAATATATACTAGTGGACCATGAATAGACACCAGGACAACATTTACCAACCCTTAGTCAATCTATCGTGACTACAAAAATGAACATGAGACCATGAGAACCTGATACAAAATTATAAAGGCTTCGAAGACCAAACGGTAGAAGAATGTTGTGACATATAGAGCACAATAGGATTCCACCAAATATTATATAGTATTACATTATATGGTTATTAAAGAATTATAAAATAGGATTATAATAAATAGATTATAAATATTATATTATCATTATATTTATAAACAGTTCAAAATAATTTATCAAATAAAACCTACAAATATTCAATCTCAACATTTGAAAACTGATCATTTTCATGAACTATTTTGAATAACAATTTCAAAAGACAAAATCATTATCATAATGAAAAGTAAAAATCATGAACTTGATATTAGAATGTGTACAATAATCAATTTAGTATAACCAAATAACAAAATATTTATTAATGTGAAAATTAAGTGCAGTACTCAATCAAGTATGGAAACTATAGTGCCAATTTGGGACAACAAATGCTTGCATACATTGAGTATCATTTATATGGACTTCATGTGTTAAAAATAGATAGAATAGTGAATTCACCATAGAATATAACATCAAAAAACATCATAACTATTTAATGGGCTTACATATAGTATCACATTTCTCAATAAAACTAGTTCCATGTACCCCCACTTTCTTGGCTACTTTTCCATAGCCTTAATTTTCATTATTCTCTTTGAATCGAATTCATTGAGTGTGGGTGAAATAAGGAATCATATATCAAGGTAATCCATTATAAATAACATGGTCCCTTAACTACTTATAATATTGGAGTGAGATAATCAATTTTTGAGGATCACAATGAAGATTATTATATATATCAATCATGGGATTATTCCATCAGAGTAACATATTACACTCAACACTGAGATCTCATTATGTAAATAATCCCTTATTAAACTCTATGAAAGGGAATTACAAGAATCAAGAAACATACTATAACATATTTTTACAATATGTGATCATATTAATGTGCCAAATGGTCAATTAAACACTATCAATTTCCATTAAACACAATTAATTAAATACAATATTTGAAAAGGGTTTCCATACTAACTTTCTTTCTCAAAGAATAATTTTAATTAAAAATGGTTATTTAAAATAATCATTTATTTCAAAATATCCAAATTAATTAATGAAAAAATATTAATTTAAAAAGGAATAATATCAATTCAAAATATTTTTTCACACCCTATTTCTATGTGAATAAATAACATATTTTACATGAAGAAATATTTTTCATTTAAATACAATGATAAAATCTTGAAATAGGACTCTTCGTAATTTAAAAAATTCACAAATTTCAAACTCAATTGAAATAATCATATATTTTTAATCAATTTCCAAAAAATAATATAATTTCCCTTTATAATCCAAAATTAGGACTAATCATTCACTATTAAAAATGTAACAACAAAAAACCCTTTCATTGGGAATTAGTATCTACAAAGAATTAATCAACTTATAAAAAATCATTATGAAACCAATTACATGATAATTTTATTTAAAATATTATCTAGGAGGACTTCACATTGAAATTCAACATCAATAATTATAGATAATTTTTTGGATAGAGGAACACATTAATAAATTATCTTGAATCAGTGAATTATAAAATTAAGTAACATAATAGAAACCCTTGAATATAAATATGGACTCCAATCAAAATGAAACTATGATTCGTCTCATTTGATGGATATACCTAGATCTATGGAGTGGGATATGGAGAGAAGAAGGTAAAGAACCAAGATTAATAATTCAACATCAATCATCATAGATCTAAAAATAAATACATTGAGATATAGTATATGAAAAAAAATTAAAATAAATGAAGCTACCTAAAAATATCATTCAATATAAAATATACGACATGTTTTTATCTAGGTTTCAACCAAGAAAAAATGTTATAGAGGAAATGGTTTCAAAAATATTATATAGTCTTACTAATCATAATATAGTTTAATATAAGATATTTTGAGGAGTGTTTTTACTCAAAAAAGAACTTTTTAAAAGAATGTATTTTTAATTTTTATATATATTTTTCATGATGTTTAAAAAGAAAATTCATTTGAATATTTACTCAAAAATATTTTTCAAATAATATTTGATCTGAGTTGAAAATGATAATTTTTATTTTATAGATCTTTCAAAATATTAATATCTATAAATATATAGAAAAAAATTTAATATTGTTATATTTAATAAGTGAATAACATTAAGAGACCTACATTTTACATGTTTATTTCAAAAGATAATAACTACCAACTTATTTTGTTATATTTAAAGTATTTATAATAGAATTTAAAATATTCATCCATTAAATGAGAACCTTTTTTAATATTGATAAACTCTAGGATATCTTATTAAATTATAAATATAAATCATCCACCTAATGGTTAAAATAGTTTAACCTATTGAGGAATTATATTCTATATAGAGGTTCCTATATTAATCACTTTTTGAAATGTGACTTGTGTTTTAATCCATATGTGTATGATATACAAAATTTATAACTAATAAAATAGTTTATAAATTATGATTCATTATATTTATCATAAAACACTACAACCAATAATTTATTTAATATTTTATTAGTGATTATAACAAAGGTATCATTTTGGATTCAATATTTGATTGAGTATTTTTAATAAAATAATTTTAGGGATTTTATTATAATGTTTTCATAGTGGAGGGGATTAAGTATCTTCCCAGAATGGAATTGAAATTTAAATTATATTGTGTTTCAATTTTCTTCATTGTGTTTATTTGTGGTTCTATGTTCATTTTCTTATTAACATACATATTAAGTCATTCATCAATTTGAAAATGACTATCTATTTTATTTAATATTTTTTAATATCTATTTGTAGTTTAGATTGTAAATATTTTATTGATTTTTTTCACAATGTTTTTGATCCATAATTTTTTATTTTGATTTCAATTCGTGTCCTCTATATTTCATCATTCCATTAATATATTATTATTAACATCATAAAAATATTTTACAATATCGTTTAGGAATAACTAGTACTCCACCCGTGTAATGCACGACACTAAAAAATAATTCTTATTATTAACTATTGATTACTATTTATAAAACATAATATTTTAATTTAATATTGAATATATCTTAAAAGAAAATTAAATACATAATGAGGAAGAAATGTTAATGAAATTGAGGAAGAAAATTTATACAATGGGCAGCCTTCTGTATAAAATTAACAATGAAGGAACCAATGGTGAAACAAAATTAATATTAATATATAATATATTGAAATTATAAATTTATTCATAGAAAAAATGTATGAAATTATTATTTGCATGGGATTATTCAATTTCATTATGAAATCATGTTTAAATGAAATAGTATGATTCTACTTAATTAAATTAAATGTATTGTCATTGTACTCAATGCATTGAATTTCTTTTTGGTGTTACTAATAATTAAATATTGTAGTGAAAAGGAGAAATCAATATTTTAGTAAATAGAAGAAAGTTCATATGAAAAGGGATAGTAATATATTTTCAACAATGATAAATAAGATAAATTATGTATTATTTAGATCAATTATGAAGAAGTAATATAAATAGTGAAACATTCAAACTAAAACAACAATTATTTCAGAGTTAATTTTTTATGGAACACATGTTAACAAAAATGGATTGTTTGGAAATGGTGTTTATTTAAAAAATATTTGGACGAAAAATGTTACAATAATAGAATACTATAATAGTATATGGTGTCCCTTTGTAATGAAACTAAATTCAATAAATTGTGGAAGTAAAAACCTTCCAAAATTGGGTTCATGTGGAGCAGCAGTAGACAAGTATTTGTGGTTTTTGGTTGGTAGTAATCTGGAACCTGCACATGTTTGTATAAACATGTTACAAATGAAGATAACATTGTTAGATATCATAAATACACAATAGCACCACCTTCTACCTCTACTATACTTGAAAAATCACAGGACCATGCAAATAGAGATAGGGAAAATGATCCTAAAAATTAAACAAACCACACCATTCAGCCATTAGAATCTTATAATAATTTAAATTAGCCACGTTTTGAACATAACATGCAAATTCTAAAATCTAACTAAAGTAGTTATAATTATAGGAGCAGTAAAACACCAATAAAAAAGACATAATACACAACTCTAGAAATGAGTGACAATGAAGGAAATGATAAACCATCTTAACCAAAAGTACCCATCCATCCATTAAATCTCTTCAGTTGCAAACCATAGGACTCCTACAATGGACCCACCTACAACATGAGGGTGACTATAAAATACCATTAATGTTTTTCTAGATTCTAAAAAACAACCATTAATAAATAAGAGCACAAAAAAATGAATACACAATCAACAGTTGGGTAGAAAATTGAAAATAAATAATATTTTGAATGTCTAATATAAAATATACAATGGGAAGTTATTATGAAAATTAAATATACAATAGAAAATAAATAATATTTAGACCACTTAAAAAAGATTTCAAGCATCAACATAGTTAAGCAGGCCCTCCCCTCTACCCCTCCCCTCCCCTACCCCCAGCCCACCCCCTTCACTCCCCCTACCCTTCCTCTCCTCCCCCCTTTACCATCACCTCCTCCTCCTCCTCCCCCCTACCCAGATCTTCACCCCATACCCCTACCTAGCTTGTCAACCCACCCCTTACAAGCACCTCCCCCTCTCACCTCCTCCTCCCCACTGCCCAGCCCCTTCACCCACCAGCCCCTCCCCCCTGCCCAGCCCCATCCCCCACCATCCCCCTCCCCTAACCCAGTTCGTCCACTCTCATCCCCTCCCACCTCCCTGGCCCGTCCCCTTCTCTCCCCCTAACCATATTCAACCATAATCGATTCCACCAGGCTATAGAGTACCCTTCAACAAATCATAAACAGTTAAAGATTTATGTCATAATTTTTTTACAAGTATTGCAAAAAAATTATCATCCAACAATAAAATTAAAATTTAAACTTTATATGGATTTCTATGAACTGTAGTAATCAATAAACTAAAACTGGTTCAAAAAATCTTCAGATTACACAATACACGTAATTTTCAAAAATCACAATAATCAGCAGATTTCAAGACAGATAACTTAAATGTGTTTGCACATAAAAATTATATATTTTGTGAGAAAATGTTAAATTTTTTTTTTCAGAAAATGATAAAAATGTTAAGAATGTACAGCTTATTGATCACAAAAATATTAAAAGTGATTTCAATAAAATGTATAGATATCAGATAGAAGAACGCCATGGGTAATTTATTTTTAATCTTTAAAAATTACCTACCAACTCAAGAATGTTAAAAATGTATTTCAAAAAACACACTAATCAGAAGAAATGTTAACAATTTTTAGATGATAGAAATTTTAAACATGTTTTTAAAAAAAATGTATAGATTACAGATAGTAGAAATCACACTAATCACAAGATTACATGAAAAACATGTTTGTCATAAAATTTAGGTATTGTAGGTTCTTAAGTAGATAACAAAAATACTAAAAATGTACAAATTACATGATAAAGTTGTTTGTCAACAATGTTTACCAGAGAAGGTGTTAGTTCCATCTTTGTGGTTCATTTTCTTGAAAAAATAGATAGAAAAAATTGAAATATTTATGACAATGCTAATATTTAAATGTACAAACTACTGTAACTATAGTAAATTACGAGATGGAAAGAACATTTTGTTTGAAAGACATAGTATACACTTTCTATATTGAATTAATACACATGTGTTTATGTTAATGGAATGAAATTAGTATTCATTAAATATAAATTTTGAATACCTGAGCAGTGGACATATTCAATTTTTTACTATCAAATTGTGTTCCAATGCTTGATGTCCCTTGAGATGACCTAATATTTTGATGCTCCAATCATGAATTGTTAAAATTAACATAACAGTAACAAAAAATTCAATTGCTAATAAAACAAATTAATGACTGAAGAAATTTTACATGGATATATTCAATGCCACTACTTATAAAGATTCATTACTTTGATCTCCCAGTTCAATAATGGGGAACAATTTAGTATGTTGTGTATTTTTTTCTAATATAAATAGAAAATTTCTATACACTCCTACCCGAATGTCTTCAAAGCATTCAGTAAATATACTGATGTAGTTGTCATTTTTGTTGATGAAAATTACTTTGTAGCTCTTTTGTTCAAGAGAAGCATTCAGATTCATGTCAAACAAGATGATTTCATGTTCATATAGTAAACTACATACTGATGTGTTGTTGCTCTCAAACAATAGTAAAATGATACACACTATATTAAATGTCCATTCAACATCGATGTAGCCTACTCCTGTATTGAAAAATAATTAAACAAATGTGCTATAAATATAAATCAATGATATTACAGGCATATTAAAAAAAATTTAAATCTAGTAGAATCTTAATGAGATCCCAAAAATAAAACAATACAACTAATTAAAAAGGAATAAGAAACATAAAAGAATCAAAATTTCGAAGATACTTGGACCCCTAACTTGAATAGTATGAATTGTGACCAGTGAGTAGAAATATATAGTAGTTGTTTCAAGGATGATCATTCTTCAGTAACATGAAATTTGGATTTCTAGGGTTTACAAAATCATTCAATTTCTCAATGGATGTGATTTTTTTATAATACAGTTCAATAAAGCCGATGCATATAATAGATATGCGCATTCATAAAAAGTATTTCTAGGTATGAATGTGATCATACAAAAAATGAAATAGTAAAGCTAATTAAAAAGGAAGAAGAAACATAAAATAATCAAAATTTCAATGATACTTGGTCTCCTAACATGAATAGTATGCATTGTGACCTGATAACCAAAATCTATAGCATTTTTTTCAAGGATGTTCATACTTCTGTAACAGAAATTTATGATTTCCAAGCATTACAAAATCTGTCAATTTCTCAATGGATGTGATTATTTTCAGAATACAGTTCAATCAAACTGATGTATATAATATATATTCACATTCATAAAAAGTATTTATTGGTATTATTGTGATCATACAAAAACATCTATGGAAGGAAGTCCTTCATACACCAAGGTGATTGGGAAACTGCAAATCAATTGCAAATTGCAACATAAATATCATCTTCAATACAACAAAGATCATTTCATAAACACATTTCAACTCATAATATGTTATTGTGTTTTTAATTTTTATCTATAGCACACACACAAACCTAGCTAGATTCACGAATAGATATGTGATAAAACCTTATTTTATATTTTATCTTATACCTTACAGCTACTCAAATTCATTTCATGTATATGCTTGAAACTCTTAAACTGATGTTCTATTCCGAGTTCTATCACCCTGAATTAGAATATGGATTCAGAGACATCATCCATGGAAAATAATACAAATTAATCATCTAATAAAATCACTATAAAAATAAAATTCATTAAGAAATGAAGATCTTTGACAGTGGTGTATTCATTTGAAACTAGTTTATAAAGCAGGTCTCTCGGTTTTAGTGGGTTGGGGTCTCATTACATTAAATGGAAAAAATAATAGAGTTTGGAATCAGCAGTGAATCAAAGGATAAAATATGTCTCCTGTCCATCCTAGTTTAACAAAAACATAGTTTATGCGTTATACCTGAGAAATTGTCTATGTCATCTTTGGAACCAGCCAGGAATGAGATCTTGGCACAATGTATGTCATCAAATAAAGATCCTTCAGAAAACCTGAGCACCTTGAAACCATTCTACACCAACATATCGAACAACACAGAGTTGTCCACTTTTGAGCAAGCGAGGGTCGTTGTGGTTTGGCATGAAGTGTGACGTAAAAGTAGAGGGGAGTCGAAGAAAGGAGAGGGAGTCACGCGGTGTGGAGAGGGGTTGAGTGATTAGAGGATGGCGGTGATGCCGAGATGGGGAGTTGGGGATGGAGGGAGTAAGGGAGGAGGAGGGAAATCGTGGCGGAGGGAGAGCAGAGCCGTGGATAGAGGAAGTGGCCGGAGAGGTGAATTGGGGTGGGAGATGATGTGTAACCCTAGGTGCATCGGCGGATGGTAACCGAGAATGGGATGGAGGAGATCAAGGAAGGAAATCCTAATTGGGAGGGATGATCTGATGAAGTGCGGCAGTAATGGGACCACATAAGAGTAGAATCGCGAATTTGGAGGGATGAGAAATATGTTTATTGTGACGTGGAGCATTATGGTGGTGACATATAGGCTAAGAGGAATCCAATTATAGTATAGATAATAGATAATAGATTATAAATGTATGATTAATAATATGATTACTGCAACTACTGTATGAATAACTGTAGAGGTTAATTGTACAAAAATCGGAAGACATACCCTCATGGGGAAATTTAGAATAGCTTTAGGAATTTTAATCCACGGGTTATAAAAGATAAGAATATTGTAAATATAATGTTCACATAAATTTTATTGTAATAATGAATACAGAATGTTTAAAGCAACAAATACCAAATCTTCAGTATAGTATAATATGGTAGATAACAACATAATAAACATTGATGATAAAATATTTTAAATGTATGACTAATTACTAGTTTACTTCATCTAAATTATTAAGAACATTAGAGGTTAATTTGAAAAATAGAATCCCTATTTTCTGAATTATAAAAATAGATGTACTGTTAGAATGTATGAAAAAGTTTTAAGAAAAGGTAAAGGGTAAAGATTATATTATATAAATGAAATTAATAGAGAATAACTTCACGATTAAGTTTCTCATGTAGTACTGCATAGTAAAACATTGTTGATTTATATAGGCATATTGGAAGAATACATTACAAAGGCTACTAAATATATAATATACTGAATTAATCAGACTGAAACTAAATATTTCATTATTATTAACTAATAAAAATTAATGTTTAAGACAATGGGAAACTAAAATACTCTGGAAAAAACATGTTCAAACAACTTATAGGTTATCTGGAATATCTAATATAGTTTATAATGTTAATTATAATGGAAATAATTAATTTAAAAATAAAAGCAATCACTTTTCAGTATTACCTTGATATTTTATACATGTAAAAAAATAAAAATAATATGTTTCTATGAATGGTAGTAGAAAACTTGAATGTTGAATGGAATCTGTTACACATACAGACTATGCCGTAGAATTTGATGCGTTGAATGGAATTAGTCACAAATGGTTTTTGAATGTAAATAGAAAATACTATGCTAGTGTCCATCCATTCGTATAGAAATTATGATTATCATTCACTAGGTGATGCTCGAGTCTAGAACAATGTATCCTTTTATGAGATATTTCCCCTTGGTACCATTGTGCTAGATCCACATTTACATGCCGCATAGAAAAAATTATGTAATTACTGGTAAAACACTAACTCAATCCTTTAAAAAAAATATAAGAACATTTTTATTTGTATAATTATTCTTATAATTATACTTATAAAAATCCTAAGATATATCTAGAGGTATCTCAACACAATTTTATCATCCTCGATTTCAATGGGTAACTAAACCATGATTTGATACCAATAGTAATGAACTAAAATCCCACATATAAATATTACATCATAAAAGATAAATATTCATTAGAGAACATGTTAATCCATTCCATAATCATTTAGTTATAATTCATGTTTTATTTTTAACACATAAAAAATGTTCCATAAGTAATCTATGTCACATCCTACTTTGACATTCTTAACTAAAACCATTCCTAAGAATAGCACACATAATATCTATCATCATAACCCATGGAAAATAAACATAAAAAATTGTGACCTCATATTATCATTAAATGTAAGAAAGGGGTATATCAACATATGTTAAGAACAATATTTATGAATTATGATAATAATATTCAAGAAATATACCATGCATATCATATATCATAAACACTAGTCATGGAATTAATATTTCAATTTCATAATACTTGAATAAAAATTGAATAAAAAACACTACACATAAAATCATAACATTTTAAAAAAGGGAATATAATTGTATAATTTACATAATTATATAAAATATTATGTCACAAATACCAACCAAGACATTCATAACATATTAGACTTTGGATAACCACCTATGTGCTTGCTTCAATCTTGGGATAACCTCTAGTGTGGCCACTTTTGGGAATTAGATTACCTCTTGTGTAACCACTTTTGGGATTTGGTTATCCTCCCATGTACACTTTGATCTCATATAAAATTAATCATTACCCAATGCTCTACTTAGAGATATAGGTCCCACACA
Source organism: Viscum album (assembly GCA_963277665.1). NCBI lineage: Eukaryota > Viridiplantae > Streptophyta > Magnoliopsida > Santalales > Viscaceae > Viscum > Viscum album. Next base: position 981,980,179 of record OY728140.1, on the reverse strand, counting down.
TAATCCAATTCACAAATAGTTTCTCCAGTATATCATAACACATTCATCATATCATTAAAAATGGAATGAAATGGATTTCATAAAAGTTACATCATATCATAACCCAAGTAAAATAAATGGATTATAAAAAAATCTCTTCATTATAATCATTTAACATCCATGTAAAGAATAAATATTGTATAATTGGATCATATTAGCAAACATTATTATGTAACATGAAATGATGTCATCTTATAAGGATAAATAATTTGAAAAATATTACATAAAACAATTATGAAGGAAAAATATTCATTATTAATAATTATTTTGAAACATGAAATTCATAAAATAATATGGAAAATATTTTCTTTTAAAATAACCTTAAAAACATTATAAATTATTCTTTAAAAATCATTTAAATAATTTCTTGAGGAAAGTTTCCATTCCACTATGAAAAAAATATATAAAACATTCAAATTTTTAAAAATCCATTTCATTGAAACAATCCTTTTAATCATATAAATTAATCATCAAATAACTGAGTGTTCATTATGGTTGAATTTACCATTCATGTCTTACAGTTTAAAAAATACTCTTATTTTAATTTTTTTAAAACCCATATAGGCATTATTATATGAATATGACAAGAATATTAAGGTTAAAAAACATTTTGAAATACAATAATGATTAAAAATATATTTAATAAATACATTGGATAATTATAAATACTTTTTTAATTTTATATTTGAAAACATTCATATGGATGAAAGAAGGGTTTTTTGATTAAAGAGTGAGATATATTAGATTTTCCTTAAAATAATTTTCTAAAACAATTTATGTATAAAAGTGAATTTTTTAATATTAACTAAAAAGTACTAGAACAACCATATTATAACATAAAAAAAAATTTGTAAGATATTGATCATAATATGTGATATTTAGAATCATAAACCTAAACAATTCCGATTAAACATGAGATTGTCATGAAAAATTCATAACACTTTGGTCGAATTTGGGTTAGAAACCCTAATAAAGAATAAAATTAAATTAAACATTTAAAGATCATGAAAATAATTATATTCATTATAAAACATGTCAAATGGGATATATATACAACAAACTGAAAAATTTAGGTACATAACATTATTATGTTTCAAAAAAAGAAAAATTGAGAATCGAATATCTTAACACATTGAATAATTTGAAGCATAAAACCCTCGAATGTGATATCCTAAAATGGATATTTATATATCAATAATTTTTAGGTTAATAACCATTAAATAATTTAAGGGGAAGGTCAAGAATGACATAAAATAAATAGGTGGTGAATATGGAACATGTCTCACAAAAGTGAAAAATTGTGTAAAAAATACCTTACTTCGCTATAAACACCAAGAACGGAGGACAAAAAAATTTATTTTTAATTGTAAAAAACACTATGTTAATAGTCATAAAATATATTTTAGAGTATTATATACAACGCATAAATATAATTGGGGTTGAATGTTGGATGACTCTAAAAAATATGAATTATAAATGGAAATCCCATGACATAAGTCTAGACTTCCTTCGTAAAAATTAAAAAATAAATTATAATAAAAATAAGTTTTTTATAAATATATTATAGAATTATAATTATTTTTCTTCTACCATATAATATTTACCTATGTCCTTTTATTAATATTTTATTATCAATTTAATGTTAAAGTCGCGTTTTGGTCAATGATTACTTTGTATTTCGTGTATGTTTTGATTAGTTATTTCTATTACGGTAACTTTGAAGATGATTCCATTATCCCAATAATTTTGACAATGATTTAAATATCATATTTATATAGTGTATATTTTTTTGTAATCCACATATGTAAAATAAATAAAAATAAATACAATATTTATAAAGGTCGTAGACTGTACATATACATAACTATTGTTCCATTTACTCAAAAAATTGAAAGAAGTAATGATAAATAATTTATTAAAATTAAATAAAAACTTTTATGTCATATATATGAATTATTTTAATTAAATAATCTTTATTACCTTCCATGTAAAGTATGAAAGAATCACAGTGCATGGTCTGGCAGTTGTTCATCGTATATACAAACACCATTAAAATATTCCCCAGAGAATGATATTTATGAAGGTATATGTAATAATATAACTCTATATGTATAATTATATTAAAATTATAATATTTATTCATTTAATCTATCCATATTTCGACCTTTTAAAAAAAATTGAAAATCACCTTTCATCGGTTCATATGGTTTTAGTCTGCCATAATCATGAGGGACGTTACTATTTTCCCAATGGTTGGGATGATATAAGGTAGATGTTGTAATATAATTATAGATTAATAATAATATCATAAATATCATATATAAAAAATAAATAAATCATTTTATTTAACAGTGGGAGGTGTTTTTGGAAATTGAATTACATCGGTTCGTGAGGCGGTAGTCTGTCATTTAAACAATCAACAATTTCCTCTTTTATGTTTGGTAGAAGGAGATGGTTATAGGCCATTTCCATAACATAAAATAATCTAAGTGTATGTATGATACTAAGGATGTTATATCACCATGTTGTAATATTAATAAAAGGTGTTGGATGATGAAATTAGATGAAACATTTGGTTTGGGATGTTGCGTTTTATTCATACAACTTCTTTGGGATTTCACTAAAATCCTTAATCGATTATATTTTTTACCAAAATAACATACTTAATATTATATAAGGAAAATAATGAAGATATTATTTTGGTTCTAGGAAGAAAAAATGGTTTTGGAATTTTGAAGATAAGATGATAGTTGTGGCCTTTTATAATTTAAGATAAGGGCACAAATATAATTTTTAAAATAAAATAGGTATACTGACATTTTTGACATTTCACATAGATGAAAAATTGAAAATTATCTCACCATATTGGTGATATAGTGGAAATATATCCATATAATGGGTTGTTTACATGTTTCTAGTGATTTTTATAACTAACATTAATTGTTTACACCGAGTAAACCGATTTTAATTATAACCACCTAAATAAAATTTTAATATCATTACTATATATCACGATTAAAAATTATCATTATATTATTATAATGTATAGATATAATTTCTTCAATATATTAAATCCATTTTAAAAAATTCGGTTCAATTATGTGGGAGGATATAATTTAAAATAAATCCCATTTCCATAATGAACAATATGTTTTTCAATGAGAATAAATTTAACCGATTTAAATTTTATATAACAAAATTAAATATAAAAATTATTCCAATGACCTGAATGTTATTAATAGATATATAATTTAAAACATATTTCATTAAAACACATCATGAATTAATTTTTTTTAAACAGCTATAAAGGAAAAGGCAATTATTAATAAAAATCATTATTTTTCAATGTTCAACAAAAAATTTATCTTTTCCCAAATTTATCAAAACTTGACTCCAAAATTGTTTTTAAATTATGACATAAAAATTGTGTTTATTTTTTATAATATTTTCTTAAATAGGAAATAAGTAATATGAATAAATGTACTTGAAATTTGAAAAAATATTATTAAAAAAAATTATTATTATATTTATTTGAAAAAAAAATATTAATGTTAAAATTTATATTTACTACATATTAACTAAATTTATTTATATGATTTTTTAAAAGTTATTTTTTTTTGAGGTAAATTTTTTTTCATAAAAAAAGCTTATCATTATATTATATCATTAATTTTTACATATATTTTATTATATTTTTCTGATTAACTGGTCACGAAAGAATATATTGTATATGCATGTGTAAACTATATATTTAGTTTACCATAGTCATAGCCACCATTGTAATTACTATGTGCTAAATATCATAATAATCGATAATATTTCAGTAGTATACCATGTTTCATTTTATCGTTGTGTTCCGGTAATGCATGATAAACAGAATATTTAATGTAATGTATGCCACAAATATATTTTTGTATATTTCAATCTAAACATGTTGTTTCTTTTAAAAAAATATGTAAAAAATGAATTTTAAAGCAAAAAATGTTTCTTAATATATCTGGGAGGTAAAATGTAAATAATACATCATTTATTGATCATTTGAGAGATGATCACAGTTATATACAATTGTTTTAAAATTTTCTATATTGAAATATCATATGAGAACGATATACTAGATTTTATGGTTATAAAATTCAATTAATTCTCTATTATTTGGGAAATGATGAATATGCCAAATGGAAATGAATTATCCTCTTTAATTAATTGGAATTGGTCGTATCTCCATTATATATCTTACCCTGAATGTTATCAATACAATGAAAAAAAACCTTAGTGTGTTTCTCTATAGGCATGTCTAAAAATCAACAAGAATGGATTGTGTGTATATAATATTATGAGGTTAAATAGCCTTATTTAAAGGTTTGTGGATACTATTATGGTCACATTTTGGGATTTACTCATAGTTATCATATACCATATCCTTAAAGAAGATGTACTACTTTATATAAACTACATTCAAAAGGATAAAAATAAGTCATTGCCTCCTATCGAGATTTATTTTTACTCATTTTTTTTGTTTTTTAAAAGGTATTTTTAAGAATCATTTGATTTTTACAAAAAATATAAGAAAATTGCTAATTATTATTGAATATTACACAATGAATGTACATAAATGTTATTAATGGACTTTTATAGTGATTCCATAGTATAGTGGGGATCCTCATATGAAGGTATCTATATTTTTTCATCTTATTTTTATTCCTTTTGATTGGAAAATGATTATTTGTGGAGATGTTATTTGTCTCCATCATTGTCAATCCCCAAAATATTTCTCACAAGATCATCATTTCAAATTTCATGGTTATTATATTCATAATAAATAATTATTTTGAGAGATTGTTTTTAAAATTTTTAATTTTATAAATATATAGTTTACTATAAAATAAAGTATTTAATTATTATTATTAATTTTCAAAAACTATTTTAATAACTATTCTCAATGGTTTATATCTTTTGAATAAGAGAGTTTTAAAATTTTGTATTTATTAAATATATCTATTTAATTTTTAATTTCATACCATATCATATTAGGATAAAACATTTTGAAAATAATTCTTTTAATCAAGTAGAATAATAATTATTCAATAGTTTTTCAGTCCTTATTAATTACATAAAGTCAAAATTTCTTTTTCATTATAATAGAATCTTTATATCATGATGGCCTTGATACCAATTGACCCTTATATATCAATGGAACCAACTATTGACATGTAAAATTCAAATAGAAGATCCACATAGAAAGGCTTTGATGTGATATATGACATAATAAAAATGAAAAATATGAATAAAGAAAAGCACTCATAAGATAATCGAGTAATGTAACCATATTTTCATATGGTGATAAATATAAATAATGAAATTCTTTAAAAACTATTATTTGGTGATGATGAATTCAATAGGAAATATATAGATGTATTAAATTATGATACTTTGAATTTCATATTAAATTTTTATAAAGAAATGGTAAGAATGAAATGGCATGATAAAATTTATATTCATGATATATTTAAAATTAAGGTCAATAAATCAAATATTTGAAATACATTGTTTGTTTAATGAAATAATAAACACCATTATTTTACATAAATAATACATGAAAACTAAAAATCAAAAAAATATTGATGTTTTAACTACTGAAGCGGGGACATGACAAAATTGCTATCATAGAATCCATTAAAATTGAAACTATGATATTGATAAAAATAATGAAAAAATTATTGATGTTTGAGGATTTTTTTTTCAAAACATGGAGATGATAATAAAGACAAAAAAAATAATGTCAACTGATAAAATAAATTAGATAAATCTGGACTACATTAATAAAAATGATGATTATGATGAGGTGATATCACACTTAAAAAAAGATAAAGATGCTTGAACAAATGTAGATATGTTTAATATATTATACCGTAATTAAGAATAAATATTATTGAAATATTGAAGGAAAAAATTATAGAAACTCAAATGGTTTAACATGATATGGATGAAAAATAAAATAAAATTTCAAATTATTTATAAAATATTTGAAATAGACAATGACATTCTAAATTGGAATATATGAAAGGAATAAAATGTAAGTAAATATCAGGAGATAATGTGAAGATAAATAATGTAAAGAATAGAGAAATAATAATGATGAAATCTATTTGGAATGAACCCTTCTCTTTAGGGATTTAACAATTTTGAGGTCTCTTAAATCTACTTCCATTAATAAAAATCTATTGACGAATTAGTTAATTTAAACCTTTAATTATTAAAATAACATTTAATTCATAAAAACATTATCTATGTCAAAAATATTTACAATAGACATAATAAAACTATTATATAAATTATGAAATTAAATAATCTAATTATTTCAAAAAAAATTCTAGGAATGATAATTTAGAAATGTAAATTCATATTCTCAAAACCAATAAAAATAAAGGATTTATAAAATTTTATATAAGGATAGAAACTATTAATAATATTATATAATTTCAATGACCTTAAAAATAAATAAATTTATCAGAATAAAATGGTGGATAATGATAATAAAATATACCTAAACTATTTTGTTAAAAGAACTAGTATTAACTATATTATAAAATAATTGACCTATAATTAATTTAGAACTCTTAGATATTGATCAACAGAAATTATAATGGGGAACACCAATTTTTATGGATTCATGGAAGAATTTAGGCCTAAGACCCTTATTACTATCCATAGTATGATGATTAGACAATCATTATTTATTTTCAATTATTTTTATAACTGTTTTTATATGAAATGATTTATGTAATAAAATAATTATTATTATGACATTGTTTTGGGAAATTTCATGAAACTCACATGTATAAGATCTTGGTATCTGAGTAGTGGATATTCTTGACACATCAATAAGGAATATATTTGTTTCAAAAATACAGTGAAGGTTGTAAAAGGACATGTATCCTTAAGTTGCATTATTATATAAATCAATTTAGTCATTTTTAATAGGAATTTATTACTTATTACTTATTTATAATTTTTTATTTATTAACCATTTAGAGTAAAATATTTTATGTATTATTCAACATTCTAAAGAAGCCTATCACATTTTATAAAAATATTATGTGTGTGACATTTCTAATCAAATCATGCTTTATATTTTAATGATAATAGAAATATGAATTCGAATACCATTTTAAATAATTATATACACCATAAAAAATTTTATTAATTGAATTCGTTCCACAGAGATTCACTAATCATGTATTAAGTTATATGAAATTTTATTACAGAACCATATTGAAATTTTAAAAGAAATGGATGACATAAAATTCTTCCAAATATACAGTTACAAAAATGGTAATGTGTGATATATTTATCTACAGAATAATTAATAAAATAATATTTATTCTAATGAAATATATGGAGATCTATCTCCCAATCTTTATAATTAGTTTACAAGTTATTGTTTGGAACATATAATGAGTCTAATTTAGATGGAAATTAGTATACGTGATTCATTTTTGATAATTACTCATGATAAAAATGGGTTCAGATTTTTCAAAGGTAATGTATTCTCATTCCATATATAAATTTTAGTTTTAGTAGAAAATCATAGGTGAATTACCCTAAATATCATGAAAAGTTATTATGGATTCACATGTGAACTTTTATACTTTTATTTATTTATGATATTAATATTAATATTTTAAAACATATTTATCCTTATAATAGAATGAAAAAAATAAAAATTTTATTAAGGAGAAACAAAAAAAATAATATAAAATGAACCATTATTATGTAGATTATATTACATATTAATTTTTAGGTTGAAATTTTCAATAATAATATCTATAAAATTAATAATTATTTAATGAAATATCTTTTAAAAAATACCATTAATGTGTTTTTAAATAATATAATGTCTATGGGGGATTATTGTAGCATTTTTCATTTAAAATTATATATTATAAATTTAAAATATTATCAATATATTCTTTATATAAAATAAAATGTTTGAATATCACTTGTTTATTCTAATTTTATAAAATATTATAGACTCTTTAATGAAAAAGAAACCCAGGTTTTAGGACACTGATCCATGTGGAATAAAATATTGTTTATAACCATGATAAAGATATATAAAATTATAATATAAATAATATATTTTATGTATGAAGCCATGTATTGATTTACATGATTAATTACATAGATGTGAACCAGTATAAAACTCAGAAAATTGTGACATGGAATATCATTTTTATATTTACTAAAAAGTAGAAGACCCATATAATTTATTATTTGAATATAGTATTAGGAAATATCGAAAAATTCAATCATTAAAATGTCTCTTTAGTAACAATTTTAATGATTTAACTTAACAATTATTATTTAAACTAAAAAATATTTTATAATTAATAAGTGACTAGAATTGAGAGATGATTATGACTTAAGAGTTGAAACATTAAAAAAATTAGAATAAAAAAATGTGCAATAACTAACTTAATCGGGAATCTAAGTGAGTGTTTAAGAATATAGTTCATGATTTTTGGACTGTAATTTAAACAATGATAGACTAGTTTTCCATGTATGTAAATAAGATGAACTGATTGATTATGAGAAAATAATTTCTCTAGAATATATACTTTGAGATATTAGAAAATTCAATTCTTATTAATCTCATCTAGATGTCAAGACATATCAAAGATATTTAAATATGTGGTTTTTAAAAGTATTTATGCTTTTTGAAATTTTTAAAAAATATATTGTTTTACAAATCATTACATTGAAAATAATTCTAAAAAAATACTATTTCTTATTTGGATTGAAATAGGTTCATAGGGCTTTCAATGTTACAATTAGATATTTATTAATACAAAGTATTTTTTTGTTTTGTTTTGAACTATTTTTTATATTCAATTCAAATTAATTTTGTATATTACAAAGAATTAAAGATGAATTTTATTGTGTGATGATATCTAAAAAATATGTAAGGTAGTTTCTATTAGATTCATTCTAGCATTTAGTTTGAGAAAATTGAATATGATGGAAATCATTAAAAAAATGATAAATTCATAGGAGTAATTTTTTAGTCCATTATAATCATTCATTTCATTATAAGGATGAAGTGATCCTTGAAATGATATATCTGATCATTTTTCAATGTTTCTAATGAATATAAAGAATAATATTGGTCCCCATGAATGAAATCCTATATTTTAACACTGAATTTTTTGAAAAGGTATTTTATCCACCTTGTGGTTGTATAAATAACATTATATCAAAGGGAAACTTCATAAGTATAATTATCTGATTTTTTATGAATCAGACTATATAAATATGCAATCCATAAGGATTTCCATCACAAGGATAAATCTTTATAAGTGTATCTGTAAGTATAAACTTAATAATGATGATCATAACATTGAAATCATGTCTTTTATTACCACATAATCCTTAATTCACACAATTTATATTTATAAACATATATTTAATTGGAAATTATCAGTCATAATATTTTTATTTATATGTTTGATAATAATTGATTACTGAATCAAGTAGTTACTGAGAAATTGAAGTCGAATTTTTTGGGGAGTCATTTTTTCATTTTATTAAATATCTTCAATATTGATATTATTATAAAATGGGAAGGAGAATAAAATAAAATATTTATATAGATTTGAGATATAGAAAATATTCACACTATTACATGCATGGGTTTTAGGAGAAGTTCCATATCAAATCTTCTCAATATTACATTCTCTTAATCGTCAAGAATTAAAATTAGAAAATAAAATGAGTGAGATTGACTCATATTCAAATAGTTAATTTGTTGCGGAATTCATTAGAGTTTCAAGAAAATAATGTAGAATATATTTGAGAAATTTTACTTTTATGATGGGGGAAATATATTACTTCTAAAAATAAACATCACATATCATATAAGAGAACATAAGTGGAGTGGGATTACCCCGATGATGTAGATTGAAGAAAAATAAGTAGAGAAATAGTTGAATGATGACTCCCATTTTTTTTGATATTTTAATTAAAATTAAGGAACAAAATATTAAGTAGCCTATACATTTAATCTCTATATTTACATTGATCTAGTTGATCACAAGAGGTCTAGAATAGGGAGATCACCTATTATTAATATTAAAACTTTAATATTTTCACACAGATGTGACTTAAAAAAAATAATATGCTTTACAAAGAAGATTTAATGATATACCATTACGAGGAATGAAGAAGATACTAATGAACATTACTTATAAAATAATGAAATTGAGTTTAAATTAGATCAAGGGAGTACTCTTATTTCCATAATAATAAAAATGAAATATGAATAACATAATGATCAATATATTGAGTTAATGTTTTACCTAAAATTTAAACTAAATTGAGCTCTTTAATAAATTAATATTCAATTAAATATGAATAGAAAAAATTTTGATTTGCTATCAAATCCTTAGAATATGTGGAACAACATGAAGAATAAATTTTTGTACTATTGGATTATTATTAAGATCTATAATTATGCTACCTAATTTTAAGGAATTAAATGACTAAAAAATAAAAATTCTGGAAAATAAAATTGAAATTGATGATATTAATAGTTTTATAAAAGAAAATGTAATGTAATTTTAATCACTATAAGAGGAATGGTAATAATGAAATGTAATTTCAAAAATAATTTTATATCTTGTGATTTAAGAGAAAATTTATTTTTTGGAAGGTTTTTATGTAAAACTATTAATAAGGGTTAGAAAAATTTGAAAGAGTGTTGAGAATTTCTATATGAAAGAAGAAGAAAGTGTGTTGGAAAAAGTTATATTAGTTGTGAGGTTGAGGATTCAAAGGGTAATGCGTTATAAGTATCAAACAATGGGGCTGAAATTTATTGGAAAATCATACACTAAAAACATTTAATACTTCTCTATAGACAATTACATAATATATATTTAGAGTATTGGATGTTGAAAAATATTCCAACCCTTGACTTATCACTTTTGAAGATATCCTTTCCACACAATGACTTACTTCCCAGACGTTGAAAGAACTTATCGGTGTAATAATAAATGAAAAGGAGAATATCAACTAATCCTTAAACCCATGAAAAAAAATTAATTTATTTCCAATATTTTAATTATTATAAATTTTTCATAAGGAAATTATTTGTAGGGAATGAAGTGGTAGAAATATAAATCATTGAAACCAAATGAAGATGGTTACTTGGTAGTAAACCCTGAGTCCCTTGAGTAATAAATTACCTCTATTAGAAAAATAATATGTATATGATTATAATATTTATATTGAAGAATATAATGATATCAATTACAAAATCACAACTAAATGTGGTCTCTCTTATTATGAAACAATGATAACTGTTATGAAGATTGTACAATAAGATTCACTTGAATTAAATTATATTCATTACATTAGATCCTTAATATTTGGTTTTGTTACTAAATAAGTTGAAATAAAAATATAATAATGAATTAAAAGGATGATGTTTTTGTATTTTCTATTTTGGAAATTATAATGAATTAAAGAATAAAGGTATTCGAATGGAACAAGTAGAAGGAAATGAATTTCAAAACAAATAATTACTCCTGGTTAAGGGATTTAGGCACAACCTATTATGTGACAGTTATTTGCATGAAATGAGTTTTAATTAATTCTAATAGACTGTTAGGAAACAAATGAAGTTGTTAATTAACTTTTGATATGATAGATATACCCTTATAATACCTACCAAGTTAATAAAAATTAGAAATTTTTTTCATACAATGGAGGAATAAAATAACTAATGGAATCATATGATATTTCATATATGTCATGACCCGACCCATTCTAGGGCTTGACCCCCAACCACCCCAAGCCTGCCTCTATAGGCCAGGGGATGGAGACTAGAGCTAAAGGCACAACAAAGTCGGGGAGGCCTTTTTCAAAAAACATGAACACACCCACACACTTCCAAATCAATGAAAAAAGGAAAAATGGAAAAGAATAAAAGATCCAACACTACTATAAATATACCAAACATGCATGAACCATTAAACATTATTTGTACGATGCATTAAACTAAAAGGAAAATGGAAAAAATACACATCCAACACAAAAAGTTCAACAAACTTATAGTAATTGAAAAAGGGGGAACAGTTGAGAGAGGCCCTCTCATAGATCCCAAGCGATGACCACTTTATGTTGTCTAACAACCTGTATCCCTATGCTCTTATAAAGTCATGATAGACCTATATATCATCTGCAGAAGATATGAAAAATGTGGTAAAATCCCATGCAAGGGAGAGTACAAAAATACTCTATAGGAAGCCCCAAAAAGCTGATGGGGGAGCCATAAAAGATACATTGAAAATGAGTACGGTATCTAGGACAAGGTACATAAAATGGAGTGTATATCAACCCAACCAGAGACTAAAGTAAGATCATTAAAACACAAGGAGATAGATATGGTGAGAAAATGAACTTATTTTTTTTTTGTTTTCACTACATACAGATAGAGAGTAGACTCGTCCAACCATGTGAATATAAACATAGAAATCAATTAGAATACCCTAAACATCTTCACCTATCCTAAAATGAGAGTATCCAAACCCCAAAAAGTGGGTAACTAAAAAAGATATTTACTTTATTAGTAAAACAATCACAAATGAGAGAGTAAATGGATCTCTATCTCACATATCCTCCTCGGAAAATAGTCAATAATAGATTCATAAGTAACAACCTACGATGACCATCATCCCTCATTTCTTCTCTAAATTGCAAGTTAAAGGGACTCAATCACTTCACCTTGATACTATCTACTTTGGGTGGCACCATCTCACCCTCACGGTCTTAGGTCGTGTCACAGGGACGCGTCTGTGTGTCGAAATCATCCCTCTTTCATGTGATTTCAATGGTATTCCATGAAATATCTTGTATCTGGTCTTCATTGCTGAGATATTTTGTTTCATGTTTGAGAACCCACTACCCAACCCTGTTGGAGGTTAAGTCTTACAGAGTAAATGGAGAACCTCAGTACCCACCACCACTAGAGTATGTGTAAATGATAAACCTCAATACCCAGCCCCGCTAGAGGGTAAGTCCTAAAGAGTAAACAATGAACCTCACTACCAGGCATGCTGGAGGGTAAGTCCTAAAAATAAAATGACAAACCTCACCGCCTAGCCCCACTAGAGGGTATGTTCGAAAGAGTAAATTTCAAACCTCACTACATAGCCCTATTAGTGGGTATGTCCTCAAGAGTAAATAATGATCCTCATTACCCACACCCTAGAGGGTAATTCTTGAAGAGTAAGCAACAAACCTCACTTCCCAACCCCACTGGAGGGTAAGAACTTAAGAGAAGATGATGAACCTCAATTCCCAACCCCGCTAGAGGGTAAATCATGAATATTAAAGGATGAACCCCACCGCACAGCCCCACTAGAGGGTATGTATTGAATAGAAAATGATAGACCTCACTACCCCGCCCCACTAGTGGGTATGTCTGGAAGAGTAATAAGGTTATATGAGGAACTAATGATTTTTAGTGTGGTACATGAAGCGTGTAGGGCTCACATGATGTGTGGTCCTGCCTCATCATCTGGTCATGTACCGAGTCATTATTGGGTAGTAAACTATGAAAAAGTACCCCAAGGTGTGCCAAGGGATTCCCATAATATAAATTTAATCTATTAATATGGTCGATGAAAGCATCATTCTCACTGTGGATTAGGGGGGTTGAAAACATAAATTTTCTAACACACCTCCTCAAATGGTCCCAGAACATTTGAACAAATCTATTCATATATCTTCTCCACTCTCACAAGAGTGGGTGCTTATGTGATCTATGAATTCTCTTCAATAAAATCAATAAGATCATCCACTTATAATCATTTCATGTTTATACATTTAATGAGAATAACAATATGTCTTTGTATATCCAAATGGATCACACTATTGTGAACCTTTAGGTGAAACACACAAGATCGACAATCTATTCACCCCTAATGGACATCCAATTTTAAAGTTGAATGTCACCTCATTCCTTTTTAAAATCATTCGGTAAAGGCTATGCCTCATCATTAGTTTAGATATCCTAAAACATTTATTGAAAAGTCTTCTCACAGACCAGGGTCATTCCATTGCTGATGACACAGTAATTAGACATCGCACGCAATGGTTGTGGCTTGTCAAAGATTAAATAATAATGTAAAATATATTATTTCAGATGAGTTTCATGGGATCGGGCCACGAGCCAGAGAAGATTATCCCAAATGGTCTTAAAATGGTCTTAAAATGGTTGTATTTTCAATGGGGTCACACCACCACTAACGGTGCATTAATCAAACTTCCCAAGAGGGAGTAAAGGAATTTTAATGATTAATAATAATAATATTATTTTCTATTTTATTTTATTTTCTATTTTTTTATTCCTCTAGTGATTACCCTCCCTTATTCCATTATCCCTTCATGCGATGCTACCGGTCTTCACACCCAATCATTTCCCTCTAGCCTCCTCACCAGAGATATGCTCGGACGCCTCTCTACGCCGCCCCACTCGCTAAAGCCCTATCATGTGTGCTGTCATGAATATCCAGAGCCACACCTTGCTACATCGCCTTGAACTGATAGAATCCACTGACTCAGCTACACCAGACTACCTCACCAAGATTTCTCTTCCACTTGGGAGCTTCCATAATGACTCGAACTCACCGAACTACTCTTCTGCACACCCTTCCTACACTGGCTGAAACCGCGCAGCCAATCCATTTGTTCCCCACATGGTCACACCTCCATTCAAACCAATTCCAGACAACACATTTTGGATTCATCATCTATTCATCGTGATGATCCAGATATATGCTCCACTCATGATTCTGTCACTATTCTGCGAACCATCTTTCGAATCTGGGCAACTGATCGAGCTCTGGTCACCCAACAATTGTTGAGCCCAAAACATTAGGCTTTTGGTGGTGAATAACTCAAATAATTTGGGAGGAAAATTCATGAGATAAATTATTTAGATCATTACCGAAGAATTATAAGCCAACAAATGAAGAACAAGAATCCATGATAGAGGAAAAATCGAGAAACACTTTGTTTTCATTCAATTTGAAAGGTACAAGGGAGTGTAGATTGAAGAATTGATTATAAAAATTCTCAAAAATAATTCAATTTTGTAAAATCCCAAAATAAAATTCCTACCTTGATCAGATTGATATTTGTATATGAATATCGTTCTAATGAAATGATTGGAAAATGTTTTATCATTCATCGCACTTTGAGACACCTAGATCTATGTATTTCATCTTTTTTCTTCATCGTTCATCATTCTTGAATAAAAAGGTGTGGAAAGGAGAGTGTTTGTGTCATTGTAAAAATAGAATTATGAGGAAGTTCAACTAAAATATGAATTTATATCTATAAATTTTCTCAATGTTTTTTAATCCATTAATTAAATTAATCAATTAAATCACTAAAAAACATTTTCCAATGGTAGGAGGATCCAAATGTTCTTTGAAAACTTATTTTATGTTGTTCCATAGGTGAAAACCACATTCTAGAGCCAATCGTGGTCTCAGAATTCCAATATGATCAACCATTTATGATTTATCATGTTTCCTTTGATTAACCATGCATGGGTAATATAATTTTTTTTTTTATTTTTATGAGATTAATTCTAAGTCTCTACAATATTACCTCCTCTAAGCATTTTGTTCAAAAAAAGAAAAACTAATCAAACAACATGGGTTATTGAGCTCACTACTGGATATCTCACTTCCTTGATCACCTACACATTTTAAAAGCTGGCACATCACATAAACAAAAGGGATGGTCGATCCTCATATGGTTTCCTTATATAAAAATTTCTCTTCATGCTCTCCTTCAGGATATACATATGTTGAAACTCCCAAGGATTTTGCAGTCAATGCATCGCAACCATTACACTCTTACATGCTCAAGAAGAAAAGAAGACAACCTTTTTGATCGACAAAATGTTGTACCATCCTTCTCCACTAGGGTTAGATACATGGAAGCTAACTACTCTGAAACATCCCTCACTAGGTGATCATGGGACTTCCTAACAAATAACACTACTAAAACATTTCCTCTTTCTTAAGTTATAATTTCATGAAGTTGTAGTCTTGCTGGATGATCAACCAACATCGTTACATAAGGTTCAAGTATCCTTGAGTGGAGATTTACCTAGGACTCTGGTGGTCTGATGAAATAAAAAATAAATCTCTTAGAAGATAGTGTCATCACATTATTATGGTGAATACCACCACAATTAACCTCAATTAGTGATTCATGTAGTTTTATTCATGTGGTCATCATCACCATGACCTATACTTGATACATTATTGGATCAAGGTTGACGTTTTTCATGAATAGCTTCCATTGAATATAGACATGGAAACCACATAGTGTACCACACATGTCTTATCTTCCCTTGGTTGGAGAGTAATGCCCAAACCAAGCACTCTACTATACCCAGTAGTGGAATTCCATGCAAAAAATGGCCAAGTTGAAAAACTCCACTGGAAATGCAAGGAACATATCTAATATTCCATCTCACAACCTGGACCTGAATTTAGAAGTTATATGGGACTCATCCGCCACACATCGATACTATTTTCTTTTGGTGGAACTGAATCTCTTTTATAGTTTTTATCGAATCACAAAAATGTGTCTCGGTGGGGGGAAGGACCACTCTTCCTAGTTCATTCAAAGCTACGTCAATCAAAACTTACCTAGGGTTTCAACGATTCCCTGTATCACCCTGATAAAACAATAAGGAAGGAATAGGGAGAAATGAGTACTTCACACAGTGCTTAAAATGTTATACTAAAAAATTTATAAGGTATTCAAGTCATTCCTTCAATTGTCTCATGCTCTATAGGATCATAGATATTCAATGATTGAGGTCTTCCATGAACCCAACTACTAGCTTCCTGAGCCTGATGTGTGCCTCCTGGTGGTGGTGGAATGACCTCATAGCGTTGCACCCACTTCTAGCTTCTCCTAAAAATCTTCCAACACCACCTCCCTTGGAACCACCCTGATCAGAACATTGTCTCTGTTGTAGGGGTCCACCTCTTGCCTACCTGGTGATCTTAGTATGTCTGTTTTGGAATTCTTGTCCAATGTGACCTTTCCCATAATTACCATAACACTGACCCTACCCAGGATGTTGATGCACTCTACGTTGCCTCGGCCCCATAAGACAACATGCTTGAGACCAATTATGGAGAGGCCTCCTCTGTTAACATCTTATCCACTGAAATTTTCTAGCTACAACGGACGTCTCAGCTCCATTGCACTCACTACCACATCCAACTATATAGAGTGATATGAATATCTCTTAAACTAGTTCCTACTCCATCACCCTAGCATAGGTGGGTATGTAATTGGTAACTATGATAGTACAAATCTCTCTACAAAGTCCCTTCATGAACATCCTTGATCGGAATTAGCCTTCATGGATCGTGTCTACTGAGTACTATGAAAGGTTAGTGAACCTAGTCACATACTCAATCACCATCATCCCTCACTTCTAAAACTAGGAGAGCTCTTAAAGTCGACTAGAGAACATGTAGGAGGGTTAGTACTCCTCTTGAATCAACTAAGAGAAGTCATCCCATGATAGTGTCAACTCATCAAGTATCTGTGTAACAAAAAATCTAAAAAGCTCAATTTCTCCATTGAAATTTATTTCTTTTATAGCCACTATATGATCTACATGTTCTAGTTCTTGTCTAAAGAGGTAGAACATCAACTCTAGCCGATCCATTGATGCTTGAGGGTATAAATCATCACAAAACCTCAACGGTCTCTATCACTAGAACTCACAAAGTATTATTTTCCTGCTCACATCATTATCATGTTCTTTTGGGGTTGTATGATTCTTAATAGGTGGGGGTGAGGTGACCTAACAACATGGAGAAAGGGGTCACATTATCGATCCGAAACTAATGCCTCATCGCTCATCGGATTGTCATCAAAAACCAGAGTTGGTATCCTAGATGAATGTTTTCGCAAGGACATCCAGAATGTTTTCAAAGAGTACCATGGTCAGATGAGAATATATATATATAATACAATGGGGAGATAACTCACAAAATATAGTCAAAGTATCCATCATATATGATGAATGTTCCACTATTCCCTTCAAAAAGTGTATTAGGGTTCTATGACAATAAGTTGGTAATTAGGTCCTTGTGAAAGGATACGTCAGATGCCCATACAATCAATAGAAAACCCGGTCTTGAGAGCTTCTCTCAAGACACTTGGATATTGTTTCCCTAAACCCAACTAACACATTTTTAGTGAAACATCCACACAATATACCAAGGGTAAAACCACCTCTGATACCACTTTTTCACAACATGGACCATGTTGGGTCTTAAGCCACAACTAAACTAAGCCCGCCTCCATATGCTAGAAGATGGAGACTAGCACTGAAGGCATAACAAACTTAATTAGTTCATTACTTAAAAATCAACAAACACACACAAACTACCAACTCAATGATTATATTTTGAAGGTAAAGGACTAAAAGATGAAGAAAATATATAAATAATCCAAACATGTATAAACACTAAATAGTACAAGTACAGTACATTAATCTAAAGAGAAATATGGTCGAAATACATACCCAATGAGAAACGTGACGCAACCTATAAATAACTGAAAAATTGTTTTAGCATATAGATTCCTAATCCTAGATCCCAAGCCAGGACCACCATACACAATCAAAGCCCCTATATCACAATGTTCATTTGAAATAATGATCAAAATGTTTTTCATCTACATATGACTAGCCACGTGTTGGAAAATCCCAAGCATGGGTGAGTATAAAAATACTTAACAGGACACCATAAAATGGTAAATGGGGATCCATAAGAGATAATATGAAAAATAATGCAGTATATAGAACAAGTTACAGTAAAATTAGTGTAGCTCAAACTAATAATACAGTGAATTTAGATCATAAAATCATAAGGAGATGGAAAAAGTGATAAGATGAACATCTCATTGAGTCTTCACTACCTATAGTATGAGAGTATAATCATACAACCATTAGATGCTAGAAATGTAAATCACATGGCATACTCCGCATTTCATTTCCACTCAAGGAGGAGAGTATCCAAATCCCAAAGAATGGGTACTGAAATAGGATATATATATATTCTCAGTCAATGATTACCAAACAAAAGAGTAAGGGGATATCTATCTCATATCTCAGTGCAGATAATGAGTCACAAAGAGTTCCATAAGAAACCACCTACATTACCCAGTATCCCTAAAATCTTCATTGAATTGTAAGTAAAAGGGACTCCATCACTGCACCTTGATACAATCCACTTTGGGTAGCACTGTCTCACCCTCACTTTTTAGGTCACGTCACAAGGAAATGTCTCTTTGGGAAAAGTGTCCCTCTTTTTCAAGAGTTAAATGGTATTTCAAAACATATCTCATCATTGATCTACCTAGCCGAGAGATCAAGCATCAAGGTCAAGAACACACTACCCATTCCCTCTGGAGGTTAAGTCCTAAGGAGTAAAAGATAAACCTCGTATTGTGCCCCTCTGAGAGGGTATCTCTTGAAGAATAAATGAAGAACCTCACTACCCAGCCCTAATGTAGGGAAATTCCTATATAGTAAATGAAAAACCTCCCTTCCAAGCCCCACTATAGGGTAATTAATGAATAGTAAATGATGATAATCACTTCCCATCCACATGGGAGGGTATGTTCTGAAGAGTAAATTATAAACCTCACCACCCTACCCCACTAAGGGGTATGTTATGAAGTGTAAATGATGAAACTCACCGCCCAACCCCATTTGAGGGTAAGTCCAAAAGCGTAAATGACGAACCTCACTGCCCAACACTACTGGAGGGTATGTTATGAAGATAAAACGATGAACATCACTACGTAGCCCCACTAGATGGTATGTTATGAAGAGTATATAATGAACCATAATGGTCAACCCCACTAGCTGGGAAGTCCTGATGAGTAAATGATGGTCCTCACTACCCAACCTTGCTGGATAGTAAGTCCAGAGGAGTCTTCGGTGAACCTCTCAACCCATTCCCACTAGGGGGAAAGCCTATAATAATGTGCCCATCCATGCTACATGATACCTCTCAAAATTAATTGAGGAACTACACTACAGTAATCAAGTTTTCCCTACATAGGCGACACACCTAGAACATAACTCATCATATCTCGAAAACCACTACGGAGGGACCCATCACTTTCTACATGGAATAACACTCAAGATAGGATATTTTAAAGCCAATATATGAGTTCCAAAGAATGAGACTTGAGAGATCGATGATTCTTAGTGTGGTATATGAATCTTGTGGGGCTCACATGATTTGTGGCCCTGCCTCTTCATTTGGCCATGTACCTATCCATTCTCAAGGTACTAATATATGAAAAAGTACACCAAGGCATGCCAATGAAGTCCCAGAGTATAAGTATCATCTAGTAATAAGTTCTATGAGAACCTATCACTCATCGTTGATCTGGAGGGAAAAATCATAATTTCTCTGACCTGACTACTCCAACTAGCCTAGAACAATTAACTACAAATCCTTATACATCTTCACCTCTCTCACAGGAGTCCAAGTTGACGTAATCCACGGATTCTATTCAAACACAAAAAATGATATTCCACTAATATTCCTTTCATGTTTCTACATTTAATGAGATCACGTATAAGGCTTCAAAAAACCCAACAAATCACACCATTGTGACCCTTGAAGAAAATCATGTAAGATTTAATTTTCAATCTCCCAAAACAGAACTCCAATGGAAAAGTCATATGTCACCACATTTCACTTGAAAATTCTCTCATGGGACCCATTCCTCAACATTAGATAAAAAATCTGAAAAAAGTATTGAAAATTACACTCAAGGACCTGGGATGCACCAATGCTAATGATGCTTTAATCGAAATTCGTACGTAAGAGTTTTTTCAAGTTGATGATTTAATAATAATATTAAATCTATCATTTCACAATAATTTAGTGGGATTAGGGTATGATTCAGAGAAGATTATCTAAAATGGACATAAAGCGACTGTATTGTTGATGTTATCACAACGACATTGGCAACACATTAATGGACTCCCCAAGGAGTAAAAAGATTTTTAGTATTAATAATAATTATATTATTATTAATAATATTATTATTTTATTTTTAAATTATTTTCAAATATTTTTATCATATAGGGTTTCACCTCATGCTCACCTATCTTTTTCCCTTTAAGTGGCACCGCTGACCTGCACACCCAGCCGCCGCACTCCGGCCTCCTCTCCAGAGCTACGCACGACTGTCTCTCTAAGACACCCCACTCGTTGAAGCCTTTCACTACAACATTGCCAAAAACTGCAAGAGTTGTGCCTTGCCACGACATTGTGAACCACTAAAATCCTCCTACTTCACCAAACTAGACTGCCTCTCTCAAATGTCACCGCAGCTCAGGAGACACCAAACTAACTCAAACTCGCCAGACTATGCCGTTGCACACCCTTCTTGCACTGTCTGAACTTCATGGCCTAACAATTGGTTTTCTATGGCATCAGTAATCCATTTAAACCCATTTCTACCTAAATATTTTGTATTCATCATACATTCAATGTGAAAATCCTAGATCTATCCTCAACTAGTGATTCTATCACCATTCCACGAATACGCCTTGAATCTGGGCCGCGATCAAGCTCGAGTCACCATCTAGTTTTCGAATCTGGAACTACAGGGTTATACTAGAAAAGAACAAGAATAATTGAGGAGAGAACAACAAATGGGAAATGTTTTGTATCATTATCCTAATATTTTTGTCCAACCCATCATGAACAGGCATCTGGGTTAGATGAAAAATTGAGAAACATCATGTTTTTAAGAAGTTGATTGGTGTAAGGGGGCGCATATTAATGATTTAATTATCAACATGTTAAATGTTTAATCAAGTGAATAAAAACACCAAAGGTGAGTCCAAATAGATTGAAATGTTTTTTTGATGAATATTGCACTCGCACAATGATTTGAAGAAGCAGTTACATTCATTGTTCTTTGTTACACTTGGATCCAAGGCTTTCATCATTGTTCATCATTTTTCATCATTTTTTGTCATTTTTAATGGAATTAAGATGAGAGGAGAAGGTTTTAGTCATTGTATAAAAAGAATGATGAGGAAATTATTCTAAAATATGAATCTATATCCCTAAATTTTGTTAATTTATTTTTAATCAATTAAATAAATTAGTCAATTAAATCTCAAAAAGTGATCTCCAAACCAACGGGGGATCCAAACATCATGTGACAAGATATTTTATGTCACAGAGGGTGAAAACAGTATTCCGAACCAAATTGTGGTCTTAGATTTCAAATACGGTCAACTATTTAAGAATTATCATGTTTTAATTGATTAACCACACACACGTAATATAAAAAGTATTTAATATTATTATAAAATTAAATATGGGTCTCTAGAATTTTTACCAGAAAATCATAGATATTTCTTCCAAGTATAATGTGGTAATATAAATACAAAATATGAATCAGTTTAGAGTGATTGAATATGATTCTTATTTATAGATTAATATGGAATATAACCATTATACATAGAACAAGAATAGAGTTCCAAACTAGTAGAACTGTTTCATAGTAAAATATATATGGGTTTATGATTTTATATAGAAAAATAGGATATAAAAAAATTAATTTTATTTTTTAATTATCAAAATATAATTTCAATTTTAATTTTTAAGAAAATAATGGTACATGTGAAGGAGTTAATAACGTGAAAACAAATGACATACAAGAAAAAATCTCATTGTAATATCAAGGATCTTGGATCTATCAATGGAACTTGATATAATTCTATTAAATTTGTGAATTATACTGAAATATATGATATAAAATATAACATTATACCAATTTTAAACACTAAAAATATAAAGTGGTCAAATATTGAATCCTGATAGTGAAGAACAACA
Organism: Viscum album; assembly: GCA_963277665.1. Classification (NCBI taxonomy): domain Eukaryota; kingdom Viridiplantae; phylum Streptophyta; class Magnoliopsida; order Santalales; family Viscaceae; genus Viscum; species Viscum album. The sequence goes on along the minus strand of OY728140.1, from coordinate 981,957,149 downwards.
CTAAGAAAGATACACCTTAAGGGGGTGTATAATGATATTATTTGAAAGAGGATATTCAGGTTTTATCATACATTCAAAATTGTGATTTGGAAATCCATTTAAAATATCAAACACATTATGATATAATTTGGGAGATGAATCCATCACTGAAAGCCTTCTAGGTTTTTAGATTATAGGGTTGTATATGAAATAAAGAAGGAAACCGAGGAAAATATATTTAATACATAATATGAAATTGGGGTTTTACATTATTCAATGAAAATAAAATCTTATAAATACATAAACATGGCTAGGAAATACTATTAAAATAACTGATGTTATAGTTATCGAATAAATATCGGAAAATAAAATTAGTTATTTACAGATGGATAAGATATGTAGGGAATATGATGAATATGACACAAATTATAAGACCATGTTAATTATATTAAGAGATTTTGACAAAGAAGTTGAATCCCAGGAGGAACCAAAAATTGATGATAAAAAATCATAATCTTAGAAAATGAGTATGTGTATAGATATTACACATAAATATTACAAGAGTAAAAATGAATCCAAATAAGATAATAAAAAAGAGATTAAAAGATCATAATTTTATGATGTTTTCTTTGGAGAATTTGTCATTAATATAATCTATAATGGATGAATCGTGGGTGAGATCCATGAATGATGTAATTAACTATATTAATAAAAAGAAAAAATTGGAACCAATAGAGGCAACCAAAAATAATATTGAAACATAAAAAATGAATCTTTTGAAATAAAATTATTATTGTAAAACTATGTTGAATAGTAAATTATGGATTGTGTGAAATTTATAGGGACAAGATGAAGTCGTCGATGTTGGAGAAGTATTAACAATAGTAAGTTGGATTAATTCAATCTACTTATTCCTAGAAATTTGTTAAATAATATATTATATGTATATAAAACAAAATTCTTTAAATGGGGTTCATAATGTGTAAGTGTAAATATAGAATCTCATATTATTCTTGAATAGAAATGATTTAAAAAAGTGTGTACATTGAAGAAGCTATAATATTGTTTAAAATAAGCACCACATGCATTATATGTTCAAAATGAATCATACATGAAGAATTTGTTAAAAATATGAGTTACTAATATTAATTTTTTAGTAAAACATTGTGAGGAATAAAATTTTATGGTATTGGGGTTTGTGAATTACATTAATTTTGTGCGAAAAATCAATAAATTAGTGGAATATTTTGATAAATCGATGACATCAATGTTTGATATGTTAAAGGTTTTTTTAATTGACTATATAATATTCCAACAGATTATTCTAAAATATATATACACATAAATTGGATATGATATATATATGATATTGATATTTTTTATAAAATTGGATATGCCAGATACAAATACCATGTATGCCACATTTTTAGTTAGATCCTTATTTAGGAATAGTGTAGATTGAACTAAAATGTACAATACCCATTATTGATGTATAATTGCGAATCTGTTATATTTTATAGAATATTTGTATTATATAACATATTATAAATTATTTTCATCTTAGTTTAAATAAAATACCAAAGAATATAACTTTCCCATAGTGAAGATGATTATGAGGTACATTCGAGGAGAAATTCAACACGAATTATTATGTAAGATGTATAAATAGTATGATATATTTTCCTCTTCTCGTAGTAATTTGGATGGTGTTATTTGGGATTGAAATTCAACCATTTTTTGTATATAATAGGATGAGGAATAATAAATAATGTGACACAGTGCACCCTAATGAGGTAGAACACATTACTATTAGAATTAAAAAATGATATATTTAGTGTTTGAGAAAAAAAACTAAAAGATATTTATGAGGAAGTGAAATAAACATGGAGAAATATCATTATTAAAAATAGCTATGTTAGAGTTATTATGAATCCACTTCAGCACACCCAAACAATGAATATTGGATTAATATATCATTTTATTAAATAAAAAATATATCATTGAGTTGTTAAGATTGAGTTTTTTATATTGAATAATCTGGGGCTAATATTATGATCAAACCCTTGGATACAATTATATATGTGAAACATAGATTGAACCTAGCTTTTCAACCACCAATTTCAACCAAATTAATTTTAAGAGTTTCCCCTCTATCCATTGTTTTTAAAATCATCGTTTACATCATTTTCTTTTGTTAACATATGAGATTTTATTTTCTGTATTTCATCCATAAGGGAGAAATAAAATCAATAAGGATTTTTTCAATAAGAAAAAACAATTAATCAATGTATAGTGTATTTAATTATTTCCATTAGTATATTATCTTAGTTCCAAAAAAACCTACGATTACCTAGTCATAGAGAGTGTATTGATGACACACAGCCCAGTTTCATAGGAAATTAATCAATGGTATGAGAATGGATTTGGATGAAACCATACTATTATATATTGATATAAAAGTGTATGAAAATGGTGAGATTATTATAGATAAAATATTTTTTTGGATGCATAAATTCTAGGGAAAAAATAAAACATTATAATGATTCTTGAGAAATCAAAATAAAATACAAAGAGGGAAAATGATGGAACGAATGATATATTTTTTTATTTTTTTTAATTTTATGTGATTTCCAATTGTTACTAATTCGAATATTGGTAAATGAACAACGAATAATTTGGTTTTTAGATAATATAATAAAAATATAGAAAACAATTTGATAAATAATAAATATGTCAATATTTTTTAATAATTGAAAATGTGGTACTTTCTTGAGGATCATAGTATATTTCATAAGAGTACTTTTCACTTCATAAGTAATAATCTTGGACGTTGTAAGGAGAAATGTGATATCTATAATAATATTTTCAATATTTTGATGGATTTTTTTGATCATCGTAAGGATTTTTTTGTTCTTTATAATGATAAATGTGATTTTAATATGGATAGTTTTTAATATACGTAAGTGTTATTTTTTAGAAATGGAATTGATCTTACCTTTTGATAATAAAGTTCAATTTCTGGGTAAGTTGAATTATGTAAGGATTATTTAATAATATTACATTTATTGCAATTAATAAGGTTTTATTCCATACGTATGTATATAGAAAATGAAAAATATTTATATGAATGAATTCATTAAATTTGAAAATGATAAGGATGAAAATAAAACCATCAAAATCATCAGAAGAAAAAGTAGTATAGATCATTCATTTGTGAATTGTGATGTTAAAAATTTGTCTCAAGGTCATTTGAAATGATCATATGTTCTTTTATGTTAAAAAATTATTTACTACATCAATATGCACACAAATGAGTCACAATGATCTACATAGATTATATTTCATATTTCAAACAAATTTTTTATTGATTTCTTGATTAATAAATAATTATTAATATATATTATTGTTTTGAAATTGAAGTAATATTTTCAAGGGATTCGTATTACAATTTTATGATAAATTAGAAAATATAGATCCTTATGGTATTTAAAGTAATATTCACTTTAATAATCTAGATATTTAAAATAAAAAATAATATTCACACTATTAAAAACATTTTTTATTTTTTATAACCACCAACATCAGTTCTGTTTTAGAATAAAATAAATGATTATTTGGGAAATAATTGATGGAAATTTAATGGTGTAGTTTTTCATGAATTTGAAGAGGGAAACAATTTTTAAAATCAATGATTTTAATATAACATAATATTGATTATATTTAAAGAGTTTTTCTTTGAAAAAGTTAAATGTAATTAATTAGAAAAATAGGGAATTCCAAAAGGTTAGAGTCAATGTTGAATTTTGGTATTACACTAAATATTTGGATTGAATAATAGGAAGATAAAGAGAATAACTACAACACTACCTTTTTTTGTTTTTATTTAAACTATTAAAAAAATCTCTAAAAAACATTATTTTTCATCATTATATTTCATTGTCATAGGAAGTGTATAAGAGTTCAAGATGTGGAAGTTCACTTGGTACAGGTAGTATACCCTTACCAAATAATTGTAACAATTGCAGTTGAGAGTATTACATTGGGGTATATTCACATACTATTGACGTACACTCCTTGGACTATCCCTATTTGTTATTCTAATTATTAAATTGTTCCCCTGAATTTATTTCTTGTTTTTATATACTGGATGATTGAATGAAAAAAACCAATATATTCATACTTTACTTTCCAATATGAGAGAAAAATATTAAAGTGAAAAATAATTTAGCATAATAAGTTACCCCTCCATTATTATGTTGTATCAGGTGGCATATATTTTTTCCCAAATAGGTTTATAAAATACAAAAAATAAATAAAATTTAATCATAAAAAAGGTCTCCAATGGAATTTTTTGATATCAAATTTGATTAGATAATATCACTTTCTGCTAAAATTAAATCATTTTGGTAAAATATTAAAAAAACTAAAGATTTAATTTAATATAGATTCAAATATTTAATTAGAATTATTTAATGTGTTTCAAATTTCCAGAAAAAAATATCTTTAAATAAAATAAAATATTCTAGAGATACTTTTATTTTTTTTATAATGGATACAAGTCGGATATGTGATACGACCATGAGTATAATATGTAAGTGATGTTTGAATAGAATTGGTAATCTAGTGAAATCATTTGATTATAAAATAATGTTTATGTTTACTCTATATCAATAATATCTAACCATATATTATATTTAGCATTGGCATATATGATAATTTGCATTTAAGCCTCAATGTAATCAAATTTTCATGAATTTAAATTAATTTTCAATCACTGAATAATAAATTGAATATTGGTTTCTCTCAGAATTATTTTCAATAAATTTAATAATATTATTATATATTTTCTATGGTGAACATAAGTTCGATAAAAATGGTTCATATAATTCCCTAACATTAAAAATATACCATGACATATGTTGGGGTTACTATAGGGAATTATCTGTATTTCTAATCAGGGGTTGATAAAATATAAATATGTTATAATTTAAATCAACAAAAACACTCACTTGAACGATTAAATCTACAACAAATCTATTATTTTTATTATAAGATATTAATAATTCTAATATAACTAGAAAAAATAAGAATCCTCAATTTAAGTGTATATACCATTTATATACCAAATAATTATTTTAAAACAAGTCCTGATTATGTTTTTAGAAAAACATATAAAATATGTTAAATAAATATATAATGATAACATAAATAAACATATTTATATTTTCCAAAAACCTAAGAATATGATGCAATATAAATAAACCATTCAAAGGGAAATGGTATAACAATATCCACTAGTCTCAACAAATCCATATATAGGTATATCATCCCAGACCATATAAAAGAATATATTTTATAACAAAAAATAAAATAAAATATAATATTCTTGTTCACTGATGTTTTAATGCATGGGTTATGTATACAGAGAAGTAGAATTTCCAAAGGTTATTCAACCCCCTTCCACACAAGAAAAAAAATGATATATTACTTTTTTCTCTTCATAAATTCATAACATTTAATTATACCCTATTGAAAAAATAGAACAATAATTTATAAGTAAATAAAAAATATAATATCTACTAAAAACATATTTTATTTTCAATTAATCCTTATCATTGAATAAAATAATTCCTTTTAAGGTATCCCTTCACCAAATTTAAGTCAAAATGAAAATATATATCATATTAATTAATCCCTATTATGTTAATTGATAAAGGGGAGTTCATAAAAACTCCATTGAGACTTATATAATAATTATATTTTCATTAATGGTTATTAACACTCAAAAAAATCATACAATGATTTTTTTGATAACTCACACAATGGGAGTGCGAAGCTTCTTATTTATTGAGTATATTTAATCATTATGTTTTTAGATTATTTCATTATTTATTTATTTGTCTAAATTATATTATATTTTTTCAAGGATAGTATAATTTTATTTTAAATTAAAGGAATTAATATTTATAGAGATTAAAAAACCAACATTAAGGGTCATTCAATAGGATGAAAAATGATGAAGATATAAAGAGATAATTCCATACATAAAAAATATTGAAATTCCCAATGTGTATTCCATGAATAATTACTAATATATGATGGAATAAGTCATACATTGGGTTTATTATTTTATATAGGCTCATGATATATACAAGTTTCAAGGATAAACATCTAATGCATTGTAGGGAATCACAATAACATAACAATTTCATTTTTATGTTTATCATTAAATTCATGATATTATATAAAAAATTAAAAGATGAAAAATATTTTCAACTTCTAGAATTGATGTTCACATTTTACATATATCATTATAAGGGTCATGTTGTATGTAATTCATTGAAATTTCAAGAAAAATGACATAATAAAAATATCTTCTCGTGGTATAAAGTTTCATATTTCAATGATTCCATGACTCATATATATTTATTACATATTATTATTTATTTTAAAATATTAATTAAGTGACATGATCAAATATTTTCATATCTCAATATAAACAATGATTATAGAAAAAATAAATATGTTACTCTTATATTATTCATAAGTAATTTATAATTATAGATTCACATGAGGATGTATGATTAAAAATTTATATATCTACAATAAAACTAGTATCTTCCAAGAATGTGATTATCATAGTTTGAGGAGAAATATTAGGTTTTATAGTTTATCAAAATATGAAGTAACTAATAAGGAATTAAGAATAAAGAAAAATATTTACCTGGATTTAATTATAATCTCACTTATTGTTATTTTCATTATCTTATGGATACAGTTTAAGACCATATTTTTACTTCATTCCTCTCTAAATTTTGATAATAAGATATTATCCTAAGAAGTGGTGTTGTAACTGCTCAACACTATGTATGTAACCACTTCATAAAATGATTCGGTGAAATATACAACAATTGTCTATGATATGTGTAATTTTCCTAACTCTTAATCTATTATTATAATTAATTTGTGGTTCTTATTATTTAATCCTTTGATTTAACTTGAGAAATAGTTTTTATTTTAATTATTTTTTTATGGATCACTAATTTATAATATTTTATGGTTTTCAATCCTATTTATTTAGGTTCTTTAAATTATTTATATGGCATTGATTTTTATCATGAGTCACTATATTCTAGAATACAGTTAATAAAAACTCCAAAGGATATTCAGTTTATTCGAGTTTTTTTATAATATTTAATTATTAAATTACATAAATAGTCTGAGTTTTTTTAATAATCCATTGTGTTTGTGTATTCAGTGGAATATATTTTAATTTAAAAAATTATATGGTTATTATTTATCTTCTATAAATTCACTATGATATTAATTAAATTATTAATAATTGAGTACATATACTCAATGTTGTGGAAAATATTACAACGCATGACTATAAGAATATTGAATCCAATAGTTCATTCTATGATTTTTCCCTCTCAAAAAAGTTTGAGAAATAGTTTACAAGGGTTCTTTATTCAAAAAATGATCCATATTAAGAGGAAAATCCATAGGATTAAATTTTATGATATGATTTTCAGGGAGTTAATATTGAAAAATTATAATGAAAATATTTAGGATATTTATATTTTGGAAGATAAATATATAATGATTTATTTTTTATGAGTGCCCAATGTTGGTAAGATGAAGTGATGTAAAAATGATGTTATGGAAGAATTTATTATGGGGAATAAATTGATAGAAATTCTTACCAGAAATGTATGATTAAAAATCTTTAGTCATTAAAGGAGAATGACATGGATGAATTCTTAAATTGAAATCACAAAAATAGCATGATAGCATATGAGATGGTGATGGGGGATGCATAAAGTAGAAAATAAATTATAAAAAGGACATAAACATTAAATATATATTAGGTATAGATAATACTACAATTTAGATATATCATAAAAATTAATTGGCGAATAATAATGATTCCATAAATATAACCTTTACTATATAATTTCTCTCCAAATCTGTGAAATTAGAAAATTATAAGTATAATGGAAAAAATATTTTAGAATTTTTATTACAATGAAATTTGGAACATTATTTCATGTTTCTATGAGGATAATGACGAATATAAATATGATAATTAACATATATGATCATCTATAAGAAATAATATTGTGAGTGATCTATGTGGAATAAAATTATCTATATAAAATAGAATTTAGTATACTTAAAAGTAGAAAAATGTTCTCTCAAAACATGATACAATATCATGTGATAATAAAAATGAAAAAATAATAATTAAAAATATAGTTTAGTGGTTATAAATATATTATGGATCAAAAGTATAAATCTAATAATCCCTACAATGATGAATATGGAAGTATTTAATAGGATAGTGGTGAAAAAGATAAATTATAGGAGTTACAATATAGAATATCCTTAAATATTTTATTTAGAGATAATAATAATATTTAAATGGATGAAAAAATTAAATAATTTGAATAAAACAATTATGAAGTAATTAAACACATAATATTTAATGGACATTATAAATATTGATTAAAATTTACCCTAAAAAATGAGTGATTTCATTATAATATTAGAAATAAGAGATAAGACTCTTTATATCCTTAGAGTGAAAATGAGATGAACCAAACATATAATAAATGGATATAATATATATATACACATTCAAACATATTAAATCACAATATCTTACAAAATCCGAGAATTTTTTTGGTGACTTTAGATAGTGATAATAGAAATACACTATTATGAACACAATACACATTTCATCCATAATAAAAATCACATGTGGTTATCATATATATATGTTACACATAAAATTCCTATTCAATACTGAAGAAAATGGGAAAATATAAGAAATTGGAAATCATAGCTTCCAAGTGAGTTGATATTTATGGGGGGATATCAATTAGATATATTTTCGGACATTAAATAAAATGTATATAAAAAACATAGACATAATTCATGATATAAGAGTGATAAAATTATAACATCATTATAATAAAACATATATAAAAAAATGTAACAATAAATTGTTGAATAAAATTTATTATTCATTACATATTGAAGAACCTTTTGGATTTGAATTGAAAAAATGATTATTTTAGTTCATATGGTAATTCATTTGGCAGTCTGATATGTTTACATATTTTATTTCTATAAATCATAATAGTTTATGATATGGAGTAACTATTATGTTTATTAGTAATTAGATTTTTATGATGAGAAGTATATGACAATGTGAATATGTTTTCTGATCCAAGTCCACGTTTAATGGATTAATATCCTACCTCAACATATGTTGTGTCAGAATGTATGTGCTCATGATGAATTGTGGGGAACACGTTACACATTTATAAGAAGATAAGTATTTTTTATTTTATTAGTCTCCATGAATGATTATTATTAATTAGTAGAAATGATAATAAAAATACAAATCATGTACACACAATGTATCTCCCTCATAATAGATGTTCGCTGGGGAACTGGAGTAGAGATTGTGCAATTATTAGCTTATAGATTTTCATGTTATCTATAAGTGGAATCAAATGAGGATACCAAAATCATGGGTATTTAGTTTACATATATATTGTATATAACCTCAATGTTTTGGTTTTGGGAAGAACAATATAGGTGAAAAATGACTCATATAATAGAATTTTATGTCCCTGCATAATGGTGTTTATAGATAATCCATGATAATTAGGATTTTATTTTCATATCTTATTGATCTATGGATAATTTCACAATCTATAACATCAAAAAAATTAGATTAAAACACTATAAATTAGTGATTATATTCCCCAGAAGTAGTGATATAAATTAAGTTGAGTTTAAATTCAATGTTAATGGAATTTTATACGCATTTCAGTTTGTGCACTATGGATTTTTTTATACCGATTGAGAAGAAGAACAAGGGTGACTATGCAGCATAACTTCTATAGGAACATGAAGTAAATGGATGTGACAAGAATTCATCTTGTTGGAACTAATTATTATATCTTTCATATAGATTTATTTCTATCACAATCATCATTTAAATGTTTATAATGATAATATGAAAATAATTTTATTATCATGATCATTAGAATTTTTCAATGAGAATTATCCACATGATACTTAGAGTTGGTAAATCTTTTATTTAACCGGTTTATTGTGTGTGTTATTTATCACTTTTTATGTTATCCAAATGATATCACTATTCAAATTTAATTTAGCATATTTAGTATGGAAATTAAATTTGGAAAAAAGAAATTTGGAATTGACTAATTTACGACTCAAAGTTATGTAAAACCAATACATTAACTCATATTATTACACAATTTCAAAAAAAAAATCCATTAATAAAACTTAATGATCATAAAGACAAAATATCATCAAAATAAATTTCATAATAGATAAAAGTGAAGCTAAAAATAAAACATTTTTTCTCTAAATAGGTCCATAGTCCTTTAGATCTTCAAAAATTCAATGGATATCCTTGGAAATACATTGAAAAAATGTGTGAGATAAAAATACCTGTGAGGGACTAATCAATCTAAGGAAACATAACCTGTCAGTGAAAACTATATAATGACATCATAAATGAAAATTCTCAACAGTAATCATATATAATCATAAAATAAATAACATGGTATCTTATGATCATGATGACATGTGAAATGTGGCATGAAAACAAAACATGAAATAAAAACGAGATAAGGGTAACTACTAAGAATAAATATATAACATCAAGTTTAGTGGTAGAATAATTATATTTTGTAGTTCATAATATTTAATATATATATTCTAATTTTACTATAAAATTTATGCAATATACAATAGCTTACATGACACACAATATTGAGTTTTTCAAAATTTTGTGTTGTACGCAAGATGGATTCATACTGAACAATGATATAATATTAATATTATTCTATTAAGAGGTAATTACCACTTATTTTTTGTGCATCGAAGAGTATAAATATGACCAACTATATTATTTTTAAATGGTATGAATAAATTTTTATACGATTATTAAATAAATTTGATTGGCATAAAAAATGAAAAAAATCCAAATTTATGTATAAAAAGCACTATATTATTTAAAGGTAATTTTTCTTCCTTATGAAGGTTATTAAATTTTAAATAATAAATTTAACACAATTATAATTTTTATATTAAAAAAATAAACTTTTTTTTGAAATCGAAATATCAAAATTTACTTTGGGTGACTTTTTGAAATTTTTTTAAGAACACTCTTATTTTCACAAATATTGAATAATACTGAATTTTAGTGGAAAATTAATTAATTATTCAGTTTATTGAAATAGATAAAGTAAATTTTATGTTGGTTTTAATGAATAGTTATATTTATATTTTATCATTAAAAATAATTTAGTTCATATTAAAAAATTTCACCTTGAATTTAGATATAAAAACATAACAAACTTTTGAGCATTTTCACTTTAAAAACTTGATGTCACATCCAGTTTATGCGATTATTTTTAAATTAAATTATATAACTTATGTGTTATGAATTTGGGAAAATTTATTCCATATTTATAATCTAAATAATTTTTATTTACTAATATTTTCAGCTTATTTGTTGAAAAAATTATTATTTCAAGTAAATAAAATTACTTATAGTGATTAAAGGTAACATTATTATTTTATGATTTCTCTTGGAAAATAATCTGTAAAAATGACCTTACACTTTATAAAAATTTATATTCTAGAAATATGTCAACCAGTATAGAAATAGAGATGAAATAATTTCTTTTTTTAACCATTTGAGAATAATTAATACTTGGGGAGAACACAATTCTTTCAATAATACACAATGTGTCAAATTTCCCTCTTATAAAAGGTCTCATATCCTACCACTTTGTTTACATATTTAAATAAATTTTGGAAGGTCCATACCCCAAACAAATAAGCTCCAAAAATTCATCTCATCACCCAAGAGGGATCACTTTGGTAATAATAAAAACAAATAATTCCTTTTGTGCAAACAAAAAAGAGTAACCCAAACTATAGGTAACTTTCATCAATAAGTATATTTTACATTGTTTCGTTCTACACTCGAATAATTTCTTAATATTAAATTATTATATAAAAAAATATCCTCAATATAGTGATATGTTTTAATTTTAAGGATTTGGTATAAACCTACAAACACATCCATCAAATCAGTAACGAATTACAGTTTGTGTATGACTATCTATCGCCTCACATAATGATGGAATTAATTTTTTCCTTTACCACATTTCTGGGTAGGAATTATGATGGGTAATATATTTATATATATATTTATAGTATATATAGGTATTTTTTATACTAGTCTTATTTTTATATTCATATACCTTCATTCTTTCCATTTTGTGTAAATATTTTAACATTGAATGTTGACTTCTGGACTACTGCGTCATCAATGTGATGAGATATGTTCAAATATTACAAGGAATGTATTAAGGATGTGTTTAATTTAAAATATATTACATTTATATCATATATATTATAGTCATGAAATAATTAAAATTATATAAAAATTTTATATCATTTTCTCTGTTTCCTGCTCACACAATGAAAATGAGATAATATCGTTTGTGGACGTGTGGATTACCACCTCCTCGACAAAATATGTTTCCTATTACATCACTATAATTACATATATATGTACATATGATTAAATAACATGATAAATTGTATATAATTCCCATTCGATTATTATAAACGTTACAGTCCTTTTTCTTATAAGGATTATTGAATAATGGGAATGTTACTCATGTGTAAATATGACCTATCGTCTCCATGATTGTAAGGTTAGTTTTTTTATCATAACCATATTATATTATTGAGTTTAAAATATTAATTTTTGTATAAATATAATAATTATTTATTTATTTTTAGTTTTTATATTTTTATATAATGACCCTGTTGACCATATTTGACATACAAAAGTCATTTTTGATGCATAAACTAAACATATCCAAAACACCTGATTAGATATAGTTGTTTAATTAGTTGTTTAAAACATTTTAATAAGTTAAATAAAAGTAGTGATAAACTTAAATGGATTATATGTAAATTAATTAATAAAAATAATATTATAATTCAGGATTTTAATGGCACACATGACAAGTTAGACTCATGGTAATGGATTTTATCTCAATCTTCTTTCATTGAGTCATTTCATGATGATATGAACCATTACTATTTTATAAAGTGTATACATTGACAATTTGACATTAAATAACTACATATTTTATCTATTATGGTGTTATATGAAATCTATTATATTGTTATTCTTTCATGTTGCTTGGGATTTGAATGTTCCAATTATTATGGGGCGCTATGAATGATTAAAGATTTAATATTTCCTCAATTTCAATATTCTTGATATTATTTTATATTTATTTACTTTTTTGGATATAAAGGGAATATAGAGGGGATTGTATTTACATTTTTAGATTTGTATTATTTCTTATGCCTTCATGTTTTTAAAATAATATGAAACCATCCTTTCCTTTTTGGGTAATTTTTATTAAAAATGGGTTTTTTGAATATATTTATTATTTCAATAACTTGAAATGTATTAAAATGGTTAAAAAATAAATATTATGGGTGAAATTATTATAAATTAAATCTTTTATATGATACCATTATATAATGATACGTGTAATTTTTGTGGGTGGCTTCTTAGTAAAACAATTATTGGTGGTTCCATTATAAACCAAGGATGGGTGGGTCCATGAAATCCCTCCAATGCACTGGGTATGAAAGTCTGCAGTATGAATATTCCATTAATAAGAGTGACATGTATGGAATTGGACCACATTTATTCTATTTATAAGAGTGATATGTATAATGATGTCCCAATATGCATTTTTTTGTCTATATATGATATAGGTATTATGGTAATCTTTTTATTACAAAAAATGAAATGAAATGAGATTATTTTCAAAGTAAATTATTTACAACTTCTAAAGGATGAAAATTATTACATTATGATAATTTTTTCGTAGGATTTAATTTTTATCAATGGATTAATTGTTATCTTATTTTATATCTATTATTGATATTTTAATGCTCATAGTATGATTTTTAGTGTTTTTTATAGGACATATGGATGAGTAAGGGATTAGAGGAATTCATGCTGAATTTCATTAAGAGTTTTCAAAAAAGATATCATACTTTATTTTTAAAAAATTTATGGTGGATGAAAATTGATACTGTTGGAATGTTTTGGCTTTGAATTTTATTGTTTTTTTCATTTAGCAGTTATCTCCAAATTCTCTATACTCTAATCCAGAAAATATCATCAATGTGAAAGAAATTAATATTCCTAAAGTAATGAAAAATTATTTAATGTTTTAAGGCTGGGGCCTTATTGTTTGTATCAGAGTTTGGTCTAGATAACTTTAGAGTTTTGAGTGATATTAATAACATAACCTTGAAAAGCTTTACCTAATGGTAAAGTGAAAATAATATAGAACATGAGGAGTTCCATGTTTCTTCATATAAAGTATGTTTCATCAGAATGTATTTCCATATAAAATATAAAAAATATTTAGTGGGAAGGCACCTAGGGGAAAAGAACCACCTGAATCAGCATAATGAGATGGTTGGAATTTTAATTGAGTAGTTATTTTCATTGATGGCTTGGTTGACATGAGATATAAATGGTGGTGGTGTACATGCAAGATGGAGAATATATTTATGATAAATAACATGATGACAGTGGGGAATTTTATTTTACCACATCCCTCGTTAATTAGAGGGTCATTTGTCCCTGTGAAAGCTAAATTATTGATTAAATCTATAAGAAATAATATTTATTCCACGTTTTTCAAGGATTAAAAAGGTTATAGTTTAAAATTAACAATGTGATGGTAAATCCATCCAGTGGTTTTCAATGGTCAATAATAACAGGGAATGTGAATAGATTTATGCCATAGAATGTGATGAATTTACGAATATTTTCTTTGAATTGTTTTTCCGAAGGCTGATCGACCTAGTTTGGGAAATAATTCCTGGAATTTAGAAAAAAATTGGAATATTTAGTGGTTTCATATGAACGAAAATTCCATTGATTGGCGAGGTACATCCCAAATTTTATCTGATACATTAATAGAATGATAAATTGGGGTTTCCTTGGATTAATATAGATATACTGAAGGGAATTGGCTTCTCATGAATTTATGATCAATGAGAAACTTGATTAATATCCTATGAAAGTAAAAATGGTGTTTTTAGATTCTCACATTTCCCCTAATATCATGATAATGATTGTAAAAGTTGGGAGACAATTATAAACCATTCATCAATGAAGTATGAAGGTATGATAACTGAATGGTCATATTATGAAAAGTGTGGTAATAAGTAATCTAAAAGAATTACATTCCAAATATATGATGTTCTTCTGATGTGGTATCTTTAGTTATATTTCTCATGAATGCATGGAAGATGACCAGGAAAGAAATTCCAATCCAGAGTTGTGATTTTTTTAGTTATAATGATTTAAGTCATTTTTCCAATGTGTGTCCCATGTTGATTACCAATGGTAGAAACAATCATGATCACAATCAAAAGGGTGTGGAAAAATATTTTTCTACTATATCAGTTGATTTTGGGACATCAAATGACATGGTGAAGTGTATTTTATGAGTTTCTTCAATTAATTCCAATAATCAATTTGATTCGGGATATTCAAATTTGTTCATTTCTTAAAAATTTGTTAGAAAATTGGGAATATCACTTTTTGAAAGTAAGATAGATATTTTAATTAAAATACTAGTGTGAATATATGATAAATAGATATTTATAGGGATATTCAAATTAAAATTATTGGTATGTTCTATAACAATGTAGGTACATATTATGTTATTTTCTCATTTTGGAATTAAATAGTTAAACTAATTATAATCGTATAATGAAATAAGTTGTATTTATAGAAATTATGAAATGTATAATAATAGAATAATAACCTTACTTGTGAGAGTAAAAAAAAATTTATGTATCTTATAAGTGAAAATATATTATATTTATATCTAGTAAAAATTATTAAAATGTTTTGGAAATGTTAAATTAAGTGTTGGTATTTTTTGTAAATTTTAAATGATTAATTACAATTATAAAATTAATTATATTATTTAGAACGAAATTTAACTTCCTAAAATAGACTCATAAATTAATATTTTTTCTTGTGTTTTTAAGATAATTTTATGAGACTTTAGATAATTTTTCTAATGGTCCTATAATAAGTTATAATATTAAAATAAGTATTTTTCAAATAAATGATCCTTTTAATTAAAAAATTAATTTCACATATTTATTAATTTTTTTACCAAATATTGAAATCATTTCTATGTTATAAACTTTGATAAATGGTTAGGGTGAATTTTTGGTATCTGTTTTTAAAAAATTGAATTTTTGGAGAATATTTAAATATAATAATTTAGGATATAAGATAAATACAAGAATTATTGAGTTCAGGATGATGCATGGGTTATATAAACACATAATATGAAACTATCATTCGATATATTAATGTATTTAGTGATAATGCTTAAACTATTCTTACTCTTGATCCAAAATAATAAACTTATAGACATAATAATCAAAAAAACACCCCCTCCTCAATTATAAATACCAACACACACCAACCCTTATCTGCACACCTCAAAGATATTTGTCTTGTTTAATTTATTATAAATTACCTTAATAAGAATCTTACCCAATTCCATCACATTTTTTCACAGAAAATGAACAAAAACATGTTACTAAATGATTTTATCAAGTAAAATAATTCAAGGCATAAAATAAACTTTCATTTTGTTATTTTCTTCTCCATTTATTTTGTTTTCATTCTTCTCTCCTCAGACCCTATAATACATATAGAATGATAAATAAATAAAAATAAAAATATTTTAATTTTATTTTGTAAATTCAATATCAATCATCAAACCTATCAATTTTTTCTCTTATTATAAAAAAATGAAATCAATCTTTTTGATGTATCAATATACCGTCATCGTGGATGATGTGTTTTCATTTTCCATTAATGCCAGAAATTTTGGTCATAAAATTATTTTTGTAAAACCCCAGGTAAATAAAGAATATGAAATTTTCATATTTATCCATATTTTTCAATAAAATATTGATATGACTTTAAAGGGGATGCTATGCTCGATGGCGTACCCAACACGCAACAACGAGTTTCTTGGGAATCTTATGTTGCACTCTAATAATAAAATAATAATATTTTAAATGGTAGTTAACATGTAGCCATTGTAATGGCGGGAGTGGATATAAATAACTAAAATATGATTATATATGTTTTTAAATGTTTTTACATTTATCCAATAAAGGATAGAGGCTTAAAATACGTAAAGAATTAAATTTTAGGCGTATATGCCCTAGTTTTCACTAAAGGTTCACTTATCACCTTTTGATGTTGAACCATCATTAAATATAGTTCTTTTCACTCTAAAACATTCTTTTGGACCAAATAAAACTCTTATTAAGAATAGGGACATCAAAATTTACTTTGTGTAAATTTTTGGTATCTTTCTGATAAAGTTCATTTTTTTAATGAATAGTGTAAAATGTTGTATTTTAATTGAAAACCTCTTTTTAATCTAATTTATTTATATGATTAGATTATATTTTGAATTGGTTTTAAAGTGAAATTAGAATATATTTTTACCATTATATTCAATAGTGGTCGTTGAAATTAATTTCACTTTGAAATCAGACTTTAACCAGTGTCAATCTTTTGGTACTTATTATTTCATAAAAACACGCTATTTTCTCTGACAGCGGGAATTAATTATTAAATTAATTAATCTGACTTATATGTTTTGAATTTTGTAAAATAGACTTCATTTTTGAATTCGGAATATCAAATATAGATTATAGTGAATTTTTGGGATTTTTCTGAAAAACATCAATTTTGGATGAATAGTGAAACCACTAAGTGGTACTTATAAAAACTAATTTTTCCGTTTAAATGAAATTTTTCCATATTTGTGCTTTGAATTTCAAAAATCAGACATAAATGGTTGTCATTAAGAAGTAAAATGTGGTTCAATGGGATAAAAATAATTTTTTGGTGAATAGTAACTTATTAAGTTTTTAATCGCAATTAGAGGTAATTAGTGTAGTTTAAGGTCAAAATAATGTTTTAATAATATTAAATGAACTTGACACATGTCTTAACCTCATTTTATGTGTAATGGACGACCAAGAAAAGCCATGGGTCAACTTGGGGACCCCATGGAGCCACTTTGGATGGGAAATGACATAAATAACTTTTTATGTAATGTAAAAGTAAAAATGACACAAACATGATATGTTTTACTAAAAAAAATTTTAAGTGGGGTTATACAAGTCAGATTTTTTTTATAAATAGTCATTGGAAAGATAAAAAGATTTCATACATCATAGTAGTTTTTTTATAATTTTTAGACTTTAAATAAATTACATTATTTATGACATCATGATGATGCAGCGATGACCTCATTATTTAACGATTTAAATAAAATGTAAAGATAATGTAAAATATATAAACTACACATGTCCAAAACTTATTTTATCGGTTTATTTCGAACCCTTAACACCTTATCCACGAATTATATCAATGTGCTATTTTTTGAAACCGAAACACATTTTCAAATAAAGTAATATTTCTTACTTCCCAAAAGTGGCCATCCTATCCTCTTATAAAAGGCCCCCACCTCTACCTCATTTCACACACTCCTCATGCCTTTGGCTCGCCCAATCCCTGCCCATTTACTATCTCCACATCTCTCTACTCATAATAGAGGATCCCCTTTGGGCAGAATCCTTTCAAAGGAAGCCTTCATGCTCAAATCAAAAAGAGTTACACTTTTAAAGGTAATTCATTCTCTCATGTTCATTTGTTTTATTTTGCTTCTCCAACCCACTAAACTCTTTTTATTTACTTATTTTGTAACAACACCATTATCTTCAATATACTAGGATGTTTTTATAAGATTTATTCGAGCTACACTCTCACACAACTACATCAAATGGTTAAAGAACATACGGTTTCCGTGGATGGCGAAATTCTGCATCCCGAAACGATGATTGTTCAATACTCCTTTAACAACTTAAAAGATGGCCATTATGATGTCACTATTTTTATATATGATATATAATATTTTTATGTTTTCCTTAAGCTTTTGTTGTTTCATTTTGGTCATACCTTTATGGTTTCCATTATGGGTAAACGCGATATCTTCATTTAAGGAAGTGCGGTCTACCGCCCCCTCAAAGTGATTTGATTCGTTAAATACCATATGTGGGACGTATAAAGGATGGAACTATGATATTATATATGATATTATAATTGAATTATAATATACCTTTATATAATTTTTATTCCATTCTATAAAATACGAAATAAAAATGAAAGTAGCGTTCATGCGTACGTTCGGCTTACCGTCTCCATGAACGGTGCATTTCATTTCTTACCTCTAAATGATTATGTAATGTTATAAATTCATGAATGTACTGGATATATATGACATATATGATATCTACATGATGAATACAATTCTGGATATAATAAACATTTGGCCACACGAACAACATGTAATTGCAAGAAGTCCACATTCGACTTAAGAACCAAATATCGGCAAAACAAATATTATTAACTTAAATGATGACACAATGTTTATGACATGGTAATAGGTGATATAAAAAGGAATAATGAACATGAAAAAGGTTCTTAAGGAAGTAGAAATTAACTCAAGTTTATTATTCAGGAGATTAAAGAATGATCGAGTCAAGTCGGACCCGAGGTAAGGGATCCTACTCCTCTCTTTCTTTTTAAGTACACACTTTTATGTCATTCCTTTTAAAGCTCATCTTTCCTGTTATTGGGATGACCTTTTATATTACACTTACTGTAATTTTTATTTTCATGACATGAGAGACCCTATTCTCTCTCATCAATCCATTTTGGAGGTTTTGAGTGGCGTCGTTAGGCTGCCGAACTTTCGTAAGAGATCTAACCTCTCTCTTTCTTTTTAAGTACTCTCCTTTATGTCACTTCTTTTAAGCTCCTCTTTGTAATGTTGGGGTATGTTCTTTTATATTCCTCTTTCTATACATTTTTTTTTAATGTGATGAGATACCCTATTTGATCTCATCAATCCATATTCGGACGTTTTAGATGGCGTTGTTAGGCTGCCGAGTTTTCGTAAGCGATTTTTCATCTCACTTTTATTCCCGTGAGATTTATGCTACATTTTCCACAAATTCCATTGAGTGGTGTATGTACTGCCCATTATTCTACTCTTTGTGAAATATAATTTCGTTTATGAGTATTTACATCAATTATCTATTGTCCTTCTTTCATGGGGTGTATGTTTTTTAAGATACCCAAGTCGGTAAGGGAACCTTTCACCCTCCTCTTTTTTAAAAGACTTCTTTTGTTGGGTCTTTTAATTTACATATTGTTATGTTGGTATATGTTCTCATATATCCTTATTGATGTAAATTTTATGTCCAAGTGATGAGATACACTTTTTAACTCTAATCAACTCATTTTGATGTGATGTCATTAGGCTCTCAAGGGAACTTTTTAACCCAATTTCGATTTCTTTGGGTTCAACATGTGGTCATTGAATATGTCATCCATTGAATATGTGTGAATGTCCTTTTATTGTTTTACACTTAATATCCACTTATATTGGGTGTATTTATATTTTTCACACTTATTTTTGAGATTGATTTGTTATTAATTTAAGGATACCTTCTTTATAAGGGATTTCGTCACATTTGACATTTCTTTTGAGGGTTCATTGTTGTTATGCACCAATTCACTCTTATATGGTTTATATACTGTCAATTGGAGTATTATATCGTGAATCCATTTATTCTCATGATATTATGAAGTTCTGACTAAATTTTATTCCTCAATTATTGTATTCAAGTGTCTCTAATTTTGGTAAAAACCCTTTAACCAAAATATCGTTTTAAATGTATTAATTATTTGTTCTTATTAATATCCATGTTTTCAAAATGGTTTTAAGGATTTATTTATATGGATATTAATGGTTTAAAATTTTAAGCATCAAGGTGGTATGGGACTCTTTGATTCAAAAATCTCTTTATTAAATGTTTTAAATGGTTTTGGAAATGGTTTTTTTTAATGGATTCATTATTTCAATATACTAAAATGTTATATTGTGATTGAAATGTAGAAATGTTTTGTTTCCTTTATGCATGTTTTATGTGACACATTTATGTTATGGTTCTTGGGCATTGTTATGAAAACGGGTGGTTCCATGATAAACTAAGGGCGGGTGAGCCCGATATAGCTCTCCAATGCATTGGGTAACGTGAAGGAGTGAAACGTTAAAGTTTCTCTGAGGAGATTTTGGGAATATAATGTGATGGGTATTCTAAACGTAACCAAGAGGGTTACTCCCTACGTAAGAATGTTAGGAATGCCTCAAGTTACCTTTATGTCTTATGATTTCTATGATTTATTCATTGTTTGATGAGGTATGTTAAAGTGCCTATGTTTTATGTGTAAAATATGATTTCATTCTTATGTATATATGTACCCATGTTTCCTTTCCATATTTTTATAACCCTTATTGTGCTTTTTATGCTCATCCCATGTTTTTGAAAAAAATTTCACAGGTCTAGGGAAAGGTACAATATGTGATGATAGTGTCAAGGATGTGTCATGAAAGAATCCATGTTTATTTTCAATATGTTTCCGTTGATGGGAAGAATGAATACTGTCTTTTATGTAACCACTTTGTTTAAATGTGGAATGTAATGCAAGTTTCATGATCGAATTCTCTAAAACTCTAAAACTGAAATGATCATCAACATGTAATATTGTAATAACTCAAGATTAAGTAAGGTTTAAGGCTGGGGCCTTATAGTTGGTAACAATGTTCGGTTTAGATAACATTATAGGTTAGGGTATTCTTTAAGCATAAGTGACATTACCATAATGGTTAGGATTTCAGAAAGATTCCTAGTTGTAGATAAAGTGAAGGTGTAAGTGTATCTTAGTGTTTACATTCCTCATTAGTACATGATGGTTTTGATGATATACTCACACTGACATTTCTATTTTTTTTGAATTGTTGGATCTGGGAGGCACCAAAGAGACAACAGGTTTGAAGGAAACTGTTGTGGTTCTCTGATTAAGATACTAGATAAAATGGAGGATTCAATGAGGAAACTCGTGGTTGTTCCAAACCAAATATCAAGGAGTCATGATCAACCACTTGACCCTTGTTATGATCTTTAATGCATCATGTACGGGATGACCAATCCATGTGGAATTTCGGGTAATAATTATAAAGGTAACCATTAGAGTTTATATGATCCTTACTTTTGAGGTAATTATGGGTTATTATATGATATGCTGGAAAATGAAAGGCATGAGATAAACTTGAGGTTAAAATATATTATGATCATTTTTGATGATTTTACCTCTTTTTGGGGAATGATTTAAGAATTATATAGTTTTGGAAAAAGGACAACACACAGACCGTGTGACAACCCGTCGCGTCGGACAAAGCTGCGGGAATCGAACCCACAACCAAAGTGTGACTGGTATTTATCACCTACCACTGGACTACGTGGAGTCCCTGTTCAGTTTGAACGATTTTTTTAGTTATATGATTTTATGAATTAATAGTAAGTTGATTTTGGGGTATTTATGAAAATGATTAACCTATCATGGAGGATATGTGATTAGGTTAATTACTTTTCAATACGAGACTTTAGGAGAAACTGATGTTGTTTGGAGAAAAATGTTACGATTTAACTTGGAAGACTATATGACTAAATCCTTCAAATATTTGGGTTTCAATCTTAGTTTGGATTACTTTGAAGGATTTTATGGACAAATTGTTTATCTAATGGTCCTCGTTGAACTTTGGGTTTTGTTTGACAAATCTTGGAGGTTAAGAATATATTTTCTTTTTATAAATGGTTATCCTTTTCTGGATTATCTGATCTTGTACTATCCTTTTTGGTTTTGGTTTTGGTTATAGTCTAAAGACATGGGATGAATATAGTTCTCTTTTGTGGATTAGGTGATTCTCTAAAAGTTGATTATAGTACTCTTAATTCGAACAAGTCTCCCTAAATACTCGTCTTTTGGAGAAAATATGAGTTTGTGTAAAAGTTGAAAGTCAACATGATAAGTGATTATGTTTCCTTATGAATAAATTCCTCAATAAAAAGTAACTTAATACAAAAATGTTGTCTATTAACTTTTCCTACTGGGGAATCAAATACTGTTTAACCCATCACAAGTTTGTGATTTTCTTGTTGTTAACTTTCTCATAGACATGTTTTCTATCACTCTCCATCAGAACATGACCATATGTCTTCTCCTCCATGTCCATATTTTTCTACATGGAATCCTAGTATGGGTTAACTCGGGTGACCTCTGTGCTTATCATTCTTTATTTTAAAGTGATTGTTTTACCGACTCTTGTTCTGATGTGGGACTTTTAAAGATGTTTCCAATACCAATTTTTAAAATTGCGAGGACACAATTCCAAAAAGGGGGGAAGGATGTAACATCCCAGGTAAATAACGAATATGAAATTTTCATATTTATCCATATTTGTGAATAAAATATTGATATGACTTTAAATGGGACGCTATGCATGATGGCGTACCCAACACGCAACAACGAGTTTCTTGGGAATCTTATGTTGCACTCTAATAATAAAATAATATTATTTTAAATGGTAGTTAACATGTAGCCGTTGTAATGGCGGGAATGGATAGAAATAACTAAAATATGATTATATATGTTTTTAAATGTTTTTAAATTTATCCAATAAAGGATAGAGGCTTAAAATACAGAAAGAATTAAATTTTAGGCGTATATGCCCTAGTTTTCACTAAAGGTTCACTTATCACCTTTTGATGTTGAACCATCATTAAATATATTTTTGTTCACTCTTAAACATTCTTTTGGACCAAATAAAACTCTTATTAAGAATCGGGACATCAAAATTTATTTTGTGTAAATTTTTGGCATCTTTCCGATAAAGTTCATTTTTTTAATGAATAGTGTAAAATGTTGTATTTTAATTCAAAACAACTTTTTAATCTAATTTATTTATATGATTAGATTATCTTTTGAATTGGTTTTAAAGTTAAATTAGAATATATTTTTACCATTAAATCAAATAGTGGTCGTTGGAATTAATTTCACTTTGAAATCAGACTTAAACCAGTGTCAATCTTTTGATACTTATTGTTTCATAAAAACACGCTATTTTCTCTGACAGCGGGAATTAATTATTAAATTAATTAATCTGACTTATATGTTTTTAATTTTTTAAAATAGACTTCATTTTTGAATTCGGAATATCAAATATAGCTTATAGTGAATTTTTGGGATTTTTCTGAAAAACATCAATTTTTGATGAATAGTGAAACCACTAAGTGGTACTTATAAAAATTAATTTTTCCATTTAAATGAAATTTTTCCATCTTTGTGTTTTGAATTTCAAAAATCCGACATACATGGTTGTCATTAATAAGTAAAATGTGGTTCAATGGGATAAAAATATTTTTTTGGTGAATAGTAACTTATTAAGTTTTTAATCTCGATTAGAGGTAATTAGTGTAGTTTAAGGTAAAAATAATGTTTTAATAATATGAAATGAACTTGACACATGTCCTAACCTCATTTTATGTGTAATGGCCGACCAAGAAAAGCCATGGGTCAACTTGGGGACCCCATGGAGCCACTTTGGTTGGGAAATGACATAAATAACTTTTTATTTAATGTAAAAGTATAAATGACACAAACATGATATGTTTTACTAAAACAATTTTTAAGTGGGGTTATACAAGTTATATTTTTTGTTATAAATAGTAATTGGAAAGATAAAAATATTTCATACATCATAGTATTTTTTTTATAATTTTTAGACTTACATAAATTAAATTATTTATGACATCATGATGATGCAATGATGACCTCATTATTTAACGATTTAAATAAAATGGAAAGATAATGTAAAATCTATGAACTACACATGTCCAAAACTTATTGTATGGGTGGATTTAGAACCCTTAACACCTTATCCACGAATTCTATCAATGTGGGATTTTTTGAAACCGATACAAATTTTTAAATAAAGTAATATTTCTTACTTTCGAAAAGTGCCCCTCATATCCTCTTATAAAAGGCCCCCACCTCTACCTCATTTCACACACACCTCAAGCCTTTGGCTCGGCCATCCCCTGCCCATTTACTCTCTACACATCCCTATCCTCATCCTAGAGGATTCCCTTTGGGAAGAATCCTTTCAAAGAAATCCTTTAGGCTCAAATCAAAAGGAGTTACACTTTTAAAGGTAATTCATTCTCTCATGTTCATTTGTTTTATTTTGCTTCTCCAACCTTCTAAACTATTTTTATTTACTTCTTTTGTAACAACACCAGTATCTTAAATATACTAGGATGTTGTTATAAAATTTATTCGAGCTACACTCTCACACCAATACATCAAATGGTTAAAGAACATTCGGTTTCCGTGGATGGCGAAATTCTGCCTCCCGAAACGATGATTGTTCAATACTCATTTAACACCTTCAAAGGTGGCCATTATGAAGTCACTATTTTTATATATGATATATAATATGTTTATGTTTTCCTTAAGCTTTTTTTTTATTTTGGGCATAGCTTTATGGTTTCCATTATGGGTAAACGCGATATCTTCATTTAATGAAGTACGGACTACCGCCCCCTCAAAGTGATTTGATTCTTTAAATACCATATGTGGGACGTATAAAGGATGGAACTATGAGAGTATATATGATATTATACTGTAATTATAATATACCTTTATATAATTGTTATTCTATTCTATAAAATACGAAATAGAAATGAATGTAGCGTTCATGCGTACGTACGGCTTACCGTCTCCATGAACGGTGCATTTAATTTCTTACCTCTAAATGATTATGTAATGTTATAAATGCATGAATGTACTGGATAAACATGAAATATATGATATCTACATCATGAATACAATTCTGGATATAATAAACATTTGGCCACACGAACAACATGTAATTTTAAGAAGTCCACTTTCGACTTAAGAACCAAATATCGACAAAACATATATTATTAACTTAAATGTTGACATAATGTTTATGACATGGTAATAAGTGATATAAAAAGTAATAATGAACATGAAAAAGGTTCTTAAGGAAGTAGAAATTAACTCAAGTTTATTATTCAGGAGATTAAAGAATGATCGAGTCAAGTCGGACCCGAGGTAAGGGATCCTACTCCTCTCTTTCTTTTTAAGTACACACTTTTATGTCATTCCTTTTAAAGCTCATCTTTCCTGTTATTGGGATGACCTTTTATATTACACTTACTGTAATTTTTATGTTCATGAGATGAGAGACCCTATTCTCTCTCATCAATCCATTTTGGAGGTTTTGAGTGGCGCCGTTAGGCTGCCGAACTTTCGTAAGAGATCTAACCTCTCTCTTTCTTTTTAAGTACTCTCCTTTATGTCACTTCTTTTAAGATCCTCATTGTAATGTTGGGGGATGTTATTTTATATTCCTCTTTCTATAAATTTTATTGTAATGTAATGAGATGCCCTATTTGATCTCATCAATCCATATTCGGAAGTTTTATGTGGCGCCGTTAGGCTGCCGAGTATTTGTAATTGATTTTTCATCTCACTTTTATTCCCGTGAGATTTATGCTACATTTTCCACAAATTCCATTGAGTGGTGTATGTACTGACAATTATTCTACTGTTTGTGTAATATACATTCGTTTATGAGTATTTACATCAATGATCTATTGTCCTTCTTTCATGGGGTGTATGTTTTTTAAGATACCCAAGTCGGTAAGGGAACCTTTCAACCTCCTCTTTTTTAAAAGACTTCTTTTGTTGGGTCTTTTAATTTACATATTGTTATGTTGGGATATCTTCTAATAAATCCTTATTGATTTAAATTTTATGTCCAAGTGATGAGATACACTTTTTATCTCTCATCAACTCATTTTGATGTGATGCCGTTAGGCTGTCAAGGGAACTTTTTAACCCAATTTCAATTTCTTTGGGTTCAACATGTAGTCATTGAATATATCATCCATTGAATATGTGTGAATGTCCTTTTATTGTTTTACACTTAATATCCACATATATTGGGTGTATTTATATTTGTCACACATATTTTTGAGATTGATTTGTCCTTAATTTAAGGATACCTTCTTTATAAGGGATTTCGTCACATTTGACATTTCTATTGAGGGTTCATTGTTGTTATGCACCAATTCACTCTTATTTGGTGTATATACTGTCCTTTGGAGTATTATATCATGAATCCATTTATTCTCATGATATTATGAAGTTCTGACTAAATGTTATTCCTCAATTATTATATTCAAGTGTCTCTAATTTTTGTAAAACCCCTTTAACCAAAATATCATTTTAAATGTTTTAATTATTTGTTCTTATTAATATCCATGTTTTCAAAATGGTTTTAAGGATTTATTTATATGGATATTAATGGTTTAAAATTTTAAGCTTCAAGGTGGTATGGGACTCTTTGATTCAAAAATCTCTTTATTAAATGTTTTAAATGGTTTTGGAAATGGTTTTTTTTTGAATGGATTCATTATTTCAATATACTAAAATGTTATATTGTGATTGAAATGTAGAAATGTTATCTTTCCTTTATGCATGTTTTATGTGACATATTTATGTTATGGTGCTTGGGCATTGTTATCAAAATGTGTGGTTCCGTGATAAACTAAGGGCGGGTGAGCCCGATATAGCTCTCCAATGCATTGGGTAACACGAAGGAGTGAAACGTTAAGGTTTCTCCGAAGAGATTTTGGGAATATACTGTGATGGGTATTCCAAACATAACCGAGAGGGTTACTCCCTACGTAAGAATGTTAGGAATTCCTCAAGTTACCTTTATGTCTTATGATTTCTATGATTTATTCATTGTTTGATGAGGTATGTTAAAGTGCCTATTTTTTATGGGTAAAATATGATTTCATTCTTATGTATATATGTAGCCATGTTTCCTTTCCATATCTTTATAACCCTTATTGAGCTTTTTATGCTCATCCCATGTTTTTGAAATGTTCTTCACAGGTGTAGGGAAAGGTACAAGATGTGATGATAGTGTCAAGGATGTGTCATGAAAGAATCCATGTTTATTTTCAATATGTTTTCGTTGATGGGAAGAATGAATACTGTCTTTTATGAAACCGCTTTGTTTAAATGTGGAATGTAATGCAAGTTTCATGATCTAATTCTCTAAAACTCTAAATCTGAAAAGATCATCAACAAGTAATCTTGTAATAACTCAAGATTAAGTAAGGTTTAAGGCTGGGGCCTTATAGTTGGTAACAAAGGTCGGTTTAGATAACTTTATAGGTTAGGGTATTCTTTAAGCATAAGTGACATTACCATAATGGTTAGGATTTCAGAAAGAGTACTAGTTGTAGATAAAGTGAATGAGTAAGTGTATCTTAGTGTTTACATTCCTCATTAGTACATGATGGTTTTGTTGATATACTCACACTGACATTTCTATTTTTTGTGAATGGTTGGATCTAGCAGGCACCAAAGAGACAACAGGTTTGAAGGAAACTGTGGTGGTTCTCTGATTAAGATACTAGATAAAATGGAGGATTCAATGAGGAAACTCGTGGGTGTACTAAACCAAATGTCAAGGAGTCATGATCAACCACTTGAACCTTGTTATGATCTTTAATGCATCATGTACGGGATGACCAATCCATGTGGAAGTTCATGTAATAATTATAAAGGTAACCATTAGAGTTTATATGATCCTTACTTTTGAGGTAATTATGGGTTATTATATGATATGCTGGAAAATGAAAGGCATGAGATAAACTTGAGGTTAAAATATGTTATGATCATTTTTTATGATTTTATCTCTTTTTGGGGAATGATTTAAGAATTATATAGTTTTAGAAAGAGGACAACATGCAGATCGTGTGACAACCCGTCGCGTCGGACAAAGCTACGGGAATCGAACCCACAACCAAAGTGCGACTGGTATTTATCGCCTACCACTGGACTACGTGAAGTCCCTGGTTAGTTTGACATATTTTTTTAGTTATATGATTTTATGAATTAAGAGTAAGTTGATTTTGGGTTATTTATGAAAATGATTAACTTATCATGGAGGATATGTGATTAGGTTAATTACTTTTCAATACGAGACTTTAGGAGCAACTGATGTTGTTTGGAGATAAATGTTACGATTTAACTTGGAAGACTATGTGACTAAATCCTTCAAATATTTAGGTTTCAATATTAGTTTGGATTACTTTGGAGGATTTTATGGACAAATTGTTTATCTAATGGTTCTCGTTGAACTTTGGGTTTTGTTTGACAAATCTTGGAGGTTAAGAATATATTTTCTTTTTATAAAGGGTTATCCTTTTCTGGATTATCTGATCTTGTACTAACCTTTTTGGTTATGGTTTTGGTTAGAGTCTAAAGACATGGGATGTATATAGTTATCTTTTGTGGATTATGTGATTCTCTAAAAGTTGATTATAGTACTCTTAATGCGAACAAGTCTCCCTAAATACTCGTATTTTGGAGAAAATAGGAGTTTGTGTAAAAGTTGAAAGTCAACATGATAAGTGATTATGTTTCCTTATGAATAAATTCCTCAATAAAAAGTAACTTAAATCAAAAACGTTGTCTATTAACTTTTCCTACTGGGGAATCAAATACTGTTTAACCCATCACAAGTTTGTGATTTTCTTGTTGTTAACTTTCTCATAGACATGTTTTCTATCACTCTCCATCAGAACATGACCCTATGTTTTCTCCTCCATTTCCATATTTTTCTACATGGAATCCTAGTATGGGTTAACTCGGGTGACCTCTGTGCTTATCATTCTTTATTTTAAAGTGATTGTTTTACCGACTCTTGTTCCGATGTGGGACTTTCAAGGATGTTTCCAAGACCAATTTTTAAAATTGCGAGGACGCAATTCCCAAAAGGGGGGAATGGTGTAACACCCCAGGTAAATAACGAATATGACATTTTCATATTTATCCATATTTGTGAATAAAATATTGATATGACTTTAAAGGGGACGCTATGCTCGATGGCGTACCCAACACGCAACAACGAGTTTCTTGGGAATCTTATGTTGCACTCTAATAATAAAATAATATTATTTTAAATGGTAGTTAACATGTAGCCTTTCCAATGGCGGTAATGGATAGAAATAACTAAAATATGATTATATATGTTTTTAAATGTTTTTACATTTATCCAATAAAGGATAGAGGCTTAAAATACTGAAAGAATTAAATTTTTGGCTTATATGCCCTAGTTTTCACTAAAGGTTCACTTATAACCTTTTGATGTTGAACCATCATTAAATATAGTTTTGTTAACTCTTAAACATTCTTTTGGACCAAATAAAACTCTTATTAAGAATCGGGACATCAAAATTTACTTTGTGTAAATTTTTGGTATCTTTCCGATAAAGTTCATTTTTTAATGAATAGTGTAAAATGTTGTATTTTAATTCAAAACCTCTTTTTAATCTAATTTATTTATATGATTAGATTATCTTTTGAATTGGTTTTAAAGTGAAATTAGAATATAGTTTTACCATTAAATCCAATAGTGGTCGTTGGAATTAATTTCACTTTGAAATCAGACTTAAATCAGTGTCAATCGTTTGATACTTATTGTTTCATAAAAACACGCTATTTGCTCCGACAGCGGGAATTAATTATTAAATTAATTAATCTGAATTATATGTTTTGAATTTTTTAAAATATGCTTCATTTTTGAATTCTCAATAACAAATATAGCTTATAGTGAATTTTTGGGTTTTTTCTGAAAAACTTCAATTTTTGATGAATAGTGAAACCACTAAGTGGTACTTATAAAAACTATTTTTTCCGTTTAAATGAAAATTTTCCATATTTGTGTTTTGAATTTCAAAAATCCGACATACATGTTTGTCATTAAGAAGTAAAATGTCGTTCAATGGGATAAAAATAATTTTTTGGTGAATAGTAACTTATTAAGTTTTTAATCGTGATTAGAGGTAATTAGTGTAGTTTAAGGTAAAAATAATGTTTTAATAATATGAAATGATCTTTACACATGTCCTAACCTCATTGGATGTGTAATGGCCGACCAAGAAAAGCCATGGGTCAAAGTGGGGACCCCATGGAGCCACTTTGGTTGGGAAATGACATAAATAACATTTTATTTAATGTAAAAGTAAAAATGACACAAACATGATATGTTTTACTAAAACAATTTTAAAGTGGGGTTATACAAGTCAGATTTTTTTTATAAATAGTCATTGGAACGATAAATATATTTCCTACATCATATTAGTTTTTTATAATTTTTA
The DNA here is from genome assembly GCA_963277665.1 of Viscum album. Classification (NCBI taxonomy): domain Eukaryota; kingdom Viridiplantae; phylum Streptophyta; class Magnoliopsida; order Santalales; family Viscaceae; genus Viscum; species Viscum album. The sequence goes on along the minus strand of OY728140.1, from coordinate 981,925,766 downwards.
GAATTTAAATAAATTAAATTATTTATGACATCATGATGATGCATCGATGACCTCATTATTTAACGATTTAAATAAAATGGAAAGATAATGTAAAATCTATGAACTACACATGTCCAAAACTTATTGGATGGGTGGATTTAGATCCCTTAACACCTTATACACGAATTATATCAATGTGGTACCTTTTGAAACCGAAACACATTTTCAAATAAAGTAATGTTTCTTAATTTCCAAAAGTGCCCCTCCTCTCCTCTTATAAAAGGCCCCCACCTCTACCTCATTTCACACACTCCTCAAGCCTTTGGCTCGGAAAAACCCTTCCCATTTACTCTCTCCACATCCCTCTCCTCATCTTAGAGTATTCCCTTTTGGCAGAATCATTTTAAAGGAAGCCTTTAGGCTCAAATCAAAAGGAGTTACACTTTTAAAGGTAATTCATTCTCTGATGTTCATTTGTTTTATTTTGCTTCTCCAACCCCCTAACCTCTTTTTATTTACAACATTTGTAACAACACAAGTATCTTCAATATACTAGTATGTTGTTATAAGATTTGTTCGAGCTACACTCTCACACAACTACATCAAATGGTTAAAGAACATACGGTTTCCATGGATGGCGAAATTCTGCCTCCCGAAACGATGATTGTTCAATACTCATTTAACACCTTCAAAGGTGTCCATTATGATGTAACTATTTTTATATATGATATATAATATGTTTATGTTTTCATTAAGCTTCTGTTTTTTAATTTTGGGCATACCTTTATGGTTTCCATTATAGGTAAACGCGATATCTTTATTTAAGGAAGTGCGGACTACCGCCCCCTCAAAGTGATTTGATTTGCTAAATACCATATGTGGGACGTATAAAGGATGGAACTATGATATTATATATGATATTATACTGGAATTATAATATACATTTATATCATTGTTATTCCATTCTATAAAATACGAAATTGAAATGAAAGTAGCGTTCATGCGTACGTACGGCTTACCGTCTCCATGAACGGTGCATTTCATTTCTTACCTCTAAATGATTGTGTAATGTTATAAATGCATGAATGTACTTGATATATATGACATATATTATATCTACATCATGAATAAAATTATGGATATAATAAACATTTGTTCACACGAACAACATGTAATTGTAAGAAGTCCACTTTCGACTTAAGAACCAAATATCGGCAAAACAAATATTATTAACATAAATGATGACATAATGTTTATGACATGGTAATAAGTGATATAAAAAAGAATAATGAACTTGAAAAGGTTCTTAAGGAATTATAAATTAACTCATGTTTATTATTCAGGAGATTAAAGAACGATCTAGTCAAGTCGGACCCGAGGTAAGGGATCCTACTCCTCTCTTTCTTTTTAAGTACACACTTTTATGTCATTCATTTTAAAGCTCATCTTTCTTGTTATTGGGATGATATTTTATATTACACTTACTGTAATTTTTAGGTTCATGTGATAAGAGACCCTATTCTCTCTCATCAATCCATTTTGGAGGTTTTGAGTGGTGCTGTTAGGCTGCCGAACTTTCGTAAGAGATCTAACCTCTCTCTTTCTTTTTAAGTACTCTCCTTTATGTCACTTCTTTTAAGATCCACTTTGTAATGTTGGGGGATGTTATTTTATATTCCTCTTTCTGTAAATTATATTGTAATGTGATGAGATACCCTATTTGATCTCATCAATCCAAATTTGGATGTTTTATGTGGCGCCGTTAGGCTGCCGAGTTTTTGAAAGGGATTTTTCATCTCACTTTTATTCCCGTGAGATTTATGTTACATTTTCCACAAATTCAATTGAGTGGTGTATGTACTGCCCATTATACTACTCTTTGTATAATATAATTTCGTTTATGAGTATTTACATCAATGATATATTGTCCTTATTTCATGGGGTGTATGTTTTGAAAGATACCCAAGTCGGTAAGGGAACCTTTCACCCTCCTCTTTTTTAAAAGACTTCTTTTGTTGGGTCTTGTAATTTACATATTTTTATGTTGGGATATGTTCTCATATATCATTATTGATGTAAATTGTTTGTCCAATTAATGAGATACACTTTTTATCTCTCATCAACTCATTTTTGATGTGATGCTGTTAGGCTGTCAAGGGAACTTTTTAACCAAATTTCGATTTCTTTGGGTTCAACATGTAGTCATTGAATATGTCATCCATTGAATATGTGTGAATGTCCTTTTATTGTTTTACACTTAACATCCACTTATATTGGGTGTATTTATATTTGTCATACATATTTTTGAGATTGATTTGTCCTTAATTTAAGGATACCTTCTTTATAAGGGATTTCGTCACATTTGACATTTCTATTGAGGGTTCATTGTTGTTATGCACCAATTCACTCTTATATGGTGTATATACTGTCCTTTGGAGTATTATATCATGAATCCATTTATTCTCATGATATTATAAAGTTCTGACTAAATGTTATTCCTCAATTATTGTATTCAAGTGTCTCTCATTTTTGTAAAACCCCTTTAACCAAAATATCGTTTTAAATGTTTTAATTATTTGTTCTTATTAATATCCATGTTTTCAAAATGGTTTTAAGGATTTATTTATATGGATATTAATGGTTTAAAATTTTAAGCTTCAAGGTGGTATGGGACACCTTGATTCAAAAATCTCTTTATTAAATGTTTTAAATTGTTTTGGAAATGGTTTCTTTTTGAATGGATTCATTATTTCAATATACTAAAATGTTATATTGTGATTGAAATATGGAAATGTTATGTTTCGTTTATGCATGTTTTATGTTACACATTTATGTTATGGTTCTTGGGCATTGTTATGAAAATGGGTGGTTCCGTGATAAACTAAGGGCAGGTGAGCCTGATATAGCTCTCCAATGCATTGGGTAACGCGAAGGAGTGAAACGTTAAGGTTTCTCCAAAGAGATTTAGGGAATATACTGTGATGGGTATTCCAAACTTAACCAAGAGGGTTAATCCCTACGTAAGAATGTTATGAATGCCTCAAGTTACCTTTATGTCTTATGATTTCTATGATTTATTCATTGTTTGATGATGTATGTTAAAGTGCCTATGTTTTATGGGTAAAGTATGATTTCATTCTTATGTATATATGTACCCATGTTTCCTTTCCATATTTTTATACCCCATATTGAGCTTTTTATGCTCATCCCAAGTTTTTGAAATGTTTTTCACAGGTCTAGGGAAAGGTACAAGATGTGATGATAGTGTCAAGGATGTGTCATGAAAGAATCCATGTTTATTTTCAATATGTTTTCGTTGATGGGTAGAATGAATACTGTCTTTTATGTAACCACTTTGTTTAAATGTTGAATGTAATGCAAGTTTCATGATCTATTTCTCTAAAACTCTAAACCTGAAAATATCCTCAACATGTAATCTTGTAATAACTCAAGATTAAGTAAGGTTTAAGGCTGGGGACTTATAATTTTAATGTCTAATTAATATTTTCTTATACATATTATATGTTATATAAAGTGTTGCAATCAATATAAAAACGTGATATTAAATAAGATGACATAAGTTTGGGATGGCTGTAAATGCAACTAAAATAAATTAAATCATTTTCATTAAAGTTTTATCTAATGGGTCGTCCTCATTTCAGAAAAAAAAATGATATATTGTTTCATTTAATATACTTGAAATATATTAATAATATCTATTTATACTGTTTTGGTTTTTCTTCCACTCAATAAGTAAATCAATAATGATCTAACCCTGAAAACCATGAAATAAAATCACCTAAAACAATGAAAATAACAAAATATTATTAATAAACGGGTCCGCAAATTTTATAAGATGTTCACAAAATGAATTATAAATTTGAATATGTTTCTATAATATATTAATAACACTGTTTATAACATTATAAAAGATGGTTGAACATGTTACATGTAAGAAGAACCCCAGGTAATGGACTTTCCATAAAAAATCATTGTTTTAATTTCTTTTTTTACCAAAATCAAGATGATTGTTTTTAAAATGAATTAATCATGTTTTATGATAATTTTATGGTTCTTGAGAATTTATTATGATCTAGGGTGATACCTACATCTCATTAAATCCATTCAGTATGTTTATATTGGACGTTCACATTAATGGTTATTTTATGTGTAATTATGATGGTTACACTATAAGGTAATTATGTGGGTGACATAATAAAGAAGTCATGAGGGTTACGTTGTACGGTATATTTGGGGGATACAAATTACATGGTAGCTACTAGGGTTACAATATTATTTATTTAATTCCCTATGTTTCCATTATTATTTTATTTATCTTTTCCTTGTTTTTTGTTTTCATTAAGTAAGTATATGATACAATATGGGTGAAATATATGTCATTGTGAAAATGATATCATATGTTTATTTTTTTCATGGATAAATGGTTTATTTAATTATTTTAATGTCCCATACTTTAATTTTTATGCTCATCTAATGTTTTTTTAAAATTTAGGATTTAATTAAGGTTAAGAGAAAAGAATAATACAATATAAATGTTTTGATGTTTTTTTATTAAAGAATATGCATTTTATTAAAAACATTTTCATTGAGAAAGAAATTGAATTTATTTTATTATTATCATGTTTTTATTCATGAGGGTTGATATATATTAAATATATCTTAATTATATAAAAATATAAACTGAAATTATCATTGGGAACATTAGAAATTGAATTATAAATGAATTTACTAGTTTATGTAATGTATAAGGATGAGTTCTTAATGTTGGTATCAATGAATGGTTTGAATAAAATTAAGAGTTAGTATGTTGTTAATATAATGCCATGAAATATTTTTTCATTATGGTTATGTTGAAATGATATATAAATTAAATATTATAATGTTGTATTATCTAACATATGTCTGTTCAAAAAAATTTCCACCAAAAAAATATAGAAGACGAAGTAGAAAGAAACCATTAGGATGATATCTTTCTAAATATAAAATCTAGAATGGTGGGAAATAGATTTGATTATTTTGTTATAGTAATCTCTTAGAGAAAAATGGATATAAATGGTGGTGGAATCCATGAACGAGAATAACCAGATCTAATACATAGAAACATGATGATAGTGAAACAATTTATGAGGAAACACACTCATACATGTAGTAGATCTTCTGACGTAGTGGTGAATGAAGGGTGGATTTAATCCTTTGAAAATATATTTGATGCCATTATGTGTTCATATAATCAATAGTTTAGTCATTTTATTTTTTATTTTGAATTTAATGTCGACCAGTAGTGGCTAATGATAACGAAAAACAGGGATAATGGGGGATTGATGCCTTGGAATGGGATGAATTTAGGAATCTTTTCACTGAAACATATTTTTCTATGGTGTGTTGACATAGGATGGAAAATAAATTCCCCCAATTGAAACAAAAGGATGAATATTCAGTTATCATGTATAAATAAAACTTCAAAAGTTTAGAAAGGTATTCTATTAATGTTTATCGAGATTTTGATAGTATAATAAATAATTTTTTATTCAAGATTGATGCCGTATTATAATAGGTAATTATCTTTTTGTTAATGAAAAAGTAATTAAAAAATATTTGATCTGATAAGAGGGTATAAATGGTCTTTTTTTAATGATCACATGTACTTTGAAACCAAGTAGAATAAGAGCACAAATCAAAAAAATAGAAATAGTAAATAAAATAAATTTGAAGGTAAGAAAATTCATTTTCATGTTTTGGGGATATATGTTAAAAATAATCCTTAGGAATTCATTAATAAATATGGTAAGTATTTCATAATTGGTAATCTTGTACATATAGATTGATATTTCATTGAAAAATTACAGATGGATTGTATGTTTACATCTGATTAGAAATATATAATGTTCGTTAAATTGGGTGAGATGAGTCCTTATTAAAATACCTGAACAATGAATGATATAAATGATGGAAAGCCCATAGATTATATGTAGAAATGTTCTGTGAAATTATCCACAACTACATGAGTCAATTTTGGGACATCCAATGAAGTGGTATTAGTTACTTTATTTTTTTACTCAGACTTTTCTAATGACATGTTTGATAAATAGTCTACAAAATCCTTTATTTCAGAGATTTTCTTTGTTAAATTTGAAAATTCACCACATGAATTGAAATTAAACCATATGGTAAAATTAATAGGAATAACTATTAAGGAAAACCAAATTACAAAAATCTCCCTATTGTTTTCTACGAAAATATAATAGAAACAAAAAATGTCGTCCTTCCCTTAATAAATATTAATGATTTTCTAGGTATGGAATTAATTTATATTTATCATTCTACAATTAATTGTAGATAAAAAAGACGTATTTTTTACAAAATATTTATAACTCTTATTATATAATTAACCCATACCATTGATAATATACCAAGAAGATATGAAACTTCTAAAATATGGTAATGAATGCTGCCATGAAGATATGGTTTAAAACACGGGAACTGTTTAGATTAATGATGTTTTGGTTTTAAATGAATACTTGGATGCTTTCCTAATTATTTTCATGGTGTTATACATAATTAAGATGTTGAATTTACAATTTAATTAGATCCTGATTCTATGAAAATTTCAATCACCCTTATCAAATGTCACAACTGGATCTTCTAATATTGAGAAAGCAGTTTTCATGATTTTCTTGATAAAGGTTTCATCTATCCAATAAATTCACCATGGGTTGATCCTACATTTATCATTAAAAATTAATATATTTCTAGGATACATTCCATTTATTATAGACCATTTTACAACATTAATATTTATAATTAGTTACAAATAAGTCATTTCAATGAGTTTTTTTATCCACACCATTTAGCTCAGTATTATTCTATGATTTACTTGAGATCTGGGTAACATCAGCTGAATGTTAAGGACTATGAAAATCCAAAAAAATAATTCTGATGTAAATATAGTCATTATGAGTGTTTTTTTATTCCCATAGGTTTCACTAATTAACCTAATATGTTTATAGATCGTAAGAATATAGTCTTTCTTGAATATTTTGAAAAGTTTTTATGTTGTTTTTTTTAATGATATTTTGTTGTTTTCAAAATGTTATGAAGATCATGAAAGAAATTTATTATTTTCCAATAAAATCTCATTGACAATAATAGTTATGTGAAATTTAGAAAATGTGATTTTTGGTGGTAGAAGATTTCATTTATAGGGATATTTTTAAATATGTTGGGTATAAAAGTTGATCCCTCCAAAACAAAAGTGGTTGTTGAAAAGAAAATACCTAGGAATGTAAATGATATTTATGTTTTTATTGAAATATAAATATATTATTGACATTTTATTGATAAAATTTCCTAGTAATCTAGCCCTATTACAGAGTTATCATTAAATGGGGTGAAATTTATTTGGACAAAAGACTATGATGTATATTTCCATGAACTGAAAAGAAGATTGCTGAATTCTCTAGTTGTGGTCCTTCATTCGAGAAATGGTAATTTTATAATCAATAATTTTTCTTAACTAAAGGGACTTGGTTTTGGTTTGGTGCAGAATGATCTTGTAATTAATTATACTTCATTACAAATGGAACCTTATGAGTTAAATTATCCCACACAAATCATTCCAATTAATAGCTATGGATTTCGATTTTAAAAATTTGAGGCAACATTTATATAGAGCTAAATATGAAATATATAATGGCCAAAAATGTTTGATGTATATATTTACTTTGAAGTAATTGAAAAAGAGGTAAATTAGATAGAATAGATTGATAAAGGACAGTCTTTACATGACCAATTACCCACCTTTAAAGGAAAACAATGTAGTCGATTCTATGACTCAAAAACAACATGTTGTATAAACCATGTTACATTTGGTACATGACCCCTTCGATAATGATTTGATGAATTTTTTATCGGATGTTTTTGGAGTAGGAAATTCTAATTTTTTTTTCTGGTGGTAGTTCATTCATCTCTTAGATATAGAATTAAGAAATATCGACCGAATACCATGGGTTAAAGAGATATGTAGAATTGGAAAATAAATGAAAAATTGCTTATGTTTTATGCTGATAAATATTTTTCGATTATATTTGGAAATTGATTATGTGTTCCTTTTGATTCCCGAATAGAGAAAGACTGATAATTAAAACTCAGAGTTCTCAATTTTCATTTTAGCCTAGTAATAATAAGATGTACCTAGACCATCATAAGTTTCTCTGGAGGGATGGAATGAAAATAAGTTTTTCTCATTTTACCATGAAATATTTGACTTGATAGTTTGTTAAAGATGACATAAAACTACCAATGGGGATGCTTAATCCTATACTTTTACCAAAGTCGAAATGAGAATAATATCCACAAACATCTTGGTGAGACTACCATTCATTTCTATTATAAAAAAAGAAATTTTGGTTATTTTTGATTGGTTGTATAAATGTTCACATTTTTGCTATTTTAGATACTATATTTTTAGCAATATTTCTTGACTATACCAAAAATGAATTATCAGGTTTCATGGTGTTCCAATATTTATTATATCTGATCATGATCATATGATCTCTTCTATATTTTTGAAAGGCCTTTATTTAGATTCTCTGATTTCTAGTATATAACCTTTACATGATACATTTCTGATTATAAAGTGTATTATTAAATGTTGGGATAGTTTAGAGAACTTTGAAAGATGATTTTTGGCTAAATAAAGGTAAGAGGGGCTGCACACGATTTGTCCATACCATGTAAAATTCCTAGGACAAACCCATTATAGTGATCTTCATGTGAAAGTAGCTCCATTGTAGTTGGAGAAAATTTTTGGGAGACCATGAAATGAGATGTTGTACTGGTAATAGCTATTGAACAGTTAGCACACGTTTTTCCTTACAGTGCATCCAAACCATGCATAGAGTCAAATGTAGATCCTTAAAAATATGATCTCACTCAAGTCTCCAAATACACACTCATTATTGTCCCAAGTCAGCTCTAACTCGAGATTATGATTGTAACACCCCGAGATTTTATGATAAGTATTATTTTTAATTTATTTGGTGCCATGTTTTTTATTCTACACAATTATTATCTTGTGCTATACGCAACACCGTATTAGCTTGATGTATACACAACACTATTCTTGGATTGTGTTACACGCAATGTAATGTTTTTTTGATAGTAGTTATTCTACGCAACATTGAGTGTATATATATATATATATTCAATGTATAAGTGAAATATGGTTGGATTCTGTTATATAATACAACGAAGGTGTCTTTCACAACACGCAACCCTGACTTGACTTGCATTACACGCAATCACGACCTTCCTCGATAGCATGTGTAGTACACAATATCGGGTTTCAGTAAAAAACGATATATGGTTATAATATTTTTATGAACTAGCCGTTATGAATAGTTTTAACTATATTTTGAATTTGATAACATTATTATTCATCTTACATAATTTATAGAACATGGTATGAGAACAAAATCAATTTTTCGAGTAAAATCAGTATTTTTCAAAAAATGATGTATTTCCGCCTTTTGATGGCACACCCACATTAAATATTGTTTTTGACATGTCTATAAGTTCAATTTGACAAAATACAAGTCTTCTTTGGAATCAGGATATAAAAATTTAATGTGGAAAATATTTTCATATTATTCTGATAACTTTTATATTTTGTTGAATAGTAAAAACAAGCTATATTTGAATTAAAAACAACTTTTTTATCGCAATAATTTATATGGCTATATTATCTTTTAAATTTGTTTTAAAGTGTAATTAGAATATATTTTTACCATTTAATCCAATTTTTGTCATTGGAATTAATTTCACGTAGGAATTAGACATAAACAAGTGATGATATTTTGATAGTTGTTGTTTCTTAAAAACACACTATTTGTTTTGATAACGAGAATTACATTTAAAATTAATTAATGCCACTTATATTTTTTGAATTTGAAAAAATAGATTTCATTTTTGAATTCGGAATATCAAATAAGGCTGAGGCTGATTTTTTGGTATTTTTCTGAAAACATCAATTTTTGATGAATAGTTAAAAAAATTTAGTTTTTGGTTAAAACCACCTTTTTATTTAAATAATCAGTTATTTGATTTAAATTTATTTTCGTTCAAAATAGATACATAATACTTATATAAGTTCAATGAAATTCATTGGAATCATTATAAAATAATTTTAGATTTATAAAAATTGTATTGAACTTTTCACCATCTTTTACCCACCTCATAGGAGCTTTTGCAATTGTTCATAAAACATAATTTTACTACTTCTGTGAGTTGAATTTTGAAATTCTGAGATACACGGTTAATATCAAGGAGTAAAATGTTCTTCAATTAGATAAAAATAATTTTTGGTGAATAGTAACTTTTTACTTATATTTACCACAGTTAAAAGTAAATAGGGTAATTCAAGGTTAAAAGAATATTATAATAATTCAAAATTACCTTAAAACATGTCCAAACCTTATTATATGTGTAATAGCCGAACATGTACATCCTTGGGTCGATTGTTTTACCCCATGGATCCACTTATGAAAGACAATGACACATTAGAATAAATAATTTAATGTAAAGGCAAAATTGGCATTAACAAAAATGCTTTAGTAATTAATTTTTATAAAGGGATATATAAATTATTTTTTCGACTATAAGTATTAATTGGAATGATAAAATGATTTCCTACATGTTGGTATTTTTTATTTATAAATTTTAGACATCAAATAAATTAAATTATTTATTACACAATAATGATGCAATATTTAACTCATTAATAAATGATTTAAATAAATAAGATTATAATGATTGAAATATTATCCAAAACCTGTCTAATTCCTATTGGATGATTTATTTCAAATATTATTTATCATATATTTGACATTAATGTTTTTTTGACCTCATGAAACCGATGATACGTTTATAATAAAATAATGTTTCCACACTTTTCTAAAGAGCCCTTCCGCTCCCTTATAAAACGAGACCACTTCTATGCAATTCCTTACACCTATCAAGCCTTTTTGGTCATCAAAACTATTCCCAACTAAGCTCCCCACATCCCTCTACTACCCCTATAAGCCTAACATTTGGCATAAGGCACATTAAGAAGTCCTTTTGGTTCAATTCAAAGGAATTTATCAAAAATAATGGTAATAATTTCTCTTAAGTTGTTTTCTTTTATTCTAATTCCCCAACACCTGAACACTTCTTAATACTTTATTTTGTAACAACAAAAATATCTTCAAAATACTAGTATGTTGTTATGATAATTATTATAACTACACTTACACACAACTCCATCAAATGGATGAAAAACAAAATGTTTCTGTGGATGGGAAACTAATGCCTCACGAAATGATGATTTTTCGATTTTCTCATACCGCCTCTCATGGAGGCCATTACAATGGCAATGTATTTATATATGATATATATTATGTTTATAATTTCCTTATGATTATTTACTTACCAATTATATCAACCCTTTACGATTTTCAAAGTGGGTAAACACGATGATCTCATTTAAGGAAATGCGAACTACCGCCCCATAAAGTGATGCGATTCATTAATGCCTTACGTGGGATGTATAAAGGATAGAGCTAATGATATTATATATGATATTAAACTTGAATTATAATATAACTATTCCATTAAAATAATAAATAGAAATGAAAGTAGAGTTCATGCGTACGTACGGCTCACCGTCTCCATCAACGGTGCATTTCATTTCTTACCTCAATATGTTATGTACTATTATAAATACATGTATATGCTGGATATATAATGAATATATATGATATAAAAAATCATTATTCACATTATGGAATTAATTAAATCATGATATAATTTATAATAACATCAATAACAACAAGTCCAAACACGTACAATAAATAAGATGATTTTACCCAAAACATTTCTTTAACATGGGATTTACAAAAGAACGGGTAATATAAAGTCATAAGTGAACAACATATGATATAATAACAATTAATATGAATCTTTAATAAGTCAATGAAATTATTTAAATCATTATATAAGAGGTTCAGATACGTACGAAACATATCAGACCTATGGTAAGGGATAACTTCTCCAATCTCGGTTTTATCCGAGATTGTTTATTCATAAGTATTCACTGCAGTTATATTTATCATACATGTACCTGTTTTATAAAAAAAGTTTCATGTATGTTTAATGTCCTTTTTACCCATTTTTGACTTTTACTACATGGTTTTTAAGGAATCTCCCTTTTGTTTATGTTACGCGGTACTTTTTTGACATTTCCGGAAAAAGTACGAGAAGAATGATTTTTTAAATTATATGGCATGAAAGGATTTTTACGGTTTTATAAAGACTTATTTTCATGAATCTTACTCCAAAATATTTCATGAATATTTTCAAAAAAATAATTTTATTTTAAAAATGCATGACATTTTGTGAAAAGAAAATGATTTTAAAGAAAAAGTATATTTTCATCAAGAACTCATTTCAAGTGCTTTATCAAAACCATTTCCCATCTAAGATGACATTATGTCATATGTGTATGTTTAAATTATAATGTCTCTATGATTTAAATGGTTTCAGTTTTCTTTTGATGAAATGATATCCATTTCTTTTATATGTATTATGTTATGATGGGATGATGTTTATGAAACCCAATTTATTCATTGGGTTTGGATGAATGATTTATGATTGTTTTGTGGAACACATTAGAATGATTTCAATATGATATGGGTGAGACCTATATCTCCCACCAATGCATTGGGTAAAGATTTATATATCATTAGATATACATGGATGAAATGGAATGTAAATATGGTTCAGTAATACAGGGTTGAAAAGGAATGTAAACTCGGTTCAGTAAGGGACTTTGTCCACTAAGATGGTCTTGGTATCAATGCCATGTCTACTATGGAAATCATATAATGTGCTAATTGTTTTTCCAAAATTACATGTTTTATTCCAATGCTATTTTATCAGGATTAATGTTTCTTTTTTATCTATGTCTTACGTATTTCCATGTTTTATGTCATTGCCCAAGATCTTGATGTTTAAAAATTATGGTCATGTTTTTAAGTTCAAATGTATATGATTTGTTTTATTTTCACCATGCATACCCTTTGCTGAGAACTTGATCTCACCCTTTAAATGATTTCTTTTCACCAAGATATAAATAATGGTTTTAGGTAAGAAAACAAAAGGGGAAGATCTTTAAGGGAGATGATGAAGTTCTTTCACCATGATTAGAAGATTATGTTTCTGAGTTTCTAAAAACACTAAACTATTATGGTCATTGTGTGTCTATTTTTGTTATGTATTATGTTTTCCACAAAAGTAATGTAATTTCTATTTACATCAATCATCAGTCCTCTACAGTTCGTATCAGAGGAAAGGTTTAGTTAAATATTGGAAACTAGGATGCGGGAACTTTAGTGAGATCCCTATAGATATTTCTATGGTATGTCTAGGGATGTCCCTAAGGTTATGTATAAGTATAGGTTATAGTTCTATAATTATGGTAACTATCATAGAATTAAACCTAATGTGTTAGATATTTAAGTTACTCCCCCTTTATTATGTTGTTTTACCTATCATGATTTTTTCTTCTCACACTATTCTTTTTGGGTTTTAGACGATGGCTGGAACCCGAAGGAACTGTGTTGATAAATGTAATGGACAATGAAATTATTGTCCTTATGAACAAACCAATGTTATAGGAGATGGAGTGAAAAATCATATTTCTATACTTACTCATGCTATGAAACATTCAGGTCTTCTGAATGAGTAGAGAAGGGATCAATATTATGTTGAGTCCTTCATGAGGCAACATCCCCCTTCGTTCAGTGGATCTTCTAATCCACTTGTTGCTGAACAATGGATTTGTACCATTGAAATGTTATTTTCCATACTTCGATGTTCAGAACATGAAAAAGTCATTCTGGCTATTTACTGATTAGAAGGCGAAGCAGATCAACAGTGGACTTTAATTAAGAATACAAGGCCCCAAGGTGAAATTGACTCCATGGAATAGGAGGAGTTCAAGAACTTAGTTTTCAATAAGTTCTTCCCTCGTATTCTTCGAACAATGATGGAAAAGGAGTTACTTGAGCTTAAACAAAAGGATGATGAATTTTTTAGTATATATGAAGTGAATTTTACATGGCCTGCAAGGTATGCATATGGATTTATCATCCAACCTGAATGTAAAGTTGATCGATTCTTCAGTGGATTAAAACCAAGTCTTCGAAGGGCATTATCTATATGAGACTTCAGTAGGTATGAAGAAAATGTGTGTTGTGATATCAATTTAGAAATGGAAGTTAGTGTTACATATCCATCTCATGGTTTTGACAAAAATGAAATATGGAGTTCAAGGAGAAATCTCAGAACAATGGTGAATAGAAGATGAATGTTTCATTATGCTCTAATTGTGGAAAAAGCATGGTAAAGATTGCCTAAATGTACTAGAAAATGTTTTAATTGTGGAAAAGAATGTCATCGAGTACTTGATTGTCGAAGTAATGTGAAAAAGGTTGCTAATGATGTGAATAGAGAAAATACAACATAGAACTCTCCACCAACACATCAATGCTTCAAGTGCAAAGAAATGGGGAATTATTCTAATAAATGCCCTAATCCATTGGTTAATGATGATTATCATGAGAAACCACTTAAGGCAAAGGGCAAAGGGAAGTCCAATGCGATCACTATTGGAAATTTTGAATATGACAACGATGTGGTGGAATTATTTAGTGTTCATGTAATGGGATTCCAAAATAATGATTTATAAGTAATCTCATGGTAAAATGGAATAAAGAGACACTTAAGGATTGTTACACTGTTGTATTTCCTTATGTTTTGAAAGTGTATGATGAATGGTACCGAAAACCATGAAAGGTTATTTAGATATTTTTGGAAGGCACCTAATATGCACATAAAGAAGTTCTAAGGAGATAATTAAATGTTTGATAGTATTAATGAGCTCATGAATTATATAAGGACAAAGTGATATCATGTTTTGAGTATAAATAATTTTTTGGGATTTTGGAATGTGGAAAGAGACAACTTTTGACAGCATTCATATTTTAAACTTAGGTTCTATGGTAATTCATGTTGCAATAGAATAAACGATTAAGGAATTCACATGTTTTGAATGTGACCATCAAGATATATCGTATGATAAATGTTGTTATTCCCATTCTTGTTATGCGACCTTTTTAGTAATCATTTTCTGTATACTATGATATTGGACATTTGTATTTTGGGTAAGCCAAAATATTGGAATGAATTATGTTAGAAATAAGATAGTATTGTTTATGTCTATAACTTTTTTCAATATTATTGTATTAATGTTATTATAATGTAGTATTAGAAAAAAGAAAACCTGCAAGATGGGTGACAACCTGTCGTGTCAGACAAGGTTGCGGGAATCGAACCCAAAACCAAAGTGCGAAAATCCTTCATCGCCTACCACTGACCTACAGGAAGTCCATGTTTAGTAGAAATTAGTTTTATTTTATTAATCTATATGATAGTTGAATTATAAGTCCATTTTTTGGAATCATATACGATTAGCCACACCATAGATGGAATTATGTATATTTGATAACTTTTGATAACCTTTTCTTTGAGACAGATGGAATGACCCATCATTCTATCACATGATCTGCTAACACTTCAAAAATGACAAATTCAACTTCATTTCATTGAGAGATGAAATGGAAATTGTTCAAGGCACAAACACCAGTGAGAATGTACCGAAATAAAGTAAGTATTTCTTCTAATTCAAATTCTTCAACTTTATGAAATGATAATGAATAAAAAATGTTATCCTAGTGCTCTTATATCTGATGAATCAGATGGTACCTTAGATCATCACAAATTTATGGATTTGTGATTGTTCGCTTTTTCATAGCCATGTTCTCTACCACTCTCCATCAGAACTTGATGGTCAGATTTTTCTTCCATATCCATATTTTCACCTATGTTCTCCTATGTGGAAACACAGTGATGAGTTACTTTGGGTAACTATCATGTTTCATAATTTAATTTTCCAGGTATGTTTTGGTATTTGTTTTAGTATGTGGGTTTCTATTAAAGAAACTTTCAAGTATTAAAACATTTATAACCCCGATGAATTTTGAGGGCGAAATTAATTTTAAGGGGGGTAGAATGTAACACCCCAAGATATTATGATAAGTATTATTTTTAATTTATTTGATGCCATGTGATTTATGGAACACCAATATTATCTTGTTCTATACCCAAAACCATATTAGCTTGTAGTATACACAACACTATTCTTGGATTGTGTTACATGCAATTTCAAATTTTTTTGATAGTAGTTATTCTACGCAAAATTGATTGTATATATATATATTCAATGTATAAATTAAATATGGTTGGATTATGCTATATAAAACAACTAAGGAGTCTTTCACAATACCTAACCTTGACTTGGCTTGCAATACACACAATCACGAACTTCCTCGATAGCGTGTGTAGTACTCAATACCGGTTTCACTAAACAACGATATATGGTAATAATATAATTATGAACTAGCCATTATGAATAGTATTAACTAAATTTTAATTTTATAACATTATTATTCATATTACATATTTTATAGAACATGGTATGAGAACAAAATCAATTTTTCGAGCAAAATACGTATTTTAAAAAAAATGTATTTTTGCCGCATTTTGATGGAACACCCACATTAAATATTGTTTTTTACATGTCTATAAGTTCAATTTGCAAAATAAAATTCTTCTTTGGAATCAGGATATAAAAAAATTTAATTTGGATAAAAGTTTCATAATATTTTGATAACTTTCATATTTTGATGAATAGTAAAAACATGCTATATTTTAATTAAAAACAAGTTTTTTCCTCGCAATAATTTATTTGGATAGATTATATTTTTAATTGGTTTTAAAGTGTAATTAGAATATATTTTCACTATTTAATCCAATGTTGGTCATTTGAATGAATTTCACTTTGAAATTGCATATAAACAAGTGATGATATTTTGATAGTTATTGTTTCTTAAAAACACGCTATTTGTTTTGATAACGGGGATTACTTTTAAAATTAATTAATACCACTTATATTTTTTGAATATGGAAAATTAGACATAATTTTTGAATTCGTAATATCAAATATATCTTATGCTGAATTTTTGGTATTTTTCTAAAAAACATCAATTTTTGATGAATAGTGAAAACACTGAGTTTTTGGTTTAAACCGACTTTTTATTTAAATAATCATTTATTTGATTTAAATTTATTTTAGGTAAAAATGGATACATAATACTTATATAAGTTCATTGAAATTCATTGGAATCATTTTATAATAATTTATGATTAATAAAAATTATATTGAACTTTTCACCGTCTTTTACCCACCTCCAAAGAGCTTTTGCAATTATTCATAAAACATAATTTTACCACTTCTATGAGTTGAATTTCAAAATTACAAGAGACGCAATTAATATCAAGGAGTAAAATGTGGTCCAATCAGATAAAAATAATTTTTGGTGAATAGTAATTTTTTACTTTTATTTACCACGGTTAAAAGTAAATTGGGTAATTCAAGGTTAAAAGAATATTATAATAATTCAAAATTACCTTAACACTTGTCAAAACTTATTGGATGAGTAATATCTTACCATGGGAATCCTTGGGTATATTTTGGGACCCCATAAATCCACTTATGAAAGACAATAACACATTAGATTTATTAATTTAATGTAAAGACAAAATCAGCATTAACAAAAATCCATTAGTAATTAATTATTATAAAAGGGTTATATAAATTATATTTTCAAATATAAATATTAATTGTAAATATAAAAATATTTACTACATGTTGAATTTTTTTTTTATAATTTTTAGATATCATATATATTAAATTATTTAATACACAATAATGATGCAGTACTTACCTCATTAATAAATGATTAAAATAAATAAGATTATAATGATTAAAATATTATCCAAAACCTATCCAATTCTTATTGGATGATTTTATTTCGAATATTAGTCATCTTATATTCGACATTAATTTGTTTTGGACCTCTTGAAACCGAAAATAAGTTTATAATAAAATAATGTTTTCACACTTTCCTAAAGAGCCCCTCCTCTCCCTTATAAAAGGAGACCACTTATATGCAATTCCTCACACCACTCAAGCCTTTTTTCTTGACCAAAATGTACCAAAATAAGCTTTATACATCACTCTCTTCCCCCTAGAAGCCTTATATTTAGGAGAAGGCACTTCAATAAGTCCTTTTGGTTCAATCAAAAGGAATTTACACAAATTAAATGCAATAATTTCTCTTAAGTTGTTTTCTTTTATTCAACTTCTCCAACCCCTAAACTCTTTTTAATCCTTTATTTTTTAACAAAAAATTTATCATCAAAATACTTGTATGTCTTTATGGGAATTATTAAAACTACAATTACACACACCTCCATCTAATGGATGAAGAACATAATGTTTCTATGGATGGCAAACTAACACCTCACGAAATTATGGTTGTTCGATTTTCTCCTACCGCCTACCATGTGGTACATTATGATGGCACTGTGTTTATATATGTTATATATTATGTTTATTATTTCCTTATGCGTCTTTAATTCCCAATAATATCAACCCTTTATGGTTTCCATAGTGGGTATATATGATGATCTTATTTGAGGAAGTGCAGACTACCGCCCCCTTAAAGTGATGTGATTTGTTAATGCCTTTTGTGGGATGTATAAAGGATGGATTTAATGATATTATACTGGAATTTTAATATAACTATTCCATTAAAATAATAAATATAAATGAAAGTAGCGTTCATGCGTACGTACGGCTTACCGTCTCCATGAACGGTGTATTTCATTTCTTACCTCAATATGTTTTGTACTGTTATGAATACATGTATATGATTGATATATAATGAATATATATGATATAAAAAATCATGATTCACATTCTGGAATTAATTAAATCATGATATATGTTATAATAACATCAAGAACAACAAGTCCAAAAACGTACAATAAATAAGATGATTTTACCCAAAATATTGCTTTAACATGGGATTTATAAAATAACAGCTAATATAAAGTCATAAGTGAACCATATATGATATCATAACAATGAATATGATTCATTAATAAGTCAATGACATTATTTAAATCATTATACTGGAGGTTCGGATACGTACAAAGCATATCAGACCTAAGGTAAGGGATAACTTCTTCAATCTCGTTTTTATCCGAGATTGTTTATTCATAAGTATTCAATGGGGTTATATTTATCATCCATGTCCCTATTTTCAGAAAATGGATTCATGTATGTTGAAACTCCTTTTTGCCCATTTTTTAATTTTACTACATGTTATTTAAGGAATCCTTCTTTTGTTTACGTTACGCGGTACTTTTTTGACTTTTCTAGCAAAAGTACGAGAAGAATGTTTTTTTAACTTATATGGAATGAAAGGATTTTTATGGTTTTATAAAGCCTTATTTTCATGAATCTTCCTCCAAAATATTTCTTGAATATTTTCAACAAAATCCTTTTCTTTTAAAAATGCATGACATTTTGTGAAAAGAAAATGATTTTAAAGAAGAATGGATATTTTCCTCAACAATTCATTTAAAGTGCTTTATCAAAACCATTTTCCATCTAAGATGAAATTATTTCATATCTTGATGTTTCAATTATAATGTCTCTATGATTTATATGGTTTCACTTTTCTTATAATGAAATGATATCCATTTGTTTTATATGGATTATGTTATGATGGGATGATGTTTATGAAACCCAATTTATTCTTTGGGTTTTGATGAATGATTTATGATTGTTTTGTGGCACAATACGAATGATTTCAATATGAGATGGGTGGGACCTATATCTCCCTCAAATTAATTGGGTAAATATTTATTTCTCATGATATAGACAAGGCTTAAACGACAAGTAAATCCGATTCAGTAATACAGGGCTGAAATGGAATGTAAACCTAGTTCAGTAACGGAATTTGTCCACTAAGAGGGTCTTGGCAGCAATTCCATGGATACTATAGAAATCATATCATGTGCTTAATGTTTTTCCACAATTACATGTTTTATTCCCATGCTATTTTATTAGTATTAAAGTTTCTTTATGATCTATGTTTTATGTATTTCCATGTTTTATGTCATTTCTCATGATCTTGTTGTTTAAACATTATGGTCATGTTTTTTAGTTCAAATGTATACGGTTTGTTTTTTTCTCCATGCTTGCCCTTACTGAGCATTTGAGCTCACCCTTTAGATATTTTCTTTTCCCAGGATATAACGAAAGGTTTTAGGTAAGAAAACAAAAGGGGAAGATCTTTAAGGGAGATGTTGAAGATATTTCACCATGATTAGAAGATTATGTTTCTGAGTATCGAAAGACACTAAACTATTAAGGTCCTTATGTGTCTGTTTTTGTTATGTATTAAGTATTCTGAAAAAGTAATGTAATGTCCATGTACTTCAATCTTAGGGACTCTACAATGATTCTCCAAAAATCTAAGTGGGTTCTCCCAACTACTTTGTGGCAATCCAATAACTTCCTTGGTGATTTGAAGATGGATTCTTGAGGTATGTGATCATTCTTCACCATTCTTGATCGTTTTCTTAGATCTACTTAGATCTAATAATCTTTTATCATTGGTTTCTTAGATCTAAACACATTACAAATATATCTATGGTTCTGGATGAAAAATATGATAATTTTTTGTCTTGATCTTCCTAGTAGAATAGATCTATGGTTGGATTATGGAGATCTAACTCGGTTCTCTTATGTATTCTTTGTTCAATGTCTAGTTTCGTCAAAACCTTTGATGGAGGAGGCTTATCTCTCAACTCCACTTAGTTGAACTCATGGGCATGCATTCATATTTATTTCCTTGTGATGAATTTATTTTCAACTATCTATTTATTAGTTGTTTTGAACCATTTTGGTGCTTATTTAGTAAATTTTGGATATCTAGAAAGTTGGGTGTTATGAATAATGTTTTTCGGTTGTTTATTTTAAATATGGATTTCAAAATGGGGATTTGTTTTGAATTTTGGAACGTGGATTTGATAAGATGACTTCAATAAAAATGGGTTGTTTTATTCAAATGAAATGGTTTCTTTGAAATTTATTTATTCCATGGTTTTCAATAAAGGTACAATTTTTGTGAAATTGTGAGTAATTGATATATGAATAGTTTTTGAAAACACTAGTTTTGGTGTGATTTTATATTTGATGTTACCCTGAATGAGGGACGTGTACCATTGGGATACAAGGTGCATGACCTTGGATCTGGGGCGTGTGTCATTAGGACATAGGGCTATTGGACAATAGACATCTCATGATTTTGGAACTGTCAAATGAACCAGTAATGTGGGGATGTGTTGTGGAATATGGAATGGGTATTACAAAATGATAATAAGAAGTGGTATTCAATAAATGATTAGTTATTTTCTAGAAAAACAACTTACTGGAAATTGCATTCAATTTGTTTTTTTCACTTGGTTGTAGAAGGGATTTGGAACATGTTTATATTTCATTATTAACTATTTTGAGAGATTGTTTTAGATAAACTATTTTATGTAAATGATTTAAACACTTATATCCTGATGGCATGAGTAGTGAAGTCATTGGGGGAAAACCGACTGAGTTTTTTTATCACCCTTGATTTGGAACTTTGGTGCTTTTGAAGATGCTATCTATTGGGATTGGGTAGAAGGTAACGTTCCCTATGTTTTTAGCACTACCACGTGATACATGGTATTGTTGGGGATTGTGGAGCTTGGATCGTGTTGAACCTTTTGTATTGTGGTCTCTTGAGAGTCTTTAGTTTATTATCCTCTATTTACATTGACACTTGTTTGGACTTCCTCTATGGCACACATGGATATGGTTTTAAGATACATGAAGTTGTTTAGTTTCCTTTCTTTGGTTGATGCATCATTTAGTTAATGGTTATGTTATGGTTTCTTGGTTTATTTGTTTATATCATAATGGGTAAATCAGCCACCGTTTTTTTATTTTAAACCCTTCGTCATTTATTTACATCATTTGGCTCCATGGTTACTTCACTTATTACCTAGTAATGAATCATTCTATTCTCATGCCAATAAGAATTAGTGGGTAATTATAAATGGTATGTGTTGAGTCCTTATTTTGTTGTAAACATGGTATCAGTCTTGTCCTTCCTTTGTGTATAAATGGTATCCACTTGTTTAATCCTTTCCAAGGAAGTAGTCACCAATGTTCTTGGTCTTGGAGTTGAATTAATTTCCTGTATATTCATTTAGAATATATCATAGAAAGGAGTATGATTTTTGGGACTTTAAATATATTAAAAAAAGGACGTAGCTATCCCATTTATGCTGAAATTCGAGTAACGAGGGGCTTGGGTACATAAGTGTTTGGAGACACTTCTAGGTCTTTTAAACCTAATTATCATGGGTTTAGGAAATTAGAAGATCCTAACATGCATTTTAGAGTAATTATTTCCCACTAGTTGTGAATGCATCATTTCATGTAATAATTCATGTGTGAAAAACTATTAATTTTTTAAAAATTATGAAACTGTTTTCAAATGAATGAATTTGAAAAAGCATGGTGAATATGTTTTCAAATTTGTTTTATTTTCAATAAAATGATTAAGTATTCATTTCCAAAATTAGTTGAAAATGTAAAAATATTGTTTTTGGAAAACAATGTTGTGGTAGTTGATGAGATAGAATTTGAAATGCTAAGACATTAGTTTCCAGAGATAGAGATTGAGGGAGTTAGTTGTTCGTTTAGAAAATGGCACCCATTAGGTGTCTTAAAACCAACCAGAGGATGAAGGATAATGTGGTGGAACCTAAACCATAGGTTAATTGAGAGAATATTCAAATTATTTCCCAATCATTTATTGTTATGGATACAGGGAACCTGAGGAATGATACAAGGCATGTGGATCATAAAAAATAGTTCATGAAGTAGAATCCCCCATTCTTAGGGGTGATTCTGAACCTAAAAAGGTGGCGGTGTGGCTAAGTATGATGAATCGTATCATTGATTTCTTTGGATCACTATCAAATCTCAATTTCAAGATGGAATCTTATATTCTTGAGGATATTTCATGGCTGCAGTGGGATTTAGTATTGCAGGCTAAATTTGATAAAGGCCTTATATGGGAGTATTTTGAGGAATTTTTTAACAAACAATTCATCCTTATAAGTTCAAATTCTAGAAAACTATGGATTATTTAGACTAAAGAATGATAAACTATATATCATGGAATATGAGGCTAAATTCATGAATTTAGTGTGCTTTGAATGAGAAGTTGTGGAATGTGCGTCCTCGAAGGCATGAATCTTTGAATCGGGGCTAAGACAAGAGATTCGATTGATGATTTTAGTGATTTGTGTTACTGATTATATAAAGATGCTAAATAGAGTTACTAGTCATGAACATGATATCTCTATATATAAGACAAGAGTTATGTTGATACCTACAAGAAATGGTGGGATCTCATGTAATGGAAGCAATATGAAAAGGGACACAAATTTCCAACATGGAAGTGGAAATCAAAATTCAATTGCTTGATTTGTGAACCTTCCTCCACAACCCAAAATAAAAAGCTATATGTTTTTAATGTGGCCCATTTTACCCCATAAAAAGTGAGTGTATGGAAAAACCTAGATCATGTCATAATAGAAAATAGATAAGGTATATTCTGCGCTATTGTCACAGTTCCACACGGTTAGGTGCTCAAGACACTGCTCCGGATTTGCAAACATCGTATGATTCGATAGGGTGAGGAAATAAGAATCAGTCTCATAAATAGAGCAGAGCTAGAAAGGGTTATTCTATAAATATTATGACTCTTCGACTAGGGAAATCTCAACAAGGAAATAAGGAGAATAGGGTAGTGACAAAGTAATTATACGGAGATGAGGATATGATTTTTGATGATCAAGATGGACTATCTATGGTCATAGGTATGATTCTTTTCAATTCTATGCTTGTGCATGTTCTCTTTTGTATTGGTTCATCAAATTCGTTCATCATTCTCGTGGTGTTGATTTTCTATGTTTAATGTTGAAAATTATTCCTTCATTTTTAAAACTCCAAACTCCTCTCAGAGAAAGATAATATCATGACTTTGTGTAAAGAGCATGTGTTATAACTGTTGATGGAGTAGAGATGAAATTGGACTTCATGATGTTGGACATGGATTTCTATGATGTATTCTTGGGAATGGATTGGTTGAAAATATTCAAGTCTCACAACGAATGTAATAGGAGAACAATTAGTTTCAAGACTGAGGGAAGAATCAAAAACCTCTTCAAAGGAGAGAGGATGATAAATATAGGTGAAAAGAGCTTGTTGAAACTCACTATTGGAACAATATCTTACCATTTTGTGGCATTGACATTGTAAAAAATGGAATATTTCAAGGAAATTAGTTTTCAAGTAGGTGTAGATCAATTTTTCATTGACTTTCCCAAAAAAATTTCAGGGTTACCGCCTCTAGGGGGAGTGGATTTTACAATTGATCTCTTACCAGTGACTAGTCCTATTTCTGTTCTGTCTTATAGGACGACACCAATAGAGTTATGTGAATTTAATGTCCAGTTGGAGTCGATAGAAATAAAGGGTTTAATTTATCCAAGTACGTATTTAGGGGAATCCCGATTTTGTTCCTAAATATATAATATGAAACTCTTTGTTTGTGTGTTTATTATTATAGTATTAACTAGGTTACAATAAATAACAGGTACCCACTTCCACACATTGAAGATATGTTCAATAAATTAAGGGGAGCTCAGTGGTTCTCTAAGATTGACTTGTGATCAGGATAACACGAATTGTGTGTTCTAAGGAATGATATTCCAAATGTATATTTCAGAAGCAGATATATCCCCTATGAATATACAGTCATGGCTTTTATTCTAACGAATGCACCAGTGGTCTTTATGGCTTTGAAGCATCAGATATTTTAGTGATACCTGCACTCGATTGTTCTGGTGCTTTAAATGACATCTTGGTGTATTAAAAGACAAGGTATGACCCTAATAAACAACAAAAAATATTGTTAAAAATTCTTTATAGATCACCTCTTTTATGAAAAATTATAAAAGTGTTATTTTTCAATATAGGATGTACATTTTCATGGAAAATTTAATTTCTACGAAAGGAATTCCTATTGATCCTGAAAATATCCAAGCTATAATCTTATAGAAAACACCAAATAAGACCTTCGAGATATGAAGTTTTCTTGGTCTAGTTGGATACTACCAATACTCTAGGTGTGATTTATCGAAATTATCTTCTCCAATGAAAACTCAGAGAAAGAATAACTATCCATTCCAATGGACAATGGAATTCCACAAGTCATTCTCGGAATTAAAGTTCATCTTGCATTGGCACCAATCTTTATTATTTGAGAATCCAAATAGGGGTATGTGGTGTTCTTTGATGCTTTAAGATCTTGGTTGGGATGTGTTCTCATGCAAGAAGACCATGTGGTTAATTATGGTTCAAGGTAGTTGAGGGTTCATGAGAAGTATTACCCAACACATGATTTGAAATAATCTGTAGTTTTACATGCTTTGAAAACATGAAGACATTATCTCTTTGGTGAGAAATTTAATTTGCTCACAATCCAAAAAACACTACTGGAAAAATACCTTATACCAATGGTTTGGAACCATTGGTATAGGCCTCCCAACCATTGGTATAGCCTATAACAACCATTTGGAGAACCTTTTCCAGTAAGATGTGTGGATAGGTCTATACCAACGTTTTTTGGGAAAACCATTGGTATAGAACTATACCAATAGTTTTGAAAACCGTTGGTATAAGTAATATGAAAATCTATACCATGGGTTCCATAAAACCGTTGGTATTTGTAATTCAAAATATAATCATTCGGTTTTTTCTTATCCCAGCACCTTCTATTTGTGGTTGAACGACCTAACCACTAACCTATCTTACTTTTGTGAACATAATTTCATAAATAAATATATATATATTGTCATATGTATTTTAAATTATTATTTATTTAATGTCTTATGTATGAAGATTCCATTAAAATACATGTACCTATACTGACGGTTCTCAAAACAATTGGTATAGACCTATAACAATGGTTTTTGAGAACTGCTGGTAAATGTTATTTCATTTTGGGCCCTATACCAAGAGTTTTGGAAAAACCGTTGGTATATGGTCTCTAATTTGGACATATAACAATGGATTTGGCCAAACAGTTGGTATAGGTCCCCCCTATACCAACGGTTTGTCCAAAACCATTGGTATAGGTCCATATAAGTGACCTATAACAATGGTATTGGGCAAAACGTTGGTATAGGTCCATATTACTATAATATACCAATAGTTTTCCCAAAACCGTTGGTATAGATCATATTTTCAGTAGTGAAAGCTTCAAACAAATTTTCTCATAGTGATATTTGAATTTAAGGAAAAGGAGATAAGGAGAGTATCTCTAGATGTTTGACATTGACTTTATATATACAAAAGGTAAAGGGTATTCAATGGCAGATGCATTGGGTAGAAAGTCATATTCTTATTTGGTGAAAGAATCTTTAGATTAATTGTATTTTATGTTAGTCCTAAACAAATTGCATGTGGAATGTGAAGACTAAGGTGATGATGTAGTTTTCTTTTCGGTTACCCTTATTCATGATTTGGAAAATATGGTCAATGAGGTACAAACAACTGATGTAGAATGTATGTTTATGAGTTCAAAACTCAATGGTGGTGATACCATTGAGGGTTGGAAACATGATGTAAGTTCAATTTTGTTTTTCAATGATCGGATGGTTATACCTGTGGCTTTTCAAAAACAAATCTTTCATGCTTACCGCCATACGAGATGGGATGTACATCCAAGAACACAAAATATGTATATGGAATCAAAGGCATAATTTTTGTGGAGGGACATGAAATGGATGGTGGTAAAGTACATTTCTAAGTGATTAACATGTCAATATGTTAATGAAGATAATCAGAGACTAATAGGTATGTTTTATTCTTTACCTATGCCAGTGTGGAAAAGGGAGGAGATAGCGATGGATTTTTTTACAAGTCTTCCAAAAAGGGTTCATAAACATGATGACATTTGGGTGACCGAGGATTTTCATACAAATTCAACTGATTTCATTCAAATTCGTGAAACTCTTATGATAGAGGATCTATCCAAAATATTCTTATATGAAGTTGTAAAGAGGAATGTTGTACTAGTATCAATAGTCTCATACAAATATCTAAGGTTCATTAGTCATGTTTGGAAATCATTAAAAAAACATCATAGGACTCAATTGACTATAAGCATGACCTATCATAATTAGACAGATTTGCAGTCTGAGAGGATGATAATGATGTTGTAAGACATGTTGTGGGATTGTGTAATTTATTTTGGAGCCTCATGGGAAGGGAATATGCCCTTAGTGGAGTTCTCATATAATAACAACTATCAATCCTCGATATATATGCCACTTCTTGAAGTGCACTCCGAACGTCCTTGTTGTTCTACACTATGTTGGGAAGAAACAGGTGATAAATCACTAGTTGGGATGAGAATTATTAAGAAAACAATTAATAAGATCGATTTGATTAGAAAGAGTATAGATATAGCTCTGAGACATTATAAATTATATGCATATCACTGTCGAACACTGTTGTCGTTTGTTGTGTGTGATCATGTCTTCGTGACTGTATCTCCAAGGCTTGGACATCATTGATTTTGGTAATTGGGAATGTTATCAACTAGACACATTGTCTCTTTTTAGATACTAGAATGGGTTTCAGAGATGGAATATTGGTTCTAATTACCACCATAGTTCAATTTCGTAAACAATGTGTTCCATGTATTTATGTTGAAAAAGTATCAGCATGATCCTGACCATGTAATCAAATGGTATAATATTGAACTAGAGCCGGATGATTCATTGGTACATATTACAATGTGGATTGTGGATAAGAAAGAGAATGTATTTCATGGGAAAATCATCGGTCATGTGCATATTTTCTGGTAGCATGGTCATATTTATGAAGAGACTTGGGAATGTGTGAATGAAATGAAAGAGAAGTGGCTGAAAATCATTCAGGGTAGCGAAAGTTTTTTACTTTCCAGGGAAAAAATGGCCAAGGGTGGTGAGAATGTAGTAAAAAAAATTAGTATGTATCCCTTACTTGATAATTTTATGGTTATAATGTCTAAAGGTGGAGGTTGGTAGATTTTGGACAACTTTGGAAGTGTTTTGGGCCAGAATGAGGGTCTCACGTACAACAAACAGTTCATCCAAATAGTACGGAATTACTAAGAGAAATCATGCACAGTGTTCATTATGATGTAGAAGCTCTAGCAAAGATGGATCACAGTTTTGGGATACCATGCAAGGGGAGGCCGTGCGGGTGGTAGCTACCACATAGTTAGCACATGGTTTTCCAAACCATGTAGCAATTCCATGTGCAGAGTCAAATCTAGATCCTTAAAAAGAGGATCTCTCTTGCTTTTTCCATAACTCACCCATTTTGACTAAAATTGTCTCTAACTCATGATTTTTCTTTTCTAATGGTCTAAAAGTGTTCTCCTATCTATCCGATGGATATTTGAAGGCTTCCCTTGGTGACTCAAATCCGGATTCGTGAGGTATGTTATTGGTCTTCACCGTTCGTGATCAGCTTTATAGATCAATTTGATCTACTTCTCCTATATCCTTTTCTTATATATATACACCATTTATCGGTATATATATGATTTTTAATGCCAAATATTATGATATTTTGTCTTGATTTTTCTATTAGAAGATATCTATGGTGGGTTTTTCGAGATATAACTC
Organism: Viscum album; assembly: GCA_963277665.1. Taxonomy (NCBI): domain Eukaryota; kingdom Viridiplantae; phylum Streptophyta; class Magnoliopsida; order Santalales; family Viscaceae; genus Viscum; species Viscum album. Next base: position 981,896,897 of record OY728140.1, on the reverse strand, counting down.
AGTTTTCTTTAGCATTATTCATTCGCAGTCTAGTTTCATCAAAACAATTGAGCTGGTTAGATTCTCTTTTGACTCTAATTATTATAAATTATGGCCATTCTTTAAAATTTATTTCATTGTGATAAACTAATTGTGATTTTATTAGTTATGAGTTGTTAGAAACCATCTTTTGTGATGGATTGGTAAATTGTAGAAATCTATAAAATTAGGTGTTTTGAATAAAGTGATTTTGGTCTTGGTTTTAAAATTTATACTTTAAAATGGTAATTTTTTAAAATTGTGGCCCATGTATTTGATTATATTTTTTCAATAAAAATGGAATGTTTTATTGAAAATAAATGGGTGCTTTGAAATTGGGATGTTCCTTGGTTTTCAATAAAAGTATAGTTTTATTGAAATGGTTTTGAAATTATTAGTTGGAATGGTTTTGGTATACATTGGGTATTGTGTGATTTAATATCTAGAGTGACCCTAAAAAGGTATTTATACTGTTGGGGTACAAGGTATGTGACCTTATATAAATGGATTGATTCAATGAGACACTAGGTAATTAGAAAAGATATCGCTCGATGGTATGGAACTTCCTGATAAAGCATGCTTCTGGGGGTGTGTTGTGGAATATATATTGGGTATTCCAAAATGATAATATTTAGTGTGTTTTAATACACTATTTTTTATTTTATAAAAAATAACATGTTCGAATTGGGTTTCATTTAGTATTGTTTTCACATGCATTAAATGGGGTTTGAAACTTGTTTATATTTTGTTATAAACTATTTTGAAAGATTGTTTTATATGAACTATTTTATATAAATGTTTCTAACTCTTGTATCATTGTGGAATGAGTAGGGATGTCGTTGGGGGAAAACAACTGAGTTTTATACTCACCCCATCATGGAACTTTTTTGTTTTTGAAAATGCTATCTTCCAGGAAAGGGGGAAAGGTAACGTTTCTGATGTTTTTAGCACTACCTCAAGATACATGGGTTTTTCGGTGACTATGGAGCTTGGAGCTTGTGCAGTATGATTTCTTTTGGCCCTAATATAGCCTTATATTTTTTATCTTCTCTTTAGTTTGACACTTCATTTTTCTTCTCCTGTTGTGCACTTTGATGTGCTTTCAAGGTACGTGAATTTGTTTAGTTGTCTTTCTTTTGTTCATGCATCATTTATTAAATGGTTGGGTTATGGTTTGTTTTTTTATTGGTTTATTTATTAAAGGTTAAATCCTCGGTAACATGTATTTTAAACACTTCAACATTCATTTCCATCCTTTAGTGCCTTGGGGACATCACCTAATCACTAGTAATGACTTGTTGTATTCTCAGGACAATGAGAATTATCTGGTCATTACACTTTAGAAGTAATTAGAAACTGAATTATATTTTATCACTACATTAATTTCCCACTATTATGGATAGTTGGAGTGAACTATTCATATAATAGAGGATATGATTTGTGCTTGTTCAATGAATTACCAAGGAAGTCGGGATCGACATATTTATTTATTTTAATTTCCTTTTAATAAAAATTTTAATTCATGTATACATATGGAATAATTATATACATTAATGTAAACATGTGTCAAAATGCATCATTTTGGGATGAATTCAGACAAGGGAAGTTTATGGGAACATAATTAGTACATTATGTAGCTAAGAAAGTAGATATGATTAACCAACACATGGGAAAATTAATTAAGGTTAAAAAGTTATGTTGATAATAACAGGAAAATACTTTTCTTTCATGTTAGGAGATCAGGGTTTCCTTAATATCTCTCAATAGAAAAGTGTTATTAATTTTGTTAATAATTGAATAATATGTCGAAGGAACAATTTACCATTCGAAATTTGTGGGAAATATGTAGCAGTTGCCTTTCGAGTAGCCTTTCCTCTAAGATTGTCTCATGTACACAATGTTTTTTCCAGGTTTCGATGTTAATCAAGTATGTTCTAGATTCATCCCTATTTTTGACCTTAGTACATTTTCATCTTGAAGCTGAACAATATTATTAAGAGAAACCAATTTAGATTATTGATTGTAGAGAGCTTGTTTTGTAGATTAAGGTAATTTATTAGGTTAACTTTTTGTGGGGAACCCACTTGGTGGAAGAAGCTACATTGGAATATGAAATTTCTATGAGAGAAACATATCCTAAAATATTTAATAAGGGAACAAAAATTGTGAGTATGAAACATCTTGATTGTGGAGGGGGGAATGTAACAACCCAAGTACATATAAAATAATTTTTTTTCTATTTTTGAATTAAATATTTAAACTCATTATAAATGTATAATTAAATATGTTTTATTTATAAATATTTTGAAATATATAATAATACAATGGTATATTTACCTATTATGTAATATATAAAAAAATTATCTTATTAATGAAAATATTATATACTTATATTTTGGAATAAGTAAATAAATGTTTGGGAAATATTAAATTAATTTTTGGTATATTGTTTGAATTAAAAATGATGTATTACAATTTTATTATTAATATAATGATTTAAAATAAAATTTAACATTATAATATATATTAAAAATTTATATTTTTTTCTTCCATATAACTATACGATATTTTTATGATGCCTTAAATAAATTTTCAAAGGGGCAAAAAATTAGTAAAAATACTAATATAATTATTTTTTGAATAAATGATTATTTTAATAAAAAAATAAATTCGACATATTTATAAAAATATTTTTTAAAAATAATTTAATTTTTTAATTCATAACATTAAAAATATTTTAGGGTGATGTTTTCAGCTTTCTCAATAAAAGTTGATTTTTGGTGAATAGTGTAATATGATAATTTACGATACAAGTTAATACATGTATTATTGAGTCATATATGATGTATAGGTTATGTAAGACTATAATATAAAATACACCCTGATTTTTTTATATATTTAATTTTAATTATTAAATTATTCATAGACTTGAGGAAAAATAATATACTAATGAAAAAAATAATCAAAAAAACCCCTCCACCTTCTCAATTATATGGATTTCCCAGCACTCCACTTCTCCTGACACCTAAAATCCATGTAGATTGTTTAATTTCTTCCTAAATTAATTCCCAATCATCTTCCCTAATCCGAATACCTACTATTCACAAAAAAATTAAGAAAAAAGGTGCCTTGAGAAGGTTCTCAAGGAGAAGAATTCAAGAGGTAAAATTCTCTTCCATTTTCTTTTATTTAATTTTCAATTTATTTAATTTCATTTTCCTCTCCCCAAATCCCCTCAAAAAAGTGAAACCTTAAATTCATAATTATATATATACTATAATTTTATTACGTTCATGTATATAAATAATCAAACTTTTCATCTTTTCCTCTTACTTTAAAAAATGAAAACATCTTCTCTAATGTGTTAGTTTACCATCATCGTGGGTGTGCATTTTTATTTACCATTGACAGCTTCATGGATGTACATAAAAGAATTATTATTGTTAAATATTTTTTTTATACATAATAAATGTTATATAATGTCTTGGAACCAATATATCAACATGATATTTAATAAGATGACGTATGTTCGTGATGGCTGTTAAACCTGCCAAAATAAATTAAGTCGTTTTCATTATTGTTTAATATAATGAATCATCCACTTATCAAAAAAATATGGAATATTTTAAAATAATATTTGTATATTAATACACTTTCATTCCATATATTGATTTTTTTTCATCAATTCAAAATGAAAATCTATAATCAACCAAACATGGATACCATGAAATAAACTCACATGAATGAGTGAAAGTAATAAAATCTAATTAATATATAGGTTGTAAGATGTTATAATAATAATATTTATATAATTTAAAACATTAATATGGTTCTATATCATATTAATAAAACAATTTAAACCATTTTAAATGAGTTTTGAATATGTTTTACGTAATATGAACCCAAGGTAAGATACTTTTATTAAAAAATCAACATTTAAATTTCTATTTTTAAAAAATTCCAAAGGGAAGTTTTTATGTTTCAAGTATTCAGGTTTTATGATTATTTTATGGTTCATGGGAATTATTTATTATGAATGGTGGGAACTATATTTCAAAGGAATTTATTGGGTAGTTTTATTTTGGATGTTGACTATAGTGGATGCTCTAAGGGTAACTACTATTGTTGCAATATATGGTAGTCATGAGGGATACATCATAATGTAGCTGTGAGGGTTACATTGTAATGTATATGTCAGGGTTAACAACCATATGGTAGAAATAAGGGCTAAAATATTATGTAAATATTTCCACAAGTTACATTTATAGTATTATCTATGTTTTATATGTTTTATGTTTTTATAAAGTATGTATATGATACTTTATTTGTGAGAAACATGTATTTGTGAGATCAATTTCATATGTTTTTCTGTATTAATGGAATAATTGTTTCCTTCTTTATTTTTATTCCCCTTAATGACATTATTTTTCTTATTACATGTTTTTTAAATGTTTTCCATATGGTTTATGAATTCTTATGAGAAAATAAGAAGTGAAGATTAATGTTTTGATGAATTTTCATGAAAATATTCCATATTTAATTACAAAAGATTGTCGTATGGATGAAATGGAGACTATATTAGTAGTAAGAAATTTTTATACATTAGGGATGATATATATGAATTATTGTCTAATTATATTAGTATTTTAAACTCAAAATTTATTTGGGAATATATTAAAGTGAATTCTTAAATAATTTACATGTTCATACAATGTATATGATTGAGACCATATATGGTATTTCATAGAAATCTTGCTAAACATGCCATATAAATGTTTGATACCATTTTGAGTGTATATTGGATCTTATTATATCATGATAAAATATATTTCAAATATTATAGAGTTTAAATCAATGACATCATACCTTTAATTATATAACAAAAAGCTTCGATGATTATTGAATAACAGAGTTAATGTTATCTATCTCAAGTTGTTGAAAATATTAAAATAGTTTTGATTAGTGAAATCCTAGATAAAGATGGATTTATATGGGTTTTTTCTAGATAAATTGGTTGTTTTTTCCTCACTAGGATGTTTGATTTACTATTTATTTATTGCCTGTGTTATGATTATTTCTAAACTGCCTTATCAATTGACCTAAGTGGAACTTGTGGAATTAAAATACCTGTTACAATATTTTCAAGAAAAAGGATTCATTTGACATACCACTTTACAATGGGGTGATCCTAATTTATATGTGAAAAGGAAAGATGGTTTTCTGATACTTTCCATTGGTTATTGTGCCTTGAATAACATAAATATTATGAACAAGTAATTATTGCCTCATATCTATGATTTTTTATCTGATCATAGGAGAATAGAATTTTTTGAAGATTGATATATGGTTTTGGTACAATTAGTTGAAGGTGAAAGAGGATGAAATTTCAACAATATAATTTAAAATTGGGTATTCAAATTTTGAGTTTATAGTAATTCTATTTGTTTTATCTAATGCACAAACTATAGTTATGAATATTATGAATAAATTCTTCCATCATTTTTTGGATCAGTTTATAGTTTTGTTTATAAATATAATTTGGGTATATTCTAAAATCGATGAGTAACATTAAAGGCACATAAGGATTGTTTCGAAAAAAATAAAATATATAAAATATATAGAATTTTTAGTAAAATTTAATTTCAGTTTTAAAAAACATCATTCCGTCAATATATTGTTTCATGATATGGAATAATTGTTGATCCTACTAAAATCAATGTTGATAGAAAGTGGAAAATATTAACAAATTTCATAGAGGTTCACATTTTATTAAATTAGTGGGTAATTAATAATGAATTTTTGAAGAAAAATCATGGTTATTAATACCACTCAATAACTTAACATGAAATGGATTTTGGTTTATCTAGACAGAAGAATGTGATGTTTAAAAAAAGAAGACTATTCAATGCTACTGACATAGTCATGCCTTATACAAATTGTGAATTCAACATATAGAGTAAATATTTGTTGAAATTATTTTTCTATGTACTAATATAGAATAAAAATGTAATTTATTATGTTTCACATTAGCTATAAACTCTTGTGTTAAATTACCCTACACATGGTTTGAAATAGATGTTGCAGGTTTTTTTCATTACAAATTTCGTGGAATAAATTTTATGGAGAAAAGTATGAAATGTCTACTGATCATAAAAATTTTGAATATATATTCACTCTAAGATAATTTGAGATTATACAAATAAGATATATATGACTAATCAATGGTTATGACTTCATGATTCGTTATCATCTTATAACTTAAAATAGAGTATATGATATTTACGTTGAAAAAGTAATGCTACCTTAACTATTTTACAATTGTAACATGACCCTTTGGATAACAAATTGATGAATATTGTACTATAAGATGTAGATGCTGGGAAATACTTTGTTTTGATTTAGGTTCTTGTGTAGCAGACCTCTTCAAAAATAATTAAGATGACTCAGATGGTGGATCAGTCATTGCAATAAAATGTAGACGCTATTGAGAGTGGTATGTTTCTTGATTTAATTATTCATGAAGAAGTTATCTTATTATTTGGAATAAGATTATGTATAACATGAAATTCATATTTGAGGAATGAAATGTTACCTAAAGCTCATAGATTTCTATTTTCCATTCATCCAGATAGCACTAAGATGTATAGAGACTTTATAGCGTGTTACCGTTGTGTTGGAATAAAAAGTGATATTATTGAATTAATATTGATGTGTTAGACTTATCAAAGATTTAATGTAGAGGGACTAAAACCAAAGTGTATTCGTCATCCACTTATCATGATGTAGTGGATGTGATAAAATATAAAAATGGAATTTTTGGCTGGATCTCCTAATACATCTCAAGGTAATGATGTGATTAGCATTATTGTTGATCGATTAACAGAATCTACACATTTCACTCCAATTTGTGATAAAATCTCCCTATATAATCTTTATAAATTGTATTTATATGTGATTTACATTTCACAAAGAGTGCCTATATCTAGTATATTAGAACACAATCCCATGATAGCATCCATTGTTTGTAATGTACTTCAAAAGTCATCATTTATTGAATTAAATTCTCGTACCACTTTTCATCTTCACTCTAATCGATAGTATGAGTAGATGATCCAGACAATAAAATAGATGATTCATTCTTGATCAATGGATTTCAAGGGAATTTGGAATTAAGATATTTATATTCTTGATTTTTATTATAATAATTGTTCTCTTTTGGTGTACAGATGACACATTTTGAGGCATCGTTTGGAAATCCTGTCAAACACCATCATTTTTGGATGATGTTAGAGAAAAGAAGTTAATTGGACCACAGTTGTTATAGGAAAAGGTAGAGAAGGTTTACTTGTTCATGAGAAAACTGAATAAAACTTTGAGTAGGATGGATAGTTATACGGATAACAAGAAGAAATATATTTTATTTAAGGTAGGTGTTCGTTTCTTTACTAATATTTCTCCATCGAAAAGTATGATGAATTTCAGTGAGAAGGGGAAGATGAGTCCAAGATTCATTGAAATATTTGATATTTTGGAGATAGTTAGATCAGTTTCCTTCTGAATTTCCTTAACATTGATTTTTTCTGAGGTACAAAATGTATTTCTTGTTTCAATGGTAATTAATTATGAACCATATTAATTACATATTTTGATCCTAGAATTAGTTCAGGTTGAAGTGCATCATTCTTATGAAGAAAAAAATTTACGTTCTTGACCATAGAGAGCATGTCTTTCCAAATAATCCAATTCATCATACTATAATTATTTATTAAAGAATATATGGTCGAAGAGTAAACATTGGAAACTAAAAATTATAAGCTGGAAAATTTTCCCCACTTATTTTCGTTTTGAATAATTTTTGGAGGACACATTTTCAAAAAGGATGAAGATGTAACATCAAATGTAGTGATATAATAATTATTTTTTATATTTGTTTATATTTGAAAATTATATAATAATTTAACACTAAAAGGGACACTATATCCAATAGTGTACCTAATAAACAGTAATGAGTTTCTCTGTAATCGTTCATTGCAAGAAAGATTGAGCTATACTGAACATTAATATAATATTGAATCTATCATTTTATGTGGTATTAATAGCCTAGCGATTATATTATTATGAATAAATAGAACTAAATATATTATTATTAAACAACTTTATTTAATATTTTTACATTCATCCCATAAATTTTATAGGCTTAAAACGAGTATAAAAATTAATTTAAAGCATAAACAACTCTATATTTTTAGAGGATATTTTCGCCTTCCTATAATGGAAATCCTATTTAAAATATTGTTTTTTAAAATTTGATAATTTTTTTTGAAAATATGAAATTATTTTTTTAAATATAAATATAAAAATCTACTTTGGTAATTTATTTTTTATAATTTTTTTGAACATGAATAATTTCCTAAAATGTGATAATACTTAATTTTAGTTAAAAAATGCATTTCCTTCAAATTTATTTAAATTTGTTAAATTATTTTTTCATTGGATTTAATATCTCATTAGATAATATTTATATAATTAAAATAAATTAATTTTATTTTAAAAAAATTCACAAATAATTTAGGTATATATTCATACCAAGCATTTTAATGTTTTTTCTTTAAAGCAAGTTTTCAAATCCCCTCCGCATGATTAATTTTAAATAAATATATTCCAAATTTTTTAATAGGAATTTGGTAAAATGGGAAAAAATTTGTAATCACCAAAAGATTAATTTCTAATTATTTAAACTTAGTTTTTTTACCAAATGATTAGTAAAAATAATTAAATTTAATTATAGTAATTATGGAAAATGATCTTAATTAATGACTAATCATGGAAGTTATGATGTAAAATGACTCTAAATTGTCTAAATATCATTATAATTGTATATTTTAACGATGAAAACTTTATGCAAATTTAATTTTATATATTAGTCCTTTTGGGTATAAGTAAAAGGTGGGGATCACACAATTCTTTTCAAGATTAACCAATGTATCTATTTTGCCTCTATTAAAAGGACTCCTCTCCTACCCATCTATTTAAACATTTAAATACCAGTTGAATAGGGCAAATATTGACAACATAATCACCCATAATCCCACAAATAACTCTAGAAACATCACCTTCAGATGAAATCCATCTCATAAGTCCTTTTCTACAGACCAAATGAAGTTACCCGAAGAAGAGGTTACTCTCATCGACATTAATTTTTATTTAGGATCCTTCACCACTAACGTCATTAATTATTAATAAAAAATAATATATATATAATTAATATGCACAATATATTGGGTTTTTTATGTTATGTTATATAAATAGATCAACAAACACATCCATAAAATGGTCAACGAAATTTCAATTCATGTTTCATGAACTACCACTCATCTAACAATGTTGTTCGTCATTCCATTTCCACCATTAATGGATGGGAATAATGAATGAAAAAATATATATATATATATAATATTTATTATTTTCCCATAGCTCTATATTTTATATATACACATACCTTCATTATCTCCATTTTTGTTAATACGATAACTTCACTTGAGGATGTGTGGACTACCGAATCCTCAAAGATATGTGACATGTTAAAAAATTACATAGAATGTATTAAGGATGATATTAATTAAAAATATGTGAAATAAATAACATAAATAATATATTCATGGAATAATTTAATTTTCATAAATTTAATATATCTTTTTTCTCTTTTACCCTTTTAGACACTGAAAACATTTTTAAATCTTTTATGTACATATGGACTATTGCATCCTTAACTCAATGTGATTCCATTTACATAACAAGAATTATATATATATATGTATATATGATTAAATAACATATTATATAATATATAATTGTCATTATTGAATGATAAATTTAACTTACCTTATTTCAATATTGATCATTGAAAAATAGGAATGTTACACATACATATGTATGGCCTTCCATATACATTATTGTAACATTGGTTTGGTTTTCATAAACATGAACCATTATATTTTTTTAAAGTGAAATTGATAAATAAATATGATTATTAATTATTGATTATTATTTTATATATGTTTATATATTGAACCCTTTGACTACTGTTTACCTACCAATGAGGTTTTTGACACATAAACTGAATATAGTCCAAACACGAGATGCAAACAAATAGTTGTTAACAAAAAAATATCAAGTGAAATAAAGGTAATTATAAATTTTAAAATGGATATGAAAAAATTAAATGATTCATATTTGTTTATAATTCATGTAGTTAAAGACACATGTGACAATTCAGACTCAAGGTAATCAATCTCATCTGAATATCCTTTCCATGACTCATTTGTTGGTGATATGCACCTTTATTATTTTACAAACTATATATGTATACCCTTTGACAATACATATCCATATTTTTACTTATTATCATGTTATCTAATGTCTTATAAACGTTATTCATTAATGTGGATTGTGATTTGAATGTTCACATTTGTATGGGATGTATTGAATGTTTAAATATTTAATCATTCCATAATTTCAAAAAATTTGATATTATTTTATATTTTTTTTATATTTCGGAAAAAATTAAAATATTGGAAATTCTCTGTCCATTGAAATATTTATTTTACTGTATAATCCATATTATTTTTAAAATAAAATAAAAATAACTTTTTCTTTTTTTGGCATTTAAGATTAAAAATGGGTTTTGGGAAAGGATTAATTATTTAAATACTTGAAATTTTTTATTGTGATTGAAAATGAAATTTTATTTGTTAAATGTTTAAAATTGAAATCTTTTATGTGTTATGATTGTGTGATGATGCTGGGAAATTTGATGGGTGGATCCAAAATAAACTAATGATGGGTGGTTCCATGATAAACAATCGATGAGTGGGTCAGTGATAGACCTCCAATGAATTGGGTATACAATTCATCTATTTGGCTATTCCAATTTTAATAGTGAAATGTGTGGAATTTGACTGCTTTTTTGTCAATTTATAATAGAGACTTGTAAAATGATTTCCGAAGACACATTTATATACTTTCAATTAATGTTAGTGTTTTTTTGATAATATATTGATTACAAAAAAGGAATGTGATGAGATTATTTTGAAAGGAAAGTATTTACGAGATATTAATGGAAAAAACTATTACATTATGATAATGTTTCTAGGGTTTTTTATTTTAATAAATGGAATAATGGTTTTCTTATTTTATATCAATAAATGAACATTTAATGCTCCTCCCATATATTTAGAAAAAATTCACAGGGTATAAGGACGAGTTAGGGATTGGAAAATTTCTTGTTTAGTGTCATGAAGAGTTTTCATAAAATAGAACATGTATTATTTTAAATGTTTTAGTTATGAAAAAATTGATATTATTCCTATGTTTAAAATTTATTTAATGGTTTTGTATGGATATGTTGTGGATTAATAATCTAAAATCAAATCCAAAATAGACCATCAATGTCAAAGAAAGTAAAATTATTAACTTCACTAAATATTATTTAATGTTTTTTGTACATGGACTTATAATATTATTGGGAAGAAGAAATCCATTAATGGAATATGATTACTCCCTAATCCTACGCATGATTCCTAATGAGATGAAAACATTACCAATTCATTATTGTGCCATCTGGGAGCATCCTTGTTAACATGTTTGTGATCTATGGGGGAATCAAAAAGGAAATCAATCATAAGTCATTACATAATAATTACCCATAAAATTTTTATCATAATATTTCTTCAAATCCCCATCAACTGTAACTTTATAATATAGTCATTTGAAAAATGTTCAAAAGGCATGTATTAAACCATCAACAAAAATTAGAATAAAGTAGGTATATATATGAGGGGCATATATAAATAAATAAAGAAGAAATATATAACATAAATGGAAGTTTTAATTAATCAAAATAAAATTAAAATTATTAAAAAAATATTGAGTAAAACAACCTTTTCACTATTTCGAACATTAAAGGATGACATTATAGTTTGAAAATTGATTTTAATTATAAATTTGAAAATTTTTTGAGGAAAATATCCATTATATTTTGATAACAATTTTTAAAAATATAAAACATTACCAAACAACAACGAAATTTTTTTATAAAAATAATCATTTAAACATAAAAATAATTCATTAAAAATGGAGTTGTCTGAATGGTAAAGGAGTTCCGTTTGTGAGAAATATTTTTAAAAAAAATTTCTTGCACACTTTAGTATGAAAAGTAAAAACGTAACTTTATTAAAAAATTATAGGAACATATATTTTAATAAAAAATTTATTAAATCAATTAATGGTAAAAATTAATTTAAAAAATCATAGAAATATAATTTTTTAAAATAGTTTTAAAAAACTTGTTTTTGTAAGACACAAAATTTTAAACTGAACAGAGAAATAATATAAGATTTTTTTAAAAATATTTTATTAATTATTTTAATTACCAAAGAGAGGAAAATGATAATATGTCTTTAAAAACTTATAGTAACCATTGCATATGAATATTAAACTGGTTTATTAGAAAAATGAATAATAATATACTTCAATAGGGATTCTAGCATAAGCAATCCCAATTAAAATGATATTGAAATATAAACCCCTTACATATTTTTATCTTCTTAATTATAAATTAGCAAGATTATATTATAAAAAATTTAAAATACAATATCATGATGTTGTAAGGGTTAATAATAAATAATATAAATTGTAATTATATAAACCATTCTAAATAAATTATATGCATAACAAATAATGTTTCTGAAAGAAGAAAGTCTGAGATGATTCAATTACAAAGTGTGAATCATTTAGATTAGAGTTAAAAATGAGTTGATTATCAATAACAAATGAATACCTAGAAAAATTAATGTGTAAATACTACACAATTCCATTCATTTTCATTTCATTCATAATTTTTTCATAATATAATCAATGATGATTTTTTATAACCAAATTAATGGATGTTGAGTTAAAAAAACCCCTAATCATAGACATAAATTTTGGTGAGTCATTTTGTAAATCCTTTTTAGTGGCTTTAAAAAAGTTTATGAAATTTCATACAAAAAATATTGATATTTTTTATATCATATATGATCATTTTATATCATCTTATTATATATTCATTAATAATAATTCAATTCCACTATTATTTTGGGTGTTAATTACCTTGTTTTATCATGAATATTTTATCGTGGATGATAAATATCCCAAATATATGATATAGATAAATCCTATAAATATAGATAATAATTTTAGTAATATCATTTTTTTATTTTATACATATTTTTAATATATTTGAATTTTTAATATAGAGAATGAATCATATCGTATTATAGAGATAATATATTGTAAATATACATGAGTAACATTATTATCTTATTAACATGTGAAATTTTAAGAAAGTGGATGGCTTAATAATTTTTATGAATCGATAATATTTCATATATATATATATAACATACATATGTAGTAAATTAATCTTTCATTACCTTCCAAGTAAATAATTAGTGAAAAAAGAATATTATTACTTTTTGCGGCAGTAGTCCTCCGAACATACAAATGACATTATCAATTATTCAATCAATGGTAAGGTGAGAAAATATATTTTATATTTACATTATTATTTTTAATATTTCATTAATATATTATATCAAAATAGAAATAATTCTTATTACATTCTATTTAAATTTTATGTGAAAAAAGAATCAAATCACTTTGTGAGGTGGTATCCTATCGTACTCCTGGTGAATTTTATCATATTATATATTAAATGGAATGTAAGAAGGTATATGTGATATTTTAATTCATTTTTTATAATTATATAATAAATATCATATATAAAAATTATATACATTAATATATATAGTTGTGATATGTGGTGATAGAAAATGAATAACATCGATTAATGAGGTAGTACAGTGTTGTCCACATGATGAATGGTTTCATTTCCCTTTTGAGATAAGAGGATATGGTTGTAGGACAATATATTAAAATAAAAAAATTATATTGAATAAAATGATGTTATTATATCTTAATGTTTTAATTATATTAGGATAATGTGGAGGAAGAAAAAAAATTCTTGGTTAAGGATGTCACCTCTTCTTCAGAAATATTTTTTTGGCTTGCAAAACATTCAATCTTTGGATGGATTCATGAATAAAATCAAACATTATCCAATGGAATTAGGCAAATTATTTGGGATTTTATTTGTTGAACCAATTGGTTTTGGATGTGTGGAGAGGGGATGATAGGGGGTGTTCTTTTATAAGTGGGGGAGAGGACATGCTTGCTATTTTATAAAATAAATAGTTATAGCCCCATTTTTATGACGAAAAAAGGCTCTAAAATGGACCATTTCTGATAATTAGAATCTATAATGTGTAAATATTAACCTAAAATAGTAATTAAACTTGTTTTGGACATTTTTATAAATTATATATTAAGTTTAATCCTTGAAAAACTTGTTTATAACTTAAACACAATAAATAACTTTTACTATTTCCACAATTCACTATGGGTAAAAACTAATTTGACCTTATTATATTATTTATAATATGATGATTAAATATATAAATTTAATTTTTCCAATTTCAACTCAAATAAATGAAAAAAAGTTATTTCAAATAAAACCCCCTGTCATGTGGGCGATTCAGTTTTCAAAAAAGAATAACATTAAAAAGATTAAAAAGTTTTTATATTAAAATTAAATTTCAAATTGATTAACATTAAATAATTGAGATTATTAAAAATATAATTGAATTAATATTATTTTTTAAGACGCATTTAAATATAATTGGTCTTGGAAATTATTTAAAATAAAATACATCTTCTAATAAATAACATTATTTATTATTATTCATCCAAAAATGAAAAAAAATCAGAAAAATGAAAAACATTGACCATACTAAAATTTTTATATTATGATTTAAAAAATAAAATTAAATATTTAATATAAATTTTAGTAAATTTATAAAAATTAATTTTAAATTACACGTCTAATGTTGGATTAAATTTTTTTAAGAAAATATAGTTTTTAAAAAACATTTCATTTTCATTTAATCGAATATTATTCTATTTCCAATCAACATATAATCCTTCAATTTATTTTATGCATTTTTTAAAAAATAATTTTTTTATAATTTAGTTATTTCTATTCATACCCATCAATTTAGTAGATGGGTTATAACAATTTATTTAGATTCGGGGATACATGTTCCACAAGCTATAAAAATATTTCTATTATTTCAAAAGAAATATATCGTAATGTCACAGGGTTCAACATTACCTTATAATTATGGGTTTTTGTGTCATATTTGATATAGAACCTAATATTCATCTTTTAAAATATCTAGGTATTACTTTCTAATCCTTTAAATAAATTATTTCCTCACAATTTAATCTTGATCTCAAAAATGATGGGTTAAAACTTTTATTTATTGAGAAACCCACATTGTAAAATTGATAATAAAACATTCTCTTAAAAATGTTAATGGAAATATGAAATAATAAAATAACTAGGTTTCTAAATAGGATGAAATTAGAGACAAGTGAATATATAAGCATAGATGAGAAATGTTTCTAATTATATAGAGTGATCGAAATCAGGGATCACGAAAATGTGAATGATCAATGGAGAGTTAAAAACATAAAAAACATAAATCTATAATGAATTAAAGAAACATTTGATTCATTGGATTATAGGGTAATATGATTGATTTATTGTTTCATGATCCTCTTTCTACTGTTTTAGGAGTCCTTTAAATATCCATGGAAATATATAGACATATATAGATATATTTCTATTTCCTAAGAACAATTTCATCCCTTGGTTGTTCTTCGACCAATTCCCACTTCATATCATAATCCATGAAATAAATATAAAAACAATAATGCCTAAAAAACTAAAAATAACTTTTAATTGATAAAAATATTCTTCAAATTGTAACAAGATATTATTCTTATCATTATTATAACCAAAAAAGGTTGGGAAAAAGAAAGACAATGTACAAAATTAATATGAATAAATTAATTTTGGAAATTATATAATGAAACCAACAGTGTAACATAGATACCTCCTAAAATAAAAAACATTATATCCAAAATACCCATAATAACCTCTATATGAACAGAATTGTTTACATCAATTGATTTATCATATCCTTTTAACTTACATCTCAAACACATAATAGCATTATCCCTAAATAATCATTTACATTAGACCAAATGGTTTTGTATACATCAACTTAATAAAACATATCCTGAAATATCATTTGAAAACCCAAAAATAAAGTGATTTAATCTCATAATATGACTTTTAAAATAAACATAATTTTTACCTTCAACTCGTCTATGTAAAAACAATGTTATTCAAACTAGTACATCGTAAAGAAAACTGGTGGGAACTTAACCCTTATCACCATTCAGATGTGGGTTCAAGCCTAGTCAGATTACCAAATGTGGTGAGTTATCACATAACTTAAGGGTTTCCCTATTTATTAAATTATAGAAAAAATTATTTGTTTCATATATCACAATTATCTATGATCCAATAACATTCTCATAAATACGATGATTGTCATAAAATATATCAATAGCCATTAATTCACATTTTTACCACAAATTTTTTCTATATAGCTTATTATTTTCCATAAATTAAACTAATTACATCAATATCAATAACATATCGATGATTATGTTTTCTAAAATTAGGTGTTTTTACTATAGAGGATCACATTATGATTAAATAACCTTTCTAGTTCATCAGTACCATTCAACATATTCTTTCAAATCCTCAAATCAATAAATCAATAGAACAATCCTAATATATATATATATATATATATATCATGATTCACATAATTAAATAATTATAGTATATAATCATTTCAATCACACCACTTTATTCTTAAACCATTAAATAGGATTCATCATTATATTATAAAATATCCCCTCAATTAATTTTTTTCATTTTTATTATCTTCATAATCAGTTGATAAACCTATAATCATATAACCCTATTTATAATATTCTTGAGCCATCCAACTAAGGCATCAATTCTAATTTTTCTATTAATTTCCAAAAAAAAATCGACCATTGATGATGCCACAGAGAAACCACTATTTAAATGCATTTGATTGTCCTAACATTTCATTTTTCATCAAAAATGACTTAACTTCTACCCTTCTTATAAAAAAAATCATCCCATTACTTTATGAAATTACCTTGATTTTAGCAAAAAAAAATTCATGAAAATAGGAAATTGAATCTTTATTCCTCTATGGTCTCTACCAAATGAACTTTCAGTAGACTCTATCCTTCTCTTATTTGGGTAGTATGCGATTTGGTTAAGGTTCATATAATTAATCATATATCATGATTACTAATTAGGAATAATCAAAATATCTTTTACTCTAATCATAAACCTATTTGGTTCGTCATTAAATCATTTTTAACAATTTCAGTGTTAATATATTTTCTTATTACTTTCTCTATTGACATAAAAAAATAGAATAGTTTTACAAATAAAATTCCTAGTTTGAAACAACATAATCATGAAAAATATATTGTAGTAGCTATAATTAATGAAATAAATAAAATATGTCACACATTTTTTTATCCTGGTTCATTCATTGTTGTCATCAACTGAAATCTTTCATGATGGGTTGTACTGATTTTGTGAAATTCCAAAGCATACCCCCTAGTAGTATCAAACCAGGTGCACATTATGGCCCATTATAATTTACCAGGTAAAGCTCTAGTGATGCTCAAAAATCATTTTTAGGAGTTATTAGTATATATGTTTCAAAACCATATCCACTTTTAGTATATAGATAGGGATGTCAATGCTTAGAAACCATAGACTCTAAACATCACCAAAATTCAATGATATTTTCCCTTACATATAGTTATCCTTACAAATATTTTTATATTTATCCTTTAGTTTTTTACAATGATTTTTTCATCCTAGTTTACAATGGATAACCAAAATTTTTTTATGATATCCTTACTATGATGACTGAAGAATTTTACACATATTATTTCATGATTTATAAATAGAAATATCCATTAATATAATAAAAGGATTGGAATGGACTAGTTAATTTCAATTTCTAGGTTCATAACACATCAATGTGAGAAAAAAAATAATAAAAATTATTTTCTTCATCATAATGATATTCAAAATTCATTTTATCTCCTAAACTACATTAGTTATCAAGGGGAATACATAGAAAAAATGGGAGAGTTAAAATGACTGTGAAGGGAATTGACGTGATAAGGACACATAAAATGTGACGTAAAATTATAACATTATATCATAAAGATATTTCTTGTGAGTAATATCATGTTTTCATAACATAAATAACATAGTTAAATAGAAAATATGGTAGAAACACAAAATATTGAATTAACATGAGTCAAGTATTAATATATCTAAAAATCACATGGTGGACATAGTCCCTTAATTCATTAGGTTTAGTCACTAATCTTATACATGATGACTCATGATAATAAAGCATCACACAATGTGTTAGAGCAATATTGAGGAGATAACATCATAACATGTATATGTTATATAGGTTCCAAATAATGGAAATCACCCATAAGTCATAATATATTCATTACCCGTGGACTAAAAATGGGTTACATAATCATTATTCCTATAATAATAAAATGTATTTTCGTAATTAAGGCATTTGAGAAATGATCACAAGGGATGTATTATGGCATCAATTTAGGGAGAATAAACTAGGTATGTGTGAGAGAGGCACAAGTATATAATTGAATATGAATATATAACACTATTGGGTTTCTTCATTATTGAAAAAATCTTGGGAAAAATTTAAAACTATTTAAGAGGAAAATGGAATATTAACATTGAGTAACATAAAAGGATGTCATCATAGATGGAAAATTATTTTGGATGATCACTTTGAAGATTTACTGGGGAAAAAATAAATACCATTTTTTAGAAACATATTTAATATCTAAAAAATTCACAAACATAAAATAATTTTTTGAAAATAACCTTTATATATTATTAAGGAAGCACTGAAAAATTATTTTTTATAGTGAGAGATGAGTCCCGATTATTCTGAATAGATTAAAAAATAATTATTTTATTCATATTTTGGTAAGAAAACAAAAAATGTATTTTTTTGTCAAATTATATGAATATTTCTTTTATTTTTATTTCAAAATAAAATTTTGTTAAAAATAAAAAAAAAATTATTAGTAAAAATATTTTGAAAATATTTTTAGTAGACAGGGATTTGGAAGAAAAATAATTTTCACCCGAAGAGAGAAATGATGCTAGATTTATTAAAAATGATTTCTCCATAATATTAATTTCTAATGAGTGTAAAAGTGTTATATAACATGAAAAAATATATAATAAATATATTTGAGAAAATTTAATGTTTTTCATTATAATATCATCAAATAAATTCCTCAAATATAAATTTAAACATAAGAAATAACAATTAAAATTAGATTGAAACATAAACACTTACCACTTTGGTAAATTTTATATCATAACATCAAAAGAGTGAAGTAGATTAATTGTAACATAAAATATTAGGATGTTATTTGTATTCATGATATAGTACATAAATGGGTTGAATATACACCATTCAAAAATAATTGTGTGAATAAAAGAGAAAGTGTCTCATAAATGGAAGTTTGATATGAAACCCTTACAATGTTCATATAGTTGAGGTTAGTTTTAAATACTATTGTAATTATGTGTAAAATATAATTATAAACATAAATTAAATTGATAACCTAACATTAATAAATCAAAATACATATCACACATAATTTTGGTATAACATAATCAATAAAGTAGTTGTATAACCCAATGAATTGAAATTGAGTTAAGAATCCTCTTAAGTCATGTTTCCCTTTAGTTGGAAACTATTTAACATCATATAAAGTTGTTTTAATCATTTTATTAACATATAAAAAGAAAATATTAATATTTATAATATCATATTTGATCCATTTTTAACATCTTATTACACGCTTATTAATATACTTTTTTAGCACTATTGTTTCTGGAGTTAATTTTTTTTTCTTATACATGTTTTATATTGAATGTTATGGATATTAATAACAGGATATATATGAATCTTATAATTAATGATATTAGTATAATAAATATATTTCCATTAACATTATAAATCATATAATCATTTAATAGTTTTAAACATGGAGAAAGAATCTCATTACATTGTATAGACAGCGAGTTGTATATACACACGAGTGATGTTAACATTTCCTTACTGAATGAAAGGGCAAGAAATTTTATTGTAGATTTATTTCATTGAATAAATTTAATTTCATATATATTTAACATATATAAATTTTATTCATCCTTTATTACCTTCCATGAAAATATTAGTTAAAATTGAATCACATAACTTCGCAAGGCAGTAGTCTATCATACAGTAAAAAGAAGTTTTGATTTATTCAATGGATAGTAATGTATGAAATTATATGATGTATTTAATTTATAAGATTATTAATATATAATTAATATAATATATAAAAATAAATATAATCCAAATAAAATTTCTAGTAAAATATAAATAAAAAACTATTGACATCAATTTGTGACGTGGTAGTCCTCCATACAAACTAGCAACATTCTAATTAACTATACAGAATAAAAAAAAAGATTTCATATATGATGTTATAATTCAATAATTAGAAATAATTTCATAAATATGGTTTATAAATATTATGTACATCATTATATCTATTCATGAGAAGAAATTATGGACAAAAAATTATGTTGATTCGCGAGACAGTATTCCACCATACACACGATCAGTGGGTTCCTTTCCCATTTATAAACGAAGGATATGGTTTTAAGTTATATTAAATATATATATATCTTATTATATGTAATATTATTATATATTTATATTATCAGGGTTTAATAATATTCGGAGGTGGTGGTGCAAGAAATAAAATAAAAAACATGGGTATGGATGTTACCTCTTATTTAGACAACTTCTTTTAGTTTTTAAGGAATTTAAACTGAGGTTATCATTATGAGAAAAATAAATATTATAAGACATGGTAGTGAATAATGGATGTTATTATGGTATGAATTTTCTAAAACCAATTATTTTCTATTTGTGATCGGGATTGGATAGGGGTGTGTAATAACCTATAATTACATGTATCATTTTTCAAAAAAATAAATGAGATTATTTTTTCAATAAACATAAGAAAGAACGTGACTATGAATCCTATAGTGGTAAAAATATATTTTTGAACTATTTTTAATTTTAATTAATTAATCATGCTTGAATTTTTTCTATCATTTAAACCGGTTTCCAAATCAATCATCCAAGGGAAATGTTGGACGTAGAGAATGAGGATTTACTTATAAAGGGCTTAATGTCGACCAACACCGGTCAACCGAAAAATCTTTTTTTAGGACCTAAAAAAGAAAAATAAAATAACATATAATATTTAATATAATATTTTCTCTTTATCATTACACATCGAATTTTCATCACAACAGTACAACAATGAAGAGACCCTGAATCCACTAATGAACCTCATTTATGAATCATCATGGCAACGCCGCAATGAGAAGTGCTTCTTACTATATTAATTAAATGGAAATTTAGGGTTGATAAAAATCATTGTAAATTCTCTAATGAACAATGAAGGAAACCAATCCAATGACGAACACTGGAGAATTAAGAAGTGGCTACAATTCCCTTGGAGAGTGAATCAGAACTAGAGATCAGCAGATGGTGACAAGTGATCTTCCTCAAACGATCTCCTTTTCCCATGAAGGAGTTTAAATCTTAGTGATTAATGTTTCCTACATTTTCCCCTCTAAAATAAGAATGTCAATATACTCTCAAACAAGGTAAACCATGGATATATTATTCATGACAGATTTAGAGATATTTTTTTGGGATTGGTTGTAGAGAGTAAATATTAATGATTTATATTTATGATTCATTTTCTCACTGACAAAAACAATTTGGGGCCGACATGAATAAAGGATGGTCTGTTCATTGGGTGTTCTCTGTGATACCCTCTCTCTATCTGCCTGTTCTTAATCAATGGACACACGAGGTCGCATTAGATCATTACCAAGGTGATTCCAAATGAGTGAAGACCATCAGAGATATGGAAGAATGACAATGAGTACACGACTATGACTAGGACACCCCAAGAAGCCTGGATGTGAAAATGGGTTGAGAAAGGGACCACTCGAGAATGTATGGGTGCTGTAGAGGAGACTATTGGTAAACGACGACGTTGGTGGTGTCGATGTATTCCACGGGTGGAAAGATGTGTGCCAAGGTGGTGGAGGCTACGACTGTGAATGGTGGTGGTTCCAATCAGGCGTCACATAAGGTGGAGTAGCTTGCACGGTTGGCTGCATCATACACTCACACACTATCCATGAAGGACCACATGTTATGTGAGGTGGCAGGCCTAGGCTGGCCATGTGGCTGCATGAACAGGATTCCAAATGGACTATGGGTTGGACCCAAGCAGGCCTACCAATGTGGCTGGGGCCGATGGGCAGCTTGGGCTAGAGAAGAATTAGCCAACAAAATTATGGGTTGTGAAAAATGTGAAACTGGCTGCTGGATGGCCCGGCTGGTTAGAACCAGTCCAACAATGTGAGATAAGACCAAATGAGATCCTTGTCACTAGGTGAGCCGGTGGGCAGGACCCACATCCGAACCAGGTCATGTCTAGATAGTCCCAGTGGGTTATGCCAATCCAGGTCATCCTTGACCCAACCGGGTCACGTCATATCAGATCTTGACACAACTAGCCCCAATTTACTGAAACACCAATGTCATTTAGATGGGGTGTCCGATTGATGCACCAACTATAGTGTTTTTTCATATCGGACAAGGCGATCCTTTCGTTATACTCTCTTTGTTGTTCTGTGGTAGTCGAGATACAACTTATGTATAGAGGAGTATATTCTACAAAAATCGAACATGATAGAGAGTTTAAATTCTATGGATGGGTTTGACATGAATTATATGAAATGAGGGACCTCGATGGTCCAATAGCTGAGCAGACCTCGGTTGTCAAGTATCTTAATAGACCTCAATGGATCAGTAGCTTTGGAGAACTCAGTGGTCTAGTGGCTAAGGGAACCACATCGGTCTAGTAGCCTGGCAGACCAAAGAGGTCTAGTAGCTGAGCGTACCTTAGTGGTCCAGTTGCCAAGAGAACCTTAGTGACTCATCAGGAATGAAACCCTCATCCGTACCAGATGATTTATCCTTATTACGGATAATCTTATATTCTATAATTTTAGATATACCATGTGGGATCTGTCATTAAATTATGGTCTCTGTTTGTGGTTTACCTTTTTTGTTTTGGGTCCCAATTGAGTATTGTGTTTTTCACAACTCCACGGGCTTCGCCCAAATGGGTTGGAACTCGTGTAGATGATCAACGTTTCAATGGAGAACATGGTGGTCTGAAGCCCCGTGGTTTTTAATGAGATGGGACAGAAAAGCATACTTCTATAGCTACATGCCGCTACCCTTCACCTACCCTTCACGTAGGTTCTTGAAGTGATGGACCATGTCAGTTGTACATTCCTTTGTGATTTTTGGATTTTATTTTAGCCCCTTTGTTCTTTTTTTTTGTACTGTGTTCTTAGTAGTTCTCTCTATGAAAATTGTGGTTTACTTTCTATTTAATTTTCAAAATTTATGATTTTTGTGTGTGTACTAGTTTAAATAAAAATCCTTCCCTTTTAGGATATGCATAGTCTATGATAGTTTCCATCCCTCGCATATGCAAGGTGGGATAGGTGTAGTCACAACACATGCCCTGGGGAACAGGTTGTGGAAAAGTGGTATCAAAGGGTGGTATGTTCTACAAGAAGAACTAAGAGTTATTAAATTTTTATGGGGAAACACTGTTATGTGTTTTGAGTTCAGCATTCATTACAGGGAGTCCAGTGTTAGTGCGAAGGAATATGTATCCATACACCAAAACCATGAATTCTTAATTCTGAAAAAGTACATGAAAACACTGGTTTCTTGCATCTTCAAATGTTTTCTCATGCTATTTCTGATTCGGTGTCTACTCACCATGTATAATATTTTAATTGTGATTCACCTTGATCTCTTCTAGGATTCCTCCATGCAATAGAAAACCAGGATTCTAGTACATGACCATGAGGATGGTCCAGAGAGTGTTGAGGATATGGTATAAGGAACATTGCCTAATATGGAACCTTCATGCGGTGTCCTAGATTTACAACCACCCATGGGTCGATAATTAAGACTGAAACTACCATTAGAGGACTCACATAGGTTTAGTGCCATAAACAACTTCTGGTGATAGAGAACTCCCCTGTTCAGGTGAGAGAAATATCCTTAGGTCCCTGAGGAATGGCTGGAGAATGTGAAATGAGTATTTCTCATAGTAAAGATGTGAATTGAATAGATGGAATTTATAGCTGTGATCCTTCTACTGGGTTCAATAGGGAGATGGTGGATTTTGAGGATCCGGATGCATGAAGAGTTGAACCTCTCCTTGTCGGAGTTCAACAATCTTTTCAAGGGGATTATTCCCCATTACTTTGAGCTTTGTGTGCATACAAAAGATGATTCAATGGTATCAGGACAACCTGACCATGGTTGGGTACACTGTGAGGTTCAAAAACCACTTCCATTACTCTATAGATATGGTATGTGACCCTTTCTTTAGGTCACATGTTTTCGAGAGGGGACTCCGATGGGAGATCAGGGCATCGATGATTTCACTCATCATCACTATGAAGTCAGGGGTACTAGAGGGATAAATACTAGTGGATATATTCCTTGAAATGAAGGAAAAGATGGTGGGATCTACCACTAGGTGACAGGTGGTCCAGACATCTATGGCGTGTAGCCGAGAAAAGACACAGAAGGCCAAGAGGGCCACACCAATTAGAGGAATAACCTTAGACATAGGTTTGGTGGTATGAGGATCCGAGGGTAGAGTGTGTCATCATAATATAAGAGGATACTACGTGTTCTATAGGCTCAGACACATGTCTCAGGTTTTACCACATCACTGCATAGAGGACGATAGATGGTTGAGGGACAATTGATGGAGTGGCAAAGTTAGAAATAGTGTGGTCTTATAGGTTGAAGATATGAAGTGGGGGAGGGTGGGGACAGTGAAAGGATGTGGGTTTAGGTACATGTTACAACCACTTCCACACATAGGAGGTCCATCACGGCCTCCAGTAATTGGTGAACAGTGGTGGGATCATCTTCGGTAGATCAAGGCTTATGGTCCCAACATCCCAAAGATGAGATGTGGTATGATATTTGTCTTCTAAACTTTATCTACAGTTCTTATAGACAAAATTTCTAGTCACTCTTTCCTTTCTTAACACCGTGTTTAGAGCTAAAATAATCTGATCGATCCATTGACTCAATCCTTATTAGTAGATAGTCCTACGAGAGGGGCTTTGGTGACCACACACTAGTGTTGAGAGTGTGAGATTACTCTTTTAGGTTAGATATTTGGCTGTGATCTTCTAGTAATGTGTAGAGTCCTCACTATTTCTTTTTGGGTATGGACAAATTATCAATAGTTCATGCTTAAATCATTTATTTTGTACTTACATTGTACTGTGTCCATGGAGATGGAAACCAATTTTCTTTGTTAGCGAGAAAAAAAAAGAGTATCATGGGATGGAATCCCTTGTAGGAGGGTGCAGCTGATCCCTCATCAGTTGGATAGCATGACCCTCTGCGTGGGGATGATATGAGACCATGATTTCCTACAGTGGTGGAGGAGTATGAGGACGTCTTTATAGAGGATGTTCCCAGACTACCTCTTATATAGAGGTAAACATTTTCATTGATATTTACCCTAGGATGACATCGATATCTACACCTTCATATCATATGGATCCTGTAGAGCTCTAGGATATGAGATTATAGTTGGAGGAATTGTAGTAGAAGGGGTTCTTAAGTACCAAGCATTAACCAATGGAAGCCCCAGTGTTGTTTTCCAATAAGGAAGATAGAAGATAGAGGTTTTCATGGACTATAGGCACCTGAACCAGGTGACCATTAAGATTAAGGATCCTCGACTGATGTCTATTGACCTCTTCGATTAGCTAAAGGGAGTGAGAAGGTTCTCGAAGATAGACCCCGGATCAAACTATCAACATCTTTGAGTATGAGATGAGAACATCTCAAATAATGATTTTAGATATGTCTACGACAATTACAAGTACTTTGTGATGTTGTTTGGAGAAGGAATTACCAAACAGTGTTTATGGGACTCATGAACAGGATCTTCCAAACCATATAAAGACTGTTTTGTAGTGGTATAAATTAATGACTTATTAGGGTATTTAGTATCTAAGAAAGAGACTGAGATACACCTAATGATGACTCTAGACACAATCCAAAACCACTGGCCTTACATAAAGCTACTGAACATTGATATCTGGACACAGAAGGTCCACATCCTAGGAAATTTCATCATAGATGATTGAGTTGCAGTGGATCCAACAAAGCTCAAGGTGGTCTTTTAGTGGGAGCCACAAAAGGGAAATATTGAGGTGCGGTGTTTCCTTAGGTTGGATGCATACTATCAAAGGTTTTTATCTTAATTCTATAGAGAGGAATCACCCATGAAGCTGTTGATGAGGAATGGAAAACCCTTCATTTAGACAGAATGATTATAGCATATCATTCTACATCTGAGGTAGATCTTGAAGAGTGCTCGTATCATGAGGTTCTTAGAGGAGGGAACCAACTACGTAGTGAATGATGATGTATTAGGAATAGTGATTGGTTGTGTATTAATGCAGGGTAAAGAAGTAATTTATTATGGAACATAAAAATTGAGATAGCATGAGCAGAACTATGTGACTCATGTCCTTGAGTTGGATGTAGTAGTCTGCTCATTGAAGATGTGTCATCACTACATTATTGGTGAATGATTCATCGTCTACTCTGAACAAAAGTGTCACAAGTATATCTATTCTTTGAAGGATATGAATATGAGATATAAGTGTTGTCTAGAGTACCTCTAGGACTATGACTTTTAGACATTCTATAATCCTGTAAAGGGGAACATGGTGGGATATTCTCTCAGCAGAAGATAATTTTCATAGATACTGAACGGTGCCTTAGATTAGTTGGCCTAGATTCCGTTATTATTCATGGATTGAGAGGAGACCTATTTTCTTCAGGAGATGATTGTTTCCCCTCTACTCTTACAGCATGTTAGGGAGGCACAACTTTGATATTCTAACTACAAGACAACATGTTCCCTGATGTCTATAGGGAATGCACCTGATGGATTTGTGAAAGGTGGGGAGCACATCATCCTTTTCATAGAAAAAACTGTAGCAAAAGTAGAATTGTGGGAGGAGGTGTTGATAGAGTTCTATACATCCCATTTGGTGGTACATCCAGGTGTGGAGAAGATGTACCTAGACCTCTGATTTAGTACTAGTTACCATGGATTAAGAAGGCAATGTCAGAGTTTATCTCGATATAACTCAGATGTCATCATGTGAAGGTTGAGCACTATGTTCCATGAGGTTTGACACAACTCCTTGATATACCAGAGTGGATGTGGGATGGGATGTCAATAGACTTTTTGATTGTATTACGACGTACATCCAGGGTCACCATGCCATCTGGGTGATCATAGACCAACTCACAATGTCATCCCACTTCTTACCCATTCGAGAGTAGGGTCCAGTAGAGATCATTGGATGCCTCTATGTGAAGGATATTACTCAAATCCATGGAGTTCCATCTACGATTTTCTCCTATCATGATGCATTCTTTACATCTAATTTATGAAAGGGATTGTAAGATTCATTTTGCAATCAAAAATGCTTCAGCAGAAATTTTCACCAACAAATGGTTAGTCAGACGGAGAAGACCATATAGACCATAGAGGAAATGCTTCATTCTTGAATAATTTATTTTGTTCCCTTTTGGGAGGACCAACTACCACATGAAGAGTTAGCGTATAACAATATATCAAACTCCACCATCAGGATGGAACCATTCTAGGTACTCCACTGAGTACTTTGCAGCTCCCCAATTTGCTGGAATAACCTAGGGGAGTTAAAAATAATGGGTCTCAAGATGGTACAAGTACCACTGAGAATGTGTAGGTCATCTTAGTTTGGATGAAGACTATTGAGAGCGGACAAAAATCCAATATCAATGGGTGATGGAGTCCCTGGGAGTTCGATGAGGGGAGCCATATTCTAATGGGTCTCTCCACGAAGAGGGATACACGAATTTTGCTGGGATGGATTGTTATCTCCTATGTTCATATGACCTTTCTTGATACCGTATAGAGTGGGAGAGGTGTCATACCACTTAGCGATACAATAACAGTGAAAGAGGGTTTACGACATCTTCCACATATCCTTGATGAGAAGTTTTGTGTACGACCCTTCTCACATCATCAACCCCATTGAGTTGGAGATTGACAACAGGACAACATTCATAGAGTTATGAGTATAGATAGAGTATCAACAGGATAGGATCCATCAGTGATGGTTAATTCTTATGGTGTATGTTTGTGGGAATCATGGAAATCACAAAGAGTGAACATGGGAGTTAGAGGCTCAGATTTGTGCTCAGTACCCCCATTTGTTTGATTATAATTTGTTTGGATATTGGGTACATAACGCCCATATGGTGGGGAGAATATAATACCCCATAATTCCTTGTTAATTATTTTAAAAATTCAATGGGATTATTTTGAGAACATTCTCTAAGATGACAATTTCTTCCAAGGACTAGAGATTCTTGAATATATTTTCAAACTATTTTTAAATTTAATTATATAATCTTGTGAGTGGGTATTTCTAAATTTTAAACTACTGCTCAGATCAGAAATATAACGGAAACATTGAAATAAAAGAATAAGGATTCACCAAGGAAGGTCCTAACATCGGTTGAGGTGGGTTAACTGAAAAATATAGTTTCCAGGACCTTGAGAAGAATAATAATATAACATTTAAAATTTATTTTATTATATTATCTTCATCATTACGTAGAGACTCATCAACACTATGATATGGTGATGAGGTGACACTAAATCCATTAATGAACATAATTATTGAATCCACATGGTGATGTTGCAACATGTAGCCCATATTCCTCCTTTAATTAAATAGTGATTCAGGGTTGATGAACAACCTTGGAATTTATCTAAAGAACGATGATGTAAACCACTCTGACGATGAATGATGGAGAGTTAGAAATAAATAATGATACAATTGGAGAGAGAATTTCTATCCGAGATTGATATAATCCATAGAGAGATCTTTCTTGGGTGGTATTGTTTCCCTTGTATGGGCTTAAATTTTAGTGATTTCGTTTTCCCTGATCTCCCCTCTAAACAAAGAACATGGATCAACTCTTAACAAGTTGATATGTGGATGGATTTTTCATTTCAAATATGGAAGTATTTATTGTGGTTTTTGTTATGGGGAAAAAATTAGTGAGTTATATTTATTATTAAGGATCCCCCTATCATGAATAATTCTTGGCTGACACGAAAAAATTTTGGTTTGTTCATTGGGTGTTCGTGGTAATCCCCACTCTCTCTCCCAGTTCATTTTCAATGGACACACGAGGTCATGTAATATAATTAAAAGTGGAATGAAAAATGTGGTTGGACCCCCATAATCATGGAAAAATATCTAGGAGTACTTGGCTGTAATGGTGATGCCTAAAGAAGTAAAAAAGTACCGAAAGAACAGGAAACAGACCATCAGAGCAAGTCTGGTGGCCCGTGGTGATACAGGGTAGCAGCGCTGGTCGGGTACCATGGTAGTTGGAGAAACCCACTGGGCGGGCCTTCCCATTTGATGTCATGTAGTCCATGAAAAACAATGTGTTGAGGGTGGGGGTCGACATCTTTTGATCATGTGGATACATGAATCGGAAGCCAGTGGGCATCCGGGTTGGACACAAATAGGCCTACCGATGCATGTCAGGCCAATGGAATAAACTGGGACATTGGGTGGCCTGGGTTAGAGAAGAACCGACCCTATTTATTGTGGACTAGGTGGGATAAGAAACCGAGATGTTGGGTGGTCTGACTGGTTAGAACCAATCCAACTAACATGGACTGGACCGCATGAGAACTGGGTCACTTGGTGCCCTGGTGGCCTGGACCCATGACGGAACCTGGCTAGACTAGATTGGCCCATACCCAACTATGTTGGGTTGGTCATACCGAACTGGGTTAGGTCGGGTCATCCAAAATGATTCTGGTCAGGCGGGACCCCTGGGAAGGTTGGTCAGTTCGGTACGACCAAATCGGACAAGGCCAATATGCAACCGTCCCATGTTTTCTAAAACACCAATATCTATTAGAATGGTTGTCCAATGGACGTGACATATACACCATTTTCAAACTTTTGATGAGATGATCCTTTAGGTAGACTCTAATTGATCATTTATGTTTGTCGATATCTGAATAATGGCTTGAGAATTGTATTCCCATAAAATCAATAGCGATGGTGATTAGAAATACTAAGGTTGGATGTGACATGAAGGAAATGAAGAGCGGGACCTCTGTGGACTAGTACCCTAGTAGAACTCAGGGGTCTAGAAGCTCAGTGGACTTGAGTGGTCCAGTAGCTCAGCAGAACACCATGTTCCAGTAGCGAAGTGGACCATCATGGTCAAATTGCTCACCTTACCTGAGTGGTCCATTAGCTGAGTAGACCTCAGGGGTTGAGAATCTGAGTGGAACTCAATTGTCCATTAGCTCATCAGACCTCAGTGGTGGAGCAGCATAGTTGACCTCAGTGGTCCAATAGCTAAGAAATCATTATTGACTTCTCAGGGATGAGTCCTTCAGTAGTATAATATGATTAATCTTTAGGACTAATAATCTTACTTTCTATTCATTGAGTTATACTTGATGTGAGCTGTCTTTGCTTTTCGGTTTTCTTTTTGGACTTTCTTTGTAGTTTAGGGTCCCTACTGAGTATTTTGATACCCAACTCCATATGGGATATTTCCTCATGCGTTGTGTCTTATGTAGGTGATCGACGCTTTGAATAAGTCCTTGGTGGTCTGGGCCTAGGTTATGATTAGCGAGACGGGGTGGAAATGCATTCTTTTATAGCTAGAGGCAGCTACCCTTTACCTTCCCTTTATGTAGGGTCTCAAGCTGATGGACCATGGATGTTTTAATTTACATTCTGGTTTTGGTATTCTATTTTGTCCCATTTGTACATTCAATTTGTAATGGACTCTTAGTAGTAGTCTTAGTGATAATTTTATTTTATATAGTGTTTACTTTCCACAGTTTGAGAATTTTTTGTGTGTATAGATTTAAAGACAATTCCTTCCCATTTTTTATATTCCTATTCAATACTAGTCTCCATCCCATATCTTATAGAAGACAGGCTTGGGGTAGTCACAGAATGGGCCCTGGGGGATGGGACGTGGCATGAATCCCTTTTAATAGTGAGGGATAACACACACTGGCACTTTTTTAATAGAAATGATTTCATCACACTTCTTTCTCCCAATATACAGATAAAAAATTGACCATTTTCAATCATTATAATATATATACTGAAAATAGGGACATAAAATATGAATTATACAGTTTGGGATCATTTATATCCATTGTCGTTTTTAGACCCTTAGTAAACCCGATTTTACCTTAACAATGATAAATAATTTTTACTATTTTTACTATTTGTTGTGGAAAAAAATTATGTTGAAATTTTTATATAAAATTATGTATTATGATTTGAAATATGAGACTTAGATTTCAAAATTTAACTCATTGATATGAAATATTTTAGTTTTAAAATAAAACTGCATTCGTGTTGAAAAAATATCTTGCGAAATATGAATAAAAAAAATATTTTAAATTTTCTGAATCAAAAATAAATATTAAATTGAAAAATATTAAAAAAATGGATTAATAAATATTTAATTTACCTAATATTAATTTTAATTAAATATTATAATAAAACTTGGAATATTAATTATTTATTCAAAAAGGTAGTTTTAAAGGAAACATATTATTTTTCACTATTAATCGATAAATAATACTTCTCATATATACCATAAAAATTCTTGTTAATATATATATTTTTGGTTATTTATGAAAAATTAATTTTGTAAAATAAACATTCAAAATTTGGTAAAAATTAATTTTACATTATGTGCCCAAAGTGAAACTACACCCCCTTTTAAAAATATAGTTTTAAAAAAACGTTACTTTTTATTTAAAATGATACTAATTTTATTTCGACTAAATATATAATTATTGATTTTATTTTACAAATTTGTAAAAAATACAATACTCATAATTTAGGGATCCGTATTCATTACTCAAATTTAACGTATATATTATTGAGGTTCATTTAGATGCAGGGTTACGTGTTTGACAAGATATTAATGATATTTAATTTATTTAAAAAGAATTATTTCATAAAGTATTATTGTGTCAAATTGTATTAAAATCATGTTGTTTTGTGTCACAGACACTCAATTACATGATTTTACTGTTTTTAAATCTTTTTTTGCTTCATTAAATTACAATAATATTACATATTTTTCTTAATGGGTATCACCGTCTGCTAGAGTTCTATCAAGTTACAATGATTGTAATGTTTTATTATGATTTTACTTTATACAGTTCAAGGTGCATTCAATTTTATCTATTTTATTTTTATAATTACTACTTATTTGATTAATGATATCTATTAAATAGATAAATTCCATCTATAAAAAAAGGTGTCACTATGTTTGATGGAATGTAATTTTATCTATAGGGAGAGACGATAGCTCCATATCTTCTATAACATGGATTTGACATTCTTGACATCACTGATAATATTGTATATATTCTTAATGATAGGAAATAATATAATATATTGGGTAAAATTAATATTCATGTTGATGAGAGGTCATAAAATGAGTTACTCTCATCCCTCTCTGCAAAGTATTTCATCTGAGTTAGGGTTATAAAATTTTAATCGAATATGGTATATCCTTCTGGATATCTATGATTGAGACAAGAAAGTAATATAGTCTCACTTATAAAATTTTATGCTAAATTTTAACATATTATTAATTAATAATATGAAACTATTGATAAATTCTTTACCTGGATAAATAAAATTGACAGATAAATTAAAAAATATAGACACATTGATGAATATTCTTTTATGGGAATAATATAATTAGAATTATATATGATAAACATTATTCATTGAATTACCCCATATAGAACAAAGACTTAGATGATTTACCTATTGAAAATAATGAAAATAATTTTATTTCCTTTGAGAATAGAATATTTTTATTTGAATTCCCCTGCCCGAGAGCTTCTAAACAGGTATCTTGAGCCCGAATTCTATATAACCTTAGTCATGCACCCCATACGACAAATGATGCTGACTATTAGTGTGGGTGTAAAAACACTATATTTTTCTGAAATATATTTTTAAACAATTTGATTTATTTATTATCATTCATTTCATGCTACACCATATTAGTCTTTCACTACATACAAGTTGTCTTATTTTGCATTTCACACAATATTGAGTTTCCATGAAACATCATTTTATTATTGTAATTATATTAAAAATACAAATACAACCTAGTAATTAGATTCTATTTGAATAAAAAATAATTTTTTTACTTGGAAGTGGGATATAAATATTTACTTTTGGTGTTTTGTTTTGTGAATTTTAATTTTTTTATGAATAGTGAAAATATAGCTTCTTAATGAAAATTGTATTTTCTATTAAATCATTTGAAAGGCCGAATTATGTTTTGGGTTATTTTAAAATTTTAATTGTTAATTTTAATTTATAATGATACAATTTTTACATTTGAATTTTATTCTATACATTAATGTATTATAAAAACATTTTATCTTTTAAAAGGTCATTTTTTTAAAAAAATATTTTTATCGCAGTTTATAGGTTGTATTATAAAATAAATTCTGAAATTTTTTTAAAATTTTAAAAAATTGATTCTAAATTTAGATTCATAAGTTTTAAATTTATTTAATTAGTTCCTTTTATTCATGGTCAATATGAATTGTAACAATTGTAAATTTTATTACCATGATAAATTGTAAATACTGAAATTTATGTTAAAAATATAATAATAAAGAAAATAAAATTACTCTAACACCGGAAAAAATTTTATTTGATGAATATAAATTGCCCATATACTGTAATTTATGATAAAAATATAATGATAAAGACAATAGAATTACTCTAACACCAGAAATATTATGTTTGATGAATAAAAATTGACCCTTAATGTATAATGATATAAATTAATGTTTTAATGGATAGTTTTTCATGAAAATGACTAATATAATATTTAAATAAAAGAAAGAAAAAACAATGTCACATTCTTTGTCTTAAATATATCTTATATGTCCACATATGGACCAAATTTGGCTATGAAATAATATAGAAGATTATATTAAAATTACTTTATATATTTATTTATATTAGTTTGTTTTCAATTATTATATGTTAAATAATCAACTTTAATGTTCATACAACCTGACGTAGTGCTTTTTTAAGCATACAAATAAATAAATAAAATTAATATATTTAAATTGAAAAGAACCAATACAATACGTAAATACATGACATAATATTATTATTTTAGTGTGTGTATATATATAAATAATAATAATTATACATATCTCTTATTAATGACCATTTCGATCCACATGGAAAACATTATGAAATTTATAATATTTTATTTTAATTCAAGTGAAATTAACCACAATCATGGTCTAATGACTATAATGTTTTTTAAATTTGTTTTTCCAGAATATATATTCTAATATAAATATTATTTCGAAATATAAATTATTTATATTTTTAATATTAATTTATTTATAATTTTTCGTTTGTAAATAAATACCTAAATAATTACACAATAATAATACATTAATTATTCAACTAATATAATAATAAAATAAATGATTTTAAATAAATATAATTTGCATTAATTAAGGTTCTAGACAAATTTTATAGGTTACTATGTAATGTTTGGGGTGTATTAAATTATTATTTTTCATTTTACCTTATTGTTTATATTTTCATAAATTCAATGTAATGAATAGTGTCAAAATTGACAATAATTTTATTTTTTGAAAATATTATTTTATTAAATTATTTAAAAATGATAAAAATAATTTTAAATAAAAATTTAATACAATAACTTCTCAAATTTCATAAATTTAATATTTTTGGATAATATAAACTATATAAATAAAAATATAATGTTTTAATATTAAATTACATGTTACGATACTTAAAAGTAAAATGGGATAATTATGTGTTAATTAAAATGTTAGAGTGTACAATAATACAAAAACATGTCAAAAATATATTGGATAATGATATTAAATATTTATATCATATTTTCGTAGTATAAAATTTATTATTTAGCTAATTTTATTGATCTTGTATTTTTTTTAAATTAATAGTTTTTGAAATTTTCAATGTGACCCTCCCCTCAATTATAAATGGGATCCTCCTCCCACACATCTTCATATAACATTAAGCCTTATATATCTACCAAACTCTGAAAAATTATATTATAAACTTCCCTATATATATTATATAGATTCCTTTATTCTCAAATGAACAACTAAAGAGTAATCCAGAGAAGATAATGGGGAGCCATTTCGAAGAAGACGCAATCGATCAAACTGATCACTATATATTTATACTCTATTATAACTCCACTAAATATATGATATGTACCATACAATAATTACATAATCATCCTAAATATAATGAAAAATTATTTTGATTATTAATACACCACTATACAACCCCTTTTCTATCGAACTAGAAATAAAGTCTCGTTCATGTGAATGTACTGTTTACCGTATCCATATTGAATTACAATTCATTTTCCATCACCACTCTTTAGTAGATGTATTTATGATGGGGTAAAGGTTTATATGTTATATTTATGAAATAATAATACTTCTTGAAATATAATATCATATTTACATTTTTAATACATAATATTTTTAAAAATGATAATGTCGCTCTTGCGTACGTAAGGCTTACCATCTCTACGATGTGATGTAATATGTTTTTCATCATGATTTCAAATAGATGGTAATAAGGATAAATATTATCAATATATATGATATATATATCATAAAAGTGACTCCATAATGATAATATGTAATATACATTTATTTCTGTAAATATGAGAAGAAAATGAAAACACCATTCATGTGTTTGTACGGCCTATCATCTCCATGAGCGTTGTATTTCATTTATTTATTTTATAGATTATTATAAATACTAATATACTAAATATATATTATATTTACGTCAAGTATATAAATATAGATATGGTAAAATAATTATATATTCAATAGTACAAAAAATATTTCAAATCAAAACACATGCGACAAACAAAGGGGTTATTACCCAAAATGTTATTTTAACATGATCATTGTTAACAAACAGGTAATAAAAGGCCATAAGTAAAGAATAAATGATATTATATAATTGAATAAGGTTATATAAAACATTCCAAATAATATTATATTTATTATACATTATTTTATTTATTAATACTATGAGGGTCATGACATAAGGTAAGGGGTGTTTGTCTCACTTTTATTTCTGTTCGACACATGATTTATACACTAATTATTTCTTCTATGTGGTTTATATAATGCTAGTGAATGTATTTTTTTATTTTCATCAAAAATATAATGGTATTATTATGTCCATGTAATTTTCTATCATTCATGGGTCATATAATTTTACTAATTATAAAGTAACGAATGTTTATTTCATAATCTCATCGATATTCGGGATTTTTTGTTAATCCCTATTGGGAAATATTTATTTTTCACATCCATTTTTTATAAAAATGTTTTCAAAAATTATTTCACTATAATCCTATGAATATTGTATTTTATTTTTAACTCTATTTTAATTTTTAATAAATGTTTTTAAATAAATATTATTGTTATTTTCTATACAAGGGTCTTTGTGAATTTACCTACAAAAATATACGGAAAGAATGATTTTTAATTTATATGTAATGAATGGATTTTATGGATTTTATGATTTCATAATGAATGGAATATTAAATTAAAATATAATAATGTTCTTTTCAATAAACAATAAATTTAAAATTGCATATAATTTTATCAAAAGAAAACATTTTTCAATGTAGAAAGGAAAATTTCATCAAGTATTATTTTCATGCTCCCTCTCAAAATTATTTTCCATCAATGATAACATTATTTGTTGTTTATTATGAATTAATTGGTATATTTTTGACACATATTAACTTTATTATTTCTATGGCAGTTTTATATTTATGAATCTCACTTCATTTCCCTGTGTTCTGTTATGATTGAATGATGTTTGTGAAAAACATATCATACATTATGTTCTGATACAATGAATGATTTTTTTCATGAGAAAAAATATGTTTGGTTTTATTTTGTTGTGACATGGACTTATATCTTATTATAATTTTATGGGTAATGAATTATAACTAATGAGATATACATGACTGGAAGGGGAAGTGATATTAGTTCAGTAAAACATAACATGAACTGTAAGTGAAAATAGTTCAATGGCCATGGATTTGAAAGGGAGTAAACATGGTTCATTAACACAATAACATAACATGAGTAATATAGTTTCTATAATACAAGGTCGGAACAGGTAGTGATCCTAGTTCAACAAAAGACATTTTCTACAATGACAGTTATTGAAATGAGCCTAGAATAAGATAAAATTGATTTTATATGCTTATGTTTGTCACATAATTAAATGTCTTATATTATACTATCATAGAATATGTTCTTTGAGTATTTATGAAAATATGAAATGTATTCCATGACATGATATCATGATCTTTAATATAAAAGCTACGAATTTTTAATGTTTTGTTTGTGTACGTAAGATTTATGATCATGTTATGATTGATATCTTCGTTTTTTACCCTTATTGAGCATCTAAGGTCACCATTCTCTATTGTTTATTTTCCTTATCATATAAAGAATTTTTTTAAGTAGTAATACTAAAGGGAAAGTTATTTTTGGGAAACATTTAATATCCTTCAACAGACTTGATGTTTGAGATAATATTTTAAATAAGCACTAAAATAATATTGTCGTTCATTGTGTGGTTGTGTAATTTATAAAATGTTTATAAGAAATTTTGTAATTTCAATGTATATTATACACATGTCATTATAGTTTGTATCAATGTAAAGGATCATTCAAATATTGAAAACATAGATGATAAAATTTTTTAGAGATACCTAGGGATAGTTCTATGTATATGTCTATGGATATATCTAAGGATAATCTTAAAGTGTCATAAACTAAATTTGGTATCATAATTTAAACATACAGTATGTGATATTTCACTATTATGGGGTTTTTCACTAAGATAAGTGTTTCTCATGCAATGATTTCTGGTTTCAATCAATGGGGGTATACAAAAGGAATTGGATTAAAATTGAATTTGATTAAAAATTATCTAATTAGTGGTAAAATGGGATGGTCCCTGGTCTAAAGTATGTTTTTGTCATAGGAAATAAATTTTATTAGAAAATTATTAACAAAACGTATCATAACCAACTCTCAAACTCATTCACGAAGATAATTAAAGTGAATTTTGAAAATTATTGTATTGTATTCCATGGAGTAAAAATATATTTAGTATCCTTTGAGTATAAAATGTTGGAAAAAAACACCCAAATGGTTGTATTAGAGAAGAAAAAGTGTTTTTGACTATAGAGAATAAGGAAAAAATATAAAGTTACTACAAGGGGAAAATTAAATGTGAAGTTGACATAATGCATGGGAATATTGGCCTCTTTAGTGTACTATAAATTGATGAATTATTTAAATGTGGTGAGAATGGGAATTATTCAAATCAATGTCCAATGTTGAATTATCACAATGATAATCAACAATGTGGAACATCTAATGTCTCATTTCGGATGATGACAAGACTACAAGTGAATTGTTAAAGGAAAGAGGTATTAAGTAATAGGACGAGGTATCATTGTTAATAGATTAAGGATAAATTGAAATAATTGATGTATTTAAGTATTTGGATTTAGTAATTATGTTATATGAATTGTGAAATATATAAGGATTCCTTTGTTTATGTTTTTCTCTAAGGATTTTCAAGAATATGGTTAACTGTTCTGATAGACTAGGTATGTGAATTAATGGAATTATTAAATTTAAGGGAAGAAAATGATTAAATAAAAGATAACCATTAATATGTTGAATAAGTTATGGTAATGATGTTTGGATAATGTAAATTAGGAAGTTTCAATTACGATGGAATTGATTAATGAATTGTTGATAAAGTGGATTATGCAATCATTAATGAATTTTAAAACTTTTTTATTTAGGGAATATATAAAATTACCTTTGGAATAAGTAACCATGCATGTTTTCAATAAGAATTAATGGTACTTTAGGTTATGAATATCTTTGGATAGAGTACATGATTAATGTATTCACATTTTTGGTGTGTGAAAAATAAGATGAACTCTATGATATATAGGGGATCAATTTTATGCTAATTTTGAGAAAATTATTGACATTAATTCTAATGTTTTGTGATTTCAACATTTGTAACCATTAAATTTTTATCCATTTATGATATTATTTAGGATAAATTTAAAATGATGTTTTAGATGTTAAAGTGTTATATCTCCATAAATGGATTTATGCTTATTAGATAACTCATGTTAACCTTTTTGATTTGACGTTATGATAGGTGGAATAGTGTATCATTATTTAGTTCTTGTGATCTGATAATGCTTGAGTAATGAAAAATTGTACTTAATTTATTTGAATATTAAATGATGTAGAAATTCATTAAATAATGATGAAATACTAAGATTAAGCTTATGAAACATAATGTAATAATGTATGTATTTATTCCCATGATAATTATTCAACTCTATGAAAAGGATCTTGAAAACCAAGATTATATCACAGTACATTATTATCTCATGAATTGATTGGTCTTTTAGATAATCATTGATTTATGACTTTTTTATTACTAACATTGTTTTTCTTATGTTCTCTATCACTCTCCATCAGAAGATGATATTTATATTGGAATTATAGGTCAATGTATTAACCTTACACCAATTCTCTCCTCTATTTAATCCATGTTGTGAGTTACATTGGATAACCATTACATTTCCAACATTTATATAAAGGAAGTTTTGGTATACATTTTTACTATGTTGGTTTCCATGAAACGAACATTAAATATTAAAAAATAGATGAAACCCTTGAATTTGAAGGGAGGAATTATTTTTATGTGGGTGTTAGAATTTATCACTCCATTATTTTTATGAAATATATTTTTAAATAATCATATTTCATTAATAGCGTTAATTTCATGGTAGAATATATTAAGCATGTGCTACATGTTATATCCTATTAGCTTGTTTCACATGAAACAATGAGTTTCAATGAAACCTAATTTTATTATTATAATTACTTAACAAATAATTTAAAAAATATCTACTTGAATAGTGAGAATTAAACATAATAACTAAACTATTAATTCATGTTGTATAATTAAAAGAAAATCTTTTTCGAAAAAAATATTCAAATATTTACAAGTATGTTTTATACCAATGAAAAAACAAATTACTCTTGTTGGATCAGATTAATGATTATTATATAATATAAAATAAATTATTTAACATTAATCTTATGTGTTTCAAAATCATGATATATAAAAAAAAATCCAATTTTACACATAAAAGAAGTATTTTTATAACAATGTAGTTTTCACACCTTTTGATGGTGCACCTGTTAAAAATATATTTTTTTAATGTTTTATAGATTTGATTTTACAAAATAAAATTACCCTTTGGAATCAGAATGGTAAAATTTTATTTGGGTGATATTTTGGTTTATTTATATATTTTTTCATGTTTCTATGAATAGTGAAAATTGTGATATATAATTAAAATTTTATTTTATTTTATAATCATTACAATATATTTTGGATTAGTTAAAACTTTTAATTACTTAATTTTAATTTAAAATAATCTAATTTGGAATTTTGAAAATTATTTTATACATGAAATTAGTATAAATACATTTTTGATTTTCAATGGGAAATTGTCTACAAAAATACTTTTTTTCCATTTTACTGATTTTATTTTAAATTAAACTCTACAAATTAATCATTTCAAATATTGAAAAATGGATTCAAAATTTATATTTATAAGTTCCAATTTTTTTAATATGACCATGTTATTCTTGTTCAATATGAGTTGTAACTATGGTAAATTTTTTTACCACTATAAATTGGAAAATGGATATTTTAGGTAAAAAAATAAAATGATAAAGATTATAAAATGAGTATAACATGTGAAAAAATTTAAATTTATGATTAAACGTTGACACATAACATATAAGGATAAAATTTAAGTTGTTCAATGGACACTTATCTAGGAAAATTACCTCTGTATATTTAAATCAAAGAAAGGTAAAAAATCACCTTCTTTGTCTTAGATATATATTCTACTTCCTCATAAAGACCAAATTAGTTTATGAATAATATAAAATGTTAAATTTAGATTATTTTTTTATTTTAATGATATTAATTAGTTTTTAATTATTATTAGTGAAATAATATCCTTTAATGATTATGAAACACATATGCAGTTCTAGTGAAAGTGGTTGAAAAATCAATAAAATGAAATTAATTAAAATGATAAGAATAAATAAAAGATAAAAATAAAATAAATAATCATTTTATATTTATATCACTATCATAATAATCCAAGGGT
Organism: Viscum album; assembly: GCA_963277665.1. Lineage (NCBI taxonomy): Eukaryota > Viridiplantae > Streptophyta > Magnoliopsida > Santalales > Viscaceae > Viscum > Viscum album. The sequence continues at coordinate 981,855,036 of OY728140.1, read as the reverse complement.
CAAATTATTGTCCATTTGGTGCCACAAATAAAAATATTATGACATTTATAATATTATTTTTCAAGTAATGTTAAAGGTGTCACATTCATGTTTTAGCATCTATAAACTTTTTAACATATATTTTTTCAGAAGATAGATTATACTGTAAATTTTAATATGAATGATAAAATATATATATTCATCATAGTGATTTATTTATTATTTTTAGTGAATAAAAATGTACCTTCAATAATCAAACAATTTTGATAGAGTAATTATTCAAATAATAGAAAAATAAATTAAAATAATTTAAATTAATATAATTTGAGTTAATTAAGGATATAAATGACTTATCTAGGTTATTGTGACAAATAATTTAGATACCCGAAGCTTGACATACATGCACATTACATTAATTTTGTGGAATATTTAATACATAACAAAAAGAAAAACACAAGGATCATAATAGTTTAGTGTCTTTGGAAACTCGAAACATAATCTTATAATCCCGATGAAAGATCTTCAACATCTCCCACAAAGATCTTCCCCTTTTTATTCTTACCTAAAATCTTTATTTATATCCTAGGTAAAATTAAACATATAAAGGGTGAGCTCATATTCTCAATAAGGGAAAGCATGGAGAAAATAAAAAAACCATATACATTTGAACATAAAAACATGAACATAATATTTAAATATCAAAATCATGAGCAAAGACATAAATCATGGAAGTACGTAAGGCATGTATCATAATGGAACACAAACCATGATAAAATAGTATGGGAATAAATCATGTAATTTCGGCAACCATTCAACACTTGTTATGATTTCTACAGTAGCCAAGGCATTGCTGCCAAGACCATCTTAGTGGACAAAGTCCCTTTCTGAATCGTGTTCACTCCTCATTCCAGTCTTGTATCAGTGAACTGTATTAACATACCGTTACAACCATGTCTAACTCATGAGATATAAATCTTTACCCAATTTATTGGAGTGAGATATAGGTCGCACCCATCTCAAAATGAAATCATTCTTACCTGTGCCACAACATGAACATAAATCATTCATCATAACCCAATGACTAAAATGGGTTTCACAAACATCATCCCATTATAACATAATCCATATAAAACAAATAGATATCATTTCATCATAAGAAAATTGAAACCATTTAAATCATAGAGGTATTATACTTGAAACATACACATATGAAATAATGTAATCTTATATGGAAAATGGTTTTGATAAAACACTTGAAATGAATTCATGAGTAAAATATCCTTCCTTCTTCAAAATCATTTTCTTTTCAACAAATTCCATGAAATTTTAAAAGAAAAGGATTTTGTTTAAAATATTCATGAAATCTTGTAGAGTAATCTTCATGAAAATACAGCTTTATAGAATCTTAAAAATCTATTTATGTCGTATAAGTTAAAAAAACATTCTCCTCGTACTTTTGTCAGAAAAGCCAAAAAGTTCCTTGTATGGTAAAAAAGAAATATTCTTTCATAACATGTTATAAAAGTAAAAAATGGGTAAAAAGGAAATTAAACATACATAAAAACACTTTTATAAAACATGTAAATGGATGATAATAAAAATCCCAGTAAATACTTACGAATAATCAATCTCGGATAAAAACGAGATTTGAAAAGTTATCCCTTACCTTAGGTATGATATGCTTCGTACGTATCCTAACATTCTGTGTAATGATTTAAATAATTCCATTTACTTATTAAAAATTAATATTCATTGTTATGATATCATATATGGTTCACTTATGAATTTATATTACTCGTTCTTTTGTAAAATTCATGTTAAAGTAGCGTTTTGGGTAAAATGTTTTATTTATCATATGTGTTTGGACATGTTGTTCTTGATATCATTAATACTTATATCATGATTTAATTACTTATAGAATGTAAATAATGATATATATATATATAATATATTCATTATATATATATAATATAGATAAATGAAATGAAATACACCGTTCATGGAGACGGTAGGCCGTACGTAGCTATGAACACTGTTTTCTTTTCTTTATTGACTTGAATGGAAGTATGTATATGAAATATATATATTTATATATATTTAAACATAAATACAGTAGCCTCATTATGAAATATATTTCATTATTATTCATTATATATACTTTATAATCATTCTTTAATGGTTAATCATGGAAAACGAATATCATCACGTTCATGGAGACGGTAGTCGGTACGTACGCACGAGCGATGATTTCATTGCCATGATCATGGAATTGTATTGAAGTGTATATATAATATTAAATAATCAATATCACTTTAAAATAACCATATATAGTTATTTACTTACACCATTATACCCTTCCATGTAAGGTGATGGTGGAAAACTAATTACACCACGGTTTGGAGACGGTATTCTGTACGTACGCATGCGTAGTGATTTCGTTTTCCGTAGGATGGACAGAAGGTGAAATATGATTTTTTCATATTCATAATGAAAAATAAGTATATTAGTGATATTGATGATATTGCTTTATAATGAAAAAACTAAATACGAAGGAGTTGAAGAAGAAAGAAACTTTAGAGAATCGAAAGAAGAGATTACCTCTTCTTCGGCGGACCTCCTTTAAGCCTTCTATTAGGGAAGTAGAGTTTGTATTTTGAGAATAACAGAACCTCTAGATTGTTTCTAGGGAATTTTAGAAGACAAATGGGCTGGGTTTTGATGAGCTTCAATGCTAAAAAGGGTCTGAATAGAAGAGGGAAGGGGTGCCCTTTTTATAAGGGAGGAGAGGGGCACCTTTGGAAAAAAACAAAATATTATTTTATAATAACGTAATATTCGGTTTATAATAGCTCCAAATTGATTTAATTATAAGCTAAAGTGGGTATGGGTCGAAAGCCTCTCAACCAATAGATTTTAGACAAGTTTAGGTTACAATTTTAACCTTATAATTTAGATTTAACTCTTAGTTAAATAATTTATCTTTTACCATGTCTTCTTGTTTTCTTACACTATATAGTTAATAAACATACTATAACAAGCAAAAATAAACCCAAGTAGTTTATTATTAATATATACATATCCTTATCTAAGTCATTTGGCCGAACCTTAGATTTTTAGGAATAAACTGACAATTAATAATATAATTATTGTTTTAAAAAATATTTTATATCAATTTTGACACTATTTGGTAATTGATTTTTGCGAAACTCATAACAGCATGATTAGTCAGAAAACAGTTAATTAAATAATTAATAACATGTCATATTAACCTATAAAATTAGTGGAATTCATAAAAAGTCTAATATTACATTTATTTGGGTATTTATAACATCAATTATGTCAATATTTCATTAATAAGGTAATTACTGCATCATCATTGTGTAATAAATAAATTAAATTATTTAATGTCTATAAATTATAAATAAAATATCATTATGTAGTAAATATTTTTAGATTTATAATGAATATTTATATTCGAATTTCTCTTATGTATAACCATATATTAAAAATGTTTTAGTTATTAAACATTGATTTTAACTATTTTAAACCTTCTTTAAATAAATTAATAATAAATTTCCTAATCTAATCCATGTTGACAAAAATGGTCATATTTTATTCATAATGTTTTTTTGGTATAATTACAATTATCCAATAGAATTAGGAAATGTGTTAGGGTAATAATAATATGATTTTTACCCTTAATTACCCTATTTAATTTTAATTGTGGTAAATAAAAGTAAAAAGTTATTATTCAACAAAAATTATTTTCTTCTCATTGAACCACATTTTAGTCCTTGATATTAACTGTGTCTTTCTGTTTTTCGAAATTCCACTCTCAGAAATGGTAAAATTATGTTTTATGTGAATTTACAAATTCTCCTAAGAGGTGGGTAAAAGACGGTGAAAAGTTCAGTAAAATTTTTATATATCTAAATTTATTTTAAAATGACTACAATAAATTACATTGAAAATATATTGGTATTATGTATCAATTTTGACCTAAAATAAATTTATATAAAAAAATAATTATTTAAATAAAAATTCGGTTTTTAAATAGTAACCTAGTGTTTTCACTATTCATCAAATATTGAATGATTTCAGAAAAATACCAAAAATTCCTCCTAGACTAATTTCGATATTTCAAATCCAAAAATGAAGTCCATTTCGAAAGATAAAATTAATAAAATTTTAAAAAGTTGGTATTTCTATTCATAATGTCTAGTTTATATAACATATCGTTGTTTAATGAGACTCAGTATTGCGTACAACACACGCTATCCTGGAAGGTCGCAATTGCGTGTAATGAAAGCCAAGTCAGGGATCCGTGTAGTGCAAGCTTCTTTCAGTGTAGCGTATAACACAAGACATCAATAAAATTAAAAATAATAATTCTCATAAAATCTTGGGTTGTTACATTCTACCCCCTTAAAATGAATTTTTCCCTCGAAATTCATAGGTGTTATTAATGGTTTACTACATTATAGTTTCATTAATATAAACACACATCGTAAAAAGGAATACTAAAACTTCATTTTAAAAAGGATAGTTAGAAATGTAATGGTTATCGGTATTAACTCATCACTGCATTTCCACATAGAAGAACATAGGTGGAAATATGCATACGGAAGAAAAATATAACCATCATGTTCTGATGGAGAGTGGTAGAGAACATGGCTATGAAAAATCCAAATATCACAAGGCCATAAATTTTTTATTATCTAAGGTACCATTTGATTCATCGGATAAAAGAGAACTAGGACGACATTTGTGGTTTTCAATATCATTTCCCTAAAGTTGAAAATTTTGAATTATAATAAATACTTACTTGATTTTGGTATAATCTCACCATTGGTCATTCCTTGGAAAATTTCCACTTCATCTCTTAAATAAATGAAAGTGAATTTTTCATTCGCAATGTGTTAGTAGATCAGGTGATAGAATGACGGGTCTTTCCATCTGTCTCAAACAAACGGTTAGCGAAAGTTATCAAATATACACAAGTCCATCTATTGTGAGATTAATCATATTTGGTTCCTTAAATGGACATATACTTCATATATCATACCACTAAAAAAATTAAAACACATTTATACTAACCGGGGAATTCCTGTAGGCCAGTGGTAGGCGATAAAGGCCTATCGCACTTCGGTTGTGGGTTCGATTCCCACAACCTTGTCTGAGTGGATGGGTTGTCACCCGTCCTGCAGGTTATCATTTTTCTAAAACAATACTATTATAACAAAAAGTTAAAGCCTTAATCAATACTATTTAATGTCCCACATAATCAATTCCATTATTTAGGCTTATCCAAAATACTTCTTTCCAAACTCATAGTATGAAGAGAAAGATTACTAAAAAGGTCATATAAAAAGCACATGAATACCATCATTTATCCCTCATATATCTGGTTAGTCGCATTCCAATCATGTGAATACCTTAAACATGTATTCTCTTGAAAAATGAATACCCATTGAACCTTACTGAAAACAAGAATGATGTCAAAAGTTAACTCTTTCCACATACCAGAATCCCAAAAATTATATATACTCAAACAATCATATCACTAAGTCCTTATATCAATCATGAGTTCATGAATACTATCAAGCATTTCATTATCTCCTTATCCCTCCATTATGCGCATATCATATACTTTCCAAAAAAATATATCTGAATAACCTTTCATGGTTACCAGTAACATTCAACATATACATTCAAATTCTTTAGAAAAAACAATAGTGTAACAATCCTTATATGTGTGTTTATTACATAGTACCATTACCTATACTACATAACTCTTGATAAACATAAATCATTACACTACCTTCTTAAACCACTGACTGAGCTTCGTCTTTTCTTTCATCTCATATATCATTTGTAGTCTCTTCATCATAATAAACATAAATACTACCCAAACGACCATGATGATTCTCATTATGAGATTTTCCATCAGGGCATTGGTTTGAATAATTCCCATACATCCCACATTGAAAACATTTAATCATTACTGATGTCATAGAAATACCATTATCCTTGTCCATGGTGTTAACTGAACCTTTTCCTTTGCACTTACTGGCTTTGTGTTATTCTTTTCCACACCCAAAGCATCTTCCAGTTCATTTGAAACAGTCTCCCTGATGCCTCTTCCCACATGATTTACATGATGTAAATTGAACTTTCATTCCTCTATGATCATCATGAAAATCCATCTTTCTCTTATTATCTAAGTCGGGAAACTTTTAGAAGTCGAGATTATTGATCATATTATGAGATTTATGATTAGGAATAAAAACAATTTTCCCCCCTCCAAATCCCATTTCATTTTCTTGATCATAAAGAATATCATTCCCTTGTCTATCATATTCTCCATTATTGGGAATCATCATGTTTCCAGCCATTTTCTAAAACTCAAAAAAATGGTGTGAGAGGCAAAAATCATGCAAGGTAAAACAACATAATAAAGGGGGATTACCTTCAATCTCTAACTTCTTTGATTAAATTCTACGATGGTTACCATAATTATAGGACTATAACCTATACATATAGATAACCTTAAGAACATCCATAGACATACCTTAGAAATATCTCTAGGGATCTCAATAAAGTTTTCGCATCCTAGTTTCCAAAGGTTAACTAATCCTTTCCTCTGATACCAACTGTTGAGACCCGAATCTTGACATACATGGACATTATATTACTTTTGTGGAATACTTAATACATAACAAAAACCAAAACTCAAGGATCATAATAGTTCAGTGTCTTTGGAAACTCAGAACATAATCTTCTAATCTTGGTGAACAATCTTCAACATCTCCAACAAAGATCATCCCCTTTTTTTCTTACATAAATCCGTTCTTTATATCCTGGGGAAAATAAAAAATATAAAGGGTGAGCTCAAATGCTCATTAAGGGTATGAATGGAGAATATAAAACAAACCATATAAATTTGAACATAAAAACATGAACATAATGTTTAAACATCAAAATATTGAGCAAAGACATAAATCATGGAAGTACGTAAGGCATGTATCATAATGGAACATAAATCTTGATAAAATAGAATGGGAATAAATCATGTAATTGTGGAAACAATTCAACACTTGTTATGATTTCCATAGTAGCCAAGGCATTGCTGCCATGACCATCTTAGTGGACAAAGTCCCCTTCTGAATCGAGTTCACTCCTCGTTCCAGTCCTGTATCACTGAACCGGATTAACATACAGTTCCAGCCATGTATATCTCATGAGATATAAATATTTACCCAATTCATTGGAGAGAGATATAGGTCCCACCAATCTCATAATGAAATCATTCTTACATGTTCCACAACATGAACATAAATCATTCATCATAACCCAAAGAATAAAATGAGTTTCATAAACAACATCCCATTATAACATAATCCATATAAAAAAAATGGATTTCATTTCATCATAAGAAAAGTGAAACAATGTAAATCATAGAGACATTATACTTGAAACATACACATATGAAATAATTTAACCATAGATGGAAAAAGGTTTTGATAAAACACTAGAAATTAATTCTTTAGGAAAATATCCTTTCTTTATCAAAATCATTTTATTTTCTCAAAATTCAATTAAATTTTAAAAGAAAATGATTTTGTTTAAAATATTCATGAAATATTGTAGAGTATTCTTCATGAAAATACGTCGTTATAAAATCATAAAAATCTATTCATGTCGTATAAGTAAAAAAACATTATCCTCGAACTTTTGTCAGAAAAGTCAAAAAGTTCCTCGTATGGTAAACAAAAGAAATATTCCTTTCATAACATGTGGTAAAGGTCAAAATGGGTAAAAGGGACTTTAAAAATACATAAAAACACTTTTATAAAATATTTACATGGATGATAACAATTACCATAGTAAATACTTACGAATAATCAATCTTAGATAAAAACGAGATTGGAAAAGTTATCCCTTACCTTAGGTCTGATATGCTTCATACGTATCCAAAACTCCTGTATAATGATTTAAATAATGTCATTGACTTATTAAAGAATCATATTCATTGTTATGATATCATATATGGTTCACTTATGATTTTATATTACCCGTTCTTTTGAAAATTTCATGTTAAAGCAGCATTTTGGGTAAAATGTTTTTTTATCGTACGTGTTGGGACATGTTGTTCTTGATATCATTACTAATTATATCATCATTTAATTAATTCCATAATTTAAATCATGATATATATATATATCATATATATTCAGTATATATATATATATAATATAGATAAATTAAATTAAATACACCGTTCATGTAGACGGTAGGCCGTATGTATGCATGAACACTATTTTCTTTTCCTTATTGACATGAATGGAAGTAAGTAGATGAAATATATATATATATATATAAATAAATCCAGTAGCTTCATTATGGCATATATTTCGTTTTTATTCATTATATAAAATTTAAAATCATTTTTTAATGGTTAATCATGGAAAATGAATCTCATCGCGTTCATGGAGACGGTAGTCCGTACGTACGCACAAGCGATGATATCATTCCCATGATCATGGAATTGTATTGAAGTGTATATATAATATTACAGAATCAAAATAACTTTACAATAACCATATATAGTTATTTATTTACACGATTATACCCATCCATGTAAGGTGGTTGTAGAAAAACTTATTACACCACGGCGTGGAGACGGTATTCCGTACGTATGCACGCGTGGTGATTTTGTTTTCCATAGGATGGATAGAAGGGGAAATAGGGTTATTTCATATTCATAATAACATATCAGTATATGAGTGACACTGATGTTATACCTTTACAATGAAACAACTAAATAATAAGGTGTTGAAGAAGAAAGAAAATTTAGAGAATCGAAAGAAGAGATTGCCTCTTCTTCCACACACCGCCTTTAGGCCTTCTCTTAAGAAAATAGAGTTGGTATTTTGAGAAGACCATAAAATCCAGAATGTTTCTAGGGAAGTGGAGAAGAGAAATGGTCAGGGGATGGCTGATCTTCAATGCTCAAAAGGGTGTTAAGTAAAGAGGGAAGGGGTGCCCTTTTTATTAGGGAGGAGAGGGGAACCTTTAGAAAAACTCAAAATATTATTTTATAATAAAGTAATATTCGGTTTATAATAGCTCCAAATTGATTTATTTAAAATCTAAAGAGTGGATGGGTGTATATCCTCTCATCTAATATATTTTAGATAAGTTTAGTTTACAATTTTAACCTTATCATTTTGATTTAACTCTAGGTTAAATAATTTATCTTTTACTGTGTCTTCTTGTTTTCTTACACTCTATGGTTAATAAATATACTATAATAATCCAAACTAACCCCAATTGGTTCATTATTAATATATAAATCCTTGTCTAATTCATGTTTCTGAACTAAGTATTTTAGGAATAAAATATCAATTAAAAATATAATATTTGTTTTAAAAACTATTTTATGTCAATTTTGACACTATTTGGTAATGGATTTATTTGAAACTTATAACAGCATGATTAGTTCGAAAAAAGTTAATTAAATCAATAATAACATGTCTTATTAACTTATAAAATTAGTGTAATTCATAAAAAGTTTAAAATTACATTTATTTGGGTATTTATAACATCAATTATGTTAATATTTCATTAATAAGGTAATTACTACATCATCATTGTGTAATAAATAAATTAAATTATTTAATATCTAAAAATTATTAATAAAATACCATTATATAGGAAATATTTTCATCTTTCTAATGAATATTTATTGTCGGATTTATCGTATGAATAACCCTATATTAAAAATGATTTAGTTATTAAATGTTGATTTTAATTATTTTAACCCTTCTTTAAATAAATTAATATAAAATGTCATAATCCAATCCAAGTAGACCTAAATGGTCATATTTTATTCCTAAGGTTGTTTTGGTTGAATTACACTTATCCAATAGAATTAGAACATGTGTTAGGGTTATAATAATATCATTTTTTCCCTTAATTACCCTGTTTACTTTTAACTGTGGTAAATAAAAGTAAAAAGTTACTATTCTCCAAAAATTATTTTCGTCTCATTGAACCACATTTTAGTTCTTGATATTAACCGTGTCTCTCGGATTTTTGAAATTTTAATCACAGAAGTGGTAAAATTATTTTTTATGTGAATTTACAAATTCTCCTAGGAGGTGGGTAAAAGACGGTGAAAATTTCAATAAAATTTTTATATATCTATAATTATGATAAAATTACTCAATGAATTACATTGAACTTATATAGGTATTATATATCAATTTTGACCTAATATAAATTCATATAAAATAAATAACTATTTAAATAAAAAGTCGTTTTTTAAATAGTAACCTAGTGTTTTCACTATTCATCAAAAATTGAAAGTTTTCAGAAAAATACCAAAAATTCACCCTAGGCTAATTTCGATATTCCGAATCCAAAAATGAATTCCATTTCGAAAGATAAAATTTATAAAATTTTAAAATGTGGGTATTACTATTCATAACGGCTAGTTTATATAACATATCGTTGTTTAGTGAAACTCAGTATTGCGTACAACAAACGCTATCGTGGAAGGTAGCCATTGCGTGTAATGTAAGCCAAGTCAGGGATGCGTGTAGTGAAATCTCCTTTTGGTGTAGTATATAACACAAGACATCAATAAAATTAAAAAGAATAATTTAAAAAAATCTTGGGTTGTTACAAATTATGGTTGTACTAAATTGTTTTTCATAAAGTAAATTTTTTATTCAAATATTCTTAATGTTAATTTATCAAATAGTGTCAAATATGTCCCTAATGATAATTTAGGAAAATAATATTTTATTATTTTATTTAAAAATAATAATGTCATGAAAAAATAAAAAAGTTATTATTATATGTTCTAAAATATCATTAATTTAATATTTACGTATAATTCATACAATATAATTAAAAATTAAATTTTATAATATTATATAATATTTCAACATAAAAAAAGTAAAATGGGCTAACTAATTGTTAATTAAAATGAATGGTTCAAAATAATATGAAAAGATGTCAACAATATATTGGTTAGTGAAATTAAATCTCAATATTGTTTAAAAGGGAACCTACTATATATTATCTTCAACTTAAATTGAGCATTAAATCAAATAAAATTCTAAAAATTTATATTCTGCACCTTACTATCAACATTTTAGAGGTTATTGTTTTCTCAAATAACCAACTCTAGAGTCCTTTAGAGGAGATCTAAAGAAGTCGATTTGAAGAAGAGGAAATCGCTCCAACGGATCAATCATTTTTTCTACTATTATATACCTAATATAACTATATTATATATATCATACAATAATAACTTAATTATCATAAATATATTTTATTTTTATTATTATAATTAACATCCCATTGAATAATAAATAAAAGTGTCGCTTCTGTGTATGTACAACTTACCATCTCCATTTAGCGATAAAATTCATTTTCCATCATGGTCATTTTACTGTGAGAATTATGATGGGTTTAATGTATATATTTGATAATTATGAAATAATTGTACTTCTATATTGATAATATCATATTTACCTTTTTACCACTTAACCTTTTATGAAATTATAACGCCACTTGTGCATTTGTATAAATTATTATCTCCATGATGTGATGTGATTTATTTTCTTATATATCACATATATGGAAAAAATAATGTATTTTATGAATGTATATGATATTTATATATAATAAAAATTCTTTAATAATGAAAATATATAATATTTGTTTCTTTCATTTCATATGAAATGAATATGAAAACTATATTCATGCGTATATACAGACTACCATCTCTATGAATTGTGTATTTAAAATCTATATTTTATATATTATTATAAACACATTTGTACTGAATATATGGGATATTTATATCATTTTTACCATTATAGATACTTTTAAATAAATATATTTTTAATATGAACAAAAATATAATAAATCAAGTCACATGAATGAAATAAAGCCGTTATTAACCGAAAAGTAACATTAACATGAATTTTTTGATAAATGGGAAATAAATGAATATAGGTAAAGAATATATGGTATTATATAATTTAATATAGTTTTTTAATATATTTATAATAATCATATATTTATTATATAAGCGGGTTTAATTAGTTTGACGAAATCTAGGACATATGCTTATCGATTTTTTTCACTCATTTATTTTTGTGGGACACATACATTATATACTACCTATTTCTTTAAATGGATTATAAAATTTAAATGAATGTATTTTATGAGCCATATATATACGATTATGGTATATTCATATCCATACTATTTTTTTCTTTCAGAAGGAAAATTACTCTACCTATTACAACGTAATGATTGTTTATTTCATAATCTTATATATATTTGGGATTGTTTCATTTTAAATCACCATTGTGGAATACTTATCTTCCATGTAAATTTTTTCTAAAAATATAAAAAATGTTTTTTACTATTCTTCTATGAATATTTCAGACAATATTACCCATGTTTGACTTCTTATGAAGTGGTTTGAAAATAATATTTTTTTTCATTTTCTAGACATGTTTCATTTTGAACTTACCAAAAAAATACATGGAAGGAATGTTTTTTCATATTATATGTTATGAATAAATTTTTCTACTTTCATGACACCTAATTACTTTGATCTTCCATTGAAATCATACAAGGCTATTTTAAATGAAATTTTATTTTTTTAAATGGTATGTAATTGTAAGAAAATATAATTATTTTAAAGAAGAAAGTATATTTTCTTAAATAACTATTTTGATATTATCTCTAAATATTATTTTTCATCAATGATAACATTATTTATTATCACTCATGATTTAATGATGATATTGTAAAATGAAATTATCCCTATTATTCTGATGTTTGGTTTATGATTATTATTGGATGATATTTATGAAACTCATTTGTTTTCCATCTATTATGTTATGATTAAATAATTTTAATGAAAACCATTTCATTCCATGGGTTCTGATATGATGAATGTTTTATGTTATTATTGAAAAAACATGTATGGTAAAATTATGTGACTAGTGGGACCTATATCTCCCTACAATGCATTGCGTAGATATTTATATCTAATGTGATAGTGATTATTGGAAGATGAAGTGAACTCGGTTTGGTAAAACCTGAATGGAATGGGAAGTGAACTCGGTTTAATAATAAATGAATAGAATAGGAGTATACTCAATTCAGTAATATATTAATGGAATGGGAGTAAAATTTTATTAGAAATGCATGACTAGAATGGGTATTGAACATAGTTCCGAAAAGGACTTTTTCCATAATAATGGTCATGGAATTGAGGCTTGAAAAATATGGAAATAATTTTCTTTGCTTATGTGTATTCCAAAATTGCATGTCTTATTTTATGATCCCTGAAAACACTTTCTTTGTTTATTTACGAACTTATATTATTTTTTCCACAACACAATATCATGATTTTTGATATACATGTCAGAATTCAAATTTTATTTATGTACTTATGCTTTATGATTATGTAATGGTTGTTATCTTATTAGTGAAACATTACTGAATATCAGTGATCACCCTTCTCACAAAATTATATTTTTGAGGTTTTAATGAAATATTATATGTTGGATTACTATAGATAAATGTTAATTAAGTGAAATATTGTTGAATACTCAAAAAACTATAAGTTTGATTTCTATTTTTCTAAAGGCACTAAACTAATATGGTCTTTGAGAGTGTTTTTGTGAAATATTATGCAAAATGGCATACTGTTAATGTACATTATTCCTGGGTCATTATATAGGGTCTAATGAGATAATTAAGGAGACTATAACCACTTTTTAAGAGTAATCCAAAGAAGTTAAAACAATAATTAATGTAAGATGTATAAATAAAAAAAATTAGAAACAAATCCCTTCCCAAAACTAGGTGCATACCCAGAACCAATAGTAAATATTCCATGTCATGTCATCTAGTTTCATGTGTAAAGAAAACCCAAAAATAAATACAACATAAAAAATCCCCAAAATGGTACTTCTCACTAGGTATGAATCCCCCATCGAATCACATCCCTAATCCCCATTAAAACTATCTTGGGTGGGTCCTTTACCCATTACAAGACCTACAACCATCTTGTCTTCTCATGTAACCAATGGTGGTACTAGAAGGATGTGTGTTCATTGTTTTAGGACACCGCCAATAGTGTATACAAAATATATAGTCTAAAAAAACTTTTCTATAAAATAATTGTACTACTAGAGAAAAAAAGGATTAACCAAATCTTTTTCATTAATATATTTACAAAACCCACATACATCATTAGTTCTACAAACTACCCATATTCATCAACATTCACTTTGGTCCATATTGCTTATCTAAACTCTACATAGGTGAGTCAAGTTCCATACACCACACATATAATTATTGCTCAATACAATATACATATCATCTTACTTCCCCAAAATCTAGACAAAAAAATAGAGATTTACATGTCCTACCATAGATCACCTAATATTGTTCTATATAAATGGTTTCATGGAAACTAATATTGTAGGAGAACACAATAAGATCATGTTTTCCCACCCAAGTCCCACAAAATTCAATGACACGTGATCTCAATATGTCCTTGAGTACCTTAATAGTATGCCCAATATTTCCATCAATCTAATGGTAAAAATCATGTTCCATAAAATGGGTTACTGGGCACCTTTGACAACTCATTGTAAAAGTGTGAAGTAAAACATTGATGACTATCTAAAAATATAGTTTATGGTACCCTATAAAGCCATTCTATCATTTGAAAATATATTTCACTCAACTGGTCCATAGTAAAATAGTTTCAGAATGGAAAGAAATGGGACACCCTGAAAAACATAATCATAACCTCCCATATAGAATCCTTATTCTATGGATTCCTCAGAATACCCACCAAAAAATCCATTGAAACATCATCAGAATTCTATTATGGAAACTGACATGGTTGTAAAAACCACTTAGTCGTCGATCCATGGAATATACCTAATGATTTTTCTGGAATCAAATCATGAAACATTAAACAATTTTTTTAATTCCTAGACACAAATATAGTTCATTAAGGTTATGATTATTTTCGTTTATCCATGCTCTACCTCCCACTTATAGGCATAAAAAACATGCATCACTTCATTCTAAATACTTGTGGGTAGAAAAAAAATTCCATGGACATAAATTATACAATCCTCATTTGTTTTATAGTCTACATATGACACCCAAATTTCAAGGATTTCCCTCAAATCCAAATACCACATATCCTCATACACCCTCTCCTTGATCTGGATTAGATGTGTATACAAAAATGAATATTTTAATTGGTTCATGTACCCCTAATCCTCCTAAATCAATATATGAATATTCTAAAATAAACACATCATCTTCCACTCAAAACTAGAATCATGAAATACCTGGTCTATTTGTCTCAACTTAAAGCATTCGAAATACTATTAACATTTCATTGGGAATGGCCAAACTAAAAATCAAAATATATCATTTGGTTGACTGACATTCTATGTTAGAGTTTGAAATCCTATTGAGAAAATATATAGTTCATGATGTTTTGGTATTTATTCATTATATATCATTCCCCCAATTGGTAGAACATCCAACACTTATGGACATGTAGAACCACAACCCAAAAGAGATATGTGTATGGTAACTTCATTCATATAGAGTCAACTGTTGGGATACAAAATCCACAACTTGTTCTCATTGCAATAGATCTTCCCCCAGATGAATACCATATTAATAAAAAATAGGGTATACTCTTTACATGGATCAATTAGGATCTAAATCATTGTATTAGGTATCTACTTTATCAAATCTTTGAAATAATTCTCCCATTCTATAGACCACCCAAAATTGAACCCCTTTTAGGTTAAGTACAAAAGGGTTACTACCAAGAATGAAATTTCCTTGATGAAACTCGAGTTCTAATACTCAAAAACCAAAATAAAATTAGAAAAAAGACATTAATGTGACTATCCCAATATATAACTTATTTTACTTTATCAAGGTCCACAAATATACCATCGTCTAAGAAAATTTTACCCATAAAATGTACCTTGTCGATCAGGAACTGGACCATGAATATCTTGGAAGGTATCCGAGACACTTTTAGGGTAACCATGATGATGCTATGTTTTTTTCATTATCATCATCAGTCTTAGAGTACACCGTGATGTATTTGATTAATTAAAACAGTACTTATTTTCCACTAATGTCACCTCAAAATAAAGGGATACATTAAAATATCAAAATTCTTGGGATTCTCTACCCAAATTTATCTTAAAAACAATAAAATACTAGACATAAAGCGGGATTTATTACAAAAAAAACTCACCAAATATTCAAAAAAAATCCAAAAGGCTTGTCCCAACATTCCCCTTATCATTACATCCATTAATCGATTTGGATTTATATAGAACATCCATAGTGATTTACATAGATAAAATAATGATTTATCACACTAATATGAAACTAAACAATCTCTATCAAAACCATAACTTCCCATAGAAATAAAAAATAAAATAGAAGATTCTTATCTCAAGAAAATAAATCACCAGTTCCAAGTGAAATTAGTCCTCCTCAGTATGTTCCCACATCTAGACCTTATAAGACACACTGAGGTCATGCACATTCTTCTGATCACTCACAGACATTGACTCCAGATCACAGGATTCATACATCAATGGAGCAAGGCCCAAACACCATATTACACAGCTGACCATAAATCTTATTCTACCAACAACAATTGACTAAAGGTATTATCAATGTTCCAATCAAACAACCCAAACCATTAAAAACACCTACTACATTACCACCCTCACCGCAAGTTTCACTTCAATAACAATAGAGTATTTCCATTAATTGATCAAACATATCATGTACATCCAATTTAATCACAAATAATAGGGTTTAAATGTTGTAAAACAAATAAGGTTTAGACACACAAACAATCCTACTCCTTATAAAACTAACCTTATAACAAACCATAGGTACTCATGTAACTCTCTATGAAGAAACTAAGGCACAAATATTAATTTTTTACCAAATCATATAGTCACCCCCATCCATAAATATCATATCTAAATCATCCATCTGGATTATCATTAAAATGAACCTATAATAATACGAAAACCTCCCTTGGAGTTACCCTTGATTTCAAAAACTGGAGACTTTATCACCTAATAAAATATTCTAGACCCACCCAAGTAATCACTATTATTATCCACTAAAAAAATCACGAAACACCATCTTTTTCCTTGCAATCCCAATATAGTTCTCAATATATTTGACCTCTATCATGGGAAAACCATGAAAATAAAACAATATAATCACCCTAAATTATAGTATTTCCATGAAAGTGCCACTAGATCTACATCTAATCCATACACAAAGGACATCACACAAGTCACCTTAAATTGTGGAAATCCTATCCCAATTCTGAAACACACTGCGTCTAGAGAACCTAAATTACAATATAATCTCAGTTCCACACCCCTAACTACACAATTACCACTAATTATACCATGATACAAGAGCCCAATCTTTATGTCCTAATGTACAACCAGCACGGTCACAACCCACATGGGTTACAAAATCCACCTTACTAGAAGAAATATCAAAACCCCAAGGCTACAATAATAATGTATGAATAACATGGAACACCCTTTTACTCATACATAAAAAACTCATAAAGGCCTCTTGACCCATAACAACGGTATAATAATAGGGAAATATCACATCCCAAACCACCCATTAAAAGTCCCTAATAGGAAAATAAGGAATACTCACTATTGTGTTCCCAAAAAGTCCCATCATTATGAAATCTTCTACAATTAACAAAACCCTTTGGAAACCCAAGAATTCAAATTTTAATCATTCCTTTTACTGTATGTTTTTATGGACCATGTTTTGTTAGAATTCATACGTGAAAATATTTTCATTAATAAAAATTATAAAGTATGATAAATGGGAACAAACCTTAAACATAAAATATATTATGAGACATAAACAATATAAACAGTATATACTATCCAAACAGACTTGATCACATCTCTATTAGTACCTTAACAACCCCAATCCCGGTCCATGGAAAAAAAATCTAAATCCTATCTTACATAAACACATGACATGAAATAGAATCTCTTTTAAACCATTTCACATTCACCCACACAAATTCCACCCATTTTTTGAACTCTTTTAACCATTTGAAAAAGTCATTCAATTTTTTATAATTTTGAAACATCTATATTAGGAAAAATTTATTTAAAAACATATGATTAATTGACAAATTCATTTCTGATACCCATATATCTAATAATAAGACATTTTCCCATGTGTATCAAAGATTATGAATTCTGCATAAATCCCTAATTCCCAAAAAATGATTCATGCAAACAAAAACATCATGAAATTTAATCCCATGAGAAAAATATCCTAAAAAATTGACATCACAAATCAAAATAATAACTCAACGTGAAATAAAAATCATCCATAATAATGAACATTAAGAACAAGAATCACAACATTAGTACTTGGCTTATTCCCCTTACACGGGTTATATAATCCAATTTATGTTCTCATTTATGAGGACCAACACATCCTAATAACATTCATAACATTAAAAATAGAAATAAATAATATAAAATAAAATTCAATATCACCACATTGTAACACCCATGACCAGGAGCCACTAAACTAGTTACCCAATGAGGTGTACTACATGACCTCTAAAATGCATCCCGGAATTCATGGGGATTCCAAGTAAAGATAATGGTCTAATTAGACTAGTGGGGAGATGAAAACCACATTATCAGAGTAAGAAAAATAAGATAAAACTAGGAAAAAGAGAATCTGTATAATCAATAAAAATGAATCATAAATCCATTTCCAAAAAAATGGGTATATTCCAAAAATAAACAGTAAATATTCCATGTCATGTCATCTAGTGCATAGTATAAAATAAAATAACAAAATAAATACAATAAGACGAATCAAAAAATATGTCTTAAAACCAAGTTTGGATCCCTCGTACATTCACATTTCTTATCACCACGACATTTACATAGCATAGGGCCTTTAGCCTTATCCTTCCCTATAACCATGATTTCTTCTTGATTACGAAGTATTGGATTTAGAATGGTGTGTGTATAACATATTATTCCACCATCAATGGTGTCTACAAACATTAAAGTATAAATAATAGTTCATGAAAATGTATGATAAAAATAGATAAACAAAGGATAAACCAAGTCTCATTCATTAACAGATTTACATCAACCATTTTCTTTATTAGTTCCATGATTTTTACATATTCACCAACACTCACAAAGGCCCATACCGGTAATCTAATCTATTCATAGTGATCATATTTAATTTACATAATTGGGATAATAATTTCAAAAAACAAAATACATATCATCAACCATTAGATCACTATCCTTGGATACCATAAAACGTGCATTCCTTAGGGGAATATAGGCTCATTTTGACACCTTAACACATACAATACTGGGGTGGGTCCTAGAGAAATTTTTTATCATGAACAGTGGTGGGATCTTTGGACTAATACCAACATAAAACACATATTCATGTATACATGATTATCAAATGATATATCACATTTTCTTTTTTCATACCATTAATCTTTAAACAAAACCATGTTAAACTAAACATCCCTGTATGAAATGTTAAAAAACTAGACACATTTATGAATGGTTTTTTTCACAAACCCATATATGTTGAATTATTGAACTTATTTATCATATGTTATATCTCATAAATCCTTTAATTTTAAATTTAATGACGCATTTCAATGCTAAAAGATGAGACACACCCCAAGGGTGTCCTTTATCCTGACTTAATTATTCTCAATGGGATCTTACGGGAATCTTTAGTGGTTCAATTCAATATTTAATCAACCAATTGATCATTGAAATACAAGGAAACCAAATTGAGAAAAATATGATACCACAAAATGACTACAAATACCTAAATTTGAACATTACGACTGTGCGATAAAAATGTATACCACCTAACTCATGTTAAAAGATCAATGCTCAGTTAATCATCAAAAATGACATGAACTCAATCCCCATTTAAATTAAAACTATATAAATATGATATAAAATATATATTTATGGATTTGGAAGGTGAAAAATAACTACCAATGATTAAAACTGAAAAATAGAAGTAATTGAAGTGTTAGACATACCAAGTGCTTTGATCTTCACCCAAGAACACTCCAAATAACATAGAATCAAAGGGATAAATATCTCTTAAATGTTTTGGAGGGTTTTTTGTACCGATTTCAAATTTATAAATAATTAGGGATAAATTCATGTGGTATTTCATAAATCCTAAGGTGAAAAATGGTAAAATAGCCATTTTTAGAGGCATGTATTATTTGGATAAATGGTTGGCTGAATCGTGCACCAACCATGCGGCTCCCTCAGTGCAAGAGGAGCCTCAGTCAAACGTTGTTCTGGGAAGACAGTATGGTTTGAAAAAATTTGTGTCGGGCATGGGGGATGGATTTTCCCAATACCACACTATTTGGTCCCACACCATGAATTGTTTTACCATCATTCCACCACCCCTCTATAGTTTACATTCTTCTGGATCATTTTTAACACTAATTTTAAACCCACCATGAAACCTACACTAGTTGGCCAATGTTCCTCCTCTTTAACATATTAAACCCCTAGGAACAACCAAGACTCCTAATATTCTCATAAAACATTTCATTAACCATTAAAATAAATTTAAACCAATATATAAACAAAATAAACATCATTAGATGTTTGGGATATTATATTCATCCTTAATGATAATTTTAATATTATAGAAAGAGAACAATATAAATCATGTAAGGTATTAAAACAATTTATCATTAAAAAATAACATGAGAATTAAATATTTTATAATGAATTTAAAAAATAAATCTTTTTTTCAAAAGGAATGTAGTGATAGAAAGGTAAATATAATGGTATAATTCCATTTAAGCAATTTTATTTTTCAAATATTTGGATATTTTTAGTAAATTTTCCCCATAAACATCAATTGGAAGAACATGAAAACAAATTTTAAATGAATTTAAGAATAAATAATGGAGAAATCAATCATAACATGTAGATATTATTAAAAGAAAATTGAATGTTCAATAATTTGAAAAAGAATTCATTTAAAAAAAATAATTCCAAATCTAATAGTGAGGAGAATTAATGATAGAAATAATACTTGATGGATAAAGGGATAAGGGATTTTATAACTACGTCAAATCATCCCAAATATCAAATGAGTGAATTGGAAAAAAGTAGTAATGAAGAAATTTATTGATTTAATAAGGAGATTCTTAAAGAGTTTTAATTATGTATTGAAATTATAGTGATATTGATGGTAAATAAGAGCCTTGAAAGGAAAAATAAAACAATAAAATCGTATAATAATTCCTTGAATTTTTTTGAAGAGTGGAATTCTTAATATTATATTGATATGTATATTGATGACATATTAAAAATTGGTGGTCCCATTTATATCCTTGACTTTTGGATAAAAACGCCTAAGACTAGGACATTCAATCTCTTTTTAAATAATTAGAAATTAAAATAAATTATGGTTAATGTAATTTCATGGGAAAACATCCTCGATAATAAATCGTCTTGTTTTTTTCATATTAAATCATTTATGATGGTGAAGGATCAATACCAGAAAAATGTGTTGAAAATTATAACCTGAAACCAGAAGATTATATTAGGGTACAATGGAACACTAATTTTGGTACCTAATAAATATACATGTATTTTTGTTTAAATATAAATGGGAAAAAGTAATTCATTACATCACCCATGAAGGTGGAATGAAAAATTTAGAATTAAAATGAGGATGATGAATGCTGTAGAGAAAAGGAGGTGCTGAATTAAGTGAATACCCATCCTAAAAAAAGGAGAAGTCATGTTGAAAGAGATATCCCCCAATATTTATTATACTCCGAAATAAGGAAATTCAAAATCCATGAATCAAGAAAAGGTAGATTTTGAGAAACCTATCTATTATCCATGAAGATTTTTCATTTAATTCACGTTTAAATACAACATAATTATTATCCCCAATATAATAGTTATAATATTCAACCCGAACTATATATAATTGATTGGATGAAAAAAGAAAAAATAGTTTAGTTTTCCTGGTAAACTAGATATGAACCTGCCTCCCATTTTCACTAAAATAAAATATAAAAACTACTGAATGTAATTATCATACATCCTTGAACACATTCAAAGATTCATTCTTCATATCAAAAGTAATGAAAACCAAATAAGAGTTAGATAAAATATTTCGTAAGGATTTTTATAATGGAAAATGTTATGAGTAAATAAGGAATAATTAATATTGTAAGTCAAATAAATGAAAACAGAAGACAATTAATAAATAACTTGAGCATACAAAATAAAATGGATGAATTGAATAACGATAAAATAATTCCACATAAATAATCACATGGACCTGATACTTATCCATGTATATAATAACAATTCAAATAATCATATGGATATTAATAACTAAATTAATAATTGTGGAATGCATTGTTTCATAAATCCTAAATATATGTTTTGGCCCCATGCGTATATATATTTCATAAATTTGTAAGGGTCGGAAAAATAACCAAAATATTTTGTCTCATTTGACATAACAATGCATCGAGGGGCTATAGAGGTCCCATACCTTCAATTTCTATATCTAATTAATTCAACGTATGAATGGTGTGACTAGAAAACAATACATATTAAACATAAATATCCATATAGGAAAACTAGCCAAGAAATGTTAATACTTTCCCTATCAAACATATCATAAACTATCATAAAAATAATAAAGATGTCGTTATTATAACATATACCCATTTTTTGTAAAAAAAAAAATTGTTATTTTTATTAGTGATCATAATTATAATTAAAAATATTGTTAACTACATTCTTGTGGAAACAAACCCTTTTCATTTTGAAATCAACCTTTAATAAAGTGAAATTTTATAAACTTCATGGAAAATATTTTATCTGATAAAAACATAGTAAAATTATTTAGTAAGGTTCAATTAATTATGTTTTAATGGTGGAAGGAAATCATTTTCATTCCGTATAAGTTAATAAATATTTATTTCACACATTTATTTGAAAAGTAAAAAAGTGTATCACTAGAAAAAATGATAGGAAGAATAATTTTAAACAATTTTTTAAACCCAAAAATAATTGGAAAATTTGATTTAAATAATCTTTATAACATTATTAAAACATTGTTTACACAATTTTAAATATAATATAGATATGAAAGAAAAACATTCTAGGCCAAGTATAAAAATCGAGTAGATTTTCTTTAAAAACCATTATTTCAATATCTAAAGATGATAATGAGTAGAAAATAAATGAAGAAATAAAATTTTATAAATAACCATTTGAGAATATAATATAATGAGTTTCAGATTGAAATAACAAATAATTTTTTTTTCATTACATACTTCAATATAAATAGTCTAAAATAATGATTAGAATGTGAAATAAGCTGTTACGAATTTGATAGCTTTTTAATCTTTAGCCTCATTGTTAAAAAATTAAAATGAAACATTGAATATCATGAACATATGAATATTATTAATATAACAATTAAATTGTGCAGTATAAATATTCTATAAAATAAATTTAGTTCCCAATATAAAATATTCCTCAGTGAATGGAATTTTATATGAAAACAGACAAATTATGTTTGACTTCTATTATATGTGCCTAAAATTCCTATATAATAAATTTATAATTAGGATAAATATATACTAGAACGATAAATTTGTATATATAATTCAATATAACGTTTACTTATTTCCTTTTATCATCCATTTATTAAGAAGTATTTATTTAAATCAAAATTGTATTTAACAACTGATTCCTTTTTCATGTATGTTTTGATTCGATGATTTTGTTCCTTGTAAATAGATCATGGTTTCTATTAGCTGAATAATTTTTTTCATTGGATATATATATTATATATATCAAATATATTTATATTTATTTTCTTCTATAAAATTTAAACATAGAAAAATTAATTACACCACTAATGTAGACGACATGTCATATGTATGTATTAATATTGTTTTAACATTTAAACAGATGGTAGGAATGAAATATAAATTAAAATTAAAATTTAATAGATAATTTTTAAATCATATATAAATTTTATATTCATCAAATATATCCATATTAACATCAATTTAATGATGAAAATAATAATGTATCACATCACTTCAATGAGGTGGTAGTCCATACGTACAAATGAGCGACACTATTATATTCCCAAAGATAGGATGTAATAAAGGTATGTATGATATTATTTAATCATAAGATTAACTATTTCATAAAGGTAATAAACAATCACTATTTTTTTATAAGAATCCTTGTGATGTTGTAATAAAAAAAACTTACACTGTTGATGATTAGTCAAAAAAATGGAAGAGTGGAGTATATTTATTTTCCAGGCATGGAAAACAAATTGAAATTGATTATCTATTAATCATAATAAAATAATATTATATTAATGATACTTTAGTTATTATTTTACTATAGTTATATCATATTTCTGGGAATTATAAGAAAAATAAATTTCATATAACAATAAAAATGATAACCTTCTCTCAGAGAGTCCACTTTTAGATATCCTATTAAAGACCATAGGTTTTTTATAATTGGAAAACCAAAACCTATATAACATATAAAATGATTATGAGAAGATATTTTTGTAGGGTTTGGTCAACATATATGGCTCAATTTTGGGTTATAAATGGAGATAAGGATTTTTCTTTTATATGTTTGTAAAGTCCCATATTATTGAACTCAGTTAAAATACGAATGTTTTTTATGTTTGATTTCCATCTGTCAACATGTAGTTTTTTAAAACTAGTTATGGAATTTTATTCCTAGTTTTGGAAAACCTAAATGTTTCATTTTGGGACTTGCATAATTACCCAATAATTTTCACAGGTAACCCAATTAGTCTTGGGTACACCGATTTCAGAAACATCCACATTAATGGATTTGCACGGGTGGCACATAGTTGCATTCCATCCTATTTAGTTTAACCTTTTTAATAAAATATTTAATTTAATTAAATAATATTATATGGTAGTTTTTAATTAATTAAAATATGGTTTTAATAACAATAATAATAATGATGTTATTATTATTATTTTGGTTATTTAATTAAATGAATGTTAAAGAATTAGTTAAATGATGATTGAAGAAATTAATGTCGATTATGGGTTTATCGAAGAACCATTTTATTTAAATGAAGATATTCATAATTATTAATGGATAATTTATTATTAGAAGGAGGTATGAGCTAATAATAAAATTTTATTATAATTATTATGGTGTCATAAATTATTTTGATGCTTTGATATTTTAATTTCATGTTAAGGGAGTATATTATTTATGATAATTCACTGATGATTTTAATCTTCTCAGAGAAAAATTTAATAAAATGAGGATCTTTATATTTAAGGAATAGTTTTTATTAAATAATTGTTTTGGGTTTATTAAATGTTTTAAAATTAATAATAATGAGATTATTATTATTTTGTTTTTATGAATGTAACAATAATTATTATAATAGAAATTAATGTTGGGGTTATGGGTTGGAGCTTTTATCATATTAATGATTTTGTAATAAATTGGGTTTTTTATAATTAATTAAGAACTCTTTATTATTTAATTATGATTGAGGATGTGTACTTAATTAAATGGGGTGTAACATTTATGTTAAATGATTTTAATAGGATGTTTAAGGATTTATAATATTGATGTGAAATTAATGAGGATTTTGGGTATCTCAAAGGAATGACTATTTAAATAAGGTGTTTCATAATTAATAATGAAGTGTTTTTATTTAATAAGAGATGTTGGGTATTATCTAACGATGAATAGTACCAATAACAATTTCATTATTATTATTATTATTATTTTATAAGTTGTTGTTATTATTATTATGAATATTATTAATAATGGATTTTTAGTGGATTCATTTAATTAAATTAAAGGTCAATATGAATTTAATTAATCAGTGGGAAGAAGAAGATTTTATTTAATTAATTTTTGCTCAGATAATTAATTAAATAATGATGATTTGGTCATTATCAAATATGGATAATTTTAAATTTTAATATTAAATAAGGAATAAATGTAGAGTTGGGTTTAATTTAATTAAACCATTTTACATATAGACATAGGGTTGTTCACGGGTAGTCAAATGGTGTGAGTCAGCTGTGTGGTTATCTAATTTTTAGAATAATTTATTTTTATTTTATTTTGAATAAAATAAATATTTAATAATAAAAAATATATTGTTATTATTATCGTATTAATTTTATTGGATGAATAAGGAGGTTTTCATAATTAATTGTGAAACAAATATTTACATGTTAGTTAATGTTTTAACATTATTATAAATGAGAATAAAAATGTTATTATAATTATTTTAACACTCTTAGTTTATCATGTATTTAATTGATAATTGGGGGAGATAACATTACGGTGGCACACCACCATATTGGAGGAACAACAAAAATACATTAGGCCCCTACTTTGAGGCTCACTACACCCCCTCGCCAGTTCCACTTTGCGTGGTCAAATCCTCCCTGTGTCATCTTGAATCATGTCTATCTCGGTGAGGTGATTACAACATCATTTGTTTTGTGATTCGCACCCAGCATTTGGCTCCTCCCTCTCCAAATTTCTACGGCCAAAATCCTATGGTTTGGGTTTTATTTGGTTTCCTTGTTTCTTTGATTCTAGCGATGTGCAAGGGGATCCTCTAGAAAATTTGGACCGTATTCAAGCATATGCCGAAAAAGGTAAGTTATATGAGTTCTTTTTTCTTTTAAATCATGTTTCAGGTAATGTTATTTATTTGTGGTATTGTTTCACATCATTCAATTAATGGTGTGATAATTTTTATGAGTCCCTGGTACCTAGTTAGAGGTTCATTGGTCCTTACTACTTTGATTCTTAGTACATTTGTTAATATTTTGATTTTTATTTATGATGTTTCAGGGAACACACATGAATATATATATATAAGGTGTCCATACATGCAATTTCAGACCAGTTGTGGAATGGTTTTCACCAAGTGTATTAATTCTCTTTGGATTTACAATGGTGCCACCCTGAGGTAGGTTCCCAAATCCCTATCAATTTATTTAAAAATTATTTCTTCTTTAAATAAATTGATAATGTGAGTTTCATTGATTATTATATGTCTATTCAGGACACTTTTTGTGCAATTAAATGATGCCACCCACATGAGATAAATGAGGACATGATCGTGTGTTGATTTTATGCATGTTTTACTAATATGGTAAAAGTGACAATATTAAACAGTTAAATTATTTGAAAGGTCAGAATGGGTAATAAGGTAATTAATTGTAGAATTAATAATCATGTAATGAGTTGGAATAAAAATTGTTGTTATTACTGATTATTGAGAATATTGAATATTTGAAATTTTCCAAATATAAATTGGAAATTGGTAATAAATAATTGATGGATTAATTATTTCATGATAAATGGAAAATGGTTAATTAATTAATTATTTGTTAAAAGGAGAATATTTAATTAATTAATTTTTGAATTAATTAATTTAAATGTATTAAATTATGATTGTGAGTTAATTGTTGTTACGACTGTTGGCCATGGGTACCTTTACATGCAGGTTAAATTTATATGCATTAATTTTTCTTGGATGGAGTTATTTTATATTATGAGATGATGCAGGAGATGGTTGCTAAATATATGGGCTTTGGTATACATTTGTTGTGATGATTTTGTCATGCATGTATATTCATAATGTCTTGGACAAATCATTGTAGCAGTGAAAGGGTTAAGACTTGTTAAATAATATTAATTTTTAAATGTTGAGTTAAATATTTATTTGTCTTGATAAGAATAATTAATTGATAATTAATTATTTACTATAGATATGTTGAATGATTAATTAATGGTTGATTTCTGAAAGGTGATTGAGGATGTTAATTAGTAGATGAATTAATTAATGGATTAGATTAAATAATTTATGAATTAATTAATGGTTGGTTGTGGGGTGTTATACATGCAGTTCTACACCAATGATAAATATATTTGATTTATTGATAAAAAGTTTGTGAGATAGGGACTGATTCTCCAAATACTCACGGGGTTCTATACATGGTGTTCTACACCTAGGTTGCAAGAAAATATTATATTATAAGTCAGGGACTAATGATCCAAATACTCACTCAGTTCTATACAATGTATGAATCTCCAAATACTCATGGGGATAGTAGACATGATGTTCTACACCAATTAATTGACATTGGATTGTGGGCCCCTTTGGTCATACATGAAATGAATTAGTTGGTTAATGAAAACATCTGTGACATTATTATTTGTGAATTGAATATGAGAAAGGGTTTATATTTATCAATGAATTGGTTAAATCACTATTAGTGGATGGACCAAGGAGTGAATCACTATTTTTTAGTGGATGGGATCAGATAAATTATATGAAAGATTAAATTGATTATCTTATGATGCATTATCCAAGACAAAGCATAAGCTTGGATTTGGCCTTAACATTGATTACTAAGATGGTCTTTAGAGACATCTGTGTTGAGTGACATGTACAAGGAATGTTGGGATCAGTTCGAATCACATTAGTTATGTAGTTTAATGAGGTTTGAATAATTTATAAATTAATAGGATTGTGTAATGAAAATTCTGTATGCATAACAGATGTATAATCTAGGTTCAGACACCAGCTAAGATCTGTAGCAGGTATATGGGTATATAGTTACATTGTACTGCATAAAATAATTATTCATGCTTGAACTATTTATATTATTTATTGAATGTCATGATTTTGGGTAGGCACCAGTGGTCCCGGCCTACTGTGATTTATATCTCACACCAAACTTAGGCTTCCATTGCATTGGGTACACAATTAGATTCTATTTGGTTTCAGGACTGTGTTGTTTTCATTTACATGGATAATTGGAGCAAAGGACCAAGTGGAAGCTCGGGATGCTCTAGGAGACTGCCCTCGGGCCATGGATTTATGGTTTATTTATTTTTTTAATGCAATTTTCGGAATGTTTTTTTCCACTATTTTTTATTTTTGTATTATTATAATGTCATGCATGCATCTCTTATATAATTTATTTTGTCCATTTTTTTATACTTGATTTATAAAATCTACCTTCAATTTCATTACCATTTATTAGGCTTCTTCAACTATTTATTGAAATTATTTGTTATTTACATTGATATTCCTTTCTGATACACTGATAAGAGGGTATAGTCTCCCCATTGTCTATCATTATACCCTCGCGGCTAGTTGGTAGCCTCTGGAATACGGGGAGATGCGCTTGAGGTCATGTGGCAACCAGTCCAGCCACTAGTTTAGTGGTTATCTTTGTTGGGACATTACAAAGTGGTATCAAAGGGTTTCTTTTCCTTTTTTTATATTTTTGGGGTTGGTAGATAGGATACTAGGAATGTGTCGACGCTTAGGTTAGTAGTTGTTCTTGGTACTGATCAACCCATATATAGGAAATGACCAGCTGGCTAAGGATGATATTTTATTCATGTACTATTATAGGTTATTATTGATATGATTTATCATTGAATGAATGTCATATTTTCTACTATTTATTGATTTTGAGAATTTTGAAGAAAAAAAATAATTCTATTGGCCTAATATGGTAAGGAATTTCGATACATGCATCATCTTAAGCAACTAGAGATTCACATGACAGGAATATAACATGCCATGCAGTTTCATTAGTAGGATGCCTACAATTTTGGAATGTGTTCCTTGGGCACAATTCTATGTTTTCATTTGCATTAGCATGCCTCTCTAGATATCATGTTTCATTGATAGATTTAACATTATTGAGTGATTATATTACATACTACTTCAGTTATTATCTTGTTTTGTTGTTTTTCCATGCTTCTGTGTTATAACATGTTGTTGTATTACTACTTTTTATAACATGTTATAGATGTTTTGGATATGTGAAAATGGTGCTAAAGATAAAATTATAAATGAATGGAGATTGTGATAAATGGGACCCAACTGCCAGTGATAATGTGTATGGGTGCCTTATCGATTGGTTGATGGCAACCAACGTGACTATACCATATACCATAGTATGTTTTGAAAATTTTTATGAATGTAATACTGCTGAGTTTTGATTGTAATGAACTATAATGTGGTTTCTTTTGATGAACATAGATTAAATAAATGGGACTTTTGCAGTTCTCCTCTTCAATAAAAGGTATTTTGATGATAAATTTCCAATTTATATTTGAATAAAACTAAATTTAAAATTTTTAAAGAGGATGTTAGGGATATCATGCGAATTTTACTACAGGGAATTGTTTTGAAATCCTAGTGGCCTTTTGGGAAAATGTACTTATGTGTTTGTTGAAATTTATTCAAATGATGAAAGGTTTAAATGAATTAATTAAAATGGCAAAAACACAAAAGGAGCTTTTAAATATTGTGTTTTCTGGTTTTGTGTGACTAAGGGTATGGGTCAAAGTTAATAATATTAAGGGGATAACCCATGGTAGGTAGTACCCATAGAATGTTCTAGGATATTAAGGTATGTTCGTCCCACTACTCAGCACGACTTCTTGGGACTCAGATGTTTTTGGCACGCCGATAGGTTTATGATACGGATTTTATGATCAATGTTTGATGTAGTGATTGTGGTTTGAGGAATGTCACATGCATGCATTAATGTGTTCTAAAAACATGCACTGGTGAGCGGCATATCTTTTCTTGTGACGTCATAGAAAATCCTAAGGTGGGTATTGATGCATTGTTTTTGATAAATGTGTCAGCAGGTGATGTCGAGCTTTTAGAACAGAGTTTTCTAGTAATTGTTTGACTGATCTTCTTAATTACATTGGTTTTTCTCTTAGTACTCTCTTCTGAATATTACAATCTTGTCCCCTATTTTGACATCCTCATGGTGAAACTAAGATACTGTTGGTCTTATGTCGCGCTATAATTTAAATGTTGTAGGGCATGATGAGTGTTGTTATCTGGGTAGTACGCGAGATGTGTTTATTATTTGGGATACATTGATTTTTGTATTGGGTAATGGTTGTTTTAAAATATTTGTGTGATGAATTGACATGGAAATTTCACCAGAGGTCAGATAAGGACTTCGTTTTACTTGCAGATGGTTTTGGATAGTTTAAAGGAACATTGTCAGATAAATGGTGAAATGGGGTTTTGGGTCCACGACGTCTTTCAATGGAATCAAGTGAAACCTATTCTACTGATTGATTTATATTCAACCATTTACATTGACGATGTCCTTCTAACGACCTAAGATATAAGAACAATTTCAATGTTTAAGCTATAAACTTAGAATTCATCCGGTTTTAAAGGCTTAGCCATAAGGCTTGTGAATGGTTAAAGGTGTGTTTTGCATTGGGAGCACCAAAAGTCAAATCTATCAAGATTAAATGACTTTGGTAGGTTAGTTTTTTTAGTAGTGGTTCCTGATGGCTTCTCAGGGATGAGAGGTTTTTAAAGTAGGTATATTGTAAAGTCACATGTTATTGAAACAGATTAAAATATGAATGTTTTTTAAATTTTTTCAGTTTATCAATGTGTCTTTTTTTTAAACCATGCACTAGAATTTTATTCGAAATTTTGGAACACCTAAAGGTGTTGTTTTGGGACTTGAGTAATTACCCAATAATTTTCACCGGTGTCCCAATGAGACCCAGGAACACCAATTTTGGAAAATTCCACATTAATAGATCTGCATGAGAAGCGCATAATTGCGTTCCAACCCTTTTAGTGTACCTTGTATAATAAATTATTTAATTTAATTAAAAAATATTATATGAGAGTTTGGAATTAATTAAATTACAGTTTAAAGAAAAAAACAATGATGTAATTATTATTATTATTGTGCTTGTTTAATTAATTTAATGTTAAAGAATTAATTAAATGACGATTGAAGAAATTAATTTGGATTATGGGTTTATCTATGAACCATTTTATTTAAATGAAGAGTTTCAGAATTATTAAATGACAGTTTATTATAAAAAGGAGGAAGTTTTTAATAATAAATTGATATTATTATTATTATAGAGTCCTAAATTATTTTGATGCGTTGATATTTTAATTGCATGATAAAGGAGTATATTATTTATGAGAATTTAATGACAATTTTTAGCTACTCAAAGAAACATTTAATTTAATGAGGAGTTTTAGATTTAATTACGTTTTGTTATTAAATAGTGATATTGGGTTTTTCAGATTTTGAAAAATAATAATAATGAGATTATTATTATTTTAGTTTTATGAATTTAATTATTATTATTATTATTGAAATTAAATTAGGGGTCATGGGTTGGTGTTTTTATCATATTAATGATATTTTTATAAATTGGGAGTTTTATAATTAATTATGGAATGTTTATTAAGATAAAAATGGATGAAGTAGAGTTTTTAAATAAATAGGATGAAATATTTATGTTAAAATGTATTCATTGGATGTTTAATGAGGTTTGATAGTGATGTGAAATTAATTAGGCTTCTAGGTATCTCATAGCAATGTATAAATATATTAGGAGTTTCATAATTAATAAAGAAGTGTTTTTATTTAATAAGTGGTGTTGGGTTTTATATAAGGTGGAATAATAATAAAAATAATAATTTAATTATTATTATTATGGTTTTATGAGTGGTTGTTATTATTATAATGAATAATTATAATAATGTTTTTTTGGAGTTTTATTTAATTAAATTAATGGTCAACAAGAATTTAATTAGTCACTACAAAGAAGAGGTCTTTATTTAATGAATTGTTACTATGATAACTTATTAG
Source organism: Viscum album (assembly GCA_963277665.1). Taxonomy (NCBI): domain Eukaryota; kingdom Viridiplantae; phylum Streptophyta; class Magnoliopsida; order Santalales; family Viscaceae; genus Viscum; species Viscum album. The sequence goes on along the minus strand of OY728140.1, from coordinate 981,822,113 downwards.
ATAATGATGAGTTGAGAATTATCAAAGAAGGGTAATTTTAAATGGTAATATTAAATAATGAATAAATGTGTATTTGGGTTTAATTTAATTAACCCATTTTAAATTTAGATAACGGGTTGTGCATGATAGTCAAATGGTGCGGGTCAGTTGTGCAGTTATCCGGTTTTTAAAATTATTTATTTTTTTCTAATTTAAAATAAAAGAAATATTTAATAATAATAATATAAATGTTATTATTATTATTATATTAATTTTATCGGATGATTAAGAGGTGTTTTTAGAATTTATTGTGAAAATGTTATTTATATGTTAGTTAATGAAGTAACAATATATTAAATGAGAATAATAAATTTCAATATCATTATATTATGACTATTAGTTTATCATGGTTGTAATTGATAATTGGAGGAGAGAACATGAGGGTTGCGCACCACCATATTGGAGGAACGGAAAAAAGGCACTGGGCCCCACCTTTGAGGCATGCTACACCCCCATGCTGGCTCTTCTTCGCTCGATCGAATCCTCCCAGTGTCTTCACAAATCTTGCCTTTCCCGGTAAGTGAGTCCATCTGCATTTGTTTTTTGATTCTCATTGGGCATTGGGATCCATCCTCACCCTCTTTCCTCGGAAAAAATCATATGGTTCGGGTTTTATTGGGTTTCCTTGTTTATTTGTTTCTAGGGATGTGACATGGGATCCTCTGGACCCTTTGGACCATATTCCAGCATCTTCCGACAAAGGTAGAGTATATGAGTTCGTTTTCACTTTTCTTTCATGTTTCGGGTAAGGTTATTTAACCTTGGTATTGTTCCACATCCATCAATTAAGGGTGTGATAATTTTTTTGAGTCCTTGGTACCTAGTTAGAGGTTCGTTTGTCCTTACTACTTTGATTTTGAGTACCAATTTTGATATTTGGAATTTAATTTATATTGTTGTAGGAAACACACATGGGTATATATATAAGGTGCACACGCATGTGATTGTAGACCAGTTGTGGACTGGTTACCTCCATGTATATTAGAGTTATTCAAAATTAAATTGGTGCCACCACGAGGTAGGGTCCCAAATCCCTATCAATATATTTAATAATTATATATTTTTTTAAATAAATCTATAATTTTAGTTTCATTGATTATGACATTTCGATGAATAACACTTTTGATGTTATTAAACAATTCCTCCCATGTGAGATAAATAAGGACTTGAACATGTGTTGATTTTAACCATGTTTTTCTAATTTCATTGAAGTGATATGATTAAACAGTTAAATGATTTGAATGGGTATAATGGGAAATATGGTAATTAAATATAGAATTAATTTTCATGTCATGTGTTGGAATAAAAATTATGGATATTAATGATTATTAAGAATATTGAATATTTGAAATGTTCAGAATATAAATTGTAAACTGGTAACAGTTAATAGATGGATTAATTATTACATAATAAATTGAAAAATGGTTATTGGATTGATGATTGGTTAAAGAGAAAAAATTTAAATAAGTAATTTTTGAATTAATTAATTTGAATTCATTAAATTAAGATCATGGATTAATTTGTTGTTACGACTGTTGGCCATGGGTACCTCTTGATGCATGTTAGATTTCCATGCATTATGTTGTCTTCGATGGAGTTGTTTTATATTATGAGATTATTTGTGAGATGGTTTCTAAATAAATGGGCTTTGTTCAGCCTATTTTGTGATGATTATGACGTGCATGTAAATTGTTAAAGTCCTAGATGAATAACTATTTTAGTGTAGGGTTTCAGACTTATTAAAGAACTTGGATAATTAAATGCCGAGTTAATTATTTTATTGGCTTTCTATGAATAACAAATTATTAATAAATTATATATTATTGAGATGTTGAATGGTTAATTAATGGAAAAAATTTTAAGGGAGATTTTTGTTGTTTATTAGTTTTTGAATTAATTAACAGATTGGATTAAATAATTTATGAATTAATTAATGGATGGTTGTGGGGTGTTAGACATGGAGTTCCAAACCAATGATAAATATATATATATATATATATATATATATATTATTGATAAACGAGTTGTTAGATCGGTAATGATGTGCCAAATACTCACAAGGTGATAGACATTTTGTTCTACACCTAGCTTGCAAGAAAATATTCTTTTATGGGTTAAGGACTGATGCTCGAAATACCCATGGGATGTGAAAAAAGGACTGAGGCTCCAAATACTGACAAGGGTTCTAGACATGATGTTCTACACCCATTAATTGATGTTGGAAAGTAGGTCCAAATGGTCGTACATGAAATAAATTAATTGGTTATTCAAAACTATTGTGACATTATGATTTTTGAATTGAATATGATAAATGGTTTATGCTTATCAATGAATTGGGTGAATCACTATTAGTGGACGGACCCAAGATCGAATCACTATATTTGTGTGTGGACGAGCCCAGATATAGTATATGAAAGACTAAATTGAATATCTTATGAAGCATTTTCCAAGCCGAAGCAGAAGCATGGTTTTGGTGTTATTATTTATTACATAGATGGTATTTAGAGACATCTGTGGCAAGTGACTTATAAAGGGAATGTCAGGCATAGTCCTGATAATGATACTTATGCATTTTAATGAGGTTTAAATGAATGATAAATGAAAATTATTGTGTAATTACTATTTTGTATGCCTAAAAAATGTATAATATAGGTTCATACACCAGCTGAGAGTTGAAGCAGGTACTTGGATATATAGTTACATTGTACAACTAAACTTAATTATGCATGATTTCACTAATTAAATTATTTATTGAATGTCATGATTTGGGGTATACACATGTGTTCTCGGCCTACTAAGATTTATATCTCACACCCTTCTGGGGAAACCATTGCACTGGGATACCCGAGTAGATTTTATTTGCATGCAGGATTGTGTTGTTTTCATTTACAAGGAAGATAGGAGCAATGGACCGAGCGGAAGCTCAGGATTATTGAGGAGACTACCCTTGGGGATTGGAGTCATTTTTTATTGATTTTTATAATGTAATGTTCAGAATGTTATTTTGTTCAATATTTTCCATTTTGTATCATTATCTTGTCATGCATGCATCTTCTATATAATTGATATAGGCCATTTGATTGTACATGATTTATAAAATCTACCTTCTGTAGCTTTATCAATTATTATACTGATTCTGCTATTTATTTCCATTGTTTGTTATTCGCTTTGATATACTGTTGTGCAACTCTCATAAGAGGGTATAGTCTCCCCACTAACTATCCTTAGACCATCACTACTAGTTGGCAGCCTCTATCAAATGGTGAGACGCGCTTGAGGTCATATGGTGACGGGTACATCCATTTGTTTAGTAGTGATCCGGGTCGAGACATTATAATGTTAGAGGTGAGGTATTATTTTTACTTATTAAATTATTATATTAATAAAAATTAATTCTCCTGTCTAAATGGATAAAAATTAAAATAATTAAAATATAATATGATTATGAGTATGTATTTTATATAAAATAAATTATGAATAATTTTTGGTGATGTTTTCCCACATATCATTTAGTTTTATTCTCATGTTAACACTTTTAACAATTACCACAATATTAAATTTTTGTACACTATATGGGCCAAGAATGTTACCAAAAATGGAAAAAACTCATATATGGACCACAGTTGATCATTTATATTATATTCCATTCATATTAAGAAAATTTATATTTTTTTCATTTTAAATTATTTAATGAAATATAATATATTATTAAATATTATTAGTTTTATTTTTTATAGTATTCATTTAATATGATATTGAATACATCATGAAAGAAGTGTATTTGTGTAAAATACATCAAAAAATCTCTAAAAATCTATATAGATCAATTAAATTCTTGTAAATATTATTTAATTAATATTATATTGTTTTTAATATTTCTAAAATAATTTTTTCTTATTTTTCAATTAATTGAATAAATACTATGTTGATGTCGTATAGGGATTTAGGGTAATTATTCCATCACTAAATATTGCAAACAATCTATCATTATCAAAAAAAATCTTCCAAAAATAAAATTATAACCGAACATTGACTTTGTTTATTATTACATTAAATATTTATACATAATAAAAAAAGAGAATAATATTTTTTCCTTTTCTACAAATAAAATATTATTATTGATTAAAATTTATTCAAATGGAAGAAAGATCATGTATTAAAATATATGATGACTATTTATGAAATAAAATCATAAAAATAAATTAAGGTAATTATTAGGACCACATTATAGTCCTTATTATATTGTTTTTATCCTTCATTTCTTGATTTACCCTAATCGTAGAGAAAATTATTTTTTTGGTTACTATTTATAATTACCAAACATTTGAGGGATATATTTAATAAATTTGGAACTAAAGATTACAAATATGAATTCCATTTTTAATGATTCAATTTCTATATGTTTAATTAATAAATTTGAAATCATAAAATAATATAAAATGAACAATAATTTTTCATCAATATTCATTTTTATGTATAAGTATTTTATTAAAAAATTAAATCATAAAATTTATTATAATAAAAGTATTTTTGTTATTTATAATATAATATTCTTAATATTAATCTAAAATAAGATCAACAAATTGCAACACTTTTTTTCTCTTTTAAAAATACAGTTTTTAATAAAATTTTATTTTTTATAATTTTATCTTGAGAATCATTAATTTAAAAAAAGATATAATTTTTATTTCTATATGATAGTTTTTATATTCTGATTTAAAATTTATATTATTTGACAAAAAATTATATTATGTTCAAAATAAAAATGAAAATATTTTCAATAAAAATCAAAATTGATAAAAACCTATATCTGAAGAATAATATAACTTTCTAAAACATTATTGTACTTATTTCGTAATAATTAATCAATAAATTTTTTTCATTATTTATTTAATATATAGTTCATAAATTATGTAGTATTATTCATATGTACTAACTCAAAGGCTAGGTTATAATGGTTATATTTAATTTATAATATTTTTGGTTTGATTTATCTATGTTTTGTGTGTCGTATACATTATCAAACACAATTTACATTTAAATTATCTTGAATTAAAATTGTGCACATTAAAAAAATTTGTCCTCACATTTTGAAATTATGATTGGTAGTCAATGTTTTGAAATTTTAAATTCCCTTTCCAAAAAACCCACATTATAGAAATGATAATAAAACATCCCCTTTAAAAGAGGGAAATAGAAATACAATGTTAATCTAGAAGAAAACATAAATTGGTTTTAAAATAGGATAAAATTAGTTGGATGTCAAAATAAATACATCAAGGAGGAAAATAGCTCCCATATATTGATATATAGTGATTATTAATATTTTTAGGAGATTGTTAAGGACCATTGAACCATACTTCTAGATGTTGTGAAATATACAATCAATTCAACATAAATGAAGAAAAAACGATAATTTTTTTGTATGATCCATTTACCGTGAGATGAGGAATTAGTTAATATAAAAACTAGTAACATAAGAAAGTATTCATACTTGAAAAGTAAAAATTTCCCTTTATTTATTTTCCACAATGATCTTGTCCATTCTCTAAATGATGAGTATTCAAGATTGATGTTTTCAATCATAAAGAATGAAATTCAACTTATAATATATCACATTATTCACAAAAGGAAAATATATTCCTCCTATATTTAGACATTATCCAAAAGAAACATTATTATAACTATGTATGAGAATTGCTAAATAAAGAAAACCATCATATAAATAAATACATCATTAATTTTGAAATCCTAAAAAGTAATCCCCAATTTTTATTATTAGTAATTTTTTTAATAACAAACAATAAAATTATTCAAATTATTCACAACCGTGTTAAAAACTAGAAAATTAGGAATATTTAATCACATATTCACTATTTACAAATTTAATATTTATCCTCAATGAACATTATGTATTAAAAAATACATATACAGAAAATGTATATTCCCCACAAATAAAAACTATAATATATTCTAATAATTTTCCTAAAAAATATTAATCACCATAACTCCACATCATATATTTTTTCAAAAGATAATTACACCATGATTCAATAAATAAAACCCCATATTATCATATAACACTCCACCAAATTGTAGGGATCTTATTCTAAATCAACAATAATCAGTTAATCATCAAAACAATTATCAATCCCAATGATATATATGATATTAATCCAATTTCCCCTATATAAAATTAATTATTATATGTTGAATAATTGAAGTAGAAAAATTAATATAATACTAAAAAATACATTATATAGTCTAGTGGTAGGAATTTCACCATTGTTTCACATCAGTTATGGTTCTAACACCATGGCCTTTTAAGATGTGACCCGTTTTCACTCAAATAGTATATTGTTGTTTTTATAAATCTATAATGTTACTTATTACTTTATTAATATTATAATTAATCATGATGTAAATTTATTTAATCAATAAGGTTTTCTATATAATATATTACAAAAATAATCCAACTAATTTATCCAAATAAATAATAAATAACTAAACAAAAAAAAGTTACCATATTGATGATCCATAACTTTTACATTTTGCACAATATATAAGAACTCATTGTTCCCCTAAATTGATCTTTCAACAAATCTTGTACAAATTTAAAATATTTTATTATCATAAATATATCCCAGAATATACTTAATTATATTAATCTCCTATCACATAAACATTCAAAATTTGTATACATTACATAGAAATTATAACCACTCCTAGAATTATAATCCAAAGGAACATTAGTTTAATCCATAAATTAATCACATATTAAGGGTTATGATTCCCTAAGTCATGTGCTTCTTAAATAGTATCGCCTTATCATTAAATCACTTTCTTACATTATCTTAACCATTCATCATATCTTCTCAAAATCCTTATATAAAAAATATTTCAAAAATATTTTTATATAATTCATGATTTGTAATATAGATAATATAATACTTCTACAACATAATTATAAAATTGAAATAAATAAAAACATCAGAAATAAATCATAAATGATTTAAAAAACATAATTCTTTAAATGGTTATGGGTTTAACATATAAATTATGGATTAAACAAAGATAATTAAAATGTTCACCTCAATAAAGACATTGAACTACATATTTTTCCATGTGAATTAATTTATTCCCATCAATTTTACTCTTTATTTTTCTTCAGAAATTAAAGTATTTAAAATTATATTTTCCATAAATTAAACATTCTATCATTCCTTCGATACATTATACAAGGTGTATTTTTAAACATTTATGACATAAAGAAAATTGTTCCTTTTTATCTCATTGTTCTACACTACCCATTCTCCAAATACACTAATCATTCTAATCATTCGTGAGTCTGAGAGTTGGTTAAAATTAATTTTTTTAATCATATAAAATGATAATTGAGTATGAATTGTCACATTAAATTTATCTATACAAATAATCTCATATATTTTCTAATAATCACCATATTCTTCATCACATCCAATGTTAACATGGTTCCTTCTTATACCAGACACAAACTGAAATAAGAAATATATATTTACTGCAACAATAATCATAGTTGGATATTATGAAATATCATCCACATGGTTTCAAAATTAGGTAGTCCACTCTTTGTTATTGACTCCTTAAGTTTAACCTAGGCTATCCTTTGAATTTATATATAAAAATCCTTCATATTGTATCATAATTAAAATTTATGTTAATCTAAGAATATCCCCTAAGAGTGTCAAACTAGGTGTATAGTATGTAAATTGTCATCATAAACTAGAATTATGGTCTATATAAACTCAATAAACACTTTTGGGTGTTAATACCCATTGATGTATATATTCAAAAAAACCCATTCACTTGTTGTATATAGAAAGGTACTTATTTCTAAGAAAACCACATAATCAATACCATTAATTTTTTTGATAATGGCATCCTATATGTTGAATTATCTATAATTTACTTCATATGTGAAGGTTCCTTAATCTACATGTTCCTAAATATTGTTTCCTAGATTTATATGTAATATTTTCTGGTAAAAATTGTAATGAAACCATCTATAGTATGCCAGAGATGGTGATTAATTTATTACACAGGTACAAGATACCAGTGATCATATCTTAAAGGGTAGAATTTTCTAGTTTTCTTCGTATACTAAAAAAATGATCCTCATTTTACATTTGAAATAATATACAAGAAATGGTGAATTTAATTATTATTAATCTATGAAAAAGGTAAAATACTCATTTATTCATATATTGGGGAGAGGAAATAGAAATATAATTAGATAAAATTCTTATTAATGGATTCATCATGGGTTATAATAATTTATCACTTAATCAATATCAAAGTTCATATTTGAATACTATCAAAAAATGATAATAATTACCACAATAAAACTCTTCATAAGACATCCAATAAATAATAATGGGTTTATCATCACAATCTATCGGTTGTATATTATATGTATAATAAATAATTATTTTAATTGATTATTAGAAATAATATAACAAAACAAATTAAAACATTATTTAGGAAAATTCCATTTTCATTTATTAAATACACTTTTAAAAACAAAATGTCTCATGATTATTAGGGAAAATATTTTATTAAAAAATGGCATTGTAAACATTTTGAGTAAGCTTCAAACCATTGAGAATTCATGATGGTTAGAAATTACATTCATTTCATATAAGTAAGAAAACATCCCATTTATTATTTTTTTAGAAATGTAAAAAAGTACACCATTCATAAAATAACAAGAAAATTCTCTTTAAACCAATTTTCTAGTAAATCATGGGTGAATATTTCAATAATAAAAAATTGGAGAATTGAAAAAATATTCATTAAAAAACATTACATTATAAAATTATGTGGATGAAAAATATTACCAATAGAAAAAATTGGGTTTTTATTAAAAGACATTATTTAAATATCTTGAGTACATAAAGAGAAAAAAATGAAAGAAAAACATATAATTTTTGGAAATAATTATTATTGAAGAAAATAAAATGAGATTACTATGTAAATATAAAATAATTTTTCTCTTAGATAATTAAATATAATAAATCTTGAATAATTATGATATCGTGAATTAATCCTTAACCACATTGGTAAATTCTAAATCTTAAGGGCCATGGAAGAATAACTTCAAATAAAAACTTTTCTATCTATAATACAGTGAAAATCACGAAACATATCATGTCAAAGTATCATTATATTGAACATATAAATGAAATTTGGTTTATAACAATGAAATATTCATTAATGAATGGATAATTTCATGAAATCCATTACATTAGGTTTGACATCCATTATACATCTTTGAAAATATAATATAATTAATATATATATTTTTTAAAATTTATTTTAGATCCATACCCATATATATCATACAATACATTATTTTATTATTACCTTTAATCACATATTTTGTAACAATTTATTTTTTTAACGTCTCTACTTCAAAAGAAAGCTACATCATTTTTCATGTCTATTTTGGTTTGGTAGTTTTAGTTCATACACTTTGATCAAAATTACATAATCTACATAAAAGTATTAATTGTATAAATATCACATAAACATATATCCAATATATTTATATTTATATTCATCTATAAAAGAATGATATTAAAAATGAATTACATTGTTCCTGGATATAGTGGACTATACACACACGTGAACGCTATTTTTTACTTTATGATCGATGGTACGAAAAAAGGTAACATATAATTTGACATTAAATAATCATTTTTGTATCATCTAAATCATATATATTCATTAATTATTTCTTTATTACCATTTATGTAATATGGTAATGAATAGTGAATCACATTGCTTCGTTGAGGTGATAGTACAGACATGCACACAAGCAACGTTATAGTTTTCCAATAGATTTGTAGGTAAGAAGGTAGGTATGATATATTAATTATAGAAACCTAAATATTTCAAAAATATCATCTGTATTTTTTCATAATAATTTCCATTCTCATAAAATAATGTTGAAAAATGAATATCCATGATATCTAGAGACTGTAAGTCTTATGTACTCATGAGTGATTTTTTAGATTTTTATAAGAATGGAAATTGATGTATATTGCTCATGACATTATAATAATAACATCTTTTTATATTTATGATAAAACATTTCTTATTTTATTATGGTTATAACATACTTATAGGATATAGAGAACGAAATAAGTTTGAAGTTATTGTAAAAATGATAACTATCTCTTAGAGAAACCACAAATGTATCACTTATTAAGGATATTAGGGATAGGTTTTTAAAAATATCATCACCTAATTAATTTAGATATATATGGTGTAAAGATAAGTGTTTAGGTTTTGATTAATCTTGATATATCAATGTGGTGTGAATAAGGGAGATAATAGTTTCCTTTTAAAACTGATGAGGGGGTATTCGGGGAATTTTTTATAGCATTAAATTAATATAAATTATTTTTCAATAACTAAAATATCCAAATTAAAATAATAAAAAAATAATATAAGGATTAATTTAAATACATATTCCCAACAAAATAATAACATGTATTGGTTCTGTTTTCACCCTAATATTGTAGTTTTAGCCCCTAATAACCCTTTTGAAAATTTCTGTAATATTAAAATTTTATTCCCTTTAAGGCTTAAGAATGCTTCTATAAAAGTAAAAAAAATAAAAAAGACCATGTATTAATTTTTATACCATATCACATTAATATTTATGAAGTTAAAATTTTTAACAATTTTTCTTAATTTAATAATATATTATTTATTATAAAATAAAATTTATGACATTTTTTTTACATGATTCATTTCATTTGAATTGAAAAAAATCATAAAAAATGGTGTGTTTAAATATTAACCTATAAAACAACCCTAAAATTTATATAGATCTAGAAATGTCCTGGGAAACATTAATTAATTTAAATTATATCATTTTAAAATTTTTTAAAATCATTTATTTAATTATTATATTAATTTCATAAATATTGTGTCTTTTTTGTGTGAGAATTTATCTTATTTATATCAAATCTAAAATTGAGAAAAAAATATTTATCATTAAAATATCTATTTATATCTAAACATATCCCGTGTTTACCTATATATAACAAATTTAATGATATGAATCAAAAAGAATTAAATATTTAACCTTTCATTAAAAATTAAAATTCCCATCCAGATTAAAAAAGAACATATATTATTTTATTATATGATTATTGAAAAATTAGGTTCATGAAGAGAAATTATGATAAGTATTATAGTATTTTTCCATTCCTTATTATATTATTATTAACCTTTATTTCCTGATAACCCATTACGTTGGTGATAATTATTTGGAACGGTCACTAGACAAAATGACCAAAATGGGAATATATTTTTCAAATATATATATCATAATTCCAAATATGGAATCAATATTTCATAATTCAGTTTCTATATATGGATGAAATTAATTTAGAATCATTCAAAATTTTTTTTTTATGAAAAATGCCTTCTCAGTCTAAAAAACTTATCATACCAATATCAATAATAAAATTAAATCCAATAAAAATAAGTTTATTTTTAATAATTTAAGGGAGAAAATATCTCTTTATTTTTTTTAAAAAATGGTTATTTTAAAACAGCTCAAACAAAATGTTAGTTTTCAATAAAAATAGGCATTTCCCAATTTTCATGGGAAAGAAATATTTTCAAAAAAATCTGAAACATTTACCATAAGAAAATTTTGATATTATTATTTCTAAAATAATTTTATTTTATAAATATTATTTTATAGATATTCTCAAACATAAAAATAATATGTTCAATATTTCTTTTGGTGATAATGTATTTCTTAAGAAAAAAACCACTTAATATAATTTAATGTACTTATTTCCATATATTTAATATATAAATTTGAATTGAGTGGGAAATTTATTTATATTTTAAATAATTTTTAATACTAGTTATAAAAACCCTTCTAATTATTGGGATTAAATGATCATATTTAAACAGGAATATTTTAATTTATATTTTACTTTAGTGTTGTGTGTCGTATAAGATATCTAATGTAGTGTTATTCTAAGATATTAGGGTGTTATATGGACTATTATATATAAATAACCTATAAACTAAATTAATATTTTTAATTGTAAAATCAATCACTCCATTTACTGAAGAGAGGTATTGAATTTAGTGAGATTCAATATAAAATTCTGAGTGTACCAAAAAGATAATATCCAAAAGTGATATTTAAGTTTAATAATTCTTTAAATACACTTGTGTAAATATATGGGTGGTGGGAAATACCTATAGTGATCATATTATTTGGATCTCACTAAGAGATGTCTGGGGTGAATTATTGATCCCTTTTTCACAAATAAATTATTTTCAATTAATCATCTATAATTTTTTGAAGCCTTGATCCAATAATCTTGTATCTCTCTACATCTCTTAAAATAATGTTGTAAATAAATATCATAGAATAATAACATTTACATTGACGATATAAAGTCCTACTCCTTTCCATGTTTGTCATTCTCGAAATAAAAATGGGGTTTCACATCAATTTTTTATTATAAATAGTAATTTATTATATCCTAAAATTATAACAATGTTATAACCCTCACTTCTAATAAATATATAGTAGGTTATACCAAAAACATAAGATGCTTATCCGGTGATTGTTTAAAACCCCAATAACAGTCTTCTATAATCAAGTTCAATACTCCCAGTTTCCACCATCTTCTTCAGATTATTTGATCTACTATAAAAATATCTTTTAAAGTCCTAGTATATTATACTCCAATTGATTATAATCATCCTCCATGAGCTTATGGGATCTGACATGATCAGGAACACAGGTTCATATACCATTGTAGTTTGTTGGTCTTAATGAAAATTAATTTTCAAAATTGAAAAAATGCGCCTCGTGATTTCCATAACCACTTAATTTTCAATACATGGACAATACATTTTGATTGTCACAAAATCATCATGACCGTTATTATTGAAATACAACATTCAATGTTTCTATATTTTATTTTTAGAAATCACATGATATTCAGAAGTCGCATTATATCATTTAAAATGGTCAACTAATTCATGATTTATTCAAAAAAAATCAACTAAATTCCAATACATATATTCATTTCAATATTCTAAATCCATGGATTTATTTCTGTTTCTAGTTGCTATTTTTATAATATAGATATCTCATAAAAATCACAATAATGAATTGTGATATTATTCAATGAGATAGTAGAATAAATTCATCAAAAAAATTTCAATAATTATTTAATATATTGGGTATTATTTATTTATTTAAAACCCAATAAATATATTTTTGTGTTATCAATGGATTTCGGTTATTATTATTTCTTCTTCATACAGTTAATGAATAACATCATTATATTTATTTCTCTATGCACCTAAACACGCAACATATTCATGAATCGAACCCAACTTTATAAAAGGGCATTGTACTCATTTTTGTAGAATCATCTGCATAATATAGTATCTGTTAGTAATATCCCAATTATCATTCATTCAATAGCCTCTATATGCATTCATTCATAATTTGAACATACTCATCCCCTATCTGAGGTAAAAACATATACTTTATTTTCCACCATGCTAAAAGTTCATCTCCTCGATTCATCAGATGGTATGGTAGATAAAGATGAACTCATCATCACAAATGGTGGTAGAATATAATTACAAGGAGAAGAAAATAATTCTTGGTCATATCACTCTATTCATGATGGTAACACATTATGCCTAGTAGTATATCATTATGATCGACAGTCGCGTTGATGCCTAATGGTAGATCATGATGACTGTTGGTAGCACATGATACCTAGTAGAAGAACTGGAGTCTTTAGAGTATAACATGATGTTGTGTGGTATCATGTCATACCATTTGTTTATATCTATAGCTCCTCCAAGCATCACTCTAGTGGTAAAACATTTCTATAATTTAGGATCAATCATTTCTCCACAATGATACAACATTTTCTTGTCACTATTACATGATCTGGGATCCTTACACAGGTTATCATAATTTAGGTCTCTAGAAACATTAGAAAATATAGATAATAACCTTTACATGAGTATTATACCCTTTTGGGATTAGTGAATTTTTGTGCCTATATTTACAATTCCTCTTCATACCATTACATAGTGCATCGGACCCCATAACTACGATTACACTGACTTGTCATATCATTACTAAAATCTGGATTACCTTTATGCATGGCCTATCTTAAACTTATATAGCGCATAATCAAATCAAGAACACACGCATATTTAATTTATGTTACACATTTCTCTTACACAATTCCATGATTCTATATTAGAGAAGTTGTGTCACCATGACATTGGTAGAGACCTACCATTACTCAACCCCATTTGTTTTTTGTACATTTAAATAGATCCCAAATTACATTTACATAGGTATGACATACATTTTGATATATAATGTAAATCTATTGTTAAATTTAAATATGTATGGTATATTTCAATTTGACTTTATATAGGTAATTTATTATTATATAGATAATAAAACTGCAAATTTACCTTTATATAGGTATCCATTTTATTTCACAATCATCATCATCCTTCTCTGAACACCTAAAAATCTATTCCAACGCCTTCCATAATTAAATAAATTATGTACAATGTATTTCTATTCCAACAAAAACATGTTAGGAATTATTTTTATGATAATTATAACATTCAATATATATTAGAGATACATAATTCTACGTATAAAAACACACATTGAAATACTTATTCATTGACAAATCTTCCATAATTTATTAGAAAATAATGAAAATAAACATCATTGGTCTCAACAATAACCATCGTTAAATTTGTTTTCAATAAGACGAATAAAATTTAATATAAAAAAATGAATCTCTCCATCTCTATCAATCTTTATTCTTCAGTTTATTGAGAATAAATACAATGTTTTATTTTCGGGTACTCACTTAAACTTCAACTTCCATCATCTTCAAAACTCCATTACTGATATATCTCAACACTGGGAATGTAAATACACTTTGTAAAAAAATGAAAATTTAGTCAATGAAACTTATGTTTATTTTAGTTAATATTAGTTTATAGAATAAATTTGATGTAAAAGAAGAATCAATGATTTCTAGAACAAAATTAATAACATAATTTCATTATCAAAATTAATTAATTTAGTTAATTTTGGGGTTATCATGAGCATGGTTTTCAATAGATACCCTACAAACATCATAAAAAATACATGAAAATAGTTCAAGGGCATAAAATATTACTCCCCCTGCTTGTCATACTTCTTGTGATCCATCACCCAATTTTGATGTATGATGATATAATAATGTAATATGTTTATGTGTGATAATCATACCCCAGGTTCATTATTTTTCCCCTTTAAGGGATATGCTCTATTCATCTCTATGGAAATAGGTGTTCTCTTGGATGAATAACTAATATACATGAATTCCAATCTTTTTAGATTATATTAAATGGTTAAGTGAATAGGTCGAGACTAAAAAAGTTTTTGAGAATGTATACTCAGACTAGGATTCTTATTTAAATTTAGACTTATTCTTCTTATTATATTCTGCATGGGAGGTTCCTTCAATATTAGTTTTCATTTAACTTGCGATTTATTTTTCCACCTTATTTGAAACTTATTTTGTGGATGTATTTTCATCTTTAATTACATAAGAATTTATTTATACTTTCCAAAAATTATTCATGCATTCTTATTGTTCTATTAGTATTTACAAACATTATTTTGTATCATTCATAGTTTCTTTCACACCATCTATAGTTATAATTGTCATATAATAAATTTTAAATGAATTATCGTAAAAAATTACTTATTTAATAATCAATACTTGAATTAATTTTATTTTTTTATCCTTGTCTATTTGTTCAATGTAGATAACTAATCATTTTTTCTCAATTTTCTTAGTTTTTTGAGATTCTTACTTAATTCTATAGTGACATTATCATTATTCACTATCTTATTTCTCCTCTCATTTAAATACCAATGAATGTACCCATGTTAGATGACTATAAATTTCTATGATTTCTGACATCAATGAATATATCTACAAAAAAGTTCATTTATGCAGTAAAATTGGTTTCGTGTTGATATTTTAGATGATTTATTTATCATATTCCTTCCTTTAAAGTGATATTATCTCATCTGTATAGAAGAGACCCCCTTGATTCATTCCACATTTTGAGTAGTTTCATGTTATATAATAATTAATATGATTTATGATAATAAACATCACTACAATAATCATGTCCTATGAACTGTGATATTAGAGGATGATAATAGTTATTCTCTGAATATTTTTATTACAGAATTTGCACATATTGTGGGTGTTTCTTTTTGGGAGTAAAAATACTGGCTTAATTAATAAACTATTCCATTAAGGGTGATATTTTATTATTTATTCCATTTTTTCAAACATGGTAATAATTACCTCTCAAACCTTAACTATAATACATATTATATATATTCATTGATACATATTAATTTTTCAATAAATATGTCTCCATAACAATTATTCTAAGCAACTGTACCGATACACCTTTATGTAAAAATGCTCTGTTGAATTCGCATGTCATCTTTTTTAAACTCAATTGGATATGGAATGAAAATTTAGTTTTCATTATAATGTTAATTTTTTTATCTGTAACATTTTCACTTACATAATTTATAATATTCTAAAATTTAGAAAAATTATATATGTTTTATTTATTTAATTCAACAATTATATATTAATCCTTTCAATTTTATTCCAATTTGGGTAGTTTTTCACTAATAGGTTTAACCAATCATTCTAAATTCACTAACATTATGCTATCTTATCATATTTCATCAAGGTGGGTCTCCTATTTCATGACATGTTAATTATTCTCTGTTGTGATCTTGTTAATTTTTTTCATTATTCTATTGTATTCCATATTTAATTGGTTATTTTCCATAAGAGTTCATTCTATATTTTCATTGAACATCCTTTATAATTTAGTTATATTATCAACCTCATAACCATTAAATGAGTCTTTATATTTCCATGCATTACTGATATATAATATATGAATTATATAAGATCATTCTTCTTCTAAGTAACTAAAAATTTATGAAAAAACAAATATATAAATACTCATGATATTTATCATCTTGAGAGTAAGAATGTTCTATTGATTAATCACAATATTTTTTGGGACATGTTATATTTTTCATCCATGTTAGTGTCAAAAACATTATTATTTGGAATATTTCTAGTAAAATTACTACTTATTTGGAAATTCAATCATTAGATTGATTGTATGACTTTAAATTCTCAATTTCACCCTTTTAACATTCATTTAAAAAATGATTTCATATTATTGAAGTTATCTTCAACTTCTTCATCCTTAGAGTCTCTTGATTCATATTCTTATTCATTTATAGATTTACCAAATATCATTTCATAGATTCCATACCATATTATTCCATATTCTTGATTTATAGTTATTTGTTAATTTAAAATGATATGAGAATGTCATAAACATCATCTAGTGATAGATCATGTTAGACTCAAAGTATATAAACCATCAAATCAAATACTTCTATAATTTATCAAATGATATTCTTCCCAATGGTTATTTCATCATACTTTTCCTCCAAACCACTTATTTTACCAACAATATTATTTAATCTTGTATTGTGTTAATCAATAATCTCATCAACACCTAGTTTGATATCATCAAATATATTACAATAAATATGTATTTTGGTTTCTTTAAAATTTATATTTCCATTATATGTTCTCAGCAGTTTTTTCCAAATCTCATTTATATTTGGGAGCCCCATGTATTTTCTATATACCTTCTCAAAAATTGATATCATAAGAGAAATATTTTCTTTAACATCCCTTTATATTACCCCTATATCTTCAAATTTCATAAATGAATTATAATTATAAGTTTTAAATACAATAGTAGCTACACCTCACAAAACTATTTTATGTGACAGAAGATAGATTATCATCTAATTTATATATCCATGATATTTATCACTATTAAATGTTGTAAAAACTCTAATGTTTTCATAATTAGTAGTCTATGATATAATAATTTTTTGATCATTCTGAAGAAATATTTTCTTTGATATCACTTGTAGACCCCAAATTAGTGGGAGATTGCTCATAGAGGATGGGGTGAATCTGTGATCCTTTTTTAAACATTATTTTTAATTATATATATATATATCATGTTAAAACCGTGATCCAATATTCTTATGTCTCTTGACCTATTGTCTAGAAAATCTATAAAAAACTCCCATAACACAATTTTATGTGTTTGGTATAAATTCCAACTCTATTCCCTAGTGTATATTATCCCATACATGGATTCACCATTAAAATTTAATTTGATCTCAATTTTAATTGATTATACTATAATATTAAAAATAGGTATACCTAACCTTTTGTATTTCACTATACCTAACAAATTTACCTTCCTATATAGTGATTAGTTATACCTCCAGTCACAATCTTCCTAAAACTTTTATGCCCCAAAATTTCAACATTATTCTTCTAATGGATATATCCAAAATAGAAAGTTCTCATCCACCTCTTGGAAGACTCTACATTGATGGATAATAATCTTCATCTACAAGCATGGTAGATTTAAAATTATTTTGTACAAAAATCCATATACCTTCACAATTCAATGGTCTTGATAAAAATACTCTTACACATTTGATAAAAGATCTATCATGATTTTCATAACCAAATTTTTTTATACCAACAACACATAAATTTTTATATCTAAAATCATCATGAATATTATTCAAAAATTTACAAATTCAATGTTTCCATATTTGAACTATTCAAATTACATGATCTTTCGTAGAATTATAATCTCATTCAAATCATTCAACAGATTCCAGATTTTATTATAATAAAAAAAGTCAATTCTGATTCAAATATGAATTTATGTATTTTAAATATTTGGGTTTAATTTTATCAGTCATGTGATATTTAAATATATTTGATCTCGTTAAAAATCATGATCTTTTATCATGATATTCTACAATGAATTAATTTCATAAATTCATCAAATAAAATATCAATTATTTCTCATTAATAAAAATTAATTCTCTTTATTTCTCTATGCACTTAATTATACATCACATAAATAAATCAAACACCACTTTAAAAAATAAAAATAAACCCATTTTGGAAGAATAAATGACTGTATATAATATTTTTCATCAGAACTCAATTTTCATGCATTGAGGAGCATCAAAAGGAAATCCTTTGTAATTTTATCACAGTCTCCCATTATCTTATGAACAAGGAAAATCAAATTTCCACCACAGAAAATTCATCTTCTCTTTGGTATATCATTTGATATGTTTTCTCAAGATAAAATCATGATCATATCATTTGGAAGAACATAATAACCAGAGATAGAAACTCATGTTGGTATGTTAAAAAATATTCTTCAGGGTAAAACCCAATTCTTGGTTGTATCAAATAATTTCTAGAGGTAGAACATGATTAATGAAGGTAAAAAATGATTCTTTGTGGTAGAAACTAATTCCTAGTGGAACCACTAAATCCCCATTATTAACTCATGATTTTGGGTTGTTTCCCAACATACCAATACACTATTCTGGTAGTTCCTCAATCATTCAATAATGTAGTTGAACAATAATCCAATGAATGATGAATCATTACTCCATGGCCACAAAACATTTTCTTCTATCTTTTATGTGCGTAATTTTTCTCACATGGGATACCATTTCAAAATACTATAGATTACAATAAAATGATGTCTAATAACATTTACATGTGCATTCTACCCTAACATGAGTCTCCAAATATGTTTTATACCCTTACGCAACATCAACCTACATTTATGTTGAAGAAAATAACCATGATGAAAAATAGAAGATATATTGTACATCCTTAATCCACATTGTATTTTTTTTTAAAATATTGGTTTAACATTATACACGGCTTAATATAACCCTATACTACCCAGAATCAACTTGGGCACCCTCACATAGGTATTGTCAATTACAAATTATCCTTAGGTAACTAATTTTTTTCTTTTTTGTTGCAAGGTATACCCTTATTTCACTAGTGACATACATTTACAAAAAATCATGATTTCAATAATACCTTTACATAGTGCGTAAATTACCATAATGGTTGTTGATCATTCCATTACACATCTAATGAAATTATATCTCTAATTTTATATATGTAAGATAATGATAAATTACCATTATATATGTAATGGACCATTGTATATATGGTCCCTTGTATCAAAATCACCCAAGTAGTTCTCGTAAGTCCTCATGTTCAATCACATGGACATCCATCATCCATGAAATTGTGTAAACATTGTTCCTAAATAAAAAATACTTTTCACTTATTCCATTAAAGATCACAAAAATAATATTTTGATAGTATCACTAACTAATACTAAGTATGAACACGAATATTGAAATCCTTATCCAATCACTATGATTTTATACCTTACTGATAACAAATGAGACTCCAGTTCATTGGTCTTAACACTAACCGGACGCAAAACATACATGTTCCTCAAAATACTACCAGTATAGATAATGTAAAAGAATATTTCAAAATATATCAACAGGGGGAATACTAAAAATCATTAAATAATGCTTGGAGTTAAATATAAAGATAAAAAAGGAGAGAATCCATGGATACATGATAGGGATTTTTCATCACACATGACTGAAAATAATAATATCATTAAATATTTATTAAACTATGATGGGGGATCTAAACCTTTTGGAGATGATGGATCTCTTAATGTTAAAGTATCTGGATACACCCAAATTGATACGTATAAATATCATGATGTTAAAATTTTAAATGGGTTTATTAAAAATATTTTTAGAATTCCAAATCATTTCTATAATTGTAATTATTATATTTTATATATTAATGGTTTTTTTTATGATAAAGGAAGAGATGAAATTCTTGATAAATTTTCAATGAAAAAAAATAAATTTATTTCAAATTTATAATGAGAAAATAGTTCACTCATGAAAATGAATGATGAAAATCAATTATTTTATATTAGGATATGTCATTTGAGAAATCAAACATTGTTAAGAATACTAAACATGAAGTTGTGAGAAAACTATAAATGATTAATCATGAGATTATAAATGCTTGTGACATAAGTTGTAAAGTTATGATGGTAAAAAGGATCCATAAGTCAACATATATAAAAATTATGAAATACCTCGATTTAGGGAAATAAATTTTATTCAATCTAATGAACTAAATTTTTTAAAATGATCAAAAGTAATTCATGATAATTTTTGATGATTTTAAATAACTTAATTTATTTTATTTTATAATTAGTAAGCTATAATATAATGATAAATTTAGGATTTTATAGAATATTGTTAAAACTCATGTGATATTTGTTATGAAGATATTTTAGTCTAAAAATGGCTTTTAATGTAAGAATAAAGTGTTTTAAAAATATCATCTAAATAATAAAATACATAACGAGTATAGTATTCTATACACACCCTTATAAAGTCGGGTTTATAAGTGGAAGAACTATATATTGGTGTATATAGGAATACCAATTCTGTCAATGTGTGGATACTTAAGATGCTTTTAGAGTGTAGAACTAGTGGTGGTGGTATATATTCTCCCCTAACATCTAATTCATCCCAATTTGATTAAAATATAAAATTTTTTATGGTTTGGAATGAATTCGATCTTGAAGAGAATGAAATTATTTTAAAAACCAACATGTATACAAATTTAGGACAAAAATTGTTTCTATTTTACTAAAGAGATGAATAATATATATACTTTTTATAAAAACCTATCAGAAGATGGTGTATATGTTATAAAATGATCATAATTAATTTAGATGAATAATTGGGTTTAATTGCGTAGGAAAATAAACATTTTAAATAAAAATAATTTCATATGGTAAAAAACATTGAAGAACATAATTCTGAATATACTGGACAACATATGGCTATTTCAAATGGATAAATATATTTTTAATGATCATATATTGATTCAAATTTTATGGTGATATAGAGGGTCCAAATCAACTAGGACTTATGTTTCATAGATATAGAAAAAATATGGAACCATAAACCCTCATAGTGCATAATATAATGGGTGTGAAAAACTAATAAAGATTCTAGATTCCCAATCATACTACCTTTCATTAACATGTTGTCCCAATGATTTATTATGAATATAAATAACTAGATTACTGGTTAATAATAATTGAATAGGTTCATAATAAAATTGATATGAATCATACATGAGTATTAATGTTATATCCCAATGATAAGAATACGATATGGGATAAGTTGTGATTTAAGAATAATATCAATTAAAAGGAGAATTAATATGAAACAATGATTTTATAGATCATCAAGGGCACTCTAAAGGAGAGTTTATTAGTTTTATTTGAATTTTATTCTTTTTATAGAGTTATGAATTACCAGAATTATTCTATTGAATTTAAAAAAATAAACTAAAAATGTTTTCAAATTGGTTTCAGTTTGGTGTTTCGTTATTTTGAACTTCATTAAGTGGACTACATTGAACAACTAGAAGGTATTATCCTAGATTATAATGATTTTTGAGTATAAAATATGAACAAGATCATATATAGGCTCAACAGAGTATCTCAACCACTGTATTCAATGTTTTACATTATAGTATGAGTCATGAAATTATATAATGGAAGTGTTGATTATAATCTTTATGTTATAGAAGAAAACAAAAGAATAGTCATTGTTATTTTTATGTCTACTGAATAATTGATAAATAAAATATTAAAAACATCTTAGGAATATACATCTAAACACAAGTAAACCATTAATCATTTCATTGATCAGGGAGATTAAAAATTCTATTTGTTTCTATGTCACAAAAATCCTTAAATTTAATTTTTTAATCATAAGAGGAGTATTCTTGTTAGTTACTCAAAATTGTTATGCATTTATAAATAAGAATATGTCTCAAATCCTATAGTTTTTCGGAATCAGTTGTCCACTGATCAGGAAGGAAGGAGTGTGGGTCAAATGGCTTCTAAAGGGTTATTTGTAGTCTAAATTATTGAAATATTTCAATGATTAACATGAACATTTTCATTTCATGGTTTCAAAGAAAACATAATGATCCAAATAATAGCAAGGGAAAATGGATCTTATGATAATTCCAAGGTACTATAAATTGCTTCTTGAGATTAAAAATTTATATCATTTTAATATTATGATTATACAGATGTGCATTGAGAATGGATGGTTAGTGGTAAAAAGTAAAATCATAGAGGTTCCTTATTTATCAGAGGAATGGTTATTTATTACAATTATAAGAGGAAAAATTATAGCACTCATAGATTAAAATATGCTTAGAATGTTGTAGAATGACAGGAAAAATTGAACCGGATAGTGTGGAATCTTGAATACTTGAGGGTGAATGTTTTATACCCACTAATAAATGGGTGTGTTAACTATTGTGAAATTTATTTGTGACATATATTTGGGAAATAATCTAATTCAATATTCTTGTTCATAATATATTGATATAAAATTACAATTCCTCATATAGAATTTGGATCATTATAATACTGAAAATAATTATTCTTTTTGTGATTTAAATATTTTATTTCACAGGCAATGCCAAAATTAATTAAACCATAAATATTTTATAAAGTTACAAAATTACAATATATGATTTCATTAATACATTATGAAAATCATAAAAAAACATTATTATGTAGAAAACAAGAGGAATTTTTCCATTTGTAAATAAAAATACCAATAATTTAAAATATTCATCCAGATGGTTTTCCTAAAATATAATTCCACTAATTAAAATTTTATTAAGATGAAAAATAATTAGAAATATAATATAAATTTTGAGAGATAAAACAGTGAAGGGTATATATGAATTTTATTACATTATATCAGGATAAATATAGTGGTGAAAAAGTAAAATAGGATCGTCATATGGTCAATGGATGTACAGTTCTTGGGTTTAAAAGTATCTAATAGGTATATTGAATTTTTTTCAAATTTATTAATATTGAAAAAATTATAAATTATATTTAATTGAGATAAAAAATAATTTTAATCTAAATTAAATATAATATAAATCATTTTTTTTTATATTTTTAATTTAGAAGATAATGTTTAATTATTTTCCAATAAATTAATTATATGTAATGAATTATTTTAGATATTGAAATTTCATGGGATTTAAGGTAAAATATGGAACTAAAATATGAAAAATAATTAATTATTTGTAGTCATTTAAAATATATTCATTCAGGGTAAAAGTAATCAATTTTATTTTAAAAATATTAATATATATTTAATATTTTTTTTAAATAATAATTTTGGCATAATTATATAATGATATTTAATATTATATATATATGTATTATGAATTTACATTCATAGAGATACATGTAATTGGTTAGAAATAAAAATAGATCCAATTAATGGTTAAAAAATTAATTTTTTAAAAATTTTTTATTATTAAATTATGATTATTTATTTCATAAATAATAAATATATCAATGTTCAATAATTTTTTGTTAATATTTAATAATTATTTTTATACAAAATTGGTTATCACACATTAAATAATTAATAATTTTAACAAAATAAATGTAATAAGTCATAGTATTTAAAAATCTATTTTTCTATAAGTATATATTTTTTTATATATTCTATATTTGAAATTTAATTTTAATTTTATCATATTTATGGCCAAAATTAGATTAAATAGATTTAGAATTTTATTATGGAATTTCATATCAGGGACTATACACAGTTTATTTTTTTTAAGTTAGGTTACTATGGGAAATGGTAAAATTAGGAAAATGAGGTAAAAATGATAAAGATCAATAATATATCTAACATAATCTATAAAGTGTGAGTATTATGGGATTTACAACCCCTATCCATTATTTTTTCTATTCGGACCCACTTTCATTGTAAAATTACCTTCCTCACACATTATAGAATGGGTATTTGCAGAAATTCCACCAAAATCAATTATAAAATGATCCCTCATCAACACACATCCAAAATAACATTAATATTAAATTAATTTAAATTAATATAAATAATTACATGTATAAAAATAGATCCATTTCTTTAGAATTTTCTATTCTCACAAAAGATGCATAAATCCTTCTTTATGAAGGAACTTGTTTTGAGAAGAAGAGAAATCATTAAATTATCATGTTCATCAAAAAAATAAATAATGTTCTCATATAAAATACTTTAAAATCCCATTAGATATTTTTATTAGGTTCTATTAAAATAATTATTATACTATTAAAATTATATTATTATAATAAACTACTAAATTTTTTCTATTTATAACATTACATTTGGGACGGTGCCTCGTCTCAAAAAGTCATTTGCAAAGGGACACTATCATAACTGCTCGATTGCAGAATAGGTACAGGAAAATATTTTTTTTATAAAAGTCTATTGCAAAAAAATTAGTGATTATTTCATGTGCTATTGGAAATAGTTTTCATGAGGTTTAAAAAACATATTTTATCAGCCTGTCAAAAATTGTTTTTACGATTGGTTGTCGCAAAAAAAAATATTTGTAACGGGTCCACGTCTCGTCGCAAAAACATTTTCCATGGTTTTTAAAAAACACTACATTGTGATGGCCCATCACAAAAGGGCCTGTTGCAAATAGCTTAAAAAATAAAAAATAAAAAATGGATAAAATAATAATAATATTATTATTATATTATAAAATTATAATAATATTAATAAATTTAATAATATTAATGTAATAATAATAATAATATAAATGAAATTATAGTTTTAATAAAATTAAAATAAAAATGATTATAATATAATAAAATAATAATATTAATAATTATATAAATATATTAATTATAATAAAAAATCAAAAAATAAAAAATTATTAATAATAATAAAATAATAATACTAATATTCATAAATTAATAATAAATTGTTAAATAATAAAAAATAAATTTTTATTAATTGTTATTTACAATAATAATAATAATAATAATAATAAATAATAAATAAAAACAATAAAAAAATAAAAAAATTTATTAAATTATTAAATAAATAAATAAATGATATGAAATTTGTAAAAAATATAAAAAATGAACTATATATAAATGAATATAGTTAATATTACAACAAAAATTGCATTAAAATGTTATATTATAAAAAATAAATACATCACAGAGTGGTAGAGTCTTCTGGAGGATCTGGAATAGATGGTGGAGAAATCTGCATCCCTAAGCCATGTGTTAGACGTTGCATGTACTCCATCTTCATGTGTTGTTGTTGCTGCCATCAATGAATCTCCTCATCCTATTACTGCTACTATTGTCGGAACTCTTCTTATAACCATTGCTTCCTTTGAAGTATCACCCCTTCTTCACATGCATACTCTATACACTCACCCTTTAATAAAAATTGATCTTTATTATGTATAATAGATGGTGATGAATCTCCACAAGCTTCTCTCGACCTGGATTTCAATATCGCAGTGGTACCATAACAATTTACAACTGTCAATCTAGAGTTGATACCAATAACTCGAGCTTTCTCAAAGGCATACCGAGTCTAATGTATCCATGATGCCTTATCAAATGAGTGGGCAGTAGTCTGATCATCGGTCTTGGTCAGACTCTCAGTCTATGTATGAGGGAATTTAGCCTTATATTACTCCTTCAATTTCAATTTAAAATTAATGCAAGTAAAATATTAGTTCCACTAAATTTTTAAACTAAAAAAGAAATAATACTGACTACAATCTGATGCTGGTGATCACCTATAATCTCTTTAGTGACCAAATCACTGTACATACTTCCTACAAATTTCAATCTCTGTAATATCATACTATTCAAATTAATATATGAATAAAAAATAAATCTTTTACATTTAATGTAATATAATATTTTTAAAAAAATTACTTACCAAATGTTCTATATGTGTACTGAATATTCAAATACCATCTTGATATGTAACCTCCTGTCTCCCCGGGATTTTTCAACCTACTAATTATATCATATGAAAACGACTACCCAACCACTGTGAACATAATCCATCACAAACCTGAGATGAAATGCAATCAGGTTATTGGGCACAACAAGAATCATCAAACTATATCACTCATACATTCCTTATTACATTCCTTCACAATTTGTGAAAAAATTGATGAAAACAATCACACATAAACCTATCCGATGTATCGAAATTGTATCATGCATTCTCTCATTGATAAGATATCATAAATACTCCAAATAAACTATAATATAATGTTATTAATTAATTAAATATCAAAATAGATATTATTTATTTTGGTACCAGCTAATCATTAAACATGCAGTGATGAATACCAATAAGAATCTCATCCTATGCGACTAATTCTTCATAAAAATAGTTGCACAATATATTTATCTCCATTTCAAAAGCTATATATGAAAACAGTTATGAAAAAAAGAAAAAATAATGAAAAAAATATGTATATAAATAAAATAATGAATGATAGCTAACATACAATGGTAACCATAGCTCTACATTCATAGATCAATGAAAAGATGTGGACGTCGCTCCGGGATAGGGTCATTAATCATCAATTGCACAGGGCCACACACACTCCAGGTACTCCATAAACCACCAGCAGCAAGAGGGTAATATTATCCAATATCTTACACTTCCAAAGGACATCTATCCTCATAAAAATAAAAACACCATCTTCAATATGAAAAAAACATTATTTTTATTAAGAAATAGTTTTAAAAAACTATTATATATTGATATATATTTCATATGAGTACATTAAAGAATTAAATGAGTCAATATTCATCATCATCCACTAAAACATTAATTTAATTTAGCGGTGGTTCACAAAACCATTGCAAAAAAAAATTCAACTGGTTTTGAGGCGGTTTATAATAAACCCCCTCAAAACCATCTATATTTTTTACACTCTTGACCCTTACCCACTACCCCAACCCCCCTTCTCCCCCCGACCCCTCGTGAACCCATAACCCCACTTCTCCCAGCAATCCCTTGACCCCACTTCTCCCGAAAACCCTGTGACCCCCCTTCTCTCGGCAACCTCACGACCCCCTTCTCCCATGACCCGACAACCCCGCTTCTCCCAGAGACCCAGCGACCCCCTTCTCCCGGAGACCCCCTTCTCCCGGCAACCCCATGACCCCAATTCTACTAGCGACCTCGCGACCCCCCTTCTCCCAGCGACCCCGTGACCCACCTTCTCTCGGCGACCCTTCGACCAGTTAGTGATTTGTGGGTTGTTTCTTCTTCAACAGATAGTTATTCTAATTAATGTTATATATTTAAATGTTAATAAAATTGGTTTCCGTAAATTATCATGGGGTTTCTATTGGTGTTTAATGGTTGATCCATGGGGGATTTTTACAAGGATCACAAGTTTCTTTTGGGATAGGTTATTAGAGATCTATACCTTCTATTACATTATATCTCAAATAAATTTTAAATTCACCAGGTAGTGGATTTTTTTAATTCTCTATTTCATGTGATCATGTTAAGGTATCATGATATAACTTCATTGGTATTATAGTAGATTTATCATAATAAATAAATTAACTAGAATTAATAATTAATTTTTACGGATGTTGTGGTCATATGTGTTAATGCATTATTAATCAATCATCTAATTATTTTCAAAATAGTGTGTTATCTACTTTTTTTTAATTTTATTCTTGTTTATAGTGGTTTATAGTATTGAAATTTGATAACAAAATAATGTGGGTAATAATTAATTGATTAATGAAAGTGGCATGAGATATTGATTACCATTCATCCATCAAAACTCTTGAATTTGAAATATTTCTTTGAAATATTTATGTTTTTTTATTAGCATTGATATATGGTGATTATAGGTTTTCTAGTGCTGAAACCTATTCATAATGAATCTATTAATTGAAGTTGGTAATGAACAGGTTGGTTATGGAAATAATTTTTTGGGGATAGGTGAGTCCATTATTGGTCTCTAAAGGATTTTATAAAATTTTTATGGATGTTGTTTCCCCTAGTGTTTCCAATGATAAAATTACTTTTGATTCTATATATGTTTGCTCTAGGTTGGTAGAGGAATTTTAAGATTTCTGTATGTGGTTTTGATGGAAAAAAGTGGAGAAATGTGTTTATTAAGGGAGGGGATCTATTTTTTCTACTTATTGTCATATGGTTAATAGGAATAGATGCCTCAGTTTGAGAGTTGTGTTATCATGTTCATTGGGTTATTGTGTGAAGCATTTTGATGGGTTGTTTATGTTTCAATTTAGAGATGAGTATTCCCATGTTTCTTATTCATTGTCATATTATTTGATTTATTGTTATCAAATGGATGATTGTTTTGGTTCCCAACTACTTGTTATTGTTTCTATATTTCCTATTAAGTGTACCACATTAGGGTAGATTATGATTGATCATTTAATACCAAGATTATTAAATTGATAATGTATTTGACATTAAACTCATGGGATGAGTATTGATATTGATTTATGGGATAATGGAAACTATGAGATGATTAGACTAATGCTCAAATGATAATTTTATGGAAATCTAATAATTGTAAGGGAAAATAATAAATCCATCTTGATCAAATGATCTAATTTCATTAAATAATAATATTAATTGAATTTAAAAAATTATTGGAGATTAATATCACATAAATTTTTCTAAAGGTTTAATGTTGATGAATCATGATACATATGTTAAAGAATAAAATCTAGTCTCTACTTGTGTAGTAAAAAATTAAATTGATACCAAGAAACCTTACTCAAAAGTGCTTAGGCAACACAAATGTACATCTACACAAACTCGAGTTCATGTCATGCCTACTCTAGTGGAACAAAATACTGACCAAGCCTAGTTTGAAAGCGCATGTCAAACATTATAGGCCCAATAATGACCTTATTATACATAATCCCATGAATATAAGTTCTAATATAGCTCCAACATGTGTAGTTCCTCATGTGAGGACATCAAGAAAAGTATGTATTTTGCTACACAATAGCACATAAACTTGATAATATTCTCCTCAAATAAGTACTATTATATTAGGCACTCTTTATGATCAATAGATCATCTTTGATATACTATGTTTTTAAAATATTCTACTATCATGTATATGAATCTCTTTTTCTATTTAGTAGTAATTATGTGTTTTAATTTTTTTAATATATTGTAGGCGCATTTTGATATATATGGATAAAATATGGATCACATTACTGAGGAACACACCTCAGTATGTTAAGGGTGGGAAGGAGTTTTTTGATTTTGTAATTTCTAAAAAATATTTTGAATGGAGAATTAGATGACCATGCCCTAAATGTAAATTTAGAATATGGTTGAAGACAGATGATGTTTATGAACATTTAATACAGAAGTAATTCCCTAGTCAATATTTGTGTTCGATTTGGCATGGATAAAAAACGTTAAAGAAATATTGTGCACTAATTTTATTCCATAAAATAAGGTCCCAACTTCTTTGAAAATGGAATATGAAATGAAAAACCTCATAAATGATGCATTAGGAACTACTAGACACCACCATCAACATCAAAATATAACAGAACAACCAGATGACGGTGTTACAAATAGCAACGTGACGAGTGATGTTTTTGAAATTGTAACACTACTAGATCACGTTTATGTCATATCATTGGATACTCTTCTTGATTATTTGGTGCCAAATTCAAGATAAAAAATCACAGAGGAAAATGAATTTCATGATTTAGTTAATGATGAAAATCAAGAGCTGTATAGAGGGTGTTTGAAATATTCGATGCTTTCTTTTATGCTAATGTTGTACTATATCAAATGTCTATGTGGAGTTACAAATAAAGAAATGTCCATGATGTTATAATTGATTTGTGAATCATTTCTATAAGAAAAAATCCCAGTGTCATTTTATGATATGAAAAAAATTGTTAACAGGATTGGTCTGAATTATACAAAAATACATGCGTGTCCCAATGATTGTATTCTTTATTTGGGAGAGGATTCAAGTAGACAGAATTTCAAAATATTTTCTTCTTCCAGATGGTAGTAAAAGTGCGATGTTTGATGACATAATCAACCTAATTTCATGGCGAAGAAGAAAAGTAACATGACTACAAAGGTTTTTTCATCACATTCCTTTGAAGCCTCGATTGAAAACATTCTTCATGTCATCAAAAACTGTTGAACACATGAAGTGGGATTTGGTAGATAATAACAATTATGGGTTAATGAGATATCCAATAGATTTACAATCATGGAAAAAATTTGATTCATTACATCCATATTTCTCAGCTGAACCTAGGAAAGTTCGATTGGGATTGGCTACCAATAGATTCAACCCATTTGGGACATTAAGTACCAGTTATAACATTTGTCCAGTTGTTTTCATCCCTTACAATATGCCTTTGTGGATATGTATGCAACAAATATATTATATCATTCGAGAAATATTCTAGGAAAACAAATGCCTGGAAATGATATTGATGTATACATGTTTCCTTTGATTGATGAATTGTAGGATTTATGTAGCACCGATGTTGATACATTTCATACTTCTTCTAAAAAAATGTTCAAAATGAATTTTGCTTTAATGTGGACCATTAATGACTTCCCAAGGCTTTTTAATTTATCTGTTTGGAACACTTACATGGGTTTGTCTTTTCTCATATGTAACATTTATTTTGAGCCCAAACGGCTACCTCATAGTAGAAAATGGTTCTTATTGTTCCATCAAAGATTTCTTAATGCATCTCATGTATTTCGACTGAACAAATCAAAATTTAGTTGTTTCATTGATTGTAGACCACCTTAAAAGTTGTTAATTAGTTCTAAAATATTGACACAACTTGAAAATGTTGAAACAGAATTTGGGAAGGTTCATTATTTTAATGATAGTGGAAAATGGGTCTGATGTTCATCGTCATGTGAAATGAGAACGCTACAATAGAAGAAAGAAATCATATTCTTGAAACTTCCGTATTGAGATCATAATTTGTTGTGGCATAATATTGTTGTGATGCATACTGAGAAGAATGACTATGACAATTTTATTTTCACATTACTTAATCAGCATTGAAAGTCGTTGGATCATATCAATGCTCACAAAGACTTACAAGTAATGAAAATAAAACATGATCTATGGCCAGATGAGAATGAAAAGTACGCTCTGACATTTTTTACACATTCCATTGAATTTTAAAGAATGTGAAGTTATCTGATGGGTATTCGAGTAACATCTCAAGGTGTGTTGACTTGATTAATCATAAGTTACATCGATTGAAAAGTCGTGATTCACATATTCTGTTACAACAGTTACTACTATTGGCATTGCGAACATTATTTCCTGAAAAAGTTACTTCTATTTTAATCCAATTCTGCACATTTTTCAGGCAATTACATGAGAAATATCTACATCCATTACATATTTAAATCCTCCATGAGAGGTTTTTATTGACCCTTTTTCAATGGAGATGATCTTTCCTCGATATTTTTTACTGTCATGATGCATTTAGCTGTGAATTTTGTTGAGAATGCTAAATTAGGAGGCCCAATTCATTATCGAGGGATGTATCCAATTGAGATGTTTTTTATTTATATGTTTTTCATATTAGTAAACAAATTTTTTCATTTAATTAAATGAATAATTATGATTATTTTATTTTGCAGATATCTTAGGAAATTGATGGCATACGTGAGAAATAAAGCTCAACCATAAGGCTCTATTACTGAAGGCTATTTTACTGAGATGTGTCTTACCTTTTTTTCCAGATACATTGATGATATTGAGACAAGATTTAATCGATTTGGAAATGTTGATGAAACATTGACTCAATCTCAAATACATCAGAAATGAAAAATATTTCCTACTATGGGCCAATCAGTTGGAAGGACCTAAATTGTGACACTGACAAAATTGGAATTATTACATGCACATAGATATGTACTTCTGAATATTAAAGCTACAGACCCATATATTGAAGAGTTTAGGATTCAAAAAAAGAGTGTAATTATAGGCCAAACAAAAAATGAGAATGATATAATGAAAGATATTAATAAAGATCTTGTAGAATGGTTTGTACGATGTGTATGTTCATAAATATTGAAATAAATATGAACATTTGTTTGATACATACATTTCGTAAATATAATAAATTATATTGATTTTTATAGATCATGAATACATATACTCGAGAAGAGCTATCAGAAGATTTTATGTTTCTCACTAGAGGTCCTATAAAACAAGTTAGAAAGAATGACGCCTACAAGCTGAATGACTTTAGATTTCATACAGTTGATCGAGAAGTGGGTTTGAAAACACCGAATAGTGGTAGGTTTAAATTTTCTGAAATGGGATCCTATGGAATGCTGCTTGATATTATATAATTAAACTACCACATACATATTTTTATTGTTTCATTCAAATGCAATTGGGTCGATATTATCCAAGGCGTTAAAAGAGATTCCTTGTAATTTACTTCTGTGAACTTCTCTCACTTGATGGAGGATGGTGATCATGAACTGCATGATCCATATATCAAATCATCACAATTAAAAATGTTATACTATGATAATGATGTTGTGGATGAATGGTGGAGTGTATTTGCTCACGTAATACAAAGATATTTGTATGATATGGGTGATGAAGTGGAAGAGTTGACCTCTGAAATTGAATCTCATCACCAACAAGAAGCATAATTATTTGTCCATCATAATATTGAAAATATTAGTCTAGCAAGGATGAATGACGTGGATGAAATAATAGAGAAAGAAATTGACATGATTTAATGGGAAAATAACTGTATTTACATTTATTTATTCATTCTACAACTACTTATTTCATTTGGGTTGTCATTCATTATCATTGTTATAAATTTTTTTTTGTTACTGGGTATCCATTATAATTTTTTAATTTTTTTTGTAAATAATTTTTTTGAAATATATATTCTGAACATAATTTTATTTGATTAAATGACAAGAATATCTAAGAGGAAGTGGTACACTATTTTATCTAATACTGTAACAGATGAAGATCAATATGTCTCCCTCCCCATGGCATATGAGCCACCAGTTGCCTACACCATTGAACCATCTCCCCCTGCACCATCTCTCAAACCCTCTACGGGTGTCCCATTAGAGGTTGAGTCATCAAACCTCCCTTCGTGAGCCTCAAAAGTGGGGCAAAAAGCACATCCCTTCTAGTTCATCATGGGAATACTAGCGGGTTAGTGTCATTGGTACAAATTTTAATATAAATAAATTTATTTAATTTTTTTAAACAAATTGTTTGCTTATTGAAGATGAAAAAAATTCAACTATGGAGAAAAACATAAAAATTCCAGATGTTTGGAATATTAATGGATAGATTATTTCTGTACCATTTGATTCATTTGGGGTCCCTATAGATGAGGTCATAGGGTTACTTGGCCAAATTCCCGGCCAACAGGAAGCAAATTCTATTTCTATACCTATTTATTATGATGATTTGAGACATATTCTTCCATGTTGGAAAAATTATGTTTTTGATTCCCAAATAAAGATAATTTTAATACATTATGGTTTAATTGAATGTCATATTACTAATATGTTCAAAATGAATTTCTTTATATATATGTTCTTCCACTTTACAGTTGCTGATGTGATAGCACAAAAGTGGATGTTGAAAAATCATGGCATGAAATAGAAATACTTCAAATAGATATTGTGGTGCGATTTCAATGATACTTCATTCACCATGCAACAACTGTTTGAGATTCTACCCAGTGGTGTACCGAAAGAACATTAGAATGTTTTTGTTGACAGACATCATGATGAGAAGCAGATCATATTAAAATATATATTGTTATATTATCCTCATTTTACATTTATACATGTATATGAAGCGGATATGACCTTGAATACATTACTAATACATTTAATTTTATTTATTTCAAGATCTCTCAAGGAATAATGCATCAAACCGAGCTAAGTAATTCATCCCTAACACTGCGGGGTCAGAAATCATTTTTAGAAGTTGAACGACTCTGGTAATCTTTTCAATAGTTTAAATATTTATACGATAATATTTTATGTTTAATATTTTACATTTTTGATTTATATTTTCTTAATTCCATCACATAATTTATGGAATGAAGCATCCCGAACTCAAGTGTGGTTGGATGTTTACAAATAACCAGATGGATGTTTTGTTAATGACCCTACAAAAGAAGTTGGGGTGTGAAGTCAATTTTTTATTATAATAACATATTATCAGGTATTACTGTGTTAATATATATTGATATTTTATTTATAGGAAAAAATTAAAGAACTATGGGATGCCAATCCTTGGCAGTCCTACAATGTCTCCCAAGATAACCTAGTTTCTAATGTCCATGGTAATGAGCATCCTAGTAGAGTTCACGGGATGTGTATTAGACTCATACCATCTGAGGACTTTGGCAAGCCCCCAAAAATTCCAGCTGTATCTACTCTTGGTTATAGTCAGCCCATACCCGAAGATGATCAAAGGGAAATTGCTTCTATACAAACCACAGTTCAAGAACAGGGGGCTCAGTTATCCTCTTTACAGAAATCAATGACTATTATATATTAGCAGATGAGCAGATATGCCCCTGGTGGTAGTGCATCGACTGGTGGTAAGCAGTTAAATCCTAAAAAATAAAAATCATTCATCTTTCAAACATTTATTGTTTTTATGTTTAAATATAAATATGCAACAGTATTTAATGTTAAATATAATATTCAATCAGGTGGCAGCAGGATGTTGAGATAGAGGTGGAGAGGGTGAAGATACATGTTTATCATGGGACTGTGAGTAGTTGTATTGTTGATGTGTTGGACAAATATGGTAACAATTGGTTTGTATATGTATCAGGTGTGGAACATACTTTCCACAAAACATTTTCATGACTTATCATTTTCAAAATTTCTCATGTTACCTTTTATGCATTTTATTGATTTCTAATATTTTCTTTCATGTCTTGATTCTCGAGTGTGGTATACACCATATATGTCGATTCATTACTGTGATAATTAATTTTTTATGATTCATTTTTTATGATTATATTTCCATAGAATTTTAGGACTGATATGAACAACTATTTTATGCATTTAGAGTATGCTTATATGTTTTTTATGGAGTGTTTGACTCAAAATACAAGATTTTAGGTTTTGTGCATATTTGTCTTATGGATGATCCATATAAGGTGATAAGATTCACATTCGGGAACAATCATTATGTTTTAACATAGGTGAATGTATTTTGGTTGACCACCATATAAAAAATAAATCCGGATGGTATTACATAACACAACTCGAGGTAAGGTTTTGGCACAAAGAAGGGTAGTTGAGTTTTTTAACCCAATAGAAAAGTGTTTGGTTGAAGGAAGTGACCCTTTGTGACTTATCATTAAGTGAATAATTTCAAGATCATTGGTTTTGGTAATTATAGTTTCTATCAATGGTGTGGGAGGTAGGGATACATGGGGAGACTCTGTGATAGTAATCAAGCTGAGTGTCGAGATTGCAGTAGGATGAGCCATCTACATGATTTTTGAAGATCATTTCCTATAGTATAAAGTGAATGAGTGTCTGCAATAATTCTACATTTCGGAGTGGGGAATCAGATTCATATTAGGAAGGGAGATATTGTTTGTCCAATCAATTAGCCTGAAGCGGTGGCCATGGTCAAAAATCTAGAAAGAAGACTTATATCACTATCATAGAGGACATTCTCATGGTATCTAAGCTATATATTAGCACCACTGATCAATATAATTGTATAAATTGAGACCAATATTTGAGGAACAAAGTGTTGGACCTTCTATAGAGAGAGGTAATATTTTGGTAGATTCCACTTTATTATCTAATTTTTTATATATAGGTGCTTCTCAATCCATCATATTTGTGCATGTTGTAGAGATCCTTGGGCTCGACATTCAGTTTTCTTATGAATTGATGATACATAAACCATTTTTGGGGATTTCATTAGAGGATTTATGTTACTATAGGGAGTAGACCTTGATATAAGTGTGTGTCACCTCGTATGGGACCTTGTTTTCCTCGAGATGATGGTTTTCACATCATTCTTGGGATGGAATGGTGGTTCCCCCAATATACTTACATTGATTGTTATTGCCAAAGTATGTCATTCACATTACTAAAGGGTGGATTTTTTATTCACAAGGGTGAATAGGATGTACGAGAAATATGAGATGGACTCAAGCATCTTGGGTTCGGTGTGATGAAAGACTGAATTAATTAATTATATCTGGAGCATAATGAAGGAATTGGTAAAATTTACATGCCAACAAGGCTCATATAATCTAAACCCAATCATCGGAATCCCTGTTGTAGAGTTACCAAACAATTTCTTTCCTACGTTCTCATAATATAGGTAGAGGCAAGATGATGTTGAATAAGTAATGATGATTCAGTCAAAAAAATTAACTACGTAACATAAGTTCATATAAGTGATTATGTTTGTAGTTTCACTTTGTATATTTTTTTATTTATATTACTAAAGGATGTGCTTTCTTATTGAACATGGAATCTATTTTTATTATCTATATATATTACTAATTTTATTTTTTACAATATACATATTCACACATGACCTTATTTTCTTGTATAGATTACTAGTTTTCACTTATATAGAATGTAATTGTGACATGACTACTGTATGCACTGTTTTTCCACTATGCATTTCGAGTATTCATTTTTTAGATTATATTTCCATTATTGTATGAACATATTTTCAAAGAAGTGAAGTTGGAAAAAATTAAAATTATTTTATATGAACAATTAATTGATTGATCGTGTCATGCTAATTCACAGGTCGGGCATTAGTTCTTTATATCCTAGTGGTTATAGAAACAAAAGAATGTGTCAAATCAGATGTTCATTAAGGGTAAACACAAGATATATTAATTGATAATAATATGAAGGCATAATATAATAATAATTATATGAGATAATGAGAATAAATTATGAATATCATACACAATTAATCATATATTACAAGTGGGATGTATGTTGATATGAATTATTATGTCAAGGTTGAAACATGTTTGGATGGAATTGGTTGAACCTAGGTTTGGAATTGTTTTCGTGGAATATGACATACATGCTTGTTTATAATTTTGTTTAAAGGTATAATGGCCATGTGTTATGTTTACTTAAATTCCTTTACTGAAATAAGAATTTTATTGTGCTTATTTAATCATCTCTTTTCATATTAACTTGTATGTATTCTATTAGACTATTCATATTCTGGGAATGGTTTGCTTTTCAGGGCACTGGTGCATGGGATGCAGAGATGCTATTTTTTCACAGATCATCTTTTAGCGGCGGTTTTAACCACTGGTAAATGAAACTGGTAAAATTATAGTGGTGGTTTTATCCTCCCCTAATATATATATATATATATATATTTCTCGTAGTGACGGTTATAATAGCCACTACTATTATTTAGCAGTAGTTTAAACCTCCGCTACTATTATTTAGAAGCAGTTTAAGCCACCACTACAATGTCCCACCATCTTCGTGTATTCCAAAGCGCATTTGATTATTTTTGTGGCACTTTTCTAGTGAGGGTGTTTTTTTATTAGCGGTGGTTATAACCACCTCAAACAAAAGAGTTCCACTAGCCATAAAATTGATGTTAAAAAACTAGAACTGCCGCAAAATGAAGCAACTACGATGAATCCCATAAACCTCCATGAAATAGATATTACCACTGCTAATAGTTTCTCGACGTGAAATTTAGTGGCTGTTTAAACTGCCCCTATATGGTAAAATATCGCCTCTAATAAATTATTTTCTTGTAGTGATTCTTGTATTCATATATAACAATGTCAACATCTTCATATTTCTCCTCAACATCATCACATTCTATAAGAGTTTCATTTTCATTGTCAATTAT
Source organism: Viscum album (assembly GCA_963277665.1). Classification (NCBI taxonomy): domain Eukaryota; kingdom Viridiplantae; phylum Streptophyta; class Magnoliopsida; order Santalales; family Viscaceae; genus Viscum; species Viscum album. Next base: position 981,783,081 of record OY728140.1, on the reverse strand, counting down.
AATTTCAAATTCATTTCTAACTTCATTAACATCACCATCACTATCAACCCATAACTATGTGGTGTCTTAAAATATATTCATTTATCTTCATGAAAATGTTGTATTTGGAGTATTCCCTTGGAAAATTTCAGTTCCATACACTTCAGCAGAACAAAATTATCTTTGAGTAAACTGATTTTATCGAGAATTAATTTTTATTATGCTCCACCAATCACCCAACCCTCTAGAAGTAACAACATAATTTTTATAATATATTTTCTGTTCCTAAGGAGTCAATAAATGGTTCATTTACGGCAAGAAGAATTTTATATTTAATATCAATGAATCCATAATTTATAGGAACATGAAATCCTCTCTCAATATCCAATTACTGTCATTTAAACATCATTTTGTACATATGTACCAAATACACCCTTAAATAATCTCTTCTGGCATGTCCTAAAATTCATATTCAGTTTCAATATGATGAGATACTCGCAAGAACAAACCACTATTAAATGTTTTTTTATTCCCCATTTCAATGTTTATAAAATCAAAAAACCATTCACTATATATGCATTATAAGATTTAACAATTTTGGAAGGTGGGTTACTCAATACACAAAATCTATTGTCAATTTTATTAGCCTACTAAGATACATGAAAACATGCAACAAAATTATCAACATAACCTGTAATAAATTGATATTTATATTAAAACATAAATATTTTATGTTATTTGTTTTCGAAACTAGTAGGAAAAATTATTTTTCCGACGTTCATGAAGGGAAACTGTTGTAATTATTGAAATCTATTTCTTGATATTATTAGCTTATAACCAACATTTAAAATATGAATAATTTATTGTAACAATGGTTATAGAATAAGTTATTGGATCACTCATAGTAAAAATGGTTTCATTTTTCAAAGTTGAAAAGAAGATATGTACGAGCTCTGTGATGTTCATCATCTAAAATCCATCATTCATCAACATAGAAGGAGGTTAATGTTATAGAGTTATAAAGACATGACAACATGAATATTGACTACAATAAAAACCAAATGGACAAGAAAATAATATTAGAAATAACCAATCCAATGTTTCTAGAGTATAAAGAAAAATAGAGATGAACATTGTCAAAAAATTTCCATGAACCCCCAACAAATGGATGATTTAAACTTTTACTAGTGAAATATTGGTTTTTTTCAATGATATAATTGTCTTTTTGTTTGGATACATAAATAAAAACTATAATATAGGTGTAAGAAGAAAACATATCAACTGTTTTATATTAATCAATTCAGACATCCCTAGTTGAAAGTCATAATACCTTTATTTTTTATATGTGGGACAACAATTCAATGACTCGTTTTCACCATAATATAAGATAAAAGCTTTTGAACATGCATGAATATTTAGATAAACAAGACATATATTATGAACCAACCTCTTTCTCTCTTAGAATATTTTAAAAAACACATTTCCATTAGGTAAAAATGTTTTAACTGATGATAATATCTGATCAAAATAGGAATTCAGAATTTATTTATCTCATTTAAAATCCATAATAATTTCAACCACATCAAAATTATTTCTCATACAACCAGTATATAAGACATCCTCAGTGGACCTCAATAACTCATAAAATTGAGATGGTTCTAACTCAAGAGTTAAATTAATATCATCTAGAGTATTAGTTTTTTTAAAAGACGGACCAGCCACATTAGGTTCAATATTTTAAAAACATCAAGGATCTGGAACTAGATTATTAGTATCTTTACTCAAACTATGTTCACCATGTTGATACTAGAAAACATAATCTGGTTAAATATCTAAAGGAAATAGATGACCCAAAATGTTCTCAATTATCTCTGACATCCTCAGAGATGATTTTTTTACAAGGACACCAAATTATCCCATTTGAAAAAATTCTAGTTTTGATGATGGAAATTATAAGAAACCCTCAAAACCCTCATTTTATAATGCTTTTAAACTAGAACCGTTTGGATTCTTGGGTAGATTTATCTAAGCCTGAAACTCTAAAAATACTTTTCTCGACTTCCTTATTTAATATTTCTCTAAAAACTATAAAATAATTAGTTTTTTGATTAATTTAATATATGAAAAACACTATCCAAGAATGAGAAGAAAACTAAATTCACATTATAAGAAATTTATAATAATTTATATTATTTCATTGTTATTTATATTATGTTTTTATAAAACTAGACTCATCTACACTAATTATATTTAATTATAGTTAATAAATACTAATAAATGCTAATTATGAGAAGAAAAATTTCCAATGCGTTGGTGGAAACTATATTCCCCTACGAATCATCTCCTTGTAACCTTCTCCATCTAAAATCACTATAAAAAATATTCTCTGACATACAAATATCCATTCATATTCATACGAAAATGGATATCCATACGTCAGAGCATATTTTCCATATTGATTTCATTGGGAGAATGTTTTAGGGATATGAGCCCTCTCATATAAGTTATACTTCCAATCCGCTAAACAGCATTCCAATTTATTACTTATTGTTAAACATTGTGTCGATTTACTTCTATTTGTTACAATTTATGACTAATTATTACAATTTATGAGTATTTATGACTACTAATTACTATGTTTTACTATTTTTTAATATTTTGTTCTACATAGGAAAAATTATTTAAAATGATTACTAATTATTAATATATATTAATATATATTATTATTTATTACTAATTATTAATAATTAATTATAATTTGAACTAGTTATTCTTAATTATTCTAAATTATTACTAATTAAAACTAATTAATTCTACATATAACTATATATTCCTAATTACTACTAATTATTACTAATTAATCCTTATTATTACTAGTCATTCTAAATTAATCCAAATTATTACTATTTGTTCCTAATTTTTACTATTTATTCCTAATGATTTCTAATTATTCCTAATTATTTCTTTTTATTCCAAATTATTCAAAATTATTATGAATTATCCCTATTAAATCTTAGTTATTCTTAATTATTTTAAATAATTCCTAATTATTCTTAATTATTCATATTTATTACTATTTATTCAAATTTATTAATATTTATTACTATTTACAACTATTTATTCCTATTTATTGCTAATCATTACTATTTATTCCTAAATATTATTCATTATACTTAAATATCACTAAAAATTTATAATTATTCATAATAATTCCTAATTATTAATAATTTTACTTGTTATTCCTAATTATTATTAATTATTATTAATTGTTTCTAATTATTTCAAATTGTTGTTATTTATTGTTAATTATTTCTATTCAATTTTAATTATTTCTAATTATTTATATTTATTTCTATTTATTAGTATTTATAGGTTTTTATTTCATTTTTTCTATTCGTTGCTATTTATTGCTATTTATCGATTATTATTACTAATTATTATAAGTATCCCTAATTATCCCTAATTATTACTAATTATTACTACTTGTTAATATTTTTAACTAATTATTACAAATTATTACAAATTATTACTACTTATTATTACTTATTACTATTAATTACTATTAATTACCATTTATTACTAATTATTACTAATTATTACTATTTATTGCGAATTATAACTATTTATTAATATTTATTTATAATTACCACTATTTATTTTAATTTATTTCTATTTATTCATATTCATTTCCAATTGTAGCTAATTATTGCTAATTTTTACTAATTACTGATATTTAATACTAATTACTGCTAATTATTACTAATTATTACTAATTATTGCTAATTATTATTAATTATTAATAGTTGTTACTTATTATTTCTATTCTGTTAAAATTATCACCGATTAACATTACTTAATACTTATTATTACTATTTAGAAATATGTATATCAATTTACTACATATTAACGATATTGTTTACTAATTATCACTTAAAATTACAAATTATTACTTATTATTAACAATTATTAATTATTTTAAAATTAATACGAATGATGTCATATTAATAATATTTAATATAATAACTATTTTTTAATACTAATTAATAGTAATCAGACATAATTATATATAAAAATATATAGAAAATAGAATGATTTATTCCTAATTTTATTTAATTGTAGCAAATTGACAAAAATTATAACGAATATACAATAAATTAAATTAACTAAAAAATGAATGTAATAGAAAAATACCTTAAAACTGATTCACTCAGAGGCTATATTCCTTGAATATTTTTCTAATTTAGAATGTTTGACTTCGAATTATTTTGAGAGAAAAAATGTATGTAGAGAGGGAGAGAGGGGTAGTGGAAGGAGCGGAATAGAAAAAATAGAAGGAGTTCTATATAGGATAGATTATTTCTGACTGTATTATTTTCAGTGAGACCCATCACAAATTCCAACCTATCGACATGCTACTTGTTATGGGAGATAAATCTCATCCTAAATAATACAAAATGTCATCAGGTATTTGTGACGTGATTTTATACATATCAAAAATTCACTTCTCTTTGTCTCTCATGAAACTCGTGAAATTTTGAGATGGGGACCGTTTTCCCATCACAAATAATTAGTAACTTGTAATGGGAAGAGGGTATCATTTAAAATTTCCAGTCTGGTAGGACTATTTGTGTCGAGAACATTCAATGTCGTAAATATCCATTTTTCATGAATTGATAAAACTCTATACTATTACTCATTCAATAGTATAACATGTTCTTTTTAGTTCAGTTCAACAAGTAATATAAATGATTATATACTCTCATTAGTATTTATAGAATAATTAGTATGAGGACATTAATACTTATAATATTTTATATTATAAAATAATTAATTTTATAAAATTTTTTATGGAAGAGTTTCATGAAAATGAATGTTTAGTCCATGTTAACTCATTGTTATTTTTAAATTAGAAGAAACATGTTCGACATGAATTAAATTTTCATGAACCACACATATATCATCCATAAAATAATATTGTTAATATATAAGATAATATAGAAAATTTATTCCACTACTATAAATAATCTGATAATGATGATCTAATATAATGACGATCTATGTCCCCAGCATTAACTTGTATGAAATAATAAAAAATTATTGACATTCGATTATGATAATGAGATGTAACAAATTATTAATAGTGTAAAAAATGATTATCTATGAATATTATAAGAGTTAATTGAAATTAATAAGGTTCTTAAATAATTTATTATTTTGTTTATTTTTAATATATATATGAGGTTAATGCACTTTCATTGGATTTTGTAGTCAAAGTAAGGGTTCTTTTTCAAATAATCCTTCAAAATAGATATTATCAGCATATATGAATTTCAAATACTAGAAATCATATCCCATTTATCTATAAAATACAATATATTTTAATACCATCTAGTTATTCTTTGTGTTCTCATGTATTTATATAATTTTCCCTTTTAATAATTCATCATTCACAAGAAATGATGCTTGTGTAATGAATTTTATTTATCTCAAATTTCTTGTTAGAATAATTTTCATCTATTTCCACATTCATTATTATTTTTCATGGAAATATATATATTATTATAGTTAATTTTATGATTCCTTAAGGTCATTTTATATTGGCTTTGTTATTATTTTTCACAAAATAATGGAATATTTTAACTCTCTTCTCTAATATTCTCTAAATATTTATTTGGTCCTTCTGTTTTCATAGTTTTTTCACTATGTATATTACTATCCATGATTTATAGTTAATTAAAGTAACATTTATTTCCCATACAAATTTTTTCTAAAACAATTTATTGATAAATTGTTTTGTTTCACAACTAGATTTTATATAAAAAATTAAATGAAATTTATTGTTATTTTCAAAAAAATTATCCATTGTTTCTCCATAATTGTTTTCATTTATGTCCACATCTATTAATGGTTTTCATGATTTACCACTGATAAGTATTAAATAATTTATAATTTTGTTAAATTAATGATTTAGTTATTCCTTGTGTAAATTTTGACATCTTTCTTTATCGTGGATTATTTATGTTATGATTTATTTATGAATGTAAACATCTTCATGTAGAACAAATATATATGGTTTAACATTTTATATTGGGTTATTCTTATATATCCATCCAATTTATTGATTAACTACTTATTTTCAATATATTTTTTGTTATGGGATGCGGGAAGATAGCCTAGTCCATTATGGTTTGGGATATTGGTGGTTACCCTAGTCTACTATGATATGAATGTCTTAAGGGATAACCATAGAAAATGTTTTGATTTTCTAATCCTTTTTATCTGTTGCGTTGATTTGTTTTTTTACAATGTATCATGTTTTTTAATTCAAATTTCATATCTAAGGTTTTAAGGAATAGGATTATTTTCTCCCATATCAACATTCATTTGCTATATTCATATGTTTTACAAAAAATATGGTATATCCATATTTTTTATTCAAATTCATTTAGTTATTATCTCCTTTTTATATATAATTACATTGATTATATTTTCATATTAAAATATTCATATTATATTCACCTATGATCCTCATGTGACATCTCACATGTTTTACCCATTACTGAGCATCTGGGACCACCCTTGGTTATGGTTCCATTCCTCAGGATGTGTAGAAGAGTATAACAAAAAATATGTATTGAAGGGGGTCATGTGTGAAGTAATTGTGGATATGTATTTATAGTTGTTTAAAATATTTTTACAATGTTTATAATTTGAAATGACACTAAACATGAATTTTTTGGTGTTTGTTTTATGGTAATATATAATGGAGATGAATGTAAAAAAGTAGTATTATTTTTTGTAATATATGGTTGGATAGTCTATGTTATTATCAATGTGGGGTCTAAATAAATTATGGAATATGTTACAATGAATAATATTATTAAACCTAAAATAACATCTATTCAAATAAAAGTGATAGAGTTTTAAACAATAGTGTTGTATGTTGGCCATTAAAAGAAATATATTGGTAGAAAGGTTTCATGGGATATGACTCCTTTAGTAATTTTTATATATTCAAAATATTTTTTATATAAAAAATTTCCAAGAGATGAATATTTTTTATCTTTATATCTATATATTATTTTTTGTAGATTCTAAAAAACAGAATCATAGAGTATCATATTCAATTTATCACTTCACAAAATTCAATTAAAAATTTTTATTATAGTTCTATAGAGTCCAACTTATTTGTAAATTTTTCTAAAAGTATTACATCACTAACATAATTATTAAATATTTAAAAATTAGTATATAATCATAGTGTTCAGATGGTTTCATAAATAATATTTAAAAGTTCACCAATTGTAGTTTATATGAAAATAAATTTTAAAAGTTATACTATTATTCATATAAGAAAATATAATGAAATATTATACATGGAATTTATCTCTCTACATGAGATCAAGTTAATTTTTTGGGTAGGGAAATTTTATTTTATTTCCTAAATAAATTAATGATTAAATTTATATTTAAAGATTATTTTTAAATTTATATGAAAATCAATTATTTGATTTCTATCCTTCACCCTACAATAAAGGATATTTAGATAAAATTATTTTGCTAGAATCCAATTATCCTTGACTTTATTGATACATTTATTAAATACATACCTAAATGATCCATAAAAAATATTGATTTTCCAATTAAACCCATTCCTTGATAATTTCTTATATTAAATACTTATGTAATAGATCCCCTTACATTGTGGAACATTATGAATAAATTTAACATCAATGCTTATTTTTTATTTAATTTTTTTACGATAATAAAATAAGACATTTGTTGGTGTTCTATCTAAACTTTTATAGGGGGAGGGGTTAATGAGTTACATTTTTAGTGGAAAGGGCTTGGGAATATATGTGTGGAAATTTGGTTGTAGTCATGGTCTTGAGGTCACTAAAATAAATCTGCTAGATCAATGGTGTAACCAACTGGCTAGCCATTGGCATGATACTGTCCAAATGATAAAGAATCATGTTATCCTATACGGCCCATTGGGTAGACAATTCACATAGTTTAGGGTTGAATTAAATTCATCACATGTATTTAAATTTCAAATTGATATCTATATTGTTTTATAAGAAAATATACCCACCCCTTTGATCTATTATAGTTTTGAGACCACCCCCTTTTTTCCTTTCAGTATTCATCATTTATCCCCTTTTCTCCCAAACATATGACCAATCTAGGAATAAATAAGAGTTATTTTTTATCTCTAGATCTATGTAAAATCCTTCATCTTCCTTTAGAGATGCATGTAGATCTATGTCTAAACAATTTGTTCTATTAATAGAAAATAAATTATTTTCCTTTTCGATAGATCGATGATGGATCTATCATATTGAAATTGGTTTTGGTTGAATCAATGTCAACCCTCGACAATAATCATACTCAAGGAAAGTGTTATAGAATTATTTTCCGAAACCTATTCTTGATGGATGTTTGAGAATTAATACTTATTTTATTGATGATACCATGGTATATTTGTGTAGGATTCAATGTTTAACTTTTTTTAAATCTTTAGTATGAGAATAATTCATTATGAATTGTGATATTTCTAGGTAATATTTCTTAGAATGAAAATCATGAAATATTCTTTTTTTTATTATCTTCCTCAACATATTTTTAATTGGTAAATTATTGATAGATAAGTGATAATTCACTACAACCATGCACCTCTTCTAGAATCAAAAATGAATTCAAAATTTTTTCATTGATTGATGATGAATTCAGTGAAATTTAATTCCTTCTATCAACATACCTCAAAAATAAATCTATTGATGATATTATTAAGGAAAGATATATGTCAATGAAATACATGGTTTTTATTTTTCTTGAGAATCTATTTCAAACTACTTCTTGACGAACTATAACTCTAGTAATGTATATATATTGTTGTAGCTTCTAGTCTATGGTGTTATATGCTATTCATTCTTCAATCATTGAATTGATTTGGATTTACTCATCTGCAACCCTCAGTTAATATGTTTCATACAAATGAGAGAGTGTTGTATTCTATTTTATGACAATAGATTTATGCTTGATAACCATTTTATATGTGTTTGTATATTGTTTTGTGATTAGGCCTGAGATCATGACTTCTTCATAATCATATGGTTTTGTGTATCCATTTGTTATTTTTCAAGATATTCGTTGTTTTTCCATTCTATGATACAAATTTTTTGGAATTTTAATGCATGTAAAACATCAATTCAAATATCAGGATGATCTTGTTGCACAATTTTGATTTTATGTCCTCTTATAAGGGGTGAATGTAGATATGATGATGTATATGGATAATGAATACTTTGATGTTTTGGGTATGATTATGGACAATCATATTGATGAAGGTGTATATCATGCATGGGGAAAGAGTATGTTGTCTATAGGATGAAGTGTGATAATTCCATACAATTAAAATTTGTAATATAATTATTTCAAACATGTCAACATATTCTTCCCATCATATAGGATAATTACCACCATCAACGTGTGGTGTGTGTTGTTCCAGATAATGACCATTGTTATGATGGGTCATGTATTTTGTCAATACATAACAAACCTATTTGAAAATATTGACATCCTGACTATAATTGTACTAAAGTAGTATATGATGGGTTCATGGTAACTTGGTTTTAAAATGATGATTCAAAACTTGTGTGAATTTATGTTATTTAGTAATTTTAGTCTATTTTTATATAAAATATTATATATTTTTTGAACATATGTAAATGATGCATTGGTTGTGTCCAATTAGGGTTTAAAACCTACTCACAATATGATCATCTCATCACCCATTAATATTTCATGACCATTGATATAGTGAATGGAAATTTCTATATGACATGGATTTGAGGAGACACAAGCTTGGAGTTCAAGGGAATTCCCAGAAATACTCTAGACAATTATTATATCTTTGACTATATTTTGATACTATTAGGAAAAATTGGTATGGATATCCACACTAGAAGCCATTTATTCAATTTTAAAAACATATGTTCCATAAAAAACATATTAATCTTGTTATTTAATGTTAAATTAATTATTATAGTTGTTTTATTAAATTATATTACTTTTGAATAGTGTTGGCATTATATAAAGTGTATATTGTTCCCACTAACATCATTCAGACCCTCAATATTAGTCGGTAGTCTCTTGCATATGGAAATGTAGGCATATGGTCATGTGACTCTTTGGATAATACTTTGTGGATCATGTCAGGAATTAGAAAATGATATCAAATCCATTACATTGAAATAATGGTTGTGTAACTACTCTTGTTTGAGTTATGGGTTCCTTAACTAGGGAATATTTCTGCATAGTGGTGGGGAGTGTAACACCCTTCGAAAAGTTATACTTAAATGTCTAATTAATAAATCCTAGGTCAAAAAAGTCGACCATATCATCCATAAATTCTACTGGATTATAATTCCACTATTAATTGTGATTGTCCTATAGTAGTGTCGACATGGGTAAACTCTTGTAAATATTCCCAGGGTATGTATGAGTATGAAAAAAAAATAAAAGAACATGTAGTGGATTGTGGTGAAAGACATTAGTGTGATAAGTGACCGAGGTGGGAAATATGTTGTTGTGTGTATGGGAGGAAAAATGTATTATAATTGTCCCCTAGGATCGGTTGACCAGATTAATGCCATAGGAAAGTTGGGAAGTGAATAATTATATCGTATAGTAGTATTTTATTTTTTAATTTTTGACTAACTCGTGACATGATTAACTTGAGATAGTTATGTGGGACATATATAGGTTATTTTCAATACTCCTTGATAGCCCATGTTTAATAGAACCCTATGTTACTTTGATGAAACTACCATTACTATTGATATGAGATCTCAGTAGCATTCATACATCATGAAAAGTAATCTTGGACCACATTATATATATACACTTTTTTGAGCTGATTGTTTGTTGATAAAATAAATTCATTGACTTTTCTCTTTATTTTAGAAATATTTTTACATAGTTGTGTGATATATCAATGTTGAATTTTGATTTTGATATATATAATAGAATTAATTTGTAAAACTGAATCATGTTGTAATGTTTGTATATATATATATATGTAATGCTACTAAAAAGCAGGGTAGAAACCGGTGGTTAGTTCTTGGATAAATATATTATAGGATAAGGGTATAATCCTAAGGACACTATTATGTGATCCCATAAATTGATTATGATTTATCCAAATGACATTATTTTTTATAAATGTTCCATAGAAGTTCACAAATGACTCCACAAATATGTTTTATGGGTTTTCTATATGAGGATTGTTAGGGTGAAATTATTCCACCAGCAGTTGTGCTGGAGTATATAACCTATTATGATATTATAATGGAGTCATGGATTTGGGGTTTAGAGCTAGTTCAGCAGAGAATAATTTTTATTGTTTATATTCCTAGAAGAACCATATATATGGCCATAGCCAATCATACATGGGACATCTATATTTAGAATCCTATATAATTTTAGGGGTCATCTAGATTACATGATGTAGAGATCTAGCTTGATAATATTGATATAATTATTTTGATTTTCCACATCCCTGAGAGATAGTTTTGAGAATTTCATATTCCATGTATCTTATAGGATATTGTCAACTTCCATGAATAAATAAGGTAAATTTGAGGGTCCAATATGTGATACCTTTAATTAGTGGTTTCTCAATTGATAATTTCCTAAAATTATGAATCTGGGGATTTTATTGGATTTCATGGAGTAATAAGATTATTATGTGAATATATCATCATCTTAAACTATGTACATGATGTTTTTTTTAATTTTCTCCCTTTTGGCTAGGAATTATTTATACAATTATCCTATGCTAGATATTAGACTTTAATCAAAGCCAATACATTTTGTTAGGCTATTTAACCTGATGATGTAAATGAAATATCAGTATAAGGCCTTGATCTTATATAAGGGAATATACGAAAAAATGGAAACATGCTTACTTATAGTCCATATTTGACTAATAACTTATATTCCTCTCACAAATATGAGATATTCTTCATATTCTAATAAAATTAAGGTAGATAAAGAGAAAGACGGTCATTGGTAGTCATTACGAGAGAAGGAAATCATCATTATCATATTTATGATATGATTCCAATAGGTTCATTAATGTTAAGGAAAGGGAGAATTATTATAATCCTTGTAGGATGATTTTTATAAAGTGAAACCAATGAGGGTAGTCTAGTTATATTCAATGTTTTTTCTTGAGGTATTCATGGAGGAGAGTTGGGGTATTAGAGAATGTGGATGGTAGATCACATTAACAGAGGATGTAGACTTATCAGACCATGGTAACTCATGGAAAGGGTAGTGGAGCTGATGTTGGATGTGTCTTTGTATTAGAACAAACTCTATAAGGTGGATAGTATGAACCATATACCATTATAGGTATAGTTCTGATCAATTCGATGTTCTCTACTACATTATTTAAATCATATGTATCTCATTCCATTATATCATCACAAGTTGTTATTGGACTTGACATACTAGTAATGTTGTCTCTACAGATACTATATATCGATACACTATTGGGGATAAAATTAAACCATATATAACGATTACAATAATGAAAAATAATTATTGATGCTTATAAAAATATGTTGGAATTTATGATTCTCACTAAAATAATCATGGAAGTGACTCTTGACATGAATTGTATGAATAGTTTCCAAGAACACTTTGACTAATTTTGGAGAAGGGTATCATTTACTACACCAAATGGAGAGAAGTATAGATAAAAAAGATAATGGTAACTAGTAGTAGGTTGATTTTTCCTAACATTAGTTATATTTGGATAATAAAAACATTTATGGAGGGATTGGATCTTTATACACGATCAACGTAAGCCTCCTATTATTTTCCAATGATTTTAGATATAAATCAATAAAGATTTATAGAATAAATTGTTGGACCCCTTGAAAGATAATTTGGCATCCATATAAAACATGTGATGGTAGTGTATCCCATATCGATACCCCAATATCATAATAAAGATGCTGAGCTAAAGGGGTATGATATTTTAATTAGGAATTTGAGTAGATGGGATTTATCAAACCATGTACCTCTCCATGGGGTACACCTATCTTATTCAATAAGAAGGAAGATAGTTGTATTAAAATCGATATTGTTTACTGAAATCTGAACCCGGTGATCGTGAAGAATAGATATAATTTTCCAAGGATCAATTAATTTTTTTATCAGTTATGGGGAGCTCATTGGTTCTCTATGATTGATATTCTACTAGGCTATCAATATTTATGGGTTAGAGGAGATAACTTCCCCAAGATGGTGTTTCATATTAGTTATCGAAAATATGATTATTTGTTGGTTCTATTTGGATTGAATGATGTTCTAGTGGTGTCCATGACCATAATGGAAAATATATTCAACCCAAATATATACTTTTTCATCTTACAATATTGTTGAGAACATCATTATCTATTCACTAAACCTAGATTAATATGGTAGCCATCTTGGTTTTTTCCTAAGTACACATCATGAAAACCTTCTTTTTTAAATTAAATAAAAGTGAATCTTTTGGATTTAGGGGGTGAAATTATAAAGGAGGTGTTGCCTATAATTGGTATATCCATAAACCTAAAGAATGTGTAGGTAGTGATGGATATGATATGTCCCTATTAAATGTTCATGATAATGATCATTATTGGTTTAGAAGGAAACTACAATAATTTTATCCATGAATTTTTTAATTATCATCACCAATGTATATGTTGAAAAAATGTAAAGTAATTTACATGTGGTTAAACCATTGTGAGGAAGAAACTCATGAGTTTTAATGTAGGTTCAATAAAAATTCATAGCTGATTATTCTCCATCCATGGATCATTTATATTTTATATTTCTATTAATCACTCGTTTTTTGGGAGTAATACTAATATAGAGGGAGTATATAGTGTCTTATGGATCACATCAGCTATAAAACCATTACTGGAACTACTTTTCTCATTACATGGATAAAAATCAATTGTCAACAAATCTAATTTATGCAATCACTATCTCTTTGGTAGGAGATTTTTTCTCAAACATAAACCAAGGATCATTTTCTCTATCATTATGTATAGAGATATAAATATAAGGTAGAGGACATTTTTAGAGTATATACAGAAAATTAGATTTGACATGGATTGTGAACTATGAAATTTTACATAATAGCTGATTTACTTAGCCATATGATTCATGTATCTCATGTAAATAATGAGCATCCTTTGATGAAGTTATGGAATCCACCAAGTATTTAGTTTATTGTAGGGTGGATGATTTTATGGATTAGGGATCAATGATAATAATTTAATTATTGTTTTTATCATCCTTGTTGGAATTGGTAATGTTTAGGCATGACACTAACATAGAGTGTGTTGTGTGTGGGAATTGATATATAGAGGTGACTTGAATCCCGAGAATTTTTTAGCAGATGATAATTTGATCATTATAGATAAGATATTTATAGTCCTTGTATACATTTGAGATGTATTTATGAGAAAATTACATACATCTAGGTGGATGGTACATTATGGGGTGAAAAATATTTTTCGTGACTTTAGATGATTGTTTAGGTGGAAAAGGATGACAAGAGTTATTTCTAGATCAGTTTACTGACACCTTTCTTGTAGGAGAATAGATTACAAGCACCATACAACTTTTGGTTTACTCTAGCCCCGTTCGGTACCCAATTGGATATAGTGGACATCGTGATGTAATTTTCGATGAGTTTAACCAGTACCTTATAGATTCATGACACTATCTGGATGATTGATGTTTGGTTTATCAAACATTCTCATTTCTTAAAAATTCATAAGAAAAAATTATTATATGGGATGGGAATGATATATGTATTTTATGTAGTATATTTACATGGGGTACCCTTGAGAATTTTTTAAGAATAGAAATCTGTTTACGTAATGGTTTGGTAGGTTTTGTAAAATTCCATAGGTATTCAGTTGATATTGATAATAGTGTACCATCCCTAGACTAATGGATGGTCTTTTAAAAATATTTAAATATTGGAGTATAATCATTAGGATAATGCTTGAGGCTATAGTAGATAATGGGATGATGATCTATATTTGGTTGATTTAACATAAAAATTATTAATGATACATTTAGTCAAATAGAACCATATTAGTCTCTTTAATAGAGGCCCCAACATTCACCGCACTATTGGCATGAGGATGGTGAGGTAGTGGGTATGGGGCATAGTATGGAGCAAGAGAAATTTGAGAGTGCAAAATTAATCTGAAAGAGGTCGATCATATCTCAAATATTGTTGAAAGTTTCTGCAAACCACATTATGAGACATATATATTTTTCATAATGAAATCAATTCTCTTTTGGTGTAACTCTTTAGTTGGCCCATCGACTTTTGTGAATGGATGGAAAATTAGTGTCATGCTTTTTTGAACCCTTTATGATCACTAAGAGGGTTCGAATAGTAGAATATGATCTGGATCATACATTCTTGATTACAAGTATGGAATGAAAATTTTCATGTGCCTAAAAATTATGGTATATGTCCTATTCTACCCATGCCATCGATCATGAGGATATTGAACATGAACCTGATGCATCATACTAGGACTGCATGGTGAAGATCTCAGAAAAATGTAAGAAATTACCCTGATATAAGATGTTACTAATTATCTAAATTATATGGAATCCTAAACTAATCATGTATAAGACTTGGGGGTATGAGGATTATGTTTAGGATCAATGGAATTTTTGTTGATTAGAACCTTTTAAATTACTTCTCAGGAACAATAAGTCATTATAGTGGGGAATTATAACATCTTTACGTATTTTTAAAGTAATATATGGTTACTTTAATAAAATTATCTATCTTATTTTAGGGCATGGATCTTAAAATAAATGTATAGAACTTTGGTTTGAGGAATAACCATGTGGTGGATAAAAACAAGACACCTTCTAACTAGAGGAACCCAATATTCAGCTAGTGGATGAGATGGAATTAATTTAATTTTTATAGAAACACTGACTAGCTGTAGGTACCACTAACTAACTAGTGAGGCCCATCAAGTATCTAGTCTGCCAGGTCTATTGATGCATTAAATGAACCTCTTGTATTTTAATACCTTATAGAAAGAGTCCTTTTTAAATATAAAAATATTGCCCCTTGGACTATTTTGGATTTAATAACTCTCCATTTTCCTTTGACTCTCCAATAGTTTTCTCATTATCTCTTCAAACCTATAATGATCCTCAAAAAAGAATTGTGTGTTTTCCCCTATATCAATTTCAAATAATTCTACATCATTGTGATATTTTTATAAATCAATGATGGATATATTTTTTTCATGAATTTCTATTCACATTTTTCCAATTCATTAAATATAAGTGATATATCTTGTGTGTTTTCAGTGATTATAGATCAAACCAACACCTATCATCAATAATAGGTGTTCTTTAATTATGTTTTCAATAGTAGTATTTATAATCCTCTAACTAATTTTAGTTTTATAATAGATCCTTAATTTGTTGAGTTTATTTTTAAAGATTTGAGGAGGACTCGATTGGCCAATAATGAATTCTATTTTACCCTAGCATAATTCATCATGAATAGTGATGTTTCTCTTAGTATTATCTAGATTGATCATCATGAAATCTTATTATTCTTGATTTTCATATTGAATCTCTTATTAATTTTTGGATTCATAAGGGATTTATTTCATATGACCATTAAATCCTTTAGAATAGATAATGAATACATAGAATACTAATAGATCTATGAAAGATTGTGATAACTGAAATTCCTTCATTTTATATAAATCATAATTAACACCATTGAAGGAATTTTTATTCCATGTGATTCTAGAATGGAGTTCCCAACTTTGGATTCTATTAAAAAATTATTATAATCTTTTTATTGATAATCAAGAAACATTGTTAGGCACCATTAATATGTCAACATATACTCTATGGTGTGCAACAAGGTTTTTTCAAGCATACTCAATGAAGATACAACAATTAGATGGTATGTTCTATTCAATTTAGGGACATATTTATGACTTTTTAATGTAATTATTTTTTATTATTGATATCATTTAATTGTTATCTATTTTTTTGTAGCGGTTTGAGTGATGTTGAGACCATTGTTCTATTATGATCATTTTCTTATGTGTATCCTTGGGGTATTTTTTATTATATGAATTGTTGTTCTTTGATTTGGTACATATAACATGTAGTATTTTATATTGTATAAATATATTTTTCATTTCTCAAGATGATCAGGTTTCCCAATTTTAGTTAGATAGCTCATTGGAGGGTTAACATGATGATGTAATTATGGATATATATAATAACTCAAATGATGTTATAGGATGAATCACAACAATGATTTTTGATACAGGAAAATACTACACGTGGGACAAGAGACTATCTAATATTGAATAATTTAATGCATTGATGATGTATTTAACCAACTTTAAGAATTATATAATCCATTTTTTTAAACAATTATTATCATTCTTTAATTCCTGTGGATATTTTTTATTTAGTGTATTATAGAATTAGGTCATAAATTTTATATAAGAAACTAATATATCAAAATGTGTAAAATTCTATTCAATATTCATTTTTCTATTATATTGATCTTTTAAAATAAAACACGATATCTTTTCATGAAAAATATAAAAGGTATTCTATATGAATTATTATTTTCCCTTACTCATCCATAATCCCATTGTAATGGTTTTTAAAAAAATTATGTTCACAAAAATATGATTAAGGAACATAAAAAGAAAAAAAGAAAAATGTTTTTCCTTGAGTAATTAAAAATGTTTTCTTTTTCAAAATAATCATTTCGATTCAAAAAAAGCATCATACCCAATTAATTAACTACTTTGGAAAAATATTTTCATAATACATTTCATAAGAAATATTAAAGTCAAAATGAAACACATAATTTTTTCTTTTCAATCATGGGAAAATAAAAAAATATTCCCAAGGATATTCTTCTCATCATTAAAGTGTCATATATTTTCCTTTACACATAAGATCATTATATTACTTTCATATCTCTTAATATTTACATAAAAAACAAAAAAAATTGATAAAAAAAGGTAACTTGGGAAATCATTTTCCATTTCACTCTTAAATATGGAATAACCTTCCAAACAACTTCTATACCATATTAATTAGAGGACTACCATGGAACAAAATTTCCTTTTTTATAACAGAACTAGACATTCTTGGTTTTTAATGCAAACACCCACTCATGGATTATAATGAAACAACCTATCATCATAAAACTTTTAAAAAATCAATAGTATAATAAAAACACATAAAATCATTCCATTCTCTGGATTACACACATTAAAATAATCTTTTCAACCTCATAAACCATTTAAGAATATTGAATAAACATTCAATATTAAAAACGTTATTAAAAATAACCATAAAATAAGAAAGAAGGGTTATTTATTTTTTGAAAATAAGGAAACTAAAAATGGACGTCCAATATAAAATATTGGTTATGGTGGTGGGTAAAGTCATTGTCAATGTATTTATTAATCATATACTAATAACGGAGTCCCAATATCATATAATGGTTATGGAAGAGGGTAAATTTTTTTTGAACGTATATGTTAGAAGCAAAAAATTCCATTTATCAATTTTAAATAATGTAAAAACACTAAATTAAATTAATAATTTTGAAGACCATTGAAATAAATTCAGAAGAGACCTAAAATGTATTTTATAAATATTTTATTTCCATATAATTAAATCAATAAAATAAGTTTTAAAATATTCATATGGAAGAAAAATATATGGAAGAGAATCATTAAAAGAGAATATTATTTCAAGAAAATCATATACCTTTAGTATGAATCATCAGATATGTTCATTATCATCATGAATAAAAAAATTATGCAAATTATTTACTTTCTAAATAAAAAATTTCATTTTTTTTCTATTATTTTTTATAAATTCTACCATACTATTTTTAATTATTTAGTCAATTAAATTCATGTTCGACATTTTGAAAATAGAGTATTAATAATTTAAAAAGGCATTGACAGGTTGACTATAGTAAAAGAGTAATTTATTCAATCCTATACATAATGATAATCATGAAATAATTCATATTTTATACATCTATTGTAATTTTAATCTAATATTGAACAATGTTTATGGAAAAGGAAATATTGTTACAATAATGGAGGTGGTATGTCATACACACGCATGAAAAACGTCTCCATTTTAAGTGATCATTAGAGAATGGTGGTAAGAATTATTTTTTTCATTTTCATATTTATCAATATATCATGAATATCATCTTGTTTTTTTAAATATATTTATATATATCATCTATGTTATGTCATGATGAAAAATGAATCGTGTCGCTTCGTTGAGATGGTAGTCCACGCGTATGCATGATTGATGTTGTCATTTTTCATTGAATAGAAATGTATGAAATTAAATAATACTTTATCTTATAAATATGAAAATTATTCTAGGAATATCATATATATATATAATCCATCATTATAACCAACTATAAGAGGAGTTTATGGATAATGAATTATTTCGTGTTGCAAGGTGGTACTCTATAGTACACACAAATGATTGATTCATTTCCAATTTGATGTAGGAAGAAGACTAATATAAGTCATTAAATTAATATAATAAAAATATATTATATGTAATATTATGTTCTTATTAGTTTATCATGTTTGATCAATATTTTATGTTGGTTGAATAAGAAATGAATCAAACACTCTTTTGTAAGGAATTGTACCTCTTACTTAGGCAACCCCTTAAGGTTTTCAATAAAATAATTCCTACGATGGTTTTACAAGAAAACCGAAGACATTAATATATGGGTAGGGTTTTATGTAAGGTATTTTTTAGGGGCGAGATAAACCAATAGGATTTTTATGTTCTTGGAATAGATGAGAGGATAATACCTTTTATAAGAGAGTAGAGTGACACTCCTGGATTTCATAAAATATTAAACTAATATAAATTAAATATAATTAAAAAATGGCACTTAATATATATTATTTTAACATAATATAGTTATGAGTTGAAAAACTATTATCCAATAAAATTATGGTATGTTTTCATAAGTTTTGTACACTTACCTTTTTGTGTTAACATGTGTTAACCCTTTTTGATGATTTTCGTAATAACAATGTGTTTACTCTTTAAGGGTGGTCATTATAACAATAAATGAAAAAAATGGAACTTAAATGGAACATGGATGATATTATAAAACATATAAAAATATCTTGTAATAATATATGGTTTTAATGGATTTCGTATCATTTAATAAAATATTATTTATAATAAAATATCATTAATATCAATTTTATATCTATTCACTTACATAGAATCTAGTAACTTGTAGAAAAAATCAAAATAGAATATTGTAAATTAACAAATACCTAATATGTTATTTTAAATATATAATTTCATTATTATAATAATTATTTAATATTATTTTAATTTAATTATTTTCAATATCATTTGTTTTAATTTTCATTTAATTTGATAATTACTATGTGAGCACTCGGTAAAAATTTAGAGTATTTATTTAATCACATAAAATTTAATGAATTATGATGTTGAAATAATAATCTATATTTAAAATTAACATTTCTTAATGAATATATCATTTTTAGGTTCCTATGATAAAAATATTATTGTTGATAATAGAAATACCATGACATTTTTGTCTTTATATTCACTTGAATATTTTAAAGGTTAGAGTCATGGTTAACTCAAATAAAAATGAAATATATTAATCAATTATATTTTAATGGGATATATATACCCCTCCAATAAAATATAGGAAATTGTTTGGGTCATTAATGAGTCTTTATCTTATAATTTTTAACCTTTAATTGCAAAATTTACCATTTAATATGGTAAGAAAATTATTATAGTTAGACTTCATATTGTACAAAAATTAATGTTAATTAATTCCTAAATTTTGAATCATTGATTAAAATTATTAAATCCAATTCTAAATAATCGAAACATATAGATTTTTGAAATTAATTTAAAATTAAACTCAAAAAATGTGATGAAAAATGAGTTCTTTGAGAAATATGCCCCATTAAGTATAAGAGATTTTTATATAAAATTTATTTATAAAATTCATATCAAAAAACCTAATGGATTTATTTTTATTCAATATGAACTAATGATACTTGTACACAAATAAAAAGTATAAATAGAATTTATACAATAAAATTCAAATTATCAATTAAAATCGTTATTATTAGGTATTCAGTGAAAAATCTATATTTTATGATTATTGTAATAGTTATTCCAAATATAATTATGACATTCCATACTCAAAAATAATTTTCATTTTTTAAAAGAATATATATAATTTTAACTTTATTATTTTAATTAAAACCATATAATACACAAAAACATGAATTTGTTATAAATGATGTGGTTTCTATTTGACTAAAAAATTACCTGATATTAATATAATGAATATAAACCTATAAATTATAACTAATTGATAATAATAATAGATGAAAATTATGCATTCTATCAATAAAAAGGCTGTTACAATCTTCCCCTCCTTTTGAAATTATGTCCTCTAAATTTTATTCCCTAATTAATCTAGTGGAGATATATTTCCGTCATAAAATTTTCAGATTCTTGTATGGTTTCTTCAAATATATTGTTTTCCAAAAGAAATAACATGATGAATTATATTTTTTTCACAAAAACTTATCTTTATGTTTAAAATATTGAATAGTTTGTTCCCCATAATATTTGTTATCTTCCAACTGAACTACTTTAGGGATAAAAACATGATATGAATCCAACACTTATTGTTTTATCATTAAAAAAATAAATATGTTATTTTTAAGGATAAAAGAAAGTAAAATACACCTTGTATTAAAAGGAAACAACTTTCATCAATATTTCATATGCTCTAAGGAATATTATTCTGAGCATACCATTTTTTTAAATGAAAAACAATTTTTGAGGGAGTTACATTATGAAAAACATTGTAACCTACCTAAAAATAACTATCTTCCTTCATGTTATATGTATAACTATTCTAAAAATTCAGATCCATCCTCATATGTTACAAAATAATATTCAAACTCTCAATGATCTCATCAACCAACTCTATTCCAATCAAAAAAATTTCTCCTACATCATTACAAAATATTGGATTCCAACACCTATTTTTATATAACACCTCGACAGATTACATTTGTATACGGGAAAGAAAAATCTTTATTATAAGAAAACTATACTAAAAAACGATTTTAAACCAATCAACTTAGGGTTTGGAAAACTATATATAACAGCATCAATGTTCTAAATCATTTTCTGAAACACTCTATCATAATGGGGATGAATGGTTGAATTGAAATTTAATTCCCTGATCAATGACATCTAAATCCATTCTAATATTTTTGAATTGATCTTGGGATCATTATAAGAAACAATGTATGGAAGAAATCCATATAACCAGATTATATCATTTTGATACAATCATGAATGATTATAAAAAGATATATTGTCTCAAAAGGGAAGTAAATATACATAGTTAGTTCATCAATCTACAATAAGACAAATCACATAATTACCTCAATGTTTCTTTGGAAATCACACTATGAAATATATAGTTTTATTTTCATATTTTCTGTTTGTAACATGAAAAGGTCAACATATATATTTTAGAAATTTATATTTTTCCTCTATATATTGCAAATTTATTCCTTTCGTGGTAAATTTAGAAATATCTCTTTTCATTCCATGCCTCTAGAAATACTCCCAAATATCTCTATAATCATTATTTATCAATTAATAAAGGAAATATAGGAACGTTAAGATTCATTAAGACATTATAACTTCAACTAGGAATGGAAAGTAACACCTAATAACTTTCAAAGTACAAAAAATTTAATTTTTCAATATAACATTATGAAAAAAACACATTTTTATCCATTTATAGAATTTCTTATAACTCACAGTCTTCCTTTTGGGTTTTCATAATTCATTATGAAAAAAATAATTGTACTAAACATGAATGAAAATAGAGCCAGTTCATGAATGCACAATTTCAAGGAAAAAATACATGAAATCACTAACCAATGGTTCATGTTCCGAAAAACATGGTTATTGATTCATAAAAATTTTGGATCAAAGGACCAAATAACTTGTTTACTTTTCAAGAATATTAATGAATCATGAAATCATAATAATTGATCAAATCCAACTATAATATTTATATCATGTTCAACTATTTTGGGTTGTATATGTACATCAATAATTATTATCAGTACATATTTCACCATTTTTCGAATATAAATGAGACATCATATTTTTTAATAAAAATAAATATCAGTTACTTCCTGGCCATTTTTATGATAATTTAACTGATGTGGTTTCAGTTTCCATGCGGCAAATAAAATTATGCGATCATTTATAATTAGAAAAAACAAATTCCCTTTATTAAAAATTTAATGTTATTGGAAAATTCACCCACTTATAGATGGAAAGTACAATAATGGATCATTCAAAAAAAAATCTATTTTTGGAATCAATCATCACACACTTTTTCCCTAATTAATATAACTCTATTTTGAGTTAACATATTCAGTTTTATAGAAATTCAACAAATGTTTTCAATAGATAATCGACCTTACCCCACTATCCTTGAAAAATACAAATCTCTATGACATTTTTTTATTCTTGGATACTCTAAAATAACATCATTTATAGTAGGTTAAAAAATTTTCACATCTTCAAAAATAGTGTTATGATGGAATGAAATCGGTTATAAGAAATATTCAAAATCGATAAATTTTCAAATAAAAAATTGATTTCGAGGTTTTATATTTATTTGGATACTTTAGTAATCCTTATTATTTTTATAATGTACATATATTTTATCATTAAACACAATAGAAAACATATATAAATATTCATTATTAAATATATTCAAAAATATCCTTAAATATATTTGGTGAATTAATCAATCCAAAAATAATAACTATAATCTCTTAATTAACTTATCTACTTTAAAACAACATCATTATAATATATTCCCCATTCACCTTCAATCGATGGTACCCCAACCTAAGATTAATAATCAAATATATTTTTATCTCTTGATCTAACCACACAAATAATTGATATTAGGAAAAAGTAACTTCTTGTTAATAATGATGTTATTATAATCTCTATAATAAATGTGTACTCATGGATCCAAATTTTTATATAAAAAATATGATCACCCCATAGTGATGTTCTAGGATAATAGAAAAAATTATCTTTCAAAACATAGAATATATTTTGAAATTCTAAAACTTTTTCATGAGCATTTAGATAATGGGAGTTGGAAATAGTCGAAAAATCATTTACTAAGTCAAGATTAATCGCAACAAATTAATTAGGAATAATTCAAATTCAATCATCAGAAAATATATCCACCTATTCATTCACCTATAAGACATCACTAATATGAACAATTTCAATATTTCAACCACATGATCTATGTAACATTCACTATGATTTCTAATCCATTTCATAGTTTCTTTGTAGATTTTATAATTTATAAAATCATTAAATAAAAAAATATTTTCTCTATAATATGTCATATCATGATGAACATTAATAAAAATAATACCCAAAATAATATTCAACTATACCACAGGAAGATCAATTTTATTTTTAGGAAAGATTATTCCATTGATAATAATATTATGATTTTGTTAAATCGTGGATTCATTATTACTTCCACCTAGAGTTATCAAAAAAACATATCTCAAACATTCATGAGATGATATTCACAATTTATAAGAACATTTATCAAAATTGAAATAATGAAATAAACCAGATCCATAAATGGTATAATAATAATTCAAATAATTAACTAAAATATATTTCCTAACAACATTTGAAGGCCCAATATTAAACGTATGAGTAGAAAACGTTTTTTCTACACCCTTATTCATCTGATATTAATGATTCACACTATGATTAACTATCTTTTGACATATGTTAGAATAAAATATTCACTCATTACAATTAAAACAACTCATTGTTATCTTTTTTGTATTTTTAATATCACCTATAAGATTCTATTATTTTGAAACCCAATCAATATTCCCAATATTTCTTCATCAAAATATTTTCCTATATTTCATAAAAAATTACCCATTGTTATTTTTACCATAATTATCACAAAATGGGAAATTTATTTGATCAACTCACTATTTATTTTTTGGATACATCCAAATTTCCTTCTATCTTGAACATTTAATCTTCTTGTTTTCCTTTGATACGAGATCATTAGTAAAATCTATTTCTACCTTCTCTTCACATTAAAACTGATTATCATAACATTTTAATTAATAGGAATATAATTATCTATATATTCTGGACTTAATCCTGAGTAATCCCAATTATGTATACTATTAATATCCCATATAAAATTTGGTATATACCATTCCAAACCGGTGATGTTTTCTTCATACATAGAACCGATTGCTTCAACATTTTTATCTCATTTCTAATAATTTTTTCCCATCACCCATCAAAAAACCAAATTAGAATATTTATTAAAAAAATAATCCATAATTAAATCAATTATAGAGAACCATTTCTATTTTCATTATTTAATTTCCTAATCCAAAGACCACAACTGGTCAGCTTCAAATTCAAAACAATATATGGAAAGGGATAGCGTTTTAAAATGAATTATGGAGGTTCTTTTCTCCTAAAATGACTTGTTATATTGATCTTCCAATATTGTAGATCTAATTTATTTATATCATTGAAACCACCACCATTTATGGTGTATGGTAACTGATCCATTACTATAAAAGGCAACTCAGTTCCAATTCAAATTATTTCATGTGGTGATTTGGAAATATATTGTCCCCTTAGTTACATCCTACCACTATTACCTAATTTCTTAAATAGAATATTTTTTAAAAAATATAGTTTAGATGAATTATTATTAAATCTAAAAATTCAATATGTTGATAAAAAAAATTAGATTCTATTAGAGATATTTTTATACACTAGAAATCCCTCTAATATTATCTAAACCCTTTCAATAATATAAACTATAAGGACACAAAATTTAAAATTACATAATCATGATTTTCTTAACAATTCACTCCCATCCATTCTTGAGGATATTATAGAATTATTGTTTCAATGATTATGGTCATAAAACAAACATAAAAATATATATATATTACAATGTGGATACTTCTCATTAGAATCTATTTCTCCAAATAAAAATTTTAAAATAAAAAATGATTTTATTTTATGAAAAAATACTCTTGACTTTAATAATGACATATTTATATCCCTTTACTATCATTAAACAATATTAAAAATATTTTACTACGTGTAATGAGAAAAATATGATGAGTAAGGTATATAAATATGACAAAAAAATAATCCGGTTTATTGTTAAATGTTTATAAATATTTCATTCTGAAAATAATAATTGATGTTAAAAATAACGTTTTTATTAACTTATAAATTGAATTAACAACCACAATATTTTCATAAATCATTTCATAAGACATACTGAAGTAAAGATGAATTTAAAATAGTTTCTTTATAGTCATGAAAAAGTTGTACAAAATGTTTTACAATGTTATACGTTTCACCCTTGAAAAACATATACATTCAATTAAACAAAAGATCATTATCTAAACTTGATAAAACATAATATTTCAAAAAAACAAATTTTAATGATATATAAAACATCTATGTAACATCAGAAGAAATTATATAGATCAGTTTTATAAATGGACTAAACATATATACTTTTTATATACCCAATTCATTAGAGGGATACCACAGATACACTAATAATTGATTTATTTATAAACTACCCATAACTAGTTTGTAATGAAATGAACCTTCTATAGATTATACAATAATTACTCATTATAATGAAATTTACAAGAACCATAAAATAATCATTACATAAAAAGTATTTCAATTTTCAAAATTACACTCATACAAATATTATTTTAACCAATAATATAATACATATTGATATTATAATATATATTTTATTTTAAAACCAATCTCTTAAAAAACCAGAACATAGGAGGGGATATTTATTCTCAAAAACATGGATTCTTAAAAAGGACTAAATTTATCAAATAATTTTTATAGCAGGAGGAAATGTCATTATCATGGTATATGATGAAAATAAAATATTCCATTTGTATTTTGTAAATAATTAAAAAAAATTCCATAAAAAAATTCCATTTGAATTTCATTGAAAAATATTAAAAATTGTTATAACATTTCCTTTATAATTATTATATTTCCATATAAATACATTCATAAAATAACATTGAAAATATGGACATAGAATATAACAGGTTAGAAGAAAAGAATAAAAAGAAGATATTTTTTATATAATATCTCTTACCATGTGTCTTACTCATCATGAAAATTATTTATCAACCTAAATAATAAAACAATTTCAATTATTTTAATTCTTGAGAATTTTTTTAATTCATTTATATTTTGAATCTTACAATGATATATTTAATAATTTAATCAATTAGCTTCATATTAGTCCTATTGATAGTATTCGATTCTTATGTTCACAATTTCTTGGGTAGGTAATGGTGCTCAAAAGGGTATTTATTTTATAATATATAGATCATTAATAATGAAATAAACAAATTTATTTACATAAATTATACTTTTAAACCCAATCATGATTTAATATTTTGTAAAATGATCTTTCTTAGAATCATTGATACGGTATGCTATACATACCCATGATTAATGTTTTGATTTTCAATGATCATTATGGAAAGAAGGAAGGTAATTATATATTCTCAAAATTCTCATAATATCATAAATAAAATGTTATATATTTATATACAGTTTTATATATCATCCATGTGATTTAGTGTTGAAAAATGAATCACATTACTTTGAGGTGACGGTATTCCACATATACACATAAACGACATTATCATTTTTTCCAACATGAATATTTAAGAAATTAAATGATATATTTTCATTTTTAAATGATGAATACCTCATAAATATCATACATTTATACATTAAATCCTTAATTATAACAATACATAAGATGCAGTTATGGAAAATGAATCACATCGGTCCATGATGATATAATACTCTATATATAAGAATGACAGGTACCATTCCCTTTTAATGATGGTTGGATATGGATATATGCAATTAATATAAAAAAATAACATATAGCTATATGAAATATTTTATTTTTATTACTTATTTATGCTTTTCCAAATATTTATGGTCGTGGAAGAATAAATTAAACAAAAACTCTTGGTTTGTAAATTTACCCTTTCATCGGAAAACCTCTTAAGGTTTACACTAAAATAATTCATTAGATTTTTTTATAATCAATACAAGTAGTATATGATTGTATAAGGATTTGGGGAAGGTATTTTGGTTGTTATTAGTGGATCCAAATGGATTTTTATTTGTCAATAAATTGGATATGAGGTACCATTTTATAAGTAATGGTAGGGGAACTCTTTGAATTTATTAAAATAAAAAATGAATTAAAATAAATTTAAAATTAATAATTTAAACAAATTCAATGTAATATTATTATGAGTTAATATCATTTTATTAAATATTTTTTTCTTATGTTTTTTATGTAATCCATTATCTTTAACGAGTTTTAAATGTTTTGGATTATTTTCACTATAACGTTGTTTTTAAACATTATAGGTTCATATAATTAAGGTAAAATAAAAATTAAACCTAAATATTCCATGGACTATATTTTAAACCTTATAAAATTCATATGTATGATTATGGATATATTAATAGTTTTAAAAAATTTTAAAAAATATTAAAAATCCTAAAATATAATTAATTACTGCTTTAGAACTCTTCAACTACATTCATATTAATAACATCAATGAAAAAACAAAACTTGAATATAATCAGTTTAAAATTCTATAAAATGTTATAGTTATCTGTAAAATTTAGGGATCATAATTATTATTTCAATTTATATTAATTTTACTATTTATTATATCATTTAATTTTCTATTCATCGAATAATTATACTGTCATTATTTCCTATGATTTTAATGTTATTATTACATCACTAAAAATTATAAATAAATTATCATGATAAAAAATTACCACTTATTTTTCAAATCAATTTTTTTCAATAAATATTTACACTGACTATCTTTATGTTAAAAATATTATAGTTATTAAACATAGGAGTGAATCATTTTTGGATTTATATTCACATAAATATTATAAATGTAAAATCATTACCAATTGTAAAATGTGACCACATATTTATAATTTTGATGTTTATAGATGAGTTATACTAAAATAATAGAATTTATACAAATGTTATGTTCATAGTTTGGTCTATAAAATTATTTTAACCCTTAATTACATGTTTTAACAATTATAATGGCAACAAAATTAATGAAGTTACTATTCCAAATATCCAAATATAAAAGGGACATTTTTAACAATTTTGGACCCATAAATTTCAAATATAGAACCATTTTTTAAAATACAATACATATAAGTGAATGAATTGAAATTAAAATTAAACTAGAAGAAAAAGATTAAAAAATTCGAGAAAAATTCATTATTAAGTATATAATCTCATTATAAAAAATTCTATTATTAATTTAATTTTGAAAACAATAAATGGATTTTTTAAAATCAATATGAATTAGATAAATTTTAAAAATTAACACAAATAGAATTTAATATTTTGAATAATAAAAATGATAATTCAATTTTCAATCAAGTAAAATAGTTTTTACAACTTAATGAAAAATAAATATTTTTAAATTTTTTTAAAAAATTCACTCTATGAAAATTATGAAACACATAATTAAAAAATGGATTTAAATTTTCCAAATTCTATTTCTGTAATTTGGAAATAAATAATTTAAAATAAACACAATAATGCATGAATATCTAATTTTTTTACAAATGATGTTTTTCCCTTTGGCTGAAATGTTACTTAATTTTTATATAATTAATATAATTATATAAAAGCTAACTAATGGAAAATAATAAGACCACAAAATTATTAATTCTAACAATCACTATGATTTTCAAGAAGATGTATTCTCTAATATTGTCAAACATATCAGTTCGTACATACCATTATTTGAAGATAAAGAACACCAACTACGTAAGGCATTTTGTGTTCTTGTTAACAAAACTATCTTGGTGGTCTGTGCAGTTTTTCCATTATGGATTTACATGTTTTATTGAAATGATATCCTTAAAATAATAATTCCTATGTAGGTGGGTTGGGGTTCATGTATCTTTAGTTTGAACATGAAAACTTAAAACATGTGTGGAAATAAGTTTATTTTAAGGATATTCTTATTTCTAGACATACATTATCTTATATTATTTGAAATTGTGTTAAGGATAAATTGGTGTTGTTTTACTGGGCTATAAAAAACACACCTACATTAGTAATGTCAATGTGATTTCATATTTCATGGAAATGGATCCAATATAGAGAAAGGGCCATATTAATGGAATTTTCGAAAACTGGTGTAAGAAGTTATAGTTGACATTGGGAAAACAACTGGTTTATTATTGATTGTTTTATTATCTTTCCTACCTAATTTGATAAATTGGGTTGTATTTCAAATATTATGGCTACCAATTTTATTTTTATGAATTTTCTTCCATGTAACATGTCAATTTTTTATTTTTTTCTCTATGTTACACGAGTTATTATTATTTTTATTCTAATATGTCAGTTGTGTCTGTAAATGCCATGATACTAATGGTATAACATCCAAATATATAAAGGTCAGACCCTCACTACATGTTGGAAACCACTTGTAAACGTTGACTCTTGCATGTGGAAATGTGAATCTTCAAATTGTATTCCATAATTTTTATGGGGGAATTATATGAAATATTAGGATAATTTAGGCAAGTTCTTTATATAACCATGTGTTTCATCGTATTATGTTTCTGTATTATTTGTTATGAAGAAGGATGGATCACTATAACTTTTCATTGATTACCATGAACTAAACAATACAATGATCACAAATATATATCATCATCACCATAATAATTACTTTTTCAATGAAATTTGTGGGACTCAATACTTATAAAATATTGAAAATAAACCTAGATATCATTAATTAGGGGAAAAAGATAATATATCACCAAGAAAGTGTTTTTGACAATATATGAATATAATTAATTAAGATTTATTCATTTTAAACAATAAAATTATCCCAATATCATAATTTATTTAATGAATATAGTCATCATAGATAATCTCATTGAATTTATTGTGGTTTTTATAGATGATATTTTGATATATTCCAATATAAAGGAAAAAAAAGAGTATTCTAGGAATTTTATGAAGAATATATTAAATATGAATCATTATTATAAATTTAAAAAGTGTGAAATATTGAGAGAAATTGTATCATTATTAGGTTTTTTAATCACAATTGAGGGTATATATATGGTTCCATTTAATATAATATTGAATAAAAAACGGGATAAATGATTCCCTTTAATAATGATGTATAGATTTCATGGATTTTTGGGATATTATCAAAGTAATTTTTTTTTAAATTTTCCATTATTTTCAAATCCTATGTTCAAGTTAACATGAAATAGAGTGAGTTTTCTTTGGATTGAACAATGTGACTGTATATTAAAAGATCATAAAAAATATTGGTCACTAAAGAGGTACTAACAATATACCATTGTGAAGATGTATTTTTGATATAAAATGATGCATTAAAAAACGTTTAGTCTGTGTCATTTAGAATGTGAAAGAAATACTATGTTTTTTCACGTAAATCAATTATTTATGAGAAAAAATATAGAACATAGGATGAGATGTTTTAAATGGTAATATTTGAATTAAATATATGATGGAATTATATCTATACTTAACAGTGTGATATATGTATCAATCAAATGAACATAAATTATATTTCAACACAAAAGTATTTTATTATGTACCGATGTATATTATTAGAATTTATCAAGACCTATGACTTCGCAATGCATCACCACCCTCAGAAGCAATGCAATTTGGATAATGATTTGAGTTGTAAAGATCAAGATACTATATCCATGATAAATATATAATGTGTTCTGATAGTAATTTGAAAATGATAGACTTGTAAATCCTATGGGAAGGGGATGAATCCTTTATTTTCTGAATGGTATCTCAACAATCCATCCATATGAGGACAAATGAGTTATAGAATGAGGATATGGATCTACATAATATGGTAAAGTGTACTCTAGTGTTTAACCATAAAGATAATTGATTGATATTACTTGATAATGAATATGTGACCCCTAAATACCAAAGATGTGGATTTTTAGATTATTCTCATAGATCATCATACATAATCCATCATGGAAATAAAAATCATTATTGAAATAGAATGGAATAATTATTGTAGGAAAAAATAGGTAGGGGTGTATTAGAGTATACATAAATATTAGTTTTTATATTGTTAAACTAAGGTGGAATGATATAATTTAAATGTGAATATGAAACCATTAGCCATAATTGAATAGAAGTGGGATAACATATCCCATTATTGTTTCTAGGTCTTACCAAGACATATAATGGTTATAATTTCAAATGGGTTGTGTTTAATTGACTTATCAAATCAACACACCTCATTTGATATTAAATAAGATTCATAACACAATAAATATTCCAATATATAAAAAACAAATTAATAATTCTACATGTAATATAATGTCTAATTATATTTTATTACCATTTTATCATTACCTCTATGCTATTTAAGAGTTTTTTAAATGAATTAGATATAGATATAATATTTAATAATGATTAGCATCCTTAAACTATTGTAATATCAAAAGGATTATTAATAAATGGAAGATATATTGATATCCTATAAAATGGCTTGCCAACGATTTTGATTCCAAAGAAATCATATGGTAGTGTTTTCATACAACAAATGTTCCTATATCAACATTCAAATATAGCCATATGTGGATTCCTATAAGAATAGGTGATAAAAGCTAACTTGATTAGCTGAATTTAGAGATAGAAATATGTTGGTACCCTATCGTACTCACAAATATTAGATAATATTTAAATTATTTAAGAATATTAAGGTTGTAAAAATTTCTATGTTGATATACTTGGTTAATTTTACATGATATTTGGTGTTTGATGTGTGAGAAAATAAATGTTTTTATAATTTCAAAGGAGGGTCATGAGATTTATAAATAATAAAAACTGATACCCAGATATATTATAACATTTTAAATCATTTATTACATGGGGATAACAACTTTTAACCATCAACCTCCAATATGCTTTTCAAAAAATCATGGTGTGTTTCATATACACTTTTTAGAAAGTATATACATGATCTATTACATTTACTGAACTGAAAGGTTATACAATTAGACCATAGTCTATCTTGTGAGGAATAATTAATAGTGTCCTTGAATATAAAGAATAATTTCTATGAAATAAAACCAACCACGTTATTAAAGTAATATTGATAAATAATGAGATTAAATTTATGGTGTGGGAAACAAAAATTTAAGGGGATAATAATATCCAAATATATTTCAGTTAATGTAATGAAACATCATGGAATAAATTTATTTTAAGGGGTCAAAAATATAACACCCCATATTTTTATTCATCCAAAATGTTTAATATATTATTTCACACACATCATTAAACTAAAAAAACCACCATATTTTTTAATAAGATGAAATATTATCATACTTGATAAAAATTTATATATTTTGGGAATTAAATTTGAAGCAACAATATGAAAATTGAAATTTAAATAAGACAACTATTTAATAAATATAACATGAATATGAAATCATTATCCTCATAGTTTACATTCAAGATCATACGTCAAATTAAAATTTTAGAAATAATGATATTTATTAGAAATATAAAATTAATTTTGAGAGAAAAATAATAAATGGGTGTTAATTTATTTCTGATAAGTATTTTCCTTTATATATATGGGTGAAGTAGGTAAATATGTTGATTATATAGTCATTGTATATATGGTTTGTGAATATATTATAATAGAAAATATCAGTATTTGGTATATTATAGCCCATTGAAATATTTAATATTTTGGTAAGTGACTAATTCATTCAAGAACATATTTTATATCTTATTTCAATAATTTAAATAATAAATAATATACATAAAAGAAAGATAATATATTTTCAAAAATATTTATAATTTTAATATAAATATATTTAATACATTTTTGATAAAACATATTACAAACATAGATTAATTTTACAATGAAAAAAATTCATGGTAGGGTTAAAAATAAATGTTAAAAAAAATTAAAAATTAAAATATTATAAGTAATTAAAATTTAATGAATGATTGAATAATAAATTTGTCTTATTTTAGAAGATTAATTTAGTTTTATAATACATATTGTTTATTTTAAATAGTTTTTCATAATTGGATTATGTAATTCTATGAAATTTATTTCCAATATATAGAAAATCAATTAATATTCGTGACCTAATTATTAGTTGGAAAGAAATATGAAAAATTTAATTTATTGTTTAAAATATTCATTTCAAAAAGAATTATAATGTTATGCATTTTATACTGAAATAATAAATATATCAACATCTAAAGATGATTTTATTAAATTTGATTCTTATGGTTATAAAAAATACATCATCATTATTGTAATTATATGTAATTTATAAGAAACAAAAACAAGAACACATAATGATTAGAAATTTATTTTCATATACAAGTTATTTCTTTGTATATGTTAAATTTTTATTAAACAAATTAATTTATACTTTCCAGAGCATAAATTAAATTGAATGGATTTAATATTTTTAATGATGGATTGTAAAATATCTAATAGGGATAATTTAATTTTTCGAAATATAAATATGTTTCTGAGGTAAAAATTAATTTTTCAAAGTGAGGGTAAAATGAGGTAAAATTTATTTAATTAAGAGATACATGCTTAAAAATACCTAACCAAATCTATAAATTTCATTGATGTGGTAAATCAAAACCCATCTCTACTATTTTTTCATTTTTGATCAAATTTCCATGTAAAATGGAATTTTTTATGCATTGATCAACAGATATTTATTGAAACCACACCCTAACTCACCAATAAGAGGTACCCTCATCATCCCACACAAAAAGAAAAAATATTTATATTAAGTTTTACTCTAATAAGTATAAAATATCCATATAATATATTGATTTTAAATTTTTAGTAGCTTCTAGTCTCAATTAAGAGGCATAACTCAATCATAATGTTGGACAATATTTTGAGAAGGAGATAAATCCTCAAAGTATGTATGTAGTTATTGACCATATTTTATAATTATATTTTCATACTAACACTAATAAAATATAATTTTGAAATCTTTTTTTTGTTTTTTTATAATCATTATACTTTTATTAAATAGACATTACAATAATATAAGTCTATACTATTATTCATTCACTACTATAACATTCTTTAATTTCATCCCGTTCAACCACCCACATGAAGGATGCCATAATATTTTCAAAATATTCAACATGAATATGTATAATGAGAATAATACTATAAATATATGATATTAAATAGTAATTTATGTTTTTAATAAACTCATATAAGAGCGACTAAAAAATAAATTATCTGTATAAATTAACTTTTAGTTATCATTAACATGAATTATAACTAGTATGAAACATTATGAGAAAAACCAAATTACTGACATCCAAATATGAAAACAAATAAAAAATAAAAAACTTTTTTGGAATAATTATTTATAATATAATAGTAAAACATTTAATAGATATTGATATTTTTTTAATAAGTGATTATATGTGTTCTTTTTATTTGACATGTGTTTACATTGATTTTTTGTGATTCAATAGTAATGTTAAGAGTTTCTTTTGCAATAATCCTTTAAAATTGATATTTTATATGTCTAGATTTCCATTAGTAGAATATATATATTTTTTATCTCTAAAATGCCATGTATATTTTTAACCGTAGGTTTATTTGGATTCAAACATCATCATACCATTTCCCATTTTTATAACTCATAATTAACACAAAATGACTCTTTTATGTTGAATTGTCCTTATCTAAACATTATTTTTCGAGCATATTTTGTCTGTTCTAAATTAAGTTTCCATCCATAGATTTTTTAATCAATGAAGACTTCCAATATTTGAAGAAATAGAATATAATTAATTATGATTTCCCTCTCCTGAAATGGAAAATAATAAAAATAGAAAATATAAGGAATTTCCATTGTATATTATAGTAGAATAATGATGAAGTTGGATCAACTACTTGAATATCTTGTGACAAAATATTCATCAATCCCTTTTGTAAGGATTGAATTTTATTTACTCATGGAAATGTAATAATGATATTTTTTTTGTTTAATTTACACTATCTAATTAAATTTATAATTTTTTATAAGATACTAACTAAATCCAGTATTAATGATATTCAAAATGATGAGTAAGAAGATGGATTGAAAGATAGAAAAACCATCCAGGATATGTTTGTATATAGCAGAGAGTTGTTTCATGAAAATATATTATTTATTATAAAAAATAATTAATTAAGAAATTTTGTTATTTAATTCATAAGATATAGAATGAAAATATTTTAAGTGTAATGGTGACTTTTGTATGACCACCCATCTTAAAAAGACAGAAGGATATCATATGATAGGTTCTTTCATATGATTGATATCATTTAATAAAATATGAATTTCATGGATAAAAGGCCATGACTCTATAATATGTGGCAAATGTAAGACGACTTATACCCATAAGAGGTGAATACCATATCATCTATTGATATCATATGGTTAAACACCATATAAGAAATATGAAACAAGTATGATGTCTCATTAATTTAAGAATGAATGCTCATGTAAGATAATTATACAAGTTTTGTTGATAGCCTCCATAGAATTTTATCTCTATCTATGATAATTAATTCATATGATTGATAAATTCATAATATATCAAATACATTGCACATTAGTCAATTCCTTACAATATAATATTATGTGAAAATATTAGAATTCAATATAATATAATTATAGATAAAATTTAAAAAAACATTGATCAATAACTTAACTTTATAGATTTATACACAATTATAATTCAAGGGGATCAAAATCAAAGTTGATTTTGATTAATGAATATAAATATGATTCTTTCCGAATCGGAAGAACTACCACTACCATACAGAAGAGTTCCACTCCCAAGGCATAGTGCAACATTAGTAATAAAAGATACATGAATATGTTGAAGGGGATTTAGAAGGAACTAAATCGTTATTATTGGGTGGAAATTGATGGTGTGATATTTGTGTTATTTCATGTCAATTTAGAAGTTGATTCTTATAGATTTTTAAAAGGATGACCTCAATTTTATCAAAATGATAATGTTAAAAGTTTTCAAAAGAGGGATATCATATATAAGCACAAGTTCAGAGGTAATTACTATATTAACAAGTGATCATAAATTCTAGGAGATTTTTTACTAAATTTTTTTAGATATATCTTGTACTTTAAGAAGTGTCTTGGAATCAAGAAATTATGTCTTTTCACTCTACCCAGACAAATAAATTAGAGGTATTTCAAGAAAAAATACATGAAAATCACTTTTTTTATTGTCATTATTTAATACAACAGTATATTAAGGAAAAGAGACCAAATAAATAGAGGCTCATACTTTGATTTTCCTTAGTATTTTAATTAAAATATAAAATTATTAAAAATAAAAATGATCACTACATCACACAGTCACCCTTTAAATTTTCTTAGAAATCATAGGAAAACAAAATTTCATAAAAACTAAATAGAATCCCTATTAAATGATCCAACATTTATTGAAGACATTAAGAAGTTCCATTCATATAATAAATTGATAAGACATGTAAAAATGTATATAAATTATTAAGTGGTCAAAATAAATCAAACTAATATGTATTTATCTAATAAATTTTTAAATATATATCCTTTACATGAACTAATTAATGATTTTTAGATCATATGGTGTATAAGTGTATTGTGATATTTAAATACCTCTACTATAATTTAAGAAAATATCTAAACTATGATCCCATTGATTTGATCAGTTATATTTTTAGTTCAATCAATTGAATGTGGGATAAAAATACAATGATATAAGAGGAGGATAAATAATTCTAGGATGATGCATCCAAG
This sequence comes from Viscum album, assembly GCA_963277665.1. Classification (NCBI taxonomy): domain Eukaryota; kingdom Viridiplantae; phylum Streptophyta; class Magnoliopsida; order Santalales; family Viscaceae; genus Viscum; species Viscum album. The sequence continues at coordinate 981,744,813 of OY728140.1, read as the reverse complement.
ATATTTTTTGAAATTGAAAAATTCTCATAAAACCTTTTGAATATAAGGAATAAAACAAGTTATATTATAATTAAAATATTTTCTTGATAGGAGTGCAACTAATATGGAATTCATATTAGAATATAAAATTTAATAATGTTTAGGGATGTTATACATTCATTGGAAAAGCTATAAAAAATCCCATTGATTATAAAAGAATCTCAAATTATGGTTAAAGAAATAATAGAAATAGATCTTATAAAATCATTAAATGAAGAAAGAAAAATTCATTAGTTTTAGATCTAGAAGATAATGATTGAATGATAAAACAATTATGGTCAGTTAAGGATGATAATAATTTCCACAACAGGATGTTCCTTGATCTATATATAATAATGAAAAATATAAATTTTTTATTTATATGGAATAAAAAAAGATATTATATGAATAATTATAATATAGAAATATCAAATAAGATTATTTTCACAAAAAGGGATAATGATATTTTTAAAAATAGTTTGAGGTCATCTGATTAAGCCTCCACATCAAGATATTAGAAAAAACCAATTACTCTAGAAAGATTTAATACACTAATTTTTCTTCATGGTAATGCATAGGTACTAAAATAATAATTAGATAAAATATATGGAAATTCTTATGTGTTCATTAATATATTATTGGTGCATGTTAGAATATCAAATATTTGAAAGCATAAAAAATTATTTAAAGTGGGTGGAGTATCGACTGAAAAGTTTAATATACTAGTCAAATTAATATTAAATAGAAATCAATGAGTTTTTTGGTATATTTATAATGTTGTTGGAATTTTGGGAATAGTTCCATTTATTTTTTTTTACAATTTATTAATTCATAATGATGTTATAAATATTTAAGAATGGGTGAGAACCGTTTAATGAATGAGAAAATCTATTATCCAAAATTAAAACTCATATAATTTGATAATTGTACTAATAAATAATACATTTAAATCCATGTATTACGTCAATTAATTTTACAATAAGTGTGATCATAATATTTATAAACAATTAATTAACCAAGTCTAGCACAAATTATGTGATACTATGAAAATATGGTGATAAAATAAAGAGAAAATGATAAATAAAGTTGTTAAATATTATTTGGATTTCATTTAATAAAGGAAATATTTTGAAAACAAATAATATAGATATGAAAATCAATCCTAATATGGTAAAGAACAGATATCAAGAACCATACAAAGATGTCAAACTAGAGGTAAAGTTATTCATTGATTATAAAATGGGCCTTCATATTTCCCCTACTAAAAAATAAATATAAATAAAAATTATAAAGAGAAATTTGGAATTGATACAAGTTACTATAAAATAATACATAAAAAATTGTCTTTGTTAAACACACCCCTGATAAAGAATCTGAGAAACTACAAAAAAGATAACACAAAAAATGTGAATCCAAAATAAGGATTTCTAAAACTAAAATATTTTATGAGAGATTTCCTTACTATCAAATATAAATTAAAATATTAAAACTTTTAAAGATATTATAATAATATTTAATGTATAATGAAATTTACTACATATTATATGTGTAATGAAAAAAACTATGTAGAATGTTCTAACTGGTTTGGCACAGTATAAAAGATTGGATGAAGCTATGTCTCTCTGAAGATGAGACGATGAAAAATTGAAACCTTGATCCATGTGATAAAAATGAATTGTATGTAAATTAAGAGGATGTATTTGAAAGTAAATATAACGAAGGATGAGAAACCATAAAATTTTGAAAATATACAAAATTTGAAGATTAAATGGATTAACAGAATGACGCAGCCTAAAACAATTCTATATGTAATGAATATGTCTCAGATGTGACTCAAATATAAATGTTACAATTATCATTAAATTATATGTAAAATCACCAATTTATTCCCTTATCTATATGTTAGTTTGAAATAATATTCACAAATTAAATAAAACAGGAGTTTTATTAATATAAAACTATTATACAACAAATAGGAGTTGGTCATCACTAAATATTCTCACTTTTATGATGAATAGATAATGAGTTAATCCCATAAAAAAGGGACTATTTATAACTATGATTCAACTAGACCATTTTATTTTGAGAAAATTTGTAATCTCATTTAATCTATAATTTCTAGAAAACCCTTAAAAACTAATAAAGACGTATGAAAATAAATTTGTATAATCTTTTTTGAGTGTATCAATCATTTTTATTAATGAGGGAATATTATTTGATTACATAATCATAGAAAATTTATATATGTTATCATAATAATGAATTTTGTTATTTCTATGAGTGAATGATATGTTATTTCTTGATGAATATATTCAATAAACCCCAAAAATGATAAATTTTTTTGTTGGAATCACACAAATGGTAATTTATTAACGACATTGTTACTTTGGTGAAGTATATATTATTTTATAAACTATGATTTTCTAATTTTATATTTGGTATATTAACTTCAATTCTCATGGTTAGGTTTTTTTGGTTCCATAATTCCCACAGTAGTAGGTAATTATTTAAATTCAGATATAAAGGGAGATAAGATGTTGATTTCAAACATCTTAAAATGACTAGCAAAGACAACTATATTTGATTTAATTTATAATATATATGGAATAGGTGACAAATTAACTCATATATTTCCATATTTTTATTTTTATAACTAATGAAAAATCCAAATGTGGTGATTAATGTACCCATGCATGTGTTGAATTTATTGTGAATAAAAAACATTATAAATATGTTTTGGAACAGTGTAGAAGTATTGAAGATTTTTTCGCTTCAAAATATAATGTATTAACAATAAAACATTATGTGATACCATTCTACTAGAGATATGAAGAATAATGAATATTTAGTTTGTAATTCACGATCTTTTGAATATATATTAATGAGGAAATTTATTTGATTAATTGATGTTTTTATTCATGGATACCAAAGATATTTTCTTATGTATGATGGTATATTATCTAGAATAGCTAGAAAATATTAAAAATAATATAGATAAAAGATAGATTTAATATTTGAACTTATAAGATAATGACGTTGGCATTAATGATGGTGAAAACATACAATTTATTTTGGATTAGGCCATTGAGTTTATAGAATATGATCTATAATTTAATATGAGAAAAATGAAATTAAAGAAAAAATCTTAGTATGGAATTCATAAGATAGAGGTAGGGAATTTAATTTAAGATATGGTTATTCTATTAGACAACCCATCTTTAAAAAATATGGAATTATTATAATAGATTATACATTCTATGGTATCAATAATTTATTAAGATAAAAAAATTCCAAAATAAAGTATAACTTTATAAAATAATTGGACATGGTCAGATTTATTATTTGTACAGGAAATGAATATCATATGATGTTAATATAAAATCAGATTGGATAAAACATAAGATACAACAAATTAATAACATATGTATTTCATGCAAGAAGGATAGTCCTTGTAAAATGTTTATTTTTATCAGTAAGTTATTCAATGAAATTTTTGTGCACCACATTACTTATTGATCATGTATAATTGTTAACATTGTATGATACCATAATAGTTTAATATATTTAATTTCATACAATATTTTACCGAGTAAAAATTTGATAAATCTAAAGTTGATAGTTATAAAAATAAATTAAAATATATTCAACATAATAAATAATCTTCAAGGATTCAAACATTATCATCCTTAAACATGATCATGATTGATGTATATTTTATTTAATCATACCTAATGTGATTTTGTGAGAATATGTATATTTAATACTACACTATCAAATTGTTTCATTCAGAAAGTCATAATTAAAATTAAGATTTAATGAAGTAATGAATATTTTGAAATATATTTTATAACAATACAAGTTTTAATATAGTGTGGGAATTTAGGGAGTCATATTTTTGTTATCGTGTGAAAATTAAAATTTCATTTATTAAATTCATTTCAATTGAATACCATTACCTATTTGAAATAATATATTGAATTATTAAATAAGAGATAATTGTATACAATAAGGAATAATACAAGTTTTTTTTAGTTAAACTATTTTCATGATAGGAGAACAAGTGATACGTAATGCTTATTAGAATATAAAATTGAATATTGTTTAGGGGTGTTATACATTCATTGGAAAAGCTATAAAAAATCCCATCGACTATAAAATAATCTCAACTTATGGTTAATGAAAAAGTGGTACATTATCTTATAAAATAATTACATAAAGAAAGAAAAATTCATTAGTATTAGATCGAGATGATAACAAATGAATAAAAAAAATAGGATCAGTTATGGATGATAATAATTTCCAAAACATAAAGTTCCTTGATAAGTATATAATATTGAAAATTATAAAATTTGAATATAAATGTAATTAAAAAATATATGATATGAATAATTATAACATAGAAATATCAAATAATAGTATGTCCACAAAAAGGAAAAATGATATATTTAAAAAATAGTTCGAGGTAATCTTATTAAGCCTCTAAATCTAGATATTGGAAAAAAACCAATTACCTTTGAAATTTTTAATACACTGATTTTTCTTCATGGTAATGCATAGGTAATAAAATAATAATTGGTTAAAATATATGGAAAAAAAATTTATGATATTCATTAATACATTATTGGTGGATGTTAGAATATCCAAGAAAAGAAACAACAAAAAATTTATTAATGTGGGTGGAGTACCACCTTAAAAAGTTTATATACTCGTCAAATTACAATGAAATAGAAATAAATGAGTTTGTTTGTATATTTATAAAGTTAGGGGAATTATGGGAATTGTTCCTATTTTTTTACAATTTATTAATTGATAATGGTGTTTTAAGGATTTAAGAAAGGGTGAGAACAGTTAAAAGAATGTGAAAATCTATTATCCAAAATTAAAACTCATATAAATCGATAATTTTAGTAATAAATAATACATTTAAGTCTATGGACCACATCAATGAATATTACTATCAGGGAGCTCAGAATATTGATAAACAATTTATTTATCATCTCCAACACCACTAATGTGATAATATTAAAATATAGTGATAAAATAAAGTGAAAATGATAAATAAATATGTTAAATTTACATTGGGATTCATGTAATAAGGGAAATATTTTGAATAAAATAATAGAGATATGAAAATCACTCCTAATATGGTGAAGAAAAAAAATCATGAAGCACCCAATGATGTCAAACTAGAGGTAACATTATTCTTAAATTATAAAATGGTCCTTGATATTGAACCTTATATGAAATAACTATAGATAAAAATTATAAAGAGAAATTTGGAAATAATATAGGATACAATATATCAATAAATAAAAATATTTTCTTTTTTAAACTCACCCCTGATGAATAGTATGATAAACTACGAAAAAGGATAACCCAAAAAATGTGAAAACATGATTAGGTTTTATAAAACTATTGTTTTTCAAGAGGCATTTCCTTACAATAAAATATAATTTTTCAAATTTAAATCATTTATAGAGATTATATTAATATTTAGGGTATAATGGAATTTACTACATATTATATGTGAAAAGAAACGAACTATGTAGAATATTCTAACATGTTTGGTACACTATAATGGAATATATAAGGCTCTATCTCTCTCAATATGAAGTGTTGAAAACATAAATCCTTGAACCATGTGGTAAAAATTAATTATATGAAAAAATATGTTTCATTAAAAATAAACTATAAAGAAGGATGATAAACCATTAAATTTCAAAAATATATAAAATTTGAAGATTAAATGGATTAAAAGAATGACACAACCTCAATAAATTCTATATGAAATGAAGATTTATGGGATGTGACTCAAATATAAACATGACCATTATCATTAAATGTGAATTAAAATCATCTCCTTATTCCCTTATCTATATGTTATATTTAAATAATATTCACAAATGAAATAAAAGAGGAATTTTTTTAATATAAAATTATTATACAACAAATAGGTGTTGGTCGTCACTGAATATTCACAATTTTATGATGAGGAGATAATGTGTTATCCCAATCAAATGGATTATATATAACTATGATACATCAATTCCATCTTATTTTGAGAAAATTTGTAATCTCAATTAATCTATAATTTCTAGAAAACCCTTAAAAATGAATAAAGACGCATGGAAATCAATTTTTATAACACTTTTTTGAGTGTATCATTCATTTTTATAAATTATGTGACTATTATTTGATTACATAATGATAGAAAATGTATGTATTTTATCATGCTCTTGAATTTTGTTATTTTTATGAATGAATGATATATTATTTCCGGAGGAATAGATTCAATGAACCCCTAATAGGATAATTTTTTTGTCGGTATCACACGAATGGTAATTTATTGTTAACATTCTTATCTTTGTGAAGTATATATTATTTTACACAGTATGATTTCCTACAATAAAGTAGGGTATAATAACTAAAATTCTCATGGTTATGTATTTTTGGTTCCATAATTCCCATAGTAATAACTAATTATTACAATTTAGATATAAAGGGATAGAAGATGTTGATTTAAAAAGTATTAAAATTAGATTCAAAGACAACTATATTTGATTTAATTTATAATTTATAAGGAAGTGGAAACAAATTAACACCAATTTTTTTATATGATTTTTTTTATAATTAATGAAAAATCCAAATGTGCTGATTAATGTACCCATGCATGTATTATATTTATTGTGAATAAGGAACAATGTAAATAAGTTTTGGAATAGTGTGGATGTATTGAAGATATTATTCCCATCAAAATATAATGTATTAATAAGAAAAATTTGTGTGATACTATTCTACAAGATAGAGGAAGAACAATGAATTTTTAGTTTATAATCGGTGTTCTTTTGAATATATATTCAAGAAGAAATTTATATGATGAATTTCGGTTTTTAGTAATAGAGACATAAGATATGTATTGATGTATGATGGTATATTATCTACAATATCTGAAAAATTAAAAATGAATATAGCTAAATTTAAGATTTAATATTTGAATTTATAAGATAAAGATGTTGACTTTAATGATGGGGAAAATATATAATTTATTTTGGTTTAGGCCGTGGTGTTTTTAGAATAGGATCTATAATCTATTATGTGAAATATGAAATTTAAAAATATATCTTAGTATGGACATCATATGTTATAGGTACGGAATTTCATTTATGATATGATTATTCTGTTAGACAACCCATCTTAATAAATTAGAGAATTATTATATGATAGGATACTTTGTATGATATCTATCATTTATTATGATTGGAAATCCCAAAATAAAGTCTAAAATTATAAAATTAGAAGACTTTGAATGATTTTTAATATAAATAGTAAATGAATATCATATGATATGAATATCACATCTGATAGGATAACACTTAAGATACAATAAATGAATATGATATGTATTTCATGTAAGAAGTAAGGTCCTTGTATGATGTTTGTTTTTGTCAATAAGTTATTCAATAAAACAATTTACCACCACAATATTTTTTGATCATGTATGATGGTTTACATCGTATGATATCATAATATTTCTATTATATTTATTTTCATAAAATATTTTTCTGAGTCAAAATTTGATAAATATGAAGGTTATAGTTATAGAAAAAATCAAAATAGATTTAACACAATTAATAATCATCAAGGATTCAGGCATTATTATCCATAAACAACATCATGATCGATTTATATTCGATATCATCAAACCAAATATGATTTTGTGAGAATATGCAGATTTCTTAGTACACTATCTAATTGATTCATGCAACAAGATATAATTAAAATTCACAATTCCTGAACCAATGAATATGTGGAAATACATTTTGTAATAATGCATGTTTGAATATGGTGGGAAATTTTATGAAGTGATATTTATTATATCATGTAAAAATTAAAATTTCATTTAATAAATGGTTTTAAAATGAATACATTCACTTGATTAAAATAATAATGTTGAATTTTTTCATAAGAGAAAATTTGCGACTGTAAATCATGGAGTTTCCATATATAAATAGAGAAAAAATATTTAAAAAATATGTTAATATAAAATATATATAAAATAAATAAGAAAAACATTTAATGAGAGAGAACCTAATTCTTTTCCACTGCAGTACCTACTTGTGTAGAAGGAGAACAATTTATGCATTATGAAACTCCCTGTGTATTGAAAGGAAAGGAGAGATGAAACATCTAAGAAACAATGGGGTACTGATGAAGACTGTGGACAATAACAGTATTAATATTTCAATATTATGGTAATAATGCCCAATAGATCTATGCATCCAGAAGAGGTTATAACTATTGGAATTAAAAAAGTATAATGCCAACAAACATTCTACATTAGGAGATACTAATGGTTGTATACGACTTCAAGGATGATTTATATAGGTTCCTTAATGAACTATTATGATAAAATATATAACCCCATTATTATATGACAAAAGTTAATTCATGAGTTGTCTTCTGTATTCACTAGAGTTGAGAAATTTAGAATTTTTTCATCTAGGATTTTGAGATGATAGATTATACTTGTACACAATGTTATATACTAACCAAACCAAGTCTCAAACCACTATATGAACCTATAAAGGAGTATGAATTCATAAATAAACCCTTGAAATCACTCAGGTCACACGAATTCTTTATTGTATCAATAATGTAAGAATGAGAGGAAATATAATTAGTGGATTCAAATTTAACCAGACATAGAGGTAGAATTGAAAAAATCATAAAAAAGGTACCTCTTATAAAACACTAAAATGATTCCATTAGTGAAATTGTTTAGTATTTTCTATCAGATTATATTATTATTATATATTAAATGATTTTAATTACAAATGTTCTTTTCCATGATTTCATGGTTCTTTAATGTAAATATTATTTTCCATCTAATTATTTTAATGAAATATTTTATTTTTAAATTGTTATCTTTTATAATAAATGTTATAAAAAATGTAAATTATATTTATTATTATTTTCTATATAATTTCAAATTTTATTCTAAAAAGGTATCAATCTATATAAATATTCTACAATTTATTCATTATTCAATATGTATATGTTTTAATTAAATAATCCACATTCATTCTCCAAAATATTTAATTATACCTTGTGGAAATTTTTAGTATAAAATTTATTTAGTAATGATTATTTTATCAGTGGTTCATTTATAGACATGTTCATGTTCATGTGACACACATATACATGGTTTAACATTGTGTAATGGGTGGTTCTGATATATCCCCTCATTATATTGGAAAAGATTCATATTTAATAAGATGTCTTATTATGGGGCATTGTTTATTATTGAACTATATTATATTGTTGATATAGAAGTTCGTATAATAGTCCACTATTACTTGAATGACATGTTAGTTAACCATGATATCTATTATGAGTTTTACTACTATTCTATTATCACTTTTTAAATATTTTTTGATAGTACCAATTTAGTGATTTTTCATTCCTATAGTTTATATTAAGGATCTAGAGAAGTGTATCATGGCTTTACATTCCATGGAAACATTCACTTGTCATATCTAAACTGTTATTTTATATTAATTTTTATTATTCATTTCTTATTGTGTATTAATTACTTATTTTTTATTTATACACCACGATTATGTTATCTTTTTGACATGTTCAACTGAATCTCACATAGGTCCTCAATTTATATGTCACAAGACTTACCCATTACTAAGCATTTGAACCAACCCTTTCATATATTAACATTATCTACTTTATGAAGAAGTGAATAAAAATTATATTTTAATAAGGGTTCCAATTGTGGTTTATTTATATATAAATGTTCACATGGTTGTAAACTAGGTTATTTACTTATCAAATAACCAATTTCATAAAAACTATCGGTTATTAAACAAATTTTATAGTCATATATAATTGGTATTCAAGTAACACGATCTATTATATACTTATGTTATTGTTTGAATATCTCATGTGTGTGGGTAATTCATTATAATCTGATGGAACCATAGATAAAGTTGTAGATATATTGAAATAATATTATCTGAGGATTCCTTCTAAAACTCGTGAGTTTTATTTGGGGTTATAGTATCTCCCAAAATCCATTTATATTTTTATTGTAGTGTAATATTGTTTATTCAATTGTATTTTTTTTAAAAAGTAGGAATATAAAATAGAATCTCGATTGGTATTTATTTTATATGTGATCACTAGGGTGGAAAGGAGAAGATACTTTTCTTATATAAGGATAGACTAAATGGGTGAGGGAATGTTAGATAAGTGATATTTCATTTATTTTATTTTTTCTGATAATTAAAAAGGGATAAATTTATGAGACAATATTTATCAAAAAACCCTCATAATTTTATTTGAAATTTGGAGACCCAAGAGTTAATTTTATGATTGATCCATGATTTATATGTGATTATGTGTTTACTAATTGATAATAATTTCATATATTATTTAGTGGATATTTAATTTTTTGAGTAAATAACTCATTTTTTAGAAAAATAAAATAATTACAGGAAAAAGAAATATGAACCATGAAGATGTTAAAAATTGATGTCTAATGATTTAGTATATATTATTGTTATATGAATAGTTCCTAATGAATTATGGGGAAAACTCTATTTTAAGATATATATTCACCAGAATTCAATGATTTATTAGTTTTGGGGAAGGGGGTATCAATCTATAGATGTTATGTTCTTGTTTTAAAAGAGATACTCTCACCATAGTATCTAGGCTATAAAATATTCTTTTGGAACAAGAGTTGAGAATGTGCATTGGACAAACCATGGAATGATATATCATTCTATAAAATATATCAATAGAGTATTAATAATAATCATTTATTTCATTTACTTATCTATTTAGTTTTCAATATATTTCAGTGCTCATTGAACCATGATGCAGTTTTCAATGGAATCACATCACGTGCATATGGGACACATCACAATGGTGGTAAAAAATAGACCATAATATTTGAGATTTTATTTTTATATCTATTAGTTTTGAGGATGATTCCATGTTACATGTAATGATACAATGATAGATTAAAAATATATAAATAAGATTTAATTCATGTGATAGCTTGTTAGAGTGATTTAGATAAGCTTCTAAAGAAAAACTAAGAATAAAATAATCCATTTAAGGAAGTGTTCTATGAATTATTTTACTATTGATTGAGGATAAGAACAAGGGTGAAGGTATAATCCAATTTCACATCAAAATTATGTAAATGGGAATTAAGTTTTGTTAAAAATTATTGAGGTAATTTTTCTATATTTTATTGTGTTTTAAAACCATTTCCATGCTCATTGGATTTTTCCTATTGATAATAATATAATAACATGATTATTGTGGTCACAAAATTTTCTAAAGGGGATATATAACACCATAAAAAAGAATTGGTGAATCTTTTGTTTGACCTTTTTTGAAGTGTGTTTTTTCTTACTATATCTATATTCCAAGAATAATCTTTATTCTGATCCTATACACATAATATAATCTAGAAAAGTGTGTTGAGAGTAAGCGTTTTTTGTAACAACTAATTCAACCTCCCTCTCAATGGTTTTCTACTATAACACCATAAATCCCTCATAGGTATATTAAAAAGACTTACACATAAATTATGATTAAAATGTGCCTTTGATAATGACTCTGATGATAATAACATAGTGGATTTAGTTCATTTCCATTTCCTAGAATCATTGTATATTAATTTCACTCCTTAGTCCCATAAATGTAGTGTATTAGGTTCACTAACCTATATCAAGAACATTTATTTTTCATGAGATATAAATATTTCATTTATAATTTGCAGAGATATTTAAACCTTTTATATTGTTTCATATATTTATATCCATAAAAATGTGTTACCATTGAACTTGAAAAAAATTATAAATCAATCATAATTCATACCATGATTAATCCAATAAAATATTTTTCAAATAAAACATTTACCTATTCATGAAATTGTATCCCTAGATGAGAATATTTAATGTAGTATTATAATTATTTAAAGAATATTAAAAATTTTGATATTGATATAGATGTAAAATATTTTTATGGATGATATGATATTTTATATCATATAATTTGGAATAAATTTATTTTTTATTTTAATGAATTTTAAAAAAAAATAGAAAAAATGGGAATGAATGGGAATGAAATGAAAATAAATTTTTTAGAAAATTTTAAAAGATACAAAAGAATATTCATTTTAAAAATAGAAGATTTATTGAGAAGAAATATAATGAGAAAAAATATTTAAATAGAGAGAAAATATTCATTCCTCAAATTCATATTAAATATGAGATCAATCAAAATAGAAATTAAATTTCGATCAAGATATAGGTAAGGATATAGAATACATTAATAATATATATAATAAAATGTTGATATACATGTAATATTAAGATCAATAAAAAAATATAGATAAAGAAAATTCACCATACTATTTCATTCCAAGATTCATGAGCAATATATAACCACCTATAAAATAAACATAGACTTATTAATTATTTCTTTTTAACATTTTTTTATCTTATTTACTTTAATTTAAATAAATTATTTACCTTTTATTTATTTATTTATTATTAATGATATGTATTGGTCATCAAGTGTTTGCAGTTATAATCATTCCTCAGAAGTTTCAACATATCATTCTAAGTCAGTACTATGAAATCATGAGTTTATAACCACTAAAATATTCAATATACTATAAGAATAGTTTTATATTGAATTATAATGTTTCGTTTCTATTCCAATGTAGTTACAATAATAGTTTAAAATGAAGAAACCCACAAATAATATATTTTCAAAAAATTTAAAAATCATTAGGAGTTATATAATAAAAGTACATTCAATTATTTTTTCCATTTTAGAATAATAATAATTAATAATTTTAATATTAATTACCACTATTTTTTTATTTTCATGTTTCTTATCTTTATGTGATTTTAATTCACAAAATAATGTAGCATTATTCTAGTAAGTTGTTAATATTATCTAACCCATAACCTGATATACAGAAAGGGTGATTACAAAACCAATAATATTTTATTTTTATACCATTGTCATGGAATTATATTTCGGATAAATTAATTTTTTTGGAGATAAATGATAATTACAATTCAGTATTTGAAAAAAGATAAAAAATAATTGAAAAAGTTTACACATACATTAAATAGAATAAATCCTCATTATGATTATTTCATTTTTTCAATTACTTGACACATATTATGGTGAATATAGGATCTAGGTAATTGGTAATAAATTTAGAGGAATATGTATATATATATTAAGGGTGTAATGAAAATTTATTTAGAATTTATTAAGGGGATTCATTTTAAAAATGAAAAAAATAATATTTTGTTGAAATCATGATGTGTGAGAAGATTCAACACTTAATCATATGTCGTCTAGGTCAGTTTGGTGTGGAAAATTTGGAAGTATTAATAATATTTATAATCATACCTAATCATTTTTCTTGAAATTTTAAATGTCAACTTAATTATTTAATAATATTTTTTCTTATTTTTAATATAAAAATATCTATCTCAATATAAAAAATATTCCACTTAAATAAAAATGTATATTGCATATAATCTTCAATTTTATAAAAAATATAACTATATGGTTTTATCCTTATTTATTATATCCTTTTATTAATTTCATGAATATTAATTAATTTATTTATAAATAAGGAAAATTTATTTTTTAGAATAATACTTCAAATGTAATAAATATAAATTTTACAATTATTATGTATAAAAATAAAAAAATCAAAATAGAAGATATTTTCACCAATGTATTATCATATTTTAATTAATTTTATAATTATATTCCAAATATATTATTTATAATAAATTATACCGATTTTATTATGGTTTGAATTACTATTTTCATAATCTCATGTGAATCAAACTACTGTATTACCATGAAACATAGATCTAGTGGACATATAATTGCCACATTATATATATCCTTAAAAATTTATTTAAATGGAAAAATCATATTTAGAAACATTTTTATTAATGTTTATATCATACATAAAATTTATTTCATTCATTTAATAGTTATATTCGATGGTATGATTTATATGGTTTATTGTTTCTAAAGATACTTCAATATATTAGACTTAAATTTACTCAACATAATTATTTTTATGGTTATAATTTTTAAATTATAATGTAATAAATTTTATCCCTTTGAAATATAACTATTGAATACCCACATAAAAGAATAATTTACAAATAATATATTTGTACACCTTAAAACCATATCACAACCAATCAAACAATAAAATACCTCACACTCAATGCGAAAAAAATTCGGCTATCCAATGGGGAGACAAAAGCATCCATTAGGGTTCATGTGATGTCCACAAAGGTGAAATAATTAATTTATAAAATGAAAATGAAATGAAAAAAATACTCCATGTAGTACAAAAGGACTGAACCACCATGAATATACCAAGACTAAGCCACAGATTTAGTAAAACATAGGTCAAACAAAAATAACCTACACTACAACAAGTGAAATAAGAAATTTCTTATTATAGCTCGATATGAAATGAGACACAATTTATTCAACACATGAAATTAATTCATACTGAAATATAAGTTGTTATATTCTTTTAATAATAAAATTCATCATTGAAATTTTATTATAATGATAAAAAAGAAGGATACTTTTTCTAATTTTATCATTGGTTTCTCATGCCACTTTACCAAACGTTTGATTTCACCCCCAAACAATAAAAATGTGGGTGGTGTTTTTCTGTATTAATATTTATTTAGAAACCAATAAATTTTTTCATTACTTCTCATAAGAGAGATCAACCACTTATTTTTTGAGTTCCAAGTTCAATATATGTGATAGAACTGGTATGGGCTTCATTATAAGTAATCAATTGACCAAGTTCTTCTGTTACAATAGTATTTAGATGCACTATTTGTTAATAATTCAAACCATAAATATAAAAAATGTTAAATGGGAGATATTACTATAGGGAAATTTTTTATTATTTAATAATATGATAACTCATTTATATAGTGATATTTAATTTAGTTGTTTTCACACAAATATAACTCCAAATCTCATAAAAAATATCAATGTAAATCTTATCTTGAATTTATGTAACCTAAATATTTCAATAATTTCTTTTCATATTCACCATAGATTCTTAATAAATTTTATACACCAAAAACATGATCACTAATAATGTATCCCATCATGTTCATGTTTTTAATACCTAATAATATTGAGAATCATATAGTAGAACCTATATTGTTTAGTGTAATGTATTTTTAGAAGAGTTCTCAACATGTATGATGTATTAATTCCAATATCCATTAAAATCAATTGGGAAAGAACTAAATTTATCTTTTCGAGTCTGATTATTCATAAATAATTTTACATTAATTTTAATGTTATTAGAATATATAATGTTATTTTTTGTAATCAATTATTATTGATCACTTCTCCAAGAAATTGAGGTATAAAAAGGTTATAAATAAAATATAAATTAAAATAATAAAACATGAATCATTTTTAATTATTTTATATATAACCTATAAATTAGATCAATTAAATAATATTATCTAATGACAATGATGTATGAAAACTACACATTTATATTAAATTTACCAAATATTTAATTATTACCAATACACAAACCATGAATACCTATGATGAAATTCATGGTATAATTATCCAATTTCTATATTGGTATAGGTAATGGTTATAGAAGCAATTTGATTTATGATATTAATAATAAACATATTAATATACTAATCATTAAGAAATATTCCTTGAAATATTCCCATTTAAGTTGTCTCACAAGATGTTCCCTTAGTGATGCAAACACATTTTTATGCCTCAATGGTGAAAACATAATGATGGCCTATATGTAAAATAAAAAAAACCCTTCTCATGTTTAGGAACATCTTTCCAAAGAAATATTATTTTCAATCATATAACTACTTGTTTTCAATGTTTAATCTGTGGAACATTTTCAATATTTTTTGTAACTCTATATCATTACTGTGCGCATTTTTATATTTAGATAGATATGTGGATAAGAAATAATTGTATAAAGATAATATTTAGTCCATTACATTCTGATTCACATATAAATTATTTCCATATCATTTAAAATTTTGTCTCTTTCAATCTTCAATATAGATATGGTAGCCTGATTCTACAAGTTGTGAGAATCAAAAACATTTTTCGGTTTTTGAAAAATGTAATTTAGAGAACATTAATAACACATAATCCACTCAACCTATCTTATTGGGTGTGTGGTCAATTAATTTTATATTAATATTTCCTTTATTATTTCATGAATTTTATAAATATATATATCACATGTATCACCATGGTGATGATACATCCTAATAATTAATTTTCGGGATGTAGAAACAATCATATTTTCATCTTTTATGAGAACATAAATCCAAAAACCTCTTAAATTATAACTATATATCAGAAACCCTTCATCATTATTGGATAGTGTGAGAACAGTTATAGGGACATACCTATTCATTTGTTCCATTACATTTTCATTACATTATTTTATCTATCAAATTATTACTCTGTTTCAAGTAAATTTTGTTGGTGTATTTTATAATAATGGGGAATTTCTCTAAAAGAATAAATTTAATTAAAAAAATGTAGAAAACATATATGTCTTTTACAATTAATATATTGTTATATTGTAAAATCATCTATGTTTTTAGGGGTCCATAGATATACCCTAACATTTCATTAAATAACCTAAGAATGATATATTCAGCAATAAAAAGGTATACATCAAATATTTGGTATAAAATTTACCTTTTTTAAGGCCTTCACATTAAATCCTGAAATTCACCTCACATACTTATTTTCTCAATTATTTAATATCTAAAGAATATATTCATGAATTATATAAATATAGTTATGTAATTTTTATGTTTTAAATGTATTTATTGGACTTCATAGTGTCCATATCTTGTATAGAATAATGTATTAGGTATATCCTCTCATTTTACATTAGTTAATATTATTTATATAAATAAATATATATTTTTGTATTTTCCCTTTTATGTTGATCATACGATTCATTAATATGAGGTAGATGATAATCATTATTATTAATGAACTTGTTAACATAATGATAATCAATGTAATGATGCAATGACCAGACCTTCCTCTTTAAAAAGAAGACATGTTCGTTCAGTGGTGGAGAATTATGGGTGAATAGAAACATTATCTAAATTCCATTACAATTTCTTATTTAATTATTCAAATTCGATAGATAACATTCTATAAGTACTCTCTAATATATAAAAAACATTATATATGAATTTATTATAGAATTAAACAATTTGGTTTGAGATAATACTATGAAAACCATTAGAAAATAAGTCATCATATTTAAACATAATTTGAATATATATAATGTTGACTTTCTTCCCCACTATTTGAGATAGAATTACCTAATTATTGGGTATAAATAAAAATTTTAATGATAAAATATCATTTAAAGGTAATTATAATCTTTTTATAAATACATTATCAAATGACGATTTGGGTTACGAAATGAAATTTCGATTTCCCAATAATTTGAATATGACATATATATATATAGGCTTATGTGTGTGAATTAAATCCATTCCCAATATAACATCATATTTTTAAAATTATAAAATAACAATATTTGTTTGTAATTATCTTATAACAAACAACAATCAGGGAATAGTTTTATACATTGGATATAATATTTTCAAAAATAGTTATTTTCATTAAGAAATCAATATAAAACTTTTGAGGTAGTAATCAATTGTCTTAGAAAGAATGATATAAGTTAATTAATATAATAAGAATAAAAAAACTCATTCACAGTACACTAATGGATAACAAGTGTATGTATCACCGCATCATCCACATAATTCAAATTACATGAATTGAATGCATAATCCAATATTTACTCAAAATTATATAGAGTGCTGTCATATTAATTTTCCTTTTTAAACCTAATATTAGTGACTAATATTGAATAGTTCCCAAATGCCCTATATATGAATCATTTAACTATTGGTGGTGTATTGTGTTGTACATTATTTTTCATTTTCATGTTAACTATCCTATTAATTATAAAAGAAAAAATAGTTCATCAAGAAGACTACTCATGTACGTCTTCCCTTATTTTTAGCCTATAAACAGTTGAATGTTATTTATACATTGAGTCTTTTTATTTCAAATTCCATTAAAATATATTTTTTTTCTTCTAACTGAACCCATAGTTTTATTAAGAATATAAAATTTCTATATCCACCTTAAAAGCCTTCAATTTATATTTTTATATATGAAAAAATCAGTAATAAATAATCATTTTTAGTAACGTAGTTTTAAAACACTAAAGAATAAATTATTCGTATTTTCATCATCTATCATAAAACCTGAGATGTGGCATTAAATTCTTTTGAATTTTTCATTATATGAACCAATTTAACAATTCCAATTTTATTTAATTTTCAAAAAATATATTTATATTTTTATACTATTTATATAGATGAAATATTAATTGAAAAATATTTCTATAATATCCTTCCATTAATAAGAGTCAATTACCGCATTTTTCACTTTATTCTTGATTGCAGTGAACCATTAGTTCAAAAAACCATTGATAAAAAAAATTCTAAAAAACCCCATTTCGTTATTTGAACATTAAAAAATATAAAATATATTTAATATCCTCTTAACCAATTCTTATGTAATTGTTAGATCATAAAATGAAATAAGTAATAGGGTCATTATTGTATAATGTACTTGATAGTCAATTCCTCCTTTATTTATATTCAAGGTAAAGTATGGTTTATGGTATTTTTCATAAAATGATATATTTTGTAGTGGATCACCATAAATTTGTTTTCACAATCCCCTATCAAATTTATGTATTAATATGGATAAAACATACATTTTCAGTTAATATCATTGTTCATTTGGTTTCTCCTCATTTCAACCATTTACTAAGACCATATATAGTTATGTGAGTGGTGATAATATTATGTAAAAATAAATTTTCATAAAAGGAAAAAAATCGACATTAAATAAACATTTTAATATGAAAATTACTCCCATGACATATTAACCTATAAAATCATTAGTTAAACCGAAGAATTTTTTCTTCAACATATTATTAATTAAGTCATTTCTCTGTTCCCATGATAGTAATAATCCAAAAAAATTACACATCAATCTCATTCAAAATGAGAACTCAGAAACATAGATAATATAGATTTATTATAATTTTTACATTCTTATATATGTTATCTCAAAATATAAAATAGACCCCTAGAACCCAAACGATTACTGTATTAGTAGAACAGATAAAAATATATCTTAGTTAAAATTGAACATAAATTTATTATATCACACACATCACTCAAGGTTCCAAATATATGTTACACATAATATTCATCTTTGATGTCTAGGGAAATAAGAAAAAATAAGACAATTTTGGGCTCTGATGCTATGTATGGTCAAAATCATATAGATAATCATTATTAGATAAGACGTAGTATAGTAAATCAGGTATATAAAAAACTATGAATATAATTAATGATATAAGAGTATAAAATTCATAAGAGTATAATGAGAAAACAAATAGACATGAACATATAATAGAATCATGATATAGGTATATAATATATAAATAATCAATTTTTTTCATTAAAATTTGTCATGTTTATCTATTAATAGCATCATACCACAGTGTATTGGGTTCACCCACCTATACCATGTGTAGAGACCCGAATCTTAACGTACATGGAAATTACATTACTTTTGCAGAATACTTAATGCATAACAAAAAACAAACACACAAGGACCATAATAGTTTGTGTCTTTGGAAACTTGGAACATAATCTTATAATCGTGGTGAAAGATATTCAGCATCCCCCATAAAGATATTCCCTTTTTTTCTTACCTAAAACCTTTCTTTATATCCTGGGGAAAAGAAAACATAAAAAGGGTGAGCTTAAATGCTCAGTAAGGGTATGTATGGGTAAAATAAAACATACCATATACTTTTTAACATAAAAACATGAACATAATGTTTAAACATCAAAAACGCGAGCAAAGACATAAAACATAGAAGTCTGTAAGGTATAGATTATAAAGAAATATTTAGAATGATAAAATAGCATGGGAATAAAACACGTAATTTTGTCAACAATTAAGCACATGATATGATTTTCATAGTAGCCAAGGCATTGCTGCCAAGACCATCTTAGTGGACAAAGTCCCTTTCTGAATTGAGTTTAATCCTCATTCTAGTCGTGTATTACTGAACCGGTTTAACATGACATTCCAGCCATGTCTATATCATGAGATAAAATATCTTTACCCAATTCATTGGAGGGAGATATAGGTCCCACCCATCTCATAATGAAATCATTCTTACTTGTGTCACAACATAAACATAAATCATCCATCATAACCCAAAGAATAAAAATGGGTTTTATAAACATCATCCCATCATAACATAATAAATATAAAACAAATGGATATCATTTCATCATATGAAAAGTGAAACCATGTAAAACATAGAGACATTATACTTGAAACATACACATATGAATTAATTTCATCTTATATGAAAAATGGTTTTGATAAAGCACTAGAAATGAATTCTTGAGGAAAATATCCTTTCTTCTTGAAAATCATTTTCTTTTCACAAAATGCCATGAAATTTTAAAAGAAAGATATTTTGTTATAAATATTCCTGAAATCTTTTAGAGGAAGCTTCATGAAAATAAGGCTTTATAAAACTGTAAAAATCCTTTCATGCAGTATACATTAAAAAAACATTCTTCTTGTACTTTTGTCGGAAAAGTCAAAAAAGTACCTCGTAACGTAAACAAAAGAAATATTCCTTACATACCAAGTAGTAAAAGTCAAAAATGGGTAAAAATAAATTTAAACCTACATGAAAAAACTTTTATCATAATGGACATGGATGATAGAAATAACCCCATTAAATACTTACGAATAAGCAATCTTGTATAAAAATGAGATTTACAAAATTATCCCTCACCTTAGGTCTGATATGCTTTGTACGTATATGAACCTCCTGTATAATTATTTAAATAATGTCATTGACTTATTACTAAATCGTATTCATTGTTATGATATCATATATGGTTCAATTATGACTTTATATTACCCATTCTTTTGTAAATTAATGTAAAAGTAGTGTTTTGGGTAAAATCATCTTATTTATCATACATGTTTGGACTTGTTGTTCATGAAGTTATTATTACTTATATAATGATTTACTTACTTCCAAAATGTAAATCATAATTTATATATCATATACATTCATTATATATCCATAATATACAAGTATTTATAATAGTACATAACATATGGAGGTAAGAAATGAAATGCAGAGTTCATGGAGACGGTAAGCCGTACGTACACATAAAAGATACTTTCATTTATATTTCTTATTTTAATTTAATTAAAACATAATGATACATATTTATATTATAATTAAAGTATAATATCATATATATTATCATTAACCACATCCTTTATACATCCCACATAAGGTATTAACGAATCACATCACTTTGAGGGGGCGGTAGTCCGCACTTCCTCAAATGAGATTATCATAATTACCGACTATGGAAACCATAAAGGCATGATATAATTGGGAATTAAAGAAGAATAAATAAATCATAAACATAATATATATTATATATAAATATTGTTCCATCATAATGGCCACCATGAGAGGCGGTAGGAGGAAATCGAACAATCATCGTTTCTTGAGGCGTTAGTTTTCCATCATAGAAACA
The DNA here is from genome assembly GCA_963277665.1 of Viscum album. NCBI lineage: Eukaryota > Viridiplantae > Streptophyta > Magnoliopsida > Santalales > Viscaceae > Viscum > Viscum album. Next base: position 981,722,959 of record OY728140.1, on the reverse strand, counting down.
TTATGTTCTTCATCCATTAGACGGAGGATTGTGTAACTGTAGTTCGAATACTTATCATAAAAATATCATAGTATTTTTATGATAATGTTTTTGTCACAAAATAAAGGATTAAAAAAAGTTTTGGGGTTGGAGATGTAGAATAAAAGAAAACAACTTAAGATAAACTGTTACCTTTAATTTTGGTAACTTCCTTTGGTTTGAACCAAAACGACTTCATGGAGTTTCTTATGCCTAATTTAATGCTTCAAGGGATAGTAGAGGGATGTAGGGAGCTTATTTGGTCAGAGATTGGACGATCAAAAAGGCTTGATATGTGTGAGGAATTGCAGAGAAGTGGTCTCCTTTTTTAAGGGAGTGGAGGGGCTCTTAAGGAAAGTGTGAAAACATTATTTTATTATAAACTTATCTTAGGTTTCAAGATGTCCAAAACACATTAATGTCGAAGATAAGATGACTCATATTATAAATAAAATCATCCAATAGGAATTGGACAGGTTTGGGATGATATTTTAATCATTTTAATCTTATTTATTTAAATCATTTATTAATGAGGTAAATACTGCATCATTATTGTGTCCTAAATAATTTAATTTATCTGATGTCTACAAAATTATAAAAAAATACCCAAATGTAGGAAATATTTTTATATTTTCAATTAATATTCATATTCCAAAATATAATTTATACAGCCCCTTATAAAAATTAATTACTAAATAATGTTTTTTAATTCCAATGTTGTCCTTAAATTAAATTAATTAATCTAATGTGTCATTTTCTTTCATAAGTGGCTCCATGGGGTCCCAAAATTGACCCAAGGATGCCCATGGTCAGCCACTACTAATCCAATATGGTTAGAAAATATTTCAAGGTAATTTTTAATTATTATAATATTCTTTTAACCTTGAATTACCATATTTACCTTTAACCGTAGTAAGTAAAAATTACCGTAGTTACTATTCATAATATCCAAAAAATTAAAAGTAACCTATTAACATAATTTGGACCCACTGATTCCAAATATGGAATACATTTTTCAAAATGCAAAACTAATAAGTTTCAGTAATTGATTTAAAATTAATCACGTTGTTAAACAAATGGGTTTTAAAAGTTAAAACATTACCACAGATTGAATTTATTTAACCTATGAATTCAATGTAAAATCAATGATAATTTCATACATTATATTAAATGGTAAAATTATATTCCATTTATTCATTAAAACCATTAAATATTATAATTTATCCATACAAAGTATTACGATGAAAAAAGTTGTTTTTAATTAAAATATTGTGTGTTTTTATTATTCATATGAAAGTTATCAGAATAATATGAAAATTTGATCCAAAGTAAATTTTTATATCCTGATTCCAAAGAAGAATTTTATTTTGTCAAATTTAACTTATAAACATGTCAAAAACTATATTTAATGTGGGTGCGCCATGAAAAGGTGGCAAAATTGAATTTTTTGAAAAATACTTATTTGACCCGAATAATTTATTTTGTTCTTATACCAGGTTCTAAAAAATGTGTAAAATGAATAATAATGTTATAAAATTAAAAAGTTAGTTAATACTATTAATAATGGATAGTTCATAACAATATTATAATAATATATCATTGTTTAGTAAAACCCGGTATTGCGTACAACACACGCTATCGAGGAAGGTCACGATTCTGTGTAATGCAAGCCAAGTCAGGGTTGCGTGTTGTGCAAGAATCCTTCGTTGTTTCGTATAACATAATCCAACCATATTTCATTTATACATTGGATATATATATATACACACAATCAATGTTTCGTAGAATGACTATTATAAAACAAACATGAAATTGTGTGTACCACGATCCAAGAATAGCGTTGTGTATACTTCAAGCTAATACGGTGTTGCGTATAGTACAAGATAAAATTGGTGTGCTGTATAATAGAAGACATAAATGAAATTAAAAGAATATTTTTCATAAAATCATGGGGTGTTACATTCTACCCCCCTTAAAATGAATTTCTCCATCGAAACTTACTGGGGTTACAAATCGTTAATTACTCATAATTTTCTTTAATTGAAACCCACATCATAAAAAGGAATACCAAAACATGGATTTAATAACTAAAGTATGAAATGTAATGGTCACCCAAATTAGCTAATCACTAGGTTTCCACATATGAGAACATAGGTGAAAATATGGATATGGAAGAGAAATCTGACCATCATGTTCTGATGGAGAGTGGTAGAGAACATGGCTATGAAAAAGCCAACAATCAAAAAGCCATAAATTTGTGATGATCTAGGGTACCATCTGATTCATTAAATATAAGGGCACTGGGACAACATTTTTTGTTTTCAAGAGAATTTTCCTAAAGTTGAAGAATTTGAATTAGAATAAATACTTATTTTATTTTGGTACAATCTCACTGTTGTTCGTGCTTTGAACAATTTCCACTTCATCTCTTAAAGAAATGAAGTGGAATTTGTTATTCGTGAAGTGTTAACAGATCATCTGATAGAATGATGTGTCATTCCATCTGTTTCAAACAAAAGGTTAGAAAATGTTATCAAATATACATAAGTCCATCTATGTTGAGTTTAGTCATATATGATTCCAAAAATAATCTTATACTTCATATATCATACCGCTTGATAAAATAAAACCAGTTCCTACTAACCAAGGACTTCTTGTAGGCTACTGGTATGTGATAAATGCCAGTCACACTTCGGTTGTTGGTTCAATTCCCACAGCCTTGTCCGACACGATGGGTTGTCGTCCATCCTGCAGGTTGTCCTTTTCCTAAAACTACATTACTATAACATCCCATCAATAATATCGAAATAACTTCAATACTTAAACAATACTAACTTATGTCCAACACAATCCATTCCAATCTTTTGTATTATACATAATACTGCAGTCCACTATCATATTATAGTGAAAATGATTACCAGAGATTTCATATAACAAGAATTTTAATACCATTGTTGATCCCCATTTATCATAAGATATGTCTTACGGGTCACATTCCAAATATTCTAACGCCATAATCAAGTATTGTCTTGAAAAATGAATACCCATTAAATCATAGTGAAAACATGAGTGCTGTCAAAAGATAACTCTTTCCACATACAAAAACCCGAAAATTCTATATACTCAAACCATGATATACCTATTTCCTTATATCAGTCCTGAGCTCATGAATACTGTCAAAAATTTCATTTTCTCTTTATCCCTTCATTATGCGCATATCATCTTCTTTCCAAAAATATCTCTATCACATTCAATGGTTACCAGTACCATAAAATTATTGAAAACCACAATAAACCAAAACATAAATATTCCAATATTCCCTGATACTATACACAACATTATTTTGGAATCCATTACATAAACACTTAATCATTCCACCACATCATTGTCATATTCAACATTGCCAATAGTGATCGCAGTGACTTCCCTTTGTCCTTTTCCTTAAGTGGTTGCTCATGTCGATCATCACTAACCCTTGTATTAGGGCATTTATTAGCATAATGCCCCATTTCCTTACACTTGAAGCATTAAAGTGTTGGTGGTGCGTTATCTACAGTATTTTCTTTATTAACATCAATAGAAACACTTTTTCCATTACTTCGACACTAAGCTGCTCGATGACCTTCTTTTCCACACTTAAAACATTTTCTAGTCCCTTTAAGACAATCTTCACCACGCTTCTTTCCACACTTTGAGCATAAATAAACATTCATCTTCTTTTCACCATTATTCTGAGATTTCTCCTTGAACTCCATCTTTAGTTTCTTGTCAAATCCATGAGATGGATATGATACACCAACTTACAGTTCTACCTTGATAGCACAATGCACAATTTCTTCATAGCTATTGAAGTATCTTATAGTTAATACCCTTCGAAGACTTGGTTTTAAGCCACTGAAAAATTGATCAACATCACTTTCAGGTTGGATGATAAAGCCAGATGCATACCTTGAAAGCCTTGTAAAATTCACTTCATTTATACCAAAAGATTCATAATCCTTTTTCTTTAGTTCAATAAACTCCTTCTCCATCTTTGTTCGAAGAATACGGGGGAAGTACTTATTGAAAAATAAGTTCTTGAACTCGTCCCATTCCATGGTCTCAATTTCATCTCTAGGCCTCGTATTCTTGATAAGATTCCACCATTGATCAGATTCACCTTCCAAACGATATACTACTAAGATGACATTATCATGTTCAGAACATTGATGAACTGGAAGTTCTTTTTAGTGGTACTGATCAATTGTTCAGCAACAAGTGGATCAGAAGACTTACTGAAAGAATGTGGACGTTGCCTCATGAAGGACTCAATTGAATATTGTTCCCTTATCTGCTCATTTGTATGTTTATAATGATTCATAGCTTGTGTATGTATAGCAATAATATTTTTCACTCCATCTCCCATAACATTTGTTTTTTTAGGAGGACAATCATTTCATCTTCCATTATATTGATCAACATGGTTCTTTCGGGTTCCATCCATCGTCTAAAAACCAAAAAGAATAGTGTGAGAGGCAAAAATAATGCTAGGAAAACAACATAATAAAGGGGGAGTACCTCTAATATCTAATATCTTAGGTTTAATCTAATATCGTTACCATAATTCTAGGGTTATAACCTATACTTATACTTAACCTTAGAGACATCCCTAGACATACCTTAGAAATATCTTTAGGGATCTCACTAAAGTTATCACATCCTAGTTTCCAAAGGTTGACTAAACCTTTCCTCTCATACCAACTATAAGGACCCAAATTTTGACGTACATGGACATTACATTACTTTTTTGGAATACTTAATACATAACAAAAACAGACACACAAAGACCGTAATAGTTTAGTGTCTTTGGAAATTTGGAACATAATCTTCTAATCGTGGTGAAAGATCTTCAACATCTCCCATAAAGATCTTCCATTTTTTTCTTACCTAAAACCTTTCTTTATATCCTGGGGAAAATAAAACATAAAAAGGGTGAGCTCAAATTCACATTAAGGGTAAGAATGGGTAAAATAAAACATACAATATACATTTTAACCTAAAAACATGAACATAATGTTTAAACATCAAAAACTTGAGCAAAGACATAAAACATAGAAGTTCGTAAGGCATAGATCATAAAGAAACATTAAGAATGATAAAATTGCATGGGAATAAAACATGTAATTGTGGAAACCATTAAGCACATTATATTATTTCCATATTATCCAAGGCATTGCTGCCAAGACCTTCTTAATGGACAAAGTCCCTTTCTGAATCGAGTTCACTCGTGGTTCAAGTCCTGTATTAGTGAACCAGTTTAACTTGCCATTCAAGCCATGTCTATCTCATGAGATATAAAATCTTTACCCAGTGACTTGGAGGGAGATATAGGTCCCACCCATATCATAATAAAATCATTCTTACTTGTGCCACAACATAAACATAAATCATTCATCATAACCCAAAGAATAAAATTGGGTTTTATAAACATCATCCCATCATAACATAATCCATATAAAAAATGTATATCATTTAATCATAAGAAAATTGAAACCATGTAAATCATATAGACATTATACTTGAAACTTACACATATGAAATAATGTCATTTTAGATGAAAAATGGTTTTGATAAAGCACATGAAATGAATTCTTGAAGAAAATATCCTTTCTTCTTGAAAATCATTTTATTTTCACAAAATGCCATGAAATTTTAAAAGAAATAGATTTTGTTGTAAATATTCATGAAATATTTTGGAGTAAGCTTCATGAAAATAAGGCTTTATAAAACCATAAAAATCCTTTCATGCCGTATACGTTAAAAAAAATTCTTCTCGTACTTTTGTCAGAAAAGTAAAAAAGTACCTCGTAAATTAAACAAAAGAAATATTCCTTACATACCATTTAGTAAAAGTCAAAAATGGGTAAAAATGACTTTAAAAATAAATTAAAACACTTTTATAAAACATGGACATTGATGATAGAAATAACCCCAGTAAATACTTAAGAATAAGCAATCTTGGATAAAAATGTGATTTGCAAAATTATCCCATACCTTAGGTCTGATATGCTTCGTACGTATCCGAACCTCCTGTATAATGATTTAAATAATGACATTAAATTATTACAGAATCATATTCATTGTTATGATATCATATATGATTCACTTATAACTTTATATTACCCATTATTTTGTAAATTAATGTTAAAGTAGCGTTTTGGGTAAAATCATCTTATTTATCGTACGTGTTTGGACTTGTTGTTCTTGATGTTATTATTACTTATATCATGATTTAAATACTTCCAAAATGAAAAAAATGATTTATATATCATATAAATTCATTATATATACAAAATATACATTCATTTATAATAGTACATAACATATGGAGGTAAGAAATGAAACGCACAGTTCATGGAGACGGTAAGCTGTACATACGCATGAACGCTACTTTCATTTCTATTTATTATTTTAATGGAATTAAAACATAATGATACATAGGTATATTATAATTCCATTATAATATCTTATATAATATCATTAACCACATCATTTATACATCCCACATAAGCTATTAACGAATCACATCACTTTGAGGGGGCGGTAGTCCGCACTTCCTCAAATGAGATTATCATATTTACCGACTATGGAAACTGTAAAGGCATGATATAATTTGAAAGTAAAGAAGCATAAGGAAATCATAAACATAATATATTTTATATATAAATACTGTGGCATCATAATGGCCACCATGAGAGGCGGTAGGAGGAAATCTAACAATCATCGTTTCGTGAGGCGTTAGTTTGTCATCACAGAAACATTATGTTCTTCATCCATTAAATGGAGGTGTGTGTAAGTTTGGTTCTAATATTTATTATAAAAACATACTAGTATTTTTAGGATACTGGTTTTTTTAGAAAATAAAGGATTTAAAAGATTTTAGGGGTTGGTGAAGTATAATAAAAAAAACAACTGAAGAGAAACTATTACCTATAACTTTGGTGACTTCCTTTGGTTTGAACCAAAAGGACTTCTTGGAGAGTATTCTTCCAAATGTAAGGATTAAAGGGGGAGGACATGTGTGTAGGGAGATTAGTTGGGCAGATTTTGGATGAGCCAAAATGCTTTAGAGGGGTGAGAAATTGCATAGAAGTGGTCGCCTTTTATAAGGGAGTAGAGGGGCTCTTTAAGGATGTGTGAAAACATTATTTTATTATAAACATATATTAGGTTTCAAGAGGTACAAAACACATTAATTTAGAAGATAAGATGACTCATATTATAAATAAAATCATCCAACAGTAATTGGACAGGTTTTGGATGATATTTTAATAATTTTAATTTTATTTATTTAAATCATTTATTAATGAGGTAAATACTGCATCATTATTGTGTCATAAATAATTTAATTTATCTGATGTCTAAATATTATAAGAAAACTACCAACATGTATGAAATCCTTTTATATTTCCAATTAATATTTATATTCCAAAATATAATTTATATATCCCCTTATAAAAAGTAATTATTAAACGATTTTTGTTAATTACAATTTTGTCTTTACATTAAATTAATTAATCTAATGTACCATTGTCTTTCAAAAGTGCCTCTATAGGGTCCCAAAATCAACCCAAGGATTCCCATGGTTGGAAACTACTCATCCAATAAGGTTAGGACAAGTTTCAAGGTAATTTTGAATTATTATAATATTCCTTAGCCATGAATTAACCTATTTACCTTTAACCGTAGTAAATAAAAATTACTGTAGTTACTATTAATAATATCAAAAAACAATAAAAGTAACCTATTAACATACTTTGGAACCACTGATTCCAAATATGGAATCCATTTTTCAAAATTCAAAACACATAATTTGCAGTTATTAATTTAAAATTAATCTCATTGTTAAGAAAACTGGTTTTATAAGTTAAAAAAATGCCAAAGATTGAATTTATTTAATATATTAATTCAATGTAAAATTAATGATAATTTCATACATTATATTAAATGGTAAAAATATATTCTATTTATACATTAAAAACATTAAATATTATAGTTTAACCATATAAATTATTACGATGAATTTTTTTTTTAAAATTAAAATATAGCATGTTTTTACTATTCATATGAAAGTTATCAGAATAATATGAAAATTTTATCCAATGTATATTTTTATATCCTGATTCCAAAGATGAATTTTATTTTTTCAAATTTAACTTATAGACATGTCAAACACTAGATTTAAAGTGGGTGCGCCCTCAAATGGCGGTAAAACTGCATTTTTTGAAAAATACTTATTTTTCCAAAAAAAATTATTTTGTTCTTATACCATGTTCTAGAAAATGTGTAAGATGAATAATAATCTTATAAAATTCAAAATTTAGTTAATAATATTCATAACGGCTATTTAATAATAATATTATAATAATATATCATTGTTTAGTAAACCCGGTATTGCGTACAACACATGCTATCGGGGAAGGTCGTGATTGCATGTAATGCAAGCCATGTCAGGGTTGCGTGTTGTGCAATAATCCTTCATTGTTTCGTATAACAGAATCCAACCATATTTCATTTATACATTGGATATATATATATATACAAACACTCAATGTTGATTTGAATGACTATTATAAAACAAACATGAAATTGTGTGTAACACGATCCAAGAATAGTGTTGTGTATACCGCAAGCTAATACGGTTTTGCGTATAGTACAAGATAAACATGGTGTGCTGTATAATAGAAGATATCAATGAAATTAAAATAATATTTTTCATAAAATCTCGGGGTGTTACACCATAACTATTATATATAATGTTTAATCCAAGTCATATAATCAAAGTCAATTGAGTTCATACCCCAGTCTCATAAACATTGAGATATCATAATATATAAATGCTTACCCAGTTCATTAAATAGATATATATCCTTAGTACCACCCATCAAAAAAATCTATCATTATATATTTGATTCAAATTAATGTGAAAACAATCATAAATCGATTAAAATTAAAATCACGGTTAAGAATGGAATGTAAAATGGTATATGTAAAAACATTTATAAGGTATAAAAATTAATCATCCATGAATATAATTTACAAATGAAATGTTATAAATATAACATATGAGATACTAAATGATTATATAATTAAAATGATATTATCGTAGATGAAAATTGTTTCAACGAATGATATTATATTTTAAATTGAAATTATGTTGACAAAATTTGTATATATTTTTTATATTTTAAAATAATTAAATAAATATGATCACATTTTAAGAATAAATGAGGAAGGAAATATAGTTTTTTCAAATATATAACATGGTATGAATGATACATAATGAAAATATAATAATGAGGTATAAGAATATGAGTAAAAAAATTGATGGAAGAAGAAGATTACATTACTTACAAATTTTATATATATGATATGAAATCAATGGAATGAAAATTTATATAACAATAGATATAGATATATAAATATAAAATACATTGAATTTATAATAAATAATGAATATCTATATGGAATAAATTGATCTAATCCTAAATATAGGTAAAATAAATTTTCAAACCTTTTCTCTCAACTATAATGAACATGATGAAACACCATTTATAAGTGTCTTTAAATTCAAAATTAATTAAATAATGAAAACATTTATATTAAATTATTTTATTCATATTTATTTAGTTTTATATTGGAGATTTAATAATTACTCAAGATCGTTATGATTTATTCATATTTAGTAGTACCATTTATTCCTTGCATGTTTTGTTAAGCTAATATTAATAGATTTTCTATGATCATGAGTTAATATCATCAGTTATAGATAAGGCAATGAAATTATAATTTCATAATGTATTCTAATGATCCATTTTCTTTCCTTATATTTTATGGGTATTATTAGAAATAATGAAACCCAAAACCCACTAATTTTTTATCAATTTATTAATATTTAGGTGTTATATAATATAGATGCTACATTTTTATCCATTATAAAAACATCTAGATATATTTAATATAAATTATGTTATAAAAATATCGGTATTTAATGTTTTTGACCATATAAAATTATTATTTCTAAAATAAGATTGCATTGATTTTGTTGGTGGATTTTCTAACCCACACTAGAACATTCCACAAACAAATACTGGTTATCAACCCATCAATATTTCATTGTAATATCATTAATATAATCTTATATTGATTATAATTTAATTTTATTATGGTTCTGTTTAATAATTAATAATGGGTATGGGAATAATATAAAAAAATAGTAAGTTAAAAAGGTGTTATACACAATAAAGATATTTGTTCCTAAATTACTGACCCTTTTTTGAAGTCATTGTGACTTCATCCACTAAAAAGGGGATGAAAATGATTGTAAATAAATATAGAATATTTTATTTTGGCTGATAAATAGTTGAAGACAAAATATTTTAGAATTATTTGGGTGAGGTCACCTTGATATACAAATATAATGGGCATTTATTTAGAAACCTAAGATGTGTTGATGAATAAAATAAATCACACGGGAGTCAGGTGTCGAAACACTAGTATTAATAGTAAAACATAATTAAAATTCAAAAAAGGTCTTATAAAATAAGAAGCTATCAATTTGTATGTTAAAATTTGTTCGCATTTAATATTTAACATGTTTTAACTCATTTTACATTATTTAATTATTTAATACAGTTTTTTTGTTTCCAAAAAATATACCCTAATGCAATGACCCCAACCCTGGTAGCCTTGGGTTAACAGTGAAATTATTAAATTAGAACTATATACTAGGAATCACAATTGGAGGAACCAAATAGTTGATCCGTCTTAGAAAAATATATAAATACTTGAAGCTAACATGAAAACCTATAATTTAAATTATAACATAATATTTTCATTGAGTACATTATTATTCATTTTATAATATACATGTATATAAATTATAATACTATCCTAGATTTCTTATGGAATGAAACACGTGATAGGGGTGATCTTAGATGTACAATATGGTTATACATTCCATATAAAATATCTTGAAAAATTACAAAAACATTAAAAATTTAAATGTAAATAAATGAAACACATTCCATTTAATAAATAAATTATACACGTATAAAATTACAGTAGATCAAAAACATGTAGATAAAAAACTATTATCATAATGATTTATTAATAATCAAATTATCTTTAAAATTATCTATGGATATTATAACTAATTGAATAATAACATGTATATCAAAAACTAATATCACAATAAGGAATACGTATTTTAGAAAACATAACCATGCATTAAATTCTTATTTACAATGTAACTTATATAAATGTGCAAGGCCCCAGTTGAATACCAAAGTTAGTCTATCTTATAAGACATACAGATGAATATATGGTCTATAACAGTCCCATGTAATTACTTAAAAAGTCAATTACATTAATTATACAATAGTTCAAAAAATTAACAAAAACATTAACATTTAAAAACTAGCACACACAATGTAAATATTTACACAAATCAATAAACATAATAATAAACCATCCATAATATTATAGTGAGTTGTATAATAATAGCACATCCCAATTCAAAATGATCATTAACCATACAAATAAATAAAGTTTATGGTATAATTAGAGTATATCCTATACATAAGATTCAATGATAGATGATGTCATATATAAAAATACTAAAAAATGATCATTAGAAAATTTCTTGAGGAAAAAACCCTTTAGATTTTATATAAATTATTTAAATTATATTTATCCAAATATTCTGGAAAATATTTTCCTTGAATGGAATCTCATAAATTTCTAAATTAATATCTTATGAAACTGTAATCCCTAACATCTAGTAATTTCATACATATTTAATAATTTAAAAACATTCCTTTCACGTTATCGTAAAAATGTTAAAAAGTACCTAATTCAGAAAAATAAAAGGAGAATACTTTCAATAAATTTTTTAAAAATTAAATATTGGGAAACAATTCATTTCATAAATATTTTAAATATTTTTAAATAAAATTAGGTAAATTGTTTTAGAAAAGATGAATATATATGAAAATTGGTTTTTTACTGAATGGAGAAATAATGTAAATTTTCATTAAAACATTTTGTCAATCATTGTAAGTAGGAAAAAGTTAAAAAAGAATTATTTTATTTAGAATTTTATAAATAATAAGAGGAGAGTAAAGTATGTTTTTTTAACTTATAAATATATAATTATTTCACCATTTCTGACATAAAAATATTCAATCTCAAATAATGATGAGAGTGTGAAATAAACCATTTGTATTTAGGTAATATTTGAATCATTACCGGAATGAAATAGAAAACAAAAAATGATATTTTAAATACCATTAATTTTTATATATATATATATATATATCGGTGTTTTTGTGTGATATAAAATATCAATGGGGTATTATAAGCACCACATGAAATAAATAAGTGGTGAATATGTCATATGTCTCACTGAAGTGAAAGTGAGACGACAAACCCTTACCTCAAGTATCATTTCCTTCATATATGTTCCCAAATCTTGAATAATAAATATGAAATTATATAAAAGGTATTATAAAACCATATTAATATACATTATAGCATATATAATTTACATATGATCATTTATCAAAATTTTATTGGCAATTCCTTATTAAAATCATAATTATGGGCAATGGCTATATTGGTTTTGATATATGTTTTGTTTCAATTTTTTGGGTCCTTGTACTTTTATCATGATAATATCATCAACATGATGTTTAAAATGATATAAATATAATATTTTTTCATAATATTGTTTTATAGTAATAAATTTATGTTAGGGATATAAAAATGTGTTACACCATTCATGGAGAAGATATGTTGTATGTACACATTCAAAATATTTTCAATTATTTGATGAATCAAAAGAATTGTAAATAATATATCATATTAAAAAATGATTTTTATATCATATATTTTCATTGAATCTATCCTTATTATCATTAACGATAAATAAAATAAAAAACAATTCACATCAATCTGTTGATACAGCAGTCTACGCGTATTCATGAGTGAAAATATCATTGTACAATAGATTTTAAGGTAAGAATGTAAATGTGATATTGTAATTGCATAAGTATAATTTTTTCATAAATATAATAATATATATTTATTTATTTTAACATTGATGTTATATTAGATAATTTGAATATAATTTGAAGAGGTAATAATATGAAATAAAATAATGGAAAATGGTTATGAAATATACCTATAATTTAAGGAGCCACCTTAGATTTATAACTAATGCCATTCTAGAATATTTTTATGATAAAAAATTGGAATCTATGTTATGGTTATGGATATAAAGTGTGCATTGTTTCAGTGAATTGATGAAACTAAATTATTTGAAACATTGAATAGTAGAGGGTTGATGGTTCCCCTTTATAATTCAGGTGAGTAAAATAGTTTTAGTTTTTCAAGGATTTATATTATTTCAATGACTCTTTCTTGGTCAAAGGGATACCCAATGGATCATTATAGGATATTATATTATTTAAGATGAATAAATATACATAAAATAGGAATTTTACATGTTGATAAGTCATTTTAAACCTTAATGTTGTAGTTCATCTCCACATTAAACTTGTTGAAACTTTAATAGTTGTAATAAATTATTACAATTTTTACTATTATATATAAAAAATCAATCTTTTTAGTATTATCTAATTTTGAATAATAATATTATAAATATAGAATTCATTTTATAAAATTTTAATCACAAAATTAGTAGCATTTAATTCAAAATTAAACCTACAAGAGTGATGAAATTTTTTTTTCAACTGAAATAATTTCTTAAGTATACTTTATTTATTTTAGAATTAAAATTGTATTTAATTTCAATGAAATAAATTATATTATAAAAAATATAATTAAAATAAATTTAATTTTATAACATTTAATTAAATGCAAAATTTAAAATTTATTAAACAAAATGGTAGTTTTTAGTAAAACATTGTATTATCCATTATTCAGTAAAAAATAAATATTTTTATATAAGTTTCAAATATTCACTCTAAGATAATTTTTAAATGATTGTTCAAAAAATAATGTTATTTTTCTAAAATATATTTTTTAAAATTGGTCAAAATAAATTTTTTAATAAGTGTGAAAAACACGATAAAACCATTTTTTATTAAAAAGTAATTTTTGGAAAAAAAATAATTCTTTTTCATTAAAATGATTTTTATTTTTCATTTTAAAATAGATTAATTAATTGTAGGAGTATAAAAAATTTTCATTTTAATTGTTTCATTAATCATATTAATAACCACCATTTTCTCGGAATAGTTGTAAGCGTTTGTATAATATAGTTCACTTTTCATTTTATATCGGTGTTTCATGTATTATACTCTTTCAATAATATTTTCATTACTTTCAAAATAATTTGGTTTTTTAATTCTCCCCGCCATCAACAAATTACATCCTCCCAATTTTAGGTTTTCCTTGAAAAACAATGGGTTGACATTTGATATTTTCATTTGGAAAACCCACATCGTAAATGGCTTAATAAAACATACTATTGAAAATAGTGAAAGGGATGTATGAAGGTCAACTATAATAACACATAAGTAGAGAAATAATTAGAAACAAAATAGTGGGAAGTGAAAATTTGGAAATTTAGGAAAGGCATAAATAATTTGGTATATTGATAAATATCATAGATCAAAAAAGTGAACGGTCAATAGAATGTCAATGGCCAAACACCATATATTTGTGATTTTTGAAATGACCATAAATTCATAAAAATTTAATTTTAAAAGTATATCATAATATTTAATAATCCTTTTACAATTTTTATGGAGTCATTCAATATCAGGATGGTGAATATGATAAAATAAACTTACTTCAATTATTTCTATATCACAAACACAATTTCATCCACTTGTAGTGGTACAATAAATTTCCACTAGATCTATTACTCCAAAAAATGAGAATTTGAGTTGAATTTTTTATCCCTGATGTACAAAAATCAACATCTAATATATCAAGTCATCCTAAAAAATAAATTCGATATGTTTATTCTTTAATTATTAATTAACACAAACTAAAAATTCCCAACAAAAGGTAAGATATTTCAAAAAATTGATAAACCTACATTTGAAAGAAAACAATTTTAATATAAAAAATAAAACAATAACAACGAAAGACCATCTTAGATTATTTCATAAGTAACCAACTCCAAAATTCATCATTATATTCCAGAAAAAGTTTTAATCACAAAAAATAGAATGATTGTATCACATTTTGTTCAATGAATAAATTTACAACAACATAAAATAAGTATTAGTAACTGATAAATACATATACAAAAAAATTGTATGTTCCATAATCATATAATCTCCAATATATTATAATCATATATAAAAATATCATAAATCACTATAAGTTCACATTAAAATAATATTGTCTTCCAAATATATTCAAAATTTAGTTTCTTAAATAAGTTTCCATAATTTTCAATTTATCGTAATCATATAAGGACCTAATAATAATGAAATTATTCAAAAATAATATTAATCAGATAATTACAAAATAAATTGTCAAATAAATAGTTATCTATATGGTAAATCATATGTCACAATACTATAAAAACCTATAATTACATCCATATTAATAATCATAAAATCATAAATTTTCTCATAAACATTAAAAATATGTTCACAAATTGTAAATGAATTATTCCTTAAATATCCATTGTTTAATCACAATTTCATCTTATAGGATATATATACCTCAAACATTTATTTAGACTCAATATATCTCTCCCAAAAATTATGTCCACTTTGCAACACCAAATTTCAATGGTATCGACTCTACTATTTGTTTCAAAATTGTTTAAATAAAATACACTATAGAATAATCATTATGATTTCTATGATTCTCAAAATATTTTTAATATATAAAAATATAATTCATAAATACATAATTCCGTAATTTTCACTCTCAATCCTTTAAAAGTTATCTTTTTCTTATTCGTTAATAATTCATTCTTATAAAAAATTTTGAAATATTTCATTTCTATTTTCCAATAAAAACTAAATAATTATTCATAATTTTAATATAATTAAATAAACCATTCCTTAATTATAGATTTCACAGACTTCTAGAATATTGATGATATCCTCTTTATCATCCAACATAAATTCAAAATCTTCTTAAAATAAATAATCAGGTCCTTGGGGGTATTTCCCTTTTTGAATGAGATGGATGAATTGAAATTTTGAAATAAAATTAAAGGGATTACATGATCCATAAAAAATATGGATAAATCTAAATTTATGGGATATATGAAATATTTTCTTTATGGTGATTTGAATTTTCAAAAATCTCCCAAAATCCTTTTAACAATATTTTTCCATGGTATTGATGATCAGGTCATCTTGATGGGAAATAAATGTATTGTGAGATCCATTTTCCTTCATCTTGATAAAAAAAATATAATATTTGGAAGATTATCAGGAACAATACATGAAATAAATTATATCATGTTAAAATTAAACATTACATTATAATGTCAATTTCTATATATATTCTATAATAAATTATCCTTTGAATCCCAAAAAATAAACTAAATATCTTCATTATTAAAAAATATTCCTCAGAGGTTATGTCATACTATTTTTTTTATTTTCTCAAATGATTTATTACATTATTATAAATTGATTCTTTCCGTTGAACCTAAACATTACATATACTTTTCGCCCCAATAAAATGACTCCCAAAATATCATCCATCTCCTTGAAATACCATAATTTAAAAACTTCAAATGTGGTCTCTTCGAAATTGATCATAAGATCATCCTTAAACTTATAAACAGAAGATTGTATCCAAAACTCATTTTTAATTAACAAATGTTGAAATATATTCTTTCAAAATTAACACAATCAATATATGTCTCATGATTCTTAAAAATAAAATACTATTGATTAAAATTTTTATATGACATAATTATTTTACTCTGATACATAAAAAAATAAATAATTTACTTTAATGATTATTATAAAATACGTTATTCCATTGACAAGGAGTGAACCCTTGGATTAAGAAAATGGATAAGATAATTCATCTGTTCCCACTCGTTCTACTAGATTCCATTTATAAAAAATGGTAGTCACTTTCTTAGATTATAACATTTTTAAATGTATTATATATTTCCAAAAATATTGAAACACGTCATGTAAATTAATTTTTTTTTACCTAACTAATCTCAAAATAAAAAAATTGTTTCTTTGGGGTGTTTTTAGGATAATGAAAATATTTTCAAATCCCTCATAATGGTTTGTAATGAAAAGGTGAGTATTCCCAAATTCAACCTCTGGGAGGGTCAAGCTCGGTGTATAGTAAGGTTGATTATTAAGAAAATGTGTGTTTTCCCCAAAGAAGCCCCTGGTCGCACCACTGCCCACCACTGTTAGAGCTGTCGCGCACCGCTGCTGCTGGCTCCCCTTCTACAGGCTACTTCATTCTCCATGGTTTTCCATTCTTCAAACTGGAAATGTCATTAAAAACCTATGGTCGCACCATCGCTACCATGGGATGAAAATTATCTTGTCATCACTCCTGGTGTCTGGTCACGTTCTGAAATTCCCGCTGACGGCCGACAGGACCATGGGGGATCATAGGTGAATCATACCAGGAAAAGGATAGGAAGGAGGACAATAACACCCATAGAATGCACCATTTCCATATTCATGTCATCCTTGTTCCATTCATGTTATCAAAATTATGAAGAATATCATCATTTGTCTATTCCCTTTAATCCTACAGTTTATCACTCCCATAAAAATAATAAAACAGTAGATTAACGTAATTTTTTGTTGGTCCACATCCATTATTATAATCATGAATGAGGAAATAAAGAAACCATGAATAAAATAAACCCCATAATTTGAAATATGATCATCTGAAGCAGAGTATTCTCCATGGATGGTGATCTGTCCATTAACGTCCTCGATCCTTCATTCGTAGGATTTTATCATTCGTATAGGCTTGATCCAATATCTAATTTAAAAATATTCATCGTCGGTTTTCTTTTCCATAGTGAAACATTATTACTCTGGAAAAAATTCTCCACTATTATGAATTCTAACACTGGTCTCTGCCTCTTTTTAATAGAGGAATCATTTTAACACTTTTCTATATTTTAAACAAGTTTCATCATTCCCATGATTCTGTATTATAGCATTACTGGGTCTCTATATCACAGTGATCTAGATTTTCTTCGTAACATTGAAGAAATAAAATAATATAACTTTGTAAGCATATTTTATTTCGCTCTCAAAATTTCCATAAATTAACTTTTGCAGCTGAACCTTTAAAATTGATGTTATTACCTAACAAAGTAAAACAACTCATTAAAAAGTCAATAGTAGTATTAGATTTCTAATCCCTTCCATTCTTTATTAGTTATTATGATATTAATAAAACTATATTTTTTTAATAATTTTAATTATATTTACGCCTTTTTTTAGGTTCTCTCATTGAAGACCCTCGCTGACTAAAGATAAATCATGCCTAGTGTAAACTCGCTATTATTAATGAAACGATGGCCTCATATATCTGATATAGGAAACCATTTATATTTTATTTCTCTTTTTTCTAGAAAGAAACTTATGTGAACTATTAAAAACATAATAGTTTTCATCAAAATATTCGGGGAACATCGTTCCTTAGAATCACATGACACCTTAGTGCTTGGTCGCAATATTTACCCAAATAATTTCAAAAAATAAAATTGGGAAATTATGTGTCATAAAATTCTCCCCACCTTAGGGCTTTACGTCCCTATAAGCCAGAACAAGGGCTTAATAAACAAATGGAGATACTGAGCATGAATCTGAACCTCCCTCTCTGATGTGCTCTCTTGGAGATTGTCGTGCTACCACTGAATGCTCCCTAGATGAATGTACCACCCATGAATGGCCCTCTCCTATTGATCATCAATCTCTACTATATATTCTATGAATGTCCTCAATTCTTCGTTGTCTAGATTGACATAGTCAATGACATGTGATGGATAGTTCAGGAATCACCTCAGCTTGGATACCTAGAAGTCATCGTATACCCACTCTAACTACGGAGGTAGAGCTAAGTGGTATGACAATTTTCCAACTCCATGTTGTATCTGAAATGTTCTAATGATCCTTGGGGATAACATTACACCCCGACTTTATGTTTTCTTAATCCAATCCTAGATGGCATGTACATTCTCTGTATCATCCATCATCAAGTCCAGGCCCAAGGGTGCCGACACTACGGTGTCCATCCAATAAAATAGAGACCTACAGGGTGGCCCCTACAAGGCCTATAATGGTTCCATACCAATATTGGGGTGGTATATTTTGTTGTATGAAAACAAAACTACAGGTAGGTGATCCTAAAAACTATGTACAAAATCTACTATACAAGAACGTAGTATTTCCACGATAACCTAAATAGTCTACCAAGTCTGGAAATCTGTCTATGGGTGGAAGGATGTGCTAAAGAGCAGTTGAGTACCCTAAAATTCATGAAATCCCTTCCAAAAATTGGATATGAAACAAGCATCACAATATGAGAATATCATATATGGGACTACATGTAGTTCAACTATCACCTGTACATAGAGATGTCCTAAAATCTTTATTGAACCCTATTCTCGAATCTCCAAGACGTGGGCGGACATGGTGGGTCATTCAATGATCTCATAGACACTATAGTTCCCCCTAGATGTATGTGTTAAACAAATATCTATGTCTATTGATATTCTATTACACATTCACTCTGGAAACTCAATGGTTTTAGTGAAACCCACTTGAATCTATTTCGCAACCATTAATTACTGAGAAGTGTGGCATCTAGAGAAAAATTGTACCACTACTTTCTTAATCCCCAAAAACCAAAACTGAAGTCATAGGTCCTTGTACAGATTTTCCACACAACGATGTACCATCAAAGGGGATGCATGAACCCCCTCAGCACATCCTCCCATAACATCATTAATTACACTATGTATCCTCTAAAAAAAGGGCGTGCTCCCCACCTTTGTAAATTTCATCAGGGGTATACTCGGTAGACATCTCTGCACGTGTAGTATCATAGCTGCTATCCCCAAGGTGTGAATCACTCACACTCTGTAAGATAAAAGAGGTTACTTCCATCGATTGGAGATAATATTCTCTATATCCATCCATTAAAGATATCTAAAATGATACCAACTTCTTTGATTCCTCGTTGAGTAGATGTGAACTCAATCTAATGCTAAGAAAATCTTCCACCATGTTCACCTTCCCAGAAGTATTTACTATCTTGTAGAAATAGTCCTGTTGGAACTCTTTACTATTCCACACTCTCATGTGTTGACCCTTTTAAGATAATATATACTTGAGACTTTTGTAGTCTATGTAGATCATAAATCACTTTCCCATATAGTACTGTCACCACATCTATAATGTGAATTCTACTCCACCATATTTAGATCATGGTTCACATAGTTCTTCTCATGTGGTCCCCACTACCATGAACCATATGAAATAACCACTTTCTCCTATATTAGGACACAACCAATCTAGGTCCTTGATGGGTCACAAAACACCATGTACCCAAAATCGTCCTCTAGTAATCTCAGGATGGGAGAACATACCAAACTATACCTCAACTACTGAATGATCTCCTAAAATAGCTCTTTCCACACAAAAGTTTTCCCCTTTCATGTCAAGGCTGTAATTTATGATTATATTTTGGAAAAAATGGGCACGAATCTCCAATAGTACCCAGCCAACCCATGGAAACTCTTCTCCTCAGTAATGTTCTTAGATGGATCCCATGAAACCCCTGATAATATCTTTGTTGGATCCACTCCTACTCTAACATTAGAAATGAGATGTCCCATAAAGTGGACCTCTCCAATATTTAACTGACACTTCAAGAGTTTCCTATAATTACAGTGCTCTCAGAGTACGTCTAGGGCCATCCCTATGTGTATAACGTGCTTCTCCTCATACATCGAGTACACCTTAATGTTATTTATAAACACCACTAAAAATCAGTATATGTACAGATGAAGACCCAATTCATGAGTCCCATGAATACTATTTGGTAATTAGTTACACAAAATATAATCACTAAGTACTCATAGTGGCCGTAGAGAAATCAGAAAGTCGACTTTGGAATGTCCTCATCCTGCACCTGAAGCTATTGATAGCCTAATCCAAAGACTATCCTTGAGAACCATCTCTCTATCGGCAGCTGATCCAAGAGGTCATAAATCCCCGGTAGTGGATAATTATTTTTCACAGTCAGTAGATTCAGTTTCTAGAAGTTCCCACATAACCTCAAGATTTTGTTTTACTTCTTGGAAAACAAGACTGGGGCTACCCACGGTGAAACATTGGGTCTCACGAATCCCTTCCTCTACTAGTACTCGAACTATACCATCGGCTCTTGAAACTGTTTGGGATCTATATTACATTCTTATGTAGATATTAGTGTCATCCTAAGGTATAGTTCCATGTATAAGTATACCTCCTGGTGAGGGGATATTTCTTTAGTCATCTTTTGGAAAGATGTCCTAGTACTCGTCCTCTACTATAGGAATCTATGAAATCATATCATCCACTACATCAAGTGTTATTCTAGCAAACTAATGTGTTATCGGCTGCACCCTCTTAAGTAAGAGTCCATCCTTCACTTATTGTCTTTTCCTTTCACTGAAAAATGAAACAATAGTCCCATCTCCATAGAAACACCGCACTGTGTGCCTAAAACAGTCGATATGAGCATTAACTGTGGATAACTAATCCATTCCATGAATGATGTCGTAAGGCCCTAACGCTACCACCATGATATCACGACTGAAAAAAATCCCCCAAGAGTAAGGAAAAACTGGTGACACATGTGTGTGATCATCGACTCTACTCATATAGGAGTATTTATGTGTAGGGATCAATTCAAAGGTCCCACTGGAATCTCCTTGTCCCAAACAAGATTCGTGGTAATAAAAGGGAGACTAGAACCCATGTCTATAAATATAATTGTTAGGGTAATAAAATAGATCATACCTCTAATCATCAGAGGAGTTTGGGTATTTTTAGCCTCCATTTCTTAAAGCTAGCCACTCCCATATCCACCTGCTCCCTATGCTTGGGGTGGAACACCTATGGTAGGTAGTAGTACTACATTAAACCTATGCCCACCACCACCCACTTGTCCCACTACTATTTTAGTATCGTCACCAAGAATACCGCTATATTCTCACCTCTGTTGCTACCTCAACGATCCCTTGATCTTGTCCTGGTCAGTTGTACTACTGACCTAACAATATATAACCATATGTGGTCTACCACCACATGTGTTGCACAACCCTTGTTCTGGCCGAGCTACCCTTCCCTAGAATCCTCACACCACTAATCCCATGTCCTATGGACAACCCCTAGGGAATTGGTCCTACTGGACCCCTTCATCGACTATCAGGTAATTACTGTCGAATACCCAGATACGTGATGACCAGTGGTTGCTTCTACTACTAGTTCTATCTCCTTAAGAAAGCTCTCTACTTGAAGAAATCATTGTAGCACCCCATTATGAATATGGATTTTAAGGGATACCCTAAACACCCTAATATCATGGCTTATTCCATGATATAAGGTATAGGTCCTAAAGAATGAGTCTCACATTATGTATATAGATTAGATAGAAAGAACATTGAATCTCATTGATTACTCTGACACCATCTGGATGCCCTGCTGCAAATGGAAAATATCCAGTATATGCGCAAAGCACAATGTCACTACAATGAACTCTCTATGAAGAGATGCTCGAAGTATATCTATGAGAGGATCACCTCCTCATGAATATATATATTAAAGCTCCCCCATATCCCCACCATGACCTATATAAGTCTTGCGGCTAGGACTGACATATGGTCAAGAGGCATCCTTACTAGGTGAAAAACTCATGTAACTACCTCCAACCAATCCTCAGCTAGCAGATCAACTATCTCACCTCGAAACATAGGTAGTCCATTTCTCTAGAACTCATGCAACACACTTCTCCTACATGCATCTTTGTTGGTAATGACAGTTGGAAGTGTTACTCTCCAACTGTTGGTATCACTGGTACACCACCAGGAGGTGTTATATCATGAAACAGTCCCTACACTAATGCCTCATCACATTGGGGATGATCGTTATGGTCACGCCCTAGAATTCTAGCATGCTGCCTATGAGGAGATATCATAAAACATAACATGATGTATCATAGCCAATAGATTATACCTGCTACGTTGACTCTGACTCAAAAATGAAAAGAGAATAAAATCAATTCCTTTGTGATGCATAAACCATTGATCTCCCCTAAAGCTAGTGTCCTCAAGTACCGAGCCAAAAAGTATAATTCAAATTCCTTGTGTTTGGATATGTCGGGGTCCACTCCAACACTATTTTCCCTAGAATGAAATCCAATCATGAAACACATAAAACTCTTTCCCCAGAACAATTGTATACCTGACCTCCTTTGATACTACTCAGTCACAACTCGTCCCTTGGGGTCCATCCTGTGACTACCACAAGCCTTCCACCCATAGGTCAATGGCTAGAGACTATCACTAAGTAAACATATCCCACAAAGGGGTGGCATTTTCCCAATAACCTAAATAAACATAATAATATCCAAGAAGGATTACTAAAACTATATACACTGAGAAAACAAATATGAATTCCACTAGGAAAACCAAAAAGTGTAATGTTAAAAAAACATAAAAGTAAATGGGATAGAATACAACCCCAATTGAAATAGAATGGTACAAGCTCCTAGATATCATCTATAGAAAACCCTACAAAAAGGATGTAAAGTATGCTGTCTGAATGTCCCTAACGTGTATTGCCTCCATCGGGTCACCCTGAAGCACCACCGATCTTTTTCCGACCACAGATTCCATCAAATATGTCAATCATCTACATAAAAAACGATATATGTAGTTGAATCCCAAATAGGGGTGAGTAAAAAAATACTCAGCAAGGGCCCCACACAACAAATTAAGGCACTAGGCAGACTACCAAAGTGGTACATGATGTCTAACCTCTAATAAGTACATTCATGAAAGTAATTAGAGTCCGATAACACTGTGATACATATACAAAGAAATTCTAGGCATATGAAAATCCAATGAGACACACCATCTTTGTAGGATACCATATCTACTTCTTCTTAGGACACCTAAAATGTGTCTTTAAAAGAGACCAAATCCTTCTATTTGTAAGAGACAGACACTTTTTTCTTTGCAAGAGACCAACTATGCATCTTCACAGGGTCCCAACACTGCATCTTCATTGGAGGCCAAATCCATGTCTTTGCATTAGACAAACTCTGGGCCTTTTCAATAGCCAGTCATAGGTTTCCACTCCTAGTGTGCTCAGTATAGAATCACTACTCTTCGAGCCAATAGAAAATATTTCATCCTCCACGAAAGGAAAATTAGAGTATCCCAAAAGCAATATGTTGTCACGAGGTTCCAAATGCCAAAAAAGACTCATCAAATGGATATATAGTTTTAGAGTTATATACATTTTAGTGAAAAGGGGCTGGTTGGATGTGGGTCTTGTCTTAGCCCATCAGGCCGACCCAAACCAACCAAGTTCTTATCTGAACTGACAAGCATGGTCCAACAGGACCCTCTAGCTCCATCCTAGCATGCATGAGTAGGCTAGTTCCATCCAACCAGATGTTGGAGCTATAACATCCCTACCTAGTCATTGTGGCCAACCGTTGATCTAGACTCTCCTCTTGCATGATTTTCGTAGGACCATTTTCTAGCTGGTCGATGAAATGCTCTACCACGTCACTAGTCCGCACTACTAGGGCCTACCCTATTAGTATCTCCAATAACCACCCACAATCACATTGAAATGGTCTCTTCCACCACCAACTATCGAGATGGAGGCATCCAGTTGTTGATCGGCTATACTGCCACACACTACAGTGTGCCAGTGGTGGCTGCACCTCTTCTATGAGCTGCCTCTATCACGGTGGTGGTCCATTCATAGAACTAGGAATGTTGTTGTAAACATCTGATCATCATCATCACCTCCATGGGATCAAGATCATCTTTTCATTTCCCCAGGGGTCTAATCATGATTATAACCTCCTGGAAAATACTGACTCGACCACGTGTGTCTGTAAGTGAAGAACATAAGGACATGGATAAGATAGAGCAGGTGAACACCCTTAAAATAGACATTGGAATTTTTCATGTCATCCATGGTCTATTAATTTTATTCAAATAATGATGAATAATAATAATTATTATATTCCCTTTAATCCCATAGTTTATCCCTCCCATAATAACAATCAAACCGTAGATCAACATATTCAATGGTTGGCCAGCATTGGTTTATGGAATAAAAAATTATTAAAGAATGATACCATGACTAAAATAAACCCCATATATGGAAAGAAGATCAGTCAAAAAAGAAAATTTGTTGTTGATGGAGATCTTTCTATGAACAGCCTTGATTTTTCATTCATCAGTGTTCATCATTCATCAATGTCTGATATAATCTTCGATCTCCAAACCTTCATCGAGGGAAAGAGAGATTCCTTATCTTTTTCTCAGAGAAACATCCGGGATCCATGCATTTTTCTCTAGCATTTGGAATTATCACATGGTCTGGGCCCTTATTTAATAGAGGAAAGGCATTAACATGTTTCAACATTTTAAACATGTTTTTGTGTTCCAAGATGTTGTATTGTAGCATCGTTGAGTCACCACATCACAAAACTATTGAGTTTCTACATAATGTTTAAGAAAGAAAATAGAATTAATTTTTATATATATTTTAATTTTCTCTTAAAAAGTCCATAAATTAACATTTAAAGCCAACGCTCTCTTGCTAATATTAGACCCTGTAAAAGTAAAATTATTTATTATGATCTCAATGGTTGACATAGATTTCTAATTCGTGTCACCTTTAATGAATTATTTTGATTTTAAAATTAAATAATTTAATCAAATAATTGTATTTACAGTTATGTACTTTTGGGGTTTTCTCACTAAAGACCCTTACGACTATATTTGTATCACAACTAGGGAAAAACAGCCCATCTAAATGCAATGGTCACCTCAAATTTATAATAAGGGTACCCATTTAGATGTTTTCCTACTTTTTTTTGGGAAAACCACTTATACACTCTATTAAAAACATTATAGTTTCCACAAACCATTCTGGGCACACCAGGCCTTGGAATTGCGTGTTGTGTCTACATCTAGTCTCAGAATTTCCCAAAATAATATCGGAAATTAATATTAGGAAATTTTATGTCCTTAGATAGAGAATGTTTATATTGAGGTAGACTTGGGAATAAATGTTTTGTGTGGGGTAGAATTTTACACGTTTCTATTAATATCGTGAAGAATATTTTTTTTGAATATCTAGATGATTTTGATGGAAAAATTTAGTGGGTGAAGTGGAACAAAAATAATAAAGTGTAAAATTAATCCAACAAATATAATATGATGTCTTCCATTAAAAATAGAAGTTTGTTGATTAAGAAAGCTGAATCTGACTCAATTGAAAAAATTCACTATATGTGGAAAGTATAGAAAATGTTAATACATTCATTGAAATAGTTGAGAATTTTGATGATTCCTAAAATAGTTGATAAGAAGGATGTTAGGAATCTTATCAACAATATCATCTCAAAATAGAAATTCTTACACACCATTAGAAAAATAAATAATCTCATGAATTAAATTAGATTGATAAATAAAATTTATGATGAAGTATATAGATGAAGAAAAGATGTCATAAAAAATGAGGATGAATAAATTCAAGAGATCATAATTTAGAATCATATAATTTTCCAACATATAATGATGGTTGAAGATATCAATAAGAATCTTCCAATTAAGGCAAAAAAAGTTATCTAGTTTTGATCAAATCATCTTGAATCTCAAAATAACTTCAGAAATATAAATGGACACTTCGTCAAATACATGTAAGTAAAAGTTGAGACTTCATAATTTATATAGATGAATCATATCAATAATTAAAGGAAATCCTCACCCACCGAAAATAATGTTTCATACGATTTTTATTGTAATTTAGGTTATAGAAAAATTATCAGAAAACCATGGGTAGAAAAAATACGTGAGAGACCTATCATATCTAAAAATGATTAAAAACTCAACTCGGAGGAAATATGGTACATGACAAGAGCTTTTTATAAATGAAAGAATCTATCAACCTAAATAATGTTTCTTTATAGAATGTTCTTACATCAAAAGAAAAAATATATTTTTTCTATTACTAGTGTTTTGGAATCTATGGAAACATGGTTTATATTTATTGGCACAACATATCTTTACATATATGAATATTTGACAAATGTGGTAGAAATAGTGGAAGTAGAATGTGTATCCTTCCTAACCCACAAAAAGAAATAAATTAAAAATATCAAAATTATAGAAACCTTCCAACAAAAAATAAATTTAAATGTTTGGAAAAAGTTAGAAGAATATGGGGGGAGGCTTGTCTTAATGACAAAAAATTAATGAAACTCTTTATAGAACATGTTTCGTATGGTAAAAAATAAAATGAATTGTGAAAGAAAAAATTTTAATAAATAGATTTTACTATCAAGAAATCATTTGAAGAAAGTAAAAGGAAAATACCATGGAAAACTTATAGTTGTTGTTCTTCACATATTGAAAAGTGATATGAACATATTGAAACATGCGAAATGTCATGATGGATGTGATTTCTTCCTTTGGTAATGATTTCTCCTTAAAAAATCATAGAAATTAGAATGGATGAGATTGAAAATTATAATTTAAAATATATTTATATTTTATTTGTTTATGTAATAAAACATACCTTCAATAGTTTAAGTCAAAATTGTGATGTTGAAAATGAAGTAATATTCACAAAATATTATTATGTTAGAAAAATCTTTTTATATATAAGAGTGATTATAAAAATAGAAGGAACCAATGAGAATCTATTCCAAATTAAATAATTTAACAACTCCATTTATATAAGTTATAAATATGAAAATTAATTTTTTCATCGAATACTTGGTTATATTGGATAGAAAAATTGAACAAAATTTGTAATGTGATTCTATAAGAAACATTCAAAAATTTTAAAGAAGAGAAAAATTTGTTTTCATTTCATTACATGTCAACAATGGAAAATGACTAATAAAAATCACATCATAGTATATATTCATTATACCATTACTCTTTAACTATTTTACTCTAATATATGGGGACTAATGTAAAATAAATCAAAAAATGTTTTCTTATAATTTATCACTTTTATTTTTGATTACGCATAGATGCCAAATATAATTTTTATGAAACACAAGTTATATTCTATATAAATGTTCATGTTTTCTGTAAATATGTTGATATAGAAAAAAGTATTTATATAACGAACTCAAGAATATATAATTATAAAAAATTCACCAAAAATGATTTTGAAGATTATCTGAGAAAATATTCTCTCAACCATTAATACATTACTCCTTATACTCCAAAAAATGTAGTACCAAACAGAAAGAA
Source organism: Viscum album (assembly GCA_963277665.1). Classification (NCBI taxonomy): domain Eukaryota; kingdom Viridiplantae; phylum Streptophyta; class Magnoliopsida; order Santalales; family Viscaceae; genus Viscum; species Viscum album. The sequence continues at coordinate 981,694,389 of OY728140.1, read as the reverse complement.
AAAAAATTTGGAAGAAATAAGATGATATATTTTAAAAAGTAGCAAATTTCCATTTTTTGTTGTAATAAAGCTTTTATTACAACTCTACATATTCATAACATATATTTTTTGAGACAGGAATCCAACATAACATCTTATGTAATGTTTTACAATAAAAACCATTATTGATGTACTTCAATGTTTTTTTCATTCCCTAATCACATAAAATCGATAATCATTATTTCAGAATGTTTTATGTGAAATATTATGAAGGTAATTTTATGGGTTATTCACCCAATAGAATAAGTTACAAATGATGGTAAAATGTTTACAAAAGAAGGAGGAATCATATGATGTGATCATAATAGAAAATAAAAATTACATAACAAATGTTTTTTAGAATGCTGAGCAGGATAAGAAATATATTTTAAACAATTGTGAAGGTCATTAAAAAATATTAGAAATCAGATGGCACCAATTTAGACATGAAGATAGTTGTGATTAAAAAATTAAACATCACATATCTCAAATGTTGTAAATGAATTATTTTAAAATTACATTGATCGAAAAGAGTTGGTTGATTCTATGAATGAATTTTTGGATCGCATTGAGAAGAATGAAACATGGGATCTTGTTTCATTGTAAGAAAATAAAAATGTATCGGAAGCATGTGGGTCTATAGAAAAAAGGCAAATGAACATTGAGATGTATCATGAAACAATGAAATGCTTGTTTTTAAAGTCTACACATAGGTGGAAGATGTGGGTTTTTAATATAATGTTTATATGTTGCAACATTAGAAACTGTTAGAATGCTTCTTTCAGTTTCTGCAATTCAGAATTAAAATTTTCATTAGATGTATGCAAATATATCTTTCTTCAATGGTTATATTTAGGAAGAAGTTTACATTAAACAAACTTGTGGGTTTTTATGTAATTATTATGAAAACAATGATTCTAAACTGAAGAATTATTTATATGGGTTGAAAAAAGATCCACATTTTTGGTATTCAAAACATGAAAATTGTTTGATATTGTTAAATTATCCGAAATGAAATGTTGATAGAATCTTATATGTGAATGATGTTGAATCCCAAACAATAATTGAAATCATGTATATGGGAGATATATTTTTTATTGGGGATAGATATTTTTATTTTATAATATTATATATTAAAATTAAGATGATTTTTTAAAAGTATAATTTAATCTCTTCTTGGTTTTACAAGTTAAAAAATAGACATTTTTTTCTATCAAGAAAATTATGTCAGATAATTTTTAAATAAGTTTTCAAGTATAGAATCCAAATATGTTTCTATTATTATTTCAGTTATCACAATGTTTAGTATATTTGAATATGGAAAATTTATGAACTAGAATGTCCTTTGGAAGCTAATTTGATGTCTAATTTAGCTTACATCACATAAGCCAGATTTTATTTATATTGTGAGTTTGTGTGCAAGGAATCAAATTAATCTAAAAGAAACACATATCCTGGTAGAAATGGTGGATTATGAGATATATCAAAGGGATAACATCACATGGGTTATTATATAAATGAAATAGTAATATAAAGTTTCATTTTTTTATTGATGTCCATTGGGATGGAGATTGTAATGAATTAAAACTAACCCTTGGACGTGCATTTTCGTGGGTGAGTGTTGTGTGAGTCATCATATAAATAAGGAGTGTTTAGTAACCTTGAGCACTACTAAATCCTAAAATGTCATTTCTACATAGGCTTTTAATGAATTGTTGTAGAATAAGTTTTTGGTATATGATTTAAAGTAAATGTTTCAAAAGCACAGAACCTTCCTTGTGATAATTAGAGAGAAATTTGTCTTCTTGAAATCAATTCCATCATTCAATATCAAAACACATTGATATAACAATTCAATTTATATAATATAGAGTCGGTGTTGGTGTTGTTATGCTAGAATAATGCAAAAAAAGTACCAAATTGCTGATATTTTTACAAAATCCATGCTCAAATAATGATTTGTGGAATTGAGGCTGCATCATCATGTTCATCATACTCCCATGACTTCTTAATCCTTGAAAGGATGAACCCCCACCAGGCATTGGATTTTTTTCACAAAGGGTGATAGAGATTAACAAACATCATTTTATTGTAATAAGTATTTACTTATCATTATTTTATGAATATGAAGCTATGTTCATCCTAAAATAGGTGATATACAAATTGAAGGTGAAAGATAAATGTGAGTACATATTATATTTACATGGATGAAAAATATTATGGTCAATAATGGATGAAATTCCTCCAAAAGGATAACTTTATCACATAGTGTAGTTTCGTGACACTCTTTTTTGAGAAAGGATATTTTTTGATAAAATTCAGAAATCATGAGTGGTTTACAATTGCCGAGTTTGTTGAAGAATTTATTATAGGTTATTTTTTATAAGGGCTTCAAAAAACTCAAAGGGGGTAATGGAAGAACGTTTGTGATAATTTGTTTTATCAAAGTTGGAATATTTATTGTCAACTCACCATTTTGTATGAAAATTTTCTTTTTTATTTAGGAATCAGACCCATTCCACCAAAAAGAGTTCTATAAGAAAGTATAATTTTGTTAAAATATCAAACCCATGCATAAATGGGGAGAAATGTTTTAAAAAAAAGAGTTTTTCCAGACTCAGAGGATTGGACTGAGAAATAACAGATTCAGAGCATCAGATCCATTGACATCAGATTCAGATTATCAGATCGAATAGAATCAAAAGTAAAACTGTTAATTGATGGATTGTTTTCTTTTTTTGTTTTCAATGATAGAAATAAATTACTATGATAGAACAATGAAAGATCATAACTGAATAATTTTTATTGTTGTTGATTGGTTTTTAAAGAATATTGTGAGGTAATTAATTAGAAAGTTGAATTGTTTATAAAATAAATCAAATGATAATTTCTCTTCATTATGTTCTCCAAAATCATGATAACTATCATAATAAAATATTTTGAATAAATGTATGAGTTTCAATGATTGTATTTGTCATGACCCGTCCTCGGGGCCTATTTCGTGACTACCCCAAACCCGCCTTCTATAGGCCAGGGGATGGCGACTAGCACCAAGGCGTAATTCCCAGAAAAAAGAGAAGGCATTGCCTTTGTAAAGTAAACAAACACCACAGAGAAAGAAAGCAGTAGAAGTAAACACTATGTAAAACTGAGTACAACAGTATGTGCGGAAAAGCAAGTGGTCCAGTATACAAACCCAAACTGAAAGTAAATTACAACTTGGAAGGGAAAAAAACAACTGAAAAGTAAATCTTCAATGTCGAGCTGTCCACTAGAAATCCCACCTAAAGGGTGGGTACAGATAACCTCCACTGCACCTCGGGTCTAGCCGACCGCTCCGAGTACGTCCCGCCCAGTGGTCCACCTCCAGGTACCGTCTTGCTCCGCGAGCCTCAACCACGATCAGCGCTGTCTGTCGTCTACAACCAACATAATGTAGTGTGGTCATAACCCATGCAGGGGTGAGTATAAGCTACTCAGTAGGGACCCCGAGACCCCCGAAGGTCTCCCAAAATCCACAAAGGAAAGATACAATCACGAAGTAACATACGACACCGCTTAGGTATATGCCCATACATATACCTATGTCGTAAATTCTCGTTCGGCTCCAACATCCGAGCACAAGTACAACCCAGTCCACAATGGAAAACAAAACGTAAATCCACACAGGATAGCACAACACAATCCACATAGGAAGCAAAACAAGATTCAGCTCACACAGGTATACTTCGTCGTATGATGATAGAGATGATCAGATATTTCCACTGAATCATCTAAGCTGTCAGAACCACAAAGGATCGATAGGTACTAACCCCCGCAATGACCCACAAAAGGATCTAACCCACACAGGATCAATAGTTAACTAACCCCCGCAATGACCCACAAAGGATCTGACCCACACAGGATCGATAGGTAACTAACTCCCGTAATGACCCACAAAGGATCTGACCGACACAGGATTGATACGTAACTAACCCTCGCAAAGGCCCACACAAGATCAGACCCACACAGGATCTGTAGGCGCTAGCCCACACAGGACCGCTGAGCGCTGACCCACACAGGATCAGACCCACACAGGATCGGTAGCACTGATCCACAAAGGATCGCTGAGTGTTGTAGTCTTCGTCGTCAAATCCACTGAGGATCTCTGCACAGTCGCCGTCATCACAGTCGCAAATGCAGCCAGCTCTAGGGTTCCTGCACACAACATTCTCGCTCAGGAGGGTTCGCTCCACGAGCCGAGGGGCTGATACATCAACTAACACAAAGTCCAGAGTTTATGTATCCAAAAGTTCTGTATCGTCAACAGGAACTCAACGTCGCAGACGGCACGTCAATCGGACGCCCGGTCTGAGAGTTATTGGCTTTTTCGTCCCAGGGGCCCAGTTGGTTTTTAAGGCAAAACCAACCTGACCATACTCCACCTGCATCCAAACTTCGGGGGGAGTATGCCAAAAGATCTGTCTCACTTACAGGAATCCAACAAAGTTGAAAGCATGTCATTTGAACGTCCGGAGCTTAAGACATGATTGTTTCCGTTCCAAGGGCCCGGTTGGTTTCGTGTACGAACCATCCCGGACGAACCCAAATTATTCCGAAACCATGAGTGCGATATACCGAATCGGTCGTCTCAATCGAAGGATCGCATCACATCTGACAGTGCGTCGATCGGAGGCCCGTAGCACAAGTTATGGGTGTTCGATCAGAAAGGATCGGTAATAAGGGCTTCGGTCCCGGTCCGACCCGGCCCGATACCCCCTGGGTCAGCCCGAGCCGGGTCGACCTGTACCGGGTCCGGGTCTGGCCCGCTTGGGCACAACCCAGCCCAGCCGGTGTGGCCCGGCCTGGCATGGGCGCAGTGCGCCCAACGCACTCGCCAGGCCCTCGGCCAAACGGCCGAGCCGTTTTGAGTGGGGGGCGCCTGCCCCCTGGTTGTACCCCCCCCCCCCCACTATTAAGGGGGCCGTTGTGCTGGCCGGCCGGGGGTTTGAACCCCAGGTGGCTCTCCTATCTGGCAGGCCAGTTTCTGCCTCCACGGGACCGATGACGGCCGGTCCCCCCCTGCTCCGAAGCCGGCGGCCATGTACGGGCCGCCGGTCTCCTTGCTCCGCCGCGGCCCCGCTCCGGCCGCGGTGTATTTGCAGTTCTCCAGCACAGCGCAACGACGTCGTAGCTTGGATCAACATCACTACGCGGCGCGACGGCACCGCGCATTCTTTGCCGCACGATTTCATGTGGTGCGACGACACCATGCCATTTTGTTCCCATCTGCAATAATAACATCCTCAATAATGGAGGAGGTTCGGCCGTGTTTGTGCGGTCCGACCCCCTATCGTCAGTCGATAGCAATTGGTCGTATTTTCATGAAGAAAGACAAGGTAGGATTCACGAACAAAAATAAATAAATAAATTAAACCCCAACCTCGACCATATCTTGAACGGTGGTTCATCGAATGAGGATTCGTCATAGAATAAGATGTCGTGGAAGGAGATGTTGTGGAAGGAGACGTCGCGGAAGAAGACGTCGCGGAAGAACCGTCGTGGTATACGGCGTCGCGTAGTCCATTTCCGAGGACTCGACATTCATCGTCGGAGACCGATGTGTTCTTCACGTTCTTCGTCGAAGATGAATAAGTTCCTCAATCCTTAGCCTTTTTCTCCCCAAGTCTCCGCCACAAGAATTAACCCAAAATAAATTAAGCCGTCACTTAATTTATTAACTAGACATGAGTTTGAATTTCAAACCCACACACACATTTAACTCACTTCATTAATAATATAAGTTATTAATACTTATATTTTCAAAAGTTAATGGTGGGTTGAGGGGGGTTAAAGAATATGAAGGGGTGGGGTTCGTGTGGGCCCCACCACCCTCATAACGTCCCTTGGGAAGTTGGGTAGTTACCCAACTTCCACCAAAAGCCTAAAACCACTTAATGCAAATAAAAATTGTAGTTTAATTATAAATTAAACTTCCACAGTTTTTATCATCTTCTCTCGAGCAAACGCAACTCCGGAAATGGAGCTCATAAGCAATTACCGGTGCTACGGTTCCATTGGTGCCCTCAGAATTTGATTCCAAGCACCGGTTCAAAATATAGGAATTCCGGCTTGTTCGTTCACTGAACGTACCCGAGCTAAACATCGGATAGAAATTCCAGGCACACCGGGCCTCGGAATCAAGTGCCGTCAGAAACTGCGTTCTTGTAAATTCCCAAAGAAAATTAAGAAAAGTTTTTCCTTGAATTTTACGGGTCTTTACAGTATTAGATATGAAGGTACAAGGCGTGGTTGTTTTTTATGAAAGAAAGCGTAAAGATGATGTTTTTTTGGAGAATTTCAATGTTAATAACTAGGATCATAATTGAATACTTTCCATATTTATATGAAATTAATTATAATGGGACTTCATTCATAATGGGAAATTCCATCATAATTAGGATTCAATTGGGATGAATCTAGGAAGATAATTCTATCAGAATGTAAAGAGCTACGAAATAAAAAAGATTATAGTGAGTTAAGAAAGATAAAAAAATCGAAAAAAATGAGAATGAAATAAACCACATAATGATCTGAGAAAAAAAGGAAGACCATAATTATCTTTGAAATAAAATAAGATTGTAATGATCATAGAAATAAAGGAATAATGTAATGAGCTAAATAAGAAAATAATATCATAATTAGATGATAATGAATGGATGATCTTAAATATCAAATAAAAAAGGCATACGATGTGGAGCTTATAAAGTAAGAAAAAATAATTTCTCAGAGACTGAAAAAATTGCAAAAGAAAAATTAAGGCTACTCTAACTTTGGTAGTGGGATATGAATATATGATTTTACATGATTTTTTGAAATAGAATAGGTAATTCAATAACATTAATAACAATATGACATATGTTTATTTTGTGGGTGATCTAATGGTGACAGGGAATCTGGGAAAAAAATCGTTTTGAAGGCCTTCTTGGAGGCCCTCTCTTGAGAGTTGGGATGAGATGGATGGAGAGAGTGATGAAAACGTCTGGAGAAACAATCTTAGGTAGGATAATATGGGTGACTACTTGATATTTGGGTGTTACTAGATGAAAAAGTGATCAAAGAGGTTGTTCTTTCTTTGAACCCTGATATTGCTCCTAGAATCGATGTTTTCCCAGGTATATATTATGTTTTTCATGGGATATTATTAAATTTATTGTTATTGAAGCTATTATATACTTTTTCAGGGAGAATAATTTACCAGATTCATACATGCTTTTATGTTGGTTATAATTCTAAACGTGAATTATCCTATATCCTGGAATGAATTTAGACAGATATACATGTGTAATGTTTCTTATAAAATTTTTACCACTATTATAAGTACATGTATTATCATGGGGCTCCCTTTGATCATTTCTGGTGAGAATCCTAGATTAATGAAGGTATGGAGTATTTAGGGTGAAATTGGGATTTCTATAGAGATGGTTAGGGATATCAACAAAAATATTCATGGATCAAATATTTTGATCAAGGTGTACATAGAAAAAGCATATGATTGCATGGAATGGAGTTTTATTCTAAATGCATTGAAGAAGTTAGGGTTTACCTCACTATATTATAATCTCATATTCATGTTCTTTGCCTATAACCAGCTCTCAGTATCTCTTCTGGGGAGAAGCATTGGGTTTTATAAGTCTATCTGCAGGTTAAGGAATGGGGATCCTATCTCACCCATATTGTTTATTTAGGCTCAATAGTTCCTTTAAATTACTCTATATACTGAATTGGTTAGCAGAGGAAAAAACATACAGAAATATAAATGACCCAACAAATATTTCACATTTTGAGAAAATAGATGATATGGTATTCATCCTTAAATTTTGAACAAGGTCCTTAGATAGGTTTACAAATGTTATGGAGACTTATGTAATATGTATTGGGAAATAAATTAATGTCTAAAAATAAATATTTATGTTTCAATGGTTTTCTCGACTAATAAATGCAATACTATTCAAGACATGTTGGGCATCAATAAATGTTGTCTCCTTATAGAATAATTAGGGGAGATCATTATGGATGTGAGAATCACAAATAGTGTTTTTTTCAATGAGTTTAATAGATTGACATCCTATATTTTTGACAATGAAAACAATTTTGTATCATTCAGTGGTAGGTTTACTTTGGCCAACAACATTTCAACCTCAATTCACCTGCATGTATTCTATGTTATTAGGCCCCCAAAGTTAAGTGTTGATAGGGTGGAAAATATTTTCAATGATTTCATATGGGACTTAAAAAATTAAGGGAAGTGTTGTTCAGAATATTGGATGCGTCTGGATAATGCCCTTAATGAGGGAGGGATTAATATAAGGAATACCATTAACTCCATGGAGGTTTTTTTTGCAATACTGTGTTGGGATATTATTGAAAGAAAATACTTGTGGGATAGGTTAATTAGGAGTATATATGGGGGTGATTGGAGAGTTTGGGATGATCACCCTAACAGGATATCGAGCCTAGTTAAAAACATGAAAAAGCATCTTGGCTGGCTATATGTTAAAACTCAATGGGTTATTGGTAGTTGTGATATTCAGTTCAAGAAAGAAAAATGGTATCGGAATTTGATATAACTCTTGGAATGTCTGATTCTAAATATTTATCTATAGAATATGAACATCTTACTAATGTCTATCTCAGCCATGCTGGATGAGAACTAGAAAGTGCTGAATGAGTGTATTATATTTGTGGATGATCTAGATAGATTCATCTTCACAGAGTCATCAAACGAATTCTGCATGTCTAGGTACATCATTAGATCCTTGCATCCCTCCAATCATAGTGACATTTGGGAAACTATGATGTGGTGTAAATACATTCCTAATAAGATTATCTTAATTGTTTGGCATTTACATGATAACACTATTACAAAAGATAAAAATATTCAAAATAAGGTAATCATGCTGGTGTAAAAGAGTCATTGTTGTGTTCATCCAAATTATGAACCCACCTGGCACCTTTTATTTTAGGGGGAGTGGGCTCGGTTCATCAGGTAGCAGTTTGGCCAAAGATTGTGTATTCGAATGTAGGGAGACAAAATAAAATATTTTTTCATTAAGTTGTTCTAGGGGTCCAAGGGGTGGGTGGATACAATCAAATGGTTAAGAATGGAATTTTATATAATATTAATAATGATCTAGGATTCATAAAATAGAAGTAGGGAAGGGATATATTTCCCTCTTCAGCATCTCATGGTTCATGCCTTCTCCCTTGTATCTTAACACAATAATATGATTCATAGGGATAAAGGGGGTAGAAGCCATGATCTCTTCAGCAGATATCACACGACATATGATGGCACAGAACATCTTGGTAGGTGGATTAAATAGAGTCCAATAATTTGTGGTTTTTAGATGAATGTGGATGGCTCTTACAGCCAACATGTGATGAGAGGTGGAGGCCTGGTTTGAAATGCAATAGGGTTATTGTTCATCATGTTCAATGCTTTATATAGTCCATAAAACACTATTAGGGTAGACAAATTATCTCCTCACAGCTGCCTAATCTTGTGAAAGATCTATATTATCAACATTGCAGTTATTGAAAGTGATTCAAAAATTCTGGGGGGTTTTCTCCAAGGTAGAAAAAAAGTCATATAGTATCTTATTTATTTGACCAGGATATGAATGTCCATTATGAATAATGAGTTGGATATTTCCTATAACTTTAGGGAAGGTATCATCATGGTGGAAAAACTAGCTAGTTTAACATATCCATAGAACATCCTTACTATTTATACTAATATAGGTACACTAAATCTTTAATTTTATTTAATTTTCAGCGTTGATGATTTAAGGATTCACCATTACAGACCTCCTTGAACTCATATATTCCCCTATTTGTATTTTTTTCTATAATAAATAAAAAGTATAATTTTGGTGAGAATAAAATGAAGATCGTAGTGAGCTCAAAAATAATGGAAGATCATAATGATCATTGAAAGGAAGGCTAATCATGATTAGGTGATAATGAAAGAAAGATTATAATAACCTGAGAAAGATAAATTTTTTTGAAGATAGGGAAGCTAAATTGTATTGAAGATGAGGAAGTCTCATCACACTAAATAAATAATAGAATGTCTAAGAAGGATGGTTATTAAAAAGACTAACAAAAAAGTTTTGTATGTTTTATAAATAGTTTAAGAGGTCAAAACAGAAAATTAATTTTTCTGTAAACCTATGTGAAATCTAAGGAGGATTGATGAAATCAAAGTTTATGTTTAAATGTAAAATATTTTTTGAGTTTTGAAATATGTTGAAGCATTAATGTTTTAAAATTTCCTGCTCTTCTTTTTCTAAGTCACCAACATATAGTTTATCAGATCATTTATTAATTTTATAATATTTAACGTACATGAAAAAAGAAGAGCATAGAATAATTGGAAGTGAATGTTATTAATAGATTGAGGAAGATCTTATTGATCATTTTTTAAAAGTTCATGTTTTTCAGATTGATAATGGGTTAATCATATTTATGTCACTATATTAATTTAATTGGAGTAAGGATGTTCAAACATAGTGTGTGATGGGAGTTTGAGATGTGGACATTGAATAAGGGAGAATCATATTAACCTCATTAGATTGAGAGAATCCGATCCTACCAAATTAGAGTAAGGATCTATATAATGATTTTGTGGATAAAATAGAAAAAATTATTACTCCATTATTCTAGATCAAAATTTTTAAACCAATTATTTCAACTTACATGAGTCAATATAATTTTTCTTATCATTAGATTGAAGGTGTATAGTTGAGTTGGCCCATGTTTTATTCAATTCCTAATTTTTTTAATTTCTATAGACCCAGGGGAGTGGATATGTAAAGGATATAGGTTCTCAAAATGAGTTCACACTTTATAAATCTCATGTGGATTAATTTATTTCATACGTTTTCATATAAATATACTTACCAAAAATTTGATAATGAAATAAATCTTAATACGTTACTGGTGTTATATTTACAAAAGTATTGGAAATTATAAAAAGCTAACAATAGATTCACCCCCCACACACACATCATAGTTTTTATTCAATCATTTAGACCATAAGTTTTACATCAAGTACTTTCATGGATCCCTAGATCATTTCTCAAGAATTTGATTCTATGTACATCTGGATAGTATTCTCATTGTTTTCCTCTCATACACATTGATGGTACTACATGGTTACACAAGACACATTCTATAAAGTACATATTATGTAGAGAGTTGTAGACCCCATGTAACCTATTTTACATACTATGTAGTTCAACTCCAATTACTCTAGATAACTATTAAACATAGGTGACAAACCCTCATTGACTACAAGCCATTTATCCAAGAATTACATGTCATATACTACATAGTTTATGATTTTGTCATATCTTTTTACCCTTGAATATGAATTAAATGTCAATGTAGTCCACTTTGAAATTATTATTTTTTTAATATCATGATATTACTTTCATCTTAATAATATGATAATATTTATGATGCATTTGGATAGTTTATGTTCCTTAGAAATACAGGGTTTTAAATGTGGTGTGGATGAGATAGTTAGAGTAGGAAAGGGGTCTTTAAACCAGTCTCATAATTCATGTTCCTATCAACAGGTCCACCACACACATAGTGGAGTAGGTAACACACTTTCATGTTGCTGTGGATGTCCTCCATATATGTATATTGTAACCCCTTAGCTAATTGTAAGAGAACACAATTTAGATAACATCTTCAATTCATGAAATGTTTTAGTACCCAATTTATGCTGATATGTAAAAGTACCCCTATAATACATGTGTATTTAATTTACTCCCCATTTCATAATGCATGAGTCCTCCCCCAGTAGAGAATAATGCCTTTTATAAGAGATCAGTAAAAGGTTACTCATATAAAAATATTTGGTAATCCCTTCATAGAAATGAACTCCATAGTAATTTGTTGGACCTAAGTATATTTACATAGTGGGAGGAAGGAATATTTATGTATGGGTCATTAGGATTTGGAGCGATTAAAATTTGATGAGTCACTGTGTATGTCATAATTACACTATTTTGTATAGGATATGACTTATTGATAGATGTTAACATCATGATTTGTGATAAATTGGTTACTCATGAACTCATAATTTCAATAAGCTAGAAACCAATATAGTTTTGTGCTATTAATATTTGGATTGTTCCATTTCCAATTGTTTTCTTATCCTTGGATTAATTTTTTCCAATGGGATTAACTTTTTTGTTTCTCCAATACTTGGCTTTTAGGTCACATATTATTTTATCATAATTATTTTAGTGTGTCATACTGTGTATGTTTACAATTAGATATTCATGAACTCTATGCCAACATATATAGTATTCAAGTAGATTTCCAACACATTGGTTGTATTGACAATGAATGTAGAACTAGAGATATTTAATAAGCAAATGAAGATTAGGGTTTTGCAATTCACGATGGAAGATGAATTTTTATTGGTTTGGTCGGCACTGAAGCCATCTCTAGAGGTGGAGGTATTGGTTCTTTTCCTATAGTGAAGCATGGTATAATATTTTTTAAAATTTATGAAGTATTATTGTACAATGTGTATTAATCTAGGTCACACATCATGTATATTCATAGTGAGACACTAGGGTATGTGTTTCAATATAAATTTTAAATAGGGAGTCACCATGGGTCACATTCCATTTATTCTATGACAATGTGCCCTAACATGTACCATAGTACACTCCATGACAATGTGTTGGTCCCACAGAACGTGTTTCCCCTCAAACACACCATTTATAATGGAAGGTGTTATTTAATATGTACTTAGAGAACAGACCTCATAGTTTCATGGCACAACACACCATATATCACATTATAATTCCATTTACTTCTTGTGAGATTTTATAGTATATATGATATATTGAAACTAAGCATCCCATGTTGTTCCATACATTATGTGTTACAAAGACCATGTTGTTTATCTTGTAATGTAACATGGATTCTATTAGAAATACATTCCTAAATAGATAAAGGAGTATTACATGTTATGTACCGTATTATATACACAGTGTATATCAACTCAACTCATTATATAAAAATTTGGAACACATTCTACGAACAATAAGAAATTATGGGCCATGTACCCTAGATGTATATTTCCTTTATGAATCATTTTATAGAATTTATAATTTTTTCTCAATAGGGAGATATAATTGAAATTTCAGTAGTCCGTATTAATTTTTTTTGAATTAGATCATGATAATATGATTTTATTAATTTTCATGGACCATTTTCAAAAAAAATCATTAGTTTATGTTATTGTGATTTGTGGGATTAGGGGCAGTTTGAGGGAAAAATAGTTACTAAAAACATAGGGTCCTTAACCTGATAGTGGTGTTTTAGTTCCGATGTTTAGGTACATCATGTTCATAGTACAGATGTGAACCCCATAAAAAATATTTGAATCGTTACTCCATATATGGAGTCAACAACCCTCACTGCAGATACATACACCACATTAATGGAAGATGACCTAAATTTAGGAATGGGGTTAGTATCGAATAATTACCATTAAGGCATGGTTCTCCTAGTCTACATGTTTGTTTGGTACTCCTCCTTGTGATTAGGAACTTATCCTATATATTTTGGGGCCATTGTATTCCCTATGTGTTAGTTTATAAGTTCTTCTTCCTATAGGGGTTAGTTCTCTCTCAACTATTACACACTCTCCAACTAAGAAGGGGACCCCTACTATATTTAGTTGAGGTTTAATGAAATAATTAGGAATGTGTCTTCTTTAAATAATAAGATTCATACTTTTTTATTATTGTAATTTGGTGACTATATTCCATTTCCAATGAGATAAAAATTCTTGCTATCTATCAACCATGGGTTGTATGAGTTCATGGTTTATAAAAAAATATTGTTTATAAGAAGATAAGAACCATCATAATGTTGATTAGTGAATATTGAAAATATATTTTTTTCAATGGTTTTCCTAACATTATAGAATTTATATTTCATATATATTTCACATTCTATTTCCCTCATGCATGTTTTTTGAGATATTGATTTGTTATGTAATATATTTTGTTTTAATAGAGTCATATAATTTAATTTTATACTCACACATGTCTGGGATGTTTCACACACATGGTCTGTCTGTAAAAATTTTGTAAAAATTATCATTGTTCAGGGTGTATGTGCATCTAGTTTCGATTATTTGAATTAGAATTCCACGGTTTAGGGTTGGGATCATTACTAATGGAGTTTATTCCAGGAGATAATATAGTGAGGAGTTGTTCACCTATTCATAGAGTCCATTGAATATAGTTATTTTCTGGAAACTACATCTATTTGTGTTTTCTTATGGGTCATTTTACTTCTAATTTTATCTCTTGTGTATGATTTTTATAAATTTAATTTTATTATATATATATTGTATTTTTTGGTATTATTGTGTATTGATGATTTATTTTCATTGCATGTTTTTTATAGGATAATGCACCTCATGTATTATTATAGCATCTTAGTGGTAGTATTTAGAACTTGGCCAATTTTAGGCAGTATTGAGGTGGATAAAAAATCCAATGCTAGATTTAGTGGGTTTTCATTGGGTCCAGTCGTGTCTGAAAGGTATTGTGGAAGTTCAAGTATCTATGATGAATTTTTGAGTTAGTTAACATGTCGTCTTTGGTTATATAATTTATGTTTGTGATGCTAATTTGGTATTAAGTATACTTATAAGACTAGGGTGACCAATGTTGGTGTGTTGGGTAACCCTTAACATGAAATATGATTACCTATTAATTAGAAAAAAACATTGGGGAATCATTTGTAGGGTTGATGTTGGTAAATTCATCACATAGTTTTTCGTTGTTATATTTTCACTATATATCTTATGTTATTTCTTCAAAAAATTCTATCATAAGTTTTGGAATATAACAAAAATTTGGGAATGTTACCCAAATACAAAACCCTAATTAAAAGGGAAGAACATGATGTGTATATTCTTGTGTTTGATCCTCTCATCACTTTTAATGGTATTGACGAGGATTTGATTTATTGGAATGATTTTGAGATATCTATAACCCACGAGAAAAGTATATATTCATTCATATTTTGGGAAAAGTAATGTTTTTTATCATAGAGTGAATATGGTAATACCTATTGAGATGAATATGGATATATCTATTCTAAATTTACTATATCAATTTCATTGATTGAGGCCAAATTTTGTTTAAGTTATTAAAATCCATCAACGGTTAATGATTAGATGGAGTATAGGATTCATGATTCATATAAAATACAAAAACCAACGGAAGGAATAATTTTTTGTGTATTTCAATTACTATTTTTGGTTCATTGAATCAATGGATGATGTTCACTTGATCTCATTATTATACAACATTATCATAGATGGAGTATGATTGTTCAATAAAAATTTATTTTTAATGACTTTAAAAGTAGATGGAGTTGCTTCATGGTATCATGAAAATGACTGATCATATATTGTGGAGATAGATGTGGTATCACTTATACATGATATATGATGTAATTTCTTCTAGCCTAATATTTTCATAAACACCTCTATAGGGATAATTTTGTCAGTGATTTTTCTTGTCTGTGTGCATAGTTGAACTCGAGATTTAGAGAAAAAAAATTGGTAGATTAAAAAATTCTTATAGGAGTGCATACTATATTGGAACAACCAATAGATCTAATGTATATAAATAGATCAGTGGAATTTTCTAGCCTCTTCATTGAATAAAAAATTGATATATCATGTATTCCTCTTATAGGCACCATCTCCCATTTTGGGTTGAATTTTTTGGTAATATTTGGTTGTGTTATAGTTGGTAGAGAGGGGTGATAATTTTTTCCATGTCCATTTACCATTATTTTTTCATTAACATAAGATCAAAATTGTTGAAATATGGTTTGTAGATGGTTTCCTTCAATATATGGATTTGGGTAGGAAGTATGTTACAGGGTTTGAGGTGTAAAATTTTAGTTTTTTACTATACTAATTCTTATTAATAACAAGAAGATAAATTTCATTACATTAATTTTGTTTATTTATAGTGGGAAATATATTCGAGTTATTCATGAGAATTTTATTGAATGTTGAATAATTAGATGAAAATTATTTGTTTGGAGTTGTAATACCTATATTATAGTAGAGAGGAATAAAGGAATTCCAAGGGGTTGATGTTATCACTATTTTGTACCATCCTTATTTTCAAAGTAATGTACTTTCATAGGAATATTTTAGGTATAATTAATGAAATCATAATTATATATTTTTATAACTTTGAGTAATAAATTATCAAGTTATGTTATGCCACCATGGATCATTTCCTGTATTCTTTGTTAATTCCAATGTTTTTGAATGAATTTAAAGTGTGAGAATCCCATATGTTCTATGTTGTATTTAGATTATTTGAAGATAACTAATAGATAATAAAGTTCATGTGGTATTTTTGTGGGATGAATGATATATAATAAATTATAATGGGTTTTAGGATGTTTTAAGAGGTAATTGGTAGATTAAAATGTTCAGTTCATGAAAAATCTATGATTAAAGTTGATTAGTGATTTTATAGTATCTTACATACCTATTGATAATTCTCAAGCGTGATAAATATCATAGATTTAGGATAATTGTTCCTCAATATTATTGGGTTTCAATGAATAGGAATGCATGATATGGCTATTTCTAATAATTAATACCCTCATATATCAATGAGCGTTTCACATCTAATATGGCATTGTAAAATGATGGATGATGTGTAATTATGTACCTAAAGGTTGTATATCAAATATATTACCTTAATAGTTAGATGTATGTTTTTTAATGATTGGATGTTTAATTATAAGGCTCACATTGGTTGATGTGATAAAAATTTCTATAAAAATAGTCTCTTCGAAGATTATTGAACCCTAGTTGAATAAAAATTACTGATAGTTTTTGTACATTATGAAGAAAAACATGCATGTGATGAATTATATTTCTATATAGGTTGAGTTTTCTTAATCATAATATTTTGATGGTTTAAAATTGGCTTTGGAGCTTCCAAACTGTGGTTATCTATATGGTTAAGGTTGTCCACTTTATATCATGGTAAAAAATATCACTGATGATCCAGTGGATTTTTAAAAAATATTCATAGGTATTAGATTTGATTCAATTATTTTAATTTATATATCTTTCATGGAGATATATCACAATCACTCTTTGTGTTTTGGTAGTGAATGTAACAATCGATAATGCTGAAAGAATGGTTGTTAAATTTCTTCTAGGTATAGAAGATCGGGGTTATCTTAGGGATTGTTGGTATTTTTATATGTAGTGTTGACAACATTATCATGTATACCTTCTCAAAATTTTATGAGATTTAAAATAGACCCAGAATATCTTCATTATGTTATCTATCAGAGGGTTAGTGTGAAATCATAATTGAATCACCTCGTCATAGTGTTTTTCAAGTGATTAAGGTTTCCCAATACAATCATTATGTATTTATTTAAAGGTTAATTATATAATGACATGCATAGTGTACCTCTGATAAATACCATCCTATGGATGTTATTAACAATTTATGGATATCTATTTATTTTAAGAGGAAATATAACTTATAAAAAAAGTATTTCTCATAGTATACTTATAAGAGCTATGAGATAAAATATTATTCTTTTGTTGATGATTTTATCATATGTATTGAAAGTAGTTGAGGCCAATGAGGGTGTAAAAATTATGGGATTTGGATTGGAATAGAAATAGAGATGGGGGTAGTGATTTCTAGTACATGTATGTCATGAAATTATATATATCCCAAATATCCATGGTTTGATGATGTCCACATGTTGATGGGTATTTTTGTAATGATGATCTATAATCATCACAATTCAGTATCAATGGATACTTCTTATACATGAACATAATATGTTAATGGTGGGGATAAAATGGGGTCATAAAATTTTCAACATCAAAAATGAAATTGTATGTTGATTATGAATGAATGGATCATGTAAAGGTTGTATAATATAAAATTCACCATTATTATCATCAGTGTGAAATATTTTTGATCATTCTATTGGAATAAAAATATTAATATCTACATATAGGTTTCAATTTGGTGATGTTATAAACTAGTTATATTTTAATAGATAATTTATATTTATTAAATAAATAATTATTCATTATATGTGTGTAAATGATAGAATCATAGTAATGATTAATCATATTAATATTATATCCTCTAGGTTACCTCAATAATGTGTTGGTTTACCTAGATGAGGTATTAGTTAATTGTCCATGCATCAAGAAATGGACTGATCAATTTAATGTTTTAAAATAAAATAATTGATATTATACACACTTTACTGAAAGCATAGTTATAAATATGATTTCTATTTGACCTCTCCTAGATTTCCCATTATAGTGAGATGTGGAACCTATAAAATAAAAACCTGATTATTCTCCAATCGGTATGATTCCCTTAAAGTTCTTTATATCCTTCGATGTGAGGATGATCATGAACACTGACCAGGATAGAGAAATTGAAAATAAATTATATTTACATTCGATTACAACACATACTTTTCCCCTAAATTTCATATAATTTTATCCACATCCAATCAAATTCAAAATGGATATCATCTTTGAAAAAAAATGACCAAAATATTTAAAAAAAGTCTATAAAATTATTCATTTGAAAATAAAATTTGATCTAAAAGATTATTAATTCATTTAAATGATTAAATAAATTGAAGAAATTCTGTATGTTGGGAAATTAAAATACATGGATTTCTTAGAAGTGGATTTATGTTTGAATAAAATATTTATTGTTGATAAATATTTTTTATCGACTATCAGGTTTTTAATCAATCTAGTAGAATAGTTATTTTAATTTATATAAATTAACATGGATTGGAGTAATATATTAAATTACATGATTTCATTGAAGTCAAATTGATTGTTTAGATTAATTATTTTTCATGTGAGATCATTGATTTATAAGAAAAATGATAATAATAATAATAATAATAATAATAATAAAAGAGGTATTCGTAATAGTAATAATAATAATGTTTTTGTTTTTGTTTTTATTTTTATTATTATTTTTAATTATGATTATTAAATGTCTAACAGTATTTGACGATCCCCAATAGTGAAATGTTTAATCTGATATTAATTATTTCAATTTTGGGAAACCTATATTCTTTAATAAAAAAGAATATAGTCCCAATTATAAATGGGCAGACATTTTCATCAAACAATGTTCTTAAATTTTTCTTATTCTTCAATCAATTGAAGTTTTTGGTTATGTGACAAAATTTTTAGAGATACGTGAAAAATTGTTGGTGTGTAAATGAGTAAAGAGACACATAATAGATTTTTTAAAGGCATCCATAGTTGAAAATGATATATGATTTATAGATGGATCTCTAATTTGGGATATGTGTGACCCTATATACTCTATAAATCATGAATTTTATATGATAAAAACAATTATATAGTTATCCTATTGAATTTTGTCTATGTTAGACCATACAATGATTTTCATGAATTTAGATAATATATATTTTAAAAGTATTCTCCTTTCTATTTTCCCTAAACATTGGTCTTGATTTGATGTATTTTTCTATCATAATTTTATGGTGCATCCTACTTATTATTTTTATAATTATGAATGAATTGAGTATATATCCACACATGTTGTGTCTATGAAAACATTTCACTCATTTGAAATATTAATAGTATCCAAGGAGAATGTGGGGCTAGTTAAGCTAATACCAATTAGTAGATAGATATTCATGGTGTTGAATAGTTTTTTATGGAGATAATTATTGGAAAATATAGATATAGGATGTTCTATCTCATTATACGAGTCTGTTCCTCCAAGTGGTTTTCCAAATCATATATGTGTACCACATTTGTGTGTTTTTTATGTCATTACACTGGCTTCTTTAATGTCTAAAGCATGAATTATATACATTTTATATGATTGTATATATAATTAATAGTGAGGGTTATTATTATGTATTGGAGATAATTTTTTTGGTTATTATAGGATAAAACATCCCATGTTTTTTATCCCTTCATGACTTTAGTCATCAACCCCATTTTTCTCAAGAGAGGGTTTAGGGTGGCACACCTAGACAATTGTCGACCCAAGTGGGGCCTAAGTGTGTTTAATTCAATAATATATTCTAAATTAGTTGTAGAAACATCTTTTCTACACACAATAAAGTCAATATATTAGTCAATGAGTTTACAAGAGAGAGTTTGGGTGGAATAATGACAATAAAAAATTGATACACTTATTATTTGGTCTAAATCATGATATGAAAACACAAATTACGGTGATTCATAGAAAAATAAATATTTCAATGATAAGTATAGGGGAAAATATCCTTTTAATGAGACAATTTCTTATAATGGGGAAAATCATGAAATGATTAATATTTCGAATATGTAGAAAACACTACATTTTTATTTTTTGAGGAGATGTTTCTAAAATATGTGGATATTTTATTTTGATGGAAAATATACGTATTTTGGGTCATGAAAATATAAGGAATATTTTTCATGTATGATATATATTCCCCTCAAATAAAGAGAGTAAAAGAAATTAGGGTGAGAGATAATGGATAAGAGGGCTAAAAACTAAGAAAAGACTGTAAATAGAATATGAAATTATACAGTATTTTTCATACACATGAGAAAAAATATGGAATGGGACATACCCCAGACACACACTAGTGGGTATGACGCTAAAAATGAATAAATTAAAAATATTTCTTAATAATAAGTTATATAACCCAATATAAACATGAATAATCTTTATATTAATTAAACATTACATCTCATAACAACCTCACAATCCGAAACCCAAAATATTATTATCATTAATGATTACCTAAATGAAAATATTAACTAACATAATTCAGAACATTTATAAATCATTTCACCATATTATAACTCCTTCGAACATGTTTATCATATTAAACTTATCATTTTATCCTTTGGAATGGAAAACATAAAATTTTTTGGCCTCTAACTCTTTGTAAGGGATATCATATAAAGGAGTTAGAAATGTGATAGTTATTTAACAAATAAAAAAAGTGAATGAGATTAATATGAGATTAAAAGTAGAATGATTAATAATATATTTATATAAGAATGATATGTGAAAATATAATAAAAAATTATCAAACATATAACATTGTGTAAGAATGTTGAAATAAAATAAAATAATCATGAACAATAGAACACATTCTATATATGTGGTCTAAAGTATATATGTGAAAAGAATATAAAAATACAAAATCATAATCATGTGAACATATATAACTATAATCATTTACATTATTTTCTTTTTTAACAAATATAATAACAATTATGTATATGTATCATATTTTGAACAAATCTAAGCACAATTACTTCAAGCATTATGATGTTGATATATCTATACATAATTGTATTGACAAATTATCTTATATTAAATGAACCATTTAACAATACATTATAGGGTAATATAGGAACCCAACATTCATATAATAATAATATGTGTGTGTGTTTACCATATGAAATCAATAATTTTATATATCAAAAAAAATTAAATAAAATGGGTTTTATAACATTTCCAACATGTATAACATAAAATGACTACAAATATTATATAGTTTTAGGAGTACACACTGTGTACCAATTTATCGTGGGTATCTGTTTACTAGCATTGTAACATCCAGGTAAATGGTTGTGTGAGGTGACTTGGAGACCTCAGAAATGGGTCTCCCGTGAAGGCATATATAGGGAATGTAGATTAAATTAACACGCCATGCACATTTCATTTAATTTGTTAGATAGGTTAGTGGTCCCATATAATTCCTAGAATTGTATTCTTCTAACTCCTTCTCATCTAGTAGAATCTAAGGGTGACGATTATACATTGATTCTACGATCTGTCATTCTTTCTCCAAATCAATCACTTTCAGTTGCTTTGGAATCCCCTCATTGTGTCATTCCTTCTTCTAGAGCCTCTACTTCTGCTTTCTCTTCTTCGTGAGATATTTGAGGTTGACTATTTTTGAAATTTTTGTAGATCTATGGTGTTCTAGTTAGATTCAATGGTTGAGGATCAACTATCGATGGTAAAACATCATGGTAGGTGGTTTTTGCATTTAAGATGTTTTCTTTGGATTATATGTCCCAAAGGTGTTGAATACCCTAGTTTAGGGTATTGAATACTTATGAGATTTAACCTTGTTTGATGCCTTCTATGTTATTTATTCTTGAAAAAGTGTTTTTATTATGATTTAGGATTCTTTTCTAATTTATTGTTGTGTTTTCCGATGTTTGTTTGATATCGGTCAATGTATCTAGAACTGCCTTTTAGGATATTTCCTTTCCATGACTCGTGTTGTTAGGATAGAGTTGATATTATTTGAAATTATTGTGATATGCATTATAAATTTTTAAAATTATTGTAGATGAGATTTCATTGGCTACTAGATATCATTTGTTCACGATTGTATTACATAGGGATGTGAGTGCCTTGTATAGTTAGAATATATGTGGAATTTATGTTGAGGTCTTTACTAGAGTGTTTTTGTACTTTATAAATTGCAAGACCATAGGGGTGATTGATGGTGAGTAATCCATTAGAGTGTCTATAGTATACAGTTAAGATACCACAAGGGTAATGGACGTTGAGGGCTTCCTCATAGAGTCTATAGTTTTCTTAAATAGAGCACAAGGGGAATTGATGGAAAAATATTCCTTTAATATTCTTGTCTTGTGAAACAAGTGTGGCTAGACCATGAGAACATTCCTATAGGTTTTCTTGTGAATTATTGGTTGAATAATTAATAAATGTAAATGAATTTAGTTCTAATTTACAGGACTGTTTACTTTTTATTAATTCGTTTTTTCTTACATCATTTTTTATTTTACATGAAATATATATTCATTGATATTTAGGCATAGTTAGTTGTGTTTTTTCCTAATGTAATTAATGTCACACCTTGATGGGGTCATGATCATGGGCCCAAACAGATTATATTGGTGTAGGTATAGATAACGAAAAATGCCATTCTAAATCAGGTACTTGATGGTTATGGATTTGGAGAGCATAGAGCCAAGCTGATTCTCTGAATGCCACATGAGTTAATTTTTTTCATTTTAAGTTGGTTTAGTAATTAATTTCCAGCATTTTGGCATGTTTGGATGCTTTCATATACATATGGGACCTTCATAATTTTTATATGTGCTTTATTTTTTTTACAATGAGTCTTATATTGTTTAGTTATTTTATGGAACTACTTCTTACACTATTGTATATCATTATTATTCTACTATGTTACTCTTCCAATGAGGATATTGTTTCCCTACTATCACACCCTTGTCCTTCAATTATAGTCACGAGCCTATGGTGTTTTGGGGAAATTTTACTGAGGCCATGTGACCAACCGGGTACGGGGCACCATTGGGATGTACCTGGAACCAAGACATTACAAAGTGGTATCAGAGGAACTCTTTTTATAAGTCCCCGGCCTTAAACCTTACTTAATATTGAATTAAATGAATAATTCACATTGAGGATCTTTTCAGTTTTAGAGCTTTATAGAATTTGAACATAACTATTACATCTCAAAAGATTTACAAAGTAGAATCTTCTACCAAGTTTCCATAGAATTAAAAAAAACTCTTAAAAAGAAACATGTCTAGTTCCATGTTTTATATAACATGACTTTCCCTTGATCCCATCCTTGACCCTATTCCACAAATAATGAAAACTGTTAGTTTATCAAAATAACAAGTAAACCATGTATACTTTATCAAAGTAATACTTTTCACCTTTATGAAGTAGTAAAAACTCTTCACTGAATAAAATATCATTTCTTACCCTTTTTTAACCAAAGGATTTCCATAAAAACCCATATAAAGAACACACAACATATAAAGGTCACTTGGGACATAAACATACTTAAGTAAAATAACCATACGGTCGACTTCCACACATATCACTTAATGGAATATCCATACGGCCAACTTCCATACATACTTAATGGAATAGACATACGGCCGACTTCCATACCCAATGCATTGGAGGTTATAACGTAACCACCCATCCTGGTATTCACGACACCACCCGTCATATGGTTTATCACGTAACCACCCATCAAATTTCCAAGTACCATTATAAGATCATAAGACATAAAACAAACATAATGGAAAGAAAACATTTCCACACTTTGATCGCAATATATCACTCAAATATATTGACATAAAAAATCCATTATAAAAACCATTTTCAATACCAAAATACATAAAAGACTATATGGTATTTAATTCATTTTAAAAACATTATGGCTTGTTGAGGAAGCCAAATACTAAATAATACTCACGGCGGCGGAAAAAGTCGTTGTCACCGCATACGATAAAAGAAACATTCCTTTTTGTCTTTTTGTAAAACGATTCGTAGAAAACGATTCCTTTTGTATAAAAGTAAAAGTCAAAGGGGTTTATACACCGTATAAAATAAAGTTGTGTATAAAACGAAATATGCCTCAATGAAAGGAGTTTGAGACGAAGTCCCTTACCTCGGGTCCAACTTGACTCAATCATTCGTTAACGTCCTGAATAATAAACTTGAGTTAATTTCTAATTGCTTAATCATCTTTTTCAAGCTTATTATTCCTTTTATATCACTTTTTTCCATGTTAAAAACATTATGTAATCATTAAGTTAATAATGATTGTTTTGTCGATATTTGGTTCTTAAGTCAAAAGTGGACTTCTTACAATTACTTGTTGTTCGTGTGGACAAAGGTTCTTTATATCCAGAATAACATTCCTGATTTGGGATATCATATATATCATATATAAATAGAGTGACATCTTAATGGCCACCATTAAAGGTTCTTAAAAGAATGTTGAACAATCATCGTTTCGGGAGGCAGAAATTCACCATCCACAGAAACAGTATGTTCATTAACCATTAGATTTAGGTGTGAGTAAGTGTATCCCGAATCCTTCTTATAAAAACATCCTAGTATATTTACGATACTAGAGTTGTTACAAAAGAATAGAATAAAAAGATTTTAGGGGGATGTAGAATAAAAATAAAACAAAAGGACTCAAAAGAAGACATTACCTTAAAATCGGGTAACTCCCTTTGGTTTGAGCTCAAAGGCTTCCTTGGGAAGACTTCTGCCCAAAGTGAGGCTTCAAGGAGTAAGAGAGGGATGAGTAGAGAAAAAATGGGAAGGTTTTGGCTGAGCCAAAGGCTTTGGAAGTTTGGGTAAAGAGGTAGAGGTGGGGGCCTTTTATAAGAGGAGAGGAGGGGCACTCTTGGAATGTAAAGAAAAGATACTTTATTTTTAAAATGATATTCAGATTTAAGAGGTCCCAAATTGATATAATTCGAGGATAAGGTTATAAGGGTTCGAAATATACCAATAAGATAGGTTTTGGACATGTTTAAGTCATATATTTTACATTATCTTTTAATTTTATTTATATCCATTATAAATTTGGTAATCGCCGCATCATCATTATGTCATAAATAAATTTATATATTTAATATATAAAAATTATAAAAAAGTATCATGATGTAGGAAATCGTTTTATATTTCTAATGAATATTTATAGTCAAAAATATGACTTGTATAACCCCATGTAAAAATTGTTTTAGTAAAACATCTCATGTTTGTGTCATTTTAACTTTTAACATTAAATAAAAAGTTATTAATGTCATTTTCCAACTAAAGTGGCTCCATGGGGTCCCCAAGATGACCCATCGATTTTCTTTGTCGTCCATGACACATAAAATGATGGTAGGACATGTGTCAAGCTCATCTCATATTATTAAAACATTATTTTTACCTTAAACTACACTAATTACCCCTAATCGCGATTAAAACTTAATAAGTTACTATTCACCAAAAAATTATTTTAATCTCATTGAACCACATTTTACTTCTCAATGACAACCATGTATGTCGTATTTTTTAAATTAAAAACACAGAAGTGGTAAAATTTCATTTAAATGAAAAATCAGTTCTTATTAGTACCACTTAGTGGTTTCACTATTCATCAAAAATTGAAGTTTTTCAGAATAATACCAAAAATTCACCCTAATCTATATTTGATATTCCAAATTAAAAAATGAA
Source organism: Viscum album (assembly GCA_963277665.1). NCBI lineage: Eukaryota > Viridiplantae > Streptophyta > Magnoliopsida > Santalales > Viscaceae > Viscum > Viscum album. Next base: position 981,668,197 of record OY728140.1, on the reverse strand, counting down.
GTCTATTTTAAAATATTCAAAACATATAATTCACATTAATTAATTTAATAATTAATTCTCGCTGTCATGACAAATAGCGTGTTTTTATGAAACATTAAGTATCAAAAGATTGACATTAGTTTATGTCCGATTTCACAGTGAAATCAATTACAACGACCACTATTGGATTTAATGGTAAAAATATTTTCTAATTTCACTTTAAAACCAATTCTAAAGATAATCTAATAATATAAATAAATTATATTAAAAAGAGGTTTTGAATTAAAATACAACATTTTACACTATTCATTAAAAAAATGAACTTTATCGGAAAGATACCAAAAATTTAAACAAAGTAAATTTTGATGTCCTGATTCTAAAGAATAGTTTTATTTGGTCCTATAGAATGTATAAGAGTGAACAAAACTATATTTAATGACGGTTCTCCATCAAAAGACGATAAGTGAACCTTTAGTCAAAATTAGGGCATATATGCCAAAAATTGAATTCTTTTCATATTTTAAGCCTTTATATTTTATTAGATAAAAGTAAAAACATTTAAAAGACATATATAATCATATTTTAGTTATTTCTATCCATTCCCGCCAATACAACGGTTATGTGTTAACTACCATTTAAAATAATATTATTTTATTACTAGTGCAGAACGTAAGATTTCAATGAAACTCTTTGTTGCGTATCAGGTACGCTATCGAACATAGAAACCCCTTTAAAGTAAAATTAATATTTAATTCGTAAATATTAATAAATATGATAATTCATTATTCTTTATTTACCTGGGATGTTACATCCTTTCCCCCTTTTTTGGGAATTTCGTCCTCGCAATTTAATTCACTTATCAAAATAAGTGGGGGTATTTATCCCACATAGCATTTTTAGATTCCCACACTGCCTCTTCAACCATATGGTTTTTCCACAAAACCATTACCTAGTGGATTACCTTATTTCACAACACTTTCTCTCTTCGGTCAAGAATCTGGACTGGTTGTTCTTCATAAGATAGGTTCTCCTCCAGTTGAACTACCTCTAGACTCAAAAAATGAGATGGATCTGGCATATACTTCCTCAACATCGAAACATGAAAAACATTGTGTACCTGAGATAAAATCGGCGGTAATTCCCCTCTATATGCAACTGATCCAACCCTCTCCAGAATTTCATATGGTCCAATGAACCTTGGACTCAGCTTTCCTTTCCTACCAAATTGTATTACACTTTTCCATAGAGAAACCTTGAGAAAAACATGATCAACTACCTCGAAAGATAGATCCTTCCTCCAGTTATCCGCATAACTCTTCTACCTGCTCTGAGCTTTTATCATGTGTTTCGGAATCAACTGAACTTTTTCTGCCAACTCTTTTACCAATTCTGGTCCCGTCGGCTTCCTTTCACACACTACATCCCAAAATGCTAGAGTTTGACACCGCTTCCCATATAATTTCACAAATGGTGCCATCTGTATATTGGAACAAAAACTGTTATTATAAGAAAACTCAACCAACGAAAGATGTTGGTCCCAACTTCCCTGATAATCCATCGAACAAGCTCGTAGAATATCCTCCAATGTCTGAATTGTTCTTCAGGACTGCCCATCTAATTGTGGATGAAAATATGTACTAAAATTTAATTCAGTACCGAACGAATTCTGAAGGCCTTTCCAAAAGTTAGAAGTAAACCTGGGATCACGATCAGACACAATGGAAAGAGGAACTCCATGTAACCTGACTATCTTTTTAAGATAAAAACGGGAAAGTTGATCTAGTGAAAAATTATCTCGTATAGCAAGGAAATGAGCAGATTTAGTCAAGCGATCAACAATAACCTAGATTGCATTATTACCTCGAGATGTCCTCGGTAATCCCACATCAAAGTCCACGGATATGTTTTCCCATTTCCACTCTAGCATTGGTAAAGGCTGAAGCATCCCTTTCGGTAACTACCGCTCTGCTTTAACCTGCTGACAAGTCAAACACTTCATAGTAAAATCAGCAATATCCCTTTTCATTCTATCCCACCAGTAATACTCTCGCAGATCTCTGTACATCATAGTACTGCCAGGATGAACTGAAAACAGGGAACTATGAGCCTCACAAAACAACTCATTATTCAACTGTGAATCACAAGGCACACATAATCTCTTCCCAAACCTCAAAACACAATCGTTATCAATGTTGAATTCAGGTAACCTACCCTTCTGAACCAGCTCTACCTTTTTCTGCGACTCACTGTCTTCCCTCTATGCTCGCTTAATTCTTTCTGATAGGGATGATCTCACTGATACCTGAAACAAAACAGAAGAACTTCCTGCACCAACAACTTCTATTCCAAAGTTCATCAAATCAAAATCCAAATGATCTCGTTCCAAACGTAGCATGGTTAATAAAGCATTACTTTTTCGACTCAAAGCATTGGCCACTTTATTTGCTTTTCCCGGATGGTAGTGAATTGTACAATCATAATCCTTGATTAATTCCAACCATCTCCTCTATCTCATGTTCAATTATTTCTGAGTGAATATATACTTTAAACTTTTGTGATCAGTATATATTTCACACTTTACTCTATACAAATTATGCCTCCAAATTTTTAAAGTGAAAACAATAGAAGCTAATTCCAAATCATGTGTTGGGTAATTTACCTCATGAGTTTTCAACTGACGTGAAGCATAAGAAATTACTTGATCATTCATCATAAGGACACAACCATGTCCCTTCAACAAAGCATAACGGTATATAACAAACTCACCATTCTTGGAAGGAAGTGCCAAAACTGGAGCATTCACCAATCTTCTTTTCAACTCCTGAAAAAAATCATCATATTCTTTTTTCCAGATAAAATTAACACCCTTCTGAGTTAGCTTAGTCATTGGACTAGATAACCGTGAAACCTTTTCAAAAATCCTTCGGTATTAACCTGCCAAACCAAGAAAAATATGGATCTCCGTAACATCTGTGGGTCTTGGACATTCTTCAACAACTTTTGTTTTAGCAGGATCAACAGTTATGCCATATTTTGAAACAATGTGACCCAGGAATGAAATTTGTTGTAACCAAAACTCACACTTGTTGAATTTTCCATATATTTTCTTTTCTTTTAAGGTTTGAAAAATAACCCTTAAATGAAATTAATTCTCCTCTTTACTTTTAGACAACACCAAAATATCATCGATAAAAACTACCAACATTTTTCACCTGAGTCAAATGAGCCATCACTGTAGTAAACTGCTCTATTCTGATTCTGACCATCTCAGTATTCTGATTTGGAAGGTCATTTCCCTCAGTATGCCTTCCTAAAAAATCTTCTTTGTTTCCTCTAAGAAAAACCATTCTTAAAACTGAAATATCTTAGGAGAAGCAACATGGTAATCTTCAAATGATATATCATTTCAAAAAAATATTTTTGGATAATCATTTCATAGAATTCTAACTCCTAAAATTGTCTAAACCAACCATTGATACCAACTATAAGCCTCCGGCCTTAAACCTTACTTAATATTTAATTAAATGAATAATTCACATTGAGGATCTTTTCCGGTTTAGAGTTTTAGAGAATTAGAACATAACTATTAAATCTCTAAAGATTTACAAAGTAGACACTTCTACCATGTTTCCATAGAATAAAAAAACTCTTAAAAAGAAACATGTCTAGTTCCATGTTTTATATAACATAAATTTCGCTTGATCCCATCCTTGACCCTATTCCACATTAATTCCTGTGAAAAACATTTAAAAAAACTTGGGGTGAGCATAAAAAGCTCTGTAAGGGATACACAAAGAATGAAAACAGTTAGTTAATCAAAACAACAAGTAAACCATGTAAACTTTATCAAAGTAATAGTTTTCAGCTTTATGAAGTAGTAAAAACTCTTCACTGAAAAAAAATATAATTACTTACCCTTTTATAACCAAAGGATTACCATAAAAACCCACATAAAGAACACACAACATATAAAGTTAACTTAGGACATAATCATACTTTAGTGGAATAACTATACGGTCGACTTCCACACATATCACTTAATGGAATAGCCATACATCCAACTTCCTTACATACTTAATGGAATAGCCATACGACCGACATCCATACCCAATGCATTGGAGATTATAATGTAACCACCCGTCCTGGTATTCACAGCACCACCCGTGATATGGTCTATCACGTAACCACCCGTCAAATGTCCAAGTACCATTATAAAATCATAAGACATAAAACAAACATAATGGAAAGATAACATTTCCACACTTTGATCACAATATATCACTCAAATATATTGACATAAAAAATCCATTATAAAAACCATTTTCAATACCAAAATACATAAAATAGTATATGGTATTTATTTCATTTTAAAAACATTACGGCTTGTTGAGGAAGCCAAATACCAAAATAATACTCGCGGCGATGGAAAAAGTCGTTGTCACCGCTTATGTTAAAAGAAACATTCCTTTTTGTCGTTTTGTAAAACGCTTCGTAGAAAAAGATTCCTTCTGTATAAAATTAAATGTCAAGGGTTTTATACACCGTATAAAATAATGTTGTGTATAAAATGTAATATGCCTCAATGGAAGGAGTTTGAGACGAAGTCCCTTACATTAGGTCCGACTTGACTTGATCATTCTTCATCATCCTGAATAAAAAACTTGTGTTAATTTCTACTTGCTTAATAACCTTTTTCATTCTTATTATTCCTTTTATATCACTTATTTCCATGTTATAAACATTATTTAATCATTAAGTTAATAATGATTGTTGTGTCGATATTTGGTTCTTAAGTCGAAAATTGACTTCTTACAATTACATGTTGTTCGTGTGGTCATAGGTTTTTTATATCCAGAATGACATTCCTTATTTGGGATATCATATATATAATATATTAATAGAGTGACATCTTAATGGTTACCATTAAAGGTGTTTAAAAGAATGTTGAACAATCATCGTTTTGGGAGGCAGAAATTCACCATCCACAGAAACAGTATGTTCTTTAACCATTAGATTTAGGTGTGTGTATGTGTAGCTTGAATCCTTCTCATAACAACATCCTAGTATATTTATGATACTAGAGTTTTTACAAAAGAAAAGAATAAAAAGATTTTAGGGGGTTGGAGAAGAAAAATATAACAAAAGGACTCAAAAGAAGACATTACCTTAAAATCGGGTAACTCCCTTTGGTTTGAGCTCAAAGGCTTCCATGGGAAGACTTCTTCCCAAAGTGAGGCTTCAAAGTGTAAGAGAGGGATGTGGAGAGACAAAATGGGCCAGGGTTGGCCAAGCCAAAGGCTTTGGAAGTTTGCGTAATGAGGTAGAGGTGGGGGCCTTTTTATAAGAGGAGAGGAGGGGCACTCTTGGAAAGTAAAGAAAAGTGAATTTATTTTTAAAATGATATTCTGATTTAAGAGGTCCCAAATTGATATAATTCAAGGATAAGGTGATAAGGGTTCGAAGTATACCCATCCAATAGGTTTTGGACATGTGTAGGTCATAGATTTTACATTATCATTTCATTTTATTTAAATCCATTATTAATGAGGTAATCACTGCATCATCATGATGTCATAAATAATTTAATATATTTAATGTATAAAAATTATACAAAAAATATCATGATGTTGGAAATCTATTTATATTACTAATTAATATTTATAGTCAAAAATCTGACTTGTATTACCCCCTGTAAAAATTCTGTTAGTAAAACATCTCATGTTTGTGTCATTTTTACTTTTAACATTAAATAAAAAGGTATTAATGTCATTTTCCAACTAAAGTGGCGCCATGGGGTCCCAAAATTGACCCATGGATTTTCCTGGTCGGACATAACACATCCAATGAGGTTAGGACATGTGTCAATCTCATCTCATATTATTAAAACATTATTTTTACCTTAAACTACACTAATTACCCCTAATCGCGATTAAAACTTAATAAGTTACTATTCACCAAAAAATTATTTTAATCTCATTAAACCACATTTTACTTCTTAATGAAAACCATGTATGTCGGATTTTTGAAATTCAAAAAACAGAAGTGGTAAAATTCCATTTAAATGAAACATCAGTTTTTATAAGTACCAATAGTGGTTTCACTATTCATCAAAAATTGATGTTTTTCAGAAAAATACCAAAAATTCACCCTAAGCTATATTTGATATTCCAAATTCAAAAATGAAATCTATTTTACAAAACTAAAAACATATAAGTCACATTAATTAATTTAATAATTAATTCCTGCTGTCATGACAAATAGCATGTTTTTATGAAACAATAAGTATCAAAAGATTGACACTAGTTTATGTCTGATTTCAAAGTGTAATTTATTCCAACGACCACTATGGGATTTAATTGTAAAAAGATTTTCTAATTTCACTTTAAAACCAATACAAAATATAATCTAATCATATAAATAAATTAGATTAAAATAGGTTTTGAATTAAAATACAACATTTTAAACTATTCATTAAAAAATGAACTTTATCGGAAAGATACCAAAAATATAAACAAAGTAAATTTTGATGTCCTGATTCTAAAGAATAGTTTTATTTGGTCCTATAGAATGTATAAGAGTGAACAAAACTATATTTAATGACGGTTCTCCATCAAAAGGCGATAAGTGAACCTTTAATGAAAATTAGGGCATATATGCCAAAAATTGAATTCTTTTCGTATTTTAAGCCTTTATATTTTATTAGATAAAAGTAAAAACATTTAAAAAAACATATATAATCATATTTTAGTTATTTCTATCCATTCCTGCCAATACAACGACAATGTGTTAACTACCATTTAAAATAATATTATTTTATTACTCGTGCGCAACGTAAGATTTCAATGAAACTCTTTGTTGTGTACCAGGTATGCTATCGAACATAGAAACCCCTTTAAAGTAAAATTAATATTTAATTCTTAAATATTAATAAATATGATAATTAATTATTCTTTATTTACCTGGGATGTTACATCCTTCCCCCCTTTTTGGGAATTGCGTCCTCACAATTTTATTCACTTATCAAAATAAGTGGGGGTATTTATCCCTCATAGCATTTTCAGATTCCCACGTTGCCTCTTCAACCATATGGTTTTCCACAAAACCATTACCTAGTGGATTACCTTATTTCACAACACTTTCTCTATTCGGTCAAGAATCTGGACTGGTTGTTCTTCATAAGATAGGATCTCCTCCAGATGAACTACCTCTAGACTCAAAACATGAGATGGATCTGGCATATACTTCCTCATCATCGAAACATGAAAAACATTGTGTACCTGAGATAAACTCAGAGGTAATTCCCCTCTATATGCAACTGGTCCAACTCTCTCCAGAATTTCATATGGTCCAATGAACCTTGGACTCAGATTTCCTTTCTTACCAAATTGTATCACACTTTTCCATGGAGAAACCTTGAGAAAAACATGATCACCTACCTCAAAAGATAGATCCTTCCTCCAGTTATCCGCATAACTCTTCTACCTGCTCTGAGCTGTTATCATGTGTTTTGGAATCAACTGAACTTTTTTTGCCAACTCTTCTACCAATTCTGGTCCCATCGGCTTCCTTTCACCCACTTCATCCCAAAATGCTAGAGTTTGACACCGCTTCCCATATAATTTCTCAAATGGTGCCATCTGTATACTGGAACGAAAACTGTTATTATAAGAAAACTCAACCAAAGAAAGATGTTGGTCCCAACTTCCCTGATAATCCATCAAACAAGCTCGTAGAATATCCTCCAATGTCTGAATTGTTCGTTATGACTGCCCATCTAATTGAGGATGAAAAGCTGTACTAAAATTTAATTCAGTACCGAACGACTTATGAAGGCCTTTCCAAAAGTTAGAAGTAAACCTGTGATCACGATCAGACACAATGGAGAGAGGAACTCCATGTAACCTGACTATCTTTTTAAGATACAAACGGGAAAGTTGATCTAGTGAAAAATTATCTCGTATAGCAAGGAAATGAGAAGATTTAGTCAAGCGAACAACAATAACCTAGATTGCATTATTACCTCGAGATGTCCTCGGTAATCCCACAACAAAGTCCATGGATATGTTTTCCCATTTCCACTCTGGCATTGGTAAAGGCTTAAGCATCCCTTTCGGTAACTACTGCTCTGCTTTAACCTGCTGACAAGTCAAACACTTCATAGTAAAATCAGCAATATCCCTTTTCATTCCATCCCACCAGTAATACACTCGCAGATCTCTGTACATCTTAGTACTGCCAGGATGAACTGAAAACGGGTAACTATGAGCCTCACATAACAACTCATTATTCAACTGTGAATCACAAGGCACACATAATCTCTTCCCAAACCTCAAAACACAATCATTATCAATGTTGAATTCAGGCAACTTACCCTTCTGAACCAGCTCTACCTTTTTCCGCGACTCACTGTCTTCCCTCTATGCTCGCTTAATTCTTTCTGATAGGGATGATCTCACTGATACCTGAAACAAAACAGAAGAACTTCCTGCACCAACAACTTCTATGCCAAAGTTCATCAAATCAAAATCCAAATGATCTCTTTCCAAACGTAGCATGGTTAATGAAGCATTACTTTTTCGACTCAAAGCATCAGCCACTTTATTTGCTTTTCTCGGATGGTAGTGAATTGTACAATCATAATCCTTGATTAATTCCAACCATCTCCTCTGTCTCATGTTCAATTATTTCTGAGTGAATATATACTTTAAACTTTTGTGATCAGTATATATTTCACACTTTACTCTATACAAATTATGCCTCCAAATTTTTAAAGCGAAAACAACAGCAGCTAATTCCAAATCATGTGTTGGGTAATTCACCTCATGAGTTTTCAACTGACGTGAAGCATAAGAAATTACCTGATCATTCTTCATAAGGACACAACCATGTCCCTTCAATGAATCATAACGATATATAAAAAACTCACCATTCTTGGAAGGAAGTGCCAAAACTGGAGCATTCACCAATCTTCTTTTCAACTCCTCAAAAAAATCATCATATTCTTTTTTCCAGATAAACTTAATACCCTTCTGAGTTAGCTTAGTCATAGGACTAGATAACTGTTAAACCTTTTCAACAATCCTTCGGTAGTAACCTTCCAAACCAAGAAAAATATGGATCTCGGTTACATTTGTGGGTCTTGGCCATTCTTCAACAACTTTTGTTTTAGCAGGATCAACAGTAATGCCATCTTTTGAAACAATGTGACCCAGGAATGAAATTTTTTGTAACCAAAACCTACACTTGTTGAATTTTCCATATATTTTATTTTCTTTTAAGGTTTGAAAAATAACCCTTAAATGACATTAATTATCCATTTTACTTTTAGAAAACACCAAAATATCATCGATAAAAACAACCAACATTTTTCACATGAGTCAACTGAGCCATCACTGTAGTAAACTGCTCAATTCTGATTCTGACCATCTCAGTATTCTGATTTGGAAGGTCATTTCCCTCAGTATTCCTTCCTAAAAAATCTTCTTTGTTTCCTCTAAGAAAAAACATTCTTAACACTGAAATATCTTAGGTGAAGCAACATGGTAATCTTCAAATGCTATATCATTTCAAAAAAATATTTTTGGATAATCATTTAAGATAATTCTAACTCCTAAAGTTGTCTAAACCGACCTTTGATACCAACTATAAGGCCCCAGCCTTAAACCTTACTTAATATTTAATTAAATGAATAATTCACATTGAGGATCTTTTCAGGTTTAGAGTTTTAGAGAATTAGAACATAACTATAAAATCTCAAAAGATTTACAAAGTAGACAATTCTACCATGTTTCAATAGAATAAAAAAACTCTTAAAAATAAACATGTCTAGTTCCATGTTTTATATAACATAAATTTCCCTTGATCCCATCCTTGACCCTATTCCACATTAAGTCCTGTGAAAAAAATTTAAAAAAACTTGGGATGAGCATAAAAAGCTCAGTAAGGGATACACAAAGAATGAAAACTGTTAGTATATCAAAACAACAAGTAAACCATGTAAACTTTATCAAAGTAATACTTTTCACCTTTATGAAGTAGTAAATACTCTTCACTGAAAAAAATATCATTACTTACCCTTTTGTACCCAAAGGATTACCATAAAAACCCACATAAAGAACACACAACATATAAAGGTAACTTAGGACATAAACATACTTAAGTGGAATAACTATATGGTCGACTTCCACACATATCACTTAATGGAATAGCCATAAATCCAACTTCCTTACATACTTAATGGAATATCCATACGGCCGACATCAATACCCAATGCATTGAAGATTATAACGTAACCACTCGTCCTGGTATTCACGGCACCACCCGGCATATGGTCTATCACGTAACCACCCATCAAATGTCCAAGTACCATTATAAAATCATAAGGCATAAAACAAACATAATGGAATGAAAACATTTCCACACTTTGATCACAATATATCACTCAAATATATTGACATAAAAAATCCATTATAAAAACCATTTTCAATACCAAAATACATAAAGGAGTATATGGTATTTATTTCATTTTAAAAACATTACGGCCTGTTGAGGAAGCCGAATACCAAATAATACTCGCGGCGACGGAAAAAGTCGTTGTCACCGCGTATGTTAAAAGAAACATTCTTTTTTGTCGTTTTGTAAAATGCTTCATAGAAAAAGATTCCTTCTGTATAAAAGTAAAAGTCAAAGGTTTTATACACCGTATAAAATAAAGTTGTGTATAAAACGAAATATGCCTCAATGAAAGGAGTTTGAGACGAAGTCCCTTACATTGGGTCCGACTTGACTTGATCATTCTTCATCATCTTGAATAAAAAACTTCATTTAATTTCTACTTGCTTAAGAACCTTTTTCAATCTTATTATTCCTTTTATATCACTTATTTCCATGTTATAAACATTATGTAATCATTAAGTTATTAATGATTGTTTTGTCGATATTTGGTTCTTATGTCGAAAATTGACTTCTTACAATTACATGTTGTTCGTGTGGTCAAAGGTTTTTTATATCCAGAATGACATTCCTGATTTGGGATATCATATATATCATATATATAGAGTGAAATCTTAATGTCCACCATTAAAGGTGTTTATAAGAATGTTGAACAATCATCGTTTCGGGAGGCAGAAATTCACCATCCACAAAAATAGTATGTTCTTTAACCATTAGATTTAGGTGTGTGTATGTGTAGCTTGAATCCTTCTTATACAAACATCCTAGTATATTTAAGATACTGGAGTTTTTACAAAAGAAAAGAATAAAAAGAGTTTAGGGGGTTGGAGAATCAAAATATAACAAAAAGACTCAAAAGAAGACATTACCTTAAAATCGGGTAACTCCCTTTGGTTTCAGCTCAAAGGCATCCTTGGGAAGACTTCTGCCCAAAGTGAGGCTTCAAAGAGTAAGAGAGGGATGTGGAGAGACAAAATGGGCCGGGGTTGGCCGAGCCAAAGGCTTTGGAAGTGTGGGTAATGAGGTAGAGGTGGGGGCCTTTTTATAAGAGGAGAGGAGGGGAACTCTTGGAAAGTAAAGAAAAGTTAATTTATTTTTAAAATGATATTCGGATTTAAGAGGTCCCAAATTGATATAATTCGACGATAAGGTGACGAGGGTTCGAATTATACCCATCCAATAGGTTTTGGACATGTTTAGGTCATAGAGTTTACATTATCTTTTCATTTTATTTAAATCTATTATTAATGAGGTAATCGCTGCATCATCATGATGTCATAAATAATTTAATATATTTAATGTATAAAAATTATACAAAAAATATCAAGATGTTGGAAATATTTTTAGATTACTAATTAATATTTATAGTAAAAAATCTGAGTTGTATTACCCCTGTAAAAATTGTGTTAGTAAAACATCTCATGTTTGTGTCATTTTTACTTTTAACATTAAATAAAAAGATATTAATGTCATTTTCCAACTAAAGTGGCGCCATGGGGTCCCAAAATTGACCCATGGATTTTCATGGTCGGCCATGACACATCCAATGAGGTTAGGACATGTGTCAATCTCATCTCATATTATTAAAACATTATTTTTACCTTAAACTACACTAATTACCCCTAATCGCGATTAAAACTTAATAAGTTACTATTCACCAAAAAATTATTTTAATCTCATTGTACCACATTTTACTTCCTAATGACAACCATGTATGTCGGATTTTTGAAATTCAAAACACAGAAGTGGTAAAATTTCATTTAAACGAAGAATCAGTTTTTATAAGTACCAGTAGTGGTTTCACTATTCATCAAAAATTGAAGTTTTTCAGAAAAGTACCAAAAATTCACCCTAAGCTATATTTGATATTCCAAATTAAAAAATGAAGCCTATTTTACAAAATTCAAAACATATAAGTCACATTAATTAATTTAATAATTAATTCCCGATGTCATGACAAATAGCGTGTTTTTATGAAACAATAAGTATCAAAAGATTGACACTAGTTTATGTCGGATTTCAAAGTGAAATTTATTCCAACGACCACTATGGGATTTAATTGTAAAAATATTTTCTAATTTCACTTTAAAACCAATACACAATATAATCTAATCATATAAATAAATTAGATTAAAATCGGTTTTGAATTAAAATACAACATTTTACACTATTCATTAAAAAAATGAACTTTATCGGAAAGATACCAAAAATTTACACAAAGTAAATTTTGATGTCCTGATTCTAAGGAAGACTTTTATTTGGTCCAATAGAATGTATAAGAGTGAACAAAACTATATTTAATGATGGTTCTCCATCAAAAGGCGATAAGTGAACCTTTAGTGAAAATTAGGGAATATATGGCTAAAATTGAATTCTTTTCGTATTTTAAGACTTTATATTTTATTAGATAAAAGTAAAAACATATAGAAAAACAAATATAATCATATTTTTGTTATTTCTATCCATTCCCACCAATACAACGTCTATGTGTTAACTACCATTTAAAATAATATTATTTTATTACTAGTGTGCAACGTAAGATTTCAACGAAACACTTTGTTGCGTATCGTGTACGCTATCGAACATAGAAACCCCTTTAAAGTAGAATTAATATTTAATTCATAAATATTAATAAATATGAAAATTCATTATTGTTTATTTACCTGGGATGCTACACTTTTATTCTTTGACTTTCGGTTTGGATACTACAAACATGGATAGTAATGAATAATTAGTTGGTAAAATGTTTTTTCTAGGAGTAGCTAACTCGTGTATTAAGAAAATAAAAAATGACTCAATTATTTCAATTTTTTCAATTGTTACAATTTATTTTATTTCACCATTGGCTGATTTACATGTTTTTGATGTTATCGTTGATTTTATTGAGGTTCTATTTCGGTTGAAACCCGATGAGATGAGGTTATTCCATCTCATGCATCATGTAGGAACTTGCTAGAGATCAAATTTCATGCATTATTTTCATGCCATTTATGGTGAATTATTTATTTTATGATATTGTGAAATATGTTGAGCAAGGTATGTATGTTGTTGTGATATATGTCATTATAGAATACCTACTATTTGAGTGGGTATTGATAATAAGTAAAGTTTCATCTGAATAGGCACCAAACCTTGGTCTCTGAGGTGTTATGGGCCCTCATGGATTGTAATTTACAGTATCATGTGATTGATTCTACTATTTTACTTCATAATGTACCTGAATATGATTCAAATCATTGATTGGTGGGGAGTATGGCCCCCCATTGATTGGAATTTGGAACATTAATGTTTGTTTCAGTATTGGTATGGGGTATAAAATTTGTTATTGAGGCTTAATATCCTTAAAAACCAATAATACATGGTGTGTATTGATGAATATAAGCTATATGTATTTCTGTTAAGGAAGGAGCATCTTTACTGAAGTACAAGCCTTGTATTGTATGTACACGTCGGGTAGTACTTAATCACATGACTATCTCTGTGGGCAGAGTCATGGGGTTTTGAAATGTTTTTTGGCAGATGTCATGTACTTGGAGTACATGTTATCTTCTAAATATTGTGTAACCAGTAGTGTGGATAACAACAAGGATGGTCAAAACATAAGTGTTACACAATATGTCTAGGGGTAAAACGCCTTATTATAGAGACCATATATCTGGATGTGTGACTAATGAAATCGGTTTGAGAAATTCATATAGTTACACACTGTATCTAGCATTAACATGCCATGTGGCCATGTTTTAAGAGAACCGGGTGGTTTATCCATGTAGAGGAACTCGACTAGGGGAAAGATTCAAGTATAATCTGTGTCGAAGGAGAACATGCCATGTGTATGGGGTGTTACATGACCAGGGTTGGCAGAAGTACACACCCATGTAAAGTCTTAATGGAAAATTCTGTGTAGGGGTCATACACGCCATGTATCCAACTTTTGAAAAAGTTTAATGTTTTCTTTATCTTGTTCCTTTCCTGCACTTCTAGGTATATGTCCTTGAAAATCATGAACTAAGGTGTGTAATTGATCTTGCAAAGTCATGACACCCAGAATACCTCCAGTTTTATGCCAGATATAGGGAAATTATGAGACTCTAGACATGGTAGATTATGAACTACTAGAAAATCCTCTTGTCATGCATGTCTTGGCACTATATTCATTCCAAATACGGGTGAAGTTGCATAGTTACGAGAAGGCTTCATGAGGTTTATGAATACCATTCAGGGAGCACGACTTCCTAATCCATCTATGGTAGAGATGGAAGTGTTTTTTAGAAGCAAAATCCTCCCACATTCTCAGTGGATGGATAACCAACGACTGCATAATCATGGTTAGAATCCATGTTGTCCATCTTCAAGCATCTCATGATGTCTCTAGAGATGAGGGTGAATCTCACAACTTACATGCTTTGGGATTCCTCTATGAGATGGAAGTATATGATATCATGGGAGGGATGCCGATGAGTTATGGCATGGGATGAGTTCCAGCATACAATCTATGACTATTTCTACCATGATACCTTATGGTCCGACTGAGATTGATATTTTTAATGTTTGGAGGAGGGTATTCTCTCAGACATGGAGTATTAATACAGCTTCACATAGTTTCATCGCTTCACACCCATTCAAAGGGGATAAGAGTTATTTCTGGGGAGAATGTTTTAGGATGGTCTAATTCATGACATGTTTCTCAGGTGAATATCATCATGTTGAATTAAATTTCTTCTATTGTCAAATAGGCGCTGATCACCGAGCGCAACATGAGGGATTCTGGTGTTTAGATCTAGGGCAGTTGGATATTTGGAGTTGGTATTCCTCCATCTGATAATAGGAAGCATCATAGGGAGTCTATGCATGGTGATTAGTGTAGTTGAGTTACTCAATAAGGTAACCAGGTGGAATTCTTTTATTATTGGAAGAGCGAGCATACAAGGCCACATTTCCCAAGAGACCTAGTTGAGTGCCAATATTTCATCAAGATTAGTCATAATCTGGGTTTCTTTTAGTTTTCTCCCCAGAATCTTGTGATAGGTGTTATGCTATGACTCCAGGATCATGTGCATGACCACCCATTTCTCATTAGTTAGGGAACATGATTTTGTCCCACCATTCAGGCTAAGGTGGAGATCGTGCCACAATGGTCATACATAGGGTTTTTGACAACCACATTCTGGATCAAATCAGGGATCACAAAGAGCATCATTGTTTCATTACACATGTCAACCTTTTTCGATGGAGCAGACCTAGTTGGAGTATAATCTAGTACCCTCTATGGTTATAGGTATGATTTTGGTTGCCTATGTTTATCATTTTCTCTATTCGACACAGTGGCTTCCCATATATTCATATGTGTTCTTATTGTAGAGATCCTTGGGATCTATATCATTACTTCTATTGATATCTTGACACTAGACACACTGTTGGGTAACTCAATGGATAGTGTATGTTAGGGTGTGGAGTTCCCTCTTGTGGTTTGTGGGTGTCACTTCTCATGGGAACATTATGTCGTAGAGATGAAGAACTATGACGATATTATTCTAATGAACTGGTTATTTCCCATCCAGATTATGGTCGACCACAACCATAATAGGGTGAGATTCATGTCACCAGAGGGAAGATTGTTTCTACATAAGGGTGAATGGGATTTCTAGGTGAGCAGATCTAGACCCAAGCACCATGGTTTGGGAGGGGTTATATCATAGATTACATGTTTGTATCTTTATAATAGGGGGACTTCACAGATGGATATTCCTCCAGTGGCAGGTCTTTTTAGGGTTGCCTTTCTAGATGAATTTCCAAGATAACCTCCAATGTGAGAGTTATTATTATCTACTGAGCTTGTGCCAAGGGTAGCACTAGTGTATTTTTATCCTAATAGGGTGGCTACACTAGTGTTACAAGACATTAAAAAGAAGTTAGGGGAATTATAATAAAAGGTATTCATTCAACCCAGTACTTTTCCTTTGGGTGTGCATGTTCAGTTTGCGGAGAAGGTGGACGGTACCCTTAAACATTTTGTGGATTATCATAATTTTAACAATTGGATGGTTAAGAACTGATATCCAGTGCCAAGGATTGATGATCTCTCTGATCATCTTCGAGGAGCCCATTTGTTCTTGAAGATTGACATGAGATCTGGCCAACATCAGTTGTGCATTAGACTATCAGATATACATCTTACAGCCTTTCGAATAAGGAATGGTCTATACGAGTATGTGGTTATGTCATTCGGTCTCAGCAACGCACCTATAGATTTTGGAACTGATGAACCGAGTGTTCTATCCATACTTGGACTCCATTTTAGTTTTTTGGTAGATTATATGTTGGTGTACATTCACAATCAACACAACCATGCTACCCATCTTGATATCATTTTGAGTAAAGTGAGAGGGCATCAGTTATATGCTAAGTTGTCAAAATGCCGCTTTTGGATGGACAAGATTCACTTCTTGGGTCATCTTATGTCAGAGACAAGAGTATCAGCAAACCCATAGAAAGTGAGAGCATCCGTTTCTTGGGTGAATCCAATGAACATCTATAAGGTATGATGTTTTATAGGTCTATCTCGTTACTATAGACTCTAAATGTACGAATTTTCATACATAGTAGTTCAACTAACAGGCCTGACTCAGAATGGTACGATGTACCTATGGAAAAATTCTTGTGATTCAACCTTTTAGGAGCTGATTGGGAGAATTACTTATGCAATGATACCATTTATTCTAGATCTGAGAGATAGTTATACTATAAACTATGATACATCAGTTATCGGGCTGGGAGTAGTGATAATGCAAGTGTAAGGCATTGTTGTGTACGGGTCTCAGCATTTGAGGCCACATGATAACAATTAACTGACACACGATATAGTGTTGGAAGATGTTTTTCATGCCTTGAGTTGTTGGAGATATTAATTCCTAGGATAGAATTTTGTGGTGTACACTAACCACAAGAGTCTCAAGTGTATCATTACCCACGGTAACCTGAATTTGAGACAGTGAAGGTTGGTTGAGTACCTACAGTCATTTGACATTGAACATCCCTACCTGTCGGGGAAAGGAAATGCAGTGGCTGATTCTTTAAACTAAAGGACTCAGATATAGAAATTTTAGGAGACCAGCAGTGAGTGGCAGTTTATGGCTCAGTTATCTAAGACACATTTGGAGGATCATGATAGATAGGGGCATATGTTTCTATCTTTTGTACCTTTTTCTTCTACTCTACTTGATCATGTGTGAATGAAGAAGCTATCAAATTCTAAAGGCCTAGTTCTATGGGAGAGTGTGTTAGGGGATTAACTTATTCATCAATGGACCATAGTCAAGTATGATATATTCCGATTTCATAGACGTGTATTCATGTCAACAAACATATACGAGGATATGAAGAAGGATTTTCATTCCTAATCCTAGGTAGTTCATCCTGGTGTCAGAAATATGTATCAATATTTACAACATTGGTATTGGAGGCTAGGTATGAAGAGGGATGTTGTAGTTTTGTGATTTAGTGTTCCACCTATAATCAAGTGATGATAGAGCATTAGTGACCAGAAGGGATTTTGTAGTAGTTTCACATTCCCGAGTGGAAGTGGAATGATATCGTGATATACATTGTGATAGGTTTACCGATGTTGCCTCGCGGTAATGATGTAGTTTTAGTGGTCATTGACAGTCTCACTAGGGTTTCTCATTTCTTACCAATAAAGTAGACCTTCATTGTTGTTGATCTTGGAAGGATTTACATCTGAGAGATTGTAAATTTACATGGGACTCAACACTCTATTGGTTTAGACATGGACTCTCATTTTAATTCTTGGTTATAGAGGGTACTAGATAGGGTATTGGGTATACATGTACTTCTATGTAAAACTAAACATCCCCAGACAGATGGCCAGTCTGAGCATATGATTCAAGTGCTGGAGGACAAGCTTCGAACATGTGTCCTAGATTTTATAGGTTCTTGGGAATGTACAATCCTCTGCTATAGTTTTCTTAAAATAATAGTATTAGAGAAACTATTCAAATGAAATCCCATGAGGCTTTGTGTGGTAGGCCATGCCGATCACCCATATGTTGGTTGGAGGCAGGAGAGGCAACTATGCAAGGACCTCGTCTTTTCCCAGAGACCCCTATGTAGGTGGAGTTGATTTGGATGAGGAAGGATACTACATAGTCACGACATATGTCTTACAATGAAAGACAGAGATGACCTTTGGAGTTTGAGGCTAAAGATTAGGTTTCCCTATGAGTCACACAGAATTTGGGACATAGAAGAATTATTGGACTGGGAAATATTTCCCTGATATACATCAGTCCGTTTTAGGTTTTGGAGAGAATTTGGCTGGTAGCCTATATATTAAAGTTACCTCTGAGGTACTGAGATACGTAGTAGATCTTCCATGTTTCTTATCTATAACGTTACCTCTTAGACACATCTCACGTTTATCAACCATTGGAGGTTGTGTTGGAGGTGGATGCATAATTTGAAGAGCCTCCTATCCGAATTCTTGATCATAGTGCAAAGGTTCTTCATGGTCAGTATGTTCCTCTTATATAGGTGTTGTGGTACAACAAGCGAGTACAAGGTGAGACATGGGATAAGGAGGCTGATGTGCGATTGTAGTTCCAAGAGTTGTTTGGGTATTCTTCTTCTATGCCTCCTTGTTAGGGAAATTAGGCGACAAATTTCTATAAGGGGAACTATTTTTAAGAAACTAGATCATCATTTCAAGTGTGGATCTAGATTTTGGGTGTTATTAGAGAAAGGTGAGTTTTTTTTGGAAATTTAAGTAGTACACCCCATGTACATATGTGTAGACATCATGTACTCAACAGACTCGAGTATTCAAGTACTGGTAGATTAATAGATGAGTACATGGTCATGTGTTGTGAAAAAAATACAACCTAAAGCAGAGGCCAGTTAAGTATTCGAAACTGAATATATTATTTCTTTTATCTCTTCCCTTATTTTGAACCTTCTAAATTTTCTAATTATGTATCTGTCTTTTGTGATGGAGTGGGTGACACTTTTGGGTATTAAGAAAATGAATGTTCTTAGGTTCCCTTAGTCAGTTCTTACTGTGTGAGGGTTTGAGATAGAGTGAGTCCTACTAGTCTTCATTATGGAAATTATTGATGTAATCCTTATCATGGGTTATTTAGTTCATTTTCAAGTACATATCTATTTTTATAGTTGGAAGGATAGTCTCATGGAACCTGATGGGTGACCTCAGGGTTTTCTTGTGGAATGAGATCCTTGGTCGGGTCATGTGGTACATCCACTCCCTGAGTGGGGGAATATTTTATTCAATATTACATCATTCAAACTAGAGGACGATGGTTGTTCTCTAGGGGGTTGATTCCCTCATGTATTGGATGAATTCTCATAGTTGTTTCTAGAATATTTTTTAGGATTTCCCCCAGAGAAGTATGTGGACATCTCAAATGATTTTGTGTCAAGAAGACACCTAATATATCATCCCCCATATATTATGGACCACAATGATTTGATGGAATTATATATACAGTTGGATGATTTCTAATCCAAAGGATTCATTCCCAAATGCATTTCTACTTGGTCCAGTCCAATATTTTTTACAAAGAAGGTGGATGGATCCCTGTGGTTGTGTATTGATTACCTGAAGTGGAATAATTTAACTATTAAAAAATATCCTTTCCCATTAATAGATGAATTTTTTGATTAGTTTAAGGGGGTAAATTAGTTTTCTAGGATAAACTTGTGTTCAGGTTACCACTATGTTATTGTGGGAGAGGAAGATATCCCAAAGAAAACATTATGAAGTTGGTACGACCACTTTGAGTGATTTTTCATTCCCATTGGATTAACCAACGCTCCAGTGGTTTTTTTGACTCATGAATAGGGTGTTCCACTAGTATCTTGAATCCTTGTCATGGTATTCATATATGACATCCTTGTTTACTCTTGATCCAAGTAAGATCATGAATTTCTTTTTAGGATCGTGTAGGGAAATCTATGGGATCATCGCCTTTATTATTAGTTGTCTATTGCACCTTTTTTATCAGATAAGAGAATTTACTAGGTAAGTTCATCTCAGAATATGGGTACTTGGTGGAACCTAAGAAGATCAGAACAATTATTTCATGTGAGACGATGATGAATGTGTTCGAGATCATGTGTTTCTTCTCCCTTCAAGGTAATTATAGGTGGATTTTTATGGGATTTCTCTCTGCTTGTTTCTCCCATGACTACCCTCACTCAGAAATGGGTGAAGTTTTAATAGGGCCCAGAAATTTAAGAATCCATCAAGGATTTAAAGTGGTGGTTGAAGAGCACTACCATGTTGATCTTTCTGGAAGACATAGAGGGTTGTGTGGTGTTTTATGAGGCTTTAGGTATGGGTCTCAGGTGTTTGCTTATGAAATTTGATCACTTGGTGGAGTATGGATCGTTCCAACATTCACTATATGAAAATTAATTCCTAAACCATGATATAGATTTAGCAGTGGTAGTGCGGGTTTTGAAGACATGGTGTTACTACCTCTTTGGGGAGATATTTTTGGTCTACTTGTCTCATAAGATTCTATCCCACATTTTCTCACCAAAAGATCTAAGCCTGTGGTTGCATCTTTGGATCGAGTACATGCAAGGGTTTGATTTTTACGCCATCTATACCTCTGGAAAGGGTAATGTGGAGGAAGCTTCACTGAGAAGAAAAGTACTAGTACATGCTTTGAGGATGTCTAGTGATGAGTGTACATTGATAAAACTCTTTTCTTAGATTCATATAGAGACCAAAAAGCACAGTGGAGGTGTGTTATTGTAGAGTGTTCAGTTGACCCCTTTCCTTTTAGAGTTTACACAGTGGTCACAACCATGTGATGAGCTATGTTAGTATATAACATTGATTCTTCATGTTGGGGATACATATTTTAATTGGACATCATCTCTGAAGGACATTGTGTTCTTAATAGCCCATTCAGTGATGTCGTGGTCTCTAAGGAAGACAATGGTGTAAGATAGTCCCCAATCTCATTGGGTTTTTCATCTAGGATCCATCAAAATGTACTATGATGTTTTTTGATTGTTCTTGTGTCCTGGTATGAGGTTAAGTATCACTAATTTTCTATCGAGGTGTTATACGTGTTAGTAGTAGAAAGATAAGAATCAGAGACTATCTGGTCTTCTTCATCCATTACCATTGCTACCTGGTAGTGGGACATGGTCTCCATAGAATTTATTATAGGATTACCTCATACATCCCGTGTTTAGTATACTATATGGGTGGTGATTGATTGTCTGACCAAATCATCCCACATCATTCTGATCAGTGATATTACTAATGTGGAAGAGATGGACCGATTGTATATTCAAGAGCAGGTAAGAACTGATAGTGTTCGATCATCAGTTGTGTTAGAAAGATACCCCCATTTATCCTCTTTGTTTTTTGGAAATCCTACATAAGACTTTGGAGTTTCATATTAAGATGAGCATGGCATACTAGCCTTATATGGATTTCTAGATAAAGCAAGCAAATATGATTCTAGAAGATATGATATATGCATGTGTCTTGGACTTTGGTGGTACTTTTAATAACCATTTGAGATTGGCCAAGTTTTCTTATAATTTTTTTTTCCAATACATCATTTAAAATTTTCCTTTTGAGGATCTCTATGGTCGAGTCTTTCGGACCGCCCTGTGTTGGGATGCAGTTGGTGAGAACTCACTATTTGAGTCGATCCTTAAACAAGAGACATATAATAAGGTCAAGATTAACTGGAAGATGTCATTAATAGGTCAGAGTCCCCAAAAATACTATTTATACTATAGGCACAATGATCTAATTTTTTTGGTCGGTGATCAAGTCTTCTTGATGGTGGCCCATCACTTTGCTCATCATCATTTAATAAAATAGGGAAAGCTAATGACAAGGTATATTAAATTTTTTAGGATCAAAGAGTGCATTGCAAGGTGGAATACATTCATATTGTTTCTCTTAATTTACATCTATTCACGATGTATTCTTGGTATCCCATTTGAATATGTCCAATCCATATCTGTCACAGGTGCGGAATTATGAAGATTTAGAGATAGGGACCAATTTACCAATATTTGAGCGAAAAGTCAGAAAAGTGGATTCTCAAGAGAAGGTGATTATATGGAAGCCAATTATACTAGTCTAGGTCATTTTTTATCATGGTTTTTACTTTCATCAGACTTGGGATTGGAATTAATGGTTTAAGAAAGAGTACCCATTCTTGTTTTCTTATTATGCTTCGAGTTGACATTTCAGAGCAAAATGATTTTTTGGTGGGGTGAATTGTCACATCAATGTGTTTGGTTTATGTTACATGTTTTCTCTTAAATTATTTCCCTAACATCATCACCAACATTTTCCCTATTACCACAATGAATTTTGATGATTCTAACATGTTTTGAGTGGACAGAAGTAGTCACATGGTTTGGCCTTGAGGTTTCCTAAACCATGCCGGAAAACCATGCATAGTTTCCCAGCTCATTAAAAATGATTTTAATTATAATTTTCTCTTTCTAGATTAACTATAATGTTTCCCATTATTCTCCAATTCATTCCTATAATCCATATAATTCAACCAAGATTCCTCTATCTCTCTTGGAATCTATTTTTAGGGTGTTTTGATGGGGGTAATCATCAATGTTCTTTATGTAAATTATTTCATTCAATGTTCATTCAATTTCATTATGGTTTATTCCATCATTATTGATGTTCCAGAAGTCTATAAATAAGATCTTAATACATAGGGTTTTATTTTTTGTTTCTTTGCCAAATATAAAGTACAATTCATGATGAAATATAGAAATTTTGACAATAAATCCTCCTCAATAAATAAAATTACCTAACACACATCTTCCCCAAATCATAGGCTCACATACCCCGAAATTAATTTGAAGAAAAAATTCACACTCCTTTCATTAATAATTCCTTTTTAATAATAGCTTACATTCAAAGAGTTTTCCAGAATGATTTTTAATTTATTTTCTTTTTAGATAGTATAAAATAAATAATAGTGATTGGAAATTAAACAACCTTTTATCAAATCCCAATGATTGAACCATACATTCATTATGATTTCAATAAATATCGATCCTTGGGAACTCATAAAAATACCATTCTTCCATACACATTCATTTATAATTCATGTAAAAAATAAAAGAGTGCAATAGGAAGGAAAACATATTATTGTAATGTTTCTTAGCTAGTAAATACATTCATGGAATAAATTATCCTAGAAGAAATATTGAATTTAATTTTATTTCTAAAAGTTATGAATTTATGAAATAAAAAATCCATTATCAATATTAATATTAGCTCTTTAATTTATATCATTAGTAAGATTAAAAAAAATTAACTTGTCAACTACTCACTCATGTTTAAAAATAAACATGGTATAATAATAAATATGAAAATATGTCATAGAACCCTATTAGGAATGGGAGGTATAAAATTTTAGACTAACATTTAGAATTAATAAGAGCCGCTAATAAATGAATAGAAACATCATCAAATAAATAAAAAAATTATGAGTAATTACATCTATATAAATCAATCTCCCAAAATCATGATTCGCTCAGTTAATACTCTCATTATTATATGTAAACATCCTTCCACCATCATACTAGTTTATCCTCATCAAAAATGAAATTAGAAACATGAGATTAATATATTTTATAGAACCTATTGAATAATAGATAAAAAATATAACATAAATCCTAATTGTGTCATTAAATTTTACAATCTATAAAAAAATATTAACAAATATAGAAAATGTAAAAAACATATAGAAGAAATTAAATAAAATACTCCTTTATACAATGATACTCTTCCCCCATTAACATCATTATCATATAATCTTATTCCAACCTTAATAATTAACATATAATTTAAAAAAACCCATGTAAGATCACACGATACAATAAATTTATTATTAAAAAACATGATTATATTTAGATACAAAAAAATTACAATAAAAATTCATAAAGACAAACAATTAATTTCAATTAATGGAATCAAATAGCTCATGTAACTTCCTTTAAATTATTTTTTTAATCTCTAATATTGTAATAACCAATTATATGATATATTAGGGCTATAGAAAGAAGTTACCTATCTTGAATTTAGCCAGAACTAAAATTTCTGATAATCCATTGTGATACATCTCATCTTACTCTATGAAACCTTCTATATAGCTATTTGAGGAGAGAACATCAATTCATGTTGTCTAAATTAATGATGATATAAATTTTATTTTGTAAAAATATGGTAATACTACTATTTTATATCTAATTCTTTGTACTCTTATTCAACATCGTCATTTTTACATTTTTTCAGAATCTATCACCATAAACTCCTCTGTCTCATTTATTATAATGATTCCATTTTTTCATAATCTTTTTAAAAAATTGTGAGTTTTCCTTCCATGTGTTCTATCGCATACCCCACTATCTCATTTGATGTATCATATGTTTTAGCTTTGATATTAGTGTTTCTATAATTTTTGACTCACATTTTTCATTCATGGTGTCTTCTTCTCGAGGTACCTCTTTTGATCTATTAAAATCATTTTAATTAATCCGATGATATCTATATACATCATTAAAAATAGAAATAAATCTAGGGATGAGTGGATTATCAATGTATGGTTATGTTTGTGGGCCACAAACATCATCCCTTTGGATTCTCTCCTAGAGTTGATAAATTTGATTTTAAAGATCCACAACATCAATGGAAAATTGGACGTGTTCATGAATAATGTAGTTTTTACCATCCATTAGAACACAATAATACAGAATCTCATAATAAATTAAAAAAAATCTCAAATAGAAAGTGATGATAACATTTTTCTTGTTTTTTCAAAATATGGTATTCTATGAAGTTTAACTATATAAAAAAGAAAAAAAATATTAAGTCACATAAGGTGTCATTAAATATTGTGAGTTAATATGTTTAAAATTTTATTAACATGATATAAATGAACATAAAAAACAACAACATAGTATAGTAAATTCATGTACTAAGGATGAACCCACTGGGAGAAAGAATTATAAAATGGGAACTCAATAAAATAGTAAATTCAAATGATCTAATAAAAATGATTCCCAAAAATAATTTAAAGAAAAAATGGATGATGTAATTTTTCAGAAATATTTTTACCCACACATTCTCATCCATAATTATCATATCTTTTGAGATTAATATTCATTACATAACATAATGAACCATGTTAAATTCATTTAGGTTTAGTGAACATGGAAATGTGGTTATCTAAAATGGTTAATAATTTAATGACATCATTTACTAAAAATATCATTAAAACAAGTTCCCTTATTATAAATATAATACATAATACATTTATTAATGACCTAGGGAAAAGGAAACATAAGAAAGGGTTTAATTATATTCTTAGTAAATGTTTACAAGGGAGACATAAATGATCACTGGATTATAACAAGGGCATTATGTTATGAGAACATTACCACAATATTTGAAATTAAAACCCTAAATATCATATCTCACAATATTGAGTCATGTATTAAATCTTTATATTTAAAATGATATGAATCATAAGGAAATCAGAAAACATAAGCAATAACATAATAACAATATAATAATACATTTATTTTTTGAATATAAATAAGATTATAACATTATAAACATGTATAAATTGAAATAGGATCATTAATTAAGATATATAAATGAAATCCACCCCTCCCAAAAACATATGATCTTGAAACTAGTTCAATTTATAATATTATAGACATGAAATCTACGACCACACATAAACTTATATATATGAAATCTTGGTCCATGCATAATCATATGAAGAAAAAAAATCCAGGTGCGTGTATAAATTTTTTTACCTATAATATAGTTCACAGATAATATATTTTTAAAATTCATTATTCATAATTACCTAATTCATTGAATGAATATAACTCACCAAACACTAAAATAAATATAATTTATTAATATAAATTTTATAAGATCATAAATCATAATATTGTAAGATAACCCATGGAAAATAAATGTGTTTTATAAAAATAACATCATTTTTATCATAATATACTATAATAAATTATATTTATAGTCTCATTATATCATATCCATGGTAATGAATACTAAAATTAAAATTATATTATCATTGACAAAAAAATTCATTTAAAGGATCACAAGAAAATTTCTCGATGATAATATTATATTCAAATGTAAATAAACATTTTTTTAAAAAAAAAATATCAACTAATTATTATATCATTTTGTTTGAAAATAGAATTTGAATAATGTAATGAATGATACAAATCATTTATCTATGGTGGTGGAGGGAAATTCCATCCATGTTGTATACATTAAAATAAATCATTCATTTCCCACCTCTTTAGAAAAATAAACAATGTACCATGATTGGAGAATGAACCTAAGATTAATTTTAAGCCATTTTGTAATAATTATAAAATTATTAAAAATTAAACTAAAAATCATAGAAAATGTTTAATAACATTCATGAAAAAATTGTAAAAAATGGAAATGGAAGAATTTATTTTGGCTTAATAAAAAGAATTTTTGTTTTTGTTTATAATATTTAATTCATTCCCTTGAGTAATTAATGTGATAATAATGAATGGAATAATTTTATTATAAATAAATAATAATATGAGAATAAAATTCATTATTTTCTTGATTGTTATATAATAATATTTTATTGTCTGAATATTAATAAAAAATAATCCTGATAAACTATGTGATTGTAACAAAAAAACCCTTACCTATATGGTAACCATTCAATATAAAAAAAATGAATGAATAACATCAAATGAAAAAATAAATTTCAGGATAATAGTGATATTCATGATGTTAAATTTCAATATGTATTTATAAACACCTCAGAAAGGATATGAGAAGAATAACATAAAAGGTGTCCCAAATAAAAAAATTTGATACAATAAAATTTTACCTCAAGTTTGAAATTATTCAGAAGCCCTATATCCTTTGGTATAATAAATTTAAATTTATTATAAATATATAAGATAATCATTTAAAACATTTAATTTCATATATGATCCATTTTTTACATTTCAATACCCATTGATTAATAATCCCTGATTCTATTCATAATTATTGGGTGTAAATTATTTTTTTATTTCAAAAGAATCTTTTTTCAGTAATCGTGTTCCCTTTACATTGATCATTTTCAATAAACTCAAATATTTTAACTATGGTATAAAAATAATACATATTCATAATATATATATATTTATATTTATATTAAAACATAAATATTTGATATAGAAAAATGAATTACACCATTCAGGGAGTAGCTAGGGTGCACGTAAACTTGAGTGATGTTTTCATTTTACAATGGATAGAGACAAAGATAGAAAAATAATATTTATCCACTATATGATCATAATTATGTAATATATATCAAATATATTTACTACATCCATTCTTAGTACCATCCATTTAAAATTGAAAAGAAGACAAATCACAACGTTTCATGGAGGCGATAGTTAATATGTATGCATGAGCAATGCTAGATTTTTCTAATGGTTTGGATGGTAAGAAGGTTGATATGATATTGTAATTATAGAAATATCATTATTTAATATATATCATATAAAAACATTAAACCCATCATTATATAAATCCGTGAAATATGGTGATGCTAAATTAATTTCATTACTACCTGGATCTATAAAGTAGTACGTATGCACAAGAGAAACATTCACATCCAATTTGATAGAAATGGGTGAGTAATGTTTTTTTTCATAATCAAAATAAAATTAATGTATAATTAGGATATATATTTTCCAATCTTATTATCAGTAAAATAGATTTATAAGAGGTAAAATAATATTTAAAAATAATGTGATTAGTTAAGGCGATTACATGTACTTTGATACTACAACATTAGATATTATATTAAGGAAACTAAGGTTAGACTTTTTGGAAGAAAAGAATATCTAAATTATGGATAATGTAATTCCTAATTACATTTATTGATGAACTTTTGAATTATTTTTTGTTTCCTATTTTTTTAAGTATTAATTCCAAGAAAAAATTAGTAGGATACCAATAATGGTGAGGTGAGGGATATTCTATAATATTTATTTATTAATCCTCTTGTTTTTTTGATTTTGTTGGGTATTTACTTGTCCTGTAATGGGGTTCCATTATATGTAATCATAACCTGGTAGATTCCATTAAATGTTTCACAATGTGAATGGTTACACTCCGTATACATCTTACACGATGTCTAATAATTAAAAAAATTAATGAAAGGAAACATGTTTTTTGGTTTAAGTGGTAGTTGAAAACTACACTATGTGTAATTTGGTTATATTCTATATAAAATCCAATGTTTTTTCTCATGTCTATTCTATTGAAATTATCATATCATTCAAACATGATTCATTGATTTCAACCTATAGGGTATTCATATGTGATTTTGGAGATAACTGATCCCTCTAGACTATTTGAATGATGTTTGGTCATCATGTTATTTTTGGTACATCTCTATGGGTAATTGGTCTTTTTTCTGTTTCTCTTTTTTCCCCCATGGGGTTTGATTGATCATATTGGGACTTATAGAACTAAACTCTATGTTTTAAATCTTCAATCTAGGTTGAGTTCATAGATATTATATGCCTTCTTCCTTCATTTGAAAGTCCCATTGTGGGAGTTTTCATTCCTTAAAAAGGTATGTGGTTCTATTTAATACTTTATAATTGATTTAACTATGAAATTTTTGTTTGTTAAAATATCATTAAATTAACTTATTAATACCCAAGCCCATGTGAATTGGTATTTAAATTGATTTGGCATGGATTTTGTGAAAAATCCCAATTCCAATAGAAATGGAAATTGGACTGTAATTTGAATTTGTGGGAATTTAAAAAATTATTTGAGAATTTATTCATTTCAAAACATATTATATTGATATAATTAAAAAACCTAGGTTTTTTATTGAATAGTAATGAATTTATGAATACCCATGTTTTGGTTTTCAAAGTCAATCAGAGTTTTGAAAAGGAAAATTGGGAAATTTTTTTGAATAATAATTTATTATAAATGAGATGACTTTGCATTTTCTTATTAATTTATTGATAGAATTTGAGATTAGGTTTTTAGTGGGGTAATTTCTATAGGAATTATAGGATTCTAATTCCCTAGTAATGTATTGATGTTTACAACACTATTAAAAACCTAGTTATATTGATCTTGTCCCTAATTGGATGTATATGATTCTTATTTATCTTAATCCTAATCTACATGTCTGAAAATACTTCCATGATCAATTATATGAGATGTGAAAAGATAAAATTTATTAAGAACCAACTTTTATGTTTATCTCACACCAAAGGGTATCTATTAGGAATTTATAGATTTTCTTCTATAGGATCTGGAAAGATGGAAAGCACATCTTGGAGGAGGTTTATGTTCATTGTCTCTTAGGACTTGGAATGAAATGTCCTTTGGGATATTGATTTTTCATTATCAAACATTGAGTAATTTTATTACATACTATATGTGTATTTGGTATACCTATTCGGTTTCTGGTATTTTCTCTTGTTGATGTTTTTAGCATAGTAATATATATATCTTTATGTTCCACTATTTTGTAGAAATTTAATTCCTACTTTTATATTATTTGTTTCTACGTATTAGTCTCCAACCTATAGGGATCAAGAATTACATTCAAGCTATATTGAGATCGACTCAGTTTTTAGGGAACCAAGGTATCATGGATTGTCCATGAAAAAGTGGTATCAAAGGTGCAATTTTAGAATCATTCATTGATGCCCATATGAAGTTTTGAATATCATGGCGAGACATAGGAGTTGGTTGTGAATGAGTGATGGGCCACATATCATTGTAATGAGATTTACGTCACTAAAGGTGGTTGAAGAAAGGTGTATTTTGGAATTATTATTGTCTTTTCCCCTCCATTTACATGGACAGGTTGAAATCAAAAACCTGATATTTTTATGATGCGAATAATTACCATGTCTCTATTGTTTCAGTGAGGATCTATGTAACCTTATGTCATCTTCAATGGTTTTTGGTGATGTTGATTAGAATCATCCCTCCTAGAAGAAATGTGAATGGAAGAAGCTTCTAATGAATAATAATACAAAAATACTATAATGGACTAAACTCTATTTAATGTTATTTTGCATTTTGTCCCAACTCTAGGACAAGATCCTAGACCTATTCTAATTTAGTATCCACTTTTGAAACCTTATAGGGACAAATTATATAGTTTTAGTCATGAGATACTTCACCAAAATTAACCATATGTTTAGGGTCCTAATGATCCTCCACATTATCCATATTGGTTGAGCAATATTTATCATCTTATTATGATCATTGAAACAATGAGTCAACTAAGGTGAAATGTGCCACGTTCAATATGAAATGGCATAAAATAAGATGGTGGGACTTGATTTTTATGATGAATAATCTTGGGGACTAATCATTGAAGGACATCAAGGTACACTTCACTATCTTGTTCTATCAAGAATATAAGTAGGTAGCAAAGGCAATAGTTTTTTTCAAACTCGAGAAGGCTAATAAAATCATTAAAGAGAATGAAAATTTATTTATTTATATTTTTTGGGTTTCACCTGAGATTATATCAAATGATAATATTAATACTTTATTATCATTGATGGGATATTGATATGATATTCTTTATTCTGTTTTCCTGTTGAAGCACTACATTGATACTGGTGTTCCCGATTGGGTGTTGATCGTCAAACCTAATTCGGAAAGTATTTGAGGTTTAATGTGAGTTCCATATTATTGAAAAGGTAGTTTTATGAGATCCCATAAAGGTAAGAGACATTGTGATGAGTATAATGGTGGATTTCAATTGCAGGGTTTATCTAGACCTCAAGTACTTCCTTAAAGAGGCCCTATGACTTTCTTCCATTATGGAAGGGCATAACATTTAAAATGTATTTTTATGGAGGATTACTAGACTTTTTGTTCTTATGGTCGTGTATGACACTTTAAGAAATTATATTATTTATTTTTATGCCCCACATAGTGGAATAAGCTCATCAGAAAAGAAAATTAGTATGGTTCAATCAGTTGTTTCGAGATCTGATGAATTCGAGGAAAATTAATCTATAATGAAGCTTCTTCAGACAATGTAATAATAAAAAGAGGTAGATAATATGGGATATGAAACTATGAGAGGTACCATTTTAATAGAATCATCTTTAGAGACTGATTTATTTGACACTAGTATATCTCGCTTGTTTATATCATCTCATATTTGGAATCTGATGTATCTTCCTCTGGATATTTTGTTTTATGTGATGGATTTTACTACACCCAAGGAATAATTATATATTTGGGTAATTGTAGTAGTTCCTGAGATTTCTTATTATCATATACTGTTATTTCATGGTATTTTATGGTTCTCAACATGAAACCTCCTGATTTCACTTTTTGGAGGGATTAACTTATTTCTAATACAGCTGGATTTTTGTGTTATCATTGATGGGTATAATTTATAGAACATCGTGGGGTAAGATGTGTCTTTCAGGTATAATGAGACCAGATATTTATTAGATCAATACATTCTTATCTTGAGTTATGTAAACTTATAATACTGTTTACTATTGATATTGATTGGGAATCATTTTTGGTAGTGATCTCCCAACATTTTCATCAATTTTTCATATTATTTTTCCTTTTGAATGCTCTAGTTTTCCACTCCAATAAGAGGTAGTGTGTTTTAATTGATTTTGTGAATGGTACACAATCTGTTTCTATTTGTTTATCACATGGAACTAGATTAAATGATAGATTTGAAGAATCAATTTGATGATTTGATAGAGAAAGGATTTATATGCCTGAGATTTTCACTATGGGTGGTTCCTATTAAATTTTCTATGAATGTTGATAGAAAACATTTCATATGTGTTGATTACCAAAAACTCATCTGAGTAATAGTAAATAACAAGTAAATTTTTCCATGAATTAAGGATTTGTTTAACCAATTGAAAGGGTTAACATGGTTGTAGAATATTTATCTGTGATTTGGTTATTATCGACGGAGGATAAATGACTCTTACGTTAAAAAATCATCGTCTAGAAAGGGTATGGGCATTATGAGTAATGTTTCAGGCCTTTTGGTCAAACCAAATCTTCTTCAATATTTAACAAATTTTTAAATGGTATTTTTCATGGTTATAGTGATATAGTAGTGGGGGTATTTCTGGAAAAAATATTTGTTTATTCTTGGATTGAGGAAAATCATGTTATTTATTTGAGAGTAGTTCTATAATTGTTGAGAAATCATTAAATTAAAAAAAATTACCAAAATGTGGTTTTTGGATTCAGTATGGGATGTTTTTAGGACATAAGGTCTCATAACATTGTATTTCAGTTGTTCCTAAGAAGATGAATGCTTTAAATCCATTTGATAAATTACATAAATTTTTATATACTTAGAGCTTATTGGTTTAGTGGGATATTATCATCAGTCTATAAAATATTTATTGACTTTTTATTATCCAATAACTTATCTAAATCAGAAGTGGAAAAAGTTTTTTTGGATAAGAAATATTAGAGTTATTTTGTTTACCTAAAATTTCTTTTGAGTTTTTTTACTATTGTTAACTCCTCCACAGGACAGGAAATGCTATGTGGGATTATATGGTTCATCAGGTTCGTGTTTGGGATGTTTTGTGTGTAGGGTGATCAAATCATTTTCTTTGGATTTGGGATGCTTTGGCCACAAAAGAATAATTAGCTGACCCATGACCTTGAACATGTAGTTGTGATGAATTCACATAAGTGTTTGTGTAATTATGTTTTCATAGAAAGGATTTCTATGTATTCCAAACACAATATCATAAGTTATATTTTCTCCCAAATATTTTATAATCTCTTCCATAGGTATTGGGTGGAGTACCTATTGTAATTTGATTTTGACGTCATCTATTCCATGAAAAATGGAATTTTATTAGTGGTGTGTTGTGTTTGAAAACTCTATTCCATGAAGTGAATGAATCCTCAAAAGAGTTGAATTGATGGACCATTCTTCAAATATTCATATTAGATTTTTGAAAATAGGGTTATGATGTTGTCTTGAATAGTGTTCAGTTGTCCTATGATCTTCATAAGATGGTTCTTTAGTCACAACATCATTATAATGAATTCCATATATTTTGATTCTCTCTTTATGGTTGGTAGACTATTTCTGAGTGTTCATTCTCCATAAAGGGTATTCAATTTTTGGGAATTGATTTGTAGTGTCATTTCCAATGAAAAAAATATTTAGTAGAGTATTTTCATGTTTCCTATTAAAATGTATACCCATGATCCACAAAGATATTTTACCAAATATAGAAATTATTCTAGTGGAAGGGAATGAGAAGAGACAATACTGACATAGTTTTATATATCTATACTTTCTAATAGGTCAAGGATGACCATGAGAATCTTATGGGTATTCTTTAGTGACTTCCAATTCTGACACGGCAGTGGGATGATATTTCTTTTAACTTGGTGGTTGGGTTTTTTATACCCATTTAAAGAGTAATATGATATGGGTTTTTATATATAAGATGAAACATTTTTCTCACATTATTTCATTCATGACATAACCACTGTTGAAGAGTTGGGTAATATCTATGTGAGATATATTGTGCTTTGGAAAAGTGTTCCATCTGTTGTAGTCTCTGATATAGATCCCGATTTTACATCAAATTTTTTGTGAGGACATTAGCAGGAAATGTGATCTTTGGCCTTTATGAGTATAGAAAACAATTTTCATATGGATGTCCAGAAAAAGGGGACAATCAAGATTATGGAGGATATGATTTTTACCTATACCCTTGAATATGGTGGATATTGGGATGATCAATTGGGTCTGTTTGAGTTTCCCTATTAAAAAGTTACTATTATACAAAAAATGTTCCCTTTTGAGGAATTTTATTGAGGGATATGTAATTATATATTGTTTTGGTCAGATATTGTTGAAAAATCCTTTGTTGTATTGGTCTTTATTGAGGATATTTCAACCAATCTTATGTTGTTATTCATAAGATCTTGACGACAGAGAGCTACTATAAATCTTATACTGATCTTCATCATATACCATTGGATTCTTTAATTGGTGACCATGAGTTATTGAATGCTTCACAAAAATTAGGTCATCGATGGCTCGGGAAGTTATGGAAGATCTCTCCTCATTTTGTTGGGCCATTTGTCGTCCTTTAGTATGTTCGGATAGTGGATAACCATTTAGAACTTCCATCATTGTTGATGTAGATAAATATTGTGTTCCATGTATATCAACTAACTAAAATATTTCTAGGCCTACTCTTCTATTATGCTGAGAGTATATTAATGTTGATCTTTATTTATCTATGATTGATAATCCATTCTGAGTTGGTGAATCTTGGAACAAGTTACTTATAGGGAGGAAGATACCTTTAGTTCAGATTTTATAGAATCTAGGTTTTAATTCTTGTGAGACTTGGGCATGTGAGGAAGTTATGAAAGAGCAGTGGCCTCACCTTTTTTATATGGAAGCATCTTAACATTTATTCTAGGGATATGTACCCTATTACAACTCATTCAGGTTTGTTTTAACCCTGTGTTATTTTCCTTTCTATTTAGTTAGGTATTATCAGGATGGAATTTTGATGATACATTTAATGTGAAGCCATGGATCTATTTGATTTTTGAGCATTATAACCTATATTTTTTATAGCCTTGTAGTGGTTTACACATCATGTAATGGGGTTATGTGATGTATAATCATCACCTAGAATATTTCATGAAAAGGTTACACAACATTAAATGTTACACATTGTGTACAGCTTATACATAGTTTAATAAAAAACGATTTTTAATAAATTTGGAATTATTTTTTTTCATATGCGGGGCTTGAAAATTACACAACGTGTATTTGGGTTACACACTATGTAAAATCCAATTTATTGGTTTTAATTAATATTTTTGGATGAAATAATCATTTCAACCTTTCATTTATCCTTTTTCGTTACATAGAGGCTATTACTATGTGATTTTCGAGATCTCAAATCCCTCCTGATATTCTATTCTGTGATTATTCATCATCTGGTTTACTGTACATATATCTAGTTAATAGGTATTCTTGACTTTTTTATCTTTATTTTACCTCTTGGAGTTTGATAGTATTTCTTGTGATTGGTAAATCGAAACTCATATTTGATGAATATTGATTTTATATTGAGTTTCTAGATCTTCTAAGACTTCATACTTCATCAACAAGTCCAATTATGAGAATTTTGATTTGGTGAAATTTGTTAGGGGTTCCATTTATTATTTTTCGGTTGAACTAACCTTGAATATGTTATTGTTAGGAATTAATTACAATTGATTTTTGAAAACTCAATTTGAAGTGAATTTTTATTGAAACTGATATGGGTGGGTTTTCTGGGAAACCTCCCCCCTTCAAATAGATTTAGCATTCATGTCATATTTTCAAATTTATAGTATTTATGAAAAGATATGATAATTGATTCTTGAGAAAATATATTAAACTAAAATTATTAAAACCTAATATTGTTTTCCTATTTAAATAAAGTGAATGGGGGAAACATCTACTTTTTAATGAGAATTTTTATTTTGAAAATGAAAAGTGGAAAAATTGATTTGTTATTGATGATTGATTTCAAATGAGATTAATTTCCATTTTTCAATTGATTTATTATAAATATGCTAACCGAGGAAGTTATTGGGTTATTTTGGATAAGAATTATAGTATGGGAATTCCCTACAAATAGATTAAATATTACAACTCAAAAAAACCTACCTCAGAAGATCTTATACTTGATAGGATATTGATGAGTCCTATTCAGACTCATCCTGATGGAGTCATGTGCACAAATTTCCATGAACATAGATATGATATGTTTCCCAATCCAAAAACATGAAACAATCAAAATAGAGTAATCATGACCTAGGTCCTTATTGTGATTATTTTTAAAATAAACACAATTGATTTTCAAACTAATTTACTCATTCATAGTAATTTATATAAATTGTTTAAAATAATGTTTTAATTTTATCCATTTTTATATATTTTTCATTATTCTGTAATGAAGCATATTTTTTTTAAGTATGAAAATCTAATTCCATTATTTTTTTTATTAAAATTGAATGCATGATTTTGGTTAATGGTTATAGAATTTTCTTATGAAATAATGGTGATACCCAACTCAATTTTATAGCCCACACCAAAACTTTTCCTTTTAGAATTGGTATATTTTATTTATCCAAGTTTATTCAAATGGAATTCATCTTTTTGTGGATATGGATTCTCTAGATGTTTTGGTTCTTGGACTGATGGTTCCTTTCAGATGTTGTGTTTTCCTTATCAGGTTTTCATTAATTGGTTGAAATACTATTTTTGTTTTTTAAATACCTATTTGGTTTATTATAACATCTCATATTATAGTTTGGGATCACTCTAATATGGATATTTAACTTATACTATTGTGTGGAGAATTTGTTCCCATTTTTATATTTTATGATTCTAGCTACTACTATAGAACTTGTAGCAAATAGGAAATCCCTTTAGGATATATCCAGATCTGCTCAGTTATTTGGGCGTTAGGGTATCTGGTTCAACTAATGAAAGATAAGGTAGTGGAGAAGATAATTTGGTTGGGGTTTCTCAATATATAATGATCAATATAATGTAATATAGTGAACGATGAGGATCTTTTTTATAATTATGGGAATGGACAATGTAGGGATTTCTGAAAAAAGAAAAAGAAAATAACGTTATTGTCTAAAAAATTTCTTTAAATGGATACTAATTCAATTCAAATGTAATTTAAGGTCAAAATACCCTTAAAGATAATAATATAAATGATATTATAGCAATTTTAAAATAATAACTTTTGGCTTAACCTCATGGTTGACCGATTTTAACCTTAATCACGATTAAATATTATTCACTATTAATGAGATATAATTTTATATTTAGGGTGAAAATTGGATCATAAATTAAAAAGGGCTGATATTTAGACCATATCTTATCCACCATGTCATATTTTATGATTTTTATTATTTTTAAATAATTTAATAATATATCATTTTTATAAAATATCATTAATGTCAATTTTCACATTATTCATATCATTTAAATTAAATGATTAGAAGAAAATTTTATTATTGGAAAATGAAAAATTATAAAATAAATAAAATGTTATATATTATAAATAATATTTGGGAACACTATTTTTCACTCAATTTATGTTACATTTATATTTGTTAATATAATTTATTGAATTTTTCTATAATTTGAATTAATAATATTTATAGTTTCTAAAGATTTTATGATAATTATTTAATCATTTTAAATTATAAATTAAATATTATCATGATGATAATTTAATTATTCTCAAAGAATCTATTAATATTAATTCATACTATTATTCTCTAATGAAAACTCAATAGAGATAATTAAAACCCAAAGAGATGCAATTTGTAACATTTATTACATTAAATATCATATAGGTCATTTTGTTTTTCATGTTTCCATTAATAAAATAATTATCATTAATAAGGTGAAATGGTTCTATGTAAATTATTAAAATAATAATTAATATGAAACATTATGGCATCATAATTAGTTTTAACCATGATTAACCAAATTTACACATTATGGAGGTGTGAATTTTTACCATAATTACGGTTCATAATACCTAAAAGTAAAAGGGGTCGATTTAGATAATTTGGAAGAACTAATTAAATTCATGGATTTTATTTTCCATGATATTATTTATTAAATGTTATAAATTAATTTTAAAAATAAGCGCTCAAAATATAATGAAAATTAGTTTATAGGAAAATACATTTTTAAGCATAAAACATGGTTTATTATTATCACATGAAACATAAAAATTATAAAATTAATGTTGAAATTTTTTATTTAAAATTTTACATAAAAATATCTGTTAAAATCAATCAACAATAATGATTACATTAATTTTTAAACATAAATAAAAAACAATGCACATATATAACCATACATTCTTTTATAATTTAGATTGTTCTATTCATACAAACCAATAAAATAACAAAACAATAACATTCATTCAATAATAATTTAATTGTATATCATGAGTTTTTAACATGAACTTGTGTGTAAAACTAGTTATCAAAAAAATAATGAAAAATATATTCTAAAATCTTAGGATGATATATTATGTCCCACCTAAAAATGAATTTCATCATATACATTAATTACTTCGACAAAACAAAATGACTATATCATTATTTTATTACATAATTATGTTCCTATGTTTCTTATTTTAATTTATTATTCCCCTTGAGAACATTTACCTTGTGATTAGTCATGTTTCCAAGATCATTATCTCCAAGATAGGTGTTTTTTATTTTCTATATCACTTAATAATTTTAATGCTTCAATGGTACAACCATTGCATTCATTACATGTTGTCGACCAGGATTGTGCTTCCACATGAGAGTTAAATTGAAGACATTGTGTAGTTGGAAGAGGATTAGTGGAAGAGACAATGGATAATATACCATTCATAAAAGATTAAGAATCATGAAAGGTAAAACACATCAGGGGATCATATTTCCATCATTTTCAAATCCCATTACGTCTTTAATTGTGAAATTTAAAAGAAAACATTTTCACCATCTTCAAATTCTAGATCATATCAATGATTGTTAGTATAAATTTTCTGTCATCTCTATGCTTTCTTAGTGTTTTTTTGAATGACTATAAAATTAAATTCCATTTCAATATCTACCTCTATTCTTAATAGATTTTATTCACAAACGTCATCCACGTAGGTCGGAGATATAAAATTCATTTCATAGAGTGGTTGATAAAGATCCATCTAAATTATTGGGTGAAATCTATTATTATAATAGAACTAGACCATAGAAAGGTATTGATCTTCAAAACCGTTTACATTTATAGAAAAATATCTCAACATATCCCATTTTTTTTGAATAGTTATCTCATATTGAAAATATTTAATAGGATAGTCTGTGGTACCAAAACATAACTCTAAATCTAGAACCGTTTTATGACTATTCCAAAAAATCATGGTATATATTATACTTTGTTCAGATATAATAGAATGTCCCACTCCATATAAAATTAATATTTCCTTAACATAAATTTTTTGAATCATTCTCAAGAATCAAAAATCTTTTGAGAGAAATTATGTGTATAGAATATGTATGAAAATTGAATACTAACAGTATATCATTGGGTCCATTAGAATTTTTAGGGAGCCTAATGATTAAATATGTGGTGGTGTTTTCCCAGTTCTATTCTAATATAGCTACTGGTTTCAATGCCTTATTAGAATTATATATCTTAGTATATATTTTCAAGGAAACCATTCGACAAGATAGATATTAAAAAATAGCTCTCTTCATGTTATCACACAAAAAATAATATTTCTAATCTCTATAAATCATTATATTTTGAGGAAGAATATTAAATGTTGAAATTTTATCCACATACAAAAAATATTTTTTAAAATTCAATTATGCATGGAATACATACACAATTCCAATACATTATGATTCCCTGAAAATCAATGTTAAACTCTGGAAAATTTCACACTATCTTTCATAGCTCTATATCGTCCTTGTATGCCTCTTTATTCACTAAATGGATAGATGGTTGAAATATCCATTTATTAGGATAATAATTCTCCGATTACATAATGATTTTGAAATCCATCCATTTAAAATAAAAAAATATTAGAACATTTCTCATACCTATCATGGATTTTTCTATAATTATTCTTTAGACTCGGAGAATCTAAAACATTATTTTCTTCAGAAGGTGTTTATGTATTGGTCTATTTGAATCTTTAATCAACTCAACCAATCTTCTCTATTTTATATTATACTCTTTTTGAGTAAATATATATAACAAAAATTTATATTAAACATATATATCACACTATTCTCCACAAATATATTTCATCAATATATTAAATGACAAAATTATCACAACTAACCACAAATCATGAGTTTGGTAATTTTTTCCTAAACCATTATTTGAAATAAGGCACAACCTACCACCATATCATTCATTATGATAACACATCCTAATCCATTCACTAATTAATCACTAACAATCCCAATACATTCTCCCATATAGGGTAACATAATTATATGGGTGTTGACTAACTATATCTTTTGTTCTATGATTTTTTTTCACATTCATTATCCCAATGAAACATGGGTCCCTTAAGATTTAACATAGTGAGTGGATTATATATTGATGATAAATTCTCCAAAAGTGTCGATAAAACCCATACAAATGTGGAAAACTATAAATCATGATCATAATGTTTGGGTTGGGCCACCTTTCAATAACTTTCTTCTTTTATGGATCTACTAATATACACTAATGTGAGATTATATGACACAATAATGAGACATTATAACTATAAAATTCACAAATTGTAAATTTTTCATAACACATATCCATCCCTATGGCCCTCAAAAAAATTCATAAATTACATTCATTCTCTTCGATCCTCTTTGAATACAAAATAACATTATTTACAATGTCTACCAAAAACTGGTCAAGGTAATCTCAAAATATTCTATTCAATAAATTCATTAATATAGAAAGGGTATTGGTAAGGCCAAATTACATGTTTATAAATTAATTTTGTATATACCTTATAGGGATTTATATTTTAGGTTTATCCTCCTTTTTAACCCTCATTTGATGATATCCAGAATAATGTTAAATCATGGTAATGTACTTCACACAGCATAGTAGACGAAAAAAGATAAAAATGGTTGATGATACTTATACTTGATGGTGATCAAGTTATATTATTTATAATTAATTTACAATCACATTAATCCGTATTATTTTGTAATAAAAATAATAAGTGAACGCCAAGGTGACACAATTGGACAAATGAATCCATTGTCTTGATATTCTTGGATTTTCCTTTTTATTTGATGCAACTAAATTATAGATATTCAATTTGGAATATTTGAAATACATGAATCAAAAATAATGAAATATATTGAAGAAAAAATTCATGATTTCATGGATGTCCATGAAACTCTTGTAAAAAGATATTAAAAAACTCCCATATAATCAGAATACTATGGATAATGAGTTTCTCCACAACCATCTACGATAATAACAAATTTTTAACACTAATAATTACACAAACAATTTACGTAATTTCATTCATAAGTAATTATATATCATCACATTGATATATGAACGTAGGTTATTTCAGAATATCAATCAGGAATTTCATTCCTTATTAATTGATGTGGTCATTATGTAATGAAATAAAATACATACCCAAAATAACCTCAAATTCAAACGAGGGTGAATAATGGGATTTCCATGAATAAAATAACTATAAAATTAATCAAGAGAATATTCATAGACATTATATGTTATCATTATACCACTACAGGTTTTCAATGCCAATTCAACATCCAATCGATGAGGTGGTGCCAAAATTTCTTCATAAAATTGTTTAGATTTTAATGTGTAGGTAGATCTAGAATAAAAATATTATAATTTATATTGTGGATTTTATCTATACTTTATACCACTTAGATATCATTATTCTTATGGATAATAATGATATAATGTGATATCACATCAACTCTCAGTTTAATAGGTTTCTGAGAATGATCATTATCATTAACAATTAGTTTTGATAATAGGTTACATAATGCACATAATCAATGTGTTTGAAACACTAAATTGTGGGTGTATCGCTATTTAGTACTTTTTCAGGGTTAATTTGTTTGGCTTCTCACTTCACATTCAATTAACATATGATTTTTTATGACCTTTCCTTCCACACATAAAACATTTATGAGTCCCATTGAGACTATTTTCTCTATCATTCCTTCCCGATGTCATGAAAAATGGAAGACTTGTCTTCTTCTCTATTTTTGTAACATCTCAAGTAAGTAATGAATAATAGATATTTTTATCTATGTCTATTAATGAATTAGATAGTATTTTAGAGGCTTAAAGTGAGAATAAATCCAATCTTAATCATGGAATACACTAATATTTTTAAAAGATTGTTTTACTGCCTTTTGATGGTAAACCATTTTTAAATCTATCTTTTGACAATATAATAAGCTATATTTTTCAAAATAAACTTATTCTTTATGATTGGGAAATTTAAATTTACTATTGATAAATTTCTGGTATATTTCTGATAATGTTCATTTTTTTATTGAATAATGAAAAATGTTTTATTTTAATTCAAAACCACTTTTTAATATAATTTATTTATATGATTAGATTATATTTTGAGTTGGTATTAAAGATAAATTAGAATATAATTTTTACCATTTAATCCAATTGTGGTCGTTGGAATTATTTTTACTTTGAAATTGGACTTAAACTAGTGTCAATCTTTTGATACTTACTGTTTCATAAAAACATGCTATTTTCTCTGATAGCGGGAATTAATTATTAAATTAATTAATGAAACTTATATGTTTTGAATTTTTTAAAATAGACATAATTTTTGAATTCGGAATATCCAATATTTCTTAGGGTGATGTTTTGGTTTTTTCTGGAAAACTTCAATTTTTGATTAATAGTGAAACCACTAAGTTGTACTTATAAAAACTGATTTTTCATTTAAATGAAATTTTACCACCTCTGTGGTTTTATTTTCAAAAATATTACATACATGGTTGTCATTAAGAATAAAAATTTGGTTCAATGGGATTAAAATAATTTTTCGGTGAATAGTAACTTTTATTTTTTTAATCAAGATTAGAGGTAATTAGTGTAATTTACGGTAAGAATATTTTTTTAATAATATTAGATGAGCTTGAAACATGTCCTAACCTTATTGGATGTGTCATGGCAGATAAAGACAATCCATGTGTCAACTTGGGGACCCCATGGATCCACTTTGGTAGGAAAATGACACTAATATCTTTTTATTTAATGTTAAAATAAAAATGACACAAACATGAGTTGTTTTACTAAACCAATTTTAAAATGGGGTAATATAAGTCATAATTTTGAATATAAATATTTACTAGATATATAAAAATATTTCCTACATAATAGTATTTTTTTATACTTTTTAGAAATTAAATAAATTAAATTATTTATGACACCATGATGATGCAACGATTACCTCATTATTTAACGATTTAAATAAAATGAAAATATAAAGTAAACTCTAAGACCTACAGTTGTAAAAAACCTATTGTATGTGTGTATTTAGAACCATTATCACCTTATCCTAGAATTATATAAATTTGGGACCTTTTAAATCCAAAACTCATTTTAAAATAAAGTAATATTTCTTTACTTTCCAAGAGTGCCCCTCCTCTCCTCTTATAAAAGTCCCCCACCTCTACCACCTTACCCACACTTTCAAGCCTTTGGCTCTGCCAAAAACTGCCCATTT
The DNA here is from genome assembly GCA_963277665.1 of Viscum album. NCBI lineage: Eukaryota > Viridiplantae > Streptophyta > Magnoliopsida > Santalales > Viscaceae > Viscum > Viscum album. The sequence goes on along the minus strand of OY728140.1, from coordinate 981,624,307 downwards.
TTTCTCTCCACATCCCTCTCTAACTCTTAGAAGCCTCACTTTTGGAAGAAGTCTTCCCAATGAAGCCTTTGAGCTCAAATCAAAAAGAGTTACCCGATTTAAAGGTAGTGTCTTCTCTTGTGTTCATATGTTTTATTTTGCTTCTCCAACCCCTAAACTCTTTTTATTCATTTATTTTGTAAAAACACCAGTATCTTCCATATACTAGGATGTTTTTATAAGAAGGATTCAAGCTACACATACACACACCTGCATCTAATGGTTAAATAACATACTATTTCCGTGGATGGTGAATTTCTGCCTCACGAAACGATGATTGTTCAACACTCATATATCACCTTAAAAGGTGCCATTTAAGATGTCAATAAATTTATATATTATATATAATAGGTTTATGTTTTACTTAATATTCTTTATGTTTCATTTATGGCATATTTTTTTGGTTACCATTATGTGTAAACATGATATCTTCATTTTAGGAAGTGCAGACTACTGCCCCCTCAAAGTGATTTGATTCGTCAATTCCATATGTGGGACGTATAAATGATGGAGTTAAAGTTATTATATATGACATTATACTGGAATTATAATACTATTATGTATCATTATGTTTTAATTGCATTAAATTATGATATAGAAATGAAATTAGTGTTCATGCGTACGTACGGCTTACCGTCTCCATGAACGGTGAATTTCATTTCTTATCCCCAAATGTATTGTACTATTATAAGTACATATATATAATGGATATATATGATTTATGTTACATCTAAATGATTAATATAATTCAGGAATTAAAATATACATATCTCTCATTTAGTTTTAATTCCATTAATATGACATAGAAATGAAAGTAGCGTTCATGTGTACGTACGGCTTACCGTCTCCATGAACGGTGCATTTCATTTCTTAACTCTAAATGATTATGTAATATTATAAATTCATGTATATACTGGATATATATGATATATATGTCATCTACATCATGAATATCATTCTTGAGATAATATATATTTGACTACGTGAACAACTTGTAAATACAAGAAGTTTATTTTTGACTCAAGTACCAATGATCGTTAAAATGACCATTATAAACTTAAATAATAACATAGTGTTCATGAAATGGTAAAAAATGATATAAAAAGAATAATTAACTTGAAATGGTTCTTAAGAAAGTAGAAATTAACTCATGTTTATTATTCCGGACATAAAAGAACGATCGAGTCAAGTCGGACATGAGTTAAGGGAAATTCTTAACCCAATTTCCATTCTTTGGGTTAATCTCCTACTTTCAAATTATGTCATGATATTGTTATACCCTATCTTGTATTTTTACTTTCCTTATGTTTACTTATAGTGAATACACATAATAGATCTATTTTATTTAACAAATGATCATTTAAAGGGAATCCGTCTCAATCTCCTTTCATTGAGGCATATTTTGTTTTATACACTACTGTCTTTTATATGGTGTATAAACCCCTTTGACTTTTTAGGTTTACTCAAACGAAATATTTTTTATACGAAGCATTTACTAAACAAAAAAAGTGAATGTTTTTTTTGTCGTATGTATATGGCGACAACGACTTCCCCACCGCTGTGACCATTAGTTGACTTTCGGCTTCCTCTACAAGCCATACTTTTTTTAAAGAAAAATAAATAACATGTTTTACTTTTCTTTTATTTTGGTATTGAAAATGGTTTCATAATGTTTTTATAACAATGTGTTGTATTGATATCTTGTGATTTAAAGGTGGAAATGTTATGTTTCCTCTATGCATGTTTTATGTGATACAATTATGTTGTGGTTCTTGGAAATTATTATGAAGACGGGTGGTTCTGTGATAAACTAAGGGCGGGTGAGCCCAATATAGCTCTCTGATGCATTGGGCAACGCGAATGAGTGAAACTTTAAGGATTCTCCAAAGAGATTTAGGGAATATACTGTGACTGGTATTCCAAACGTAACCAAGAGGGTTACTCTCTATGTAAGAATGTTATGAATGCCTTAAGTTACCTTTATGTCTTATGATTTCTATGATTTATTCATGATTTTATGAGGTATGTTAAAGTTCCTATGATTTATTGGTAAAGTATGATTTCATTCTTATGTATATATGAACTCTTGTTTCATTTCCATATTTTTATAACCCTTACTGTTCTTTTTATACTCATCCAAGGTTTTTGAAATGTTTTTCACAGGTCAAGGGAAAGGTACATGATATGATGATAGTGACAAGGAAGTGTCATGAAAGAATCCATGTTTTATTTTAAATATGTTTTCGTTGATGGGAAAAATGAATACTATTTTTTATGGAACCACATTTCTCAAATGTGGAATGTCATACATGTTTTATGATCTAATTTTCTAAAACTCTAAACCTGAAAAGATCCTCAATTTGAATTATTCATTTTATTCATTATTAAGTATGGTTTAAGGTCGGGGCCTTATAGTTGGTATCAGAGGTCGGTTTAGATATCTTTAGGATTTAGAATTATATTAAATAATTATCCAAAAATAGTTTTTTAATGGTCAAATAGAAATGATATAGCATTTGAAGATTACCATGTTGCTTCGCCTAAGATATTTATATGTTAATAATGGTTGTTTCATAGAGGAAACAGAACATATTTTCTGGGAAGGCATATAGAGGGAAATGACATTTCAAATCAGTATCCTGAGATGGTCATAATCAGAACTAAACAGTTTGTTGTAGTGATGGCTCAGTTGACTCAGGTGAAAAATGTTGGTTGTTTTTATTGATGATATTTTGGTGTTTTCTAAAAGTAAATAGGATCATGAATTACATTTAAGGGTTATTTTTCATACCTTGATAGAAAAGAAATTGTATGGTAAATTCAGAAAGTGTGATTTTTGGTTGCAACAAATTTCTTTCCTTGGTCATATTGTTTCTAAAGATGGGATAACTGTTGATCCTACAAAAACAAAGGTTGTTAAAGAATGGCCAAGACCCACAAATTTTACTGAGATTCATATCTTGCTTGGTTTGGAATGCTATTAACGAAGGTTTGTTAGAAAGTTTTCATGGTTATCTAGTCCAATGACGAAACTAACTCGGAAGGGTGTTAAAATTATCTGGACAAATGAATTTGATGATTATTTTCAGGAACTGAAAAAAAGATTGGTGAATGCTCCAGCTTTGGCACTACTTTTCTCGGAATGGTGAGTTTGTTATACAAAGTGATGCTTCACTGAAAGGACTTGTTTGCGTCCTAATGAAGAATGATCAGGTAATTGCTTATTCTTCACAACAGTTGAAAACTCTTGAGGTAAATTACATACACATGATTTGGAATTAGCTGCTATTGTTTTGGCTTTAAAATTTTGGAGGAATCATTTGTATGGAGTAAAATGTGAAATATATACTGATCACAAAAGTTTAAAGTATATATTCACTCATAAAGAGTTGAACATGAGACAGAGGAGATGGCTAGAATTAATCAAGGATTATGATTGTACAATTCATTACCATCCGGGAAAATCAAATAAAGTGGCTGATGCTTTGAGTTGGAAGAGTACTTCTTCATTAATCGTGATACTTTTGGAACGATATCCTTTGGTTTTTGATTTGATGAACTTTGACATAGAAGTTTTTGGTGCAGGAAGTTCTTCTATTTTGTTTTAGGTATCAGTGAGATCATCTCAATCAGACAAAATCAAGCAAACACAGATGCAAGATAGTGAGTTGCAGAAAAATGTAGAGCTGGTTCAGAAGGGTAAGTTGCATGAATTCAACATTGATAATGATTGTGTTTTGAGATTTGGGAAGAGATTATGTGTGCTGTGTGATTCACAGTTGAAGAGAGAGTTGTTATTTGAAGTTCATAGTTCTCCGTTTTCAGTTCATCCAGGCAGTACTATGGTGTACAGAGATCTATGGGAGTATTAATGGTGGGATGGAATGAAAAGAGATATTGCTGATTATATGATGAAGTGATTGACATGTCAACAGGTTAAAGTAGAGCGGCAGTTACCGAAATGGATGCTTCAGCCTTTACCAGTGCCAGAGTGGAAATGGTATAATATATCCATGGACTTTGTTGTTGGATTACCATTGACATCTCGAGGTAATAATGAAATCTGGGTTATTGTTGATCGCTTGACCAAATCTGCTCATTTCCTTGCTATACAAGATACTTTTTCCCTATATCAACTTTCCCATTTGTATCTTAAAGAGATAGTCAGGTTACATGGAGTTCTTCTCTCCATTATATCTAACTTTGATCCCAGGTTCACTTATAACTTTTGGAAAGGCCTTCAGAAGTCGTTGGGTACTGAATTAAAATTTAGAACAACTTTTCATCCTCAATCAGATGGGCAGTCAGAAAGAACGATTTAGACTTTGGAAGATATGCAACGTGCTTGTTCTATGAATTATCAAGGATGTTGGGACCAACATATTTCTTTGGTTGAGTTTTCTTATAATAATAGTTTTCATTCCAGTATACAGATAGCACAATATCAGGCATTATATGGGAAGCGGTGTCGAAATCCAGCTTTCTTGGATGAAGTGGGTGAATAGAAGTTGAGGGGACCAGAATTGGTAGAAGAGTTGGCAGAAAAAGTTCAGCTGATACAGAAACACATGAAAACAGCTCAGAGCATGTAGAAGAGTTATGCGGACAACAGGAGGAAGGATCTCTCTTTTGAGGTAGGTGATCATGTTTTTCTCAAAATCTCACCATGGAAAAGTGTGATGTGATTTGTTAAGAAAGGAAAGTTGAGTCCAAGGTTCATTGGACCATATGAAAGTTTATAGAGAGTTAGATTAGTTGCATACAGAGTGGATTTACCTCCGAGTTTATCTCAGGTACACAATGTTTTTCATGTTTCGATGTTGAGAAAGTATATGCCAGATCCATCTTCTGTTTTGAGTCCAGAGGTAGTTTAGCTAGAAGAGAACCTATCTTATGAAGAACAACCGGTCCAAATTCTCGAACACAGGGAGCATGTGTTACGAAATAAGGTGATTCATCAGGTAAACGTTTTGTGTAAAAACCACATGATTGAAGAGGCAACATGGGAATCTAAAAATGCAATGAGGGATAAATACACCCAATTATTCGATAAGTAATTGAATTGCAGGGACACAATTTTTTAAAGGGGGGAAGGATGTAACATCCCATATCAGTAATGAATAATAGATATTTTTATCTATGTATATTAATGAATTAGATTGTGTTTTAGAGGCTTAAAATGAGAATAAATCCTATCTTAAGCATGGAATACAATAATATTTTTAAAAGATTGTTTTACTGCCTTTTGATGGAAAACCATTTTTAAATCTATCTTTTGACAATTTTATAAGCAATATTTTTCAAAATAAACTTATTTTTTATGATCGGGACATTAAAATTTACTTTGGATAAATTTATAGTATTTTTCTGATAATGTTCATTTTTTTAATGAATAGTGAAAAAATGTTGTTTTTTAATTCAAAAACTCTTTTTAATCTAATTTATTTATATGATTAGATTATATTTTTAATTGGTTTTAAAGATCATTTAGAATATATTTTTACCGTTTAATCCAATAGTGGTCGTTGGAATTAATTTCACTTTGAAATTGGACTTAAACTAGTGCCAATCTTTTGATACTTATTGTTTCATAAAAACACGCTATTTTCTCTGACAGCGGGAATTAATGATTAAATTAATTAATGCAACTTATATGTTTTGAATTTTTTAAAATAGACATCATTTTTTAATTTGGAATATCAAATATATATTAAGGTGAAGTTTTGGTTTTTTTCTGGAAAACTTCAATTTTTGATGAATAGTAAAACCAGTAAGTGGTTCTTATAAAAACTAATTTTTCGTTTAAATGAAATTTTCCCACCTATGTGGTTTTAATTTCAAAAATATGACATACATGGTTGTAATTGAGAAGTAAAATGAGGTTCAATGGGATTAAAATTTTTTTGGTGAATAGTAACTTTTTAGTTTTTAATCGCGATTAGATGTAATTAGTGTAATTTAAGGTAAGAATAATGTTTTAATAATATGAGATTAACTTGACACGTACCCTAGCCTTATTTTATGTGTCATGGCCGACCCATAAAATCCATTGGTCAACTTGGGGACCCCATGGAGCCACTTTGGTAGGAAAATGACATTAATATCTTTTTATTAAATGTTAAAATAAAAATGACACAAACATGAGTTTTTTTACTAAACCAATTTATAAATGGGGTTATACAAGTCATAATTTTGAATATAAGTATTTATTATAAATATAAAACTATTTCCTACATTATAGTATTTTGTTTATATTTTTTATACATTATATAAATTTAATTATTTATGACACCATGATGATGCAGCGATTACCTCATTATTTAACGATTTATATAAAATGAAAATATAAAGTAAACTCTAATACCTAAACTTGTCAAAAACCTATTGGATGGGTGGATTTAGAACCCTTATCACCTTATCCTCGAATTATATAATTGTGGGGCTTTTTAAATCCGAATCTCATTTTAAAATAAAGTAACATTTCTTTACTTTCCAAGAGTGCCCCTCCTCTCCTCTTATAAAACACCCCCACCTCTACCACCTTACCCACACTTCCAAAGCCTTTGACTCGTCCAACCCCTGCCTATTTTGTCTCTCCACATCCCTATCTAACTCTTAGAATCCTCACATTGGGAAGAAGTCTTCCCAAGGAAGCCTTTGAGCTTAAATCAAAAAGTGTTACCCGATTTAAAGGTACTGTCTTCTCTTGTGTTCTTATGTTTTATTTTTCTTATCCAATCCCATAAACTCTTTTTATTAATTTCTTTTGTAACAAAACCAGTATCTTAAATATACTAGGATGTTGTTATAAGAAGTATTCAAGCATCACTTACACACACCTACATATAATGGTTAAAGAACATAATGTTTCCGTGGATGGTGAATTTCTGCCTCACGAAACGATGGTTGTTCAACACTCATATATCACCTTGAAAGGTGGCCATTAAGATGTCACTATATTTATATATTATATATAATATGTTTATGTTTTACTTAATATTCTGAATTTTTCATTTATGGCATATCTTTATGGTTACCATTATGAGTAAACGCGATATCTTCATTTTAGGAAGTGCGGACTACCGCCCCCTCAAAGTGATTTGATTCGTTAATACCATATGTGGGACGTATAAAGGATGGAGTTAAAGTTATTATATATGAAATTATACTGGAATTATAATACTATTATTTATAATTATTTTTTAATTCCATTAAAGTATGAGATAGAAATGAAAGTAGTGTTCATGCGTACGTACGGATTACCGTCTCCATGAACGGTGCATTTCATTTCTTATCCCCAAATGTAATGTACTATTATAAGTACATATATATAATGGATATATATGATTTATGTTAAATATAAATGATGAATATAATTATGGAATTAAAATATTCATATATCTTATTTATTTTTAATTCCATTAATATTACATAAAATGAAAGTAGCGTTCATGCGTACGTACAGCTTACCGTCTCCATGAACAATGCATTTCATTTATTACCTCTAAATGATTATTCAATATTACAAATGCATGTATATACTGGATATATATGATATATATGGAATCTACATCATGAATATTATTCTTGAGATAATATATATTTGACTACGTGAACAACTTGTAAATATAAGAAGTTTATTTTTGACTTAAGTACCAATGATCGTTAAAACGACCGTTATAAACTTAAATAATAACATAGTGTTCATGGAATGGTAATAAATGATATAAAATGAATAATGAACTTGTAAAAGTTTTTTATGAAATTATAAATTAACTCAAGTTTAATATTTAGGACATTAAAGAATGATCGAGTCAAGTCAGACCCGAGGTAAGGGAACTTCTTAACCCAGTTTCCATTCATTGGGTTAATCTCATACTTTCAAATTATGTCATGATATTATTATTCCCTATATTTTTTTTAAAATTTCTTTATGTGTACTTATAGTCAATACACATAATAGATCTATTTTATTTAAAAAATGATCTTTGTAAGAGAATTTGTCTCATTCTCCTTTCGTTGAGGCATATATTTTTTTATACACAACTTTTATTTACACAGTGTATAAATCCCTTTGACTTTTTATGTTTACTCAAAGGGAATCTTTGATATATGAAGAGTTTACTAAACGAAAAAAGTGAATGTTTTTTTTGATGTATGTATGCGGCGACAATGAATTCTCCACCACTGTGACCATTATTTGAGTTTCATCTTCCTCTACAATCCATAATTCTTTTAAAGAAAAATAAATACCATGTTTTACTTTTCTTTTATTTTGTTATTGATAATGGTTTCATAATTTTTTTATATCAATGTAATGTATTGATATCTTGTGATTGAAAGGTGGAAATGTTATGTTTCCTTTATGCATGTTTTATGTGATATGATTATGTTGTGGTTCTTGGTCATTATTATGAAGATGGGTGGTTCTGTGATAAACTAAGGGCGGGTGATCCCTATATAGCTCTCCAATGCATTGGGTAACGTGAAGGAGTGAAACGTTAAGGTTTCTCCGAAGGGATTTAGGGAATATACTGTGATGGTTATTCCAGACATAACCAAGAGGGTTAATCCCTACGTAAGAATGTTATGAATTCCTCATGTTACCTTTATGTCTTATGATTTATATGATTTATTCATGATTTGATGAGGTATGTTAAAGTGCCTATGTTTTATGGGTAAAGTATGATTTCATTCTTATGTATATATGAACTCATGTTTCCTTTCCATATTTTTATAACCCTTACTGAGCTTTTTATGCTCATCCCACGTTTTTGAAATGTTATTCACAGGTCAAGGGAAGGTACATGATATGATGATAGTGACAAGGAAGTGTCAAGAAAGAATCCTTGTTTTATTTTAAATATGTTTTCGTTGATGGTAAAAATGAATACTATATTTTATGTAACCACTTTGGTTAAATGTGGAATGTAAATCATGTTTTATGATCTAATTCTCTAAAACTCTAAACCTGAAGAGATCCTCAATGTGAATTATTCATTTAATTCAATATTAAGTAAGGTTTAAGGATGGTATCTTATAGTTTGGGTATTAGAATATTCTTTTAATTAAATATTTATTTTATTATAAACAATATAGTTTGAATAGGTTTTCCAAATATCATTTTCCACCTTAGTAGCACATCAAAGGATTTATTAATAGACACTAAAGTCTATTTTGGATAACACAATTTAGAGACGTGGTTTTATGCCATAAAATAATCAATAAAACATAAATTCAAGTTGGATAATATTACCAAACGTGTACCTCTCCTGTATTGTTAAATATACCTCAATGGTATAAATAGACACATCATCCTTCTTCGTCAGCTTAATGAATTTCTTCTACATTTCAAATGTAAAATATAATAAATATATATATATTTAAATATATAATCATATACTCAACTAACACTATAGAGTAAATTATTTCCAATTTCCTCATATAATTTAAAAGAGTCTAACATTGATCCACTTCTCCTTCCAAATGATAAAAACCAAAATGAATTTTTGTTCTCTGAACACTTTAGAATGTAAAAACACTTTTATGTAGTATTGACCCATTTAGAAGTTACTACTATAATAATAGAAACAATAAATTAAGGTAGATGTTACCTAAAAAGTAAATCAATAGAAATATGGTACCTTTTTTCACATTTTGAGGATCAACATGATTCATTATTGATGAATTTTAGTTATGGAATTTTTGTTCCATCTCCAGATAAACTTATTTTCTAGGAGGAACATTATTTCATATTACATCATATTAAGGATTAAAAAGATTCCTCCAAAATCCTTCTATTGACTAAAAAAATCATAGTGTAGGAAACAAGAATCATAGTGTAAAATAATATAATAATGAATAATTCAATTATTGGATATATAAATCAAAAAACCTTATTTGCAAAATATGAAATATTTTGTTTAACCAAATCCATGAAGTGGAAATTATATCATCCAACTACATGGCTAGGGGGTTGGGGTTGGTGAATTAGTGTACACTAATTTTACAAATTTAAATTTATTCATATTTACCACAATTAAATTAGAATTTTTTCACATGTTACGATAAATATATATTCCCTATAAAACACACAATTATATACTAGTATGACAGAAAGTAAATGAATGGAATAATATATTATTTTTACAAGATTATCAATTTATATGGATGATTACCTATTTTTTGTGCTAAGTATTATATGAGAAACATATTATTTACTATAAATTAATCAACAAAAACATGATTTTGTTTTAGAAATCATACAAAAACAATTATGTGTAGGTATTAACCAACTTCCATTTTATACTAAACTCCCATCAATTTTCTTTATACTAGGATCCCACCAGTGTTATTTATACATAAATCTAACTAGTTTTCCGAAAAACAACACTATCAAAATGAGAAATATCACACAAAAAATAATCAATAATTTAAATAAAAATCATATCTTCCTTATTGAGCCCCTACTATAATGTGATTATTCACATTCTTTCTTGAACTATTGTTCATAAACTTCAATTGAATGTAATAAAAAAATATTTATTCAATTAAACTGAGTATAATATTTATAATATGTAGAAAATATCACATCCACATTATCTCTCACTAATAGCATAATAAAAAACTAAATACTCCTCAATACACTGTAAGTTTTCTGCTTCCTTACATCACTAAAGGATATAACATCAGCTCAAATAAATCAGTTAAAAATATGAAGATCATGTGTTTTTAGTGAATGTATTATGGAAATTATATTTTTTTAGGAAAATCATTTCATTCAATAAATATTCATTATCATTCAAATATTATACTAAATTCTCTTTTTCCTATCTCTATAGTGTAATGTTATTATTTCTATACAAACCCTCTTTAGGCAATATCCATTGTCATTGAAAAATAAAATATAAGTTTAGTATTTAGAATCATTCTACCTCATGTATTCAAATAATCATATACATTATTATATTTTATTTTTCAAATAGTCAATAATTATGATGTCTTCATATACATCAAACACTACCACTAAACATATATAAAATACATGCCCTACTTCCACAATAAATTATATTATATTTTATATTCATCAAAAAAAGATAAACAATATATTATAATCCCTTCAAGAAACAAAAAACTTTTATTTCAATTCATGATGATGACAGGTTTTCAAAACTCTACATTATCATCTTTTCACAACTCATTAAATGTTTTTAGAAAAATCAAAAGTCAGAAAAACTATCTCGCATCACCTAGTTATACACTATATAGAATATTAATTCATCATTATAATTATAGTATACATAATCCCTCATGAAATTTTTCATAGATATATAACCTTTATTGGTCTCTTTGTAGTGGTTTAACAAATCATGACATCATGGAATCTAGAAAAAAAATTCATCATGAATGTTATCAGAAGTGCAGTAAAATGATGCATTGTATTCTAATTATAAAATATAGAGTATCCTGAAGTCTCTATATTGAATCATTTATATCACTCTCTTCATGTAGATTTTCATATATTTAAAATTTTTAGTAGGATAAGGATTTATAAAATTTTCCACAACCACCTCAACTAGGAATATGAATTGACCTTCCCCACCTCCTTGCACTACCATATCATGGAATTGCGTGACTACAAGGAATCACAATCATTAGTAAAAAAAGAATCCACTTCACACCATCTTAGTTTAGATATAGTTAAATTCATCAAAACAATGTTTCATGAAAAATAAATTTGTTCGGATATCATCATATTAAATGGATGTCGAATTAATAAGAACATCTAGTTGTATACATAATTCTTCATGCAATGTTCATGTGATGCCTTTATCATGGAAGAATACTTCACTAAACATGGTCTATATTTTTTGAGAACCTTAAGATCACTAATGATTGATATCAAAAACTTCATGGGATTTTAATGATCTCTAGATAATGTATCAGAATACAGTTACACATAAATAATAATTGTGTAGCCGATGTAAAAACATAGCACGTCACCTCTATAGAATGACCCAAAACATATCAAAAGGTTGCAGTTATATACATATATATTAAAGGAGGATGAAACTTATTCAATGAGGTGAATTAAATATAAATATTATATAATAACTCCTCCTATTTAATATTTATTAGGTCTTTATCTCTTTCTCAGTCCAACACAAGAGATAGCACAATGATACACTGCGCACACATTACATGGAGTGGTCTGCACACACCATCCCTTATGTGATTAAACATGAACACATAAAGTATCATTTATTCTCATTTTCCTATTATTTTTTGTTTCTTTTATTCCTTGTGATGTGGCTCCCAAACATGGGCGATTTACTTTACCACATGTGCACAATTGAGTTCATTCCTTTTTCTTCGGTGGTTTCCAAAAAAATCCGTTAGAAAATAAATAATATAATTTGTTATTTTGAAATGCATGAACCAAAAATATATTTCTTCATGCCCTTGTTTTAAAAGTTGAAATCATCAATACAAATTCAATAAAATAATTCATTTTCTTAACAAAACTGGAGAGAAGTTTTGATCATTTAAAACGTATATGCAATCGTTTTATTTATTATTTCATTATATAAATCTACTCTTCTTGTAAAAAAACAGTTTACAACTTTTAAGTAATTCATTTGAATAATTTAGTTGTTTATATATATACTTTAATCATTTTCTATTTTAATTTTCATTAATTTTAAAAAAATTGACAATAAATTCAAATAAATTAATTCTTTCACAAATTTGGTTTCTTCAATATCTTCTTTTGGATTTGTTTTCGACACCCATTTAACTTCCAATGCTAAATGTTTTATTCTATCCCTTACTAATAATAAAAAAATTATATATATGTAAAATAATTGAAATCATATCATTCTATAATATTTAAAAATTTCATCATCTCTACTTTAATATCTTTATTTCATAAGATATTATACATAAGAGATATTCAAATTGATATACATAAGAGAGGGTTAAAACCGTTTTTATTAAATTTTAGAGTCAAAAATTAATAATATCTAAATTTAAATGGACTAAACTAGAGAGGAAAACAATATTAATCAATCTAGAAAAAAAATGTCTCAATAGATTTTTCATAATGTGAAGCCAACAATAAAATAGTCTTTATTTGGTTTTAGTAAAAGGTTCATATAATATTCTACAACATATTAAAAAATATGTTAAAATAATCAACTCAAATAATGTAATCCCCATTTATCAATGAATTATAAATTTTCATTTAATAATGATTTCCCTCCTTCCACTTCAGAATTATTTTTCTTATAGAGATATGAGAACATACTTCTTTAATGAAATTATTAATCATCAACATTTTGAAATCATTATATACATCCATTTCTGGAACATAATATATTCATCTGATCATTATTGATGTAATAAACTCCGCTAGTTTTTTATCTTTTATCCCCCTAATATTATGCGATTATTTCATATTCATTATCATGAATTACATTATAAATGAATGAACTACAAAAAGAATTTAGGATCAAATAAATTTTTATCTCAACACAACATGTCACCAAATGAAATAAAGAGAATGAGAATTTATAGAATCCAAAATTTTGTATAATCTTGCATCTAATTAATTTATTTAGGACTTCCCCATGATATATAAATATATCTTTATAAATTTTGTACCCTTAGAAAACAGTCACAAAATTCATATGTCTATATCATGGTTCATCAATTATTTTTAGTTTTAGCCGTAGGGAAGAGAATTATTTCTTAACCCATTAAATCCATTAAATCCTACTATAGATTTATATAGACTTGTAATTATTGATCCGTATATGATATTCAATATTTTATCATTTAATGGAATCATTTTATTATTAATTTCATTATCATTAATCTTCTATGTAATTGGTTTCATCACATTCATTTGTAGTGAACATTCATTCATCGATTACTTCTCTATCATCTTAAGCAATTCTAATGGAACTGTATATATGAATTAAATTTATTATGGTACATAATTTAAATTATTATTGTTTATAGATCCTTCTTCACAATATAATTTTAAATATAGGATATACTATTTCTTTTCCTTTGTTCTTCACTAAATCTTTTTTTTCTAGTAACCATGTCATACATTTTCCGACAATATGCCAAAAAATTAAAAACCACACATAAAAATATCTAGAAATCAAGGGATTAATATTTTTAGAAACCCACTTATTTATTTCAAATTTTAAATCTTATTTTTATAGAATAAAAAAATATTACATTTATTTCTGATATTAGATTCTTTTTTATGGTTTTATCATTCACTCCCTCACATTGATGTTTATAAACTATTTGTAAAGGTCCATTATATAGCTTCTTCTTCTGTAATAGAGTCATCATTTCATTAGGGTGACATTCATTTCATCATTATTATAGGTCTTATCATTATTCATAGTTTTCATAATTCTCTTAATTAATTTATACTGAAAATAATTAATTAATGACTTTTTTAATTTCTCCTATATTTTTTGTTGAATTTTCATCAAATCAGTATATGCCTAATTCATAGTTTGATCATAATATAAATCATTATAACTATGAAAACTTAAGCTAAAATAATAGGATAAGTATACAATAAAATGAAATCTATTCATGATAGAAATTGTATTCTTTATCTATGAATTACGCATCAATTCTATTGGATTTCTCATCACATCAGATCTTCTCTAAAAAAATTCTATCCTTATATAAATATAAAAAAATTTATATTTATTTCAATAGTAATTTAACTAATGACCAAATTTCTAATCTCACTAAAAGAAGAAAAAAATCTTTACTTATTTTTCTCTGATACAATTTTCTGGCTATGACATATTGTTTTGATAATATGATCTTCATCAGATTTTTTTGTTGGGAACACAAAATCACAATTTTCCTCAAATCCACCATTGATGATATAGTTGGTCTATAATCAATAAGTTTCACCAATGATTGGCCAAAATTACCCTCATATCATGTACTATGATATGAATCAATATTAGAAAAAAAACTTCTAGAACCTGTGATACTTATTTCTATTATGTTGCAAAAACATTATCCTTAGATAATATAATGCTCTTTTTTGCAACTAAATGACTCATGTGATATATAAACCTCCTTTTAAAACTAATATTGAAAAAAATTTAGCTTATTAGAATGTAAATATTCAGATTTGGTGTTCTCCATATTTCGGAACAATACCTCCAACTCAAGATAATTAAGATTTAGAGAGTTCTTCTAGTCTTCATGTTCTTTCAACATATCATTACATTAATTTTGGGAAGTATCTAATTATGTGTTGTTAATATTTTTAAAATTTACTTCTATCTCAAGAGACATATTTTTTAGGAACTATTTGTCAAAATAAACAAATTTTAGATTGTATTCCCATTGAATCATAATTTATTAATGTGATGATCATGAATTTCATTTTCTTATAGTAGGTAAAATTTAAAATAATTAGTTCTCTTTGATACAACCTCTATCTAGGGTTATTAAACATTCATAGAGATTTTGTGTTGTTTTTCCAATGAATTGACCAATTTTATATAAAAATTCTCAATCACATCCTTTTCAGAAATAGTTTTTCATAATTCATCTTAAATCCATGGGAATTTAAATTGATGTATAATAGAAATTATAATCATAATATTTAGTTAGGATGATTTTATTATCCATGTTATGATTCTGACTTAGATTTATTAATCATCATGGTAGATTTATAAGATTCATCAACTATAGGTATAATCTTAGTATGTACCTTCTTGAATCACATTATTCTCAAAAACACTTATTTGTAAAAATATTCAAACAGAGTAAATATTTTAACTAAAAATTTATAAATTTATTATTTATATTCAATATGTGGTGTGAGAGTTTTTCTACATGAATATTCTTTTCCAATGAATTATTTATATCCACATATTACACATCAAGTAGTTCATTTTCAATATATAGTCCCTTAATAAAATATAAACTATAAGTTATAAACTCAGTATGAAATATCTTTAGATATTGTTTTACATTTTAATAAAAATCATTAAGAGATTGAATAATCATTTCTTCATACCTACATGATGCAGAATCATCAAAAAGGTTATTATCAACTGATTTGATAGCTATTATTTGTAGACTATAAGTATAAAAACATTTAATTTATTTTGTAACCTTTTTCTTCTTTAAAATATTTATCAACTTTCATTATTATTTATTTTATCTTTCATTTATGTTTTTAAAGGAAATCATCTTATTGGCATCGAAAATGATATAAACTGAATTTTCTATATAAGGGAACATTGTAACTTCTTCACATAAAAATCGAAGCATTATATATGATTGATATAAACTAATGGGTTTAAAAGTAGATCTAATCAGATTTGGAACAATTCCATTGATACTAACTAATGTTATCATTGGATTATATAGGTACACAGAGACGGGTAATTGGTGTACATATTTTTCAATTATTTCTTATCATTCACTTTCACCATTATTAAATTTTAACATCTAAACATATTTTGATGAATAGATGTTCCCTATAAAAAAATATTATACCACATTTACGATTAAAATTAAATGAAGCCCAAACACTTTTAGGATAAAAATTTTGTAGTCATCATTTTAGCCTCAGTTATTCATCAATCAATGTGAAAATCGTACTTCTAACAATATTTTATTCAATAACTGATGTTAATGTCAGTTTTGACATATTTATTTAAAAATATATATTTAAAAAATTAATTATCAATTTTTATTCTATTTCAAAGCATCATTTTGACTAGTTGTGGAGCAAAAATGGTCATATAGATCAAAATTTATGGATGTTTGAAGATGAAATTATATAAGAGAAGTCCTAGGGAAGTTCATCTTTTTATAGCCATGAATTTTGATATGTAACATTGTTTGAGATCCAAGACAAGAAAAATAATTTCAAATAGAATTTTATAAAACATTGTAAAAAATGCATTGAATATTGAAAATATGAAGTCAACTATTACTTTTAACATAGGTTCCCAAAAAACATATGTTAAAAGTCCTCATATAAGACTTTTAACACCAATTTTTTAAGAAAAAAAATTTAAAGACATTTTTTACATATTTTATTCAAAATACCTACACAAAATTTTTTGGATAAATTTTATTTAATTTTACATTCATTAATTAGAAAAGTCATCAAGATTAAATGGAATTATTTGTTTGAAGTTATGGATGTCTGAAGTTGAACATATATTATAAATTCATAGATAAGTTCATCATAAAACACCCAAATTTATTTATCTTTTACTCCTTATAAGCTCTCTGGCCATTCAAATAAATCCTTTTGAAATTATATTAAACATGATAAAAAATTACAATTTTATTTCTTTAAAAAATGGAATTTAAATTTATCTTATTAAGAATTTAAATGTAACTTTTTTGTGAACCAATGTTAAAAAGAGAATTTTAACATCAGTTACATAAAAAAATATTAAAATCTTTTTGGTGATCCATAAATATAATATTTATAAAAAAAAATTAAACCCAAATACATGAATCTCTTTATCTTTGGTTATATATTTACCTGACATTAAGAATAATATTTTGAATACGTGGGATCTGTGTTTCAATTTTTTTTCACATGGTGCATTTCTATTATAAATATTTCTAAAATAATAATTCAAATCTGATAAAAATATTTTTTTTAAAAAAATATAAATCTATACTATCATTCTTTGAATATTTTTTACCTCCTATATCCATTCGCATTTTCATCTTTTCCTCAATCGATGATTTGAAAAGGGGGTTTATTATAATCCTATAATTTCTTTATAATTATTTTCCTTCATTACTAACCATCATTTTAAATTTTAATATTATGATGATACCATCATCCCATAGTGTTTTAAAGATTAATCATATTACTAATATTAACCAAATATGGTGAGAAATTAAATATCGATCAATGATTTCATTACCGGTTGATTTATTTCCAAAAAATAATAGAAACAATGATAAATAGTATATTTATTTTAAGGACACTACTAAAATCATTGAATTAATTTTAAAGGTTTAGGTTTTTTTCTATTTGGTGGTTTTAATTTTGGGTTCATTTTTCTAATCTTTTTTATATGAGTTTTATATAACAAAACATATTGATGTCCAACATCTGATGGCTATAAATTTTTATTCATTAATATTTTTTAGATTCATGACCTAACAAATTGAAACATGATAAACGGTGTAAATTGTGTTAAAAATATTAACATTATTGTTCAAAAAAAGACGTCAAAATATACTATTAATTCTAGACAAAAAAATGACATTAAATGTATTCAATGAGGACTTTTAATGTCAGTTTTTTCTGAAGAGGAGTTACATGTATGATTTTAACACTAGTTACTGAATAAATGACATTAAAATACTTACATGAATACATTTAACATTTGATTTTATTGAAAAATTATCTTAATAAACTTATGGAATCATTATTTCAACATTGTTTATCTAAAAAATAGATGTCGAAAATCACATTGTTAATATCGATGACAAAAATGGTGGTTATAAACCAAAAATAAAATTTAAAAAACTAATATGAAAAAACAATTTCTACTAGTTAATGCATATTATTTTTACAATATTCTCCCCCAGTGATTGTCACTATTTCCATTCAATGTTCTTAATGATCCAAAACAATGAATATCCACTAAAAATTAATCAATTAATAAAATTTTATTTTTCATTTATCATCCAAAACCATTATGGGTTGGTGTTATCCATTCATAAAATTATAATATAATACCAAAAATTAAATTTATACTGGGATTCCACTTGTGTTTTCTATAATATAATCCCATCGATGTTCATAAACGCACCAGTAATCCAATGAAAATGATTAAACAAATGTAAATCTACAAAGGAAACGCAACATTGATCTTTATCTTTTACCCATTGAAATAGACCTATTCTATACAAGCTCACACCAACTTAATGTGTCTTACATCCACTGAACATGACCATGTTTTATGTAAACAAGTTAGCTCTGCAGTGTCTTCTAAATAATATAATATATTACTTCCACTTCATCTCATTGTAATGTCATAATGATAAAATGATGATTCCTCAACACACTTCATGTTTTCTTATTCACAACTTTACTAAAATATAAATCTTGATCTATTATTAATCATTATACACATGAATATATTTTCTTCTTCATGCATGTATGATGACATATAGAGTTTTATAAGAATATAATTTCATTCCAAGAATACTCATCATCATGAAAATATTATACTACCATTGCTTTTCTATATCTATAAATCCCTGGGATTTTGTGATTTTATTTGAATTAAATTAATATTTTTTATTTTTATCATTTTACAAAACATTGAATATATCATTTTTTACATGTAAAAACTCAGTTTACCATGATTTATACCCATCACCACATTAATATTACACTACTGGAAACACAAAGATTAACATACAGTACATGCAAAAATATGTTTGGCTTGTATTACAGATAATATAAAGTCTCATTGAAAACTGTAGTTACATGCAAGTCCTAGTTTAACAAAACTATAATATACAATTAATATTGTTATTAAAATATTAATATAGCTAACACATAGATATTAGAATAGAAGTTATTAATAATAATAATTAATTATTGAAAATTATATTTATTTTGGTATATAAAATGAATCATTTGGTTATCAATTATTCTAATTGAATGTAAGAACTATTTTAAATATAATTAAATTACATTTCTAAGAAAACTATTTTTATATGTACAAATAACTTATATCTCAAAAAGATAAAAAAATATGTTTTAATTACAATTTTAAATCAGATTTATACATTATATGTTTGATAATATAATAATACATTCATCAAATAGATTTTATTGGTATAAGATACGAATATATCCAATTTTATTAATAAAATGATTTATTTTTGTAAAAGGTAATTTATCATCGTTTAGTAGAAACCCCTTATTAAATATACCATATGACACCATTATTTTCTTTATTTTCCAAAATAAATTTCACTTTTGAAATAAGGTTATCCCAATTTACTTCGGGTGGACTGTTTATATTTTTCTAAGATGTTTATTTTTTTAATGAATGGTGAAAAAAAAAGAATTTTAATTATAAACTACCTTTTTATCAAATTTATTTATACTTTTAATTTTTTTTTATTTTTTTAATGTTTAATTAGATAAATTGTAAATATATTAATCCAATTTATTCTGGATTAAGTAATTTTGTATTGAAATTGGATATAAAAACATTCCAATCTCTTGAACATTTTCAAATCAAAACCTCATTTTCGCATTTAATCTGTTTGCTTTATTTTAAATTAATTTCAAACACATCATTTTTTATAATTTATCAACAATTAATCCTTTATATAAATATAATAATTAATTATTCATATTATAGTAAACAAAAATGACTAAAAATATTATTTAAATTTATAAAAATTAATTATAGAGATTGAGGAAGAAATTAGTTTACTTAGTGTGTAAACATTAATTTAATGTGATTGAAAACCATCACACAAGTCAAAAATCCCTTGGATATACACATTTAGATAAATTAACATCTTGGATCAAACATTAATAATTATTGGAGACATATGATATAAGGGATACATCTCAATTGTGTATTCGTTATTATATTTACAAGAATGCCACTCCTAGTCCAATATAAAAATGTAATTCACTCTACTCACTTACTCACACATATCAATCCTATTTGATTGTACCAAAAACATCCCAAATATCCTCCTAACTGAAATAAATTTTACCAAGATACCTCACATTGGGAATAAATCCCATCAAGGAAGCCCATTGATGCAATCCAAAAGGACATACCCAAATTATAGGTAATATCATTCTACAAGCTCATTTTTTATTTTCATTATATACCCCCTAAAATATAATTGTTCTATGATTATAAAATATCTTTATTATCATAAATATATTATTATTTTTTTATTTTATGTGTTATACATACAATTTTACATACATTCATCAAACTTTTGAAGAATTTGTCCTTTATGTGTACAACATAATATCACCTCACGAAACATTATCATTTGTTCTTCCATTAAAACCTATCATGGTTAGGAATTATGATGGATATAAAATGTTATTTGATATATATGATATATATGATATCATTATTATTGTTTAATTGTTATATAAAATAGACCTTCATGGTTACCATTTTGTGTAGATACGATAACTTCGTTTCGGGGATTCTGGACAACTGCATCCTCAAAGAGATTTGATTCGTTCACACATTACATGGATGGTGTTAAGGAAAATATTAGTAAAATAATATGATATATATGAAATAAAAATTATACATTAATGTTAACATGTATATATATATATATATTCATATATTTTATTTTATTTTAATCTTTTAATACAAAAAGAAAACGGAGAAACCTTTTTTGCATACTTATGGACTACTGTATCAATGGATGGTGTCTTCCATTTCATATTTCTATAATTTATGCATTATTATATGTATTTTTATACTGAGTATATATGATTTATAAATTATTGTTAATTTTTTTTAAAATATTATATCATGATCTATGTAAGAGGGTCAATTATAACAATTCAAAACTTATATGAAAAACAACGTAGATATTACATGAAACATAACATTAACATAGAGTTATTAATAAATGGGTAATAAAATGTCAAAATAAGATAATATATTTTATTAGATATAATTATATGGTACTTTGATATATTTATAATAAATTTATATTTATTATTTATGAGTATTGAATGATTAAATGTAAATTCAATACCAAAGGTATGAGTTTTCTATTCTCAATTCTATTTCCATGAGACTTATTCATTATTTTCCATACTTTTATTTTTTGTGGTGCATATAATGCCATAAAATTTATTATACAATTCATGTAGATATATTTATGGGTATTTACATATAAATTTTCAGATCTGTACTTCATGGCATTTTTTGATCAAATGTTACCAAATCAGTAAAATAATTTTTGTCTCAAGTTTCCATCTTTGAGATACATGCCATGTTATACATCAATATTTCTCTACATGGTGTATATAATTCACTTTGACATTTTATATAATGAATATAATTCTTTCATGATATTTTATGATTCATGTAATATTATTTTCTCAAGACTATTTTGAATCAAATTTTCTGATGTGGAAATTGTATATTACTACAATCTCATTATTTATCAAGATTGTCTACAATTATGATACCATTGACAAAATATTATGATCCATTACACAAAAACACATTGGAATTTAATTGGCCTCTTTTTATTCAACATATCTTCATGTATTGGAATCATTTTCTACTCTTAGGTACATAATATAATTAAGAAAGTGTTTTTATAAAAATATGACATAATATCCCTCCTCATTTGGAAATATTGCTTCATTCAAAACCTTGATTTCTAAAAATGATTTTGAAAATGATTATTTTTTAAAGGTACTTTAAAATTCTATAAAGAATATTTTATAAACTTTCAAAGAAATGGGATTTCATAATTACATTATATTCTTTTTTTAATTGAAAAAGTGTTCAAATATTTTTCAAGAAGTCATTATTAGTTTTAAATTAATTTTCAAAGAAAAAATTATTAATTTTTTTTTCCAGAATTTCCTTATAATATTTCAAAGTATTTACAATGAACAATATTTTCAATAGTTTAACATGATTTATTTATGTTAACAAATTATTTTAAACGAAAATAGTTTTCAAAAGGTTTGCGTTATTTATTTGTAACTTTTCGAAATATTTTAAAATAAAATGGGTTTTAAAATATTTTCAATATTTCCTTATATGTTTTCTTGTAAGAGGTTTTAGAAAGGTTTTCTAGATTCCTTTATATATTTTTATGTTAATTTTTAATGAAAGTGTTTTTAAAATTGTTTTATTTTAAAAAAAATCAAACAAGAATGTAATTTTATTCATAACAAATGATTCTAAAAGATAATTCCAAGTTTTTTCCATCTAAGATGACATCTATTTGTGTTACTGATGCATTTTTTGAGAATATGATCTTGAGGATCCATTCATATTATTTATCTAAATAGTTTATGTTTTTAGGAAATTATTTTAATAGAACCAATTTCTATTTCATGAGTAATATGTTTATTAAAACAATTTCTCATTCATTGGTTATATTATTATGAAACCCACTGCTTTTATAGCGATATTAATATTTGAAGTGATTACAAAACCTCTCTCTTTTACACTGGTTTTAATATGATGACATTTTTATGATACCCATTTCATTACGATATAAATTTTTATGATATAATGGAATAAATATATATAATAATATTATTTTTTTTGTGGGATCGATATCTACTTCTAAAATTGGATAGATATTTATATCTCATGAGATTGACATGGTTGGAATGGGTATTGATGTCAGTTTAATAAAGGAATGTGTCTGCTAATATGGAATTATTAGTGAAACATGTATACTAAGATGACCATGGGAGTGCCCCATTACTACAATGATAGTGTAGGGAATGAACCCATACTACTAAGATAACCCTAGAAATAAGCATTGACTACTATGGAAATCATGTTATGTAGTTATGTTTCTACCAAAAATTCAATGTCTTATTCATATGTTATGCTCTCATTGATTATTATTTTAATTCCCATTTGATTCATTCCTTATGAACCACTCATATATATTACACGATTCATGTTTATGATCTTTGATAGGAATGGTATGATCTTTTAATGTTACTATAATCTTCTTATACACTTATTATCATGTTATGCATAAATATATCCCCCATTTACCATTACTATTAATCGAAGATCACCCATTTCTTATGATTCTTTCCCACAGGTTATAAATAAGGGTTTTATATAGGAGTACTAATGGGAAATATAATTAAGAGAGCTATTGAATATATTTCTTAAGGATATATGATTATGTTCATTTGTTTCCAAATACACTAAACTATTACAGTCCTCAACCATGTATATTTGTATTATAATGAATTTTTTTTCAAATTGATATAAAATCCATTAATTTTAAGCCTAGGTCTCTATTTTTGGTATCAAAGGATTGGTATAGTAATCCATTGGAAAATATGAGAGATAAAATTAGCAAGATTCCTAGGGATATTCATAAAGATATTTCTAGGGATTCCTCTAAGGATAAACCTAATATATCATATATTTTAAAAAATGTGTCATTATTTCGACATGATATAAGATATTATTCATGATTATGTGGTTTTTATATATAATATGTGTTTATCACAATATGATCTCATGCTTTATTAAAAGGTTGGAACCATAAATAATTGGTTTAATGTCCAATGTGATAGAAAATTTGCAGATGATCAGTCAAATGGGATGATCACTACTGTTGAAGAAGTTGTTATTATGACAGATCAGTTTTCATGTAAAATTATTAACAATGTGTACCATAAAAACCTCTCAGATTAACCAAAGAAAATAAGGAATGATATAACTGAGATCTCTAGGTAATTGATACAATATTGTAATGAAGATTTATTTTTATATATGTAGAGTATATTGAAATAATTACCCTAGTGAATGTTTGAGTGGAAGAAGAAGGTGTTTAGACTATGTAAAAAAATGACACAAATAAATTAACTACAAAGGAAAAATGAAGAGTTAAATTAACACATTATATTGGAATATTGAAATACCTAAGAGATAATCGATGGTTAAATGATTTATGTGTGGAATAAATAGTCATTTTGAGAATCATTATCCCAAGTGGAAAGCTCCCAATAATAATATGTAAGGTTGTATGAGTAATGGGTATATTGATGATGATAAATGGACTACAAATGAAATGTTAAAGGAATGTGGTGTTATGTAATATGATGATGTGTCCTTGATAATGGAATGAAGATGAAGTGAAATAATCAATTTTTTTATGTATTTGGATTCATGAATTATGTTATAAGTATTTTTTGTTTTTATCAATAATGATTTTCATGAATATATTTAATATATCTGATGGAAAAAAGTGATTTAATAGAAAGGTGATGGTCATAGTAAACACATTATAAAGAGAAAGATGAACCTGAATATTTTTATTATGTGAACATAATGATGATTGGATAAATATATGTTGGATATGAATAATTAAAATAAATAGTATTGATTCCCTTGGAATTGATTAAGGATTTTTTAAAAGTGGTTTATTCGATCGTTGGTGTAATTTGCCACATTTTTTGACCTAAGGAATATATCCAATAGAATTTGTAATAACGAAACATAAATGTTTTAAATATTGATTTGTGATAATTCACATAATTTTTATGTTTTAAGAGAAAAAATTAAGATTGTATTTACATATTTTTTACACAACATCCATGATCTACATTATGATATATGGGAAATCAATGCTACTATTTTTTTAGATATTCAGTGACATTATTTATAAGGTTTATTACATATCTATTTTGAATGGGTTAAATGGTTAACCATTTTCTAATTTTATTATGTAAAACATTACATGGGTTTCTAATATTAATGTATTATCTTATCTTTACATAAAGGGATTTTTGGATAATTTATAACACGTGTTAACATTTTTTTTCTAAAAACAAAATCCATGTAGAATCCCTTGTCATTATATTTATGGATTTCATGATCATATAATAATTCAGAAATGAATATTTGCCATAATTTCATGGAATAAGTGATGAAGTGGAAATTGATCAAGGAAAAACAATGGGTGAGGTTTTCCTGAAATCATACTAGTTTATATTCTCATGAAAATTTGTTACCATAAAAATAGGTAACACGAAATAAAAAAAATCATATAATAATATTTTTTATGATATCAATGACCTCTTTGAAGATACTTCAGTTTATGGTTTAGTAATTAATACCATTATTTAGATCATCCACTTTTTTATGATTAGTGATCTTTATCAATCTATTTGATTATTTATGATCTTTTTATGTCTATTTTTTCAATTTCCAAATATGTTCTCCTATATGGAAACCTAGTTATTAGTTACATTGTGTAACCATTGTAGAACTAAATTTTCCCCTTTAATAAATGTTTTAGAATAAATTTTTATGATATGGGTTTCATTGAAAATTTATTTTCATTATTCAAAAAATATTATATATTATATAAATTTTGAAGGTGAAATTCATTTTCTAAGTGTGTAAAATGTGACACGCTAAGAATTTTGTATTTTTTTAATTAATTAAATCTTGTAGATATTGTCCATTTCACAGAACACTGTAATTATATTTTATTATGAAAAATAACATTGTTTTTATTTCATTATAAGAAACACCCGGTTAATGATTGACTACATTCAAAACTTATTTTTTCTTTTGGGAAACATGAAAAAAAAAATTGGATTGTATTATAAACAATACCATGTACCTTCGATATAATTTTTTACCTGCACGGCTTTGTTTTAACAAACTACAATATATAATTAATATTCTTTTTAGAATATTATTATAACTAACACTTATCTATTATAATGGAAGTTAAGAATCATATTATCTAACTTGTAAAAATTTTATTTAAACATTTATATAAAATGAATCCTTTGGTTTTCAATTAGTAGAAGTGTATGAAAGAAATATTTTTAAATAAATAAATTCTTATTCTAAAAGTTTTTTACCACCTTTTAATGGAGATCCCATTTTATATCAAATCTTGGATAGTTTTAAAATGTTTAATTGAAAAATAAATATTATTTTTAAAATAGGGATATCAAATTTCACTTGGTTGAATTTTTTGTGATTTTCTATGATCTTTAATTTTTTATGATTAGTGATAAAGACTAAATTTTTATAGAAACTTCCATTTCAGCTAATCTATTAATGTAGTTGGATAATATTTAAATTTGGTTTAAAAGTTAAATCATATAAAATTTCTATCCAATAATACAATTAATGTTTTTGGAAACAATTTTACATAGAAATTATATATTATAACATTTCAATATTTTATACATTTTCACTTTTAAAACATTGTTTTTTGACACGTCTGTGGGAATAATTTCAAATTAATATTTGAAAATTAATTTTTTAAAATTTGTAAAAAATGGATTATATATTTTGAATAAGAATACTGTAAAATTTATATTAATTTAAAATTATTTATTACAATCAATATTCGAGTAATTTATTAAAATAAATTACAGTGATTAAAAAAAATATTTCACTGATTTCTTAAACATTAATTTAAGTGGCCAAAAGACTTATAAAAATTTTAAAAAAAAAATTTGATGGAAATATTTAGACAAATTACCATATTGTATATATAATTAATAATTATTGGTGGTACATGATTCATGTACGACCTCCCAATAATTTTTACCTTTTCATATTTACAAGAATTCCACACCTCGTCCACTATAAAAGAGAGATCACCCCCTTAACAAAAGAATAGTTAATAACCTTCCACATGTTCTTTTATATTATTCTCATTCTATACCCCCACAATTATTTTTATTTTGTGCCTATATAAAAACATAATTTTGATGAATATTATGATTTTTTTATTCTATATGTTTTACCTACACATAAACACACTTCCATTAATTGGGTTTTGAACTTACCGTTTGTGTGAATGGCGAACTACCACCTCACAAAACAATGTCATTAATTATTACTTTTAAACCACTCAAGGTTGGAAATTATAATGGAGATACTATTTATATGTTATATATATGATAATTATAATCATTTTATTGTTATTTAATATATATATAAAATGTACCATAATTATTTCTATTTTGTCTAATTATGATAACTTCATTTGTGGACGGGTGGACCGCTGCCTCCTAAAAGAAATTTGATTCTTTTAAATTTTACATGGAATGTATTAATATTTGATTCTGAAAAATTATATTATATATATCAAATATAAATGATAGTATAATTATATTACACACACTAACACACACACATACATTTTTTCATATACATTTTTTCTTTCAATATGATAAGAAAATAGAAACATCGTTCATACATGCGGATGACCGACCGTCTCTATGACCACTGTATCCCATTCAAATACATCTGTTTTAAATATTCTTATTATTATTTACAAAATTAATATATATATAATTTATTTCATTTTTTATTTTTTTAAATAATTATATAATGATCTATGTATAAGAATAAGAATAACAAGTCAAAACATATACGGAAAAAACCATATATTTCCTAAAATGTCACATTAACATGGGGTTGTTAACAAATAGGTAATATTAAGTAATAATAACATAATATATGGTTCTATATATAAGAACATGTTTCTATGGTTGATTTATTATAAAAATATATTTATTATATTTTATTTTTGAGCATGTACAATGAATGCCAATGCTTATGGTAAGGGGGTGATCTCTCTTTTGTGGTATATATATTTCACATTAATGTATTCTACAAATTTTATAATAAAGTTTATATGTATTTATATATGTATTTGATAAACTTTATTAAATATGGTTTATGGCCAAAATTTACCAAACCGGAAAAGTAATTTTTCTTCAATTTTCATTGTTTCTGATACATAGAATCTAAAACAAATATATTTTACTCTGGAGTGTATATACTTCCCATTAACATGTTAAATCATGAATCTAGTTTTTTCATGATTTTTTATGCTTCATGTAACTTAATTCTCTCTTATGTACTATGATTCAAAGTTACCAATGTGTTAATACTTTATTTCTAGAAACTCATCGTTTCATGTAGTTGTTTATGATTATGCTACCATTGATTAAATCATAAGTTATAAAATTCTAGAAAAATTATCAATTTTCTTATCCTATATTTATTTATTGTATCTTCTTATATTTTTACTTTATATATATATGATTGTTTTCTATGAAAATTTGACTTTATTTCTCTCTTCATTTGGGAGTATGTGTTTTTTCAAACCCATTTTGAATGTAACATTTTAAAATGTTTTTCTATATAAAATATTTTTTCATTGCTTTCATTAATGATTTATTATTAATAAAAGAATTCTATAATTATTCATCGGTGTTTTATAATTTATCATGATAATGTTTTTTAAAAATGAATTCACGCATTTTTTATAAGTAATAAATTTACATTCATAGAAAAAAATGTTTTAATAAATGGGTATTATTTATAGTTTTTAAATATATTTTCAATGAAAATGGGTTTTTTAATGTTTTCATGATTTCTTGATATGTTATCAGTTTATTTTCACATTAAATTTTTTTCAAGTTTTTTTAATATTTCTTTATAATAATTCAATGTATTTTAATTAAAAAAAGGTTTCAAAATCTTTTCAAACTACCATTATAAGTTTTAATAGATAAAGGATCGAAAAAGTATTTCTAACTTCCTTTATAAGTTATCTTGATTATTTTTAAATTAAATACGTTTCAAATGATTTTATGTTTTAAAAATAATTTTCAAATAATAAAATATTCTTTCATGAAGAAATGTTTTTAAAAGATATTTCAAATTTACTTTTCATATAATTATGGAATCTATTTGTTTTAATCCATACTCTTATAGGGATATGATCCAAGGATCCCATTCATATTCATTCCTTGAATGGAGTATGTATTGATGTAAATACATTAATGAAACTCGTTTCTCTTTCATGGGTTGTACTTTTATGAAAAATATTTCTATTTCATGGGATATATTCTTATAACGAATTGTTATTTACATGGTTTATGATTTGATGAAATGGTTATGGATCCTTTCTATTTTCTATAGATTTTGATATACTAACATGTTTTTGATACACATTTTATTTCAAGTTTTATGAAATAAAAGTTTCTTATTTATTTGAAATAATATGTATGATTTTATTATAAGATGGGTAGGACATATATTTCCCACCACTACATTGGTTAAAGATTTATATCTCATGAGATTGACCTGGCTAGAACAGGGAGGGGAATTGGATTAGTAAAGGACAAGGTCTGATAAGATAGTCTTGTGACTAAACCTTGACTACTATTATGGACATGTGATTAAACTATGACTACTAATATGTTATGGGGAGTGAACCCATATAACTAATATGGACTTGTTAATAATCATTAAATACTATGGAAATCATTTTATATTTTTATGTGTCTACCATAAATTCAATGTCTTATTCCTATGTTATTTTTTCATGAATTATGCTCTTGATTCACTTGTGATTCATGTCTTATAAACCAGTAATATGTTTTCCACGATTTCTATTTATTGTCTTTTATATGTAGGGTTTGATCTTATAATGTTATGATCATATTACCATACCAATTTTTGAATGTTATGCTTATATATCTACCTAATTTACCATTATTGAGCATCTTAACTAACCCCTTTTTTATCATTCATTTCTCCATGTTATAAAGAAATGATTTATGTAGTATTTCTTGTGGGGAAATTTTTTTAATGAATATAATTACAATAATTCAACATAATAGTAGTTTATGTTTCCCTATTTCCAAATACAATAAACTTTAATGGTCCTTAGGCATGGACTTCTGTAATGTGATAAATATTCATGTAAAAAGATCTGTTATACATTTATGTTAATCCTAGGTTGATATAGTATCCCAAAAAGTGAAATGTGCCTATTTTAATGAAAACCATCTTGGGGAAAAATCAATAGTATTCCCACAACACTAAACACTATAGTTTATGTAATTAGTTGTATACTAGCACTTGTATGCACATTATCATATGTGTGGTTGTATTTTGTTCATCAAATACTCTAAAATTCTGAATTATTTACCTATTTTGAAACCCTACCACTGAATATGAATAAAATCCATGCTCTACTGGCTAAATAATATATGTGGTATTTCTTATCCATCACGCTAGATAAATAGAATATATAACTTCAATTTTATGGAAATATACATGTTATTTTACATTAGGAAGGTGTGATGTTCATGGAACTCCATTATATCTTTGTGATGAAATTTTTTGAATGTGTTTGGAATAATCAATTTTATACAGAGCTATCTCACTACTCCTAGAAATACCTTGTGGGTGATATTAAATTATTGCAATACTTACCAAACAAAAAAACCAGTCATTTGTTTTTTTATAAGGGTAAATATTGTGGGACTCTTAAGTATTGGTTAAATATAACAATTTTAAGGAAACTGAACTAACATGGTGATGTCATGAAGGATTTTGAAAGTATATAATAATGATGCATAGAATTATCCTAAACATATACAGAGAAAACTAGAGTGTATATTTTAACTCTATCATGACTCTTTAATTATGCATAGTTTTAAATATTAGAAATATAGAGAAATTTTATTATTTATATAAAATCCTCCACCACCTCAACTGAAAATGCACACGGACCTACTCCACCTACATGCACATCCATAGCATAATTTCATCACAACATTGGGAAATTAACATATACATTTTACAAAATAGAATGATCTTCACACTTTATAGATTTTACTATTGTCTAAATCATGAAAATAATTATTAATGATAACTTGATCATTTTTGGATCTCGGCTTAATCATCGGATATTCCGGCAAAAATAAATTCCATTTTTATTAGAAAATGCTTAATTTGGTGATCATATGATGCATGTGTCATAAAAGAATACTTCAAAGGACATGGTCAAGTTTTCTTATCAGTATATGATCACTCATGATAAATATCAACAGCTTCATTGGATAATAATGATATATGGGTAATGTGTAATAATTCATTAAAAAATGCACAATAATCAAATGTTCAATGTTAAATGTGAACTCAACAACTCGATCAAATTGATTATATAACACTCATCATATGGTTGTGGTTATCTATTAATATTTAAAAAGAAGATGAATACTACCCAGTGAGGTAAATCAAACAATGATATCATGAATTAAATTCATCAACAAACAATTTGTGGCACTTCATTACTTCCTTGGTTTTTCACCGGGATTGGAACCCAGATACACAGAACTAATATTATATGGGGGTGTAGTTCCCACCCCCCCCAGGTGCGCTAACACATAAGCATTGATAACCATGAAAGATAAATATCCATTTATCTTCCACTACCTACATGATTAGTATGATAAATCAAATGGGTGGAAGAGTTCTCCCACCACATGTGCTAGGTTGTGCTATTTCCCTTTCTTATGGGAATATAAGCTCATTTTTTATTAAAGGCCCTAAAAATAACATAGAAAATAAAATACTAAATTATATAATATGGTATCCAGGAACCCACAATATATTTCACCACTCCATTTTATTTTATTTTCTCAAATAAAAAATTCATGTGGGGAAAACAATGTGAATACTCCTAATGTAATGATCCACATGTTTTGAATAATAAGAAAAACATTGAAATCGTTATATTTAATGTTTCTTACATAAAGAAACTCTTCATGTCAAAACATCATTACAAAATTTTCAATAATACAGAAAAATAATTCTATGGGTGAAAACACTTACTTCATGAAATGAAAATTTTAATTTTCATCAGTTCAAATACATTGACAAAAAAATCTACGCATTTATTACATTAACCAATTTGGGGTTTTAATACGTCTACTATTTCTACCAAAACATTAGGAAATTTTCCTATACATAGTCCAATAACCAGGGTTTCCACAGAATTTTTCTCAATCAATATTATGAAGGATGAAGTGCCCAGATCAGTGTGAATCACTGAGAGGGGGAGGGGGTGAATCAGTGATCCTTTAAAACTTTTTACTAATTGATTCTTAATCAATTAAACCTCTATGGCTTGTTAAGGCCTCGATCCACTCTTCTTATGTCTCTCAACCTTTCCCGGATAATGCAGTAATGAAAAGCCACAGGACACAAGGATTTACAAGGTTCGGCACCAAAGGCCTACATCCTTGCCATGCTCTCCCAGCATGGATTCTCCCATTATAACTTGTTAGAATTACAATGGTCGATACATCTTCCCACCATATCTCTCCTGAGTCCCACAGGAGGGTCTTTATACTGCGTCCCACAGTGTTACCAGAGTCCCACTGGCCTGCTCCAGAATCCCACTGGAGACTTCCTCCACCCTGAGTCTCACAGGGGTCTTCTCCTGGCTCCTCGAGTCACACGAGTAGCTCTTCTTCTTGTTCAGCTCTTCAAGTATCTTCAGCAGCCTGGGATAAAGACTGTTGGCCTTGCTCTTCTCTTCTGATCACTTGTGGTTGATCAGGGCTTCCCATCTAGCTCAGGCTTTATCTCCTTCTTCAGGATGACCTGGCTTCTCTCTCCAATACTGAATACTCAGAAAACTGATATCTTTAACTTTGGTCTGGTCCAGTCTCACATCAGTTCAACTTCATGCACTGAATGCATGGCATCACAATATCTTCAAGATCTCCTGGTCTTGGACTCCTCAAATGCACACAACCTGATTTAGCTTTGTTCACGTGTGCACGTGCATGCATGCATGCATGCACTCCCCTTCTTATTCTCGGTGCAATAAACCCACAAAGGGTGTAATCACTTCAAGCACACACCTTCCTTGAACTTCACACAATTAATTCAATTTTCATACACACATAAATGTGTGTTCTACTTTAGTGTGAGTATTCTCCTTCTTCTCCTTCTTAGTGTGTACACACCACTTAGCACACACTAAGGTTCGACTACTTCAATTTGTTGTTTTGCACACACAACTTTGTTCTTTGTTTTTCATACACACAATGAGTGTGTATTTGGCCTTCACTATTTTTGCACACACCCAAGGCTACGGCCTTCTCCAATTCTTAAACACACACAATGTGTGGTCTTCCACTTCACTTGGCACACACCACTTGGTGTTGTTCTTTGTGCACACACACTTTAATTTGTTCTTCAATATGTGCACCCACATAAAGGTTGCGGCCTCATTCTTCAAATGCACACACAAAGTGCAAGCCTTGCCTTCCTCCTCTTTGCACACCCACTGCCTGTAGGGTGTTCTTCAATTTGCATTTAGCTCACACGCAGATAGTGTGGTCTCGGCCTTCTCTTGCACACACCCGAACATCAAATGAAGGCGCGCAAGTGGTGCGGCCTTCTCCTCACTTTAAACACCACGTTGGGTGTGGGTGTCACTGGCCGCGCAAGTGCACAAGGCCACAAGGGCCGCGCAGGCTCCTCCTGCCACGCAAGTTTGCGGGTAGTGAGGGCTCCTTCAGCCGCGCGAGTACGCGGGCAGGGACCTCCTTCAGAGCCTCGGGTGGCTCTGGAACTTCAGTCGCGCAAGTGTGTGCGGTGGCTTCAAAACTTCGCAAGGCACATATGGCACTCACGGGACTTCGAGTTTTCAACAGATCAGCAAGCAAAAACTATGCCTCGGGCTCTCCTTTTATAGGCAGTGGGCCTCGGTTCATCCGCGTGAGATATAAATTCAAACTCCCGAATATCACGGGTTTTCAAGATTTCAAAAATCTTGTTTCTCCTCTGTTTCACGCGGGTTTCCTTTTTATTTTCCTCCTCCACGTGCATGCATTTTGGAACGAATGCATGGACTCTTTAATACTTGTCTATGCATACCACGAACACACATGGCCTCGGCAACTCCGTTTTCCTCGGCTGAAGTCCTAATTCTTTCTCGATGCATGCATGCAACATTTTAATGCATGCATGAGTTCGTTATGGCCTAACGATCACAATGGAGGTCTCGGTTTTCTCGGAGGTGGCCGGGAACTCAAAAACCGTCATCGAGGAGGCCTCTGGTTCGAACGGAGCTCACGGGGAGCCTTCGGCTGAGCTCGAGGAAGGAGATGCCTCGGAGCCGTCGGATCATCTCTTTGGACGGCTGCGATCAGAACGGGAATGGCGCGATGCATCGGGCGGCCGAGATCTGCCGCGCGATCACTCGGACGGCCAGGATGCTCTCCTGGAGATTTTTCCACGTCCCACATCGAAACGGGGCGTGGTTTTTCCGCGGTATATCAACCTCGCGCTTCCATCAGCTCAGCAATTGAATCTCCTCCCCTCTCGGTGCCGCCCCGCGCCGAGTTCTCCCTACGGGCGCGCTCTGCGCCCACCTCTGCTCCCTGCGGGCGCGCCACTGGCGCCCACTATGCTTCCTCGGGTGCGCGGGCTTCACCACCGCGTGCCCTTGAGGGCTTATACATGGCCCCTGCCGCGCTCCTCCAGGCGTGCCCCAGGCGCCCATGCGGTGTCCTACGGGTGCGCCCCTGCCTCAAGGATGCTGCCCTGGCCTTTGAGGGTTCCCCATGGGCGTGGGGACCTTGAGTCCCACAAGTGCCTTGGGTGATGACCCTCGGCTGGCCTCCTTGGTGGCCTTATTTTTTGCTAAGTATAGGAATAAAGACTTTGTATAAAAACAAAGTATCCCCATATGCCAAATTCCACTTGAAGCCTCCACTTCCAAGCCATTCTCCTCTAAGCCATTTCTTCTCTCTTCTTCTTAGTAATTCATCAATCCTCCTCTCATATGATCTTCACTTAGGATATCGAATTCCCGAAGGTTCATCTTCATCAATCGAACTCCTAAATCACTTATAATCTTCAATGTTCTTTATTGATCTAATCAGAGATCAATTTGATCTTTTTCAATTCACATGCACTAAGTGATAGTGCATGGACTTCATTAATGCACATCATCCACTTAGTAGTTGTGGATGGAACTCCTTTCAACTCCTCATGCATTGTGAAGACAATGCATGGTCTTCAATCAATGTTGTGACATTGTATCATCAGGATACAAGTTCTTTGAACTTAAAGATCAGCTCATCAATCGTCTGATTTAAACATGGATGAATTTTTCAACCATAAACACTTATGCCACTTAGTGAATCTCTTAAGTGAAATTCATCTTAACACAATGGCCATCCTCCATTCATCACCAACACCATCACATCCTTTGTCATTCACATATTGAAACTCCTTGACATCCATCCATTCATTCCTTGACAACAACATACCTCATTGACAACAAATGCAACACAGTGCACTTCAATCTCCCCCTTTGTATTTGTTGGCAATACACTAGAGCACATATGAATGGGTCAATATGTGTGCCAATATTTCTCCCCCTTATTGGAAATCAAATGCAAAGGTGTGGTGTGGTTCTCTTCAAAAATCTCTTCCTCCCTTATAAAAGCATTTTCTTCAAAATCACTAAGAGAGGGATGATGTCACATGTTCTTCTTTAGCAAAGAACCTTTAGTAAATCAACTCTAAGTCTACTTGGGCTAACCCGGTGTAGAAAACAAGAGTGATGTAACCAATGAACTCAATGTTGTCCAACATTCACTATACATGTGAAATCATGCTTCAGGGGTTTGAAATTTTTCAGATATAACAATGAATTGCTAAATCCTGCACAACTTCACAAAACTCATTAGAAAGTTCAGGTGCAAAGATAAAGCTCCCCCTTTCATCCATTTGTCTTCAATCCATACTCCCCCTTAATTGACAAGATACACTCAATTAAGAAACAAGGGATGAAAGTATGATTGGAATACCTTCACTTTTCTCAAGATGGTATTAATCTAAGAATCCCATCTTCTTCAGATTTGCTCCCCCTCAAGGGGTGCACTCCATTCTGTCCAAACCATCCTCCAGCTGAGAATGATCATCATCTTCAATTCCCTGCAATGTTAGCACATGTAAATACAAGTGTATAAGGGAATAAGATGGGACCTCCTTGGTTCATCAATGTGAACAACAAGGTTGAGAGGATTCTCTCAACCGAGGTGTCCCATTTTCACCAGTCTTCACACTTGCACGTTTGATCTTCATTGATGATTGTGCTGGTGTGGTTCTCAATACATCTTCTTGTGAAATCTTATTCTTCCCTTTTGCCTTAGCAATTGCCAGAACTTCATCTTCAGCTCTTTGTAGATCTTTGGCAAGTTGCAACTGATTTGGCCATATGACTAACAAGTCATTTGGAAGTGTGGCCTCAGTTCTGGAAGTTCCACATGGTTCTTTTGATGTTGTTAAGCTACCTTTCTTAGGCAAATTATTTTCAATCAATCCCTTCTGCTTCTTTTGGATTGATCATCTGTTTGAGTCCAGTCTGCTTCTATTTAATTTCATGGCTTCTTTACAAAGATCCATGATATGTCTTTTCTTTCCACAGTAGAAGCATTTCTTCTTGGTGGTCCTTCTGGATGCATCACCCTTCTTGGATTTAGACTCCAAGGTCTTCTCTTCCTTTTTCATAATCTTCTTGGGAGCATCTTCCACTTTCTTATGGTTGCTTCCCAAGGATTCTTTCTGAGCCAGGTTCTGTGATCTTTTCTTCTTTTGAGCTCTGGATACAGTTGGAGATTGACATGTATCTTTTTGACCATTTTTTAAATCATCCCAGATGTTGTCAAGTAATCCAAATCTATTTGTAGTAAACAGATGTCTCTGGACCTGTGGATGCTGCATCTTTTCTTCTGGCTTGCTCCCCCTTGGAATGGGCTTCCTCTGTGCTTTGGCATTCAGTGGATTGTACCAACAATCCTTTGCACAATGCCCATACTTGTTACAACACCAGCATTGTCCCACGAATCTTGACCTCTTCAGTCCTTCTGATTGTAGGGTACTTTTCTTGACCTGTTGTGATGTTTCAGGAGAGCTCTGCTTCTTTACTGTCTTCATCCATATTTGTTTGGAATTATTCTTCCATCCTGCACTTTTTGTGGAAACACAATTAGAAGCATCAGTACAAGATGGTATGGATGGTACCTTCTTTCTAGAAGATGTTGCCCTTTTATTAGAGGATGTCTTTCTTTTAGAATCATCCTCTTCAAAGCACACTTGTGTAGAAACATTTCTCCTTTCAGCTGACTGGGAGGCTTCAGCTTTGGGTGATTGCAGATTTTTCAATATCACCTCCAGTTCAAAGCATTTCATGTTGAGGGAGTTCTTCTCATCCTCAACCAATCTTAGCTTACCTTCCCAATTCTATTTCAGCTGTTCCATCTGGTCATCATGCACCTTCTTTATTTCATGCAATGAGTTTTCAAGCTCCTTCACCATTTTGACTTTGTCTTCGAGTTGAGCATCTCTGACATTCATTGACACTTTATGCCTCTTTTCCAGTGCATGGAAAACATCTTTGACCAATATCATAAAGAATTATTTCTCAGAAAGTCTTCTTTGCAATTCTTCAGTAGTTTCTTCATATCTTTCATTGCAAAGGGAAATAGTTTCATATTTAGCCTTCACCAGCTTTCTGAGAGTGTTGGTTATGCCAACCCTTTTTGCCAATTGATCTTCCATTGCATTGGCTTCTTCTTCTAACTGTGATTTTTCTTCTTGAAGATCAAGGATGCCTGTAGCTATACACATTGCCACTTCCTTGGGGACTGTCTTCTGAAGATATTCGATTGCATTTTGAAGATCATTCATTATTCCAACTTCATCACAGCTAGGATAGGCTTTCTTCATCTTCTTGGCCTGTTTCTTCTTTCTATTTTTCTGAGTCTTGGCAGATATCTCCATTTGAGGCTGGTTGCTCATTTCCTCAAATCTGCACTTCATAAAGACTCCCTTGGATCTTTTAGAGGTAACCTTCGCTCTGATACCAATTGAAGTTCCCAGATCAGTGTGAATCACTGAGAGGGGGAGGGGGTGAATCAGTGATCCTTTAAAACTTTTTACTAATTGATTCTTAATCAATTAAACCTCTATGGCTTGTTAAGGCCTCGATCCACTCTTCTTATGTCTCTCAACCTTTCCCGGATAATGCAGTAATGAAAAGCCACAGGACACAAGGATTTACAAGGTTCGGCACCAAAGGCCTACATCCTTGCCATGCTCTACCAGCATGGATTCTCCCATTATAACTTGTTAGAATTACAATGGTCGATACAGCTTCCCACCGTATCTCTCCTGAGTCCCACAGGAGGGTCTTTATACTGCGTCCCACAGTGTTACCAGAGTCCCACTAGCCTGCTCCAAAATCCCACTGGAGACTTCCTCCACCCTGAGTCTCACAGGGGTCTTCTCCTGGCTCCTCGAGTCACACGAGAAGCTCTTCTTCTTGTTCAGCTCTTCAAGTATCTTCAGCAGCCTGGGATAAAGACTGCTGGCCTTGCTCTTCTCTTCTGATCACTTGTGGTTGATCAGGGCTTCTCATCTAGCTCAGGCTTTATCTCCTTCTTCAGGATGACCTGGCTTCTCTCTCCAACTACTGAATACTCAGACAACTGATATCTTTAACTTTGGTCTGGTCCAGTCTCACATCAGTTCAACTCCATGCACTGAATGCATGGCATCACAATATCTTCAAGATCTCCTGGTCTTGGACTCCTCAAATGCACACAACCTGATTTAGCTTTGTTCACGTGCGCACGTGCATGCATGCATGCATGCACTCCCCTTCTTCTTCTCGGTGCAATAAACCCACAAAGGGTGTAATCACTTCAAGCACACACCTTC
Organism: Viscum album; assembly: GCA_963277665.1. Classification (NCBI taxonomy): domain Eukaryota; kingdom Viridiplantae; phylum Streptophyta; class Magnoliopsida; order Santalales; family Viscaceae; genus Viscum; species Viscum album. The sequence goes on along the minus strand of OY728140.1, from coordinate 981,584,888 downwards.
CTTGAACTTCACACAATTAATTCAATTTTCTTACACACATAAATGTGTGTTCTACTTTAGTGTGAGTATTCTCCTTCTTCTCCTTCTTAGTGTGTACACACCACTTAGCACACACTAAGGTTCGGCTACTTCACTTTGTTGTTTTGCGCACACAACTTTGTTCTTTGTTTTGCATACACACAATGAGTGTGTATTTGGCCTTCACTATTTTTGCACACACCCAAGGCTACGGCCTTCTCCAATTCTTAAACACACACAAAGTGTGGTCTTCCACTTCACTTGGCACACACCACTTGGTGTTGTTCTTTGTGCACACACACTTTAATTTGTTCTTCAATATGTGCACCCACATAAAGGATGCGGCCTCATTCTTCAAATGCACACACAAATTGCAAGCCTTGCCTTCCTCCTCTTTTCACACCCACTGCCCGTAGGGTGTTCTTCAATTTGCATTTAGCTCACACACAGATAGTGTGGTCTCGGCCTTCTCTTGCACACACCCGAACATCAAATGAAGGCGCGCAAGTGGTGCGGCCTTCTCCTCACTTTAAACACCACGTTGGGTGTGGGTGTCACTGGCCGCGCAAGTGCACAAGGCCACAAGGGCCGCGCAGGCTCCTCCTGCCGCGCAAGTTTGCGGGCAGTGAGGGCTCCTTCTGTCGCGCGAGTACGCGAGCAGGGACCTCCTTCAGAGCCTCGGGTGGCTCTGGAACTTCATCCGCGCAAGTGTGCGCGGTGGCTTCAAAACTTCGCAAGGCACATATGGCACTCACGGGACATCGAGTTTTCAACAGATCAGCAAGCAAATACTATGCCTCGGGCTCTCCTTTTATAGGCAGAGGGCCTCGGTTCATTCGAGTGAGATATATATTCAAACTCCCGAATATCTCGGGTTTTCAAGATTTCCAAAATCTTGTTTCTCCGCCGTTTCACGCGGGTTTCCTTTTTATTTTCCTCCTCCACGTGCATGCATTTTGGAACGAATGCATGGAATCTTTAATACTTGTCTATGCATACCACGAACACACGTGGCCTCGGCAACTCCGTTTGCCTCGGCTGAAGTCCTAATTCTTTCTCGATGCATGCATGCAACATTTTAATGCATGCATGAGTTCGTTATGGCCTAACGATCACAATGGAGGTCTCGGTTTTCTCGGAGGTGGTCGGGAACTCAAAAACCATCATCGGGGAGGCCTCTGGTTCGAACGGAGCTCGCGGGGAGCCTTCGGCTGAGCTCGAGGAAGGAGATGCCTCGGAGCCGTCGGATCATCTCTTTGGACGGCTGTGATCAGAACGGGAATGGCGTGATGCATCGGGCGGCCGAGATCTGCCGCGCGATTACTCGGACGGCCAGGATGCGCTCCTGGAGATTTTTCCGCGTCCCACATCGAAACGGGGCGTGGTTTTTCCACGGTTTATCAACCTCGTGCTTCCATCAGCTCAGCAATTGAATCTCCTCCCCTCTCGGTGCCGCCCCGCGCCAAGTTCTCCCTGCGGGCGCGCTCTGCGCCCACCTCTGCTCCCTGCGGGCGCGCCACTGGCGCCCACTATGCTTCCTCGGGTGCGCAGGCTTCACCACCGCGTGCCCTCGGGGGCTTATACACGGCCCCTGCCGCGCTCCTCCGGGCGTGCCCCAGGCGCCCATGCGGTGTCCTACAGGTGCGCCCCTGCCTCAAGGATGCTGCCCTGGCCTTTGAGGGTTCCCCATGGGCGTGGTGACCTTGAGTCCCACAAGTGCCTTGGGTGATGACCCTCGGCTGGCCTCCTTGGTGGCCTTATTTTTTGCTAAGTATAGGAATAAAGACTTGGTATAAAAACAAAGTATCCCCATATGCCAAATGCCACTTGAAGACTCTACTTCCAAGCCATTCTCCTCTATGCCATGTCTTCTCTCTTCTTCTTAGGAATTCATCAATCCTCCTCTCATATGATCTTCACTTAGGATATCGAATTATCGAAGGTTCATCTTCATCAATCGAACTCCTGAATCACTTATAATCTTCAATGTTCTTTATTGATCTAATCAAAGATCAATTGTAACTTTTTCAATTCACATGCACTAAGTGATAGTGCATGGACTTCATTAATGCACATCATCCACTTAGTAGTTGTGGATGGAACCCCTTTCAACTCCTCATGCATTGTGAAGACAATGCATGGTCTTCAATCAATGTTGTGACATTGTATCATCAGGATACAAGTTCTTTGAACATAAAGATCAGCTCATCAATCATCTGATTTAAACATGGATGAATGTTTCAACCATAAACACTTATGCCACTTAGTGAATATCCTAAGTGACATTCATCTTAACACAATGGCCATCCTCCATTCATCACCAACACCATCACATCCTTTGTCATTCACATATTGAAACTCCTTGACATCCATCCATTCATTCCTTGACAACAACTTACCTCATTGACAACAAATGCAACACAGTGCACTTCAAAGGATAACTAAATCATGTTATAATACCAAATATAGTGACCCATAATTTATCATACATTGATATCATAACTTTTTAGATGAATATTCGTAATATAACAATCCACAACAAAATCATGTATTTCTATTACATTTGGAAATATGGATATATAAAACAATAATTCATAAACGAATTATGTTATCTCCCACTTAATTAATCATAAAAAATAATTATAAAAAAATCATACATAATACATTTTTTATAATTTTAAGAAATTGAATCTTAGTAAAAAGTGACCACAAATTCTCTATAAGGGTATAAAAGGTATACATCACTGATCATGTGATTTTAAAATGATCATAATGGTATGAGAATGTGATCATAAAAATTGAAATTCATTCCATGCATATCATAGATCCTAATATCGTGTCCTGAATTAAATAATTTTTGTTCATAATACATGAATCATAAAGGAATCATATAACATCATCTTTGAGAGAATTACAATTTCATAGAACATAGATTTTTATTGTACAGATAATATTATTACATTATGAAAATTTATAAATAGAAGTATGATCACTTATTTCATGACGGTAATTAAATCATTTCCTCAGATAAACATATAGTCATGAACTAGGTCCTCACATAATCAAATGGACATGAAATACATGCCTATCAATAAACATATGGATAATAAAGCGAAATCTATGAATAATATAAATAACATGAAAGCCAAGTACATTCTTAAAATTGTGAACATGAAATCATGTTCATGTATAACTGATTTACCACATGAGTTATCCATCATTACCCAATGAATATTAGGGATATGAAGAACTGAAACCATTGCATAATAATAATTCTTTCATATTAATTCCCCAAGATTATATATCATAACGTTTTCTTATAACCCATGTCAAATAAAAAGGATTCATAAAAATCTCAACATAATCACAAAACAGAAAAAGAAGTAATAATGTTAGAATCATTTGATCATATCCCTTGGAATGGATAATTGACATTAAAGATGATATCACAGATGATTAATTCTTTTAAAGAGTCACTAGAATTTTTTATGTAAAATATCCTTCTCACATTGAAATAAACTTACTAAAATATAAAAATTTCTCAATTAATAGTAAATAAGTATTTTATAATAACATTGGAATCATTTAATGGAATCTTCAAATAATTGATCATGAATAAATGTTGTAAATTCCATTCCAATTTTATATATTAAAATAAAACATTTATTTCACTGTTTTATAAAAATTTAACTATATACCTCATTCAAAAAAATACAAGAATATTCAGATTAAACCATGTTTAAAATAAAAAATTGTCTGTAAGAATTACATTAAATAATCATAATATTCGATAAAAATAAAGATTTTTTTATAAAACATGGATATGGAAGAAAATGTGTTTTTAACCGAAGAGAGAATCAAATACTTATTCCATTGAAAATATACTTTTAATATCTTTAGTTTATAAAGTTGGGATAATGAATGGAAAAAATATATTCTCATGAAATAACTATTGGATAAAAAATATATTGAGTTAATTGAGAGGTAGATAATAATAGTTTATTATCAAAAGCATAATCATATATATTCTTGATAAATAATGAGACTGTAACATAAAACCATTATCACTTTAGTAAAATTGTAATAAAAAATACAATAAAATAATAACTTCAAATTAGTCATTAAATTTCATGATAATTATTATAGTAATTATATAACATCTAAAAAGGCCATTATAAACTCTTCATAAATTCAGATAGGTGCAGAATATAACGTGTGTTCTAAAGAAGAAAATTTGAGTTGATAAACCTTTACCATGGGATTGAATTGCATCAAAATAATTCTATCCACCAATATAATTATTTTTTTTTCTATAATTCTATAAAATATTAATCCATTAACATATAATATCATATATGATCCCTTTATTATATTTTAACTCCCATTTATTAATAATATCATATTAAAATTATCATTTTGTGGTGTTATTTATTTCATAAAAAAAATTTTGGTTGTCATTTCCATATATATTAATAATGTTTCCATAATATAAAGAAATTGTAATCTTTAGATAAATATAACATATAATAACTATGTATATAATTATATTTATCCATAAAAGTAGAGAAAAAAAATGAATTACACTTTCAATGGTTATAGAAGGCCATACAAATGCATGAATAGTGAATTAATATTTTTATTGATGGAAAAAAGAAAGATAATAATAATTAAAATTTCTAGGATCATTACTATATCATTTTTTTTCAAAAACAATTAGTAAATATATCCTTATTAAAATCTATTTATAATTTTAATGAATAAGAAATCAAATATCTCTGTGAATGTGGTGGTCGATATGTATGCATGAGCGACATTATCCTCTTCTTGTGGGGTGTCAGGTTAGAAGTTATATATGAAATTTTCATTAAAAAACATAAGTATTTCATAAATATATTATATGAAAATTAAACCAATCAAATTATCATACAATAATGATCATGATGGAAAATTATTAGTATCACTATGTGGATACAATAATTTGTATACAGGTAAGAGTGATACATTCACATACCATTTGATGGAAAATGGTGAGTAAATGTGGGATTTTAATCATTAAAAAATTTATGTATATTTTTTAAACATCGTTTATCATTTCATTAATTATATAATTTATTTAGAACATGTAAATAAATAAAAAAAATATCAGATAATGATATTATATCTTCTTTGAAAAAACTAATTTATATATTTTATTAAATAATTTAGGGATGATCTTTTTAAAAAACAATATCCACTAGAATGTGGATAGGGTATTGGAGAAGATATTTTTGTAGGTTTTTGTCTTTATAGAAGAAATAATGTGATGTAAACGAGAAGAGATAGAGGTTCCCTCATATAATTGAGGTGAGGGGAACTCAATAAATTTCATAAAATGAAAAATATAATAAATATATTATCCACCAAAACAATTAAAAATTGATATATATTCTAATATAACGTATTATAGGTTTTAAAGAACAAAAATACAATAAATTTTCTAACTAGTTTATATCATATTTTAATTTCATTTTTTTTAACAAATTAGTTAACCTATTTTAACCTTAACCATGGTATAATCATTGTTATCACATAATACGTATTAATTTTACATATAATGTTAAAATTGGATCTCAAATGAAAATTATATTTCATTTTAGATCAAATCTTAAGCACATTTTACACTTTCATGATGTTTATGATTCTTAAATAATTTAATAAAATATTAATTTTACAAAATATCAGTAATTCATATTTTGAAACTATTAATTCAATTTGACTTAAAATAATCAAAGATAAATTTCTCAATTTAGTTTACTTTTAATTATTGTAAAGTCATTTAATTAATTTTATTATTAGTTTAATAAATACAATGTTAGCACCATGAAATAATATATTGTAAATATTTAATCAATAAAATTTAAAAATAAATTAACATAATATATATATTTAATTTATTCACAAAATCAATTTTAATAGTATTTCATAACTATTTTTTGTACATATGTGAACACATAAGAGATATTTAAAAGTAATAGAGTTACACTTTTTATCCTTCATTAGCATAAATATTTTATAAGTCATTTTCATGGTCATGTTTCCATTAATGAAATAAATTTTGACCCTATGGTAATAAGAATTATATTTCCATAATCGAATATGAACTATTATGAAAAATGATGTCCTTTAAACTTAGTTTCAACCTCGATTAGGTAGATTTTCTTTTTAGAGAGTTGATCCTTTTTTCCATAGTAACTGTTAATAATTAATAAAAATAAAAGAGTCATATTTAAAAATTATGAACCTCAGGATTCCAAATAGGGAATAAATTTTTAAAGATATATTTTTTATATGTAGATGAGATTAATTTTAAAAATATCCATTCTAAATGTGATAAAAATACCATTTAAAAAATAAAATTTAAGCATAAAACATGGTTTATTATTATTAAATGTTCTGAAAGAATAATTATTAATGATATTTTAAAACATTTTGTGGAATATATAATATATAAATATTGTTGACATAGTTTATTAGTTGTTTTTAATATAATATAATAAGATAAAATTTAAATTGAATTAATAGATATGGGTTTTCAATTATCTATTTTTATTTTAAAATGATTTATAGTTTATATTTATAATTAATTGATAGCCAATGATACAATTTTATTCATATGTAAACATACATTTTTTATAATTACTTTCTTCTAATATATACACACCAAATTAATTGTTATGTGGTAACTATCACATAATTATATTTCTATAACACATCAATGTTTGTTTAAACTCAGTGTTGTATATATCACAAAATGATAGAAAAATTAAATGTAGGTAAATTGAAATATATTCTAAAATTACATAGTGATATAAGGATTATAAAAATAAATGTCCATGAATTATAAACTCATATAATCTATTAAGGATTAGTATGATGTAATTTAATGTACACCATATATTATGTATTTTTAGGATGTTATTGAATGTATTTATAATTGATTAATAGGAATTGGCCATCACTTAGTAAGCACTAAGCATCCCTTATGTCATGTTAAGGTTCTTCAATTTACTAAGAAATCATACAAATATAAAATCATGAAAAAAAATAATATATATACCAAAAAAAATTCCTGGAGAGGGATAAATTGTAGTAATTGAATATAAAAGTAAACTGCCACCCTCAAAATAAAATGGTGGTACATTTGAAATAAAGAATATATTTTAATAATAATATAAATGAAAAAACCCAGGACAAGATTTAATTAAAAAATAAATAAAACATCGAAAATTTATTCACATTCATTATTGATTATTGACACACAATAGATGATATCATACTATCCATGAGATGGCGGAATATATCCTAGAGAGACTAAATATTTCTAGCAACAACAGACCCCATTAGTGTACCTCTATGAGAATATATCCATATTTTAAATTATTATTCAAGGCTTCACCAACCATCCACCTTTTATATGCATAAATATGAACTAAATATCACAATATATATTAATATATTTATTCCACTTCATATATATCACAATATCAATAAATATAAGAATTATAAAATGCATGATTCTTCACATTAAAAATCCCATATATATATCATCAACAATAACACATATAATGAAGAATAAATTTAGAACATATCATCCTACAAATAACAATGTCATGGTGTAAAAATAACCACAATAGATAATATTATTTTTACGAATGAAATCATCTCTTCTGATATATAAACACATCACATCCCCATCCTCTTACATAATTAAATATTCACCTCTTTATCAATTGTAAACATTAATATTATATCATAAAATGAATGCTCATTAAATAACCAAAAATATTCTTCCAAAACATGATCATAGACAATAATTATTAAATTATATACTATCTCAACTATATTAACATTAATTATCTAAACATTCACAATCCATGTTGTTAAGGACTATCATACATCAAGACACCTATAGTTCACACAATTTTGTAGCGGAACATCACTCTATATCAATCCATAGTTACATTTTTAAGAATTATAAAATAAAAATATAATTAATACCCACTAAATCATCTTAAAGACAATCTTTTGTTTAAAATATAAAAAAAATCATCAAGAACATTATAAAATAAACATAAATTTCTTCTATTTTAATTATAAGTTATGTACAAATCATCTTTCATGTTGTATTGTATTATTCGTTCATAATGATCCTCTAATAAAAAACATCATATTCATTCTCTTAAATTTTCATGGATTCTAAGGTGGCATGGGATATATAACCAAAATGAATGATAATCTATACATGATACGTAAGAATGGTATGTTACCTTCTTACATATATTCTCCACATGGTTTTGTAAATAAATAATTCTCACATAACATAGTACAACATATGACTTAATTTTTAATTGAAAAAATATAATTATACACAGTTAGAAATCACACACCATTGAAATCCTATGTTTTTTCCCCGCATTATGTCAACTTCCCATCTATCAACTAGTTTTGACCTACCCGATGATATTCCCTTTCCTATACTATTCCACAATGGTAATGTGTAATCATAGATCATGTATTCACCCCTGGTTAGACATGCTATAATAAACATAGGCCAAGGATATCCATTATATTAAATATATATTTTGTAATTTTTAAAATTATGAATCATACCCAAATATTCATGTTTTAATGAATTTTCTTCAGAATCAAAATATTGATACTATTTTTATTTTTTTCTATTTAAACCATTGAAATATTAATGACAGTTAATTCATTAATTTATGACACATTAAAAGAATTTTAACACCATATACTAACTCCACTATTCTATTCTTATTGATAATATGATAATAATTTACAATGTGGGGTCCAAACCACTAAGCACCATGGATATAGTCTACATGTAACATCCTATTGGATTTCTGATGGGTATGTCTTGAAACTTGTTTTGTATTTTCATTTTTTAAATCTTTGTATGGATGAGATAGAATTAAGAGGATACGTATAATGGTGAATTCAAATATTTTTTTTGATTTTTCAACACAAAACCTATTGGTTCTATAGCCTACTAGAGATTTAGATGTTATATAATATGGTAAAAGGAATTGTAAACACTAAAATAATAAATAATATGTATTTAATAAAATTAGATGGGTTTTCCGTGATTTTTGGATTTTTCAATTGCATTACATGTAATCTTGTTACATGTCACATAAATTCATGAGTTTTGTTTTTAAAAAGGTGGTTTGGAAGAAATTTATTTTTCCCTGTCTTCAAATATCCTTGATTTGGACCTAAGATCCATCCCAAGGGATTTTGAGCTGTCAAACACTTCTTATTCATTTTATTCAACCATTTTTTTGTTTCTATTATACTATGACTTTCAGAGTAAGTGTTTTCCCTGTCTCTTAATATCTTTATCCACCCCTATGTGGATTTTGATAGAACTTATTAGGATTGAGGTATCTAAACCCTGTAATTGTTAATATTTATTTTATTTTGAGTTTCTTGATCATTCGCTCAATCGTTCTTATTGGATGGTTTTACTATGGTCTATGAGTTTCTGTGAGAATGGTGTGTGTTTCAATTATGATTTAAGAAATTTAATTACACTGATTTTCTTGGTTTAAATTCCATTGTTTGATTTAAATTCAATTTCATGAAATTTATTTAAATAGGTTTATTAAAAACCAAATTCATTTGAATTGGGGTATTTGGATTTTATTATGACCGAAATTGGGGAAAAACCCAAACTCCATTGAATTGGGGTGTGTTTTTGAAATTGATGGAATATTATGGAAATTTGATGGCTGAATATATGTTTTGAAATTGATTTTCTGATTTTAATTTCAAATATGAAATTGAGAAATTTTTTTAAAAAGGGATTGATATAAACCATGTTGTTTTATCATTAAAAATGTATTTTTTTTATAAGAAACAATGTTTTGGTTTTTATATTGAAAACTATAATATTTTAAATGGGAGAATGTGATGAATTTTATTTATATTTGTTATTAAATAAATTTCCTATCATTGATTTTATTATTGAATAAGAAAACCTAGGTAGTTATTTTGTTGTTGGGATAACACTCTTTTGATGATTTACTACTAAAAAAACAAAGTACATCTGATCACATCCTTGATGGGATGGTGATGAGTACCCATGACTAGTATGAAAGCAGTGTGTATATATTCATACTTGTTTGATCACATTTTATTGATTGAGGATATTGTAGTTTTAATGATCACCTCTTAGTGGTCGGGGATATTATATCCTTGAACTATCATACATTTAATTAGATGAACATGTTGCTAGCTTGTTTATATTTCTGATATAAATGTGTGCCAATGTATTTATACTTTCTTACATGATTTCTATGTTTTTATAAACTATATTATATATAAATTTTATGAATACATTTTATTTACATATTTACATCATTTGAAATGGAAAGAATCAATTTATTAAATTATTCAATAAACATCCATACATGTTTATTAAAATTAAAATATTTATTTGATTAATTAAATGATGTAATATTATTATGGATTCCTTGGAGAGACCATATTGGTCTTATATATCACACCCTACTTGTGATAACATGTGTTTGTAGATTACCTTATTCTAAGTTCAAGAAAGGGTAATATTCCACTTTGTGGTGGAAATAGCTATCAATATTTTTTCTTGGAGAGGTGCATCCATTAGGACATGGGTTTTTATCCAGTTTTATGGTACATTAAATATATATTTTTGATTGTTTACCCATTTGAATTCTAATACAACATTCCATATAGATATTTCCTTATATGCATAGAGACTTTTATATCTACTTCCGTAATTTTAGCAAAAAAATCATTTCCACTATCATGTTTTATGATTAATGCTGATAGTCACCAATGCTTTGGGATCGGGAACACCCTTGTAGATATTTGAATATCATCTCAGTGATAGGTTTACCCTTATACCCAGGATGGTTCATGGGAAATTGGTATCAATGGTACTAGTTTTTAATCCATCATTTATGTCAGTATATAGTTGTGTGGTCTTGTTGGAAATTTATTGGTAGTTTTGATTACGTTCCTAGCTGGATATCACCACAATTTTCCTTTAGTAACCATGGGTGATTATGGGAAAAATTATTGAGGATTAGTTACATTATTTTTTTTCTTAGTTACATATATTCAAATCCATGTATTGTGTTATTATGTATTTGTATTAATTCACCCAATTTGCTCTATTTGATGGTTAAAGTTTATCCATCCCTTATTATTTGTTGATGATATTAAGTATCCTTCATCTAAGAAGAAGTGAGAATCAAATCAATGAGGAATATTCTATTGAAACATTGTGAGAAAATCCTCTAGTGGACCTATGTTTGGCTGTGGTGATTGTGCGTAGTGTCTATGCTTTGTGCAGGTACCTGTACAATTTCACATTTAGGAAACATCTATATAATCTGAAGGTATGGTATCTAGAATCATTCTCATTATTTTATTTTTTCTAACCCACCAATGTTCAAGGTCTCTAATGATTCTCAAGAGACTGAGGAATGATTGAGTAGGATAGAGAATTTATTTGAATTCTTTGAGACACCAAATGAGATCACAGAAAATCATTCCACCTTCCCAATAGATTTACTATGTATGATATTACGGAACATTGTGGTGATGAAAAAGAAACATGAGGGCTTTGAGTGTAAATACGTCAAGGCTATTTTTAGTAAACAGTTCTGTAAGGACCAGAACAATTATAAATAAAATAATCATTTTTTAGTTAATTATATTATTATAAAATATAGAAAAACATGAACTAATTCTAATTTTTATATTCCAATTGATTTAAATATTGTTATGTTCCATTAACGTTGATAATATAGTCATTTAATAGTTATCACATTAATAGTGTAAATATTGGGATTTAAAAATCTAGTTGATACTGACAAATGACGTGATGGATTCAACCCATATGAGTGCATCATATAAGGAAAACTTATCGGACCTTTAGAGGGAGATATAATTTATAGGATTTTCCTTAAACCAACCCAAAGATGAGAACTATCAATTTATGCATGAGAAAATATATTTTCAAGATAAGTTCAAACTCGTTGTTCTCACGTCCCAAAACAGGTTGGTCGAACCGCCCCCTAAAACTTCCACCACCGCACACATTAATCTTAGGGAATTATTTGGTGTATTAAATATAAATGAAAAAATACCCCTTCAATTTTACTATGTACATTTTTTCATAGAATAATGAATATTTATTTTAATCTTATAAATATAACTTTTAAATTGTATTTGAGTTGTATACAATAAAGTACAAATTGTTTTTTTGTTTAAAATTAAAATTCATCCATTGAATTTATGAATTAATCTAATTTTGAAATAAATAATAGTTTAATAGTATATTATTATTAAAAAATTCAACTATAAATGATCATATAAATTTTATGAAGTGAAATGTTAAATTTTATTAGGGTTCAAAAACTATTATTTCCAGAAACCTTTCATTTTTCAATAAAAGGCATTAATTATTTTAAAAGATAAAATTCCTAAATTTAGAAAATTATTTAGATAAAATTAATATTATTTTTGGAATCAAAATATCAAAATTATACAATGATGATTTTTTCACAATTTTGGGAGGAAGTCAAATTTTCAGGTTAAAAATTTAAATATCGTAGAAATCTACTTTATGTATTATGAAATATTAATGAGCTAAATGCGTTGTAATAAATAAAATAAATCTAATGAACCCCCAAATATATGTTTTCCCTTTAAAATAATTTAATATTCAGATAATTTTATATATTTTATTAAGACATTATAGATCCTCCAAAACATGTAATATATTTTATGGTTTTAGAATCATTTAATAAGGAGTATGACACTCCTCCACATAAGTGAGGAAATTATTTTATTATGTTCGGCCCTTATCCATATTAAATAATGTAAAACTATCCAATTTTGTATAAATTATTTGTTAAAACCATGGGAAGGTTTGTGGTTTTAAATATTTTATTATGTAGATTCCATAACCAAAATAATAATGAAATACACCTTTTCCTATATAAACCCACCCAATCTCCCAATTATCTTCACTAGAAATACTTGGATCACGTCAATATTCATCACTCTACCCCCAAAAGTACTCATATTTCACTCCCAATCTCTCAATAAGATACTCCCATGCCTTTTTAGTCACACATTGAAGTAAGAGATCTTCCACTCTTCCCTTTTATCAAGAACTCCATTTATGTTATGTATTTTATTTTTAATTTTCTTATTGTTGTATATGATATTCCATATTCCCCATACTATCCATTTTATTTAGAATATATGAATGGTTATGATCATCCTTATTAATAATCCCACGATCTTTTATGTATACCGTTTACCATGCCAAAATTTAATAAGGATTTTATCTTTATTCATGTTTCATCATTACCATAAGCATTCTATTTGAATATTTATAATGTTGGGATATTTTATTCCTTATTCCTATTATTTCCCATTTTATTTAGAAATAATGAGATACCCCTTTCTCTGTCATTAACAATTTTTATGAATGATTACGTATTATTATTATACGGCTTGAAATTTCAATGTGATTTTCCACGGAAAAAAATTTTGTATTGAATACCATACAAAATTTTCTATTTAGGGTATTCAACATTATTCACATATAATTATTTATATGGGACATACATACATTTATTACATATTCCTTAATCATATAAAAAATTATTATTATGCATGAACCAATTGCATGATATATGTAGCAAACGTAAGAAAGAAATTGAAATGAATATGATATGTGTGCCTAGACAGTGCTCCAATGCATTGGGTAATGTTTAGTATCATGATAAGTCATGTTAGAATAGGTAGTGAACTTGATTCATTTATTGGAATTTTTCCATTAGGATGTCTTTGAATCATCATGCTTGACTAAGGTCTATGATTAAGTGTTTTAAGTTGTTTCCACAATTCCCAGGTTTCCTTTAATGTTATATCAGGTATCATTATTCATGTTTTAGAATAATATTATTTTTATTCCCCACTGATATTAATATTTTCTAGATTGTATTATATTATTCATGTTTTCCTTCTTTATTCCCTTAATGACATTTATACAACATAACTTCATTATATTTTTTCCCAGTTTATCCCTTGATGTTTTATGTCCATTGTAATATTATGATTATGTAAAATAAGTGTTAAATAATTGTTTTACACCATGTAACATGTTTTAATGTAATTTACGTAATTTCCAAATACAGTGTATTTATTTAACTTTTGGGTTGTATAAATTTTACATTTATGTGATAATAAAATTACAAATGTATAATAATGTTCTGGGTTGATATAATTATTATCAGAGTAAGTGTTTAGTATTTTAGGTATATGGACATGAAAAGTCTAGATAAATCCTTAGGGATAACACTATTTATAATAAAAAATCCCAAAATTTTGGTTATTACAGATTATGTTGTTTATCAAGAAAATAAATCCATGACTGGATACTATATGTTGATGTGATTCACACTCAAATATACATAGGAGTAACAACACAAACAAGTTGTTTTAGGCTTGACTAGGAGAAACCTGGTGCAAGACACCATTCCATACCTTACACCTCTTTAGAGACTCATTGGTTATATGATTTGGTAAATTCATAATCATGATACATACCATTTTTAGGGGAACAAAACATTCAAATAATATTATATGATTTGATACATATCATGGATAACATAGATTAAATCCTAGATATTACTATGTCATTATAATAAATGTAATTTATAATTTATTTGTTTATTATCAATGGACTTCCTATTATGTGTTTATCTTTTAAAATATTCATCCCTCATTTACCTTTTATTCAATCCAAAGTTAAATAATAGGAAGAATTTTGTGAACAAATGATGTTATGGGAAATGTGATGACTACACAAAGGAGTTACAAAATATGATGGGAGTAAGAATCACCAACATTGTCATGATACTCTCTCAGGAAATTCAAGTTATGAATAGAAACATGAATAAAGAGGATATCCTATACCCCCTTAATAGAGAACAATATATAATCATGAACTTTGTGAGACATAGATCTCGAACATTCAATTTATCATCCAATCCCTTAATTACATAATAATGGATAAATTCCATTTTGAATATCATATTCACCTTAATATGTTTTTATTAATATAAATTTCAAATAATTGTTTATTTTATAGAGGGATAAGTTGATTATTATTCAACATTAAAAAATAATATGAAGCCTAAGGAAGAGATCAAAGTGATGGAGTAGAAATAATTCTACAAAATTTGTTCCAAAACATATTTTTCTCACACCCTCTCACAAGAAATGTACAGGGATATTCATGCCATAAAGAAAAAAGATGATGAATAAATCAAGGCGTACAAGGAAAACATTACAATACAAAAATGATACAACTTTGCCTTTGTAATTACTGAAAAATACAAAGTTTATCTCTACCATGGTGTTCTAGAACCTAGTATACAAAAATACTTGGTGAACCCTGCCTTTGATTACTTTGAGGAAATTGTTTGATTTTTCCTCAATGTCACAATAATGATAAAAAATTGTCAAGAGAATCATAGGGATAAGAGGTGGAAAGTGGTGTATAATTCTGGCAGTCTGATATAGATATCTAGTGGTTCTATGAAATTTAAACATCCCACTTGTTAAGGGTGTGGGATGAATCCCCCAAAAAATTGGCCAGAACGGACCAGAAAATCATTTAACAGAATTAGGGAAGGTCACCCACCTAGAAATTTACGATAGGAGAAACTGAAAATGCAACAATGGAATGTAATTCACTTCTCAACTCCCATGGAATTCCAATTACTATAAATATAAGGAACTAGGGAAATTTATAAACCAATTCCCTAATACATGGGTTTTTAGAGGAAACTAGTAAACTCAATGAATCAAGGGAGTGATTTTTCCATCACTACCTTTGATGTGAATCCTAACAATAATGTGGTAGCAGGTATTCTAGTTATTCATTAAAGAATAGAAGATGTAATTTTATTATTATGGTTCTTCTAATTTCTTAATATCATGAATTTTTGTTAGAAATATTAAGAAACTAGCATAAATCGTAGAAGAATATATTTCATTTAATATGTCAAATGGTGAAATTATTTCATCACATGTATATAACTCAAGTGTGAAAATTGAGGGGATGAACTTCATATAATACCTTTTCAAACATCCTTTTGTGTAATTTGATTCAATTATTTGTATGGACTGGATTTCACAATATAGAGTCAACATTAATTTCTGTGAGAATGAATTCATTCTCCATATGGAGAACCAACCCCTATTTCTATACAAGTGCCTGGATGGGGATGATTCTTTTTTAGCACCATCATCTCAATTATGGATGTTATTTATTTTTTAGAAAGAATAACTAGATCAAATGATTGAGTCTAAGGAATGATTTATCCTAAAAGACATGCCTATTATGAAGGAATACACTAATGTGTTTCCTAAGAAAATTCCACATCTTCCTCAATTCTGAGTGGTTTTGTTTTCAATAGAGCATATAAATAGTGCTTCCCAATAACCAAGAAAATTTATTGGATGACTATTATGGATATTAATAAGATAAATTTACAACTTTTAGATAATCTAGATATAGGGTTTATAATCCCAAGTTCTTCATTATGGGTTGCACTAGTCCTCTTCATGAAGAAGAATTATGGGTCAACATGCCTTTGCATTTTTTATCATGAGCTCAAAAAGATCAAGATAAAAACAAGTATCCTCTTCGATGGATTGATAAATAATTTCTTCTCCTACATGAAAAAAATAATTCTTTAAGATTTATATTTGGTTGAGATATTATCATGTAAGTGTGGACAAAAAATATATAACCAAGACCACTTTTCCAACAAGGTATAGGCACTATGAGTTCATTGTTATTCCATTTCGGCTCATTAATGGTCCACCAATATTCATGGATTTATGAATAAAGAATTTATATATTACCATGAAAAATCAATGGTTGTATTTATTTATGATATTAAAATATACTCTGATGTAAAAAACGAGAAAGTTGACCATTTGAACACTATTCTATTGACCTTACAATGGGACAATATTTAATCCAGTTATAGTATATATGAGTTCACATCTAAGGAATTCTAATTCATTAGTTATATCATCATTAGAAAAGGGATATCTATGGATCCTTCAAGGAAAAAATAATTTCAAGGATGTTCATGGCCAATAGCTATGATATATATCTAAATTTTTATTGGGATAGGTGGGTATTATTGATGATTTTTTAGAAACTTATAATGAATATCAAACCCTCTTACCAAGATAACATAGAGGGGATTCTGTGTTTCTTAGAATGATGAATATAAGGAATGATTCATGGTGTTTTAATATAGGATTATCACTTCCCCAGTGCTCACAATACCAACAAATCAAGAGATTTTTATAATTTTCAACAATGATTCGAAGAAGGGATTCAGCTCTATGTTAATGTATAATGAAAAAGTCATAGCTTATGCTTATTGGTAGTGAAAAATTAATTGTAAAACTATAACACACATGATCTAGAGTTGGAATATATAATCATTCCACTGAAAATATTGAAGTAATATCTATTTGGGGATAATTTTGAAATATATTCGGATTATTGAAGTCTCCAATATATATTCCAATAGAAATAGTTGAATATGTAAAAAAAAGATATTTAGAACTCATCAATGAATAGAAATTCTGAATCCACTACCTTAATAGTAATTAAAATAAGGTGGTTAATTCTATTTGTATAAAGGATCCAATAAATTTATCATTGATGGGAATGGAGAAGGATCAAGTATTATTATAAATAAAGAGGATAGACTTGGGAATCAAAAATAAAGGAACATCATCAATCCTTTCACAAATTATTTCTCAACATTCTCTTCTTTAATGGTTAAAGGATGGTCAAAAACATTATGTGGGAATTATTAAGAAAGTGGAAACTATAAAAAAATGGATATCATTAGATTTCAATGTTAATGAAGATAGAGTTGTGGGATTTGGTTCCAGACTATGAGTTCCATCAAATACTAAGTTAAAGAATTAACTGTTGTATGATATACATAATTCAAATTTCACTATTCACTTAAGAAACCAAAATATGTACCCATATAAATGGGAGCACTATTGGTGGGGCTACATGAAGAATGACAACACTAAATATACATCAATTTTATAGTATGTCAGTAATTTAATTCTTAAAGGCATAAGTCTAAGGGTATGAGAGAACCATTACACATACCAACATGGAAATGGGAAAACATCAACATGGACATCATCACTAGAAATCTTAAGACATCTAATGGATACATAGATATCTTTGGTTTTTTGTATCGTCATGCAAGATTATAGATTTAGTTTTTATTAGAGAGGATTTCATACTAGATTAACATGGATGGATATATATTAAATAAGTGATTAAGTTGCATGTAATACCACTATAGATTATGTATGATCGAGATTCAAGATACTCGTTTATGATTTGGAAAATTTTATAGCATTATCTAAACACTGAGACGAAATTTAGTATGGCCTATCACCATAAAACTAATGTCCATTCTGAGTGAACTAAAAAAAAACTTAGTGAAATATTTAGAGTATTCTCAATTTAATTCCATGAATAAAGGCACCAAAATCTTCCACTAGTCGATTTCTCTTACAACATTACTTTTGACTCGAACATCCATATAGATCCTTATGAATCCATTTATGGTAAGGGTTGAATAATATATGTATATTTGGATGAACTTGTGGAACGAAAAATAATAGGTCTTCAAATTGTTGAGGAAATTGTATAGAAGGTTAAGACCATTTAGCTTCACATTAAGGACACATAGAGTCAATAAAAGAGATATAATTGAAATTGTCAATGATACCAAGAGTTTCATTTGGAGACATGGTATTCCTCCAAACATCTCCATGGAATGAAATATTTAGATTTGGGAAGAAGGGAAGGGTTATCCGAAGGTACATCGACCCTTTAGAGATCCCTAAAAACTTTAGAATGGTTCCCTACAAACAACCACTCCAACTGCACCTATCATAAGTACATGATGTATCCCATGTATCCACCTTGAAAATAAACATACTAAGCCACTAAAATGTACTGAATATATAGTAGGTACAATTGTTTAATTACCATACATATGAGGAAAAACTGGGTAGATCTTAGATCATAAAAAAATCTATTTAAAATAAGACAATACACCTTGTCAAAGACATTAGGAGAAATGAAATGTTTTAAGAAGCACCATGGAAACTAAATGAGGTGATGAAGCATAGTTACCATAATCTATTTTATTGTGGGAATAAAATTTAAAGTGAAAATTTTCTATTGGGGTGGAATATTTTAATGACTTGGACTATTATGAATAAAATTACACTTTGTATTTAATTAAATGTATTATTATATAATATATAAAACCAATGAAATTATTTTTTATTATTAAATACAAATTGATTTAATAGGCCATTATGTGTCATTATCATTGATAATATTTCTATAGTAATGTAATCACATTATTAGTATAAATATATGGATTTAACAAATCCAAAAGATACGGACAAAGGAAGTGATTCCCTCAACCAGTAGCATCATACCCTATGAAACCAATTTAATGGAGATTTTGATAGAGATAGAATTTTTGGGATTTTTTCTATAACAATACAAATTTTATATCTAAAAACATAAGCATGAGTAAAACTGTTTATGGGGGAAGTTCAATCTCATCGAGATCATGGCCCAAACCATATCCACTGAATAGTCCCAAGAGTGTCCTGCCATTGTGAACCTTACACATAGGGTGTTTTTTGGTATATTAATGACTTTTTTTTAAAATACCTTTACAATATTAATATTTAAATTACATTTTATATAATAAGGAAAATATATTTTCATCTTATAATCTTTACATTATAAATGATTTTTTGATTGATACACTATAACACAATTAATATTATTTTTTTTATATTCAAATTCAAATAATAAATTAATGGATTAATGGATTTTTGAAATAATTACTATTTTAATAAAATATTATTATAAAATAATGTTTATTAAATATAAAATATCATAATTTTTTTTTATGAAAACAAATGTACAGATTCATTAGAGTTCGAAAAATTGTTATTTTCAACAACCAGAAATTTTTCAATAAAAGTCAAATATTATTTTAATATTGAAAACTAATATATTTGTAAAAATATTTACATAAGTTTAATATTAATTTATTAATCATAACCTCTAAATTTTCCAATGTGGATTTCATCATAATTTTTTGTGATAGTTGGTTTTCAGGTGAAAAAAATAAATACTATAAAAATATACTTTATGTATTACGAAATAATAATGTCTTAAATGGGATTTTATAAATATAATAAAGGTTATTCGTGAAAAAATATATGTTTCACCTCTAAAATGATTTTATTTTTTGTTAATTTGATTAATTTTAATCTTTAATTATGAATCCTCCGAAACTAGTAATATATATTAATGTTTTAAAATCATTTCATTAAATGTTTTACTCACATCTACATAAGAAAAGATATTATATTATTAGATTCATCCCTTAAAATTATAAAATAATTTAAACCATTCCCATTTGGCCGAAAACATGTGAAAAAACGTGGTATTTTTTGTGGTTTTTCATATTTTGTGATATAGAGTTCAAAACTGAATAATAAAGAAATCCCTCTCTTTTACTATATAAGCCAATCCATGATCCAATTTCAATTCAAGTAAAATCCTTAGAAAACACCCACAAATATACCCCCAAACTCTATATTCCTCCCAAGGAACCCTCAAGCTATCAATAATCCCCAACAAATCCTTTGGAGTCACACACTCAAGTAAGGGATCTTTCACTCTCATTTTTTATCAAGAACTCCTTTTATGTTATATATTTTAAATTACAATTACCTATGGTGGGATATGATGTTACATATTTCCATTATTATTCATTGGATGTATAAATTATGATATCATACTTTCACAATCATTAATCCACACATGATACTTTATGTACACCTGTTAACATTCCAATATTACTTAAGGATTCTTTTCTCAATTCTTGATTCTTCATTACATTAAGCATTATAATTCCAAATTTCAAATGGTGGGATAGGATTTTACAAATCCCTATTGTTGCCCATTTTATGTCCAAATAATTGGATACTCGTTTCTCTTTCAACATCTATTTTTATGAATTTTTATGTAACATTGTTATGCATCCGAAATTTCACTATGATTTTCCATGCCAAAAAACATTTTTAGTGATTTTTATAACCATGTTTATATAAAAGGTTTTAATCATTATTAAAGTATTCTTATTTATAGTGGAATTAATTATATTTATTACACACCCCATATTCTTGGAATAAAATATGATGATGAATGAAACTATATTATATGTTCTATGTGGCACACTTTTTCATTATATTGAAATGAAAATTATGGGTGTTGCTAGATAGATCTAAAATTCATTGGGTAATGATTAATATCATGATATGTCTTGTTGGGATATTCAGTGAAACTGATTCCTTTATGGTATTTTTTCTACGATGATGTCTTTGTGGGATTGATCCTTGAATTATGTTTATAAGGAAGTTTTTTATATTGTTTCAAAAATATCCCATGTTGCCTTATGATTACCATGATATATGATGTCTCACTCTTCATGTTGATGATTCATAATATTTTTATAATCCATTAATATTACTATTTTCAAACATGAATCAAATTATTTATCTTATTCCTTGTGTATTCCCTTATTGGGATTTATTTCTCACCCATTTCATATGTGTCTCCCTAGTTTATCCAATGTAGTTTCATGATCACTAGAATATTATGATCATGTCAAAGAAGTGTTCAATAATGTTATGTACCCCATGTTATATGTTTCTATGTAATGTATGTAATTATCAAATACAATATACATCTCTTTATTTTGGGTCTTATTATGTGTAATTTTATCTAAAAAATCAAGATTTAATGTGTAATTAAGAGCATAGTTGTTATAAGTTCTATCCAAAATTGATGTCATTACCCAAGTCTATAGAGTTCTTCAAACATGAGTAGGCTAATATAACCATGATATATTGTGATACCTATTTTTCTATGATATTTTAGTTTTCACATGAGATAGTAGGAAATGATAGGATAAGGAATTGAAGGTTTTATTTGGGATTTAGAGCTGATATTCATTCTCATGTTTTATTTCTATAGATTCTCTCTTATGTTTATTTGCTTTATATAGTATTGATTGCCTAAATGGACCTTTCTGGAATGTCAGCGTTGTTGGGAGTTGCACTATCACCCAGTAGAAATGTGAATTTCTATAATAAAAAGTGTAATAATGATGATCCTCATAGTGGATTTTGACCTAAGGGGTTTTATAGAGAACTTAGCAATCTTGGAAGAAGCCCTTTTATTTGTTTCTTATGTGGTAGGCATGGGAATTAGAGGAGGGTTTGTTCTGAGGAACACAAGATACATGGCTCTAGGGAACACTAGGTTCACATATATATATATGTTATTTCATATTTATCCAACACTATTTAGTGTTAGGGGTAATCATTGCCTTTTAAAACTATGGTGAAATCAGATACTTCATTAGAAAAGGGGTTCCATCCACATGAATCCAGAATAATGGTTTTTTTTGCTGTGGAAGAGTCTCAAAATGAAGTGGATTCAGGTTTGACAACGATGAAGGTTACCATAACTATTGATCTTTCTTTAGTGACTTATTTATTTTATACTAGTGAATCTCAATATTTTATTTCAATATTTATAGTGACTCAATTATGTATTCATATTATTCCCTTGTCTTATGTGAAAGATGATGATACTCCCCTTAGAATTAAGAAATAGAAGGGCCTCTCTAGTCACCCTTTTTCTTTATCCTTATTAGGTATCTAAATGACTAAGAGATTTGTAGTTATAATTATGAAATTTATTTATGACATATCTATCATATATTTTCTTATTTTGAATAAATCTTAGTTTGATTCCTTTCTTCGATGGTTATCCATTTCTACTCCTAATGGTGTATGTCTTATATTTAAAAGGGAATGGGGCCTAGGGTCAAGTAAATCAATGCCTTATTATCTAGACATAGGGATTATTATATCTATTTTATCCATTGATATGAAGAAGTAATATTTGAGTGGTAATTTCCATATAGTTTTCATATACATTCATGAAATATTTACTTCTAGCTTCATTGGTATGTCGTTGGTTGAGATGTAGCATTTTCTATCGATTTAGTTCTGGTATAAAATCAGTGTCTATTCCTTTATACTACATGGAATTAGATGAAATGATAGAGAATAATGATTAGATTTATGTCATTATATTTTCCCCATGGGTGGTGCCTATTCACATGACAAATAATGTTTATGGTTCACTTCTCCATTGTGTTGATTATTTGAAACTCAAATGATTTATGAAAAATAAATTGTATTTGTCTCAATGGATTGATGATCTATTTCATACTTTGAAATGGGAAACATGGTAATTGAATATTGATCATCACTATTGTAACCTTCGGTATAGGATAATAGAATTTGACATTCAAAAAACCTCATTTTGGAGAATGTTCAACCATTACGAATACAATGTCACTCCATTTTGGTTTAACAAATTCTCCTACAGTATTTATGGATTTATGAAAATAATTTTCCATGAGTATCATGATACTTTTCGGGTAATCTTTATGTATGAAATCCTAATTTACACTAATTCTATGTGAGATCATGTGAATCATTTGAGAGTATTTATGTAATTTTTTATAAATCATCATCTATATGACAAGATTTGAAAATGTGATTTCTAGACACCAGAAGTGAAATTTTTTGGACGTGTTGTGTCAGAAAATGGAAATTTAGATGATTTGAAAAAGGTAAATGTTTTTATAGCATGGGAGTAACCATGTAATGTTTTTGAGATTCAATGAGTCTTGGGTCTAGTTGGGTATTATAATCAATTCATTATGGAATAATAAAAGATGGATTCTACAATGTCAACACTGACTCAAAAGGGAGTGAATTATTCTTGGGGTAATTTATTTTGAATTTCATTTTTTAGTTGAAATTTCTTTTGACTACTATGTCAGTTTTTACTCTACCATAGGGGGGAAAGGATATATATTATTCATTGATTCATCAGGTTGGGTTTGGGTTGTGTTCTTATGTTGAGTGGTCATGTCATTGCTTATTGATCTCAGTAGCATGGTCCACATGGATAGAATTATACATCCCATGACATGATACATTCTTCTATGATGATCACATTCAAGAGTAAACAACATTATATTTATGGGGAAATTTTTACTATGTTTTCATACCAAAATATCATGAGTTATATCTTCTCTAAATATGATTTGAATCACCTCTAGTGGAATTGGGAGTAATACTTGAGATATATTGATTTATAAATAGTCTATACCCTAAGGAAAGGAATATCATTAAAGATTATTTGTGAAGGGAACTCTTTAACCAAGTAGTTAATGAATAATACATTAATGTAACTTGATGGTTTTGTTTGTTGTTTTGTATTGTAGTTTATGAAGAAGTGGTTGATGTTTCTTTGGCTAATGTTCAGTTTAAATATTATTTTCTCAAGATGATTCTTCAAGGACATCATATTTATGTTGAGTTTAGAATTATTAGAGACTCTATTAATGGTGGGGAGATCATGACTAATTATTCATTCTTCACCAAGGGAATTCTATGCTACCAGAATCTCTTCATCGTGATGTTAGTGGTAAGGGAATTTGTGATGGGGGATTTACATAACATTCAATGGGTATTACACCCTTGAACTAAGATGATGTGGTATGATATACAGAAATGATTATGTTGTCTTGTCATGATATTGTAAATTACTGAATTAGTGTCTCATTATAATATATTCCGAAAGGTCAAGGATGAGTCCAATTAACCATCTGGTCTGCTTCAGCCACTTCATGTGCCAAAGGGGAAGTGGGATGAGATCCCAATGGTATTTTAAATTGGGCTCCACATACATAGAGAATGAATAATGTGATATGGGTTGTGAAAAAGAAGCTAACAAAATTGGATCTCTTTGTACCCATTCAGTATAAATCCATAGATGATGTGTTCAAATATATCAATTTGAAATAGACTGTTCAATCTCATGGAGTTCCATATTCTATAGTCTACGATGGGGATCCTCAGTTCACTTATCTAATTTGGAGATTCCTTTAAGAGGCCATGGGATCTTAGGTTCAATTTAGTAAGACATACAGTCTGAAGTCATATGTCCAGACAGATATAGATATATTGATTACTAAGGATATGATTCATGATTATGTTCTCATGTTTAGTAGATCTTGGGACTACCACCTGGGACAGTTTGATTTTTCTTATAATGATAGTTACAAGGTTGTGATAAAAAAGGATCATTTTTAGGCCTTATATATTAACCCATTTATATATCTATTGTGTTTTTCAGAGATTGGTAAAATATACATGTTTGGACCAAGCATGGTTCAAGAGACAAAAACATAAATTCAGTTGATTCGAAAAAAAATCATGGTACAATGCTTGTATAAGTCTTTTGATGATATTCATCATATATTGTTGGAATATTTAGTTGTTGACAATATTTTCTTGAAATATTCACCTCAATTTTTTCATCTGCAATTTAGGATGCAGGGGAAGCTTGCTCCTAATTTTGTGGGACCTTTTATGTTTTTTGATCAGGTTGGGAATGTTTCATACCATTTGGGACTTCCACCGCAGTTGATATCAATACATGATCTCATATATGTATCTCAGCTATGAATTTATCCATATTACCTCTATAATATTATGATATGGAGTGATATTGAAGTTGAACCTAATTTATCTATGATTTAATGGCTAGTTGGGATAACTTAATATGAAACTGAGGTACTTTATGGGAGGAATATACCTTTTGTTCGTGTGATATGACACCATGGTTCTGAATTTTAAGATGCATGGGAGTGTGCTGTAATGAAGAGAGAGCAGTGGCCTCACCTTTTTTATAAATAATATTCATGAAAGGATATTTGGGGAAGGAATTTTTTATGGTAGGGAGGTTATAACATCCCATTACCTTTTTCACTGGTGATTTTTTATCCTTTTCTTTGCTTTTATTTTTCCTTATCTAGGCTGGGGATGAGAATGAATTAGGATGATACCTATAATTTTGATGCTATGTTCCACCCCGACCCTAGTTACCCAGAGTTAGTGCATTATTACATAACATTAGCATGATACATAGATATAATGACCCGAAAGACCGATCAGTTTAATAGCCATGGAAATACTAACTACATTCATAAGTTTTAAATTACATTATAAAATTAAAAACTACAACAACATTGTTTCATTAGAACACACTCAAATCCCCTCAGACTATCCCTGCAGGTCATTCATAAAATACATCTTCGAATCCTGGTAAAAATAATACATAGAAATAGGTGGGATCAGATTCTCAATAAGGATAATAATATAGCAGAGACATTGATAAATAAGAATAAAAGTTTAATAAAATTTATAAGACTAAAACAAAAGCCTTTTGAACTTGAATTTCAACATACTATGGAAAAGATAAAATCAAATAATACCATGTACTTATTCACATGAATATTTAACAAGTTGAATAATCACATGCAATATCAATAGCCACTTTCATAATGATGGAATATATAATTTCATACTTCATAACCACAAGTCAGGGCCTTGTGACAGGACTATAAATAAGATTTTTGTCAAGGCCTTTTTCCAAGACACTAGCCTGTCTCATGAGACCTACCGATTCATCGAGGAGCTATAGCAGTCTCCACCCATCAAATACTAAGTCCAATGCATTACTCATATGAAAAGGTTTAAACATAACATAAACAATCATATTAAAACTAGCATAAGAAATGGCAGTAATTTATCAATAAACCATGAATGGTGTAAATATAACATATCCACAATCAAACATATCAGAAAAACTTCAATACAATATGGTCGTTTTTTATCATAATAAATAAACATCAAATAAGATTAAAATCCATTAAAGGATGTTGACATAGAGGAAATCCAAACCTTTTTTAGAGAAATATCTCTATCAATTTTGAAATCAATTAAAATTCGTATAATTATACAAGAAAAAATTTATTTTGGAAATATTATTATAAGCTTGTAAGGGAAGCTTTAATGATGTCATATTGGTGTAAAATATATGCCTCCACTGTATAAGTTAAAAAAACATTCTTACCAAAATTTTGTTGAAAATATAATAAAGTACCTTGTTTGGAAAATGACAAAAATATTCCTTTAATAACATATAAGGTAAAATAAGGGTATAAATGTCTTTAAAACATTTTTTATTAGATAGTAAAAATGTTTTTGAAATGCATTTTTAAGAAGCATGGATGTGGATGATAAAGAGGTCCTAGTAAATAATTACATATAAATAACCTTGGAAAATGAAGAGATTGTGAAATTAACTCTTACCTTGTACTTTTACTTGGTTGAGGGTAGGTTAATATCCTATATAATGGTGAAATAATTGTTATTAAATTAAACAAGAACCATATAAATTAATATGATATCATATATGATCTTCTAATGTAGCTTATTAATAATATTTTAGTATTATCGTCGTTTCGGGTGTTAACTGATTCGTTTTCCTTTATATGATTTGTTATGTAAGTATTTTTTTTATGGATAGGATGTATCTTATTTATATTAAGAATAATATTAAGTATTTAAACATTATTTTTAATCTTGAAATAAAAATTATTCTTGAATGGATACGATAGGGAATGAAGCTCATCACGTTTGTGGATACGGTATTCCGTACGCACGCACGAGCGACAATATCATTATTTTGATATTAAAATAATATATAATTCGATGGTATATCATATATAAATAATAAATATCTTTTTATATTTATTATTTACATCATTTATAAATCATTATTATACCCAACCAAATAATAATGTATTGAATATCGACTACACCACGACATGGAGACGGTAAGCCATACATATGCACGTATGGTGAAATGTCATACAAAGGATGGATAGAATGATGAATATGGTAGTACCATATTTATAATACCCTCAAATTATATAGAATATAAGGGAGTTATTATTTTATAATGGAAACAACAAAAAAGATGATGTGGAAGAAAAAAAGGAACTTGAAAGAGGTGATGTAATATTTATATCTTCTCTGGGTTCTTCCTTTTTATTTGAGCAAAAGGCCTCCTTTGGTAGGATTTATAACTAAATAAGGAGTCTAGCATTAAGGGATGATAGTTTAGAGTATATTCGGTCAGGGTTTGGCTGAAACAAATGGCATAACTGGTGTGAATTTGAGAGATGTTGAAGTTCCCTTTTATAAGAGTGGTGAGGGGAACCATAGGAAACGCTAGAAATATTATTTTATAATAAAATCAACTTCGGTTTCTAGTTAATAAAAATGAATTTTATAAATGATATGGAGGGAAGGGGTAGAATCCCAATCAACTAATATGTTTTATACAGGTTTGGGTCAATATATTAACTTTATCTTTTAGATTTAACTCATAGTTAAATAGTTTGACACTTACCTTGTCTCTTTGTATTTTTTTATTATATGGTTAATAAAAATAATATATACATCCAAGAGAATACCACTTGGTCCATTAATTAGACACCTATCATTATATAAGTCTTTTTTACGATCCATAGATTTTTAGGAATCAAATATAAATTAATAATAAAATATTTGTTTTAAAAACACTTTTATGTCAATTTTGAAACTATTTGGTATTTTGTTTTTTTTAAGTCATAACAGCATTATTACTTTGAAAAACATTAATCTAACCAACCCTAGATTGTCATATTAACCTATAATCTTACTGGAATTCATAAAAAGTATCAAATTACATTTATTTGGATAATAATGATATAAATTATTTTAATATTTCATTAATTAGGTAATTACTGCATCATCATTGTGTCATAAATAAATTAAATTAATGAATTTCTAAAAAATATATATAAATTTTTATTATTAGGAAATTTTTTTATATTTCTAATGAATGTTTATTGTCTAATTTATCTTATTTTTAACCCTATATTAAAAATGGTTTAGTTATTAAACATTGAATGTTACACTTCTAACCCTTCTTGGAATTAAATAATAATAAATGTCATAATCTAATCCAAGTGGACCTAAATGATAATATTTTATTAATAAGGTTGTTTTTGGTAGAATTAAACTTATATAATAGAATTAGAACATGTTTTTGGTTAATAATAATATCATTTTTACCTTTAATTACCCTATTTAATTTTTACTATGGTAATTAAAAGCCAAAAGTTACTATTCTCCATAAATTATTTTCATCTCATTGAAGAAAATTTTACTTAATGATATCAAACATGTCACTTGGATTTTTAAAATTCAACTCACAAAAGAGGTAAAATTATGTTTTATGTAAATTTTCAAATGCTTCTAGGAGGTGTGTAAAAGATAGTAAAAAGTTTAATAAAATATTTATATATCTAATATTATTATAAACTCACTCCAATTAATTACATTGAACTTATATAGGTAATATGTATCTATTTTGACCTAAAATAAATTTAAATAAATAAATAATTATTTAAATAAAATGTTTCTTTTAAACAATAACTCAGTGTTTTCTCTATTCATCAATAATTGAATGTTTTCAGAAAAATACAAAAAATTAACCCAAAAAAATTACGATATTCAAAATCCAAAAAAGAAGAACATTTTGAAAGATAAATTTTTTAATACTTAAAAAAATTGGTATTACTATTCATAACGGCTAGTTTGATTGGTTGTGGTGTGTTTGAACTCGAAGTTGCGTACAACACAAGCTATTGTATTATTCAAAGGGAAACAAACCATAGAAGCTTGGAGTGTTAAATTCTACCCTCCTTCAAATAATTTCATCCTTGAAATTTCTAAAATATTACTGCATAAAAAGATTTAGGTGGTTCTTCCTCATAAGTCCTTCGAGTTCCCACGTTGCATCTTCCAACTTATGGTTTATCCATAGAAGTTTCAACAGACGATTCACCCGGTGTCTCAACACTTGTTCTCTTGTATCAAAGAACCTTGACATGCTCTTCAAAATATTAATGATTGGGTTCTAATTCTAATTCCTCATATATAAGTTCATAAGTTGGGTCAGGAATGTATTTTTTCAATAGTGATACGTGGAACACATCATGAACATTGGAGTGACTTCACGGCATTGCCAAATGGTAAACTATAACCCCAATTCGTTCTAGAAGCTCAAAAGTTCTGATGTACCTAGGACTCAATTTTCCCTTCATACTGAAACTTATAACACCCTTCCCTGGATATACCTTAAAGAAAACATGATCTCCTACCAGAAAAAAAAAATCCTTCCTTTAGTAATCGGCATAGCTCTTCTGCTTACTTTGATCTACTTTCATGTGAGTTTGGCTTACCTCCAACTTTTCCATTGTTTCTTCAACACATTCTGTGACTACGAGTTTTCTTTCACCAAAAACATCCCAACAGGTTGG
This sequence comes from Viscum album, assembly GCA_963277665.1. Taxonomy (NCBI): domain Eukaryota; kingdom Viridiplantae; phylum Streptophyta; class Magnoliopsida; order Santalales; family Viscaceae; genus Viscum; species Viscum album. Next base: position 981,554,271 of record OY728140.1, on the reverse strand, counting down.
TGTGCGACATCTATTTTCGTATAACGCTTCATATGGTTCCATATGAATACTTTAATGGAAGCTATTATTAATGAAAAATTCTACTTTAGGTAAATATTGATCCCACATAACATGAATGTCATTTGAGAAAAATCTCTACATGTATTCTATGGTTTTAATAGTCTGTTCTAATTGTCCAAATGTTTGGTGGTGTTAAGCATTGCTCAAACGACGTTCTGTATCCAGTGATTTCTGAATACTATTCTATAATCTTGATGTAACATGGGGATCACGATCAGAAACAGTCTATAGGGGTACTCCGTGAAGTCTTACAACATCATTAAAATACATTATTTCGAAATGTTCTAGTGTTAAATCCTCTCTTATAGTAAGAAAATGTTCTTACTTGATAAGACAATCAACAATGACCCATATTGAATCATTCCTTCTATGATTTTTTTAGTCCCATAAAAAAGTCCATCGTAATATTATCTCATTTACACTCAGGTATGGGAAGAGGTTTTATGACTCCCCCAGGTTGTTGCCTTCCAGCTTTCACTTGTTGACAAACCATACATCATGACACAAAATCAGCAATCTCCCTCTTCATGTTGTCCCACCAAAAATGTTCCTTCACATCTCTATATAATTTTGTTCTCCCACAGTGTATAGAGAAATTGGAGCTATAAATTTCATCCAACAATTATCATTTTTAGTTAAGGTGTATCGGGAAGACAAATCCTCTTCCCAAATTTCAAAATTCCATCTTCATATATGATGTCACTCAATCTCCAATTATTCAATGCTTTAATCTTCTTTTGAAACTCCTCATCATCAGCATGAGAACATTTTATTTTTTTCTAGTAAAGATAGTTTGGAAATAATTTGGAAAAAGCATTGATGTTTCACGTTCCATGGTTATTCCCATATACATCATTACTAGATCCATGTATATAGGATCCTTTTCAACTCTCATCTTATTCAGAACACCATGATCCTTTTGCTCCAAGGATCTGTCACCTTATTTGCCCTCCCTAGATGGTAGTGAATAGTTCAATCATAATATTTGAGTAGTTAAACTCATCGTCATTACCTCACGTTGACTTCATTTTATGAGAAAATATACTTAAAAATATTGTGATTGTTATATATCTCACAATTTTCACCATAAATATAGTGTATCCGAATCATCAAAGAAAATATTATAGATACTAACTAAAGAGCATGAGTGGGATAGTTTTATTCATTAGTTATTAGTTGTCATGATGCATAGGAAATAACAATATGATTCTTCATAAGGACACAACCAAGTCCTTTCATTGAAGCATAACTATAAATAACAAACCCATACTTGCCTGATAGTAGAGTCAATATAGGATCATTGACTAATATTCTCTTTAGTTCTTCAAAACATTCTTCACACTCTTTTAACAAACAAATTTAACCCCTTTACGCATGTTCTTGGTTAATGGGTTATCCAATTTGGCAAAATTCTGGATGAAATGCTGATAATAACATGTTAAACCCATAAAACTGCATACCTCAGTTGTACTCATCGGTGTTGGTCATTCTTGGATTTCCTAGGCCTTTGAAGGATATACAGATATTCCATCCATAGAGAAGATATGGCCAAGAAAAGAAATCTATTGAAGCCAGAATTCACACATGCTAAACTTCCCATATAATTCATTTCTTCTAAGAGTATTCAGGATAATTCTCAAGTGATTTTCATGATCTTAGTAGATTTTGGATTATACCAAGATATCATAAATAAATATAACTATAAATTCATAAAGATATTTCTTCAAAACCCTATTCATTATATCAATGAAGATAGAGGGTGCACTAGTTAATGAAAAGGCATTACTGTAAACTCTAATGCCCGTACCTGGTTCGAAATGCTGTCTTTGGAATGTCTTCCTTCTTCATGCACAACTGATGGTATCCATATTAAAGTTCAATCATTGAAAAATATTGAGCTCCAAGAAGTTGGTCAAATAAATCATCAATGCGAGGTAGGGGATATTTGTTTTTTATTGTTATTACATTGATCTCCTTGTAGTCAATGAACAACCTCATAGATCCATATTTCTTATTAAAAAAAGGATAGGGGCTCCCCATGAAGAAACACTTGTGTGAATAAATCCCTTGTTTCTCAATTCCTCTAGTTGTTTCTTTAGTTCCAATAATTCCACAGTGGTCATTCTATAAAGGGTCTCTCATATGGGCCTTGGACCAGGAATTAAATCAATAAACAACTCAATTTCTTGTTTTGGAGGATATCCAGGCAAATCTTATAGAAACACATCAATATATTCTTAAATAATAGATAAATTTTATATTTGAACATTATTTTCCTCACCCACTGTTATTTCATTCTCTTCCTCCCCAATAATTGAATTTAGTTGAGCTATAATGGGTTGATCAAGATAATAATCTGGTGGTGGTGATTCTGCTCTAAAGATAAGGTGTTCTTTATCATCGTCCTCAAAAAGAGTAACCTCCTTCCACTTAAAATTATTTTTTTCTTCATGGTATAAAATAAAATCCATACCAATGATTATTTCATATTCAATCATGGGTATAATGATGAGATCAACAGATAAAAAACATCTATATTCCTTAATGGGGACTGATTCAAAAAACATTGTTGCAATGATACATCCCATAGTATTTTTGACTGAAAAATCACTTGTTAAATACAATTGGAAATATCTAATTTTCTTAGAAAATTGGTAATATATGACACAATGTGATGATCCATGATCAAATAAAGCATTTCCAAAACATGATGAAACCATTAAATTACCTTCCACCCCATCTATAGAGCTTCAACCTCAGCAGTAGGGATTGAATTAACTTGGCCAGGATCCCTTCTACTTTTTTGAGGAAAGTTTCCTTGGCCCTTAGGAAATTCATTTTCATAATGCTCCATTTCTCTAAAATTGTAGTCTTTAACATTGATAGCCTATTTCTTCCCCTTGCAATCACTACCTTGGTATCCTTTTTCACCACACTTGTAACAGACTCTCATTCCATTCAGGGAAGTACCATGGTGTTTCTTCCTACATTTAATATAGGATGGATATTCATCTTTTCCCTTATTCACCTTATTTTGATTTCCAGAGTGTTCAACATATTTCTTCTTCTCTTGCTTTGCTTTAATGTCGTAAGACATAGAGAATTCCTTTTCTGTCTTGATAGTACATAGAGACAATGTCGTAATATGATGAGAAGGACTATGAGACTAATGGCCAACAGAAAAATGGTTTTAACCCATCAAAGAAAACATCAATCTTACTTCTTGGGTTATGTATATAATCTACTACATGCCTTGCTGACCTTGTAATGTTAGCATAATACTTTGTGACATTCTCATCCAATTTTTTCCTTAGACAAAAAATTTTCTTTCCATATCCGCTCGATAGTCATGAGGGAAGTATTTTTATATGAAAATAACATTAAAATCCCACCATTCCATACTTGATACTTCTTCATCTTCCTTTGTGTTCTAAATTAAGGACCACCCTTGATCAGCATCTTTAGTGATATGATAAACCGCCATGAGAAATGTTTCCTTTTCACTACTCCCCAAGGAGTAGAAAATATTATGTAGGGAATTTATCCATTGCTCATCCACTAATAGATTTTTTACTACCATTTAATGTTGGTGGCCGTTTCATCATTAAGTGATCTAACATTGATCCTTCACGCTGTGGATCAGGGTGGTCCATATGTGTAAGGTTATTATTCATAACCAGAGTGAGTTGTCCCAGTATGGGGATAAGGTAATCAGCACCAGTTTCTTCACCAGCTCCACTATAATTATCTTGAGTTGGAGGGAAATTCCAACAAGTATTGCATGCATTTATACAGTTTCCTTTCCATCCATAAGGTGCCATTTCTAAACAATGTCATAAACTAGATTAGTTTATGAATCTAAATACATAATTCCAAAGTTGTAAAATACTTAACATAAACTAAACAGTTTATGGATATAATCCATGATCATAAAAATTTCTTCATTGAGGAAGTATATACTCATAAACCCTTCATAATTTTTTGTAATGAAAATGATAATTATTCTAATCATATACTCAAGGAATGTAGTAACCAAGAGTGCAACAAATCCTGTTGTCATGCACCAGTTCCCGTTCAAGTTTATCTCAAATCACTTTTTTTAGGTTTTAACCCTAGGTACATCTTTTCCAGACCTGCCTCTACCTACTCGTATCCAGATAGGGATGTATTTATTGGAAAATTTACAAAATATTTACAGTACCAACATTCTATGATGTTCTTATGTACTAATCCTTAAAGTCTATCTCAGGGTAATGTGCTCTAATCAGAGTTTACCTAAATCTAGATTCCATGATTTGTACTAAACATCCTCTGATACAAATTGTAATGCCCCGACCCCAGTTACCAAGAGTTGGTGCATTATTACATAGCATTGGCATGATACAATGAAATAATGTACCAAAAGACTGATCATTTTAGTAGCCTTGTAAATACTAGATACATTCATAAGTTTTACATTACAATATAAAATGAAAAACTACAACAACATTGTTTCCATAGACCACACTCTTATCCCCTCATACTATCTTTATCGGTCATTCATAAAATACTTCTTTGCATCCTGTGAAAAATAAAACATATAAAGGGGTGAGCTCAGATGCTCAGTAAAGATAACAATATAGTGGAAACTTTCATAAATAAGAATAAATAATTAAGGTAATGAATAAGACTAAAACAAAGACTTTTAAATAGGAACTTCATCATAATATGGAAATGATAAAATCAAATAATTACATTTACTTATTCACATGGATATTCTACTAGTCAAATAATCGCATGCAATATCAATAGTCTATTTTATCACGATACAATGCATAATGTCAGACTTCATAACCACATGGTCAAGGACTTGTTCCAATACTACAAATAAGATTTTTTCAAGGCCTTGTGACAAGACACTAGTTTGTCTTATGAGACCTACGAATGCATTTTGGAGTTATAGCGGGATCCACCAATCACATACTATGTAAAATGTATTCCTCATATGAAAAGGTTTAAAAATAACATAAACATTCGAATTAAAACTAGCATACCAAATGTAAACACATTATGCATAAACCATGAATGGTGTAAAAATAACACATCTAAAGTCAAACATGTCACAAAACCTTCATTACAATATGGATGTTTTTTATCATAAAAAATCAACATAAAAAAAGCTTAAAATCCATAAATGGATGTTGACATAGATTAAATAAAAACCTTTTTTAGATAAATAACTCTTTCTATTTTGAAATCATTTAAAATTCATATAATTGTAAAATAAAAAACTTATTTGGAAAATATTTTTATAGTCTTATAAGGGATGATTTTATGATATTATAACGGTGGAAAATATCCTCACCCACTATATAAGTTAAAAAAACATTCTTATCTTAATTTTGTCGAAAAGGTCAAAAAGTACCTTATTTGGAAAACTACGTAAATATTCTGTTTATAACATAAAAGGACAAATAAGGGTATAAATGTATTTAACCCTTTGTCTAGTAAATATTCAAAATGATCAGAAATACTTTTTTAAGAATCATGGATGTGGATGCTAAAGAGGTCCCTGTAGATAATTACGTATAAACAACCTCAGATAATGAAGAGATTGTGAAATTAATCCTTACCTTGTACTTTTCCTTGGTCGAGGGAAGGTTAACCTCCTGTATAATGGTGAAATAATTTTTTTAAAATTATTAAATAACCATATATGTTAATATGATATCAAATGTGATCTTATAATATATCTTGTAAATAATATTTTAGTATTATCGTCATTTTGGGTGTTAACTGATTCATTTTTCTTTTCTATGATTTGTTATGTAAGTAATGTTTGTTATGGATATTATGTATCTTATTCATATTAAGAATGAGATTAATTATTTAAACATTATTTTTAATCATTAAATTAAAATTAGTCATGAATGGATACGATAGGTAATGAATCAGATCGCGTTCGTGGAGACGATAATCTGTACGCACGCACGAGCAACAATATCATTCATTTGATAATAAAGTAATATATAATTGGATGCTATATCATATATACAGAATAATTATCATTTTATATTTTATATTTACATCAATTATACTTCATTATTATACCCATCCAAATAATAATGTATTGAATAACAAGTAAACCACGACATAGAGACGATTAGACGTACGTACGCACATATGTTCACATGATATTCATAGGATGGATAAAATTATGAATATGATTATACCATATTTAAAGTAACATCACAGTATAAAAAATATAATGGGTTTATTAATTTTGAATTGAAACAACAATGAAAGAGGAAGTGGAAGAGGAAAGGAACTTGAAAGAGGTGATGAAATATTTACCTCTACTTCGGGTTCTACCTTTTCATTTGATCAAAAGGGATCCTTATATTGGATTTATGACTAAAGAATACCCTCTAGGATGATGGTATAATAGTTTATAGGATATTTGGGGTAGTTTTGGATAATCCAAATGGCTTTAAGGGGTGAATTTGAGAGAAGGGTAAGTGCTGTTTTATAAGAGGGGTGAGGGGCACCTTAGGAAAAGCTAGAAATATTATTTTACAATAAAAACATATTCGGTTTCTAATGGATCCAAAATTAAATTTTTAAAGGATAAGGTAGGTATGGGACTAAAACCACTCAACCAATAGTTTTTAGATAGGTTTGGGTCACTATGTTTACTTTATCTGTAATATTTAACTCATAGTTAAATAGTTCGACATTTACCATGCCTCCTTGTATTTTTATGATATATGGTTAATAAAATTACTATATATTTCCAATAGAAAACAAAGTGGTTCATTAATGATACACCAATAATTATATAAGTCTCTTTGGAGAACCATATATTTTTAGGAATATAACATAAATTAATAATATAATATTTGTTTTGAAAACACTTTTACATCAATTTTGACACTATTTGGTATTTTGTTTTTTCTAAATTCATAATAGCATTATTACTTTGAAAAAAATTCATCTAACCCACCCTAACATGTAATATTAATATATAAAAATAGTTTAATTCATAATAAGTCTCAAATTACATTTATTTAGATATTGATAATATCAATTGTTTTAATATTTCATTAATTAGGTAATTACTACATTATCATTATGTCATAAATAAATTAAATTATTTAACGTATAAAAAATATAACTAAAATTACATTATGTAAGAAATATATTTAGATTTTTAATTAATATTTATATTAGAATTTATCTTTTTTGTAACCATATATTAAAAATGGTTTTGTTATTAGACATTGAATTTATCACTTTTAACTCTTCTTTGATTATAAATAATAATAAATGTCCTCATCTAATGCAAGTGGACCTAAAGTATAATATTTTATTTCTAAGGCTTAGTTGGTCGATTTACACTTATCCAATACACTTAAGACATGTGTTAGGGTAATAATAATATCATTTTTACCTTTAATTACCCTATTTATTTTTAACCGTGGTAAATAAAAATTAAAAGTTATTATTCACCAAAAATTATTTTCATCTCATTGAACCACATATTAATTATTTATATAAACCACATCTCTCATATTTTCAAAATTAAATTCACAGAAACATTAAAATTATATTTTATGAAAATTTGAAAATGTTCTTAGGAGGTGGGTAAAAGACAGTAAAAAGATCAACCAATATTTATATATCTAAAATTATTAGAAACTAAATCCAATGAATTAAATTGAACTTATATAGGTATTATGAATCTATTTTGACCTAAAATAAATTGAAAATAAATAAATAATTATTTTAATAAAAATATTCTTTTAAACAATAAGATAGTGTTTTTCAGTATTCATCATTTATTGAATGTTTTCATAAAAAATACCAAAAATTCACCCGTAGCTAATTTTGATATTCGGAATCCAAAAATGAAGTCCATTTTGAAATATAAAATTTATAAAATTTCATAAAGTGGGAATTACTATTCATAATAGGTATTTGTATTGGTTGTGGTGTGTTTGAATTTGAAGTTGCATAAAACACAAGCTACTGTATTATTCAAATGGAAACGTACCATGAAAGCTTGGGTTGTTACATGTTATATATAATTAGAATTTTTAGAATAATCCCTATTGGTTCTTTAGATTAATAGGGATTTAAAAACCATGTAATATGGTTACATTATGTGTAAATTCTAAAAATTTTACAAATACAATTTTAACCAAAACAATAGTTGTTTTTTGGTGAGTTTGGGATTTTTCAATTAAACGACATGTAATTGGGTAACAGATTTTTTAAAGTCCCATGATTTGTTTTTAAAAATACATCTTGGATGAAAATTATATTACCACCATTTCCAAAATCATTTCTATAAACCAAAGATCCTCCCCTATGAAAATTTGGAGTCATAAAACATTCAAGGTCATTTTTTGTACAATTGAACATTATTTTAATTGTGGTGTGACTTTTCAGTAAGTTTTCTGAAACTCTCTCCATCACATTATGTTTTCATCCTTGGATTTTTTATAGATAATACTAGTAAATATGGATGTAAAAACCATGTTGTTAAATCATTTTTTAGGTTGGCTTCCATGATCTTTTTCAGCTTCATTATTATTTTTACATTCTCTTTTAGGCTTTGTGTTTCAATAATAATGGTTGGTTGGTCCATTATGATGGCCACATTTTATTAACACTGAATTTATTGATTTAAATTAAATTATGTGATTTAAATTCATTTAATTGAATCATTTTTCTATTGGTATAATAAAAATCCATTTGAAATTAATTGGAGGATTTAGATTTGATTTGGCACAAAATTTAGAAAAACCCACATTTCCATCGAATTGGGGTGTGTTTGTGAAATTGTTGTAAGGTTATGGATTTGAAATTTTTTAATCTAAATTATGAAATTTTATTTTTAAAATTTATTTCAATGTTTTATATGATATAATAGAATGAAATGGCTTTTATAGAAACCTTGTAATTTTATCTAGGAAGATGGAGTTTGTTGATTAAAACCCCATGTTTTTGTATTTATACGGGAAATTAGAATTTTTTAAAAAAGAGAGTGTCATAAATTATATTTTTAACAGTTCTAAAATATATTTCACTTAATTTATTTTATTATGAAACATTCAATACTATGTAGTTAGTTTGTTATTGGAATAACTCTGTTTTGATTCTTTACTTATAAATCAAAGCATAATGCAGTAGGAAAGATCCATATTGATATGGTGATGAGTTACCTTTTGACAGTGTTATATGGATGTGTGTATTCACATATTGTCATGTTCACCTTTGAGTGTATAAGGATTCTATATCCTGAAAATGTCCTTCCCTTTGGAAGATGAACATGTATGTTAATTGTTTATATTTAACATATATATTTGTGTCAATGTTTGTAAACTTCTATACATTCCTTGGGAATTTATATATACTTTTGTTTTATAAAATGTATATTAATATATTTATATAATGTAGTTCAATTATTTTTAATATAAATAAAGAATTTTTTTAATTATTCTATGAACTTCGATAACTATATAATAAAATTTAAATACTTATTTATTTAATTAAATATTATTATATTATTATAGAATCCTCGGTGAAACCCTACTATGATTTTATATTACACCCTACATGATTCTTTAGTTGTTTATATATTAAATTCATTTAGTTTTGTGTAAGGTTAAGGATCCACATAGAAGTTATAATAGGTGTGGACCCTGGGGCTTGGAGAGTTACAACCGTTGGGACTATGGGATTATCATGGTTTTTTCCATTTCCCTATAGTACTTTGGGGTTTTTTACGCGTATGACGTCTGGTACACTACTCTATATAGAGTGTTCCTTATATTCATATAGATTAGTTTATCTAATTTCATAATAAATGTTGAAAAATAATTCCCACTATAACATTTTATAATGTTACAGGTTATTCTCTAACCCTTTTAGATTGGGAACACCATTCAGTATATATCAAGATCAACTCAGTTATCAAGTTAACAGGGTAATTGTTCTAGTTTGTGACACACTCACTAGTAAAGGCTGGTGAACATTATTAAAGTAACTTATTATATGTGCCCTTTTTACATGGTCTTCATTTGTCAATCACCATCAATTTCAATTTTCTATCCATTAAAAAGCTTCTATAACAAGAAATACAATAGTTATTATATAATAAATCATTTTTGGACTACAAATTCAAAACCCTATTCATTATTGATATTTTCCAACCAGATCCTTTCAAAAAAATGATGAACTAATCTTACCAAATGTATAAGGGAATTAATTGACTATTCCATAGTATAATAATAATGTAATGGGATATATAAAAATGATTATACTCCTTATATAATATCAGTGCAGTATAAATGAGGCCCCAGGACTGATACTGCCAAGACTAATTCTAATACCCCTTAATTTTACATCTCGATTCAATACCAATTGTGATGTCTAGAGAAATAATTAAATATATTTAAACAATTTGAAAATTCGATGTCAAAATAAATCGAAAATCCAAATTATTTAAGGTCCATTTCTCTTAAGGAAAAAATTTTTAGAAAATTATTTTACAATACAATGTAAAATTTCTATATAATCGATCCACACTAGAACCCCTTATCAAATTTTCAATGTATATACTCATCTTTATAACCTCTAAAAAAGTTATTTTAAGAAAATTTTCATATTAAATGATATATAAAAGAAATTTTTTTCAATATGTAATCATGGGTTAGAACACAAGCATATGTGAAAATAAGAGAAGCTTGTAAATATATCATTAGGGAGAACATGGAACACTAAACATTTCTCACAAATAACGATAAAATAACATGTAACCTCAATTGGAAAAACATATTCCATTGTATAATACTATGGAAGCACGAGATGATAATAATGTTCAATATATAATAACAAAATATTATAATGTAGAATCGTGGAATTGTTATTTTTGTTGGTAAACATAACAAATTGAACATATAAAATTTCATCAAGTCCACGCTTAATATTATGAAAATTTCCAATCCACATCATGTTCAGGCTAAATGCTATGAATATATAAAATACACATTTTTACATGCTCATTCATGTAAAATATATTATATAATTATTTTTCATTCTAAATATTGTGGATATAGCTAAATTATTTCATGATCATAATAAATATTATAAACATAGATAATTTGCATCGGGTTCACACTAAATCTTGTGAATGTATTTAATTACCATCAAATTCACGCTCAATATTTTAAATTTACAATAAAATGATATTGTTTTTTATCAATCCTAATAATTTATTTAATTTAGCTGACTCCCACATTCAGTCTTATGGGAATAGTTAATCAATATCATATATAAGATATGTCTTGTGAATGAAGATATCCCTCATTTTTTTCAAACTCAATATCTTACTGCCATGTGATATAAAACATTAACCAATTCATTTTATGGATTTAATGGAAAGAACACATAAAATAATAATTATGTATTAATAAGTATTCCACACAAACACAAAAAAAATAATCAATTAATCATATCTAAATTAAACCGTGTGAAATAAACTGGTTTCATGAAGACATACATAAAACATTATCCACATAATCTATCTAGTGAATGCCTGGAGAAGGTAGAATAAAAATATATCCATAGTTATCATGAAAAAGATTAATGGATGTTAAAATAGAAGAACAACATCTTTTTAATGTTATTTGATAAATCTATTCAAAGAATAAAAATATATTTATCTTTTTTAATATAATAAGGTATTTTTAAAATTGTTGTATTTAAAACTACTTAATTTATTATGGATACAAAATTTTAAAATGTACAATTTTAAATCAAAATATTTTTTAAATTGTTTTTATAAAAAATGACTTTTTCAAAATGTATCATTAATAATAAATTAAAGCATTGACGACTTATATATTTTTTAAAAAAAATTTAAAATTCATTTTAAAATAAATAATTTTATTTTAAAATAAAATACTTAATTTTAAAAAATATAACAATATTTCATTCTCCATAAAAAATCATTACGAATTAAAATTATTTTAAAAAAATTAAAAATATATAATGAGATCACTATATATATGAATGGTCATAATTGTGTGAGCAAACAAAAAATATTTCTTAAAAATGATTTTCATATTCATAAAAATTAGGGGTACCATTCACATTCAAATGTAATTTTCTTAAAGGGGATATCAATGATTGTAACACCATGAGATAATTAAAAGATAAAATCTAGTTATATAGATATTTTACATGAAAACCAAATCTTATAAGACAATATAATAACCTGAGACTTTATGGTGTATTTTTTTGAAATAAATACATTCTCTCTGATAACTTGTCAAACACGTAACCCCAAATATAAATTATTTGTAATATCCTAGAAAAATAGGAATTAATGAGTATAAATATCTAAAATATAAAAATTATATGGTGTACACATTTAAAAAAATAATTTCAATGATTATATATATTTTTAAAATAAAATACAAATCATTTAGAATAAATTGAAATGTTTTTCTTTAGAAAAATATTTTTCTAAAAGGTGGTTCCATCGTGATTTTACACAAAAATATAAAATAAATTTTTTCCACCATTATAAAATATATTAAGAACATTTAATGTAATTTTTAGGACAAAAATATTTAAATTATATTAGTTTGATTCTTTTCTTTATCTAAAAGGTTAAATTTTTCAATTAAAAGTAAAAAATACAGATTTATATTTAAAACACCTGTTTCATTTAATGCATTTACTAGAATTTTTTTAATTTTATTTTAATAGTGGCGTATGTAAAAATATATATTTATTAATAAAAATTATGTCATTTTAATTGATTTCATATTGAATTTGATTTAAAATCATTTCAAACCATTGAATATTTTTTTTGGAACATCATTTTTTCGACACAACTGTAGGTTTAATATTAAATTATTTTATTCCAATTATATGAGTTGAATTTGTAAAAATATATTCCATATTTTTTATAATAATAATTTATATTATCTAATAATATAAAATTAATTGTTTACAATAAATCATATTGAAAAAAGTAAAAATTATTTATCATGGTTAAGGTAAAAAAGAGTTTACCACGAGATTGATCTTAATTGATAAGGAATTAAATTTACTCAAAACGTGTATAATTCATAATTTATGGTCATATTAATACCCAATATATTATATGGTTCTAAAATGTTCCATTTAGTATGTGTATGATTGGAGAAAAATGTGTACTTTATTCCTTCATTTAAAAAATAACTAGTGTGTCATGTCCTTCACTTACAAAAGGTCTCCCCATATCCTCTTTTTTCACACATAAAAAAACCTTAGGCCCATAAAAATGAATTAAAAAATAAAAAAATCAACAATAAATCATACTATAGAATTTGGGTTGTTCATAATGAAAATAGTGGAAGGAATTTGGTAAACAACAAAATAAGTTTTCCAAAGAAGAGTTAACATCCTTAACAAAGCTTTTTATTTTAATTATTCCTCAACAACCTATAATTATTACTGAAACATTATGATATAACAACATAGGTATCTACTATATAAAGATATTTTTTTATGATAAGGTATTAACCAAAAATTATATCCTTATCTTTCAAAGGGGAAACAAAATGATTGATTGAGTGCACAACAGACTACCACCACATCAACCGATGAGTTTCATTTTCCATCCTCCCTTATCACAGATGGTTATGTCAATATATATAATTTTTATTCATTATATTTATTTTATGCTTATAATTTTACAATTATTATATCATATATACCTTATTATATTCAATTCTATTGAAAATGGGATAATGTCACATGTGTGAACGACGTTCTACCACCTCATGATGCAAAGTGAATCAAATTTCACTTACCCATTACCTGAAAGGAAATAAATATTATTTTTTTATACATTTTATTAATAAAATATAAATAAATATTAAAATAAAATAGATTATTTAGTTTCATAAAATATGAATCATTTGAAAAATGGTAATTTCGTTGATGTGTATGGCAGACAACCTCCTTGTGAAGTGATGTGATTCATTTTTTAATAAAAATTTAAATAGAAGATAGTAAATGATAACATTAATGAATATATGTGATATATATGAAATTATATTGATTCTGGAAATTTAATATACAATACACTTCCTTATCCATTAACCCATTAATGAAATTCTAACGTCTCTCATGAGTACATACAACTAACCATCTCCACAAAGCGATATGATTCATTAATCATGTTAAAAATTAAATAAATATTCTAAATTCATATTTAGATAAAGGAAATTATATTTATAAAAATAATATCATTATTAATATTATGTTACCATATAATATATTATGGATTTGTAAATTTATCAATAAAATATTCATGATTAAACAATGTAATTAACACATGAAACAATATTGATAATTAAATATTATTAACGAACAAGTAATAATTTTTTTTAATACAATAATATGTGATATTATAATTATTAATATGTTTTTTTTAATTTATTAACCATTCTATAACCACAATATTGATTGTTAATGAGCACTCAACTAAAGGTAAACATGAGATACGGGGTTTATTAACTCAATTTCCATTTATTAGTTTATATGACTACTTCATTCATTATAGAATAAAAAAATTATGAGTGAAATTAATTTTCATTACATTAGGTTTTATTTCAGAATTTATTTTTTTGAATTTATTTTTTTACACATATTAACATCATTTGTTAAATCTCACATCAATTATTCAATTATTGTAAGGGTTTTCCACTCAAACATCATTATTCGAGAACCATTTCATTCTTGCACCTAATTTTTTTGTATGGTCTGTATACTACCCCTTTATATAATATATCATCATTAATAATGACATCATGATTTTTTATGATATAATTCATCCACATCATTCATATAATGTTATGGTTCAAAATAATCCAAATCATAATTGTTTATGTTTTAATCTAATTTTCATCCGGATTACATATGCATGAATTACCATTGAAAGAAATTATTTGATCATTGTATATTAAACACATTTAATTATAATATGATGAATTTTTTGATGGATTTTTCAATTAATAGTATGATTTTCATCGCCTTGGTACTTCAATTTATTGAGAATTGTTTTTTTAAAATCTATCTTTATTTCTATCCTAAATAAAAAATAATTTTTCATCCAAATTGATAATTTGTAAAAAAGTTCTCATAAATATTTTAATATAATTTTTAAATTATTTTTTACATATAACTATATTTTCTAGAAGACATTTCAAAATAAATCATGATAAGTTTTTCAAAACAAGGTACATTTTTACTTCTTTTCAAATATGTGAACGGAATACTTTTTTTAACTGTATTCGACTTGAACGGAACTATTCTTCCGTCACGATCAATCAATATTATTAATGATTAATTTTAATTTTACAATTTTTATATTTAAAAACTTATTAACTTTTTATTTTTTGGAAATTAATGGATTTTAAATATGTGTTTTAAAAATGGAATGGATATTTTCCTCAAAAAATTATCAATTTGATCTTTCAAAATGATTTTTAATATAAGATGAAATCCTTTGATGTTAATCCATGTGAAATTTTTATTTTCCTCAAAAATTCATTTAATATTATTAAATTGTTTTTCATTCATTACCACATCCCTTAATTTTGGTATTTCTTCTAAATTATTGGTATTTATCCCTCATTTAAACAACCATCTTGCTATCACTTCATATTATAGGGTAATAATTACTTAAAATCGTCTATCAACTGAATTAATTATTAAATTACAATTTATTATGTTATTAAGAAACTGAAGTAAACCATTTTGTATTACCTAGGTAATAATTAGGTTATTTGTTTTATTTATTTCATTTTTGTGGAATATATTGATCATGAACACATTACTTAGGGTGCACCCTGATAGAGTTGGAAATTTTTAATGCTTTAGTCTCATGAGGCTTCATGTATAACAGTAGTGAGTAAACCTCATCTATTAAGAGCCTCTGTTTTCCATTTTATTTTTTCTAGTAAGTCATAGTTGATTAATTATTATTTCATATTTTTATTGCTACCACATTTCCAATGATTCCATAACCATATGATATCAAGTTCATTATGTTATTTATCAATGTGAATAATCATTATCCTTCTCTATATGATATCATGTAATAATATTGACTCAAACATTATGTTTCCTTTAGATGTTTTCCCATAATGTGAATTTTCTCTCACCAATTTTTTCTATATATTCCACAAGATAACCCTTGCATTTTATTTCTTAAAAAAGAATACATGTAACACCCCAGGTAAATAAAGAATATGACATTTTCATATTTATACACTTTTGTGAATAATGTATTAATATTACTTTAAAGGGAAAGCTATACTCGATGGCGTACCCAATACGCAACAATGAGTTTCTTTGAAATCTTACGTTGCACTCTAATAATAAAATAATATTATTTTAAATGGTTGTTAATGCCTAGCTATTGTAATGGATGGAATGAATGGTTCTAACTACAAAATGATTATGTATGTTTTTCAAATATTTTTACTATTATCCAATAAATGTTATAGGCTTAAAATGCAAATGAATCCAATTTTAAGCATAAATCTTCTAATATTCTTTAAAAGGTAGATTAACTGCCTTTTGATGGAGAACCCTTTTTAAATATTATTTTGACAATTTTATATTTGGTATCTGACAAAATAAAATCCTTCTTTAGAATTTGGACATCAAAATTTACTTTGTGTAAATTTTTGTTATTTTTCCGATAAAGATCATTTTTATTGAAAATGTTGCATTTTAATTCAAAACCTCCTTTTAATATGATTTATTTATATAAATAGATTATATTTTTAATTGAGATTAAAGTGTATTTAAAATAAATTTTTACCATTTAATCCAATGGTGGTCATTGGAATTAATTTCACTTTGAAATTGGACTTAAACTAGTGTCAATTTTTTAATAGATATTGTTTCGTAAAAACACGCTATTTGTTTTGACAGCAGGAAATAATTATTAAATTAACTAATGAAAAATATATGTTTTGAAGTTTTTAAAATTGAAATCATTTTATAATTTGGAATATCAAATTTATCTTAGGGTGAATTTTTGGTACTTTTCTGAGAAACGTCAATTTTTTATGAATAGTGAAACCACTAAGTGGTAGTTAAAGAAACTGATTTTTCGTTTAAATCAAACTTTTCCACTTCTGTGATTTGATTTTCAAAAATCCTACATACATGGTAATCATTAATAATTAAAATGTGGTTCAATGAGATTAAAATAATTTTTCATGAATAGTAACTTTAAAGTTTTATTAATCGCGATTAAAGGTAATTAGTGTAATTTAAGGTAAAAATAATGTTTTAATAATATGAAATGACCTAGACACATGTCCTACCCTCATTGAATGTGTCATGGCCGACCAAGAAAATCCATGGTCAACTTGAGTACCACATGGAGCAACTTTTCTAGGAAAATGACATAAATAACTTTTTATTTAAAGTTAAAATAAAAATGTCACAAACATGAGTTGTTCTACTAAAACAATTTTTACATGAGGTTATACATGTCATGTTTTTTACTATAAATAATAATTAGAAAGAAAAAAATATTTCCTACATCATGATATTTTTTTATAATTTTTAGACATTAAATAAATTAAATTATTTATGACACTATGATAATGCATCGATTACCTCATTATTTAACGATTTAAATAAAATGAAAAGATAATGTAAACTCTAGGACCTAAACTTGTCAAAAACCTTTTTTATGGGTGGATTTAGAACTATTATCACATTATCCTCGAAATATATAATTTTGGGACCTTTATAATCTGAAAAGCATTTTATAATAAAGTAAATGTTCAGAACTTTCCAAGAGTGACCCTCATCTCCACTTATAAAAGGCCCCCAACTCTACCACCTTACCCACATATCTCAAGCCTTTGGCTTAGCCAAAACCTGCCCATTTAATCTCTATATATACCACTCTTCATCATTGAAGCCTCACCTTTGGGCAGAATCCTTTACAAGGAATCCTTTGAGATCGAATCAAAACGAGTTACCCGATTTAAAGGTAATGTCTTCCCTTGTGTTCTTTGGTTTTATTTTTCTTATCTAACCCTCTAAACACTTTTTATTCCTTTATTTTGTAACAACACCAGTATCTTCAATATACTAGTATATCTTTATGTGATGTATTCGAGCTACACTTTCACAAACCTTTATCTAATGGTTAAAGAACATACTGTTTCTGTGGATGGAAAATTTCTGCCTCACGAAACGATGATTGTTCAATCTTCTCTTAACACCATTCATTGTGTCCATTATGATGTCACTATATTTTATATATATGTTATTTATGTTTTATATATTCTTCTTAATTTTATATTTAAAAAATTCCTTTATTCTTTTCATGTTGTGCAAATGCGATAATTTTATACGAGGAAGTGTGGACTACCGCCGCCTCAAGTTATGTGGCACGTTCATGCAATCCATGGAATGTATAAAGAATGAAATTAATGAAAATATTTAACCTATATAACATATACATTATACTGTAATTATAATATATATATCTCTCTATTATTTCTAATTCCATTAATATGACAATGAAAAGAAAGTAGCGTTCATGCGTACGTATGGCCTACCGTCTCCATGAACGGTGCATTTAATTTCATTTTATCTCCAAATGTTATGGAGTAGTATATAATGAATAAGTACTTGATATATTTGATATTTAAATCATTAATACTATTCTGGAGATGATTTACTTATAACTACATGGACAATCATTCTTCAAACAAATTCATTTTTTACTCATGTACCAAACATTGACAAAAACGTCTAATATGAACTCAAGTTTTTAACCAATTATTATAACATTATAATATGTGATATTAACTGAAAAATAATCTTTAAAATAGATCCTTAATAAAATATAAATTGGCTATTTATTTATTATTCAGAAATATAATTAAACGAACAAGACAAGTCTGACTTGAGGTAAGGGATCCGACCTATCTCTTTCTTTTCAAGTACCCTCTTTTATGTCATTTCATTTATGCTCAATGTTATTATGTTGTAGGATGTTCTTCAATATTCACCACACTGAAATTTTTATTTTCATATGATTAGTTACCCCCTATTACTCTCATCAATTCATTTTAAGAATTTTTATGTGGCGTCGTTAGGCTGCAGAATTTTCGTAAGGGATCCAACCTCTCTCTTTTTTTAACTACTCTCTTTTATGTCATATCATTTAAGAACATCTTTATTATTTTTGGGTATGTTATTTTATATTCCTCATACTGTACTTTTTATGTTAATATTATGATATACCATATTTGATCTCATAAATCAATTTTTGTAAGTTTTAAGTGGCTCTGTTAGGCTGCCGAGTTTTCATAAGGGATTTTTCATCTCACTTTTATTCCTATGACATTTATGCTACATTTTCCACTATTTCCTTTGATTGGTGTATGTAATTACCATTATTATACACTTTTTTAGTATAATTACAATTATGAGTATTTATATCTTCATTGTATGACCCTTCTTCCATGGGTTGTACGTTTCGAATGTTACCTAACTCGGTAAGGGGACCTTTAACCCTCCTCTTTTTAAAAGACTTCTTTTGTTATGTATTTTAATTCACATATTATTATGTTGGGATATGTTATTATATATCCTTATTTATGTAAATTTTATGTCCAAGTGACGAGATACCATTTTCTCTCTCATCAACTCATTTTCTGAATTTTAAAGTGACACCGTTAGGCTGTCAGATTTCTGTAAGGGAACTTCTTAACCCACTTTCAATTATATGGGTTAAAACTATACTTATTGATTTTATTATGCCAATATTATGTGTGGAATCTCTATGTTGTAATTTTCACAAAACATTTTGTGGATATACTATTTCTACAAATAATCATCTCATTGATAAATTCTTACGAACTTGTATGGGAAATCATAACTCAATCTCATTTCCTTGAGTTAAATATCTATGTCATTGGTTTTTTGTTTCCAATATTATGTGTGAATGACCTCTGATTGTATAAAACTTAATATCCACTTATAATGGGTGTATTTATATTTCTCACACAAAATTATGTGAGAGATTTATCCTTAATTTAAGGATACCATCTTTATAATGGATTTCATCTCAATTTACATTTCCATTGAGACTTTATTGTTGTTATGCACCAATTCACTTTTATATGGTGTGTATACTGTCTTTTGACATATTATATCATGAATCCCTTTATTCTCATGATATTATAATTTTTGGATTAAAAGTTATTCTGCAATTATTTGTATTCAAGAGTCTCTCATTTTGCTAAAAACTCTTTAACAAAAATATCATTTTAAATGTTTTAAAGATTCATTATTCTAAATCATTATCTTTAATGTCCATGTTTCCAAAAAGGTTTTTAGTATTTATTTATATGTACATTGATGTTTTAAAATTATAATTCCATTAAAAGCTTCAAAGTGGTATGTGACACTTTGATTAAAAAATATCTTCTAAATGATTTATGAAAATGGATTGATTAATTCAATATATTGGAATTACTTAATGTGATTACAAATGAAATGTTGTTATTGAAATGTTTATATTTTCAATATTTTATGTGTAATGATGGTACTTGTACATTTTACAGGTGGTTACATGATAAACTACATAACGGGTGGTGCTGTGAATACCAGGATGAGAGGTTATGTCATAACCTCCAATGCATTTGGTATGGAAGTCGACCATATGGCTATTACATTAAGCATGTGTGGAAGTCGACCGTATGGATATTCAATTTAAGTATGTTTATGTACAAAGTTACCTCTATAAGTTATGTGTTCTTTATATGGGTTTTATGGTAATCTTTTTGTTACAAAAGGGTAAGTAATGGTATTTTATTCAGTGAAGTGTTTTTACTACTTCATAAAGGTGAAAAGTATTACTTTGGTAAAGTACTCAGGGTTTACATGTTGTTTTGAAAAACTAACAGTTTTCCTTCTTTTGTGTATTCTTTTCTGGGCATTTTATGCTCATCCCATGTTTTTTATATGTTTTCCACATGAATTAAAGATGAATAGGGTCAAAGATGGGATCAAGGAAAGACATTATATCTAAAACATGGAACTAGACATGTTTCTTTTTAAGTGTTTTATTTTATTTTATGGAAACTTAGTATGAGTGTCTGCTTTGTAATCATTTGAGATGTAATAGTTATGACCAAATTCTCTAAAACTCTAAACCTGAAAATATCCTTTATGTGGATTATTCATTTAATTCAAGATTAAGTAATGTATAAGGCTGGGGCCTTATAGTTGGTATCATAGGTAAGTTTAGATATCTTTAGAGTTTAGGGAATTCTCTAAGCATAAGTGACATTACCATAATGGTTAGGATTTTAGAAAGAGTCCTAGTTTTAGATAAAGTGAATGAGTAAGTATATATTAGTGTTTATCTTCCTAATTAGTACATGATGGTTTTTTATATATACTAACACTGACCTTTCTGGTTTTAGTAAATGGATGGATCTAGATGGCACCAAATTGACAAAGGGTTTGAAGGAAACTATGGTGGTTCTATAATTAAGAGACTAGATGAAATGGGGCATTCAATGAGAAATCTCTTGGTTATTCAAAAAAAACAATCAGGAGTCATTATCAACCACTTGAACCTTGGTGAGTTCTCAAATGCATCATGTATGATAAAACCATTTCAACATGGAAGTTCAGGTAATAATTATATAGGTAACCATTAGGGTTTATATAATCCTTACTTTTGAGGTAATTATGGGTTACTATACTTTATGATGGAATATGAATGACATGAGATAAACTCTAGGTTAAATTATGTTATGGTTATTTTTGAAGATTCTATCTCATTTTGGGGAATGTTTTATGAATTTTATAGTTTTGGAAAAAGGAAAACACACAGACTGTGTGACAACCCGTCGTGTCAGACAAAGCTGCGGAAATTGAACCCACGACCAAAGTGCGACTGGTATTTATCACCTACCACTGGACTACATGAAGTCCCTAGTTAGTATGAATTATTCTTTTTAGTTAGATGATTTTATGAATTAATAGTAAGATTATTTTGGGATACCTATGGAAATTATTAACCAATCATGGAGGATATGTGATTAGGTTAATTACTTTTCAATATGGGACTTTTAGAGAAACTGATGTTATTTGGAGATAACTATTAATTTGTACCTTGGAAGACTATGTGATTAAATCATTAAAATATTTGGGTTTCAGTCTTAGTTTTGATTACTTTTAAGAATTTTATGGATAGATTTTTGTTGAATTATCTTTGTTGAACTTTGGGTATTGTTTGACAAATTGTGGAGATTAAGAATATATATTTTTTATAATGGATTATCCTTTTTGGTTATTATATGATCTTGTACTAAACGTTTTGGTTTGGTTTTGGTTGATATCTAAAGACATGGGAAATATATAGTTCTCTTTTGTGGATTAGGTGATTCTCAAGAAGTTGATTATTGTACTCTTAATGCGAACAAGTATTCCAAAAAAATCGTCTTTTGGAGAAAATATGAGTCTGATTAAGGAATCTAGTGAAATTTAAAAGTCTACGTGACAAGTAAGTATGTTTCGTTATGATTTAATTAATCCCAAAAATAAATTCCTTAGTTAAGAGTAACTTAAATCAAAAATGTTGTATGTTAACTTTTCCTACTGGGGAATCAAATACCGTTTAACACATCACATGTTTGTGATTTCCTTGTGGTTAAATTTCTCCTAGACATATTTACTATCACTCTCCATTAGAACATGACCCTTTTTTCCTCTATATCCATATTTTCATACTTGGAATCCTAGAATGGGTTAACTTGTGTGACCTTTGTACTTCTCTCCCATTCTTTTAAAGTGATAGTTTTACTTACTCTTGTTCTGATGTGGGATTTTCAATGAAGTTTCCAAGCCCAATTTTAAAATTTCGAGGACGCAATTCCCAAAAGGGGGGAAGGATTTAACTCCCTGGGTAAATAAAGAATATTAAATTTTCATATTTATCCATATTTGTGAATAATTTATTAATATTACATTAAAGGGAAAGCTATGCTCGATGGCGTACCCAATACGCAATAACAAGTTTCTTTGAAATCTTACGTTGCACTCTAATAGTAAAATAATATTATTTTAAATGGTAGTTAACGCCTAGTCATTGTAATGGAGGGAATGAACGGAACTAACTAAAAAATGATTATATATTTTTTTTAATTTTTTTTACTTTTATCCAATAAATGTTAGAGGCTTAAAATGAAAATGAATCCAATTTTAAGCATAAATCTTCTAATATTCTTTAAAAGGTCGATTAACCGCCTTCTGATATAGAACGGTTTTTAAATATACTTTTGAAAATTTTATATGTTGTATTTGACAAAATAAAATCCTTCTATAGAATCTGGAAATCAATATTTAATTTCTGAAAATTTTTGTTATTTTTCCGATAAAGATCATTTTTATTGAAAATGTTGAATTTTAATTCAAAACCTCATTTTAATCGGATTTGACTATATAGATAGATGTTACATTTAATTGAGATTAAAGTTTATTTAGAATATATTTTTACCATTTAATACAATGGTGGTCATTGGAATTAATTTCACATTGAAATTGGACTTAAACTAGTGTGAATCTTTTAATAGACATTGTTTCTTAAAAACAAACTATTTGTTTTGACAGCGGGAATTAATTATTAAATTAATGAATGCATATTATATGCATTGAATTTTTTAAAATATACATCATTTTTGAATTATGATTTTCAAATATAGCTTAGGGTGAAGTATTGGTATTTTTCTGAAAAACATCAATTTATGATGAATAGTGAAACCACTAAGTGATAGTTAAAGAAATTGATTTTTCATTTAAATGACACTTTTCAACTTCTGTGATTTTATTTTAAAAAATCCGACATACATGGTTGTCATTAACAAGTAAAATGATGTTCAATAAGATTAAAATAATTTTTGGTGAATAGTAACTTTTAAGTTTTATTAATCGCGATTAAAGGTAATTAGTGTAATTTAAGGTAAAATAATGTTTTAATAATATGAAATGACCTAGACACATGTCCTAACCACATTGGATGTGTCATGGCCGACCATGAAAATCCATGGGTCAACTTGGGGACCCCATGGAGCCACTTTGTTAGCAAAATGTCATAAATAACTTTTTATTTAAAGTTAAAATAAAAATGTCACAAACCTGAGTTATTCTACTAAAACAATATTTACATGGGGTTATACAATTCACATATTTTACAATAAATATTAATTATAAAGATAATTATATTTCCTACATCATGATATTTTTTTTATAATTTTTAGTAATTAAATAAATTAAATTATTTATGACACCATGATGATGCAGCGATTACCTCATTATTTAAGGATTTAAATAAAATGAAAAGATAATGTAAAATATAAGACCTACACTTGTCAAAAACCTATTTCATTGGTGGATTTAGAACTATTATCACCTTATCCTATAAATATATAATTTTGGGAACTTTAAAATTCAAAAATAATTTTATAATAAAGTAAAATTTTATAACATTCCAAGAGTGCCCCTCCTCTCCTCTTATAAAAGGCCCCCACCTCTACCACCATACACACACCTCCCAAGCCTTTGGTTCGGACAAAACCTACCCATTTCATCTCTCCAAATCCCTATCTTCATCATTGAAGCCTCACCTTTGGGAAGAATCCTTTCCAATAATGCCTTTGAGCTCAAATCAAAAAGAGTTACTCGATTTAATGGTAATGTCTTCTCTTGTGTTCTTTTATTTTATTTTGCTTCTCCAACCCTCTGAACTCTTTTTATTCCTTTATTTTGTAACAACACCATTATCTTAAATATACTAGGATGTTTTTATTTGAATTATTTTAGCTCTACTTACACACACCTTCATCTAATGGTTAAAGAACATACTGTTTCTGTGGATGGTGAATTTCTCCCTCACGAAACGATGATTGTTCAATCTCCTCTTAACACCTATAATTGTGGCCATTATGATGTCACTATATTTTATATATATGTTATTTATGTTTTCTATATGCTTCTGAATTTTAAATTTAAAACATGCCTTTATTCTTTACATGTTGTTCAAATGCGATAATTTCATACGAGGAAGTGTGGACTACTGCCCCCTCAAGTGATGTGACTCATTCATTCAATACATGGAATGTATAAAAAATTAAATTAATTAAAATCTGTGACCTATATAACTTATATATTATACTGGAATTATAATATATATATCTCTCAATTATTTTTAATTCCATTAATATGACAATGAAATGAAGGTAGCGTTCATGTGTACGTACGGCCTACCGTCTCCATGAATGGTGCATTTCATTTATTTTTATCTCCGAATGTTATAGAGTTGTATATAATGAATATTTAATGGATATATATGATATTTAAATCATTAATAAAATTCTGGAGATGATTTACTTATAACTACCTGGACAATCATTTTTCAAACAAATTCATTTTTGACTCATGTACCAAACATCGACAAAAACGTCTGATATGAATTCACATTAATAACCAATTATTATAACATTATAATATGTGATAGGAACTGAATAAAAATCTTTAAAATATATCCTGAAGAAACTATAAATTGACCAAAGTTTATTATTCAGTAATATAAAGAAACAAACAAGACAAGTCGGACTTGAGGTAAGGGATCTGACCTCTCTCATTCATTTCAAGTTCCCTCTTTTATGTCATTTCATTTATGCTCCATGTTATTAATTTTTAGGATGTTCTTTAATATTAATCATACTGAAATTTGTATTTTCATATGATGAGTTAACCCATATTACTCTCATCAATTCATTTTAATATTTTTTATGTGGCGCCGTTAGGCTGCCAAATTTTCGTAAGGGATCCAACCTCTCTCTTTCTTTTTAAGTACTCTATTTTATGTCATTTCTTTTAAGCTCATATTTCTTATGTTTGGGGATGTTATTTTATATTCCTCATACTGTACTTTTTATTTTCATATTATGAGATACCCTATTTGTTCTCATAAATCCATTTTTGGAAGTTTTATGTGGTGTTGTTGGCTGCGGAGTTTTCGTAAGGGATTTTTCATTTCACTTTTATTCTCGTGACATTTATGCTATGATTGCCCTTATTTCCTTTGATTGGTGTATGTAATGCACATTATTATACACTTTTTGTAGTATAATTTCATTTATGGGTATTTACATCTTCATTGTATGACCCTTCTTCCATGGGGTGTACGTTTCGAAAGTTACCCAACTCGGTAAGGGGACCTTTCACCCTCCTCTTTTTAAAAGACTTATTTTGTTATGTATTTTAATTCACATACTATTATGTCAGGATATGTTCTTCTATATCCTTATTTATTTAAATTTTATGTCCAAGTGATGAGATACCATTTTCTCTCTCATCACCTCATTTTCTAAAGTTTAAAGTGATGTCGTTAGGCTGTCAGATTTCTGTACGGGAACTTCTTAACCAACTTTCCATTCTTAGGGTTAGACCTATACTTATTGATTTTATTATGAAAAAATATGTGTCGAATCTCTATGTTGTAATTTCCAAAAAACATTGTGTGGATATTCTATTTCTACACATAATCATCTCATTAATAAATTCTTACGAACTTGTATGGGAAATCATAACTCAATCTCATTTTATTGAGTTAAATATCTATGTCATTGGTTTTGTTTTTCCAATATTATGTGTGAATGACCTCTGATTGTTTCACACTTAATATCCACTTATATTGGGTGTATTTATATTTCTCACACATAATTGTGTGATATATTTATCCTTATATTAAGGATACCATCTTAATAATGGATTTCATCTAAATTTACATTTCCATTGAGAATTCATTGTTGTTATGAATAAATTCACTCTTATATGGTGTGTATACTATCCTTTGACAAATTATATCATGAATCCCTTTATTCTCATGATATTATAAAGTTCAGATTAATTGTCATTCCACAATTATTTGTATTCAAGAGTCTCTTATTTTTCTAAAAACACTTTATCAAAAAAATCATTTTAAATGTTTTAAAGATTCATTATTCTAAATCTTTATCTTTAATGTCCATGTTTTCAAAATTGTTTTCAGTATTTATTTATATGGAAATTATTGTTTTAAAATTATAATTCCATTAAATGCTTCAAAGTGGTATGTGAAAATTTGATTCAAAAATCTCGTTTAAATGATTTTTGAAAATGGATTGATTAATTCAATATCTTGGAATTACTTATTATGATTGAAAATGAAATGTTGTTATCGAAATGTTTATATTTAAAATATTTTATGTGTAATGATTGTAATTGGAAATTTTACAGGTGGTTACGTGATAAACCATATGACGGGTGGTGCCGTGAATACCAGGATGGGTGGTTACATTATATCCTCCAATGCATTGGGTAAAGAAGTCAGTCGTATGGATATTCCATTAAGTATGTGTGGAAGTCGACCCTATGGTTATTCAATTTAAGTATGTTTATGATCAAAGTTACCTATTTATGTTATGTGTTCTTTATATGGGTTTTATGGTAATTTTTGGGTTGCAAAAGGATAAGTAATGGTATTTTATTCAGTAAATAGTTTTCACTACTTCATAAAGGTGAAAAGTATTACTTTAGTAAAGTACACATGGTTTACTTGTTGTTTTGAAAAACTAACAGTTTTCCATCTTTGTGTATCCTTTACTGGGATTTTTATGCTCATCCCAAGTTTTTGAAATGTTATCCACATGACTTAAAGATGAATACGGACAAGGATGGGATCAATGAAATACATTCAATCTAAAACATAGAACTAGGCATGTTTCTTTTAAAGTGATTTTTTTATTTTATGGAAACATAGTAGATGTGTCTACTATGTAATCTTTTGAGATGTAATATTTATGACCTAATTCTCTATAACTATAATCCTGAAAAGATCATATATGTGAATTATTCATTTAATTCATGATTAAGTAATGTATAAGGTCGAGGCCTTATAATACAGGAGTTCATTATGGTGAATAAACTAAAATGTTGTATTTTTAGTATCAATTTCATGTATAATAAAACTAGTATTACCAATTTAATTGGTATATATGGTTCATGTGATGTCTAAAAGGTGTTTAATTTTTAGAAAGAAGGTAATAATATGTGTAAAAGGAATGGGTAATCAATGTTGGTTTAAGTTTAATGGTTTACATAAAATTTGGAAACTGAGTTATGAAAATCATAGAGAGAACACCCATGATATGTCATCTGATATGTTATGTATAAATATAAGGATAATACTTTTCATACTAAAATATCATGCAATTTTGATGAAGTATAGATTGATTAGTTGATGAGAAATAATATACATTTCTGGATACATCATGTGGGCATAATTCTAGAATAGATTTTCTTAGGAGTTACAACTCGGAAAAATTTATATTCATCTTGACTCCAGTGCTACCAAGTTCCTGAAAATGAGCCTTACTGTGATTCTAGTTTGACACACCCAGGGGAAATTATTTGGAAATTTTCAAAATCATGATCAACCATAATGAATTATTTGAATATATTATGACCATGAGTGTCCTATGGTAAACTATAGGTGTAATAGAATTTAAATAAGGTACCATGATTAAGATATCCTATAAATGATTTCTAATTATTATTTGGTTTCATTCTTTTATTATTAGTTCACATACTATTATTTTTGGATTTATTCATTAGTGTTAAGAAAGATGAACTATGTTAATGATGAATGTGATACACAACGTGTTTATGAGAAACCAGTTGAGAATATGAATAGATTAAAGGATATTGTGATTATTTTTAATTAGTTATCACAATATATGATTAATAACATACACCATAACCAACTATAGTACTTAAAAAATAAGGCAAGGACATAGTTCATTCAGAGTTTGGGTGGTGGTGGCTGTTGGTAAAATAAAATTATTTTTCTTATTTGTAGTTAATATAAGAAGAATCAATTAATGTATTTTATCAACAGAATGAGAATAATTTTTTTATATGGACAATAAGGGAACAATGTAAGTAATTTCTAGGGAAAATTGAGATGTTTATTTAGTCCAATGAATGAGAATAATGTTTTAACTAAGAATAATTAATTGTTAAATGTTTTTTATTTATAAAGATTGAGAATTATGAAAATAAATTTTTTAAAGGGAATCATTAAGAAGATGATCAATTAGGTCGTAGAAGTAATAGATTTTCTAGTAATGATGAAAGGAATAAAATTATATATGATTTTAAAGAGATATTTTAAAATTACATGGTGAATCTTAGTTAATTGTTTAATAATTAAGTGGAATGATTAAAAATTTTATCTACTAGAATTAATGATTAATATGAACCACAATATATATATATATATATGATTGTTTAGTATATGTTTTAAATTAATTATTTGTTGGATTATGTTGAATGTTGGTAACAAACTAGAAAGGTTAAATATTGTTTAGGTGATCAATCCTAATTTAATAAAATATAATAATTTTGAATTTTCTTGATGTTGTATAAATTAATAGATTTTACTAAAAGAAATGAGGTAAATAATAAACCTTAGTGGTCAAAAATTATATTTGATAACAACTATTATTTTTTATGATTATATTTATATTCCTCATAATGGTATTGGATCATGTTGAATTATGTATATAATCACCATATTTTTTCAATATTTTATTATAGGGACAACCCAAAAGCTGAATGAAAACCCACCCTATCTAAAAATGATATAGAGCATGAAACCATTTCTAAATGGTGATAATGGTGCAACAATTACCACTAGACATTGTGACATACTGGCTATTATATGAAATTTTTACATAGATTTGTTGAAGGTTAACTATTATGTTTATTATGGGATCTAGATTATGGGATCATGAAATTTTTTTTATGTGAATAATTATATTTGAGAGAAATTTTATTAGGATGGAGTATATATAAAATTTCACTTTAATATAATGGATTATATTTTAATAATTATATTATATCATTGATATAAAAGATGAAATGTTATGATATAACCACTGAGTTTAAAAATATCAGTCATGATAACGTTATTGAGTTTAGTTGAGATATACATTAATTTATATAAGAGATGATTGATGTAATTCCTTTGGGTTCGTTGTTTAATTTTGTAGATTAATAGATTCGTATTTATTTTTGGATATTAACTTATGTTATATAAACAATTTTTTTATAAAGATAAGAGGAATAACATGTAACCATTTAATGTTTCTTAAAATATATTAAATGTAATTATTAGTTTATTTTTCATAGAAAATTAAACCTTCTGGATATTAATTTTTTAGTGTAAGAGATTATTTGGAAATTGATTGAAATAGAAGCCAAGAATGAAATTGTTCTTATAAAATAAAAAGATATCAACTAAGTATATTTCTTTTATATTCATGGAAGTAAAATAACTCATCAATATTAAAGAAAATATCCTGAAAAATTATATAATAGTGCCTTAATATGTAATAAATTAAATGGTGCATCAAATCATCATATATTTATTATTTTTAGGCCCTTAAAATTCCATTGGTAATTCAATTTCTTTTGTTCAATGATATTTATCACTCTTTACAATTATTTACAATATTCTTCTATATTCATATATTTAAATTCCACCAATTTTCTCTTATATAAGAAACTATTTATTTGATGACACTACTATTTAAAATTTCATAATTTTAAAGAAAAAATTATTAACCCTTTTTATGATGTCATATTTTACTTATATAAATAGTGATGCCCCTAATTATCAGGGTCAAATTTTAATTGTGAGGAAGAAATTTATATAAGAAGTTTAATTCAACAACTATAAATTTAAAAAGAGTAAAATCATGATTAAAAAATCATATGGCATGAAAAGAAATGTTTATATAATAATTTCACTCCCAAAAACATTAAGATATATATTTTTTAAATAAAATATAACTCTTTGATAGTCTATGGAACACATAATATTGAATCTAATTGAACCAAAATATTTTATATGTTAAAATATTTATTATTGATATGAATAAATAATTTATTAAAATTTCATTTTATACACATGTATAATATAAATGAAATTATTATTTATTCACTTGAAATATAATTGGAATCTTTTAAATGAAAAAGACATGTTTTTGGAAAACTAAATTTTTCAAAAAGATAGTTTTGTCTAACCTTGCACAAAAGTTTTAATATTAATTGTAACCAATTTTTAAAAAATTTATTCAAATAATATAATCTTATTTGAAATCATAATATCTAAATTAATATATGGTATAATTTTAGTATTTTTTTGTGAAAAGTTTCATTTTTCAATGAATAATGAAAAATAATGATTTTATTAAACACTACATTTTCATTTAACGAATTTAAAAGTCCCAATTTTTTTATGTGGAATAAAAATAAAAATTTGTTCAATTTCATATTTCTTATTCAAAATTAATTATTGGGAAATAATTTAAAATTTAATTTTTATATAAATACATTTTAATATTTTGAATGATTTTCTTTTTGAAACATGTTTTTTCAACATGCCTACGTATTTAATTTTAATTTTAAATCTAACCATTTTGTGAGTTCAATTTTTTAAAATGGAATATATATTATTAAAAATTTAAAACTATTATGATATAATAATTTTTCCATAATTTCTGACGTTAATGGATAGTAAAAATTACAATATTAATTACCATATTTAAAAAAAAATTGGTTTACCATGAGTTATACATAATATATAATTGATGAAAATGAACCCAAACATGTTTAATTAATATATAATGTATATATTCATACCCTATATATTTTATGTTTCCATAAAGGTCCATTTATGTTTCTTTTTACATGAAACACAATGTGGGTTTAATTCTTAGTTTTAAAAAATACAATTTGTATCCCCACACTCAATTATAAAAGTCCACCCATTCTCCTCTCTTTCCAACATAAAAAAATTGGCTTAAGAAAATATCAACAATAATTACTTCCATATATTACTTCCTTAATACTAGAAGTTCAGTTGAAAAAATCCATCATAGTAAGGCTCTTAGTTAAAATCTAAAAGAATGTGTCAGAAAAAGTGGTTATATAATTAACCACACATTTTCTTTTATTTCTATCTCCAACACTACTAAATATTTTTAAAACATATTGATATAATAACATATTAATACGAAATTTACCTAAATATAGTTATATTATGTGAATAAAAATAAAAAATATTCTTATATCTCAAATTCTAAATGAAAATGTTTATTAAGTGTTCGACATAAAACATCCAAACGAACTGGCGATGGAGGTCCTCCCTCCCCCTCCCCAATGGAGGGGGGAGATCTTTCTCGTTCTTCATCACGGACGCACCCTCCTACCTTTATCCCCTTTTCTAATCCAGAATTCATGCCCTCGTTCCCACGCATCTTGATTTTCCTAAAGTTCCATATTTGTTCCGTGGAGCGTCTCAACTAAGTTTAGCGCCTTCAGAACTCAATTCTTATACAGATCTTTTTAATCTGACTCTGGTGGCCTAATTTCATCAACATCGTCCCTTAGCTGAAGCTTTTGATCGGTTTGTCTTTGAGGTCTGGAAGCTGAAAGATCGGGTGCTGATTGGTCTTCTTGATCGACGTCACATAATGATCCGATTTGGGTCTATGGATGATCTCATCATAGAGTGGTCTAAAGCACCTCGATAGTGAAGATGTATGCCTTTCTTTGTTCTTTGTGGAATTTTGAATTCCATATGCAGCGGGATAATCTGAGTATACCGATTTGGATATGTTTCCTGGGCCTTCCTCTCCCATTCCATAACCCTTCCATTCTATCTATGCTTGGGAACATGGTCGGCCGCTACCTGTGTTCGGACTACAAAATTGAAGCTATGTGTTTTCCCATATGCCCCCAAATATGTGTGTACATTGATGTCTCCAAGCCTCCAGTTTATTGGGTGTGGATTACTAAAGGGAAAGAATTCCAGTGGAAGCAGGATGTTAAGTTTGAATCATGGGATGATTACTGCAGCTTGTGCCATCGGCTGGGTCATGGTGTCACAGCCTGCAAAAATGTATCTCTGAACATGAGGGTGTGCATGCGGGTGAGGGATGGTGTGGTTGCTCATGAAGATGCTGATCTGGGGAGAATGAACACATAGAAGTAGTATTCGGTTGATGGTGGGGTGCATAAAGAACAACCCATACGTCATCGGAATGTGGTGGTGAACATAGTGGACAGTGGGGATCTGGCCATGGGGGATGAGATGAAGAAGCCAAGTGTAGAGCCTCTCGGACCGAAGTTCATTGAGATATTCACCATGTTAAAGTGGGGCTTGGAGAAGGTTGGTTCCATGAAGGGTAGTGGTGAGCCTTCTTCTGCTGTTAAGGATGCGGGAGGTATTGTTGGAACTCCAATGGATGAGGTTCCCTCTTTGATGGAAATACCCTAACGGGAAGTGGTTTCTATTGTTGTGAGGGATTTTTCTGTTGAATGAAGAGATGCTGCTATGGAGAAAGATGTGGTCCTGGGTTGACAAAATGGTGGTGCAGACTCTCTTTACCTGGAAACTGTGACGGAATCTACCGCAGTTGATGCAGTCCATGATGATCAAGTCATTGCTGAAGGTCCTAATACCCCGGCTCAAGAGGAGATTGAGAGACATCATCAGCACATGGAGCGTGGGCTTGTGAAGCTAGATAGGAATCAAATAACCCTGGTTAAGGAAAATTCTGGTGACATTGGTGCTTTGATGACAGTCGCTAGGATGCAGGCACCATATGGGAGGCAGGCGGCCAATATGGAGCTTGGCAATTGGTTTGCATGCATGGTGGTTTCTGAAGCAATATATTTCTAAGGAGGGATCTGAAGTAAAAATGGACAATGTTTCACTACTGGAACGCATAGTTGGAGATTGTAATGTGAAAAAATGCATGCATGGTGGCTGTGATTCTGTAGACAACTCCCCCTACATTAATTTGATGGATGTCAACAGTCAATCGTAGCAGGATCTGGGTGTGAGGGAAGGGTATAGGGTGGTGCACATTTTTGGGAAATGGGTGTACTTTTCTGATAGTGAGAAAGAAAATGATGGTGGTATGGTTCTACCCTCCTATAGTGATATGGTTCAGGGTTGCAAAAATAAGGTGTTTGTGGAGGATAAAGTGAAAACTAACCCACCACGAAGAAGTTAGCGGAATGTATATTCTCACTTTCCAATGCCTATAGCTACCAGAGCTTCTAGTGGGAGGGGTGGATGGATTGAACAATCTTCAAAGGATCTCTTTTCTTAAGAGAAGATAAATCGTAGAAGGAAGTATACCAAGATTCTGAAACACTATGAAAGTTCATAGTGGGAATCAGCTATCGCAGAAGAAATGGTTTATCAGAGATGTGGAGATGGGTCTGACTTTTTTGATATATAGATGTTGTTCTCACCTTCTTGTGCATGTCTGAGGTACTTTTCATTTATTTTAAATAAATGGTCGTAGGATTTCCTCTGACTGAACTTTCTAGTATTATTTATAGAGTTTTTATTATTTATAAACCTACTTAATTTCCATTTTGTAGATGATAACATAACCTCTCTCGTGTGCACGACAGACTATCGCCCCATAAAGTGATGTGATTTCATTTCACATACACTTTACATGTAAGGTAATATTGATTAATTTTATTTTCATATATGTTATTAATAAAATATTAATATTTAATGAAATTAAATATATCATATACATTTGTACTTTATCATCCATGGAAAAAATGATAATGTCGTTCGTGCGTACGTTAGATTGTCGCATCACGAAGTGGTGAGATTAATTTTTCACTAATGCATCTCATGAAATGTAATAAAAGATAAATTTAATGAATATATGTAATATATATGACATGATATTTATTATATAAAATAAATTTATAATACACTTCTTTATCTGATCACCCATTAAAAAAATGATAATGTCATGTGTGCGTATGTACGAACTACCATCTCCATAAAGAGATATAATACATTATCAATTTTCAAAATGAAATAATTACTATATATATGTATATAATAAAAAAATTAATTTTATAATAAGTATATAATTATAAATATGATGTAATTATATCCTTTTTCATGACCTGGAACATTCATGATAAAAAATGCATGATAAAAAAAGTAAATTAACACCTGAAATAATATTGATTTAGAATGACTATTAACACATAGGAAATATGATATTATAAAATAATAATAAATTATATTATAAATAAAAATATGGTTATATTTTAAGATAATTATATATTTAAATCTTCTATAAATTATGTTTAAGTATGCACTGCTAAAAGGAGACATTATGTAAGATGTTTCATAAAACAATTTCCATTCATTAGGTTATGTGACTACATAATTGATAATATTGTGAAAAAATTATGTATGATGATTATACTTATTGATAAGTGTTTTATTTAAATTATTCTCTATTTGGATATCCATTTTCTACATATAATCACGACATTGATTAAATCTCACCTCAATAATATGAACACTATGATGCATTTGTCTAAAACATCCTAATTTGAGACACATATTAAATTATGAACTTCATTTATTTTGAATGGAATATATACATCCCCTTTAGATAATATATAATTAAAAAATCATAAATCTTGGTATTTATGGATACAGTTCATCTACATAATTATGGATGTTATGATTCAAACATTACCAATGTGGTAAGGTTTTATGTTTCAATGTCATTATAATAAGGATTTCCATAGAAGTAAATAATTTTATCATTTTATAATATACAAATTTTAATTTATAATTTTATAATTTTTCATGATATTTTCAAGTAATGGTTCAATTTTCATCTCATTCTTACTTATGATGTTATATTAAATGTTTTCTAGAAAATACATCTTTATTTCCCTCTATTGTTAAAAAACATTTTTCTTTAGATATCTATTCTTTCTAAAAATGTTTTGAAATTTGTTTTACATTAATTTTTTAACGTATAATTTACAATTAATTGTATTTATTAAAAAAATTAAAAGTAATCATCTTATAATTTTCAGAACAATGTACTTTTTTTCTTTTCATAAAAATATGTAAAATTAATATTGGGTTTTTCTATTATATTCAGTATGAACATATTTGTTATATATTGTTTTAACTCAATGACTTAAAAATTAATTGTTATATACCAATGGTTATTTTGAAATAAATCATTTCTT
Source organism: Viscum album (assembly GCA_963277665.1). Taxonomy (NCBI): domain Eukaryota; kingdom Viridiplantae; phylum Streptophyta; class Magnoliopsida; order Santalales; family Viscaceae; genus Viscum; species Viscum album. Next base: position 981,517,956 of record OY728140.1, on the reverse strand, counting down.
TAATGGTTTGGAAATTTTTAGACATTAAATAATTTTTATTCCATGTTTTAAATATATTTTATTAATATATGTTCAAAGTGTTCTTCCCAAATAATTTTTCATCAAATATTACATCATTTTAGGTTACTGCAACTGAAATGACTATTTTCATGAATAATATTTTCAAAAAATTTTATTTTATTTTACTCAATAAAAAATTCATTTATGTTTTTGATTTATTCTAATCTATGTTTATATTTATCCCAAATATATTCCTATAATATTATCTATTCCATTTATTGTATAATACAATCGTTCTAATAATTTATACAATTAAGTTGTTATGAAATTATATTTGATTATGATATAATGATAGATTATGCAACCAATTTTATTTACATGGGTAATTATTATGTAATGACTCGTGATGTGTTTCATTTATGTGGAAACAAGTATCATGAACATGTTATAATGTTTTTGACTAGATAGTGCTCTAATGTATGGGTTAAATATTTCGTATCATGAGTCGTTATCTATGAGATTATGGAGTAATCCTAATCCCTTAATGTCCACTGTGTGATTTTTTATATGCAGTTATCCTTAAATCATGTTTATGTAATGTTTTGTGTTTCATACATTTTTTCTATTCTAAGATGATCTTATAATAACTTGTTATTTATTCTATTCATCAATGAGATTACTTTTCAGACATCTCTTTATAAGTTAAAATTTTTACTTAGTTGTTTTTTTCAATGTCATGTTTATTCCTATACTGGGATTTGTAGCTTACCCCATTTGGCTATTTATTCCCTAGGTTTTCCCAAGTAGTGTAGAAACACTAAAAGATTTAGGATCTCATTAATGAAAATAAAATAAATTGTTTTATTTTTAGCATCACATTTCTGTATTATTAATATATTCTTCTAATGTCACTCAGCCATTACGATCCTTTTGTAGTATTAATGGATATTTAGGTTGATAAATCACATAATAATATTATTAAAATTAATTAAACATAAAAATTATTTATAAAACATGTATTTATAGTAAAATATTTAATAATAGAAAAATTAAAATGAAATAATTCTTTTCCGTATTAAATTATATGTGGAAGAAAAAGATACGAACATGGGATGTAAATATTATTAAAAAAGTTAGAATACATTTATTGTAACCCACATCATAATGAGACAGATAAATAAATTATTTTAAATGTGTAAATGAAAAACACATTATTTCTAGAAAAAAACACATTTTTGGGTTTCAAAATATGAATGTATAATTTTTTGGGATTAATATATATTAATCTAGAAGAAAAATAACTCATTTTGGGAAAATAAGAATTATTATTATTACCATAAAATTTTAAAATGAATGATATACATCACTACAATTCACATGAAAAGACATATATATAAAATATAGTATAATGAATAAATAAAATAAAAATATCCTTTAAAAGCAGAGTTAATGAGTAATCATTATGTTTGGAGAAATGATATTGAGTCAATAATAAGCATCACGGCTTCAGAGACACTTAAACCAAAAGCTTGTGAATGAAAAACATGAGATGGTTATTTAAATCCTTTGATACTTATTGATTGACCGATAAAAAATATAGGGTATATATACTTTTTTATCTAAATATAACAAGTGTTGGATATGGGATATGTCTCAAAGAATTAAAATTAATATGAGAAACTCATAAAGAGAATCATAATTCATTATGTAACAAACATTTTAATAGGGTTTTATGCGGTAGAAATGTATATCCCAGAAAAATAAAGATCATGTTGTTTCCGACGCTTTTTCCGGGGCGCGCGCATCCTTCTGTAGAGGACGCACTGCTTGTTTCCCTACATTCCCGCTTTCCAAAGGCAGGCGGCATTCATTCCTTGTTCAGGTACGTCTGCTCCTTGATCGAAACGGGATGATTGGATGTCGGTTCTTCCTTCCGTGGATTCCTCCTCAGAAGTCATCACCTAGTCCGGGTCTCCCTCATAGATTTAATATGGTGTTCGTGAATCTCATTCCCGGTGCCATATCTCCATGGACACATGTTAATTACACTGCCTCCGTCAAGGCATTCGACGGGGTCTTGATATGGTAGCGACCTTCTGTCGGAGTAGACGGAAACATCAGGCATGTCGGGGCATCTCTGGGTGCATGGATATAGGGGGACCTGTATTCTTCCTCATAAGAGGGCATCTCAAGGGTGCAGAACCCGAGGCCTTCATCTGAGGTTTTCCTCAGCTTACCATGTATAACACAGGGTATGTTTCAAGATTAACATCTAGAAGAGACGGTTACACCAAAGGCGTTCCATCCGAGGTTTTCCTCAGGAATCTCATGTTTATCACAAGGTAGGCCGCGAGTTTAGCGTCTTGCGGAGACGAAATAAAGGTGATCATAACGTCCAATGAGGACGGATCCAAGGTGGTGTACTCCCTAGAGGGGAAAATGGTGATGAATCGGGGTGTACACAGAGGACAACGACCCAGAGATATGATGGGGCTTACACGTGGAAAACAACCCATGCGCAGCTAGGAGCAGCGAGGAGGTGGATGGCATGATCCCACTGGGATGTGGCGGCCCGGGTGAGAATCAGGATGGGTGATGGATGGATGAATGAAGTGGAGGGGGAATGAAATGGGACCATCGCAGGGGCAACAGTGATGTTGGGCTTGAGCCTTGAAGAGGCTTCTTACGTATCCCTGTGGAGGGGAATCAATGTCCGCGTAGTTCGGGATGGCACCGGTGAACCGACGTGAAGGTGGACCTTGGTCCGAGGAATGTCGTCAGCGAACCAACGCGATGGTGGACCTTGGTCCGATGCGTATCGTCAGTGTACCGACCTGAATGTGGACCTTGGTCCGATGAGAGATGGGATTGAACCTCAGGGAGGCTTCCTACATACATTGCCTTGACATGGATCAAAGACTTCGTAGTTCAAAGGGTTGATGGAATACAATTTAACGTCATGCGGGACGATAGTAAACCCTGACGTGAATAAACGACGGGCGGTGGGTGTCAGCGAACCGACGTAAATGAGGGACCTTAGTCTGATGGGAGATTGGCTTGATCCTCTGGGAGGATTCCAACGTACCATGCCTTGATATGGATCAAAGTCCTCGTAGTTCGGATTAGGGAATACAGTTTAACATCATGCGGGATGGGTGTGAACCGACGTGAGTGAGGTCGGAATGACCGGATGGTGGGTGGAATCAAACCTTGTAGAGGCTTCCTACGTACCACGACTTGACATGGATCAAAGACCTCGTAGTTCAGGTGGGGCATTGTCGGCGAACCGACATGAAAGTGGACCTTGGTCCAATGAGTGGTGGGCTTGAACCTCTGGAAGGCTTCCTACGTACCACGCCTTGACATGGATCAAAGACTTCATAGTTCAGGTGGGAATGGGTGTGCAGTTTAATTTCATGCGGGACAAAGGGAGGGGCATAAAGTTTAATGTCATGCTGGACGAGGCTGAAACTCGACGTGAATTGGATGATTGGTGGGCTTGAACCTCTTGGAGGCTTCCTACGTACCATGCCTTTCCATGGATCAAATTCCTCGTAGTTCGGACAGGTTCGTCGGTGAACCGACATGAAAGTAGACCCAGGGGTCCACTATTGGTGGGCTTGACCCTCGTGAAGGCTTCCTACGTACCATGCCTTGACATGGATCAAAGTCCTCGTAGTTCAGGTGGAATGTGCAGTTTAACGTCATGCTGGACGGGGATGAGACCCGACGTGGATAAATGACGGGTGGGCTTGATCCTCATGGAGGCTTCCTACGTACCATGCCTGGACATGGATCAAAGACCTCGTAGTTCGGATGGAATGGGGGGTCAGGGTCGGTGCTCACTCTAAGCCCACGTGAGTCATGCTCGGTGTGAGAAACAAGAGGTTGCAAGGACCTAACCATCACGTCGCGAAGGGTTTGTCCGTGAGAAGTGAAAAGGGGATTACACGTTAGGTGGCCCATGGGGTTGGGACTTACTCCAGGATGGAGGCCAAGAATGGCTTACCGCTAAATGGGGTCGCAACGGCTTACCGCTGGATAAGGATGTCAACGACTTGCCACTGAATAAGGATGTCAACAGTTTACCGCTGCATAGGGTCACAATGGCTTACCGTTCATTGGGATCACAACAGTGGATGGGGCTTACGCGAGGAAGCTGCCTGGGTGCCGCTAAGGAGGGGCAACGGTGAATGGGGCTTACGCTAGGAAGCAGCCCGGGTGCCGCTATGGAGCAGCAATGGTGAATGGGGCTTACGCTAGGAAGCTGCTCGGGTGCCGCTATGGAGCGGCACTGGGGAATGGGACTTCTGCAAGAAGCTTCCCCGGTGCCGCTATGGAGCGGCGATGGCGGATGGGGCTTACGCAATGAGCTGCTCGGGTGCTGATAAGGAGCAGAAACGGTGGATGGGGCTTATGCAAGGAGCTGCCCGGGTGCTGCTATGGAGCGACACTGGTGAATGGGGCTTATGCAAGAAGGTGCCCGGGAGCCGCTATGGAGCGGCAATGGCGGATGGGGCTTACGAAAGGAGCTGCCCGGGTGCTGCTATGGAGCGGCACTGGTGAATGGGCCTTACCCTTGGGGCTGCCCGTAATGTCTTTCTCATGTCAGGCCATGAGGGCGTCCCAACTCACTGGTGGGTTGGGGCCTTCACCTATGTGTTAGTGCACAAGCGGGATAGCGCCAAGGGGTGTTGGAATCAGGCCACTGTAGTCATGGCGTTAGGTGTCTTATGCTTGGAGCATAAGGCATCTCTTGTTTAATGGAAGAGGCATCCTATGTTTGGAACATAGGGATTACTAAAGTCTAAAGTCATGTAGATAGGACTGTTAGCATCTCATGCATGGAGCACAAGTCATCCTATCATTTGTTAGACAGGGGGAACTACAGTTTAGAGTCATGTATATAGGACTGTTGGCATCTCATGCTTGGATCATAAGGCATCTCTCGTATAGGGCAAGAGGCATCCTATGTGTGGATCGTAGAGAGAATACTATAGTTTAGAGTCATGTAGGTAAGACTGTTGGCATCTCATGCTTGGAGCATAAGGCATCTCTTGCTTGGAGCAAGGGGCATCCAATGTTTGGAACATAAGGATTACTACAGTTTAAATTCATGTAGATAGGACTATTGGCATCTCATGATTGGAGCATAAGGTATCTCTTTCTTGGAGCAAGGGGCATCCTATGTTTGGAACATAGGGATTACTACAGTTTAATGTCATGTAGATAGGACTGTTGGGCATAAGGTTTCTAGAAATGGTTGGTGTTGGGACTTACGCAAGGGCGGCCCTTTCTGGTTCAACCTGGTATAGGAGCCAAGTGATTGGGTTTGGAGGAGTTGCCTGAGGAATGGTTTGACTCAAGGTATCCGGGGAATTGATGATGAGAATCTCAACTCACGACATGGAATGAAACCAAGAGGATATGTCAACTCAAGGTGTTTCATGGTGTGCGGAGGAGTATCTCAAATCATGGTGTTCCATAGGTGGAAGGTGGGAGCGCATATGGGCACAATGGAAAATCCCGGCATCCCGGCCCGAAAAGTTCGCGGTGCGACTCTCCATTTTTTATGGGGGTCTGTGACGGTAGTGAAGGGACGGGCCCGGAGGGCCAGGACGACAGACCGGAACTAACCCCGAGCGGGGGTACAGGGGTGTAGCCCCCGCGGTATGGACCGGCGGGCACGAAGGTGGGATCCTCGCGAAGTAGCTTCGCGGAGCAAAGGTCTCGCGAAGGAGCTTCGCGGAGCAAAGGTCTCTCGAAGTAGCTTCGCAGAGCAAAGTTGTCTGGCGGAGCTTGGTCTCGCGGAGCAGCATCGCGGAGCATGGGCTCGTGGAGCAAAGGTCTCGCGAAGTAGCTTCGCAGAGCAAAGGTGTCTCGCAGAGCTTGGTCTCGCAAAGCAGCATCGCAGATCATGGGATCACGGAGCAAAGGGCACTCGCAGAGCTTGGTCTCACGGAGCAGTAACGCGAAGAAAGCTGCTCGCGGAGCATGGCATCACGGAGCCGCAATGCAGAGCTTCGATCGGCCGCCCAAGGGGCGAAGTGGCAGTGGTCGTCCTCCTAGAGAAGGGGGTGAGCTGGGTATTTATAGGCAAGGGGCTCCGTGAAGCAGAACTCCCGCGCCGCCTCGGGTTCTTCGCGGCGCGGTCGTGAATGTCAAATTCGTTTGTGGAGAGGTACCGCCTTCGGAGCATCGTGGCGAGATCGTGAACGTCAAATTAATTCGCGGAGAGTTACCGCCACTGGAGCTTCGCGGCACCGCGATGCTTGGGTGCTTCACATCGGTGCTTCGTGAGGCGTCTCCGCGGTGCATCGCGAACGTCAAACGGGTTCGCAGAGCCTCTCGCCTCATTACTTCGCGGCGGCGCTCCGCGATCACGGAGGGGGCTTCGTGAATGGGCTTTGCGAACCAGATTTCCAGCCCAACTTCAAATGTCCATAACTCCTATTCCGTAGCTCCATTCGGGCCCTGCGACCTACCAAATCGAAGTTTAATAAAATTTATACGATCTTGGATTGTGTATAGAAACATTTGGGAAATTTCAGGAACACTTTTTCCGGGGTCTACACATGTTCAACATAATAAAATAATAGGGTGTTACATACCAAAATTAAATGAATAATTTTCAATAAGAACAATCACATCACAATGTATGAAGATTTAGTTAAAAACCCTTACCTATAATCCCGTTTAGAATAATGTTCCCTGAAATCATGTATAAAATAATTAATACAGTAATAACCAAATTATAAAAAATATTCAAACCTATAAAATTTTATGAAATTAATTTATAAATTTTTAATACATTTAAAACTCTTACTTATATTTTTTTCATCATCAAAAGTCACTAGGTTCATTTATTTATTTAGAACATGTTTCATAATTGTGTATTGATTTCTATTTATAAAGTCTAAATTTATCAATTTGAGATCATTATATGTAATATAATATTTTTTTATAATGATTTGTAAAATTTAATTTCATTTCCTATATAATTTAGTTATTATTCACGATAATGAATTTGATGATGATCTTGTTTTAATAATGTTTAATAAAAAAAGTTATATAAAATAATTATAAGATAAATTTTAACATAATAATTCTAAAATCATAAAACATTCCTTATTTTAAAATTAATATATATAACCTTATTACTTATGTTACCATATTCATAAAATATATATATTTAATGAATCTTTAGGTTGGTGGTTAAACTTACCAGAAAAATAATAATCTATAATTTAAGGGTTAGTGTGGTAAATTATGTGATCCTTTTGAGGTAATATAATTATTAAAAAATAATAATTTTATTATTTCTATCTATTGAACATGGTGAATAATATATTATGAGAGCTCAACAAAGATGAAAGAACTATAAATAATTTCTCATATTCAAGGAGGCAGTAGTCTGCACATACTCATAAGATATAGATTGGTTTCCAAAGAACATGAAGAAGATAGGGGCAGTTTTGAAAAATGAATCACATAATTTATGGAGAAAGTTATGCACATGTAACACAAATGGAATTTTCCTTTATTTAATGGTTAAAATGATGATAGAATGTTTTTTAATGAAAATTTAATATCACTTAATTATAATTATGATACTAATGTAATTTTTTCAATATTTGTATAATTTCTTCAGTGGAGGTAGAAAATGAATGAAATGGAAACAAATGAAAGAGGTGTTATTGAGAATTAATTCTTAATCTTTTGAAGTGATGCATTAAAAATTGTATTAAGGATTTAATTGGTAGTATTTTGAAAACACTAAAGCCAATATAATGTTACTATAAGTGATAAAGAGTTATTTTAGTATATATTCATCGAATTTGTAATGATTGGGGAGTGTGAAGATGTTTGGTGGTGATAGCTGCATTTATATAGGAGACGAGTGACATTTTTATAATATATTAAACTATAAAGTCATTATTTAAAGGTATATTGGAACCAATTTTGGAAATAAATGGAGATGCGGAAGTGGAATGGGGGAAACCCCTAAAAAGGTATTTCACACATGTTTTTTTAACAATTATTAATCCATTTACTCTTAAATTTTTCATTTTTTCAATTTTACAGTTTTAATGTGGTACCAAATATTTATCTATTTAAATTAGTTTTTATCGACAAAAGGTCCTTATTATATATTTGTAACTAATTAATTCAAATTCAATATTCAATATTTTTAAATAAAATTTCAACAAGAAAATATAATTTTCATATTATCTACAATAACACGTAAAAATATTTTTTAGAAAAAATTTATATTTATGATTTCTTTTGATTTGTATGAGATGAATTAGTTTACCATTAACCATGTAATATATATGATTCTTTAAAAACAAGTAAAAACTCAATTACAACTTGTGGATAATAGGTTCATAAGAATACACCTGTGGTACTTTTTATTATAGTAAAATATTACTTATGTAGTAAAAATGTGAAAAATAGGTATAAAAATACATGATAATATTTTTCTAAAAAAATTATTTTATTTCATAAATACATAATTTATTTATATATATGCGCTTTATAAAAATTTCAAATCATTCTTGTATTATGAGAATGTAATATAAATGTTAGTGTCTACAATAATATGAATTTCTTACTACTCACCCAAAAGTCATCATTTTAGAAAAACATAAAACATTCCTCAAATGCTTATTTTAAAATGATAAATTAATAAATGATTTAAAATTTACAACATTAAAATTTTATAAATATGAAAATCTAGTTTTAAAATGAAATTAAACTATATAATTAAAATAATTTAAAAAAATGTTTTAGTTTTTTTTTATTTTTTCAAATCTTTTTACAATTTAATGGCTGTTAATATATTATTTAATATATAATATTTTAAATATGGTTAATTATATTTATTAGTATAAAATATAAAAGACATAAAAAAAATTTTTTAGAAAGAATGTTATTTTTTTAAAATTGAATCATATTAATATTTTTCCACAAAATATGAAAAATTTTAGTTGAGTAATATCTTTTTTTAATTTACAAATTTTTTATTCTAATAATTTTCAAAATAATATTCACCCAATATCTTATAGATCATTAAGTTCATTATTTTTGTATGCTACAAGATATTAAAAAAATTAGATAAATATAAAGGAATAATATATTGTAAAACATTGTGGAGATACACTCTTTCTAGTAAAATAAACGGTTTCCTTATAATTTTAATTATTTCTAACTAATGAAAAATGATATGCAATCCTTAAGAAACTGAAGATATATTTTCTGTGGATATATCAACCTCAAAATCTATGATACCATAAGCCTCATCATTTTCAGAATAATAATCATGTAATGTGATTTTAATTTATCTCAATATTTTGTTCAAAATATTATTTTATAGTTGGTTATAGGAGATTCAAGGGGCACACCACTCATAGCTTCATTTTCGCGATACTGTTTAAAATCATTTATAAAAAATAATATTTTGATACTATCTAATAACATCATTTTGAATAATATTTTGAAATCTTATTATATATTCTCCATTGAAAGCATCATTTCACAATATAATTAATGTGTTTAAACTATGAAATAATTTTATTGACCAATAAATTCAAAACATTATGTTAGGTTATCCATTATCATTTTAATATAATATTTTATAATATAATTAGTCAAATATATTATCCCTAATATCTATTTAAATTGACCAAAATCGTTTATAAATAGGAATTTATTTAAAAACATATCCCCAGACTTTGACAAGACAAGTGTGAAATATTCGGCACACTTATCATAAAACATGTAAATATAAAATTTATATGGAAATAAATATTTTTTAGGGTAAATAACCCTTTGTTTATATCATCCACATACACATCTATATTCTTGTATCCAATCATGGATTTAATTTCCATGAAAATCACATACTCAAAACATTACCAAAAGTCCGCGATCTTATACTTTTTTCATAAATATATTTCTAATTTCACTAAATTTATCTCATTAAAATAACTGAAAAACAATGTAATTAAACAAAATGAATCCTCCAAAATAATTAATCAAAACCATTATAGTAAATTAACATCCCAAAACCCACAGTCCCAATTCAAATGCTAAAAACAAATAATTTTAGAATTGTATTAAAAACAAAATCATATCTCAAAAACTAAACATATATATTTCAAAAATTTAAATAATAATTATCAAAATAAACACTCAATTCCACTATTTTATGTCTTAATACCATTTTGGATTAACTATATAATCAATTTATTTTATGATGCCTCTAAACATTTTTCATTAATCAAAATATTGTAGACCCCCTTCTTAAATTATTATATGTTATACTAGTATTCATAACCTATGGAATGAAAAGTAAAGAAACTTTTGAGCTTAAATTATTATAAAATTAAAATTAAACAATATTTTATCAAGGGATAGATCACATGAACATAAGAAAACTTGGTAAAGGGGTAAATATATTTATTATAATGATAATAGGAGGGAATTTGTTTTCCATAATTTAATATATAATGGAGTATAATATACGATAAAAAAATTATAATATTTTATATGTGTATATAAAAATTGCGATATATTCATTCTCCACAAATCATTTAATATCCCATGATTTTAAAATAATGATAATGTATGATATGGTGAAAAATATAAACAACTAAGCTTAAATATACCATGAAATGTTATTATTTAAATATTTTCATTATAACCTATACATTTAATCGGGGGTATCAATAGTGGTCACATTATTATTAAATATATAATAGTGTAACACATTATAAATTTATTAACTAATGTTTTTGAAATAAGATCTCAATATTTAGTAAATTATTTTATTTATTAGAAATATGTTTCTTTTAAAATAATTGTGATAAAATACTGTAATTAATTTTTTAAAAAAAATTGATTATATATATTATTAAAATGATAAAATTTTTGAATTCATAATTTCATAATTATCTATAGATGATTTTATTTAATTTTATCATAGAAGATTGAATTTTTGATGAATATGAAAAATTACTTTTTTATTTTAAATTTTATTTTCATTTAATGAAATTATAAATTAAAATTATATATTATAACAATTAAAAAAATTCGATAGATTATTTTTAATTAAGAATAAAATAATGTGGTTTTAAATGATTTTTTAACTAAATTTATTATAAATAAATTTTATACTTAAAAGCTATTTTTTGAAAAACTATTTTTTATTACATTTTAAATTTTTAATTTAAAATTATAATAAATATTTTTTTTTCAGAAACTAATTCTATATATTTAGTCCTCTGATCCAAATTTTTTAAATATATTTTTTTATTTTTGGATAAAATGAATACACTCCTCAGTAATCAATATTACTATAGAAAGTAGTAAATATAGTAAAAAGGTTAAAAATAAATTTATATGTACTAAATGATAACCCTAATACATTATTTAATGTTATTTTGTGACTATTTCTCATCTATAATCATCCAAATGTTGAATATATTTCCTTTTTTCTTTTATTATGTTATTATAACCATTATATTATATTATAAAAACAGTAGTCTAATATGTAACAGTATTATTTTTAATAAATATAATATTTTTAATATGGGGATAACCAATAGATATTTTGGGTAATAAAAATTAAAAATTAATATAAATTATTTATATTCATCATATTTTTTTTATTTTTAGTGAATAAATAATAACATTAAATGTTTACTAGAAAACTAACATGGTAATTACTTAATTAATGGTAATATAAAATAAATTATATTACAAATATTACTATAAGTATAATTTTAAATAATTAAATTGACCTAATAAATTTATATTAAAAAATTACATATTATAATGTTTTTTATGCATTGAATTATAATTCCTTTTTTGTTAATAATATAAATGAAAATTAATAGTTCTAAGATTAACATTAATGATACTTTATAACAAATAAAATTTTATTAAAATATTTAAAAATAATGGAGATTATATTCATTCAAATTAAAAGTATGTGGATATTAAAATTAATAATGGTCTATTTAGGGGTTTTTTTTAATTTTATAGTAACATTATTTACAATTATAGTGTAGAAGACATTAATATTATTTAAATTGTCAAAAGTATAAACAAAGTGTTAAAACAATAAGATGAATATAAAAATATAATAAAAAAAATGTCCAAATATTATATGATGAGATGATTTAAACTAATAAATATCAGAAACATTATTATTATCAATTTTTTTCCATTTCTATATATAAATTAACTTATATTATGTTAATATTGTAATATATTTCATGATTTTCACTCCCCTATCTTATAAAAGGAAACAACTTCTTATCATCCCATAAAACATAAAATACATTTTAATCAAACAATAATTAAACAAATACATTTATATAATCCATAACCATGTTTTAGGGTCCTTAGTTTGGGCATAATACCAATATTATGGGTCTTAAGTTGATAGGAAAAATATATTTCTAAAGAAGATGCATGATTTTTTACCACAAGTTTTAGAATTATTTATTCTTCCAAATCATTTAAATATGAATCAAACCATTATAAAATAATAAAACATGAATCTTTTATACAGTTATATTATATTATATAAATTTTAGAAGACATATTTTGTAATGTCTTGTGTAACGTCCCGGCCCGGCTCACTATGAACACGGTGGCCGGACGGGTTGCCACATGGCCTCAAGCACGTTTCCCCGTACATCATAGGCTGCTGACTCGAAGCGAGGGTCTCAAGAGGTGATAGTGGGGAGACTTTCTCTCATTTCAGAGTAATAAAATGGTATTATCGGAGTAAATTATATTCAATAGCAGAAGTAATAAACAATTAAATGGCAGAAGAAAAAGAAAGGTAATAACCATTTAATTAAAGGTGAACAAATCCACTTTTCACGATACATGGATGATGAACGATACAATGTGAAAACAAAAAACAACACAACATGATTACAATACAATACAAAATAAATGAAGAAAAGACAACAAGGCCCGACGGACGATCTCCTGAGCATCCCGAGATCCCGCTCGGTCCTTTACTCCTATATCCAGGTACATGAAACACAACAACCAACCTAGGTCCTGTAATAAGAAAAGACTACTCAGGTACTCCATTCTAATGACGGACCGAGTAGGGTGTCAGACATAAATCTCAGTAGGCCAGCACCACTGGTATCCAACCCAAACCATACAGTGTAATATTAATTAAAACAGTAAGTAGATATAATAGGAATATATAAGCATAACAACAAAGATAAACAACACCCGTCCAGGTCTCCCAATAGAAACCCGACTGCTATACCAGCTTCGGCTCACTACCAGGATATCAGTCTGATCATGCCACTATAGTTATATATGTAAATATTTACAAAATATGGTGCGGGGGAAAGCATGCCTCCCACCCATTAGCTGAAGATAGAGGGCACGAGGAAAGAATTCTTCTCGTCCCTATAGGTCAACTGGAAATGGGTAAGAATGCCTCACTTTCATCACATTCATTGAACCGTCATGGGGTATAACTGCTTCCCAATCATGAAATTCAAAATACTAGCATATGGTATGACTACTTCCCATCCAGACATTTCATCATCAACAAAAGTCAATAGAAAAGGGGTAAGAATTCCTCCCTTCAAGACATGTAATCACACTGGAATGGGGTATAACTGCCTCCCATTTGACCACATATCTATCACACTCATCACTCTATCATGGGGTATAACTGCCTCCCCTCGAAACACACAATCATCACCAGGTGGAATCAGCATGTGTTCACTCACATTACAACCATTTTTATATAATAATACTTATGGAATTACCTCATAAGCATTCAGAAGTCATATGACAATCACAAACAATCATACTACCCATATCAAGGTAATTGGTTATAATCACATCCATAAAAATATACCTAAGGAAAACCATCTCATGTATAATTGTCACATTTATACATAAGGCCAATCCTCTTAAGCATCCATTCAAAAACAATAACATAATCATCAAATTTATATAAGGTACATGAGGCAACCCACTCGTGTATGGTATTGGCTAACCCCCAACTCATTCCTCATTCCTCTTATATCATTTCAAAGACATATAGGTATTTACAAAGCACAAAGAGGTGTTGTGGACTACCCCTCCAAGGAAAGTCCCATTCACTCGATCCATTCCATTAACATAAGTTGTGCTTATTCGATTATCATAAGGCATGGTCTCACCATCCTAATCCATTTCATTCAAGATTAACCATTTCATCAAAAGATCACAACTGTCAGGATTTAACCATTTGGTAAAATTTAGAGGAAACATGACATCATATATTATCACCAAAGCATAACAAGAATTTTGCAGGCAAGCATAATAATATAATTCCTACTTTCATCTTGAAGACAGCGAACCTCTGATCGGGGGGATTTTTTATTGAATCATTAGTTTAATGACCAAGCAACCATTTTAACAATTTCCCTAAAATTCACACTTTTTCCACAAAAGCATTTCATTGAAACTAAACTTGCATAATAAACATACTAGATATGTACAAAAATAACTCATTAACCCTTCGCTTTAAATTAATGGAAAGGATAGGGATCCTACCTCAAGGTGGATCCATCCGTCCACTCCGAATTTTGATGCTTTCTAACATCGAGCCGTTGCTACTCCCCCACAAGGCATATGTGATATCACATTCATGTAAGGACTCATAGCCTCTCGTAATCAAACCAGCAAACCAAAACAACTGCAATCTACCCACCTTCGTTGGCGGATGTTGTACACACACCAACAAGGTCCGGGGGAACCTTCCGCACAACCGTAGAATAAGAATAACAAGAATGAAACAAAAATCAAACAAACCCTAAATATAGGGGCGCTTGGAAAAACAAAATTAGGGCAAGGATGAGCCTTAAAATAGGCCAAGAAGGGAAGAGGAATGAGGGATGATCTTACCGTGGAGATTATAGGAGTAATGGCCAAGGAAAATGGAGTAGAGGAGGGATCGCTCAAGGCTGAGGCGCAATGGGAGGGGGGTCATGTGGGTTTGGCCGAGAGGAGAGGGGAGAGTCATCATTTATGTTTAGGTTTTACTTTTTATTTATTTTTATTTTAAATTCATTTTAAATATTTCAAAAACCAAAAACAGGGCACAGTGGAAGGCATGGGCCACACGGTGTGGAAAACTGTGGGCCAACCATGTGTCCCCCACTGGGAACCCAATGCACCCCGCACGAGCTGGCCTCACGGTTTGGGGAAACCGTGTGCAGGCTGTGCGGACTCCTCAGTCTCCCTGATTTAAGCAGCATGGTTTCGGCTGCACGGTTTGAGAAACTGGGCGCCCACTGGGCGACTTCTGCTGGCCTTTAGGAACCAGTGGCCTTCGGGTCCGACACTCCCAGAACCCCTCAAGACACGCGAGAAACATAACGGGCATTCTCCCATGTCCATAAAAATTAAAAATATGAGTCCAAACATTCGAAATATCATACTGAAGCCCAATAATAAATTTGACCGGTTCAGTAATTGAAAAAGTTAAATTTCCACCACTTTTTATCCTGGATCAAAACGCAGGTCATTACAACCTACCCACCTTAGAACTTCTCGCCCCTGAGAAGCCTTCAAGAAAAACAAACACCTCACTCGACCTATAAAGGTCGTAAATATTCCTTCAAATGATCATGTTACGTTTCTGAACGTCCCACGAACCAAAAAATATCCACTTAATCACACGGTGCTTAAGCCGTCAACAACCGAGCCAATGCTCGTTTTCCAACTGAAACACAAAGATGGCTCTCACCCATGCCCATCAAATAAAAGACACGATCACATCGTTGTCTCATCACGAACCCAATCAAAGGTACTTCCCACCTTATATTTTTAATGTTAATCAATCAAAACTCAAACCACAGCTCCACCACCTTTCAAAAGGACATTTAGAAACATGATCCAAGCATTCAAAGACACACCTAGCATGATTTTGAAAAGATCTAACAGTCGATTTCCCCGTCGACCTCAATGCCCAATGTGAGAGAATTCAAGACACTCCAGATTACAATTCAAGAAGATGCCTAGCCTAAACGGTTGATGCCTTATAAGTTGAACAACGATGCCTCCTCCCAAGGAATCTCACACTCACAACGAGAACAATCACTAAAGCTCACACCCAAATCCTAGTGACATCTCTAAGATCAATCCTCAAGAAAAACCATGCATCCCGCAAGCCACACTGAATGAGAACTACCAAACGATCTCAACAACTTTCAAAAACATTAGCGCGGTGTAAGAAGGACACTCTATTAGTGACTCCATGAATAAAACAAGATAGTGGATATGCTCGTCACATAATAGAGTACACAAAGAGGATTTTAAAAGGATTCCAGTTAGTCATACCCAAAAACATGAATGGAGAAAAGTCAAACCACCCCTATTCGACTCTAAAGGAGAAACTTGGCTTTACCTGCCGATACACAGAGATCTCAAACCAGTCACAATAACCTTTTCCTGCACAAGGAATTCTGTGATCATTCATGACTTACCACCGAACTCCTCCACGATAAACAATGTTTCTTAAAAGGGTTTCATACACCACCAACCAGATCCAGTCGTGATGTTGAGAAAGCATCGACACAAAATGACACCTACAAGCCTCAAAGGCATTCAAACCAACCCGACCATTCCCAAATTGTCTTTCTTGACGTGTTCCTTCAACCAGGAAGAACACACTTCACTAAACCGACACGACGCTTTCCACCTTAGTAGTGTTGATGTCCTCAAATGAAAAAAATACCATCTTCCCATAAGTGAACAAGTCCATAATGATTAAACGGAAATGTGTCGCTCCTCCAAGCCATGATCACCACTTCAAAACGACCAAGAAATCTAAAGCAACATGACTAGGGTGTCAACCACCCGAGTCTTCCAAACGTCATCCTAAGCATTGGGACAACTTCATTCTCAAATTATTAGGTCACTCTACCACATAGATGACCCAAGACCATACACATCATCATATGAGATTTAAACGAACATCATATCACCTTATATGACTGTTCACATGGATGACGACTTAACAATCATCCATTACATAAGGAGTCAAACACCCAACAAGCAACCAACCATGCCAGAGGAATGTATAACCAACCAATACAAATTATTACCCAAATATCACACCCATGACAAGGTCAAGAGTAACATGACCACCCATCCAGACAAGGGCATCATTGGAACATAAAGTCCTACAAGGTGAAACAGCACCCGAATGATACCAAACGTCTGAAAGATCACCGCACAATCAAAGAACTGAAATACAAAGGGTTCTACCTACCATAGGCTAGGCCCTCACATAAAACAAGCATCGACCCAAGCACATGGTCACGCCCAACAAAATTCACTAGGTTTAAGCCTATCATTCAAGTAATTTTCCAAAAGAAAACAACCTCCCACGGTAAACACCTAAAGTTCCATCTCAAGGAACTCGCAAGAAAGACTTAACATACCCTCACACGAGGTTTCAATAGAGTACACCACTAAAAGTTCCTTTTCTAGGTTCTTTATATCTAATCACATTTATTCTACTAATCACTTTAAAATATTCAATTCAAACTTCAAGTAACCCTTAAAAACAAAAATTCACTAGGCACATGATCATTTTTTTAAAAACAGCTTAATGAAAAGAAGGAAAGTCTTAACAAACTCACTTTTACCCATTAAACACTTATTAGGAATCCCATCTTATTTCGTCAATATATCATAATAAATTCATTTTAAACATCTCAGGCGACCTATGAGGGTCCCAACAAGCCAATTCACATCAGATTAAAATGAGACATTGTTTACAAAACTAAGAATTTCATAAATCATTATGCCATTACTTTCATTCTGGGTTTCCATTTTCCAACTCATGAAGCGCCCATACATGCCATGGGTTGAAATTTGGCTTCCATTAGTTGAAAAAAATTACATTCTAGAATCAAACATGCTCGAAACAAGGATCCAGTCATACAGGTGGCCACTTACCAATATGTAAAAAGCCCACACACATTAAAGTTTTTCATTTGGCTCCCTTTAATTAAAACCAAAATCATTTTACAATTTAAAAATTAACATCCCTTTTTTGGATATCTGATTACACGAGTCACCCTTTCCCAGCCATAAGGCACCCATACACCTTACGACTGAAAATTGGCTCTCGTCGTAATTGCAATCATTTAATTTTGGTCAAAGAAACCAATTCCATATTAACTGAACCTTGCATGTTATCAAAAGAAGTAACACAGAAACATGCTATATCATAAAAGAATGGAATAACTACCCCAACACATATCACAATAGCAGGCATCAACTAATGCATCCTATATGGCATGACATAATGAATGGTATGCAATTTCATACAAGATGCATATATGATGCATGAAATGGAATACCCTCGTATCATCGTGTTGCAAGAGAAATGAAACCCTCAATTGGATCAAAAATATCAACAGAAATAATTTGAGTCACCCAACGGTGAAATCAAATCAACTGTAATAATGAAAAGCATTTAGATGACAATTTAATTCAAGGCAATTTGGATTTTCCCTATGCATGGGGTGGTCAATCCCAGACACAGCTTATTACCAAATTCTAGTTTATTTCTATCCCTTTCTATAGTTTCCAAATAGTAAATCAAACTAGAAAAAGAAACTCCTTGGATACCACTTTGTATCATCCTGGCCTGGCTCACCATCAACCCAGTGGCTAGATCAGTCGGCACATGGCCTCAAACACGTCTCCCCATATACCAGAGGGTTCCGACTAGTAGTAAGGTTCTCTGGAGGTGATAGTTAAGAGACTATGCCCTCATATCAGAGTAACACAACTGTATTATCAGAGTAAATAATATTCAATAATAGAAGAAGAAAACAATTAAATGGCAGAAGAAAAAGACTGGTAATAACCTTTTAATAAAAGGTGGCCAAAGCCAGTTTAAATGATACAGGGATGATTAATGATACAATATGAAAAGGGGAAACAATAAAGTATGCTTATAATATAATACAAACCAAATGAAGAATATACCACAAGTCCCGCTGGGCGATCTCCTGAGCATCCCGAGCTCCCGCTCGGTCCTTTGATCCTTTCTCCAGGTAAAAGCAACACAACAAAAACCTAGGTCATGCAACATGAAAAGACTACTCGGGTACCCTAGTTTAATGGCGACCTGAGTAGGGTGTGAGACAAAAATATCAGTAGGCTGGCACCACCGATGTCTAACCCAAACCAGATAGTGTAAAATTAATTAAAGCAGAAAGCAGGTATAACATGATTAAATAAGAAGTACAACATAGATAAACAACACCCGTCCCGGTCTCCCAAAGGAAACCTGGGGGCTATACTAGCTTCGGCTCGCTGCTAGGATATCATTCTGATCATGACACTATAGTTAATTATGTAAATATTTATTAAAGATGGCGTTGGGAAAGCATGCTTCCCACCCATCAGATGATGATAGAGGGGATGATGTAAGAATGCTTCACGTCCCTATCGGTCAACGAGAAAGGGGTAAGAATGCCTCCCTTCCAACACATTCATTCAACCATCAGGGGGTATAACTACTTCCCATCCATCACATTCACAATATTGGCATGGGGTATAACTGCTTCCCATACAGACATGTAATCATCAACAGAAGTAAACTGGCAAGGGGTAAGAATGCCTCCCTTCTAGACATGTAATCACACTAGCATGGGGTATAACTGCCTCCCATCCAAACATGTATCTGTAACACCCATCACTCTAAAAAAGGGTATAACTTCCTCCCTTCCAGCCATGCAATCATCATCAGGTGGCATCAACATGTGCGCCCTCGCATTACAACCATGTTTATATTATTCTACTTATGGAATTACCACATAATCATTAAAAAGTCACATCACAATCACAAATAGTCATAGAGAACATATCCATGTAAATGGTTATAATCACGTCCATACAAATATACCTTAGGAAACCCATATCAGGTATCATTATCACATTTATACTTAAGGCCACTCCTCTTAAGCATCCATTCCAGAAAAGTAACATAATCATCACATTTATATATAGTACATGAGGCAACCTGCTCGTGTACGATATTGGCTAACCCCCAATTCCTTCTTCATTCCTCTTATATTATTTCAAAGACATGTAGGGATTTACAAAGAATAAAGAGGTGCTATGGACTACCCCTCCTAGGTAAGTCCCATTCACTAGATCCATTCCATTAACATAAGTTGTTCTTATTCCATTATCCTAAGGCATGGTCTCACCATCCTAATCCACTTCATTTAAGTTTAGTTGTTTCATCAAAAGAATAGAACTATCATGATTTAACCATTTGTTATAATACAGAGGAAACCAGACATCATCAATTATCACCAAATCATAACAAGAATTTAGCAGGCAGGCGTAAGAAAATACTTCCAACTTTTATCATGAAGACTGTGCACCCTTGAACAAGGGGTTTTGTTAATAAATCTTTAGTTTAGTGACCAAGAAACCATTTTAATCTTGTACCAACAAATCAAACTCTCTACACAAAAGAAATTAATTGAAACTATACATGCATAATTAACATACTAAAGCTATCCAAAAATAACTCATTAACACTTCACTTTAAATTAATGGCAAAGAGAAGGATCCTACCTCAACGTGGATCCATCAGTCCACTCCAGCACTTGAAGCTTTCTAACTAATATCCACTACTAATCCCCCATGAGGAATATGTGATTTTACATGCATATAAGGACACATAGCCTCTCGGAATCAAACCGGTGGACCGAAACAACCACAATCTACCTCGCCTTCAGTGGAGAATGTTGTACACACACGAAAAGGTATTGGGAAACCTTCCGCACAACCCTGGAATAAGCGGAACAAGAAAGAAACTGAAATCAACCAAGCCCTAAACCTAGGGGTGCTTGTACGAATGAAATTATGGAAAGGAGGAGCCTTAAAATTTTCCAAAAGGGAGGAGGAAGGAGGGATGAGCATACCCTGGAGATAATAGGAGGAATCACCCAGGAAAATGGAGGAGAGGAGGTCCAGCCGAGGGAGGGCTCGCGCGAGGCCGAGGCGCCATGGGAGGAGGGGGTTCGTGCGGGTCTGGCCGAGGGGAGAGGACAGAGTCCTCATTTTGGTTTCGGTTATATTTTTTATTTATTTTTTATTTTAAATTCATTTTAAATATTCAAAAACCCAAACAGGGCACGTAGAAAGGATTGGGCCGCACGGTTTGGAAAACCGTGCGCCAACAGTTCGTCCCCCACTAGGCACCCAATACACCCAACACGATCTGGCTGCATGGTTTAGGTAAACCCTGCTCAGGCCGTGCGAACACCTCTGTCTCCTTGATTTAAGCAGCACAGTTTGGGCCGCACAGTTTGAGAAACTGTGTGCCCACCATGTGCCTTCTGCAGACCTTTAGGAACCAGTTGCCTTCGGGTCTGACACTCCCCGAACCCCTCAAGAAACTCAGTAACCTTAATGGTAATTCTTCCATGTCAAAAAACATTAAAAAGATGAGTCCAAACATTCGAAATACCTTTCTGATGCCCGATCATAAATTTAACCATTGTAGTTATTGAAAAACTTCACTTACTCCCACTTTTAAACCTTATTTAAAAAGAGGGTCCTTATATCCCGAAAATTTCATATAATTTTTATTAATTATATAGAATTATTTCATGATGGAAAAATATAACGGGGCATGATTCTGAGGCCCGGAGTGCCTGGAACTATTCGTCACAGTTTTGTTAAGCTTTAATTAGAGTGGGTAAGAGGTTTTATTGAAGATGTGGAAGAAATATTAAATGGTTATTTAGATCAGAAATATGAGGAAATGTTTGCGCTCAGGATGGAGGGTTTACTATAGGTGTGACATAATTTTAGTTGTCGTGAGACACCTATGAGAAAAATTGAAAATAGAATAACTATAAATAAAATAATTAAATAAAGTTATTTTATCTTTTAAATTCTTATAACTCCTAAACGGTAACTCGGATTAGAAATCTGAGACCACATCTGAACTCATCAAGGTATGATTTCATGAGGCAGATAATAAAATTAGCCAGCTCAAGCCACAAGTGAAAGGTACTTTTTGGCCGTAAATAAAATAATTAATTGACAATTGTTTTATTGTAAAATTCAAAACATTGAAATGGTATCTCAGATTAGAAATATGGGAGTATTGTGGGTTTGTTGCAGCGTGTTCCACTTAGGCAGAACCTATCCTCGGCCGACAAAGGTTGAGGGTTACTGTTAATAATTTTACGAACTTTTTTTCAGGTACGTTCAGTAAACGCTTGAGAGGAATTTTCTAACTTTTAAACCATTTATAATATTAAAAATATGAGGGCACCGTTGAATCCATAGCAGTAAGATTCTCATAACGGAGGCATAACACTGACTGTAGTAGGTCGGGTGAAAAAAGATATTTTTTTTTGACTTTTGAAAGACTAATAAAATAACATGTTTTATTATTTCATTTTAATTCATTCCTCCAACGGATGAATGGTGCTTGCGGGACAGGCGACGCGTTAAGCCAATAAATGGCTTGAATCTTCTTTTCATGTAACTACACCGTTGTGAATTAGAGAGGTTCATTAATTAAATGATCCTCATTAATTATCCTAGCGTTTCACACCCCATATACTCTCCAATTTATATAGAGATCGGGGAGGGGTGTTGTCACCGATTCACCAAGTGACGAAGCCCTGAAAAGTACCGTGACACCAAGCACCTTGAGGATGAGACTGGTTCCAACGAGATGTAATGAGTACCACAGAGTCACGAATCAATGACTACAATGAAGGAAGTTTTGTTGACCGTCATCTCTGGACGTATCTTCTAGGTATAGGGTTTAATTCAGTTATTAATTCAAATTATTTTCCCCTCCTTTGTTATTGAATAACACAAAGAACACGAGTCCACTAACAATGGGTTGACCCGCGATTCATTCATCTTTGCAGGAGGTTATTGCTGGGAATCCTGTAGGGGTTAATATTTTTTTTCAATATATCTATTTATTGAAATCCCTTAATTTTCATCCATATTACAAGCTAAGGTGGATGGTGCGAGCCTAACGAACCCAGCCCAAACCCTTCACTATATTTATTTCTTTGTGCCACCCTGGAAGACCATGAGAGCATCGGCGCACGCTTCTAGAGAAGGGTCACGACTCATTACCTCCGATAAAAATAGGAGGCGGTTGGCATGATGGTCGACTGTAGGAAGGAAGGCAGTACGAGCACCACATCTTTGACGAACAGAAGTCGTGGCGGAGGCCGAACCCGCCTCCAGCAGGTTCCGAGGCAACTGAGTGGTTCCCACGCAATGACTTCGCCTCACCAATCGAATGGACTCCTGGCCATTTGGGAATCCAGGTGACATGGGGGTTACACCCCCAACGTTAGACCAAACCAGGTTGCCGCCCTTGAGGTAGGACACCAACCTTGAGTTGGGCCGCCGCCCTTAGGTCGGTTCGCCGCCCATGCACTAGGGCACCGCCCTTGGATTGGGATGCCACCACCGCAGCCCTCTGACTGGCCCTCCACCCTCAGATTGGGCCCTTTCCCATGCAGGCTACCACCCCAGAGGGTCACCGCCCTGGACCGGGCTGCCGCAACACACGGGATGGGCCACCCCTATACAGGCTGCCCTATTCTAGATGGGCCCCCTTGCAGGCCATACAAGACATCAGCCCAGTGAGCTATGTCCACCCCAGTAAATTGAGTCGATTCATCCCCATCCCATCCTAGACTGAGTCTAGCTGTGTCTATCCGACCGGGTCCGAGCGGACCTGAACCCCACCAGAACTAGAAACATTTAAAAAGGCATAACTTGATAACCATACTACTATTTGAAAAACCATCTAAAGTGTTGGAATCCTTAGATCCAGATAGTCTTTTTAGTATAATCCACATGAGTTTTAGAGAATGTTAGAGTATAGCCGGGATGAATCGAACCCAAATCTAACAAGGCCCTCGGAGCTAAAACATTTATTACTCACAGATCGGGCGTCTGATTGACATGTTGTCTGTCGCATTGGAACCCTAACGACATTACGGTCCTTTGGGTTACTCCTTGGTGGATCTTTGTGGAGGTAGAGGTATGAATGATATCTCTAGGGGAAGATTTTACGGAACTCAAGCACACCGGGTGTGAGGAATCCTGTGGCAGGCGGCAATGTGAAGAAATAACATCAATCCTATGTGGTTCAACATCTATCAAGCTTATGTGTGTTAGATCCTATTTGGGTCAGCACTCAGTGATCCTATATGGGTCAATGCATACCGATTTTATGTGGGTAAGATCTTGTATAGTTCAATGTGGGTTTTTTAACAATCGATCGTGTGTGGGTTAGTAAGGTTTAGTTACCTATCAATCCTATATGGTTTATCAAGTGTGATTTTTAACAGAACAAGATTTTCTAGTTTATAACTAATATTATGTACTTATATTCTTATGTTATACCTGATTGTGAGATGAGTCTTTTATTTGTGTGGTACTTTAATCATTGTTTTGTTACCTTTTTGTTACTTATATCTTCACGGTGTTACCTGTATGGTACTTTGATCTTTGTGGTGTTACAATTGTGGTAATTCAAGCTTTATGGTGTTACCTGTGTGGAGCTTCCACCTTTGTGGTATCATCTTCAGGGGTTTACCTGTGTGGTACTTCTATCTTCGAGGTGTTACCTGTGTTGTACTTCTAGCTTAATGGTTTTACCTGTGTGATACTTCTACCTTTTTGGTATCGTTATCGTGGTGTACCTATGTGGTACTTCTATCATTGTGGTGAAACAGGTGTTGTACTTCTAGTTTCTTTGTGTTGCCTATGTGGTACTTATAACATTGTTGTATCATCTTGGTTTTGATTCCTATGGGGTACTTCTATGTTCATGGTGTTACCTTTATGGTACTTCAATCTTCGTAGTGTTACATGTTTTGTACTTATACCTTTATGGTATTGTCATCATGGTGTTCATGGGTGGTACATCCATCTTTGTGGTGTTACCCGTGTGATATTACTGCCTTCACAGACTTATCTTCATGATGTTATCTTCATGGTGCTACCTATGTGGTACTTCTACAATCATGGTGTAACCTATGTGGAGTTATTTCAACAAGTATGGGTTGAGTATATCTTGAGAACATAGGTATATGTATGGGCATATAGCTAAGTAGAGTTGATGTCTTGCTTTGTAGTTTTTCCATTGTGGAACTCTAGGAAACTGACGGGTGTCTTGGGGTCCCTATTGTGTATATTTATACTCATCCATGAACAGGATTCACCCACACCTTTTTTTGTCTAGTCTAGATGACATACAATTTTTATCGAGGCTGAAGAAGATAGGACTGTATGGTGCTCAGAGGTGGACCATTCGGGGTGATGTGATGCAGAGGAGACTGCTGGACATGGAGTGCTGAAGAGGCAATCTGTATCTAACCTATAGGTATGAACCTCAGAGGATGACCCAATAGCAATTTTCCGTTTTCTTTCAGTTGTATTGTACTTCCATTCTTACTTGTACTTTTACAGTTGGGCTTGTATTCCAGCCCCTTTTTACATTCAGCACTCTTTTACTAGAGTAGTTTACGTTGTGGTTGCATCTAATTATGTTCTAGTGTGTGGGGTTTCATATTATTGTGTTCATAAACTATGTGTCTATACCGGTTAAAAAGAAAATTCCTTCCTGTTTAAGGGATACGCCTTTCTAGTGGTAGTCGCCAGCCCCTGGCTTATGGATGGTGGGCTTGGGGTAGTCACACCATGGGCACTGAGGGATAGTTTGTGACAAAGTGGTATAATAGGAGTTCAGTTCCACTGAAGAACTAGGACTCGGATCTCATCTGTGTGGTAATAGTTTTTTGAGTTTTCAGTGTGGTTTTTAGTTCATGGAGTCTAATGTTGGTGTGGCAGCCGACATATCCATACACTAGGACCAGAAATTCTGATTTCCATCTCATCATAAAAAAACAATAATTGTGTGTGTTTTTTAAAAGTTTTTCTTTTTATTTCATTGGAGCTAAATCATGAGGTATATCATAATGATCATGGCGCACCTGATCTTTATGAGGATTCCCCTACAAAGACAGCCACCAAGGTTACCTCAGATAGTATACGATGACGGCCCACCGAGCAATTCTGCTCCGGTGTAGGGACCTCTTTCTGCATTGGCACCATCAGATGATGTACCCGTAGCACCACCAACCATTGGGCAGTAATTACAACCGACAATACTAGTAGAGGAAAATTTTTGGCATAGTGCCTTACATGAGTTTCATAATCAGATACCCCTTATGATCCAAGGAGATCCCGACTCATATGAAGATGAGGACTAGCTAGAGGAGGTGGATGAGAGTTCTCTAGAGCTTCTACAGCTTCAACAGGTTGACATGTCAGTAGTTGAGTATTCATCGATGAATACCGACCATTCTTGGTACTCAATGAATATGATACGATCAGTGATTCAGGGCTCAGACTTTTGAGCATGGTGTGTTTAAGGTTGTCTTAGCCATCATTATTCCTCGAAGAATTTCTGCCTATATTAGGGTACTAAAGAGAAACATTTCAGTTGACAATTCTTTGGATGAGCGGATATAGTCAGTGAATGTTATTAGTGGTAAAGTATGAAACTATTGCCATTCTCAAAGACTTGGGTCTAAAAAAATGATTTTGTAAGACGAATTGTTAGGGACAGTTGAATCTGAAGGGCTGTAGACATGGAATCAGGTCTAAGAGATTAGCATTAGGTGGTGTAGATTTTGACATGTTACAACCACCCCCCTTTGATGTCCCCACCATTCTCGGGGAGTTGGGGCATAGGGTAATGGATTAGCTACATATGGTCAGGGAGTGCGACCCAAGGGCTCTAGGAATGATTCGATGAACAGTTTGTGTCTACTTCTAGCTTCCATATTAATATACATAGGTGACAATAAATCCTTCCTTCCATAAATATTTTCCAATACCTAGAGTTTCCGTTTAATCCACTGACTTGACCTTCACGTCTAGAGATAACTTTTGGAGGAAACTCCATAATCACACTTACGCCGATAGTGTGATATGACCCTTGATGTGAGACTTTCTGTTGGAACTTCTTCGTGGAAGAGTCGAGGCCTTATGACATTTTTTTGGTATGGAATGATCATCCACATTTCAAACATAGATTTACTATTTTAGGAAAAATGGTTGTTATTTACCTACAATGTTGGAATGTGATTTTCCCTGCTCTATGAAAAATAAAACCCAGGCAGCATAGGATATACTAATGCATAAGAGGGTGTAGTCGGTCACTCTTTAGTCGGCTAGACATTCACTCATGGCAGCCAAACATTTGAGTTTTCAGTTCCAAACAAGAGTGGCAGAGCATGGGGATGTCTTTTCAAAAAAAAATTCTTGGATTACATCCCCTAATGAAGAGTAACGTCTACATTGTCTTGGTACTACCAGGGATTTGTAACCGAGTTCTCTAGGGTAGCGACACCATTTTCATCTTTGATGAAAAATGCGGAGCCTTTCCTATGGAAAGAGAAGTGTCAGTAGAGCTTTCCGGAGATGTGATAGGGTCTAACAAGTAGAACTATGCTACCCATGACCTGGAGTTAGCAGCAGTGGTCTTTTTTCTAAATACATGGTGGAACTACTAGATGGGAGACCATTTTAAAGTCTACTCTGATCACAAGATTCTCAGGTATATCTTATCTAAGAAGGACCTGCGCCTGAGACAGCGGTGATGGCTAGAATTTCTCCAGGACTATGAATTTGAGATGGTCTATACTCCTAGGAAGGGAAATGTGGTAGAAGATGCACTCAGAAAGAGGTCTGGTTCACAGTTTCTAAGTGACGTGATAGAGAAGCTATCCACGTTGCAGATATCCTTTGTGTTTAGATATGGATCAACATACCTTCAGTTTATGATAGTCACACCCACACTCCTTCAGAGAGTTCGGGTGGTGCAACTTGGGGACACTGACTGTGTGGCATGCCGTTCTCATATATCCTCATGTCATGCACCTGATGGATTTTCTAAAGGTGGGTAGCACATGATCCCCTTTAGAGGATGTACCATGGCACCAGTAGTGCTACGGGAGGAGGTGTTGGGGGAGTTCCATACGTCCCCTCTGGTGGAACATCCTGGTGTTGTAAATATCTACAAGGGCCTTCAACGTTAGTACTGATGGCCCGGGATGAAGGAAGCAGTGGAAAAGTTTGTATCACAATGCCTCACCTATTAGCAAGTTAAAACTGATCAGAGCCAACATAAATCTTATGTCGGAGGGAGGAGGGAGACCATGTATTCCTACCGGTCTTGCCTCAACAATGTTTTTGTAGATTTGGTTGGGGTGGGATGTTATCTCTGATATTCATCAGACCTTTCTATATTCTCAGCAGTGTGGGTGAGGTGGTGTACCATCTATCTCTTTCCCCACAGATGCATCAGGTGCATAATTTTTTCCATCTGCCGCAGCTGAGGAGATGTGTTCATGATCCATCACACGTTATTAACTAGGGAGAGTCGTACTTTAATGATGGGGTGACTTTTACGGTGTTCCTAGTATATTTTGAGGATGGAACTGTGCATGTCCTTCGTCGGTGGTCGATACCTCTAGTGCGTGTTCACTGGCAGCACGAGAACCTCCAGGAAACCTAATGGGAGTTGGAGGCTTAGATCCATGCTCAGTACCCCCATTTGTATCCTTAGTCTATGTTGTGGATTTAGGGGATGTAAATCCCTATGGATGGGAGAATATAATGTCTCAAAAATTCGGTATAATTTTTTTTAATTATATGAAATTATTTCAAGATTGCAAAATCTGACGGCGTGCGATTTTGAGGCCTGGAGTGCCAGGAATGATCTGTCAATGTTTTTTTATTCTTAAATTATCAAGCATGAGAAATTTTCCTAAAAAAAAATAACTCTTAAATGGCTACATAGATCAAAAATCTGAGGGCACCGTTGCGCTCAGCATGGCGGTATTACCCTTGGTGTGACTTATGATTAGTGGGTAGTGGCCTCCTGTGAGAAAACAAAAAAATGGAATAACCGTAAATAAAATAATTAGATAAAGTTATTTTATTATTCAAATTCATATAAATCACAAAAATTAGCATAGATCCAAAATCTGAGACCAACGAAGAACTTGTGAGGGTATGATTTCTTTAGGCATATTCTACCATCTCCCAGTACTAGCCACCATTGAAAGTCAGTTTGTGGATGTAAATAAAATAATTAAGTAACAATTATTTTATTGTAAAATTCAATACTTTTAAACGGTAACTCGGATAGGAAATATAAGACTAATGTTGGGTTCGTTGGGGCAGGTTTCACTTAGGCAGAGGCTAACCTCGATCGGCAAGAGTCGAGGGTGACTGTTAATAATTTTTGTAAATTTTTCAGGTACGTTAAGTAAACTCATGAGTGGCATTCTCTATCTTTTGAACCGTTGCTTGGATTAAAAATATGAGAACACTGTTAAATCTATATTGTTGATTTTCACATAAAGTAGGCATAACATCGACTGCATTAGGTCAGGTGAAAATGTTATTTTTATGGACTTTTGAAAGATTAATAAAATTACTAGTTTGGTTATTTTATTTTCATTTTTTCCTCCAACGGACGAATGGAGCAGGTGGGACCGGTGATGTGTCAAGCCAATAAATCGCTTGACACTTCTTTTCATGTAACTGCACCATTTGTAATTCATTAGGTTCATTAATTAAATAAACTCATTAATTATCCATGAGTTGCATACACCTTCTTCTATATTATTTATATGGAGCTTGGGGAGGGGCATTGTCACGACTTCACCAAACGATAAATCCCTGGAAATGTACCATGTTCACAACCACCTAGAAGAAGATACTGGTTCCAATGAGTGATGATGATCACCCTTGAGTCATGAACCGACAACAATGATGGAGGAGGTTCTATCGGCCGTCGTCAACAGAAGTCCCATCTAGGTAGGGGGTGTAATTCATTTATGCTTT
The DNA here is from genome assembly GCA_963277665.1 of Viscum album. Taxonomy (NCBI): domain Eukaryota; kingdom Viridiplantae; phylum Streptophyta; class Magnoliopsida; order Santalales; family Viscaceae; genus Viscum; species Viscum album. The sequence continues at coordinate 981,487,956 of OY728140.1, read as the reverse complement.
CAAATTATTTTCCACATCTCTATTATTTAATAACATGAATAACACAGGTCAACCATCTAACGTGTTGATCCGGAATTCATTCGTCTTTGCCGGAGGTTATTGTGGGGAATCTTGTGGGATTAATATTGTGTTCAATAAAATCATTTATTGAACTCCCTTAATATCATCTACATTACTAGCTAATTGGGAGGTTGTGGGCCTAACAAACCCGGACCCAACCCTCCACTATCATGATTTCCATGAGCAACCTCGGAAGACCGTGAGCACGTCGACGCACACCGCAAGAGGAGGGTCACTACTAGTTAGCCACAGCGAACGGAGGAGGCGGCCAACATGATGGTCAGTAGTAGGAAGAAAGGTGGCACAACTAGTATGTCACCGATGAACATATGTCATGGCGGAGGCTGAACCCGCCTTCAGTGGGTTCTGCGGTGACTGAGCTGTTCTTATGTGGTGCTGCCACCTTGCCAACTGAACAGCCTCCCAGCGGTTTGGGAATTTGGGTGATCAGGGGGTTACATGCCCTACGTTGGAACGAACCGGGCCTACGCCCTCAGAGCGGGCCACCGCCCTTCAGACGGGCCAAAACCACCAAGCCAGGCCGTCACCCATGCCTTGGGCCACCACCCTCAGACAGGGCCGCAGACCATGCATCAGGCTGCCACCTTCGGACCAGGCTTCCGCCCACGCACTGGGCCGCCGCCCTCAGACCGTGCTGCAGCCCTCAGCGGGTGACTGCCCTTAGATCGGTCCACTGCCAAAGAGTGTTTCCCCCAGCAGGACGCTTCCCCAGCAGGCCACCTTCCCAAACAGAGCCCCCGCCCTAACCGACCACCACCCCCCCCCCCCCACAGGCTGGGTCCCCCCTTCTGGGCTGGGTCCCCCCTTGCGGGCCACCCTATTATAGTCGGGTTGTCCTTGCTGGTTTCCCCCTTGCGGGCCGCCCTCTTACCGGTTGGACAATACATCGGCCTAGTATCTGGATTCCACCTCATCCTAGTGGGCCAAGTCTACCCCAACCCAGCCCAGACCAAGTCGTGCCGGGTCGGTTAGTCCATGTCTGACTGGTCTCGGGCCAATCAGACCAACAAACACATTAAAGGGTATATCTTGAGAACCAAACGCCTGTTCGACGAACTGTCTGCAGCATTGGGATCCTTGGGATGAGAAGTTCATTTTGGTAAACACTAAATGTGTTATGGAGTGATTTGGAATATATTTGAGTTTGATTGAACCTGAATCTAACCAGGCCCTTGGAGTTAAAACACATATAACTCACAGACCAGGCATCTGATTGACAGGCCTTCTATCACGTCAGAATACTTATGACATGGTGATACATTGGTTTAATAATTTGTGAATCATATAGGCATTCAAGGTACGACCAATATCTCTAGGGGAATATTCTACATAACATGAGCGCACCGGGTGCGAGGAAACCTGTGGCAGGCTGCAACGTGAAAAAAGAACATTAACCCAATGTGGATCAGCATCTATCGATCCAATGTGGATCACATCCAATGTGCGTAAGCGATCATCAATATAGTGTGGATCAGTGCATAATGGTCTTTTGGGGTTCAGATATGGTGTGGGTCAGTAGGGGTTAGTTAACTACCAATCTTGGGTGGGTCAGCAGCATTTCTTCTTAATAGAATAAGATGATCTTATTTATGACTATCATTTGTAAATATGTACTTAAGTTATACATGTTTGTGAGCTAATCCTTTTACCAGTGTGGTACTATAATCTATTTGGTGTTACCTATGTGGTACATCTCTCTTCGTGGTGTTACCTATTTGGTACTTCTATCTTTGTGGTGTTACATGTGTGGTACTTCTAGTTTCGTGGAGTTACACATGTGGTACTTCTATCTTTTTGGTATTGTCTTTGCGGTGTAACCTATGTGGTATATCTATATTTTTGGTGTTACCTGGGTGGTACTTTTAGCTTCATGGTCTTAACTATGTGGTACTTCTACCTTTGTGGAATCGTCTTCGTGGTGTTACCAGTGTTGTACTTCTATCTTAGTGGGGTTATATGTGTGGTACTTTTAGCTTCGTGGTGTTGCATGTGTGATACTTTTACCATTGTTGTAATGTCTTATTGGTGTTACATGTGTGGTACATATATCTTTGTGGTGTAACCTATGTTCTAATTCAATCTTTATGGTGTTATGGTGTTACCTATGTGGTACTTCTACCTTTGTGGTATTTTCTTCGTGGTGTTACCTTCGTGGTACTACTGTCTTTGGGGTGTTACCTCTGTGGCACATCAATCTTCGTGGAGTTACCTTTGAGGTGTAATCTTCATGGTGTTACCTGGGTGGTACTTCTACCTTCATGGTGTTTACTATGTGGTGTCCTTCTCTCAAGTATGAGATGATTATATCTTGATAACTGAGGTATATGTATGGGAATAAACCTAAGTAGAGTTGATGTCTTACATTGTGATTTTTTATTTGTGGAAATCTAGGAGACTTGCATCGGTCTTGGTGTTCCTACTGGGTATTGTTATACTCACCATATAATGGGCTTCAACCACACCTTGTTGTGTCTAGTGAAGATGATGTACAACATTGATCGAAGCTGAGGGAGTTGGGACAAGATGGTGCTCAGAGGTTGACCATTCGGTGTGATGTGACGTGGAGGAGACTAACAGACGTTGAGTTTTGAGGAGGTGATATGTACCTACCGTATAGGTTGGAACCTCAGAGGATGACCCAGTAGTTGTTTTCATTTTTATTTCTGTTGTATTTTACTTCCAGTTGTACTTGTACTTTTACAGTTCGGCTTGTATTCCGTCCCCTTTTTAATTTCATCATCCTTTTACTACAAAATTTTAGTTTCTGGTTGTATCTTATTGTGTTCTAGTCTGTGTGGTTTCTTCTTGTTTTGTTCTTGGACTTTGTGTCTGTAGAGGTTAAAAATGCAATGCCTTCCAGTTTAAGGGATACACCTTTCTTGTGCTAGTCACCTGCCCTAGGCCTAAGGAAGGCGAGCCTGGGGTAGTAACGGCATGGGCCCCAAGGGACAGGTTGTGACATATTTTTTCGGCCCCCACTTTTTAAATATGAAAACATTGTTCGATATATTATGTGATATGTAACGCCAATCCCAAATAAACAATGATTATTTAAATATAAATATTTTATCCATTCCATTATATTTGAACATGTGAATAGGATTAAATACAATATAAAATATAAATATATATTTCCTAAATAAATATATAAATTATTTGTAAAAAATCTATAAATTTTTGGAAATTTAATTTGTTCTTCAAAATATGTTTTCATTACATATTATTTTTATATCTTTTTATTGTGAAAAATTAATGAAATGTATTTGGTAAAACAATTTTTTTAAAAAAACATATCAAAATTAACATAAGGTTAAATTTTGGGATTATTTCAAGAAATTATTAATATTTAGTTAATAGTGAAAAATAATTTCTTTATGTAAAACTATTATTTCTTTTGATTAATTAAATAATTTAAAAGTTAAATTATCTATTTATTATTATTTAACTGTAAAAAAATTATTTCTTATATGTTTTTAATTCAATTAATTATATTAAAATCATTATTGTACAATATTTTGAAATCATCATAACTAATATTTGGTAAAATGGAAAATATAATTTTAGAACAATATAAAAAATAATTATTTCCAATGTAAGAGTCAAATAGGTTAATTAATGGTAGAAATAATTTAACAATGATAAGAAATTATGTAACCCACATAGTTGGAATTTTTTTAATTCCTTTTTATTTGAAATAATGATTATAATTCTTATTTATTTTTTTACTTTATAAATAATTATGTAATCAATTTGATAAAATTTATTTTTAGATATGATAAAACACAAATTGTATTTTGGATTAATATTTTAAATCAATTAAGACAATATTTTTTATGAGATAATTTGTTGTCGAAATAAAATATATATTAATAAAACATTTCTATTAATTTACTATTGTTAAATGTAAATGATGACATAGTTTTTATGCTGTCGAATGTAATTTCTATAATGGTTAGAAAACTAGTATTGTCAAAAAGCCCACTATTTATCAATAAATATGAATTCTACTTTAAAACTAACCATTAAAATAATTAGAAAAAAATTTATAAAATAAATATTATTTTTAGAATCCTTATATTGAAATTATCCAATAATGATTTTATTATAATTATATAAAACATTTAAATTTTTGTGTGAAATTAAAATACCATATAAATATACATGGTGTATTATAAAATCATAATGATCCAAAAGTGATGTAATGCATGATATAAAGGTGATACATGGTCAAATATATGTTTTAACATTAAAAATGTTGTTTTATTATTATTTGTTTAATTTGATAAATTATTTTTGAATCCTCCAAACCATTATTATATTTTGTGGTTTTGAAATCATTTCTTTATAAACATTAATCACTACCACATAAGAAAAGGTGTTATTTTAATTTTTTTATCCCATGGGTTGAACTAATAACTAAATCCACCCAAATTTGAAAAAAACTATTGGAAAAGACCATGAAAATGTCTTTGGTTTTCATTATTTTATTATATAAAGTCTAAAACATAAAATTTGGAAATAAAAAAGAACTCTCATATCCTTTCGTATATACCCCACACGATCACACCATTATCATCATTAAAAAACATGGATCTTGTCATTACTATATTCTTACCACTTTAGTGTCCTACAAAGGTGCCCCAATCTCTCAAAAACATCGACCCAAACCTTTGGAATCACTATCTTTGGGTGAGGGATATCCCACTCTACATTTTTTAAAGTACCAATTTTATATTATATCTCATAATTTCAATTTTCTATTATTTTGATATGCTTTTATGAATACATATTAATGAAATATTTATGCTCATATGATCAGATACCAATTTTAATATCATTAATCCTTTCCATAATTATTTTATATGTCCTCGTTACCATGCCGAAATTCAGTAAGTGATCTCTCACTCTACATTTAATTCAACCACCTATTTTATATTTTGCCAATTAATTTCAATTATTTCTTATTTATTTATGTTTTTATGAATCAATATTACATACCATTTGATGTAAATGTGATTAGATACCCCCTTCAATATCATTAATCCCTCCCATGATTAATTAAGTACCAGTATTACCATACTCAAAATTAAGAAAGGGATGTCTCAATCGAATTTTTATTCCAGCACCTCTTTCATGGTGTGCCTCTTAATTTCCATTTTTTCTTGTTTGGGTATGTTTTTATAAATCCATTTCATATACATTTTTTTCATGTGATTATATACCTCTTTCACTCTCATTAATCCCTCCCATTATTCATTTTATACCCCCAATAACATGACTAATTTTTTTAACGGATCATCCAATCTACTTTTTATTCAAGAAAATATTTTATGATGTGCCTCTTAATTTCTATTTTTTCATATTTCGGTAAGTTTTTTATGAATCCATCATTCTTATATTTTTATTTTCATGTTATTTGAAAGCCATTTCACACTCGTTAATCCCTCTCACGATTCATTACATACCCCCGTTACCATATCGAAATTTTGTAAGGGATCTCCCACTCTAATTTTTATTCAAGAACCTCATCTATGTTGTGCCTTTTCATTTACATTTTTTCATGTTTTGGTATGATTTTTATACATAACACTTAAATTACTTTTATTTATATGATACGATCGACCCATTTAATTCTCATTATTCCACCCTCATTTAGCTATTTGTACACTTGTTACCATTACAAAATTTAGTAAGGAACCTCTCCCTCATCTTTTGAATTCAAGAATATTCATCATTTTGTGGCTTCTGTTTCCAAATCTTAATCTTGTAATAATATTTTACATATCCCTTTTACTGTCCATTTTATTTACAAATAATGGGAAAACCAATTCCATATCTTTAAAACATTTTTATGTTTATTTATGTACAACAATTAAGCTACTGAAATTTCCCTATGATTTTCCTTTCTAAAAAATATTGTAGTAAATATCTATAAACATTTACTATCAAGGGTGTTCACTTTTATCAATATATTCTTATAGTTTAGGGAATTCCAAATATTTATTTCACACTCCCTGATTTTAGAGTAAAATGTGATTAAAAATGATTATATGTTGTTTGATTTATGTGGAACACTTATGAATATGAATGATATGAATGTTATGGGAGTACCCAAAATTATTTTGAACTCCAATGCATTGTGTATTGATTTCGTATAATTAGATTTCAAGGAGGAAATTATAGAGTGAACATAATACATCCTGAGAATTTTTCTACCTTGATGTCTTGGAGGTTTACCTTGACCTATGATTATGATTCTATGTATAACATTTTTACACATTTCAATGATGAAATTATGTAATCATGATTTTTCTTGCCTTATAATTCATGTTAATGTTTCTCACCAAATTTTTTGTTCCCTAAAAATCTCTATTCTATAACATGTAATACATTATTCATGTCATTAGATATTGATTCCCTATCTGGTATTTATAGATCCCCCATTTCATATATATGTCCCATCGTTGAACCATGCAGTTTTAAGTGCAATGTAGTATTATGAGATTGTTATGTATCTTTTGAATAATATTGATATACCCTTATTTTAAGTTGTTATGTAATGTACCTAATTTCCAAAGACACTAGACTTATCCATCATCTATGTTTTATTATGTGCAATATATTGTAATAAAAACCAATTTATTTTGTAATAAATACATGAGTTTCCTTAATATACATATCCAACATCCATTAATAGGGAATGGAATTCATTATTCCTGTGTACGGTGGACTACCGGCTCATAAGACATTGTAATCTTTTCCCATAACCAACACTCACATATGGTTATAATGATGGAATTTATTTTTATATATGATATTAATGACATATTAATCATTATTAAAACCAAATATATCATTTATCTTCTTACCATTCCATTCACTGAAAAATAAAATATTTGTTCATACATATGTATGAACTACTACCTCTATGTAGTACTGAGATTAATTTGTCATAACCACATTAAATAGATGATATATATAAGTATAATTAAATATCTAATATTATAATTATGTGATATTTATGATTATTTAATGACTAAATGATATTTACCTTTTTCTATAATGATAGAATATAAATGGAAAAATTACTCATGTATATGCACGACCCATCATCTCTAAGATTTTAGTGTAGTCAATTTTTCTTTACCATAATTCATGATTGATTTCAATGTTATAATTTTTCATTAAATTTTATTATCATTTCAAGATTATTATTACGTATATGATGAAATAATGACGTTAGTATTATAGAAAAATAAACAAAGACATTTTTTAACCTAATATCATAAAAACATCTAACATGAAATTTAATGATCAAGTGATTATTATAACACGGTAATAAGTGAGATTAAATAAATAAAAATACTTCAAAATAATATAATAAATAAAATAATTTTAATTACCTTATTAATCAAGAATAGAATGAATTTACGTGATGATTCAGACCCATGTTAAGGGAAAATATTTCTAAAAATACTCTTTTAATGTTTGCTGTAAATCCATTTTTTATATAATATCTATAATTTTATATTTATTTTATAGACATAAATATATATATATACATAAAATTATTATTTATGGAATTTTGACTCCTTTTTTTAATTTCTTTCAAGGGTTTTGAAAAGGAAACTTTTTGTAGAAAGTCTTGGCCTTCTTTATTAAAGGAAAGAAATAATGTTCTAGTTTAATTTATATAGTGGAAATTTCTTTTTGCAATTTTCATAACCATTTTTTCATGTTGGGATTAATTCATAATTTTTCATTTGTAATTTTCAAAAAACCCACTACACATTTTCTCTATAACCTTTTCTATATAAAATTGGTTTTAATGGAATGTTTTATAAAAATATCTAAAAAAGTTTTTTATGGGTGAAAAAAACATTTTACGATGGATGATTTTATATACTCAATTATGGTTCTTGTTATTTATTTATGTGGATGGGTGGCTCCATTATAAAAAAGTCATGGTGAGTATGTTATAAATCTCTAATGCATTGGGTAATTTCATAGAGTTAAATGATTATGTATTATCTAAAATTATATTGAAATATACTGTGAGAGTTAGCCCAAATATGGGATAGAGTTTACCGATTAGGATTATCCCAAGAGATTTTGGGAATATACTATGATTGATAATCCAAGTATAACCATTATAGTTATTTATATTTTAACTATTATGGTCATTTAAAGAATCGCTATAATGGTTATTCCATGTGTAACCCTAAGGGTTACTACATATATAAGACTGATATGAAAGTGATCTTCAGGTTTCTTACATTTTCTTATGTATGCAATGGGTTTAAAAAGATTATTTTAAGAAAACTGTTTCGGTTTGTTCATATGGAAAGTATTTATCTGATAATTTCAATAAATAATGTTATAATGTAACATATATTATGATTTTTATGTTTTTAAACTATATTAAAAGATTTCATTCTTTTAATGTCTATTTCTATGATTTTTGTTTTCATCATATATTTTTAAAATGTAGTTTCACGGGATGCATATGGAATAGGATGCTATCAAGATGAAAATTATAAACATATATAATGAGAAATACTTGTATCCTTTTAATGTTATTTAGTTATAAAGTGGAAACTAATTAAAAGTGTCAAATTTCTAATATATGTGGCTTTATGTGAGTGTTACGACATTTATCTCAATAAATATGGACCTAAAATATCATTGGGAATGAATGAAATGATTTCTATTCTAAATAATATTGGAAATGTAATAAAAAAGTATGGGTCCTTATATATAGTATTATTGAAAGGGTTTAGATACATTGATAGGATAAAATGTCATTTGAACTTATTCTAAAAGATTATAAACACACAAAGGACAATATTTTTGCGAAAATAGTGGTTATTTTCAAAAGAAAAAAATGTTTCTGATAACATAGTTAATGATATTTTAGTGTTTATCCTCCTTGTAATATATTTTGTTGGGATTTTTTTATTATGATCATATAGACTGTTTTGGTTTTAATAAATTTCCTGATTTACCTGAAAAAAAATAAACATTTTATGTGATGGAAAATATGGTGCAAACATGAATGAGATATCAAAAAAATTCCATTTATAGTGAAACCAGATATGGTTTTCCTTAATATATATAATAATTTATGGTTAACATGTTAAAATTATTTAAATTTCATAATGAATCAAATAAGTCAAAAATAAATCTACATAGAAATTCTAGAGATAACGATCATAAAGGTAATTATATTCAATGACCTATGAGTTAAAATGATAGATGAATAACCCATGAATGTGTTCTAAGAGAACAATAAAATGTTTTTATGTTGTTAAGGGGGAAAGGAATAAATAATATTCCAAGGGAAAAATGAAGCGGCCAATTAACACCATAAAGAGTAATAAAGTTATTTCAAAAAATATATTGAATGTCTAAAATACTGGTAGTATGGGCCTTATGGAAATTGATTTACTCATGGTAAATCTCAATAATGAGATCAACAATACCATATATATTAATGTTGGGAAATTCTAACATCTATTATTTATGAAGGCAAAGGAACAGTTAATGTCATATGGAAGGTTGTGATTATATCATGGCTAATGTTTTATTATTTTTAAATAATATGATATGATTCATAATTCTCCATTAGGAAGGGGGTATTATAGAATAATTTGGAAAATCAAGGATAATAAAAAAAATTTGAATGAGTAAGGTTTCTAAAAATAATAATTCAAGAGTTTTGTAGTAGTGGTATATCGTATTTTTAATGTATTAGACACACATTTCAGGTATTATTTTATGGGAATAATTATAAAGTCATTTATTGAGTATTGGTATATGATTGAGGAATATTTATCCCTTATGTTTATAATTTAACAATTTAATATAAGGAATAATTCTATTTCCATTATGTGGGAATAAGTTTAATGCTATTATTAAGCATTAGGAGTTATATGATATTTGATTATTAAACTTGTTTTTGGGGATTTTTACCATATTAATAGTAATAATATTTCAATTAAATTAATATATTATTAGGAAAAGGATAACACACTTGATGGGTGATAACATGTCACATCCGGCATGGTCTGGAGGCTTTAAACCACAACCAAAGGGTAAACATGGAGTAATACCATCTACCAGCCTATGTAATATCTTGGTTAGTTTGAACTCATTTTTTTATAATAAATTGGTTTATAGATAAAAATTATATTGATATTTGTAACATACGTTTTATAAAAACAATGAGATTGAAATGTTATTTGGTGATCAAATGATATTGTAAAATATCACTGTAATTTTGGGGTACATTATGTGATATTTTGGGACATTTTTTAGGAGTGAAGATTTAATTATCCTTTCATGTATATATGATATAAATGCAAGTTTATGGTTATTTTGATAATTTTCAATAAATATAATCATATCAGGGGAATAACATGAATAAGGAATATTTTGTTAGTATGATACATTAGAGTGATTGATATTAATTGGAGATGAATGTAATATTTATCATGAAAGATTATATGAATAAATAATTATACAACTTGAATTTTTTTCTTATTAAAACGTATTATAAGGAATTTTATGGTTAGTTATTTACAGAATTATCAAAGTTTATATTTTGGTTTTCTTATTGAGTATTTGACGAATAATGTTATATTTTATCATATGATGTTATATTCATTTTTTAGAATTATCATAACATGTGATAACTATTTTGGTTTTTGTTAATATCTAAATAATGGAGGAATAAATTGTTATCAATTTATAGAACAATTTATTTTTTAGAACTTGTTTTTAGATCTTTAAAAATTTTTAATTCATTATTAATACTCATTTTTTTTATTGAGTGATGGGATTGTGGTAGAAATTAACCGAAGTACGAAACTAAAATTATCAAGAAAATTTTTTCCTTATTCTTTATGTATTAATGATCAATTTATTTCTATATTCATATAAAATTATATCTGAAAAAAATGTTATATATTTTCTTTTATTACCATGAAATAAATGGTTGATTAACCCATCAAAAATTCCTTATTTTACACTGGTTAAATTTCTCACGTATATGTTATCTATCACTCTCTATCAATACATGGGTATGCATAGTTTTTCTTCCATTCCCATGTTTTATCCTTCACAAATTATTTTTCGTCATAGAAATCCTCCCCGTGGGTTATTCTTGTTGAACTTCATTCTACACATTCACTTTTATCAAGAGAAATTGTTTTAACGCTTTTTACAATATTAAATTTTAAAAATTGTATTTTAATATGGAAATAATTTGAAAACAGATAACAATATAAAATTATAAAGTCACATTTTATTAATGGGGGAATCCACTATATTTAGATTTGAAAATTAAGACTATGTACAATATCATTAAAAATATGCAACACTGAGTTTAAAAAGGACACAAAATATTATTATTTAAATGTGATTATATTAACCATGAAATTGAATTGGAGGGTATGAATAAGATCAAATTAATTATCAAATATATAATTTTCTAACTCATTACTAATGAATTGATTTAGGTATTGAAAATTATCCCAAAATATTAATTAATTTTTTTTTTATTTTTCAAAATTTTATTTTCATCAAAAATGATTATGATAAGATATTATATGATTTTTTTTATTAATGAAATAATTTTTTATCAAAATGATATAACTATTGAATTCATCATGTGAATGTATTCTAATGTTTATTTTCGTATAATTCTATAGAATGTTTGGTTTTATAATGAATTGTGAATATTATTTATTTTTGTTGAAGTAGGTATTTTCATTTAATTTATTTAAAAATAAAAATTAAATTTTAGTTTATTTTTATAATTTCATTAGTTTATTTTGATATAAAATATTAAAATTTTGGTTTTGAAGTTAATTTTTAATTGAATTCTATATAAAAACATGTTATATATAAAATGAAATTTTTCTAAGAGAATACCTTTCATGTAATTTATTTGATTTAATTTTAAATTAAATTATTCTAATTAAATGTTTAGAATTGGAAAAATAATTTCAAAATTTAGAATCAGGGGATCGAATTTAAAAAATATTTTATTTTTATTTTTAAGTAATATAAATTTTAACCATAGTAATTAATTTTACCACAGTAAAGGGTAAATCATGTAATTAAGGTAAAAAATAAAATGATAATTACACAATAATCAATAAAACATTTACATTGTTTTTATTACATGAGTGTATATAATACATAACCATAAAAGTTAGAATATATGGACATTTTTCATTTTTTAAGATATAATAACTTTTAATATATTATTTTTAAATAAAAGTAAACATGTCACACTCTTATTTTTTAATAACTACATAATTTTTCCAAGGGGAATACATATGGATATGTTCAGTGATAAGATTGTTATTTGAAATAAAAGTTAATTATCATCAACATTATAAATTATTTATAAAATTTATAGATGAAATAATTACCTTTAACTCTTACACAACATTGGGGAAGTAATTATTCAACTAATTGAAAAATAAAAAATGGTATAAAAATATCATATATTGCCTAATTTTTATGAATTTAAATTTACTAATAATTTTATCTATATAATTTTCAAAATAGACATGCATTTATAGCTTTTATTTCAATTCAATTGATTTCATTATGTTATTAAAGTCTTAGTAAATTAATAGTTCTAAAATTGACAATAATGATATTTTATAATAAACAATATTTTTCTAAAAGGATTAAAATTTCTAAAAACATATATTCATCCAAAAAAATTGGTTATGGTTTAATACATCATTAATTTTCCCTTTTTAATACTTTTTAAAATTTTATAGTAACATTATTAACCATTAATGTGTAGAAAACATTAATATTCTTGGAATTTTCAAAATGGTTGAGGATGGGTTAAACTAAAAATATATGGGGAAATGTGTTAAGAAAATTAAAATATGTTATTAGATAATATTATTATGACTCATAATAATATTATGTATTCATATAATAAATTTTGAGCAATTTGGACATCCAAATTGATTTATATTAAAATATTATTTTAATAAATTACAAGAGGGTCTCTCCCCTCTATTATAAAATTGATCCACTCCATCTCATACCATAAGAAATAGAAACAGTTTTAATTTGTGAATAGATTACCAAATATCATCATAGAATATCTCTCCATTTTATAGATGTGTTATATTGGGTATAATATCCTTCATGGTGGTCTTAACATGCAAATCAAATATGATTTTGCAATAAAGATGTTTAGTTATAGACAAAATGGTTTATTTTTATTTATTCATCCATATTCCATGAATATTACTAAACCATTGAAATAAAATAAAATAAGTATCCATTATATATAGATATGTTATTATGTTAATGGAATAACCTATATACATATCAAATATGTATTAATTGGAAGAATAATTCATCATTTGTTTGTACCGCGAGCTACCTCCTCACGGACTGATGTAATAAATTTTCCACCACGACCTCTCATGGATAGTTAAAAAGATGTAAATAATGTTCATATATTATATTCATGAAATATGTTTCATTATGAATAGATAAAATATGAATTTATTTTTTACTCTTCCTTTCACATAAGAATGATAACTACATTTATACATACATGTGTACTACGACCTCCTTGAAGTGATTTGGTTTGTTTTTCATAAACACATCACAATAATGATATATATGAATATAATTAAACAATTAATAGTATATTTGTTTTATTATGATTATTATTTAATGATAATATGATACTTACATTCTATTTATAATGATTATTGAAAAATGGAAACGTCACCCAAGCGTACGAATGACTTACACCTCCATCATTGTAAGATAGTTCATTTTTCAGAACCATAATTCGTTATTGGTTATAAAAGTATAATTTATCTATAAATATTATAATTATTTCTTTATTATTATTCATTATATGATTTAGTAATGGCCTCTTTAGTAGAGTCAACTTATTGATGCCATTTTTGAATTTTAAACAAAATATCATCAAAACATCCAACATGAACATAAATGAATAATTAATTGTTATAAAATTATAAAAAATTATATAAAAGAAAAAATAAACCTGAAAATGGTTATAAAAAATTAATAATCAACTTATTTTATTTATTCTATTTTCTAAAGAATGGCGGTGATGAGTCAGACCCAAAGTAATGTACTGTCTTTTTAAATATTCTCTTGAAGATTCCTTTAAAACTATAATTTTCATCCACTCCATTATTCATAAAATTATATTATAGATATATTTATTATGAAATAATATATTTATAAATAAAATTTTATGTATCTTATTACATTAATTTAATGTTTTTGAAAAGGAATATTTTTACCTAATTTTATAACATTCTTTACAAAAGATAATATGAATGTTCCATTTTAACGCATATAGTGGTAATAACGTTTCCCAACCATAATAACCATTATTTTATTTTTATCATATATTAAATTATTTAATTTTCCATTAATTGAAAACTATATTTCTATTTTTCTAGGATTTTTATTTCAAAAAATGGTTTATAATGGAATGTGATATATCAATATATGAAATGTTTTCCCATTTGTGAAAATAACATTTTATGATAGAATATTTTTTAAAAAAATGTTGTGGTTCCTAAAATATATTTTATAGGAATTTTTGTTCATTATAATCCTGTGGTATTTGATCCTATTAATTAAATCCAATTCATTGAATAAAGTGGAAAATTTAACAGACTTGATTTCTTCTAAGAGAATATAGAAATATAATGTGATTATTATTTGAAATACGATATATATTTTAACAATTTATCTTCTCCGATGGTATTTTAGGGATATACTATAATAGTTATTTTAAATAAATCGATGATGTTTATTTCAATTTTAACTATAATGGTTACTCCAATTATAAAAATGAAGGTTATTCCTGGTGTAAAAGTGATGGTTACTCAATATGTAACAGTGATATGAAAATGATTCACCAGTTTCTTATATGTTTTAATTATTTTTGTTTTAGGTTCTCAAATTTTCATTTTATAACAAAATTTTATGCTTTTCATGTGTAAAATATTTATTTCATAACCTAAAATAAAAAATTGATAAAGTTAATTATTTTATTTTTTTCATGTTTTTTCACTAAACTAATAGATTACATTATTTTTATATCTCATAGTCAGAATTTTTTTAATAATATATTTTCAAAATGTTTTTTATTTTATAATTGAGGATAATGATAATGACAATAAAATAATTGTCAATATTTTTTATGAAAAAAAAATTCTGTTTTTTAATATTTGTTTTGTTTAAAATATTAATAAGAAGAAAAATACTTCACTGTGTAATATATTGGATTGTTATGTAAGAGTTATGACCTAATAATATTTAACACTAAATCGAAAAACATATTTTTGAATAAAATAAATAATTTCTTGAAAAAAGACACTATATAATTTAATATTTATGGTTGGGTCCTTTGAGATCAAAACATGTGTATATAATATTGAATTATTATATAATAATATTGATATAGAATCAAAGTATTGTTAATGTAACTAATAATCTCATGTTAATAGTAAACAATGTGAACATAAATAATATATATCATATTAATTATCAATATTAAGAATGTATCTAATCTGCATCATGTTCACACTAATCCACAGTAATATAGTTATAAAAATTATGATCATGGTTAGTCATTTATTGTAGTATATCCGCAATGTGTTCAAGCTTAATCTTGTGAATGTATCTAATTCCCCTCATTTTCACATCCAATACTATTAAAACATATAATCTAAATCATGTTCATGTATAATAATTTGAAAATTTCTAACATGAAACGTGTTCATGATCAATCATGTGATGGTAGATAATCTACATCATGTTCACTCTCAATATTATGAATGTAAATAATTTTAATCATGTTTATGGTCATCATCATTATATCTTGAGATTCAACTAATTAACTACAAAATTTTAGAACAAACCTATCACATAATAATGAACTATAAAAAGTATACCACAAGAACATAAAGCAATCTTCATTTCATCATAAATTAATTAACCCATGGGAAATAAATAGGTTTTAAGGAAATTTACTTATAACATTATCATTATAAAGCATCCATATAAAGAATATGGATTGTTTTATATGAACATACCATGTGTATAATAAATAATTTAAATGTATTTTGACAATGATGAAAAAATGATTTAAATATTATAGAATAAAATGCTTTTAAACAAGAAAAGTGATATCCCATTTTGAAATGCATGAAAAAATTAAAATGTTATCTTGAAAACTAAATTATTTATACATAAACATATATTTTAAAAATTAAAATTTAATAAAAAAATTATAATTTTTTATAAAATAAATAATTTACAAAAACAAATTATAGAGATATAAAAAACTTGAATAAATAAATATTACGAAAAATAAAAAACCCCTTTAAAAATAAGAAATTACTATTAAAAATAAAAACATTATTTGTCAAAAAATACTAAAATATTTATTTTTATTAGTGAAATATCATAGAATTAAAATATCATCTAAAACCATGGTAAGAAATGGAATGAAATATTCAAAAAGAATTATTCTCAAATGGGTGACATGAACTCTAATAGATTCTTTCTAAAATGATGTAAAATAGTCATAAAGATGATGTTATGCATTACAATCAAAAGTAATTTTCCAAAATTCATAAGTGAATGATTTTGAAAAAAATTTACTATAAAAAATAATCATAAATAGTGAATCCTTGAAATGGGTATAATGGTTTTCTACAAGCAATCTAACAGTGAATATACAAATATAATATTTGGGGGATCTATTTAATAATTAGAGAATTCCATTATTCATACCAATATCATAAAGAGAGAGATAAAAATATCGAATTTAAAGTGGGAAAGAGAAAAACTAATATTACTGTGAATTAGACGTTTTCAAATTCCAAAATAATATAGGTAATCATTAGAGGTAATATTTAATTTTGATATGGAAGAAAAATAGATCATTTGGAGAGAATGATGATTATTATTAACACCATAATTATTTTCTTGAAATAAATAAATCAACTTCATTCTTAAGAATATAATGTAAATACCAAATAATATGAAATCATATTTTAAAAGAAAATTACCTTGTTAAACCATAGTCAAATATGAATAATTAATAATTCAGAAAAGAATACGGGTAAATGAAACCCCTTACAAAATTTTAAATTATTTATGAAATATCCCATTACATATAGTACATGATATGGATATATAATCCCTTTGTAAATGGTTCATTTTTAAAAAAATTCATCAATGGTCAATTTCTGCATCACTCAAAATGAAATGAGTTTTGGATATGTCATAATTCCCAAACATTAAATATTGGGAAGAGAACCCCCTTCCAAATATCATAGTTCAATAAGTAAATAACATTTTAAAAAGGGTTTATATCATAGAAATATAGATCCATAGAAAATAAATAGTTATTTATACATAATAAGATCAAATTGTTGGAGATGCTCCACATATGAGAATGAAGTTCTTGAAAAACTACTACAAATTAATGTCAAAAAATTAAGTTAATAAAAACCCTATGAATAATACCAAAAATCCAGAAAAATCTATCATAATTCATAACATAATCACATTATTATTATCCTAATTTTAGAAAATTATTCATACCTATAACCTTGTATAAACATCATACATAATTATTAATTAAAAGTATATTATTTATGAATTTTATATTCATCATTAGATTTTAATAGATTTAATTTTATTATTATTACAAGTTTCATAATTGAGGATTGAATTCATTATCATATACTAAAATTACATTTTTAAAATATCATTTTAGGTATTGAATCAAATTTTTTAATGATTTAAAATGTATTGATTTTATTTTATATGTATTCTTTTTATGATTCATGATGATGAATTTGGTTACAATCTTGTCTCATTAATTTTAAACAAACAAATGTGTAATACTATAATAATAATCTAAAATTAATATAACCTTTAAATAACCATAATAAAATAAATTATTTTATTTTTAATGTATAATAAAAATGTTTTTATGTTTCCATAGTCACCCATGACATAAATTTATAGTTTTGTTCATGTATGGTTATATTGACCAATACATGAACATGTTATAATATAAGAGTGAGTATGGTTAAGAATGAGATTATTTTTGAATAATATAATTTTTATAAAATCTAAATGATATTATTTGGTAATTTTTATGTTGTTAATTTATATTTTAATAATTCTTTGTTAATAAGAAAATATTCGAATAAAATGAAGTATGTCACTTTTGTAGAGACGATAGTCTATACGGATGCCCAGATAATGAAATTGTTTCCAATGAATGAAAGTAATATAGATAATAATTTATACTTTAATAATAAAAATAATTTTTTAAATATAATATTTATTAAATAAATTATCCATTTTAACTACAATTTATGCAATTTATGAAATTTTCATAACATCTTTTATGGTGGAAATTGTCTTCATAGAATAAAAGTGATGTTTTTTTGTTTTTTAATAGTTAGGGGGTATGCCAAAAATGGTTACCCAATAAGAAAAATATAATTCATGTAATTTAAAGATAAATATTTGTCTATTTAACCATTGGTACACTAGATTTTGATGAGGTCGAATATGATAAAGGCAAGGAAATGGAGATTGAGTTATTTAGAATTTTACTTTACACCTTCGAAGGGCTCCTTTTAAAATATGATTATGAATTTGAGTGGTGGTATTTGGATAATACAAATCACCTATAAATGGTATATAGAAGTGTATGGGATTTGTTTTCCAAATATATGATTCTTGTGGAATTAGGATAATAGGGATGGTGATCAAATCATTATTATGGGAGACTAGTGTCATGTTTATAATAATTTAAATAGTAATGTCACAATTTGAATGTCTTGGGGATCCAAAAATGGACAATGATGGAGTGGGTGAATATTGAATGTGGATAAAAACACAACCAAATATTTTCACATATTTTTTTAACATGTTTTAATTGTTTTTAATCTTATACATTTTACTTTAACATCTCATTACTGTTTTTATGTATTATTAAATATCTTTTTTGATTATCCTTTGGTTGTATTTCTTTTATGGTTGTTTTGAGTGAAAATTTAATATTTTTTGGATGTTCATATGTTTTTCAAAGTTGGTGAACAGTTGTAAAATGCCATTCACCCTTCTATATAAAACTAAGTTACTGAGGGTTTTCACATTTTCACTTGGTTTAACAAATCATGCACCCACCAATGAGAAATTGTGAAACCCTATAGTAGTGAGTATATAATTTTATAACTATGCGGCAATGCCTACCTTACCATGCATATGGCATTTAATTAATCCAAATTTTATTTTAAAACCCCGAAACCCTTGGTTTATGTTCCCAATGGGAATGTACGACTGTAATACATTTTCATCTTCCTTGGAGACTCTAATGAGGTGATTTTGGAACCTCTACACCCCTCTATAAGTGAATTTAAGGAAGAAAAATGATGTTCAATCTCTTCCTTGTATGTTTTTTCTTCCTTTTATATATCTCCCAGACTCACTTCTATCTTACGTATGGTTTAGTATATTTTTGGGTTGTTGTTGTATCTAATACCCATTGTTTTATATCAAGGTTATAACTTTGATTTCTGGATAATCACTGTTGGAATTCTTCATTAGATTTTCTTGATTATGGATTTTTTATTCAATATCTTGTGATCTCGAGGAATGTTTCCCCATCTATGATTAAAAATTTGATAAAACCAAAACTTCTTGGTTTATATTAAATTACTTTATTTAAATGTATTTTAATTCAATTAGTATATTTTATATCCAATTTTATTCAATTGGGAATTTGAAATGGGATTAAGCATGAAATTGAGAGAAACAACCTAATTAAACTGAATTCGGGGGGGTTGTGAAATTCGATGGAAAATGGAAAAAATTAAAAGGTGAAAAAATTAATTATGGAATTTGAGTTGTGAAAATCCACCCAAAATATTATTTATGAAAATTGATTCAATATGGTTTTGATAGAAACGTAGTGTTTTTATCTTTTAAAGAGAATGTTTTGACTACAACCATGTATTTAGGTTCAGAATAGGAAATGGGCACACTCAAATTCAAAAATTGGTAAAATTTTAATATTAATAGTGTTGAAATAAATTTCACTTTTTTCAATTTTGTTAGAGAACATGAAAGCCAAATTATTTTGTTAGTTATTGGAATATCAATCTTTTTATGCTTTATAACTGAAATAAAAACTATTATAGTAGATCACACCACCAATGGGATGGTGATGATTACACATTGACCATAGTGTGAGGGATGTTTGTATACACATATTTCCATGATTCACCATTGAGTATATGAGGAACCCGTAAAATGTAACTAACATACATCTTTGAAGATGACCATGTTTCTCATTGTAGATGATTTGATATATATTCTGTTGCTTGTAAGATGTTTTACACATGACTTGTAAAATAATATAAACTACATTGTATAAGAAATTTATTTATATATATTTTTAAATTATTTACATCTATTGAAATGTCAAGAAGGATTGTTTTAAATATTTTTTTCAAATTCCATTCATGTCTATTTAAAAATTGAACGATTTATTAGGTCAATTAATTGTGGCATCATATTATTGAATCCTTGGTGATAACCTATTAATATTTTATCTCACACCCTAACTACACCTTCAAGAGTTTATAGATTATCTCCATCTTGGTTTGAGGAAGGTTAAAGATCTTCTTAGAGGTAGTTCTAGTTATTGATCCTTGGATATAAAGAATGGTGTATGCATGAACATGGGTGGTTTTTTCTATTTTTTGGTACTTTAAGATGTTTATACCTATTTGAAATTCAGTAGAGTTATCCCTGTGGAGTTTTTTGTATGAATACTATTTTTTTCTTTCTTTCATTGTGATTTTAGAAAATACGTTCCTACTTTCAAATTGTTTGATTCCAGGTACATCTCTCTAACCCAGTGGGTTTAAGGAATCCCTTCAGACTATGTCGGGATTAGATCAATTATCAGTTTATTAGAGGTATCTATGATGGTCCATGGTAATGTGGTATCATAAGAGTATTGTAAGAATCCTTCCATGGTGTTTGAATGCAGTTGGGTATTCTTATACAAACATTTGAGGTAGTTACGATTGGGTACCTCGATATCTCTCAATGTAATGAGACTTAGGTCCCCAGGGGTGGTTTGGAAAAGTATTATTGATTTTTAGTTCTATATTTTACCTATTTTTCATTTGGATATGATGAAATCCAAATCATCATTATCCAACAATTGTTTATAATTTAACTTTTTTATGTTTAACTGTAATCAGATGTCTTCAATTGTTCTGCTAATGTTGTGTAGCATCATGCCACCGAGAATAAGTGAAAATATGGTATCAGAGGATTATTATAATGAACCCTAGGGTGAAAATCCTTCAATGGAATTGAATATAGTTGTGGTTGTCGTACATGTTTTCCAATCTCTAAGATAGGATCTTAAACCTGTTCACTTGCCATCTCCCACTATGGAACCTCAAAGGGATTTTTTAGTGAATTTTTCTCAAAAGTTCCTTCGCCAGAATCATCCATCATTAAAAGGCTCAAATTATCCATATAATGTCTGAGTATTGGTTGAGAAATATTGAGAAATTTATTTAGTTCTTGGATACATCGTATGGAATAAAATAAAATGTGTCACATTCTATCTATAGGCACCTGGAAGAAAATGGTGGGTCATGAAGGTGTAAGTGGGGAAGAACAAGGGATTATAGTCGAATGAATTAATGGCTCAATTCATTAACCAATTATATCCAGAGCAGATGGTTTATTACAAAGATATATTTTTTTAAAACCGAGGTAGGATGGTAGGGTCGTGACAGAACATGAAAACAGTTTGGCTAAGATTGTGCAGTTCAGTCCAATTATTATATCAAATGAGACAATGAATAATTGAATATTTTAGATACGACTTGTATTATATATTCACTATCAGGTTTTCTTGTTGAAGCATACCTCATTTGTTTAAGTTATGGATAAATAGTTGGTGGTCTCAATGGACTCCGCTAGTCTGTTAGGGTTGATATGAGTTTTTATTTCTCCTCATGGTGGTGTGAATTCCTATAAACAAATGAAGTGTGATGATTCAAAAGGTAGTTCCCAACAACATGGTTCTTCATGACTTCCTTAATTTTTTTGATTACACGTTTTTTACTAATAGTGTTGAAATACTATGCATTTTGAGAATTTTTTCACTATGGTGGAGAATATATGTGGCTCTGGTGGATGCTTAAGTCACATACAGATGTAATTCTATATATTCATTACATTATGTAGTAGAACATGATCACCAGTTCCTGTTAAAATTATGGTGAAATTAAATTCTTCTTATAAAAATGGGTTCTATACAATGGAATTTGAAACAATGATTCTTTACGCAATTAATGTGTCTCTAGAAAAAGAGGATATGAGTCCAGTAATAGTTAGAGGTACGGTCACAATTACACAATTTTATTTGACTTATTTATTTGTTATTGAGAATTTCATTCATTTATTTAACTCGTTTTGTCAATATTATTAATCATCCTATATATATTTTGTCTTATGTGATTGATATTAATGTGCCTTGGAAATGAATAGGGTGGATGACCTATGAAGTCCCTCTAGTGTTTTCTCTTTATTGGACACTAATATTTCCTGGAGATTATTTCAAGACATGAAACCATTTAAAAGAATATTTATGATAGGCTAGATCATTAAAAATAAGTCTCAGATTTATTTTCTTCTTTTATTGGTCTACATTACAAAAACAAATGGGGTGTGCCATATCATTCAACGATAATGGGACCCAGGGATGATTAGTGCATGTCCTTCTTATCTGATGTTATGGAAAGTAATATTAGATTCATTATTTGGATCTGGAGATAAATTTATTAATCAATTATCTCCATCTAGTCATATTCTTGTTTCTCAACATGATCTTTTGACTTCCCTGGTTTTCCATCACTATGTGATGTACATGTTTCTATCGATCTAGTACTTGTTACTCAAGAATTTTTTATACCCCCTTCTCATATGGAACCAAATGATATGAAAGACATGAAGACTCCATGGGATGATCTTATAGGAAAAGGATTTTTTTCCCATAGTGTGACACTTTTGAATGTACTGGTTCACATTGCTATAAAACCTCAGGGGTCACTAAACATTTGTGTAGATTAGTAAAAATGCCATAGATTAATAATAAGGAATAAGTTTATTGTTCTATGTATTGATGATCTATTTATCTTTTTGTATGTGGATAAGTGGTTCTCAATGATTTAACATCGATTTGGTTACTGTCGGTTGAGAATAATAGAATATAAGATTCAGAAAACATACTTTTTGGAGAAGGTATATCCATTTTGACTACCTTATCAGTATATTTATTTTATCCAATGATCCAATATTTTTTAGGGATTTAATGATTGCGATTTTTAATGAATATCATGATATTTTCAGGGAGTATATATGGATTCCATACTAATTTAATATATTGATGAGGAGGATCATGTTGTTGATAAATAACAAAAATTATTCTAAGATTTCTAAATGTGTTTTCTTGGTTAACTAGGTTACATTTTTTGGATACATTATGTCATAAAATGGGATTTCACTTGATACATAAAAGGTGAAATCTATTAACACATGAAAAAAACCATGAACATTTATCATAATTAGGTGAATCATTGGTTAAGTAGGTTATTATCACCAATATATTAATGACTTTATAGTGTTTCATTCTTTGATGACATATTTGAATTGGAAGGGAGAATGGTTTTCTTAGTATAAAAAATTTTCGAGTTCTTTTGTAGAGCTGAATTTTTGTTTGACTACAGCACTAGTGTGGATAGTTCTAGATACCGAGCATGGGTATGTGGTCTTCTATGATGCTTCAGTTTGTTGTATGGGAAGTTTCATTACACAGGGCGATCAAGTAATTGATTATGGATCAAGAAATCATAGGATACACGAGAATAATTATCCAACCCATGACCCTTAACATGAAACTCTGATGCACACACATAAGTGTTGGTGGCATTACATTTTCATTGAATGGTTTATGATGAATTGTGACCACAGTAGGTTGAGTTATATCTTCTGAAAAAGACATTTGAATCACTACTATATACATTGGGTGGAATACATGAAATCATTCAACATTGAAATTTCTTATATATAGGGGATAGGGAATGTATTCATAGATTCCTTGACCAGGAAACCTCTAACATAGGCTATGAAAGAATCATTAGAAGATCTAACCTTGAAAGCTATTTTTCAGAAGTTTCATATTTTTGTTCGAGAGTCAGGGATCGAGGATTCCTTGGCTAGTTCTTAGCTTAAATACACTATTATCCATTTCATATATTAAGAGTAGTATCTTGATGATATGTTCTATTGCATTAAGGACTCTGTTTATTGTGTGGATACCATACTTGATTGTTCATTATCCACATAGGGAATGTTATGTTTTTTTATTCCATTTATTTTGACATTAGGAGTGTGGAACACTGTCATGGGGGATTTCCATGATTCCCATTGGATAGTACTACCAGGAACCACCAAGCGGTTATATGACATGTAGCATAGGTTATGGAGTCTAGGTATGAAATGAGGCATTGTTGAATTTTTATATCATTTTTATACATTCATACAAGTCATGTTTGACCACCATAAACCATTGTGGTTGGTTCATCCACATTATGTGCGATCTCGGATGTGGGAAGAGATCTCTATGGAAATTGTTGTTGGGTTTCCACATACCCAAAAAAATAATAATATTATATCATTGTGATCTATCAGCTAAATAAATAATCTCACATTATAACTATCCATGATGCAACCATATTTGACTGAATTAAAATTGACTTTTTTTTATTAAGGAAACACTTTTAAGGAAAAAGTGAGAAACTGAGATACATGACTTCATCGACTTAAGACATCAATCCGAGCTCTAATGGACCAAAATAAAAAAAAACAAGATCAAACAACAAAGAAGGCCCCACCCCAACATAAACAATGTTAAATATAGTTTCCACCATTCCAACGTGCATGGAAAGAAATCTCATACAAAGACGGGCCGGTAACGATGGCCAAGTCCATACCCACTCAATCATTCAAAACCGAAACACATATGTTTGGTGAAAACATACAGCTCTAGACCTCATCTGAAGTATTATTTGAAGAAAATATGGAATCAAGAACCTTTGAACATCAAGTCGTTGGAAAACAACAATCACTGCGAGCAGAAACTCCTAGATAGAATTCCATCATCATTCCAACCCAATCAACACAACAATCACAGTAAAGAGAAGACACCCCCAAGCAATGCATGAATTCCACCATCATTTCAATATGATTAACACCAAATGATAAATAACTGAAGGCATACCTGTGAGGAGAGCTTCAAGTGCTAGAAGCCAGAAATAGGAAACCCTCCCCCCTCTGTGCAACACCGAGACCAGCACCAAGCCACGCCTGAGAGGAATCCATCCAAGCCAAATCCATCTCCCACAAACACCAAACTGAGGATCAAAGCAATAACACCTGAAACTCACTGACCAAGGAATATGAGGCCAGATCTGTGCCACGAGAGCCTCCGAAAAGGTAGACGAAGTCGTGCCCAACACGTCGCCGAGTCAACGCATCCGGAAACAACAGCCGAAGCATTGAAAAGCCCTCGCTGAGCCGACACGGTCGAATGGATCCTCACTATCCATCATCATAGCCCGCCAACGCCAAGCCGAGGACATCTACGCCGACCCACACAAAGCCACACTAAAGGAGGGGAGGGAATGAAACCGTTAGAGAAACCCTAGAGAGCGAGAGAAAAGAGGCACTCCCGCTCAGAGGCCCGTGTTCTGTAACCATTTTTGATGAGTTGTGAAATATCTACATGAATGAGATTGTTCATTTTCATGGAGTTAAATCTGTTATAGTCTCTAGTGTAGATTTTGGTCTCACATCTCACATTTGGAGAGGCCATCCAGAGACACGAGGATCTCAGGTCCATTTGATCAGGTTATACCATTCATAATCATATGGAAATATAGAAGAGATATATAAATGGAGGACATGTTCTCTGCTTATGTTCATGACTTTGGATGGGCTTGGGATAACCATCTAGAACTATTTGATTTTTCATATAATAATATTTACTTGTCTACAATATTAATGGATTCTTTTAAGGCCTTGTTTGACTGACCTTATTAATCTCTTTCATTGTAGTTTGATATTGGTCAATGTTCCTTTGGTTGACCAAGCTTGTTTCAAGATTTGACATAAAATTTTGAGTTGATTCATCAGATAATGTTGATGGTAGGAAGCCGGTAAAAGTTGTATGCTGATCTTTGTCGTAGACCATGGTAGTTATCCATTGATGATAATGATTTCATGAATGTTTCACCCATTTCAGGTCCCCAATGGCTAGAGTGGTAAGGGATAATTGATCCTAAATTTTTGGTCCCTTCTGAAGTTGTTGAGAATGTGGGGAATGTGTCTTACAATTTATCACTTTCAACATAGTTATCATCAATACATAAATTTTTTCATGGTTCTCTTCTACAAGAATTTCATTCTAATCCATATCATGTTTTGATACGGACTTATCATGATATAATGAACCTAATTTATTCATGGATGAGTATTTAGATAGAATAGTTGATTCTGAAACCACAATGCTTCAGGGTACAATGATACCTTTAGGTCGAGTACTATGATAGAATAATTCATGTTCTCATCATTGATGGGAGAGGGATTTACTAATGATAGATGAATACACTCATATATTTCACATAGAATCTTTTTAACAGGACTTATAGGGGTATTTTCTATGGTTGGGAGGTAGCAACATCATACAATAATTTTTAGTTATTCTAAAAACCCATTTTTAATCATTATTGGGTTAGGTTTTATTTATTGTTGTTTTTGGTTAAATTTTTTGTAATTTTGGATGTTCATGAAAAGTAAATTATTGGAGCATGGTTTTCCAAAACTGTGCACCATTCTAGTGTGAACTATGCAAACCAAGGCAGTATGGGATTTCACTTTGGGCACAAATTTTGAAAAAACATGTTTCCCATCCCAGATAACCATCCATATGGGATTAAATTAATCATAAATTTGTTTTTAAAACCCTAAGCCCCTTGGTTTGTGTTCTTGAAGGCCCTTTACAAACCTAATATATTTTCTTCTTCCATGGAGGCTCCAAAGAGGTCATTTTGTCCACTATGCAGATCTTTATAATCCAATAGAAGATAAGATAATGATATATGATCTCTTCCTAATATATTTTTTATTATCATTATATTTCTCCCACTCACTCTTCTATCCACTCTAGAGTTTAATTAAACTGTGTGTTTTTGGAAGAATCTAATACCCATTGTCTCAGATGATGAGTCTTGGTTTTATTCTTATACTTATATTCACGAATTCTTTTTTTTGAGTTCCTTGACTTGGGATTTGTTTTTTTAGATCCCATAACCTTGAGGTAGGTGGTTCAATTTATGATGTCCAATTTGATTAAACCTAAATTATATGGTTTAAAATAAATATTTTGATTTAAATTTAGTTTATTCCAATTGGTTTACAAAAAATGTAGTTTTATAGAAATTTTAATTTGAAATTGTATTTGGAATGAAATATGGATAGATCCCCACAATTCCATTGAAATTTGGTCTGTTGTGAAATTTGATGAAAAAATTTGAAAATTTAATTGTTGAATTTTAATAATTATTTTGAATTGTGAAATTTATTTCAAAATTATACATGAGAAAATTTATTTGAATGGTTTTGATATAAAATAATGGTTTTATCATGGAATATGAAAGGTTTATTTAGAAACCCTTGTTTTGGGTTTGAATTGGAACTTGACATATTGAAATGAAAAACTGGATTGAATTTTACATTAAAATCTTTTGAAATAAATTCGCCATTTTTTAATGTTCTAAGAGAACATTACTACCTATGTTGTTATTGATTTATTGTGATATCACTCTTTTGATTCTTTATAACTAAAACAAACGACAACGTATGAGGTCACATCCAAGATGGGATGGTGACGGGTCCTCCTTGACTAGTGTCTATGGTATGTTCCTATACACATATTCCTATGAATCTCCCTTGAGTTTGTAGGGATCCCATATCATGGAACTATAATTCCGACTAGAATATGACCATGTTTCTTGTTGAAAAGTTTTTGATATATATTTAATTTTTTTAGAACTTTACTACTCATGTCTTGTGAAATTATATAATTTTTTTATATGAAATGTTTATTTATCCATTTTAAAAAAGTATTTATATCATTTGAGATGTAATTCATGGTTTTTTCTTAAATATGATTTTCAAATTACATTCCTTCTTATTTTAAAATTTATCCCTTTTTTTTTTTTGTAAATTGTGGAATCATATTATAGAATCCCTACTTAGACCCTACTAGGATTTTATCTCACCCCCTACCTGTGCCTAGGGGTGTTTTTGGATTATCTCTTTCCATGTGGGAGGATGTGTAAAGTGCAACATGAAGTTGGTTCTATATTTTTCTACTCGGTATTTGAGATTTGTGTCCTAAGGTACTTGGTTGGTTTTCCTATTTTCTGATACTTTGGGATGTTTATACTAGATTTTTATTCTGGTACAGTTCACCCTATTGAGTTTTTCATGTATGCATACTAATTTATTTGTATTTATTCTGTTTTGTTTGTAGAATATTCTTTCCCACTATCATATTGTATGATGTCAGGTGCTCATCACTAACCAATGGGGGTCGTTATACCCCTATATCTAGGTCAGGATCATCATGGTTATTAGGTTACCATGTTATTCAGGCTAGTTCAGGACACCAACTTTTTCAGTTTTTGGAATTTACCAAGGTAACAAATTTTCAACTAAGAAATTTAATGTTAATGCCTACAAATATAAGGGGGAATAATGAATATTTTGTAAATAATTATCCCAAAATGAGATATATATTTCAAATAAAATTTATAAGGCTGATAATAATTATTTTTAATAGTATTACACATACCTCATATGAAACAACTTGAGAGAAATTTTATATTTATTCTATGAAATTTGGTTAAGATAAAATTTTCAAATTTATTTTATTTTTATGAAATTAATTTTTTATTCTTCAAAAAATATTATTTTGGTTGTTTCAAAAACTAAACAAAACTGAATTCCAAATTATGGGTTATTAGTTAAAAGAAACAGGCCAAGAGTAAATTTTATTAGAGTAAAATATTACTTCAGTTTCCAGAATATTGATCATGTTTTTTATAAATTTAAAATTATTTTTTAAATGTTTTTTTAAAAATTTATAAGTATATTTTATAATTTAAATTTTATATATAATTTCAAATCAAACTTGTATTATGAAAATATCATCCTATTGATAGTATTATAAATAATAAATATTTTTTTAATATTCTCCTAAAATTACATTGATTTAAAAAATCCTAAAAAATTATCCCTATGATAATTTTGGAATTTAGAAATCATTAATTAATTTCATTTAATAATATTAAAAATAAATAATTTATTTTTTTATATATAAAATGAAAATAAAAAATCTAAATAAAAATATTCCACTTTTGAAATATGAATATTTATTTGTTCTTAATGTTATTTCATATCCACTTATAAATTAAATAATGTTAATATATTAGTTCATATATAATATCTAATTTTTTTTAATTTAATTTATTTAGATAAAATATAGAACAACTTAAGAAAATATTTTTTTTATCATGAATACTCTTTTTATGATAAATCATATTTATCATTTATCCTTTAATTATAATAAATTTTTGTTTATTAAAATAATTTTTTATTTAATTTATATTTTATTCTTCTAATAATTATATTAATAATATTCATTTAATATTTTGAGGATTATTTTAGTTTAACATGGCATGTGGTACATGATATCAGAAACACTAGATATATTTAATGTAATGATAAATAGGAAAATATCTGGGCATTAAAATAATGGTTATATAGAGTCTGCTATTAAATGTTACTTTATCAAGAAGGAAACCTAAGCCTCACATCCCATGTCATGAACCATTGTAACTTTGAAATATTAGAACCCAATAAACTCAATCGTAATCTGAGGGTGCGAATGTGAAACTTGTCCTTGAAAAAAAATTATGGTATTTCTTCAAACATAATTTTGTAGAAAAACATTATAAAACCAATTACCACATGATCCATTACATTATATGTTTATAAATAAAGTAAAAAATTAAAATATTTCATTATATTTCTCCAAATATTATTCATCAATTTTTTTTGTAATGATTCTTCATATATAATCAATGGTTTCTTAAGCCCATGTATGTCCATATATCATTGAATCCCCAAATACCATGGTTTGATATACTTTTCCCACAATATGATAGTGCTTTCTCTTATAAAAATATAAAATAATGAATATATCTTTCCCATTGTATATATCTATCATGAATAACACCATATCCAATTTATCCTAATATTATTAAGACCTTCATGTATAATCTATGGAACATATAATTTTCCTATAATTTAATAATACATCTATACATTACAGATATAGAAAAATATACTAAATTACTCAACATAAAAAAATTATTAATGTTTAATGAAAAAACATTTATTGGTCTTCATTTGAAATCCATTAAATTTCATCTTATGATATTAACATGTACAATTAAAATATATAGTGGAAAGATTATCTATGGTGGGGTTTGATATTTAATTGTTTCCCTTAGAATTCGGGGATGACCTCGTTGATTTAAGGTTCAAACATTCCAATCAGTTTCTAACAGGTTTGTTCGTAGAACCGGAAACATCCAATGATTACACATCCATTTGGACCTACGTTCCAAAGGTTGGTGCTCATTATTTTGTGGAATAGTGAGGCTTAGGAATTTTCATTGGTCGAGAGGATGGGAGGTCGGACTCATCACACCTTTTTTAAGGGAATTATTGTCTACTCCAGGACTCTCTTTATAGATTTATGTTATGATCGTGAATCCTTATTACATTACCAAGTATAAAATGAGCATTCCTTCATATCTGAAAATCAAGGATTAAATATGTAGGAAATTTAGAGAATCTTTTATATGTATTCGAGGTTCTTTGTCGATAGAGAATCATCTATATTTATTAGAGATTCTTGGTCAATGGTATCCTTTGACACATTTATATAGAAGTCTCTTGGTCATTATGATGACCATGCTGGTTTTAAAGCCACTCAATGGGGTACATGAAGTTTATTGTCATTCAGAAGGACATGGATTATTTCAGAGTTGGGATCGAACCCACAGATGGGCTACCTACGTATCTTTTCTTTAGAATAGGAATCAGAACCCACGTAGTTCGAATAAGGGAGTATGATGCTTATGCATGATTGATGTCTCAATGAAAGAAGTCATGATTACTTTTACACTCTAAGATCACGTGAGTCATGTTTGGTGTGAGAAACAAGAGGTATTGGTGAAACAAAACTATTGTGCCATGAAACATGCAATGACGTGGGGATTATGGGTTTATGACAGCCTAGATAATTGAAGAATAAGATTCACTTCAGGGAAGAAATCTAGGGACAGGTTCCATAAAGGTATATGTGCTTCATGGACATTTGAATACTCTAATTGGGGCTTAATCCTGAAATGGAGGCCCAAATTAGGAGAGGAATTATGATTGGGTTTTACTCCTGAGAAGGAGGCCCAGGTTAAAGGTAAATTAGGGCTGGTTAAGAGAAATTAAGAATGGGGCTTACTCCTGAGAAGGAGGCCCATGTTAAGGGAATTATGGTTGGGGCTTACTCTTGAGAAGGACGTCCATATTAAGACAGGGGATTACTCCTAAAAATGGAATCCCATATTAAAAGAGGACTTGGGGATTAATCCTAAGGAGGATGACCATATATGAGATATTGGGACTAGGGATTATTCCTGAAATAGAGGCCCATTTTAAAAGAGTTCTCTAATATTAAAGGATAAGGTTGAATGAATGAAATCTCATTATTTAGTGATATAAATATCTGTAAATCACTAGGTTTTGAGAGATATTCCACAGAATTTCATTCAGATAAGGAAGTCAAATCAAGAAATCATGCCATAAAATGGCTTTGAAGAGTGTTTTGAAGACTGAATCTTGAATAGGAGAGGTGTAATGGTATAATAGGGGTGAAATGGGCAAGAAGGGAAACCAAAAAGGCAAGGGCACGCATGTCCTGGCAGGCGCACAGGTACTGCGTGGGCATGCAAGTCCTGGTCGTGCAGGTATACCTGCACAACACATGGGTACTTGCACGTTTGTAAACCAGCATGGTAATACTTGAGAGATCCTTGACCAATGCCTTTATCATTATCCTCATGTACCTCTAGAAGAGAGGCATGCCAGTTTTGGTGAGGAAGTAGGGCATCGCGCAAGAATGTTCATTCCCTTTAAGGGTAAAACACTTTAGGCGCGCAAGTGTTAGTGAATTCTAACACATATACCTTACTCCTATTGTTTCGATCTTCCATTATAGGTAGAGATTTACCTTAGAAGTGTTTGGAAGACCTGGAGAATAGACCCTGGGCGTTCAGAGCTCTAAATCTGAATTCTGGAAAAATTATTCCCCGAAATGGGGGTCCCACAGGGCCTATTTATAGGATGAATAAGACCCCTGGTGGTTATCCATTAGGGTGCATAAGTCACTTGCTCGACAATTAGGTTTCGTGGAAGAGGACATGCTCGACAGTGATGAAACATGTGTGGCACATGTGCTCTTTGAAGCCTTGTCCATGCCTTTGTAGATTTTTGATGTTTTCTTCAAAGGATGAATCCATTTGTGATAATCCATTTCCCTTTCCATTCGTTTTAGACAATGTGATGAAAAGGAGCATCAACAAAAGTCTCCCCTCAGAGTTGGATCTGAAAGAAATGAGGATGTGACTCTGAGGAAATGAAGAAAACTAAAGGAAAGGCGGTGCACAAGGTCTGGCGCGCAAATCAGCTTCGGGCACATAGGATATTCCATGTAGGGGTATGGCCTTTGGTTGCGCAGGGTATGGAACGCAGGGTTACGACATTTCCTATAAATAGATGGCCCCACTTCCGAACAAAGAATATGGATTTTAAACTTTGGATCTCTCACTGCGCAAGTTGCATTTTCCGCGCAAGTTGCTCTATTTCTCGCGGTTTCCTTGATGCCATGATACTATCAAGGTATCCGGGCCTGCACGGTGATACTTGCGTGCCAAATACTTGCGTGGCACATCCATACATGCGCGCCTTAATGCCATAGCCATTTTTTCAAATTATTTTCACAAAGTTTATGAAAAATCAACTTAATTAAGAGTTAATTTATTCAACTTTTGTGCAGATTCATTGGCTCCCAAGAGAATTAGAACAGCTGATGGACTTTCAAGCAAGCTGATTGATGACCTGAGGAACATTGTTTTCCATTATTACTATGATGTCTGCGACAACAATCTCCTAGATTTGGCTATGTACTTAAAGAAATATCATCTTAATTTCCCACAGAGAATGTACCTGTCTCTGTATGGTCATGGTCATCTGCAAGGATTCAATGTTCCTGATGCAAAGAACTATATGCTTGCAATGCAGCTGCACTGCTACTCCCCTGTTTCAGTTATACTGTGCATTAAGAGAAAAACAATGGTTTGACCATTCGAATTTTTCCTCCATTCCATTTCCTTGAAGATATGAAAATTAAGAATCCATGGGATGAAATGTTTTCCACTGCCGGTTGGTGGAGCGAGGACAAACATGGCATTAGAGAAATATCTGAAAAGAGTACTCTCTCCAATTGGATCTTTACTTCCAATTCTCCATTCTCAAATCCATGTATCCATCTTCCAAGTCTCTTGGACAGAAACAGAGTCACTGTTTGATCAGCAGAAAATATTCTCAAACTGAACTCAAGAACATCTTTATACAATTGTTCCATGAAGAGCTGGTATCACTACATATCTTATTGTATCCAATTGAATGAATGAACTATAGGTGTTTGCATATGAAGCTCAGGTTTCTATAAATCAAATGAGGAGTTATATTCAAAGCCTTTTGTAATTCCTGAAATAGGGAAGAGACTCCAGTCTATGGATGTCCTTCTATCTTCTGTGTCAATGAAAAACACATTCATATTCAATCATTTGTACTTTTATTCTTCCGCTACCTGATATAAATTTTACCTAAGACAATGGGCCTAGTAAGCATAGTTTGATTTTTAATAGGATTAATATAAATAACCCTACAAACATTGAAACTTTTAATTGCTCAGTATTAACTAAATCATACAAAATGTAGGTTTAGTGGGATGGAACATGACTCTTATTAAGTGTTCCGTTGTCTTTTGTGGGTAGTTTAAAGTCATGCACGTCAGACATAAGGAGACTAATGTTTAAGGTTGAAATAGCTTGGCCGAATGAATTAGAATTGACTCAATTCTTTGACAATTTATCTGAAAACATATTACCATACTCATGTATGAGGGAAAAAATGTAAACTATAGATTAAGAATATTTGCATATGAGGAATGATATGAAAAATAGATAAAAGGCATCAGAAGTAGTAGTTTCCAAGAATGATGTTACTATTATTTGACAATCTCGTTAGGGGGTTGAATTATGCAGGGCCACCTAAGGGAATTGGCTGTATAGTCAAAAAAATAACATCTTTTAGCTAACAAGTCTGTTATGTAGACTTTTTATGCAAGGCCACCTAAGGGAACATGCTGCATAGTCAGGGAAAAGAACTCTAAAAAAATTGCCTTTCTACTGCTAAAAGCCAGTGAAAGTTTATGGAGATTCAAATTTTCCAAAATATATATTTTGTTGTATGGAAAGAGGTACTTGAATATGGAGAAAATATTTCCAAAAAAGATTATCTAAGAACTGGATGGATATCACTTCTATGAAGGTTTGACCCAAATGTAGGGAAGGAAAATATAAACCATAGACTTGAATACTTTCAGATCATGAAAAGGGATATGGGACAAATATGTTAAGAATGGATATTTTTGGGGATCCCTACATACTATCATTTAAGACCAATAAGTACAAAAGAGGATTTCTTCCCAAGAATGATGTTTCCATTATTTAACAAACACGTTAGGGGGTTGAATTATGCAGGGCCACCTAAGGGAATTGGCTGCATAGTCAAATAATTGTATCTTTTGGCTGACATGTCTGTTATGTAGACAGTTTATGCAAGGCCGCCTAAGGGAACGTGCTGCATACTCAGGTATATGAACTCTCAGAAATTTGACATTTTTGTGACTAAAATTCAAGAAAAGGTCTATGATGATCTGAAAATATTTAAGGATAGGATTATGACACATAAATATTGGTATGGTACAATGTATATAAAGATACCCAGATCAATGCTAATAATAATCATGTTGTGGCTGGGTTATGAATTAAAATGTTGGACTTCAATACGTATCCCATAAGGATGGGAATCAAGCCATATGTAGTTCTTAAACTACAGTTTAACGTCGTGTGGGACAAAATTATTAGATATCTTAGTTTAAGGTCATAGATCATGGACCATTATATAAAATACACAGTGTGCGTTTTCATGGTGACTTTTCAGCCAAGGGACTGAAAGGGGAATTTGGGGTTATGCCCAAAAGGCATGGGGCTGGATTCGAGGGACACTAGAACGATCCTATGTATCCCATAAGGATGGGAATCAAGCCCACGTAGTTCTATAAATACCCTCTATAAAAATTTGGTTCATACATGTGAAGGGTGAAAGGGGACTTTATTACAATGATGGTTTAACCCAAGATAAAAGGATTGGCCATTTCCATGTATGAACATAGTCTTTGAAATGAAACATGATTGAAAAATCAATGTAAATAATGGTTCCCTCTCAGGTGAGGGAATCAAAGAATATTGTAGTTTATTGTCATACAGGAAAAAAATTTTGTATAGTTTAACGTCGTATAACAAGGAAGAAAGTGAACCAATGTAAAGATATTGATTCTAGGGGTGGTTTCACGAATCAACATCTTATGATATGGAGGTGAACTGATGTGAAGAGATTGGATTGGCCTTGAACCTTGGGAGGTTGCCTACGTACCCATCTTGGAAGGCAAGGATCAAAGTCCGCGTAGTTCAATTGAAGAATGAATTAGTGATCAAGTTGTTTTTGGGGACAACGACCTAAAAAATGTTGGGACATACACATAGTTAGCGGCCCAGAGAGGGTGGTATGGTTGATGTTTACTCTAAGATCACATAAGTCATACTCGGTGTGAGAAACAAGAGGTGGCAACAACCTTAACGATACACAGTTTAACGTCATATAGGAGCTATATAGGGACTATTAAGTTTAAAGTCTAAAAGTTAGGACTATTGGTGATGTACAGTTTAATGTCATGTAGCAGGGACAAAGTACAGTTTAATGTCATGTAGGACGAATCAAAGGAATTTCTGTACAGTTTAGCATCATGTAGTTAGGACGATGGAGACAACACAGGTTAATGTCATGTTGGAAAAAAAGAGGACCGTGCAGTTTATTGTCATGAAGTAAGGAAAAAAGAAGACACATTTTAACATTATGTTGGATGAATTAGGGGGACTGTGCAGTTTAATGTCATGCAGTGAGGAAAAATTAGGGACTTTTTCACAGTTTAACATCTTGTTGGACGAAAAAAGGACGATATAGTTTAGTGTCATGTTAGACGAAAGTGAGAATAGTTTAAGGTCATAAGCATGGATCGTTGATGATGATGCAGTTTAAAATCTTGCTAGATGGTGGTTCAGTTTAAGGACATACCAGACCACTTAGATGATGGTGCAGTTTAAGGTCATACCGAACCACTTAGATGGTGGTGCAGTTTAAGGTCATACGGGACCACTTAGATGATGGTGTAGTTTAAGGTCATACCGGACCACATAGATGATGGTGCAGTTTTAGGTCATGCCATACAATGGATAATTTATTTTGTGTTTATACAAAATACTTCTTCAAAAATCTGGCATTGGTTGGAGTAGTGATGAGTTCTCTATCAATTGAGATTAAAGAATAAGCTCCATTGGAGTAGACCATTTGTATTGAGTAAGGTCCTTCCCATTTTGGCTCAAGCTTGGGAGGTTTGTTTACTAGTATCATTGGTGTTCTAAGAACTAATACCAATTCTCCCTGAGTGAATGAATGAAGACAAGATTTTTTGTTAAAATATCATGCTATTTGATTCTGATAGACTTCCAAGTGGTGCAATGTGACCAATCATTTCTCATCTAACCGTTCCAATTCATTCAATCACTTTTGAAATTTTTCATCTGCAGATGACTAATCACAAATGGATACTCTGAGAAAAGGCAATTTACCTTCAATGGGAAAGATGGCTTACGTTCCATATACCAGTGAATTTCGAGTTGACCGCATTGTAGTGCAGGTGGTAGTCTGATAAGCCCATAAAGCATGAAAGAGATTATTAGGCCATGACCTCTTATCTTTATCCACCATCTTTTGCAGTATATTTGAAAGAGTCTTGTTGAAGGCCTCTATCGGACCATTCGATTCTTCATGATACCGTGCTTAATTATTAGATTTGATGTTGTGTTCTTGATACAACTTCTTCACCTCGGATGAATAGAAGTTGGTGCCATTGTCCGTTAATATGGTTTGAGGGACACCAAATCTGGTAATAATGTTAGACTTGATGATGATAACAATGCATTTAGAACTGACTTCCTTGAGAGGTATTACCTCTGTCCATTTGGAAAAGAAATCAGTAGCAGTAAGAATGTACTTAAACTGCTTGGCTGTAGCCAAAGGGTAAGGTCATACCATATCCATTCCCCATGTGGAAAATGGCAATGAGTATTTAGCTGTATGAAGAAAATCTAGAGGTTGATGAATGAAGTTGGCATGTATTTGGCATGAATGACACTTCTTTGTGAAATCAACACAATCTTGTATCATTAAAGGCCAATAGTATCCAAGCCTTCGAATCTGATCAGACAGTCTATGTCCAGACTGGTGGGCACCACAGACTCCTACATGCACTTCATTCGTGACATCCGTTGTCTCTTCACCATCAATGCATCTGAAGAGAACTCCATAAAAACAACATTTGTAGAGAATTTTCTCTAGGTGATTTGGGCTATCATAATGAGTAAAATTGACCACATGTCGCCGGATTTGTCCATTCTCGGCTCTATCAGGTGGAAGTGTTCCATTTTGAAGGTATTCCCTGATAGGTGACATCCATTATGTAGTATGACCATACGGTTTAGGAATGGGACTAATTTCATTAATTTCCTCTGTTCTGATTCGAACATAAGGTGAAATTTCACGACGGTGGGCAATACTTATAGTTTTCTCATCCCAATTTGGATCCGCCAGAGCTATGGATATATTATCTAGTGTATCAGCTTGATCATTTTGTGATCATGGGACATAAGAAAATGTCGGTTCCGAAGGGAATTCCACCATTAACTCTCTGACATAATCATACAAAGGTATTATTTCTTCTTTTCTGATCGCATAATCGCCATTGACTTGTTGGATTACCAGGTCTGAATCACCTTTCCCATTTAAGTGATTCACTTGTGCTTGAAGCGCTAATTCCAAGACTACGATGAGCGCTAGGTATTCTACATAATTATTGGTACCACCTTCCCACAATAAGAAGGAATAAGGTAACACTGGATTTTCTGGAGAAATGAGCACAATTCGTAAGCCAAATTTGTTGGATTTAGGATTTTCCATTTTCCTCCCTGTTGGACTTCTGGAAGCACCATCAAAATACATTTACCATGCTTGAGGACATTCTTGAATAGAGAAGAATTCATCGTCAGGGAGTTCAATATCTGAAGATGTGTCTTCCACTGAAGGGTGTCCAGCCAGGAAATCAGCCAGAGCTTGGCCCTTTATCACCTTTTGAGACACATACAGAATGACGAATTGCTGTAAAATAACTTCCCACCTTGCCAGACGTCCCGTAAGCAATGGATGACTAAGGATGAATTTGAGTGGGTTACTGAGAGATACCAATTAGACCTCGTGATGTTGCAGGTGGTGTCTCATCATCTGAACTACAAAGATTAATTCCAGTCAACACTTCTCAATACTTGAATACCAGGTTTCTGCTTCAAGCATAGTTCGACTGAGATAGTAGAGGTTGTTTTCATTCCCAGCATCATTCTTTTCAGCAAGAAAGGCTCTTAATGATCACTCTAGAGCTGTCACGTAGAGGATAAGTGGTCTTCCTTCAACAGGTGGCATGAGTACCGATGGACTCAAGAGGTATTTCTTGAGAATATCGAATGCCTCTTGACATTCTTCAGTCCACTGATAAGTGACTCCCTTCTTCATCAATTTGGTGAAAGGTAAACTTTTTCCTTCCAAATTGGTGATGAAACGCCGAATATAGG
The DNA here is from genome assembly GCA_963277665.1 of Viscum album. Lineage (NCBI taxonomy): Eukaryota > Viridiplantae > Streptophyta > Magnoliopsida > Santalales > Viscaceae > Viscum > Viscum album. Next base: position 981,448,438 of record OY728140.1, on the reverse strand, counting down.
CTAAGTGTCCTTGAAGTCCTCTTAATTATTTCAAATTTTGATGAGGTGACATGCCAAGGATTGACTTGGTCTTCTCAGGATTGACTTCAATACCACGATGGCATACAAAAAAGCCGAGAAATATTCCTGAGGTTACCCCAAAAGCACATTTTAAGGGGTTCATCTTCAAATAATGTTGTCGAATCTTGTAGAATATGACTTCCAAATCAGCCATGTGATTAGAATGTTGTTTGGATTTAACCACCATATCGTCTAAATAGAATTCACAAACTTCCCTAATAAGGGTTTGAAGATACGATGCATGGCACACTGATATGTTGCACATACATTCTTTAAGACAAAGGGAATTACCCGGTAGCAAAACACACCTTGAGGGGCTCTGAAGGCTATGGATTCCTCGTCATCTGGGGCCATTCAGATCTGATTATATCCGGAATATCCATCCATGAAGGAATGTGCTTCATAGCCAGCTGTTTCATCAATTAAAAGTTCTGTAATCGGAACTGGGATATCATCGTTAGGACAATTCCAATTAAGATCTCTGAAATCGATGAAAACTCTAATTTGTTTGTTCTTCTTCTTTATAGGGACAATATTATCCAACCAATTGGGATACTGAACTTCTCTGATGAAGTTAGCTTTGATAAGCTTATCCACTTCAGCTTCAATTTTAGAAGCATAAGTTGGGTGTGTTCTTCTCGTGGCTTGCTTAAATCCTTGATGTTCTTCTGGTAAACACAAATGATGAGTAGCGACATCAAGATCAAGACCTGGTATTTCAGTATAGTTCCAATAAAATATATCTTTCTTTTTATTTTGAAAAGAAATAAACATCTCTTGCTCTTCAAGAGTCATGGACGCACTTATTAAAGTGGGTTGTGGATCTTCTTTTGTACCTAGATTTATTTCTCTGAGTTCATCCACAGTGGTAGAGATACCCTCTTCAAATGATGGAGGAGCATCTCTGAGATCATCCCCTTCTTCTTCTCCATGTGTTATTTCTTCTATTTCTACTTGAATAGGAGATGATAAAGTAGACTTTTCATGATCAGAAGACATGTCAAATTTTTCACATCTTGATGAAGAACCTTCCATTCCCGACCCAATTGATTATGAAGGGTCTTCATTGGGTAATAAATGGGAGTTGATGGATTGATAATTGTCATCATTGTTCACCTCTGATGTTGATATAACTTATTCTGGACTAATTGGTGAAGTATAGACTTGTTGGATTTCAGCAGATGAAATCAAGATGCCACCAATTGTGCTTTCATTACTGCTTGGCGGGTTACCAATTTCTCCCATGTTGTCTGCCTCAATTGCGGTAATTGACATTATGGATCTTTCCATAATTGTATTTTTATTTGGGTCTATCTTGTCAATTTGAGTGATAGGCAACCCATAATCATTACTCACATGAGTAAATGGATTTACTGGAATCTTCTCCAAACTATATAGAGCATTAAATTTGGTAATCTCCTTTGTTGTGGATTTCTCCCTTCCCTTCATGTGATAGAATTCCGCCTCAATGTATTGAGACTCACATGTCTTGAACAGGGCCTTATCACCATACAATGTCCCAACTTGACCACTGAAACAATATTTGAGACATTGATGGTATGATGAAGGGATAGCCGCATGTTGATGTAGCCAGTGTCTTCCAAGCAAGATGTTAAAAGCTGAGTCTTGATCAACAACAATGAAATATGAATTGGATACAAGATCTCCAAACCATGTTCTGAGTGTAACTTCGCCTAGTGTTTCTTGATCATTTTTATCATATCCTTGTAGCATCATGGTAGAAGGAGATAAATTAGATTCTATGAGGCCCAATCGATGAAGTGTACGAATGGGCATGAGGTTGACTCCTGAACCATTGTCAATGAAATCTCTTAGGACATCTACTCCATTGAAATTGCCAGATAAGTACAAAGGTCTAATATTCCCATGCATAACAACATCATCATCTTCATCAGTAAAAGTTATTGTTGCATGGGATTCTGCAGGATTATTCTCTATGTGATAGACTTCAGCTGCATTAATTTCAGTTTCAAACTCCTGAGAACATGACAATGCCTCGATGAGTGCTTCCTAAAGATATTTTGATAGATTCAAAGCATCAATGATTGATAACTTGGCTAGTAATTGGGCCAAGTGTTTCAATATATCAGACTTTTGATCTAGAGGTTTGCGTTTCCCAACAAAAATATGTGGTTTAGAAGGTACCTTGGAAGCAGATGCTTTGGAAGTTCATGCATCTGGTAATGGGATAGGAGTTAGCAATATTCATGGTTTTGGAAGATTAGACCGATTAGATCCATTTACTTGCTGAGAGGAAGAAGATGGAACCTTCATCCGGTATTCCAAAATTAGTGTTCCAGGACTGAATTTGCTACTGGGAGAAGAACATGCTTGTTCATGTTGAGCTCACTGAAGGGCTCTACTACGAGTTTCTGTTGCGTACACAATTCTAGCAGGCGTAGAATTGGAATAGTGGCTTCTGAAAGATCCACGTCATCCCCTGTATCCTGAGCTTCTGGAACTTCCTCTGATTCCCCTGTTTGATACAAGGAATTCAGGCTCATCGAAATAAAAACTGCGACTGGCATATGGATTTGTTGATTGAATCATATTAACAGAACTGAAGATTAACTCTTCATCTAATAATGAATCTACCTGATTATCCTGTTTAGGCTGTGCCGTTTGGTGGGGCGGTGCCCGTGGCTTTGAAGTAGATGGAATGAAATATTCCAAAGTAAAAGAAAAATTAGTATTTGACACATACTAATCTTCTTCTGATTGTTTTTCTTTCTATGAATCATGCCGTTTAGTTGAGGATTTTCCCTCTGATGAAGAGGGTTTTGGGGAAACATTCATGGAAAAAGACACAATTGGTTTCTTTAATTGTGTTCGCAAAATATCATGAGTTCGGATGACTTTATTTCTGACCATCTAATCATCAAACTTTTGTGCATTTTTTTCATTTGACTTCATGCCATTCGCCTCCTTCCTCTGCAACTATAGTAGTAACACAAGCTACCTGATTTGAAGAACCTTTCAGTTTGACTTGTCCAGAGTCGACAATCATTTACAGTAGGTCATTGAAGAGAAAACACTGCTATATGGGATGCCCCAACATTTGATTAAAGGGGCAATAATTGGGACGATCTTCAACTCCATCCTTGTTTGGACTCTTGGGCTTTGGCAGTTGAACCGTATTATTTTCCAGAGCCGAAATGAAGTAACCATGAACTTTTTCATTTCGGAAAGAGTATGATTTTCTCTTCAAATCCTCAAATTGTTTTTGTCTTTGATCTCTTTGATCATCTAGATGAAACAGCCTTTGTTGCTGGCACTCAGAAGATGGATCCCTTTGAGAAGATGAAGGTTTTGAAGTAAAAACAGGTAAAGGTTCTTGTTTAAGCATATCTATAGTAGTTTATGATTTACCCATTCTCCTTCCTTGAGCTGATGGAATTACACGAGATTTAGCTTTATCCAATACAATGGAATCTTCAATCTGTTGAGAGATTGAAGTAAGGTCTTGAAACCCTCCTGTGTATTTCACATGCATCAACGACGTGCGTAATTTGTCACACAGATTTTCCACACAGATTGGCAATAATTACTCTTGAGTGAGTGCTAAGCATAGGGAATATGTTAATCCCTTCCAGCAAGCATTGAAATATGAGACCCCTTCATTCTATCATTGCTTATAGTTTTTATGATCGAAAACTATTATCTTTGGAAAAATTGTGCTGAACTGAAGAAGGAATTTTTTGTGAAGATCCTCCCATCTGGTAATTGAACGGGATTGTAAGCTTGTATACCAGACAAAGGCTAGTACTTGCAAGGTTTGTATGAAGCATCTGAGTTTTACTGCTTCTTGCTGCTCCGTAGTTCCCATCATAGGATCACAACAAGACACGTAATGCATCAAATACTATTCAGGACTGCTTGATCCATTGAAAATAGGGAATACAGGGTTTCCAAAACTGGATGGAGGAGAGATTGAATCTGACCATTCAGGGTGAACTTTCTTTTCTGGTTGAACCTGCCCATGTTTCCCTTCCATAGTTTCTAACTGAGCTATTAATGATTTAATGGTAGTTATTAAATTTTGAGAAACATCCGGTTTAACTTAAACTTGGGTAGGTACAATGACTGGAGCTTGGACAGATATGGTGGTTGGTGCTGCAACTGATGGTAGCACTGCCAACTGTTGCTGCACATGACACATAGGATTAGACCTGTGAGGGTTTACTGATAGAAGAGGATATTCTTGATCCATCTCATTAGCTGCACCAAATTCCCTCAGCTGACTAACTCCAACACGCTCATGAAGAAGACTACCCTAAAGTAGTTTTGCATTCAACCTCTTTAATTCCTTCATATCTTCCTCCTATTGTGAAAATATTTTCTCTAGTGAGAGCGATTGGCCTTCTCCAGAGAATGATATGTAACCAGATTCTTTCCCCTCCCTTTGTTGGATCCTTTTCGGAGAGGTGGAAGTGGGTTACTCCAAAGATTACCTAGGTTCTGAGTTATCCATTAATTTCATGTACGCACACCTTCTTTATTTGTGTCGGTGCATACATCTTCTTGAGTAGGAACTTCTTCATCTGAGTCCCCTGAGTGAGACTCATCTAGTGGATCAGCAACAATGGAATTGATGACATTGAATGATGCATAACGCATCACATCCCTTCTATCATCATTTCTGTGAAATTGTCTTCTTCCATGTCTTTGATGAGACAATGCCTTTTGTTTATTTTATCCCTCAGGATCTTCTTGATGAACCGTAATCTGGAGGGAATCTCCGGATAATTTGGATCTTCGTTCCTCTGGAGTCTTCCTTCCCAATCGTTAAAAGACCGACTTTCTCTAAGGAGGGGATTGATGATTTGAAAAAGTCCCCAGTCCAATGGACTGGGGCTATTCTTGTTTTTCCCTCTCAACTCCTCGAATCCTATTTGTTGATTCCAGGGTTGGTTTAAAGAGTCCCCAGTTTGGCATGCTGGGGTGGCTCATGACATGCTATGTCTGAGACTTTCTTAAAAGCTCTCCTGATCTTGTGAACCTTAGTCCAAAAATTAGATGGATGCATTAACCTGTATCCAATTTTATCACCTAGTTCAAAAGACCATTGGATGATTTACGACACTTCTGTCAGTTGATGATCTACTTTCTCTATACGAGAGGCTTTTTCAATATTCTCATTTTCTTGATGTAGGAGTAATTCAACAACATGTTCACTGTATGCTTGATTTTGAGAGGAACTAATTGAAGCCTGTTCTTGGGCAAGCTTTTTATTACAAACAAAGCCACTTGATTATGGCCGGGCATGGGAAATAACATTGCATGAGACCATATTGGTGGGCTTTGCTGACTAGAGAGCATCATGAAATGTAGTTCTACATGAACACCCCATCCTCTGACATGAATACTAGATGGGGCGTTGGCAATTAACTAATGCAATCTTCCTAGTGCTCCAAGGCATGAACGTTGAAGGGATCACTACTACTTTTTAGCCTTCGAATATCGAGATACTGATAGAGATGCCAAATCAATCTGGCATTGTAACCCTTCCATTATCTTAAGATGATATTCATATTCATCATAAGATAATACTTTCTTCTTCAACTGAAAAATAGTTATCCATATGTTGAGACGAATATCATGAATTCAATCTTCCATCAACATCTTTGTAATGTCATACTGAGAGTCAGCCAGAGGCAAAAACATGACTGGTACTTCTCCTTTTTCCAGTTGTTTTCTCATGTTCAGCATTTCCTCTTTATCATTCAATGAATATTCTTCTACCTGATTTTACCATAGTTGGTCTTTACTTGTTGCTTCATCGGATTCAACAAGATTGGTAGAGAAATCATTGGTCCAATTAGAAGATGCATGACTTAAGGGTGGTTCGGATAATGACCTACACCCTGGGCTATCTTCTGATTGAGAAATTATTTCACCTACAAGCGATGAAGCAACATACATGACTACTTTCACATTTTCAAGTGCCTCAAGATAAAGGGGCTTTCTCGGCACTACATTGTCCACTGGAGCATTTTCCAGGCACTGTGAATCACTACTGCAGAGAGGACTTTCGTAGAAAAATTCATCATCATGGGGAGGACCACCATGGTGGGTCACAGAAAATGTCAAGATCTCTTTCTCCTTGGTTTTCTGACCACACAGAGGGTTCTTGTGGCTCTTATCTGAAGATGGAAATTCAAGATCAACCAAATTGTCATGATGAAATCCTTTATGAGGAAGTGTCTGTTAAAGACCTTCGGAATTAATGTTCCCACTATTGGGAAATGAGGAAGTATAATCTTGGATTCCAACAGATAATTCAATGAGGGCTTCAAGAACACAAACATCGAGCAAGGCCTTGGTACAGATTGGCTCTTGATCTCCTGAATGTGTTGGGTGGGTATTTTTCTTAAACTCTTTCTTACTCACTTTGGAAACAACTTGTTGATGAAAGTGGCTACTCTGAGAAGGTGTATGTGCTTGATCAGGAAAGATGTTCAGGTTAGGCTGATGATCTCCACTCAAATTAGGTTTAAGTGACTCACTTCGTTGTTCGTATGATATGGGGGAGTGTGAACCACAACCCTCTTGGACTGGAGTAGATGTGTGTGTCTGTTCCGGGGTGATCTGTTGATGTGTCACTCCACTGGTAGGGAGAGAATTTTGTTTCATTCCATGAGATTTCGCTGAAGTTGTTATAATATCCAGGAAAGCGTCTAGAATATTAAAAGGGATTTGCTTCTGCTCTTTCACCATTGATAAAATATGCTTGGTGACATTAGTTGCCGGAATGGGGATATATTTCCATTCCGTACTTGGAGTAGGTGTATTTTCCTGCTCCTGTCCTCCTTTTCCTGTCAGTGAATCTTGACAGTACTCAAGTGTGGCGGCAGAGAGTTGAGTCTGCCTCCTGTTTGTCGTCGCAGCTTTCCGACTGAATTCTCCATGTTCTACCAAGTGATAATGTCAGTAGGCTTGATTAATAATAGTAGGTGTATGTACCTTTTGATTGCACTTCTCTGAATGTGGTTGATGAGCTTCATCATATGTAGTCAGACGAGCCTGCTGGCTAGCTAATGATGTATAAACAGGTGTATGATCCTTCCTATAGTACTCCACCGGAATTTCCTGGCGGGATTGGCGTGATGCTGCTAGATGAGTCTGCTAGACAGCGGAATTAAAATAGGAAGGTGTATGTGCCAGCTCGTTGCTTTCCACCAAGTTAGGTTGGTGGACTTCTTTGGAGATTGAAGAGATGAGAACCTGCTCACTGTTGACTGGATTCCACCTCTGGCGGTTCATCTTGCCTGCTCGGGTTCAAGGAACCTGACTCGAATGCCTAGAGTCGGTACCCTCATCATGTTGAGGGCATACTGCCGCATGAGTCTGGCAGTGATTGTTGATAGGATCCCTCAGGAAGGACTCTTGATTCTTTGAATTAAGGCCCTGAGGGACTTTCTCATTCACCTCCCCAGAATATGGGAGTGAATGGTGATTGCATTCCAGGGATAACAACCCAAAATGGTTGGAGACGGTGGTTAGAAACACCTACTTCTTGATCACTGGTCGTCTTTGTTTGGACGACCGATGTGAGTTGTTCACTTGGAGGGCTTGTCGGGCATCCTCCAGAGTTGGGATGGTACCGTGTTGATGGTACTCCTTAACCAGAGCATTTGATTCCATGTGTTGAAGATGCTGAGTAGGTGATGTCATCCTTAGAGAAGAAGACGATCCAGCAGGAGTAGCAGCAGTGGCATTTGTAGCAGCAGTATTCACAGATGTTAACTTCACAGCAACCATTATGGAAAAGTAGAAGATCTTGGAAAAGAGTGCATGTATGATATAACAGACGTAATCAAGATAAATTCAGCCACTACATCTTTTGTATGAGCACATATGTCAATGATTTTTTTTGTTGGCCCTCTCATTGAGTTCTAAATAGGGGCCTAACAAATAGGTAAAACATCATTTTATCTTGGTTAAGAATTCACATTGGGTTCACCAATTTTTTCTTCCCTCGAAATTCAGGGATGACCTCGTTGATTATGGGTTCAAACATTCTGATCGGTTTCCAATGGGTTTTTCGTAGAACCGGAAACATCCAATGATTCCACATCCATTTGGACCTACTTTCCAAAGGTAGGTGCTCGTTAGTTTGAGGACTGATGAGGATTAAGAATTATCATTAGTCGAGTGGATGGGAGGTCGGACTCATCACACCTTTTTTAGGGTAATTATTGTCTACTCTGGGATTCTCTTTATAGATTTAAGTTATGTTCGTGAATCCTTATTACATTACCAAGTATAAAATGAGCTTTCCTTTAGATCTAACAATCAATGATTAAATATGTAGGAAATTTAGAGAATCTTTTATATGTATTCGAGGTTTGTTCATTGACAGAGAATCATCTATATTTATTAGAGATTCTTGGTCAATGGTATCCTTCGACACATTTATATAGAAGTCTGTAGGTCATTATGATGACCATGCTGGTTTTAAATCCACTCAGTGGGGCACATGAAGTTTATTTTCATTCATAAGGACATGGATTATTTTAGAGTTGGGATCAAACCCGCAAATGGGCTACCTATTTATCCTTTGTTTAGAAAAGTAATCAGAACCCATGTAGTTTGAATAAGGGAGTATGATTCTTATGCATGATTGATGGATCAATGAAAGAATTCATGATTACTTTTACACTCTAAGCTCACGTGAGTCATGCTCGGTGTGAGAAACAAGAAGTATTGGTGAAACCAGACAATTGTGCCACGAAAGATGCAATGATGTGGGGATTATGTGTTTATGACTGCCCAGATAAATGACGATTAGGATTCACATCAGGGAAGAAATCCAGGAACAGGGTCCATAAAGGTATATGTGCTTAATGGAGATTTGAATACTCTAACATGGGGCTTACTCCTGAAAAGGAAGCCCAAATTTGGAGAGGATTTGTGATTGGGTTTTACTTTTGAGAAGGAGGCCCAGCTCAAAGGTAAATTACGACTGGTTAAGAGAAATTAAGATTAGGGATTACTCCTGAGAAGGAGGCCCAGGTTAAGGGAATTATGGTTGGGGCTTATTCTTGAGGAGGATTCCCATATTAAGACTGGGGATTACTCCTAAAACGGAATCCCATGTTAAAAGTGGACTTGGAGCTTACTCTTAAGGAGGATTCCCATGTTTGAGATATTATGACTGGGGCATATTCCTGAAAAGGAGGCCCAGTTTAAAAGAGTTATCTCATCTTAAAGGATGTGGTTGGATGAATGAAATCTCAATCCTTAGTAATATAAAAATGCGTAAATCACTAGGTTTTGAGAGATATTCCACAGAATTCCTTTCAGATAATGAAGTCAAATCAATAAATCATGCCATAAAATGGCTTTGAAGAGTGTTTTGAAAACTGAATCTTGAATATGAGAGGTGGAATGGCATATGAGGGGTGAAATGGGCAGGAAGAGTACCCAAAAAGGCAGGGGTGCACAAGTCATAGCAGGTGCGTCGGTACTGCGTGGGCGCGCAAGTCCTGGTCATGCAGGTATACCTGTGTGACACATGGGTACTTGCACGTTTGTAAACCAGCTTTGTAATAGTTGAGTGATCCTTGACCAATGCCTTTATCATTATCCTAAGGTACTTCCAGAAGAGTGGCGTGCAAGTATTGGTGAGGATGTAGGGTGGCATGAAAGAATGTTCATTCCCCTTAAGGGTAAAACACTTTAGGCGCGCTAGTGTAAGTGAATTCTAACACTTAGACCTTACTCTTCTTGTTCAGATCTTCCATTACAGGTAAAGAATTGCCTTAGAGGTGTCTGGAAGACCTGGAGAAGAGGCTTTGGCGTTCAGATCTCTAAATCTGAATTATGTAAAAATTCCTCCCTGAAATGGGAGGGCCCACAGGGACTATTTATAGACTGAAGAATACCCCGGGTAGTTATCCGTTAGGGCTCGCAAGTCACTTGCACGACCATTAGGCGTCGCGCAAGTAGACTTTCACGACTCTGATGAAACTTGCGCGACACATGTGATTTTGATGCCTTATTCATGCCTTTGTCGATTTTTGATGTTTTCTTCAAAGGATGAATCCATTTGTGCTAAGCCACTTCCCTTTCCATTCGTTTTTTACAATGTTACAAAATAGAGCGTCAACATTAATATCATATATATATCACTCAAAATGATATGTTTATATCCGACCTTATAAGAGAAAATATGTGAGTATATTTATCTTAAAAAATAATTATGTTGTACACATGTACACTATATTAAAAAATTAAATATAATTGTATAACTATAAGTGAGAGGACATTTGTGGTTGTTTTTATAAGTATAAATTATTTTTAATCACTATTTAATGATACTGTAACATTTTTCTATATTGGATATTAATATAAGGGATTTTATCTTAATTCATAATAGATATATAAAACCACTATAAATTATTATTTGGTGGTGGTTATCAAAATATTACAAAAATTATAGGAGAATATTTTAAATTTTTATTTCATTTCCTAAATTATAAGTGACTAAAATAATAACTATATAATAGGAGTGGATTATTACAAAATCATTTCAGTGTTTTTAGCACATATCATCGAGTAAAAAACTACATTTTAATTAATATATTATTTCTTATAAAATATTTTAAACCACATCAATTTAACGGAATAGAAAATACCAAAATTAATTATCTGTTCAACATATTAAATAACATATGAAAACCATAAGTAATTCTATCCCAGATATAATTGAATTTTTTCATTGTCAATAATAGATCATATTAATATAATTATAATTATAAACATTTCATAGAAATAATTTTTAATGAAAAAATATGTTTTATATAAAATACTATAGATATATAATATATAACTGTTTCAAAACTATCACAATGAAATAAGAAATTAAATTTGAGGGGGGGGGGGGGGGTCCATCATTAAAACTACTCTCATGGGTATGATTGGATATCCCAAAATAATTGATAATTTATATTTTCTTATTGGAAACAATATTTTGGTATATATTTTTTTATAATTTGGAATATAAATTAGTTTTTATTGTGCATTGTGTATAAAAATTATATTTGATATAATAATAATAATATAAATATAGTAAAATTAATATAAATTTTTCAATAATGATTGATAATGTTATATCAATTAAATAACATCCCTCAGAACTCACAATATAATATTCTAATATAAAGAATATAAATCACACCCATGTGATATAAATTACTCATCACGGCTGATAACTTATTCTATATTAATGGTATTACACCATTGGTAAGGACTAGACAACTGTTGGTATAACTATTACCAACGGTTGTCCAAACTGTTGGCTGCTGAGGAATGGGGATAGACATATACCAATAGTTATTGAATAACCATTGGTATATGGAATTGGAAATAAAATTATAGCAATGGTTTATAGATACCTTTGGTATAAAGTTTTACCTACGGTTTGATACCATTGTAAGAGTCTTATTTTTAGGTTTACCCAAATATTTTTTAAACCGATAGAATTGACTATTACCAATGATTTGATTTAAACCATTGGAAATGATTTAGTGCACATGTCGATTAAAATGGTTTAAAAACTACTATTATTGAATTTTACCAATGGTTTATAGGAAATAATTTGTATAGAGTGGGTTTTCACATATATAGAAACTATTTTAAAACCATTGGCATAGTCTTCCTAAAATTCCTTAAGCAGGTAGAATCCCACCTCCCCATTGTACGTTTACCTACAAGTATTACACATATATATTGAATAATTTATTAGTTAATTACCTACAATTACTTATGCAATTGGTATACATTGTACATGATTCAGTGGTGCATGTCAGTGTTACACATTACAACTATGATAGGTTGGGTGTAACACCCAAGACTTTTATGAGAAATATTTTGTTTTTATGTTATATAAATCACCAAAGGAATCTTTCACTACACACAATACTTGCTAGCCTTTCTTTACATGCAATCACGACCTTCCTCGATAGCTTGCGTCGTACGCAATACCGAGTTTCACTAAACAATGATATGCTATTAAAATATTTTTAAAACTAAATGTTATTAATAGTAATAACGACCTTTTAAAATTTTGTAAATTTTATTTTTCGAAATGGAATTCATTTTTGGATTCGGAATATCGAAATTACTTTGGGTGGAATTTTGGTACTTTTCGGATAACTTTCATATTCTGATGAATAGTGAAAATTACTAAATTATATTTAAAAACAAATTTTTTAATCGAAATAATTAATAGTGATAAATTATTAATTTGAGTGGTTTTGATGTATATTTAGAATATATTTTTTCCATTTAATACAATTTTGGTCAATGAATGTAATTTCACATTTAAACCAAACATAAACAAGTGTCAATCTTTTGATAGTTATTATCTCTTAAAAACACGCTATTTGTTTTGACGATGAGAATTAATTTTTAAATAAATTAATGCAACTGCTGTGTTTTGAATTTGGTAAAATAGACATCATTTTTGAATTCATAATATCAAATATATCTTAGGCCTAATTTTTGGTATTTTTCTGGAAACTTTCATTTTTTTGATGAATAGCGAAACCACTAAGTGGTAGTAAAAAAACAGATTTTTTCATAAAACATAATTTTACCGCTTCTATGAGTGTAATTTCGAAAATCCGAGAGACACGGTTAATATCAAGGACTAAAATGTGGTTCAATGAGATTAAAATAATTTTTGGTGAATAGTAACTTTTTACTTTTTTTACCATGGTTAAAAGTAAATAGGGTAATTAAGGGTAAAATTGATATTATTATTACCCTAAAACATCTCCTAATTCTATTGGATAAGTGTAATTCAACCAAAAAAAACTTAGGAATAAAATATGACCATTTAGTCCCACATGGATTAGATTAGGACATTTATTATCAATTTATTTAAAGAAGGGTTAAAATAGTTAAAATCAAAGACTAATAACTAAAGCATTTTTAAAATATGGTTATACATAAGACAAATTCTAATATAAATATTCATTAGAAATCTAAAAATATTTCCTACATAATGGTATTTTACTTGTAATTTTTAGACATTAAATAATTTAATTTATTTATGACACAAATATGATGCAGTAATTATCTTATTAATGAAATATTGACATAATTGATGTTATAAATACCCAAATAAATGTAATTTGAGACTTTTTATGAATTAAACTAATTTTATATGTTACTATGACATGTTTTTATTGATTTAATTAACATTGTTCGAACAAATCATTATGTTATGATTTTCACAACAATCAATTACTAAATAGTGTCAAAATTGGCATACAATAGTTTTTAAAACAAATATTATATTATTAATTGTTAGTTTATTTCTAAAAATCTATGGTTCGTCCAAATTACTTAGATAAGGTTATATGTGTTAATAATAAACATCTAGGGATTCGTTTGGCTTGTTATAGTATGTTTATTAACCTTATAGTGTAAGAACACAAAAAGACATGGTAAAAGTAAAATTATAAAACTTAAAGTTAAATATAAATTATAAGGTTAAAATAGGAACCTAAATTTGTCTAAATTATATTGGATGAGAGGATTGCGACCCATCCTCACCTTAGCTTTGAAATAAATCAATTTAGAGCTATTTAAAACCGAATTTGTCTTTATAATAAAATATTTTTTTAGTTTTTCCAAAGGAGCCCCTCTCCTCCCTTATAAAAGGGATCATCCTCCCCCTCTTCCTCACACCACATTGAGCCTTCAGGATCGGCCCACCCATGCCAATTTCTCCTCTCCACTTCCCTAGAGACATCATAGAGGTCCTGGTCTTCTTCAAAGACCAATTTTAGTGCCTAAACAGATGTCTCAAAGAAGCGCTTCAAAGAAGAGGTAATGTCCGTTACCGATTCATTAAACATCATTTCTTCTTCCACTTCTTCTTCTTTAGTTGTTTCATTATGAAGTAATAACATCATAATCACTCATATACTGATATGTTATTATAAGTATGAAACAACCCTATTTCACCATCTACCCATCCTACGGAAAACGAAATCACCGCACGTGCATACGTACGGAATACCGTCTCCACGCCGTGGTGTAAACTATTTTCCACCACCACCTTACTTGGATGGATATAATTGTGTAAATAATGACTATTTATGATTATTGTAAAGTTATATTGATTTTTAAATAGTATACATACACTCCAATACAATTCCACGATCATGGGAACGATATCATCGCTCGTTCGTACGTACGAAATAACCTCTCCACGATGTGATGCGACTCGTTCTACATGATCTTCATTGCATAATGATTATATACATGAATTGAATGAATGAATATGATATATATTACACCAATAAAATTCTGGGAATGAGGTATATATAACCTGAACAGAAAAATAAGAATTTATTCGACAAAACATGCATAAGAACAAAAAGTAATAAACACCCGAATAACAAGTAGTAATGAAATATTACTAATAAAAAGCTAAGAATATGACCATATATTATATCAGAAAAATACGTATTATTTTGGAATAAGTCAATAACATTATTTAAATCATTATACAGGAGGTTTGGACACTTACGAAGCAAATCAGACCTAAGGTAAGGGAAAATATCACAATCTCATTTTTATCTGAGATTGTTTATACTTTGGTATTTACTAGGGTGTATTTTATCATCCACATCCATATTCCTTCAATATGTAATATTTATATCCTTCTATAACAGTTCATATCTAATTTTTCCCTTTGGTGAGTTTTTAGTAAAAGATATGAAAAGAATCTTTTGTCATTTTTCGTACGAGGTACTTTTTGACTTTTCAGACAAAAGTACGAGAAGAATGTTTTTTTAACTTATACAGAATGAATGGATTTTTAAAACATTATTTCCAAGAAGATTCCTTTAAAATTTTTCATGTTTATTTTTAGTCAACTTCTTTTAGTTTAAAATTTTATGACATGTTAAGAAATGAAAATGTTTTTTAAGTAGAAAGGATATTTTCCACAAGAATGGAGTTCAAGAGTTTTATCAAAATTATTTTACATATAAGATAATATAGGGTTCTGTTTTTGTCCCTATTATTACATGGATTTGATTATGTTGTGATGGAAATATTTTTATGAATTCCTTTATCTTATATGAATTGTTTTATGATGTCACGATGTTTAAGATTCCCATTTTTTTACATGGGTTATGCAATGATGTTTGATTTATGATTATGTAGCACACATAGGAATGGTATCATTATGAGATGGGTGGGACCTATATCTACCTCCAATGCATTGGGTAAAGATTTTCTATCTCATGAGATAAACATGGCTGGAACGGCAGGTTAAACCGGTCCATTGAAACCGGACTAAAACGAGGAGTGAACTCCGTTTAGAAATGGACTTTGTCCACTAAGATAGTCTTGGAAATGAGTCTTGACTAATAAGAAATGATTCTCTATGATTATGTGTGTATGCCACAGAGTTTCATGTTTTATGTTATGATTATTTGAATTACATTTCACTACTATGATTTATCCCATGTTATGAAATTATGATCTCTTTTGCAGGTTAAGATTTCCAAAAGATATGTTCTTATGTATATGATGTGATTGATATTTCTTTTTTTACCCTTACTGAGCATTTGAGCTCACCCTTTTGTATGTTTTATTTCCCCAGGTCAGGAAGAAGGTTATTAAGTAGGATATGCCAAATAGGGACTCTAGATATGATGAAATAAATGGGAGGAAAAGCAGATGCTTTATGAACCAGTTGTTTATGTTTCCCAGTTTCTAAA
Organism: Viscum album; assembly: GCA_963277665.1. Lineage (NCBI taxonomy): Eukaryota > Viridiplantae > Streptophyta > Magnoliopsida > Santalales > Viscaceae > Viscum > Viscum album. The sequence continues at coordinate 981,432,608 of OY728140.1, read as the reverse complement.
GTCTCTATACCTATACGGTCCTTTCCTGGTTTTGTTATATGTTGAAATAAGTGTGCTTCACTTCTAAATTAATAACAATTTATGTAAAGTATGGGTCATTATAGTTGGTATCAGAGGAAAGGTATAGTCAACCTTTAGAAACTAAGATGTGAAAGCCTTAGTAAGAACCCTAAGGATAAGTATAATCATAGAACACAATCTTAGTGTTTTATAAATGGCCTTGAATAACCTAGGATAAGACCTGAGGTGTGAAATTGTATCCTTGATTATGTGGTTTTCCTGTTATAAGTAGTGTTGCTCACACTATTCTTCATGGTTTTAGTCAATTCTTGGAACCCGAAAGAACGGTGTTAATGCGGAATGCGACATGCAATGAAATGATTGTCCCCATGAGCAACCAAACGTTATGGGAGATGGAATGCAAAATCTTGTAACCATGCACACACAAATTTCTCAAGCTATGAATCATTCAGGACATCCAAACGAGCAAAGGAAGGAGAAACATTCTGTTGAATCCTTCATGAGGCAGCATCCAACTTTATTCAGCGGGTCTTCTGATCCATTAGTTGCTGAATAATGGATTAGTACTACTGAAAAGATATTTTCAGTTCTTCAATGTTATGAACATGATAATTTCATCCAAGAAGTGTATCGTTTGGAAGGAGATGCTGATCAATGGTGGAAGCTTATTAAGAATACAAGTCAAAGATATGAAATTGAGTCCATGGAATGGGACGAGTTCAAGAACATATTTTTCAATATGTACTTCTCTCGTATTCTCCGAAAAAAGATGGTGAAAGAGTTTATTGGACTGATGCAAAACGATGATGAATCTGTTGGTACCTATGAATAAAATTTTAAAAGACTTGCAAGGTACGCTTCTGGTATTATTATCCAACCTGAGAGTAAGATCAATCGATTCTTTAGTGGCTTAAAACCAAGTCTTCGAAGGGCGTTAGCCATAAGGGACTTCAATAGCTACGAGGAAATCGTTCTATGTGCTCTCAAAGTTGAGATGGAGATTGGAGTAACCCATCAGTCATATGGGTTTGATAAGAAGAGGAAAATGGAATTCAAAGGAAAATCTAAAGAGAACACTGAAAAGAAGATGAGATTTCCCTTATGCTCAAAGTGTGGAATGAAACATGGAGGGAGTTGTCTTAAATGGACAAGTAAATGTATCAAATGTGGAAAGGAAGGTAATCAGGCATTTGAATACCGTAATGATGGGAAGAATATGTCTAATGATGCAAACAAAGGAAGGGATACACAAAATGAACCTACTACACTTCAATGATTCAAGTGCAAGGAGATGAGACATTATGCCAATCAATGCCCAAATCCAAGGGTTGATGATGATGGTCGACGTCAAAAAACTCTTAAGGCTAAAGACAAAGGAAAGTCACATGTAATTTCTATCAGCGATGTGGAGTACGATAACGATGTGGTGAAAGGTACACTTACCATCCACTCTAAAGTAGCAAATGCATTATTTGATTCTGGATTGACCCACTCTTATATTTCTAAAGAATTTTCTAAGAGTATCACCGTATTACCTCAACAATTAGATGTTAAGTTAGCTGTAACAACCCCTAATGGCACAGCAGTCGCATCAAAAGTTTATAATTCTTCCCTGATTTATGTTTTTGGGAAAGTGCTTCCTACAAATCTTGTGATCCTTCCTATAGTGGAATTTAATGTGATTCATGGCATGTATTGGCATTCTTTATATGGAGCTCATATCAATTTCCAAAGAAGGGAAGTCACATTTCATATTCCAGATAAATCTATGATCATCTATCGATGCAAGGATGAACATAACCTTCCAGTGGAAATTTCTTCCATCTTATGGGTCTTAATTCCACTAAATGAGGGTTATTTATCTCAAATGGATGGAGAAAAATTCACGATTAAGAATATTCCCATTGTATGGGAGTTTGATGATATCTTTCCAAAATAATTGTCGAGTCTTCCACCAAATCGTGAAGTTGAGTTTTCAATAGAACTCGTACCGGGTGCTTTGCCTATTTCAAATACACCTTATAGAATTGCCCCAATTGAGTTGCAGGAATTGAAGAAGAAACTACAAGATAATCTTGATAAGGGATTCATTCGCCCTAGTGCATCACCTTGGGGAGCACCTGTTTTGTTTGTTAAGAAGAAATATGGATCAATGAGACTCTGTATTGATTATCGAGAACTTAACAAGATCACCATCAAGAACAAATATCCTCTCCCACACATTGATGAATTATTTGACTAACTACGCGGAGCTCAATACTTTTCTAAGATTGATCTTCGTTCAGGGTATCATTAATTAAGGGTAAAAAGGTAGGATATACCAAAGAAGACTTTCCGTACAAGGTATGGACACTATGAATTTATACTGATGCAATTTGGTCTTACTAATGCCCCTGCTATCTTCATGGATATGATGAATAGAGTCTTTAGAGACTATCTTGATCAGTTTTTCATAGTCTTTATAGATGATATTCTTGTATATTCAAAGAGAAAGTAAGAACACGAAGATCACTTGAGAATTATATTGAAGACCTTAATAAAAGAGAAGCTTTATGCCAAATTTACCAAGTGTAAATTTTGGCTTCAAAAAGTTTCATTTTTGGGTCACATAATCTCAAAAGAGGGGATATCTGTGGATCCAGCAAAAACAAAGGTTATCGAAAGATTGTCGAGACCAACAATAGTAACTGAGATCTGAAGTTTTCTTGGTTTGGCTGGATATTATAGACGTTTTGTGAAAGATTTTTCACTATTATATAATCCCATCACCAGGTTGACTCGGAAAGGAGTTAAGTTTGTTTGGATGGAGGAATGTGAAGAGAATTTCAAGGAGTTGAAAAGAAGGTTATCCAGTGCACCTGTGCTCACACTTCCTTGTAGTGGAGAAAGGTTTTTGATCTACAGTGATGCATCCAAGAAGGGATTGGGGTGTGTTCTTATGAAAAATGATACGGTGATAGCTTATTCCTCACGACAGTTCAAAATACATGAGAAAAATCATCCAACTCATGATTTGGAGTTACCTATGGTAATAATTTCATTAAATATTTGGAGGCATTATCTTTATAGAGAAAGGTGTGTCATTTATAATGATCATAAAAGGTTAAATTATATTTTCACACAAAAGGAGATGAATATGCGCCAAAGAAGATGGTTGGAGCTGATTAAGGATTGCGACTGCTCAATCCATTACCACCCTGGGAAAGCAAACAAGGTGGCATATTCATTAAGTCGACAAGACCATGCAAGTTTATCCATGATGAGGATCACAAAAGATCAAATATTTATGGATTTACAAAGGATGGATCTTGGAATTATAATGGAAGGGGAAAAATCTTATGTTTCTCAAATTAATGTTAAACCATCTATATATGTGAAGATTAAAGAGGCACTGAAAGAAGATGTAGTGTTACAAAAGAAGGTGAGAAATGTACTTGAATTCAACCTTGATTGTGATGGGATAATAAAGTTCAGGAATATGGTTTATGTTCCTCTAATCCCAGAATTAAAGAAGGAGCTGATGGATGAGGCTCATAGTTCTTCATTATCTATTCATCCTAGAAGCACGAAGATGTATAGGGATCTGAAAGAGTACTTCCGGTGGGATGGCATGAAAAGAGATGTTGCTGAATATGTCTCTCGATTCTTGGTTTGTCAGCAAGTTAAAGCTGAGAGACAGAAGTCTAAGGGGATGATACATCCATTACCCATACCAGAATGGAAATGGGAAAACATCACAATGGACTTTGTCTCAGGACTTACTAAAACATCCAAAGGAAATAATGCTATCTAGGACATATTTGATCGTCTTACATAGTCTGCACACTTCATCGCTATTAGAGAGGATTTATCTCTGGATCAGCTTTCCAGGATATATGTAAAGGAAGCTGTAAGATTTCATGGAGTACCACTTTCTATTATATCTGATCGGGATCTGAGGTTTACCTAAAAGTTCTGGCGAAGTCCTCAGCAGACTCTGGATACAGAGTTGAGTTTCAGCACTGCTTATCATCCTCAAATAGACGGTCAGTCTGAGAGAACAATTCAAACTCGAGAAGATATGTTGAGAGCTTGCTCTATGGATTTCAAAGGTGGTTGGGATCAACACCTACCGTTGGTGGAATTTTCTTATAATAATAGCTTTTACTCTACTATTCAGATGGCTCCTTAGGAATCGCTCTATGGAAAGAAATGTAGGACTCTAACTTGCTGGGATGAAGTTGGGGAAAGAAAGCTATTAGGACATGATATTGTTGATGAGATGGAAGAAAAGGTCTGATCCATTCAACAAAACATAAGTGCAGCTCAGAGTTGACAGAAAAGTTATGCCGACAACCGAAGTAAAGACCTAGAGTTTGAAGTGGGAGATAAAGTGTTCTTATGAATATCTCCCTAGAAGAGGGTCATGAGATTTGGAAAGAAGGGGAAGTTGAGCCATAGATATATCGGTCCTTTCGAAATACTGGATTGTGTTGGAAAGGTAGCTTACCTATTGACGCTTCCACCGAATCTCTCTCAAGTTCGCGATGTGTTCCATGTATCTCTCCTGAGAAAGTACATACCTGATCCTTCACATGTACTCAGCTCATAAGTTGTACCGCTGGAGAAAGATCTTTCTTATGAAGAACAGCCGATAGAGATTCTGGATCGTAGTGAAAAAGTCCTACGAAACAAGACCACTCGCTTGGTGAAAGTTTTATGGAGGAACCACCAATTAGAAGAATCTACATGGGAGCTTGAGGATATGATGAGGGAGAGTTATCCTCAACTGTTTGTTACAATGTGACAAATTTCGAGTGCGAAATTAATTTTATGGGGGGTAGAATGTAACACCCGAGAATTTTATGAGAAATATTTTGTTTTTATGTTATATAAATCATCAAAGGAATCATTCACTACATAAAACACTTTCTTGGCTTTCTTTACACGCAATCGCTACCTTCCTCGATAGCTTGTGGCGTACGCAATACCAAGTTTTACTAAACAACGATATGCTATTAAAATATTATTAAAACTATCCGTTATGAATAGTAATAACCACCTTTTGAAATTTTTTAAATTCTATTTTTTAAAATGGACTTCATTTTTGGATTCCGAATATTGAAATTATCTTTGGGTGAAATTTTGGTACTTTTCGGATAACTTTCATATTCTGATGAATAGTGAAAATTACTAAATTTTAATTAAAAACAACTTTTTTAATCGAAATAATTAATATTGATAAATTAATCGTTTTAGTGGTTTTAAAGTATATTTAGAATATATTTTTACCATTTAATACAATTTTGTTCATTGAATGTAATTTCACATTTAAACCAAACATAAAAAAGTGTCAATCTTTTGATAGTTAGTATCTCTTAAAAAACACTTTGTTCTGATGACAAGAATTAATTTTTAAATAAATTAATGCAACTGATGTGTTTTTAATTTGGAAAAATAGACATCATTTTTGAATTCATAATATCAAATATAGCTTAGGCCTAATTTTTGGTATTTTTCTGGAAACTTTCATTTTTTTATGAATAGTGAAACCACTAAGTGGTAGTTAAAAAAACAGAATTTTTCATAAAACATTATTTTTCCACTTTTGTGAGTGGAATTTCGAAAATCTGAGAGACAAGGTTAATATCAAGGACTAAAATGTGGTTCAATGAGATGTAAATAATTTTTGGTGAATAGTAACTTTTTACTTTTTTACCACGGTTAAAAGTAAATAGGGTAATTAAGGGTAAAAGTGATATTATTATTACCCTAACACATGTACTAATTCTATTGGATAATTGTAATTCCATAAAAAACAACCTTAGGAATAAAATATGACAATTTAGGCCCACATGGATTATATTTGGACATTTATTATCAATTTATTTAATGAAGGGTTAAAATAGTTAAAATCGACGTTTAATAACTAAAGCATTTTTAATAGTGGGTTATACATAAGATAAATTCGACTATAAAAATTATTTAGAAAGATAAAAAGATTTCCTACATAATGGTAGTTTATTTGAAATTTTTAGACATTAAATAATTTAATTTATTTATGACACAATGATGATGTAGTAATTATGTTATTAATGAAATATTGACATAATTGATGTTATAAATACCCAAATAAATTTAATTTGAGCCTTTTAATTAATTCCACTAATTTTATAGGTTAATATGACATGTTAGTATTGATTTAAGTAAATTTGTTCGAACTAATCATTCTATTGGGATTTTCACAAAAATAAATTACTAAATAGTGTCAAAATTGACATAAAATAGTTTTTAAAACAAATAATATATTAGTAATTGTTAGTTTATTCCTAAAACTCTAAGGATCGGCCAAATGACTTATATAAGGTTATATGTATTAATAATAAACAACTTGGGGTTCTTTTGTCTTGTTATAGTAAGTTTATTAACCTTATAGTGTATGAACACAAAAAGACACGGTAAAAGTAAAATTATCTCACTTAATGTTAAATATAAATTATAAGGATAAAATAGGAACCTAAATTTGTCTAAATTCTATTAGATGAGAGGATTTAGACCCATCCAAACGTTATCTTATAAATAAATCAATTTGGAGCTATTTAAAAAATAATTTTGCTTTATAATAAAATAATATTTTTAGTTTTTTTCAAAGGAGACCCTCTCCTCCCTTATAAAAGGGCACCTCCTCCACCTCTTCCTCACACCTCATTGAACCTTAATTCTTAGGCAACCCCTGCCAATTTCTCCTCTCCAAGTTTCTAGAGACATCCTAGAGGTCCTGGTCTTCTTCTAAGACCAATTCTAGTGCCCTAAAAGGAGGTCTCAAAGAAGCTCTTCAAAGAAGAGGTAATGTCCGTTACCGATTCTTTCAAATTTATTTCTTCTTCCACTTATTATTCATTAGTTGTATCATTATGAATTAATAACATCAGTATCACTCATATACTGATATTTTATTATAAGTATTAAACAACCCTATTTCACCATCTATCCATCCTATAGGAAATGAAATCACCGCGCGTGCGTACGTACGGAATACCGTCTCCACTCCGTGGTGTAAACTATTTTCCACCACCACATTACTTGGATGGGTATAATGGTGTAAATAATTACTATATATTATTATTGTAAAGTGATATTGATTTTAAAATAGTATACATACACTCCAATACAATTCCATGATCATGGGAACGATATCATCGCTCGTGCGTACGTACGGAATATCGTCCCCACGAGGTGATGTGACTCGTTCTACATGATCTTCATTGCATAATGTTTATATAAATGAATTTAATGAATTAATATGATATATATTACCCTAATACCATTATGGAAATGAGGTATCTATAACCTAAAATGAAAAATAAGAATTTATTCGACAAAACATGCATAAGAACAAAAAGTAAAAAACACCCGAATAACAAGTATTAATGAAAAATTTCTAATAAGAAGCTAAAAATATGACCATATATTATATAATAAAAATAAATATGCTTCTGGAATAAGTCAATAACATTATTTAAAAGATTATAGAAGAGGATCAGACACTTACGAAGCAAATCTGACCTAAGGTAAGGGAAAATATCAGAATCTCATTTTTATCCGAGATTGTTTATACTTTGGTATTTTTTGGGGTGTATTTTATCATACACATCCATTTTTCCTCAATATGTAATATTTATATCCTTCAAAAATAGTTTATATCCAATTTTACCCTTCAGTGAGTTTTTAGTAAAAGATATGAAAGGAATCTTTTGTCGTTTTTCGTACGAGGTACTTTTTGACTTTTCCGACAATAGTACGAGAAGAATGTTTTTTAACTTATACGGCATGAATGGATTTTTAAAACATTATTTCCAAGAACCTTCCTTTACAAGTTTTCATGTTTATTTTTAATCAACTTCTTATAGTTTAAAATTGTATGAAATGTTATGAAATGAAAATGTTTTTGAAGTCGAAAGGATATTTTCCTCAAGAATGGAGTTCAAGAGTTTTATCAAAATTATTTTCCATATAAGATAATATAGGGTTCTGTTTATATCCCTATTATTACATGGATTTGATTTTGTTGTGATGGAAATATTTTTATGAATTCCATTATCTTATATTAATTGTTTTATGATGTCACGATGTTTATGATTCCCATTTTTATTACATGGGTTATGCAATGATGTATGATTTATGATTTTTTGGCACACATAAGAATGGTATCATTATGAGATGGGTGGGACCTATATCTCCCTCCAATGCATTGGTTAAAGATTTTATATCTAATGAGATAGACATGGCTGGAATGGAAGGTTAAACCGGTTCATTGAAACATTACTGAAATGAGGAGTGAACTCGGTTCAGAAATGAACTGTGTCCACTAAGATAGTTTTGGCAATGAGTCTTGACTAATATGAAATGATTTTCTATGATTATGTGTGTATGCCAAAAAATTTCATGTTTTAAGTTCTGATTATTGGTATTACATTCCACTACTATGATTTATCCCATGTTATGAAATTATGATCTCTTTTGAAGGTTAATATTTCAAAAAGTTATGTTCTTATGTATATGATGTAATTGATATTTCTTTTGTTTACCCTTATTGAGCATTTGAGCTCACCCTTTTGTATGTATTATTTCCCCAGGTCAGGAAGAAGGTTATTAAGTAGGATATTCCAAAAAGGGACTCTAGATATGATGAAATAAATGGGAGGCAAAGTAGATGCTTTATGAACCAGTTGTTTATGTTTCCCAGCTTCTAAAGACTCTATACCTATATGGTCCTTTGCTGGTTTTTTTATATGTTGTAATAAGTGTGCTTAAATAATGAAGTAATAACAATGTATTTAAAGTATGGGTCATTATATTGGGGGATTTTATCAATGTCTTGTTCCTATGAAAAAACAATTTATGGAATTTGGAACGTGTAAAATACATTAGGATGGGAGTAGGATTTATGCTAGTTTAATAAATTTCGAATCATACTAGATTCATATGTTATAAATTTGATATCGATTGTGAAACATAGAAATGGGTAAGTTGATGAGGATGATCGTAGATTGATCTGCGTTAGTAGATGAATATTTTTGTATTCATACCTTATAATAAGTTTTATGGGATTCATATCATAGGATAAATCATGCATGTACCTAGAATACTGATCATCATATGTTAAAAAATATTTGAGTATGACCCTAATGTCAGATAAATGGTGATGAATGTGTAGACCGACATGAATAGATAACCCATCAAGTGAGTTATTAGATTTTTGATTATGGGGTTGGACGTGTAAATTATCGGTCATATCTAATTAATTGAAAATACTAAATTTTATTATTCATCTCTGGTAATTGGACATGGTCTGTGTTCTAGGGTGACTGCTAAGGTATATAATTTAATAAATGAATCATGTACGGATCAATATATTGATATAAATGTCCAAAAAATTAATATAAAGTAGGTTCAGTAAAATAGGTAATTTATAGATGTTAAAATTAATCATGAAAACCCCTATATAAGGAAATCATGTTTTAGGTTTTTTAATATGGAATTGTTGATCGTAGGCCTGGGTGATTTTAGATGAATTCAGTGTGATTGAAGATTGAATAATACTTTTTACATGTAATTAGATATGGGATCAAATAATTCACTTAAAAAATAACTTTTTCCAAAATGGAGGATTTATAATTTGGATTGAATCACGAATTTTCAATAAAAAATTATTTTAATGGTATTTATTTTGCTGATAGACCAATTATACATCATTTAAAATCATGATAAAATGATGATATTGTATTTTAGTAGATGATATAGAGGTTGATATATTATTATACACTCATATCATGTATTAGATATTGTATGGTTAATATTTTTATACTAATCACATTGTTATAGGTTATTATAACTAATGAAACATTATATTTTTTGGAGTTTTAACCATAGTGTGTTTGAATTTCAGATTCTAATGTAATACATAATTATTTTACATGAAATGAGAATTTTTTTCATGATCATGGGTTCAATATATGTTTTACAAATTTGAACATGGTTTTTAGTAGGGTGGTGTTTCATCCAAGTGTAACAGACAACACAGAGTACCTAGAGTTAATATACCTGGTACCTAGTGAGGCCTAGATAGTCTTAAATTTCCTTCATCTTACATTTGGAATATAATGGTGTGGTATCATTTAATTGATATTTTAGACCATTTGGTGACCTTTCATGGATGGTCATTAGGTACTTAGTGGAATTATACATGGTACCAAATGTGATTTGATAATGTTTTTATAAAGACGATCATGGAAAATTTTCCATATTTATCCCACCATAAATTTTATGATGTTATGGGACAATGTGAAAGTCTATTTGGATAGCTCCTCAAATCCCACTTTATCTATTAAATAATCTATTTTTATGGGTAATTTTGGTAGTGTGTGTATGGAATATTTAGGATTTATTCCTCCTCACCTCCCTGAATGTCACTCTTCCCCAACTTGTCTTTGATTCGGTTGTTGTGGGTTTAGTAACTATATGAACATTCCACCACAACATAGTATAATCTATAATAATGATAGGGATTTTTTGGTGATTGATAGTGGAAGAATAATGATGATGAATACACAAGTTTTATTTATTATTTAGATTGAGTGTATACCTCAGGTGACATATAGTGGGTTTATAGTGATGATATCATTACTCTATGGGTAGATTCAATGGATTTTATAAGGTAGATTATAAACATATGTTTCTACTTTGAAGATAATGGTATATGGGATAAGGGCATAGTGGTGATTAAAGATCCTGGTCTGACCTTCAATACCGTGAAAATATTTTACCAAGAATATAATGGATTATCTTGGTGGAAGGGATTCCTTGATTATAATGTAAAACATTAATTTAATGAAATCTATGGGTCACAGAATCTAACCAAAAGGGGTTATAATTATTTTTAGGTGGTTTCATTTATATTTAAATCTATTGATACAATCATGGTTGTAGTATTTTTTGATTCCACCTACATGATGGTGACATATAAAAAATATAATTGATGAATAAGGTCTTAGGATGACAATATAGATTCAAGTGGGATGGTTTTCCCTGAGGAAAATGTGATAATTAATAGGATTAACATTTATTAATGATAAATCATTGGTTGGGTTTTGTAGAGATTCCTATAGTGGTTTGTTGAGCTAATGGGTTAATATTTATATAGAAACAATTATGGTATAAATGACTTTATCTACATACTTGATATATTTGTTTACATGAAATTCCTATGTACTGTAAATTCTAACATGAATCTTTTAAATTATAGATTTCATTGATATTCCCTCATAACCTATCTATATGACTTCTAGATGACCTCAAAAAAACCTTCTAGGAACATGAAACATTATACCATGATGTATCTATAAAAACTAGATCAAGAAGATTCACAATTTTTCAGAAAATCAAAATATTATTATTATCAATTATAACAACACAAACTATCATGTACAATATGATATGTTAATGAGAATAGAAAAAAAATAGTTTCCCACCATTTACTGGATAAAAATAAATTGAATTTGATAATGATGTCTATGAATTGTTATAATGAATATGAATAAGATCAAGTTCTTTGGCCAAGTTTTTAGTGTATATAAAAATAGAATTGTGAAATATCTCTTATACAATTTAAAAAGAGAATCTATCGAATTAATTCATCTATGTCATGTTATTTTTTATTATTTATAGATAATGAAATAAATATAATGTCACCTTCCTAATCACACACATATTCAGTCACTTAAAATCATAAAACATCAAATCTCTATAATATCAGTAAAAAATGAAAGATATCAATCTTTTTATAATCACCATCGCTATTATCACTGTCATTATCAGTCTCATCCTCATCCTCATCCATATCACCAACATCATCCCCACCCTCAGCCTCTTTCTCATCTCTATTCTCATCCTCAAACTCCTCTTCACCCTCATCCACTCCCTCCTCCTCACACTTGTCCACTGCATCGACATCCTCCTCACCCTAGTCCTCGAAATCATCCCCACCCTCAGCCTCTTCCTCATATTAACCAACACTATTTCCAATTTCGCAGACCACATCATCGTATAAACCAATGTAGCTAATTAATGGTTCACTATATAATAAACACACTGACAATATATATTCATCACAAGTGACACTACTCTATGGTGGAATTGATGGACATAAAACATTCTTCAATTTAAAAAATAATGTGTTTTCCATTTCAAATTGTTCTTCCACCAATGTGACCCTTTTTTCATCATTTTCTACACAAGAATTAAACTTTTACAACTCAGTGGATGAACCACTAGTACCTAAAAAAGTCTAATTAATCACTATGAATATACTCTTCCCTGGACAGTAGCACACTCTTCTAGTGTTCTCATCTCCCAACACCTAATGTAGGTTATCATTTCGCCCAAAACTGTCAGCTTCATTGGAATCATGTTCATCCAAAGAAACATGTTAGAAATTGAAATATATTATCATTTTATAAAATATATATTAAAATTTGAAGCCATTAACATAAAAGATACAATCTTTTGCTGTGTTTCTCCATTAACAACACTTCTTTCTTTTTTCATTCTACTCAAGAAAAATAGTTTTTAACAAGGCACGCCTCCTTCAAAATTCATTACCTACCTTTCTAATTACTTTGAATATTGGAAACCATAATTGAAAATAAGTCACTAATAATTAATTTTATACATAAATTTATATCAAAACAGTAGAAATCAAATAAATTATGGAGGAATCAAAAGAAAGTGCTTGTCTAAAAAACTTATAAACAACTATCATACATACTTCATCTCATGGTCTAACATTGTAGTATTCCCAAAGGTGTGAAGGTATTTTTTTCATCGTTGTTTTATTTATTTATTGAGGATGATTTCAAAATAAAATTCAATAATAAAAAATATAGTTTCTAATAAAAATCATGAAATTTTTTATTTAAAATCATCAAATGTGATTAATACCATAAACATGGTAGTCATCCAAAGAGTTGTCATTTTCTGATACTATTCTATCAGATAATCATCCATGATAGGGACCACCTCTAATATTGTTCTTACTCTATCTCACCAGCCAATAAACAACTCATTGTTGTAGACTCTCCAAATCTAACTTAATTCCGATAGATATAATTAATCATGCACCCTTACCATTACGAAAATTAAACCGAAGACGAAAAAAATATTAATTTATATAAATAAAAATAATAATATATTACATTAAATCTACATATTTATTTACCTATATTTTTTCCCAATTATTATCCATGACTTCATTTGGAAATAGTCTCCCTGAGAGATGGTTAACAGAAATGATATCGGATTATTTGGAAATTGTTTTAAAAAACTGATAATTTGTTGTCCTGTTTATTCAATCGTATTATTTTCTTCGGTGTAGTCCACCATAAACTATGTGTGGTGGTTCCACACTGCACGCAAGCGTTTATGCCCCTCATATAGTTAGTCAATGTATCTTCTATGAAGGTGAAAAAATAATTTCTTAATACATGTTATAATGAAACACAAACTGTGGAATAAAATTATGTTATGGTTCTATATATATACCCACAATAGTCTGATCAACGGGCACCGTTAGATCAAAAAAACCAAAGGAACACCATGTATAGGTGGATTGGGTCCAAGTGTATTCTCTACAGGCACAGACTGTGGATGAGCAAGAGTCAAAGAATATAGAATGCATAATCTCCGATATAAAGAAGATTAAGTAAAAGAAGATGGAATGGAATGATGGTCAAATGCATTATATGGATTAGGAGTGTGGATCAACATCAGATATGGTAAATACGAGTGAGGAGGATCATTTGTAAAGGGTGGTAAAAACATGGGAGGCGTAAATTTCTGTTGTGTACCTAATGACACATCCAGATAATAATACGGGATATATAGTATGATAGTGGGAGGGGCTTGGTCTAATCTGGTATGCTGACTAGATCACATAGCTTGTGTACCACCCTCCCTAATACCATTGGCCTGGGTACATGGACCACTACTATCCTGCTCGTCAAATTTATGTCGCATAAGTAGTTGATTCTGAAAGAATGATTAAAACAAAATTAATCACTTGAATTATATGTTATTTAAATATATTTATTTTTTAAGTAAAATAATCACAACAGGAACTTATGGAGGAATGATCAACTCAATTATGCGACAATTTTTATATGTAATCCTTTTTTGATACATCTCTTAGATAGTTTTAATTTCCTACATTTAAAAAATATTAAAGGAATTATAAAATGATAACTACTATTTAACCCAAAAAAAATATATGAGAGAAGATAGAGGTTTTCATGGGTTTCAGGGTCAAGAATTCATGGTTAATAAAGAATTTAGATGTTCAAAAAATTAGAAATGATGTTACATAGGTTTGAATACATTTCAATTCCAAATCATAAAATGAAACTCAAAAACAAAATGAAACCAATATACATTTAAAAATCACATTAAGTTCAAGTCAGATACAAAATTTTTGTAATGAATATTATGAAAACATAAATATTACCAACCTTTAAAACCCACGTTGAGAAAAACCAACATAATTGAGAACATAGATGGATGATTATATATATTTCCCACAATAACTTCAGTTTCACAATCAACTTTGAAAATTGATCTATAGGTGTCATCATAAGTAATAAATTGATTTGTTCCAATGGAAGTAGGTATTGTATCAATTCCATCATCACCATCATGAAAAACATGTCTTTAAATTACTATAATAATTACAAAAACAATATTTCAAAGATAAACTTTTACATAAGAAACCTATTTCATCATTGATTTAAATATATATGGTTCATCAGTAGTAAGAGTATGAGTCATGTCAAAAACATGAAATCTAAAATCATCAATAAAGGAACTATGACTCCTAATACAATCAAAGAACTGTAATTTTATCATCATTACTCAACCACAAGAGTAATAATACAATATTATTATTTTCTAAATGACTCCATAACAAACTACATTATCAAAATGAAGTCTAATATCCGATGCACTTTCATAATTGTCTATTGTGTTATTTAGAATAACACCATCATGTTTATTTCTCATGTTATTTTATCCTTTAGTGATAATTAATATATACCCATTTATCAAAATTGATTTACATTCGGGAACCACTGTATTTGGACCCAAAGAAAAAGCTCTTATTTACTCGGAAACAGAGTGTGCAGAAAAAATCGATACCTAAAATATTAAAAAATATATAATTTTATTAATTTTATTTATTTATTTATTACAAAAATATATCTACCATCAATTTCAACCAAGTAGAACACACTTTTCAATTACAAGTCCCCTTCCTCCATAAATATAAAGAACAATGCTTTATATTAATAATTTATTTATGTACCGTGAAGTTAATAAGTGAAACAGTTTTATAGATATGTATAATTACAAGAGAATAGAAAAGTTATATAGTTAAATTAACATAATTTCTGTAGTCATCATATAAATCATAGTTGAACAACACTGTGTGATCTGCCATCTCCTACTCTTCATCGCTTAATTTCAACAATTTATATGATCTGGGAATTCTGTTTTTTTTTTAGGAAGTGATTGAAAACTAGGTTAAATTTTCTCATATTTTTCTTCTTCACTTCTCATTAGTCTATTTATTCTCTTAATAAGATAAAACAAATACACTGAGAAAAAATACATACATTCTTTATCCATGTAACCATTTATTATTAAACCATTAGAATATTTCATGATTCAGAAATATGATTTCTGTATGTACATATTTATTTCAGTTGGATACATCCAATGGAAATGAGAAAGTCTTAAAATTATTATTTCAGTAGGTAGATGGATAGTCATATGCATCAAGCTTGTGAAAAATAATGGAGGAAATATTTTCTTTATCTCACATGTAATTAATGGTGTTTCTACATGCATTTTATGAAACAAAGTCTTGGAAAAAATCTTTTCACAATGATCACTTGTAAAATGGCACAACTAAATAACAAACACCCTTACACTATTATACAAAATATGATGGGTTTATATTATAATAAACTCGGGTAGAAGGACATGATAATCATGAGTCTTCAAAGATCACAACTTCAACACTCTTTTGTTAACCCGTTTTGATATATTTCTTGAATATAGACTAAAAATATTAATAGTCTCTTGTACTTCATCAAATAGAATTTTTTATAACAGTTGTCATCACATAAGAATCACATTGAAATTTCCATTTATTATCATTGATACACATAGGTTTCAATATTGGTATGATGCCCCAATCCACCATGTCATACTAAGTTCATAAATAATCATTTGTATTTCCCTTGATATTTAGAATAATATAGGGTAACATTTCAAAAATATTATTTTCCATAATCATCACGTCAAAGCAATGAAGTAACAAATTTGTAGACCGTTACAAAAACTCAAAGATGATACTCTTATTCTTCCTAATGTAACATGTATTATTGAAAATATTCTTTCTATTTTTAGATTTTTGTTGAACCTACCTAAATGAAAAACTAATATCATTCAATTCATTAAGCACATCACTTCCACACATACGCTGAGGTGGAATTTCGTTCTCCATGGTATTTTCCAATCTTCAATTATTGTTTCTATATGGATGGTCCATTAGAAAAAAATCATCAATGTCACATAAAACTAAAACATTGGTTATATTTCAGTCTTCTGGATCGTGTATTCTTTATACAATGACGACATGATTGTTTTCCCTTAGTGATCATACGGTCATCATTTAACAAGAAAAAATTTCATTGATCATCTTTATAAGCGGAACATGAATTTGAAATATGTATTTCTAACATGCATTGTATGTGTGCACACTAACATCCCAATGATGTTTCAAATATTTTATTAAAGGAAGCATTTAAATGTCTATATAATTTAAATGATCAGAATGGCCAGATATAAGTATACTCATGAATGTGAGAGAATTTTTCATTCAAAACCATGGGAGAAGGTTATAAAGGTGTATAAAAATTAGCAATGTGTTATGCGAAGTAAGCAACTTACAAAACATATTAAATCTGTCACCTGAAAGACCAAACCACAAATTATGCACGTCAGCTAGAAAATTAGAATATCAGGCATCAAATCCCTGCCATGAAGATCCTTCTACTGGCCGAACCAACTCTTTGTTAATATTTATTCTCTTAGTGTCATCCCATCACATTTCTATTGAGATTTCATTAGACATGAAAATATTATGTAGTCTAGAGATCAATGGAATGTTCCAAATAACTTTATATGGAACACATGATGGTGTTCCATTAGTTTTTGGATCCCATCATGATGTTTCACATTTGATATAATCATTTTATTTAACAGTTTCCTCTTACATTAGGCTTCAATAATTCATTCTAGCTGGAATTTTGTTTTATGAAAATCTATGTTATTCATATAAATTCCATTCCATATAGTGGTTTGAGGGAATATCTACATCATCTGAAAGAAAGTCATTCAACAAGGTATGTTTGTAATAACAGGAAGTATTATAAATTCCATTCGAGGTTTTCCCATGATACATTTAAATTAATAATGCCATATTTTTCATTTTACCGCATTTACTATATATAGGAGTCGTTACAGTATCAATCACTTTTTTCACTCTGTCAATATCATAATTATAATTGGATGCATCATGTGTACCCATATCAAAGTCTTTTTAGGTAGAAATCCTTTCTTTCAAATGATGATTAATAAAGGGAAACCATTCATATATAAAATTATCTTTTCAAGTTCTCTCATTTGGATCATCATCATTTTGAGATTAAATTTTCTCCATATTGTGACTTCACACATAATATTTTGTTTGAAAACCATACATGGTTAAATGGTATATAACTTCATCATAGCTCAACCAATATATTCCAACACAATTATAACATGGTTAGTGTATATGGACACTATCTGATTAATTTTCAAATGATAAATCAAAATTTCTCTCAAAATTATTTTAAAATTTTCTTGTGATCCGATCAGTTTTATACATAAAACTTATATCCAATTTGTAAAAAAATTAATTAGTCATTTTATGAAATAATTCCAATAAAATTTAAGATAAATAGAAAATATATTCATATAAATAATAATTTTTGACTTTATATAAATCCATAATCGATACAATTTGTATATAAATGTTGAAACATGGAATTGGAAATTATAGTATTGTACCAACTTCAATTTTAGACATTGTAAGAGAAAAAAATTACACATAGTGTAATTTTAAAAATGGTGGTTTCATTGCAATATCGAACATATTCCTCTCTATAGGATTGTAACCCACTCTTAAGCACATTTATTTAAAAAACAAAATAAACCATAACATGGATAGGGTTTTACAAGAAATAAAAAAACACTAGGAAGTCTAGGATTCAACCAACCTCTATTATAGTTATTAAAGTGAACAATATGTAAAAAAAACAAGGATTATCGGAGTAAACCCTTTTAAATAATAATATACGTGATAAGTAAAATATAAATTAAGAATAAGCACAACCCAAATTTAAAATGAAACATAACTGTTGAATAGTGTATTCAGTTTTTGAGGCAACTCAATATCAAATAAAATTTGGTTAATGAATTATCATTAAATATATACCCCATATAAGATTAAATAATCCAAAGAATCGTTGTCCTAGGAATTTTAATAAATCATCGAAAAAAAGTTTTATGTGGAGAAGTATGTTACAGTGTACCCTCATATGTTCCATACACCCATTTAATTTCAGGCCTAAATGAATTTATACTCAACTTCTAAACAATTATCCACAAAGGAATAATTGTAATTAATTAATCGTATTGATAGTATTTTTGGAAAGTATTAAATGATAAGATATCCATTAAATTATAATATATTCATCAATTATATTAACACTATATAAAGTGTATGTTGGTAAATTTTATAAAAATAAACATTCTAATAAAAATTAGAATTCACTAGTAATAAATTAAATAAAATTTCAAATCATTAAAGTTAAAAATCATTAGGTTGTAATATAATGCACCAACATGGTTGTTGGTGTGTCTAAAATCAGCTCATCATTTTCAACTCAACATATATTATCCCACATATAATACCTATATCACTAAATTTTGTGTGTATTAGTGAAGGTATAAATTCATTAAATCATAATGCAAATAATTAACCTCTAAGATAGATGAAGGGGTAAATATATGAATGTTAATGTTCCTCCCAACAATAAAAAATACAAATTTCATATAGGTTCACCAAATTATAGTAAAGAAATCAATTACCATCGATGTCTTCCACATGGTGAAAGATCAAAATGATACATAATTTGAAGTGTGGTATGGGGGAAAATAAAAGGAGTGTGAACATTTTTCTGTTTGTAATGACCTGTTTAGCTTGGGTGAGGTAATGTTTGGATTCTCCCGTGGTTCTCTCTATTATCCTAGTTTACTTGTTTTTTCAATTTTACACCATGTTGTAACGTTTAACACACCATACTCAAATATACTCTAACATATGATGTTATTTTCCTTAGATAACTAACCATTTTCACATACTTTAACTAGGAATCGACTATCTCTCAGTCTATCATAACAATCTTAAAATTATAATATGGTTAATTTTTCTAAATAATATAGGATTATATTTATCCCATTTCTCTAATAGTGGGTGTATAAATATATATACCTACAATATATTCATATATATTCCAAACATATATATGGAGAACTTGAATAATTATGAGCCCATTGGTCTACGCAAAATAAAATTTGTAAAACTTTTGGGTAAAATAAAATAGAGTTTACATGATAAAATCTGTACTCAACTGAAGGAACCCATTGGTTTGTGGAAAAAAATATATAGATGAACATGAGCCATAAAATGTTACCTAATGTCCCATGGAGTATATAAAGTAGTGGTGGATGTCAAGAAAAAATCTAACAAACCATTTGGGTTGATATAATCAATATTCCTGATTTAAAAGCAGAAAAATGCATCGATATTTCCTCTCTCTATAAGTGATAATCACATTAGAAGAAGTAATAAGTGAAAAAACATATCCATAATCAATAAATCTTATCCCCTAAAAAACTCAATGGGTACTGAAGCAGAAATATAAACTGTGCGGGTACTGTAGTAGGCACTATATGAGGTACTGTTTGGTACTGTAGTAGCTGGAAATATTCACCTTGGGCCATCAGTTTGGGCTTGGAGATCAGAAGGCTTTCAGGCCACCCAGGCCTTCGGTTCATTAGGGATTTCAGGCCACCTTTAAGGCCTTCAGGCCACCTCAAGGCCTTCGATCCATATGCAGTTTCCCCAGACACACAACCAAAAAAGATAATCCCCAGAAGAGGATTTAGAGCTGCTACACTCACCCGACCAGAGCCAAATGGATTTTTTAGAATGAGAGGGTATGTCTATGCCATCAGGACTAGTATGTGAATACATGGGAATCCCATACATATTTCTCTGCGGAGGTGGATAGCTACTATCATGATGCAGAAGCTGGGGAGGGGCAGTTTCGTGTCGATAGTCTGGTTGAATTCCCTAAGACCTTCGGGTCATGTAATCTCCTAAGCCTACAGGCTATGAAATATCAGAGCCTATGGGACTTTAAGTGTTCCCCCTCTTCCTATAAAAGTGGGGTTATCAAAAATCAATAAAAATGAAGGCCTTAGGGAAATTTGGAAGACTGACCCCACCTTAAAGCAATACATCCGATTACATAGTAGCATAACATATGGTGGAAAAACTCACTAGTTGATGATATATGAATCGGGAAATCTAATACTAAACATTATAGTTGTTATTTAATTAATAAGGAAACATAAAAAATAGGTTGATATGTGATAACCTATAATGGTCTTAAAAAAATGTGAAATTAAACCCATAAAATAGGTCAATGAAATAATTATATAGTGTAGGTAATAAAGGTGATACATCTAGTAAATATAAAAATATTTATACTATTAGTGTAAACTCCCAAAACATGATTTAAAGGTTAAAATACATCCCCTATTATAAATAATAATAGTTTTTTTAAAATTAAAGATGTTGCATTTGAAATATCCACAAAATGTAATGGAAACCTATAATCAATGTTACTTTTATGATGGAGGAAGGATCTCTGATCATCCATCCTATAGATTTTCATGGTTGGCACCAAGGGTGGGTATCCCAAATTTAAGAAGTATGGGTAAGAGAGGTGTTTGGTAAATTTCACACTAGGCACAAGAAAACTAAATTTTATTTAGTAGATAAAGTGGGGAATGGATATATCCTATCACATACAATTTAGTAGTTTGTATAAATATTTATAGAAGACAATTCTCCATAATGTGATGCCAAAAAAGGGATTCCATCATTGAAAAGACATATATCTACATTATAGAATGGAAACCCTTCTACAAAGAGTTACTACAAAATCCAGAACTATCACTATGTGGTGTTTTGTATTTAAATTGTAGGATATTTTATCCAACTAATACATTATGAAAAGAATCCTAATTGGTCCCTTCATTGAAACATTTAATCTTTTTGAACATAAATATTCTAAAAGATGTAAAAGAATATGATGATTGACCACATAAAGCTATTGTTTAGACCAAATCAAAACCTAATATCAAATAAAAAATTGTTACAAAACATTTAATATACGGTATAAATTACATATTTGATGTAGTATAATTTATGGTTCTAATTTGAGGGATTTTCATAGACAAATATCAGATGTTCCTATGTTTATTCAACATATGAAACACTTGGATGAGGCTAGAAGATGATAACCCACCAAAACCATGAAATTATTATTTCATGATGATTAATCCAATTGAATAGATATATACTCATCATTCTAATAGATATTCAATTGGAAGAATTGTGTGGTATGTTTGGTGAAGTATGCTAAATTGTTTTATTATCAAGTGCACTATTTATTGGAAAGATATGTACATGTTCAATAAGAATGATTCAGATAGGATGGATGACTTAGGTTGGTGGATAAATGTGGAGTTCAAGTATTTGAAATATGAAGTTGGACTTGTTATACATGTAATAGTGTATTTAGTAATGATTTGGATTATTTATTGAGGGTTTTTTAGGGAAAACTTTCAGTATCTATCTCAATGTCCTGAATAGATGAAGGAATTTATGAGGTTCATGAAATTCAAAAGTTCATTTATGGTAATACATATAACCCATCCATAAAAATAATATATCATTACATGTAATCATGTTTATATTTGTCAACTCCCAATGAAAATCATAATGATTAGTGTAAGAGTAAGTAAAATAAACGGATGTTATATTGAGGAAATTTAGTGATTTTGAGGCGTCCTTTTTTAGATTCTGAAGGTATGACATGAGGATATTTTATGGTTATCTTTTTTATTCTATGGATATTTCATTGGATAACCTGGTTAGAAGTCATCACCCTCTCAAAACTACTGAAACCCAAGGGTGAAGCATCTTTAATTTCCAATCATTTTATGTTTATAATTAAAAAATAATTTCGAATAATTGTTGTCGATAAGGAGTAGATTATGTTTTTTATATGTACTCCATGAATTAAAGGATATATACAATTTTATTTAGAGTGTCAAGCATGCATAGCTAGATGTGAATACAAAAATAGAGAATGAGATTGATAGTTCACTATAAGTGGTTAACATGATACATGATGAAATTGTTAATAATATTCAGAGTAACCAGTAAGAGACGATGATGTCAGTTGAGGAAGAGAAATATTTTATTAATATAATGTTCTTGGGAGTTTAATGATAAGTAAAAAATATGTAATACAATTAATGTTGACCTTTGTAAATAACATATAAGAGATGTACTACCACTCTAGCTTTAGAGATTATTTTCACTCAAAAGAGACTCATTTTGGGGACATGAACCCTCTATGAGTTATAATTCTAATTTTAGGCATCCCACATTGCTAAACATAATTATGGAACACAAAAAAATAAATATTTATCAGAAATGACTTATATTTTATGTTTCTGGGGAGTATCACTTACACGTATTTGAACTCCTATTCCATATTGACTAAATTTCATATTACACAAACCCTCATTCCCTATATTACTATCATAGAAATAATTAAAATGAATATAATTGTAGAGAAAATTTGAGGGACCATCCACTATAGAAAACATAGAGGAAATCCTCCAATTATAATGAGATGAATCTCTTTCTATATCCTAGAATAATAAGAGAAGATTAGAACACACAAGCATTTGTGATATGAAAGTATAAAAATTATATGACATTATAAACTATAATAATATCTGTACCCATGTGAGGAATTAAATCTATGAGACTCAATATACAGATACATTAACAAAAAATGATTAAAGAGGTATTAAAAAGAAGAATATAGTTATAGGGGTACTTGTGTGATATGTATATTTGATAGTAATAAAAAGAGAGTATGAGGATGAAGTATTTCTTAAAAAATTATTTCAATTAAATTTTGTATAAAAAAATCTTCTTGTTACCATATACATAATACACCACCATTTGGTACATAATGCTATACTTTGGAGAACCCCTCAATTAGACCCCTTATTGAGTTCCCAATGACCCAATACCTATTTTATTTTTAACATATGTCACAACATAGTTCTGATATTTTCCTATACATTTGAATAAAGTTTGAGATAACTATAATATTATATACACACCGCCAAAAAAACATAACGAACAAAAACTATTGATCAAAACAAAACTAAACCACCCCAACATATGTCCAAATGCAAGGAGGGATAATGCTAGATCAGATGTCTCTACACATACCTCTCTCAATGGTTATATCCCTAAAGTATTTATCTTTAACCATATCCATAGATTACCTAGAATGGTTGGTAGAACCTTGATTAATAATCAGCCATTTTCATGCTATCCTACTAAAGTTTAAAAATCTTATATATAGAAACATATCTCAACATAACAGGTGATAACTCTTCTTGGAAGTGTCACTTTAACTATTTCCATAAAATATTCACCTATTCATGATTCTGGATTTACAAACTCCACTACTATCATGTTGAGCCATGTAGAAGGTTCTCTGCCAAGACCACTGTAGAGACCCGAAGCCTGACGTACATGTACATTGCATTACTTTTGCGGAATACTTAGTACATAACAAAAAAAACACACAAGGACCGTAATAGTTTAGTGTCTTTGGAAACTCTGAATATAATCTTCTAATCATGGTGAAAGATCTTCATCATCTCCCATAAAGATCTCCTTTTTATTCCTAATTCCTTTCTTTATGTCCTGGAAAAAAAACATAAAAGGGTGAGCTCAAATGCTCACTAAGGGTAAACAAAAGAAATATCAATCAAGTCATATTAATAAGAACATATCTTTTGGAAATCTTAACCTTCAAAAGAGATCATAATTTCATAACATGGGACAAATCATAGTAGTGAAATGTAATCCCAATAATCATAACATAAAACATGAAACTGTGTGGCATACACACATAATCATAAAGAATCATTTTTTGTTAGTCAAGACTCACTGCCAAGACTATCTTAGTGGACAAAGTCGCTTTCTGAACCGAGTTCATTCCTCATTTCAGTCCGGTTTCACTGAACCGATATAACCTACCGTTCAATACATGTCTATATCATGAGATATAAAATCTTTACCCAATGCATTGGAGGGATATATAGTCCCACCCATCTCATAATGATACCATTCTTATGTGTGCCACAAAATCATAAACCACACATCATTGCATAACCCATGTAATAAAAATGGGAATCTTAAACATCATGACATCATAAAACAATTCATATACAATAAAGGAATTCATAAAAATAATTCCATCACAACATAATCAAATCAATATAATAAATGGATAAAATCAGAACCCTTTATTATCTTAGATGGAAAATAATTTTGATAAAACACTTGAACTTCATTCTTGAGGAAAATATCCTTTCTACTTACAAAACACATTTCCTTTCTTAACATGTCAAAAAATTATAAACTAAAAGAAGTTGATTAAAAATAAACATGATAACTTGTAAAGGAAACTTCTTGGAAATAATTTTTTAAAAATCCATTAATGTCGTATAAGTTAAAAAAACATTCTTCTCGTACTTTTGTCAGAAAAGTCAAAAAGTACCTCGTATGAAAAATGACAAAATATTCCTTTCATATCTCTTACTAAAAACTCACTGAAGGGTAAATTTGGATTTAAACAATTGTAGGGGGATGGAAATAACATTACATATTGAGAGAACATGTATGTGGTTGATAAAATACAACCCACTAAATACCAAAGTATAAACAATCTCGGATAAAAATGAGATTGTGATATTTTCCTTACCTTATGTCCGATAAGCTTTGTACGTATCCAATCCTCATGTATAATGATTTAAATAATTTCATTAACTTATTACAGAATCATATTCATTTTTATGCTATCATATATGGTTCACTTATGACTTTATATTACCCGTTCTTTTGTAAATTCAATGTTAAAGAAGCGTTTTGGGTAAAATCGTTTCATTTATCGTAGGTGTTTGGACTTGTTGTTCATGACATTATTATTACTTATATCATGATTTACTTACTTCCAGAATATAAAACATGATTTATATATCATATATATTCGGTATATATATATATAATAGATAGATAAATAAAATGAAACACACCGTTCATGGAGAAGGTAGTCCGTATGTACGCATGAACGCTGTTTTACTTTCCTTATTGTCTTGAATGGATGTAAGTAGATGACATACATATATATATATATATACATTAATCCAGTAGATATTACATGTCATATATTTCATTATTATTCATTATATATACTTTATAATCATTCATGAATGGTTAATGTGGAGAATGAATCTCATCGCGTCGTGGATACGGTAGTCCGTACGTACGCACGAGCGATGATATGGTTCTCATGATCGTGAAATTATGTTGAAGTTTATTTATAATATTTAAGTATCAATATAACTTTATAATAATCATATATACTTACTAATTACACCATTATACCCATCCAATTAAGGTGGTGGCGGAAAATAGATTACACCACGGCGTGGAGACGGTATTCCGTACGTACGTACGGGCGGTGATTTCCTTTTTCCGTAGGACGGATTGAATGTTAATTAGAGTTGTTTCATATTTATAATAACATATAAGTATATAATAAACACTTATGTTATTACTTTATCATGAAACAACTAATGAAGAAGATGTTGAAGAAGAAATAAATTGAAAAAGATCGGTAATGGATATTAACTCTTTTTTACGCGCCTTTTCTTAACCTCCACATAAAGAACTAATGATGGTCTTTCAAGAAGACCAGGACCTCTAGGATGATACTAGGGAAGTGGAGAAGATATTTTGGAAGGGGTTGTCCGAGAATGAAGGCTCAAAGTTGTGTGAGGAAGAGTGGGAGGAGGTTCCCTTTTATAAGGGAGGAGAGGGGCAACTTAGGAAAATCTCAAAATATTATTTTATATGAAGGTCAAATTAAGTTTTTAATGGTTCCAAAGGGTCTTATTTCGAGGCTAAAGTGGATATGGGTCGAAATACTCTCATAAAATAGGATTTAGAAAAGTTTAGGTTATTATTTTAACCTTATCAATTAGATTTAACTCTAAGTTAAATAATTTAACTTTTACCGTGTCTTTTTGTTTTCTTACACTATATGGTTAATAAACTTACCATAACAAGCCAAATGAACCCCAAGTTGTTTATTATTAATATATATATCCTAATATAAGTCATTATGCCGAACATTAGATTTTTTAAAATTAAATAACAATTAATAATATAATATTTATTTTAAAAACTAATTTATGTCAATTTTGACACTATTTGGTACATGATTTTTATGAAATTCATAACAGAATTATAATTTCGAACCAAGTGACTTATATCAACAATAACATGTCATATTAACCTAGAAAATTAATTTATTTCATAAAAAGTTTCAAATTACATTTATTTGGGCATTTATAACATCAATTATGTCAATATTTCATTATTAAGACAATTATTGCATCATCTTTGTGTCATAATAAATGATACTTATTTAATCCCTAAAAATTCTAAATAAATTCCTATGATGTATATAATTGTATTTTTGTTCTGGATACTGTTCATTTTCGAATTTTCATGAAGTTTATCACTAAATTAAAATTATTATACTTATAAGATTTAAGAAAGTGA
Source organism: Viscum album (assembly GCA_963277665.1). NCBI lineage: Eukaryota > Viridiplantae > Streptophyta > Magnoliopsida > Santalales > Viscaceae > Viscum > Viscum album. The sequence goes on along the minus strand of OY728140.1, from coordinate 981,405,370 downwards.
CATGTTGTCACATTCTTTGGTTTTAATAATAATTAAATTATTTTCATGAACAAAAGTCCATAAAATGAATCTAATCTGACCCCTAGGTTATATGGCTCTACTTTTAGCCATCCAGTAGGATTTTTCCAAGTGTTAGGGTAATTTTATAATTTTATATTTAACCTTAATTACCCAATTTACCTTTAACTATAGTAAATAAAATTTACAGTAGTTACTATTCACAATGTCCAAAAATAAAAAGTAGATTATTAACATAATTTGGACCCACTGACTCCAAATATGAAATCCATTTTTCCAAATTCAATACCCAAAAGATGCAGAAATTAAATTAAAATTAATCCCATTGTCGAAAGAAAACAGGTTTTTCTTTAAAACATTGCAAACGATTGAATTGATTTAACCTACGAATTCAAGGTAAAATCAATGCTAATGACATACATTATATTAAATGGTAAAAATATATTCTATTTATACTTTAAAACCATTCAATATTATAATTTAACCACATAAGATATTATGATGAAAAAATTTGTTTTTAATTAAAATATAGCGTGTTTTTACTATTCATTAAAATATAAAAGTTATCGGAAAAATATCAAAACTTTATCTAATGTAAATTTTTATATCCTGATTCAAAAAAATAATTTTATTTTGTCAAATTAAACATATAAACATGTCAAACACTAGATTTAATGTGGGTGCACCATTAAAAGGCGGAAAAACTGCATTTTTTTAAAAATACATATTTTACCCGAAAAAATTATTTTGTTCTTATACCATGTTCTAGAAAATGTGTAAGATGAATAATAATGTTATAAAATTCAAAATTTAGTTAGTACTATTCATAACGGCTAGTTCATGACAATATTATAATAATATATAGTTGTTTATTAAAACCCGGTATTGCGTACAACACACGCTATCGAGGATGGACTCGATTGCGTGTAATGCAAGCCAAGTCGGGGTTGCGTGTTTTGAAAGAATCTTTCATTGTTTCGTATAACAGAATCCAACCATATTTCATATATACATTGAATATATATATATATACTCAATTTTCGTAGAATAACTATTATCAAAATTGTGTGTAACACGATCCAAGAATAGTGTTGCGTATATTGCAAGCTAATATGGTGTGGCATATAGAACAAGGTAATATTGGTGTAGAATACAACACAAGACATTAATGAAATTAAATGAATATTTTTCATAAAATCTCAGGGTGTTACATTCTACCACCCTTAAAATGAATTTCGCCCTTGAAATTCGTCGGGGTTATAAATGGTTTACTACTCGAAAGTTTGTTTAATAGAATCCCACATCGTAAAAAGGAATACCAAAACATGGATTTAAAAACTAAAGTATGAAGTGTAATGGTTACCCAAATTAACTCATCATTTGGTTTCCAAGTAAGAGAACATATTTGAAAATATTGATATGGAAGAAAAATCTAACCATCAGGTTCTGATGGAGAGTGGTAGAGAAAATGGATATGAAAAATCCAAAAATCACAAAGCTATAGATTTGTGATGATCTAAGGTACCATCTGATTCATCGGATATAAGGGAAATAGGACAACATTTTTGGTTTTCAAAATCATTACAAGAAATAATTACATGATTTTGGTACAATCTTACTGTTGTTCGTGAATTGAACAATTTGCACTTCATCCCTTACAGAAATGAAATTGAATTTTTTATTCAGGATGTGTTAGCAGATCATGTGATAGAATGATGGGTCATTCCATCTCCTTCAAAAACAAGGTTAGAAAAAGTTATAAGTCCATCTAATGGTTAGATTAATCATATATGCTTATAAAAATGAACTTATACTTCATATATAATACCTCTTAATAAAATAAAACTAGTTTCTACTAAACAGGGGCTTCCTGTAGGCCAGTGGTAGGCGATAAAGGTCTGTCGCACTTTGGTTGTGGGTTCGATTCCCACTGCCTTGTCCGACGCGATGGGCTGTCGCCCGTCCTACAGGTTGTCCTTTTTCTAAAGCTATATTACTATAACATCCCATAAATAATATCGAAAAAAGTTTTATCCTAACATATGTCCAACATAATCCATTCCAATCATTAGGCTTATCTAAAATACTTCGGTCCACGATCAGAGTATAAAGAAAAATATTACTTGAAATGTCGTCAACCAAGCATGTGAATACCATCATTTATCCCCCATATATCTTATTGGTCACATTCCAATAATGTGAATAAATTAATCATGTATTCTCTTAAAAAATGAATACCCATTAAACCTTAGTGAAAATATGAATGCTGTCAAAAGTTAACTCATTCCAAAATCCAAAAATTCAATATACTCAAACCATGATATAAAATTCTCCTTATATCAGTCATGAGATCATGAATACTATCAAACAATTAATTTTCTCCTTATCCCTTCATTATGCGCATATCATCTACATTCCAAAAATATCTGAATAACCTTTCATGGATACTGGTACCATTAATTACACATTTCAAAACACAAGGAAAGACAACAGTGTAACAATCCTTTGATGTCTCTTTATTCCATAGTTCCATGAGATTACTTATACAACATTACACATGATAAACATGTAATCATTCCACTATATTTTTAAACCATTGACTGAGCTTCACCAATTCATTCATCTCACATATCATTTGTAATTTCTTCATCATCATCAACATAAATACTACCCATACGACCATACTGATTCTCTTCATGAGACTTTCCCTTAGGGAATTGGTTTGAATAATGCACGTACATTCCACATTTAAAACATTTAACCATTGTTGATGTCATAGCAATACCATTATCCTCATCCCTGGTGTTAACTGAACCTTTTCCTTTGCACTTACTGGCTTTGTGTCCTTCTTTTCCACACCCAAAGCATCTTCCAGTTCCTTTGAAACATTCTCTTTGATTCCTCTTCCCACATGATTTACATAGGGTAAATTGAACTTTCTTTCCTCTATAATCATCATGAAACTCCATATTTCTCTTATTATCCAAGTCAGGAAACTTATCAAATTTTACATTATTAATCATATTATGAGATTGCTGATTCGGCATAATAATGATGTTTGGACTTCCAAATCCCATTTCATTTGGTTACTCATGAAGAATATCATTCCATTGTCAATCATATCCTCCATTATTGTGAATCATATTGTTTCCAACCATTTTCTAAAACCCAAAAAGAATAATGTGAGAGGCAAAAATCATAAAAAAGGGTGAGTAACTTCAATATATAACATCTTTGGTTTAATCTAGTATCGTTACCATAGTTCTAGGACTATATCCTCTACATATACTTACCCTTAGGTACATCCCTAAACATAACTGAGAAATATCTCTAGTGATCTCACTAACATTTTCGCATCCTAGTTTAAAAAGGATGACTAAACCTTTTCTCTGATACCAACTGTAGAGACCCGAAGCCTGACGTACATGGACATTACATTACTTTTTCGGAATACTTAGTACATAACAAAAACACACACACAAGGATCGTAATAGTTTAGTGTCCTTGGAAACTCGGAATATAATCTTCTAATCATGGTGAAAGATCTTCAACATCTCCCATAAAGATCTCATTTTTTCCTAATTCCTTTCTTAATGTCCTAGAAAAAAACCTAAAAGTGTGAGCTCAAATGCTCAGTAAGGGTAAACAAAAGAAATATCAATCACGTCATATTCATAAGAACATATCTTTTGGAAATCTTAACCTGCAAAAGAGATCATAATTTCCTAACATGGGATAAATCATAGTAGTGAAATGTAATCCCAATAATCATAACATAAAACATGAAACTTTGTGGTATACACACATATTCATAGAGAATCATTTCTTGTTAGTCAAGACTCATTTCCAGGACTATCTTAGTGGACAAAGTCCCTTTCTGAACCGAGTTCATTCCTCGTTTCAGTCCTATTTCACTGAACCGGTATAACCTACCGTTCCAGCCATGTATATCTCATGAGATATAAAATCTTTACCCTATTCATTAGAGGGAGATATAGGTCCCACCCATCTCATAATGATTCCATTCTTATGTGTGACACAAAATCATAAACCATACATCATTGCATAACCCATTTAATAAAAATGGGAATCTTAAACATCATGACATCATAAAACAATTCATATACGACAAAGGAATTCATAAAAATAATTCCATCACAACAAAATCAAATCAATGTAATAATAGGGATAAAAACATAACCCTTTATTATCTTAGATGGAAAATAATTTTGATAAAACACTTGAACTTCATTTTTGAGGAAAATATCCTTTCTACTTCAAAAACACTTTTCCTTTCTTAACATGTCAAACAATTATATACTTAAAGAAGTTGATTAAAAATAAACATGATAACTTGTAAAGTAATCTTCTTGGAAATAATTTTTTAAAAATCCATTCATGTTGTATAAGTTAAAAAAACATTCTTCTCGTACTTTTGTCAGAAAAGTAAAAAAGCACCTCGTATGAAAAATGACAAAAGATTCCTTTCATATCTTTTATTAAAAACTCACCAAAGGGTAAATTTGGATTTAAACAATTGTAGGTTGATGGAAATAAAATTACATATTTAGAGAACATGTATGTGGATGATAAAATACATCCCACTAAATACCAGAGTATAAACAATCTCGGATAAAAATGAGATTGTGATATTTCCCTTACCTTATGTCTGATATGCTTTGTACGTATCTGAAACCACTTTATAATGATTTAAATAATTTCATTAACTTATTACAGAATCATATTCATCATTATTATATCATATATGGTTCAATTACGACTTTATATTACCCGTTCTTTTGTAAATTCCATGTTAAAGAAGCGTTTTGGGTAAAATCGTTTCATTTATCGTAGGTGTTTGGACTTGTTGTTCTTGAAATTATTATTACTTATAAAATGATTTAATTACTTCCATAATATAAAACATGATTTATATATCATATATATTCAGTATATATATATAATATAGATAAATGAAATGAAACACACCGTTCATGGAGACGGTAGTCCGTACGTACGCATGAACGCTGTTTTCCTTTCCTTATTGTCTTGAATGGATGTAAGTAGATGACATAAATATATATATACATAAATACAGTAGAATTAAAATGTCATATATTTAATTATTTTTCATTATATGTACTTTATAATCATTCATGAATGGATAATGTGGAGAATGAATCTCATCGCGTCGTGGAGACGGTAGTCCGTACGTACGCACGAGCGATGATATCATTCTCATGATCGTGAACTTGTGTTGAAGTGTATGTATACTATTTCAGTATCAATATAACTTTATAATAATCATATATAGTTACTCATTACACCATTAAACCCATCCAATTAATGTGGTGGCGGAAAATAGATTACACCACAGCGTGGAGACGGCATTCTGTACATACGCACGCGCGGTGATTTCCTTTTTCCGTAGGATGGATAGAAAGTTAATTAGATTTGTTTGTTATTTATAATAACATATCAGTATATAATAAATACTGATGTTATTAATTTATCATGAAACAACTAAAGAAGAAGATGTTGAAGAAGAAAGAAATTGAATAAGATCGGTAATGGATATTACCTCTTTTTGACGCGCCTTTTCTTAACCTCCACTTAAATAACTAAGGATGGTCTTTGAAGAAAACCAAGACCTCTAGGATGATATTAGGGAAGTGGAGAAGAGATTTGTTCAGGGGTTGGCCGTGCATGAAGGCTCAAAGTGGTGTGAGGATGATGGGGAGGAGGTGCCCTTTTATAAGGGAGGAGAGGGGCACCTTAGGAAAATCTCAAAATATTATTTTATATTAAGGTCAAATTCGGTTTATAATGGTTCCAAAAGATCTTATTTCTAAGCTAAAGTGGGGATGGGTCGATGTCCTCTCATCCAATAGGATTTAGTCAAGTTTAGGTTATTATTTTAACCTTATCAATTAGATTTAACTCAAAGTTAAATAATTTAACTTTTACCGTGTCTTTTTGATTTCTTACACTATATGGTTAATAAACTTACCATAACAAGCCAAAAGAACCTAAAGTTGTTTATTATTAATATATATATCCTTATCTAAGTCATTTTGCAGAACCTTAGAATTTTAGGAATTAAATAACAATTAGTAATTCAATATTTGTTTTATAAACTAATTTATGTCAATTTTGACACTATTTGGTACATGATTTTTATGAAATTCATAACAGAATGATAAGTTCTATCCAAGTTACTTATATCAACAATAACATGTCATATTAACCTATAAATATAATGTAAGTCATAAAAAGTCTCAAATTACATTTATTTGTGCATTTATAACATCAATTATGTCAATATTTCATTAATAAGACAATTACTGCATCATCTTTGTTTCATAATAAATGATAATTATTTAATCCCTAAAAATTATAAATAAATTCCTATGATGTAGATAATTGTATTAGAGTTCTGGAGACTATACATTTTCGATGTTTCATGAAGTTTATCACTAAATTACAATTATTATACTTATAATATTTAAGAAAGTGACATGTTGTCACATTCTTTGGTTTTAATAATAATTAAATTATTTTCATGGAAAAAAGTACATAAAATGAATCTAATCTTACCGTTAGGTTATATGGGTCTACTTTTAGCCATCCAATAGGATTTATCCAAGTGTTAGGGTAATTTTATAATCTTATATTTACCCTTAATTACCCAATATACCTTTAACTATAGTAAATAAAATTTACCGTAGTTACTATTCACAATGTCCAAAAATAAAAAGTAGCTTATTAAAATAATTTGGACCCAATTATTCCAAATATGGAATCAATTTTTCCAAATTCAATACAAAAAATATGCAGAAATTAAATTAAAATTAATCCTGTTGTCGAAAGAAAACGGTTTTTTCTTTAAAACATTGCAAAAGATTGAATTGATTTAACCTTTGAATTCAAGGTAAAATCAATGCTAATGACATACATTATGTTAAATGGTAAAAATATATTATATTTATACTTTAAAACCATTCAATATTATAATTTAACCACATAAGATATTACCATGAAAAAAATGGTTTTTAATTAAAATATAGCGTTTTTTTACTATTCATTAAAATATGAAAGTTATCCGAAAAATATCAAAACATTATCTAATGTAAATTTTTATATCCTGATTCAAAAGAAGAATTTTATTTTGTCAAATTGAACATATAAACTTGTCAAAATCTAGATTTAAAGTCGGTGCGCCATCAAAAGGCGGCAAAATAGCATTTTTTGAAAAATACTTATTTTACCCGAAAAAATTATTTTGTTCTTATACCATGTTCTAGAAAATGTGTAAGATGAATAAAAATGTTATAAAATTCAAAATATAGTTAATACTATTCATAACAGCTAGTTCATGACAATATTATAATAATATATCATTGTTTATTAAAACCCGGTATTGCGTACAACACACGCTATCGAGGAAGGTCGTGATTGCGTGTAATGCAAGCCAAGTCCGGGTTGTGTGTTGTGAAAGAATCCTTCGTTGTTTAGAATAACAGAATACAACCATATTTCATTTATACATTGAATATGTATATATATATACTCAATCTTGTGTAGAATAACTATTATCAAAATTGTGTGTAACACGATCCAAGAATAGTGTTGCGTATACTGCAAGCTAATACGGTGTTGCGTATAACGCAAGGTAATCTTGTTGTAGAATACAACACAAGACGATAATGAAATTAAAAGAATATTTTTCATAAAATATCAGGGTGTTACAACCACCATCTGATCTACGACTATCCTAACAAGAAGAAAAAATCTGACCACTGCCTCAAGACACTCCTTGGCTGCCTATGGGTTGAGATCACTGTGGAACCTAAGGGGTCTATATTTATAACATTCATGATGTGTGCTCAGCCTACACTCCTCATCCGTTGGAACATTGGGTACCACATGCTACACTATAGGTGGTAGTATGGCTGGTGAACCATGTGGATGTGACATTTGGGGAACTGGTCCCAATATTGAACCCTCATCACTGAGGGGGTCATCCTCATGGAAAAGCTACTTAATCCTAGCCTGTATTCTTTGAAAAGTTATCCTAAAAAATCAAGATGAACCATTGTCAATGGGTATATCTGGAGAGCTGAATCAATAAGGACATGGAAACCAAAACTCATTCTTATATGATTCATATACCATTTTTTCTCTATATCTAGTGTTTTCAATTAATTAGTTGAAAATTACATTTTTTGAGTCCAATAGAATGGATATTTCAGCCATCACACTAAATCTAGTGTCTCTATCCTAAAAGGATAACTTAAAAAATATAACACTATTTCCTCAAACCAATCTCACAGACTCACGGTACTAGTGTAGAACCGACCAACTATTATACTAATGTGTCATAACCCATCCTAATGGGGCCCATGACATGGCTTCCTAATCAAATCTTCAATCTGCCAGGGGTTACTGATTAGCACTGATTAATAATAACACAAATATGGGAGTCATTTCTGTTATACCTATAAGCACACACACATCTCCAAACCCACAAAATCATAAAATGTGAAAACCACTAAGTAAAACAATGCATGCATATCACTATACATCCCTTTACCAATGTACAATAGTAAAGTAAAGAATAGTAAATATGGGAAAATAAAATAACACCCTATGAAGTCTATCACCAAAATTCAAACATGTAATAAAAAATGTACTGGGATAGCTGTCTAAATAACGCATGAACACAACTCAGCCTATCTGGTCTCAGAAGGAACTATCTAGTCCAAGTATGCATAGGACTCTATCAGAGGGTTGATCATCTTGATATTAAATAACACACATGATTAAAAACAATGTAAGGGTGAGTATAAAAAACTCATTAAAAAACTTCTAAACCAAAAAGCAATATAATGAAGTAAAGAATAGTCATCCCTTCACATGTAAATTACTACAATACATATAATAAGAATATCCAGATATAATCAATATAAAGACACTCATTATAAAGATTATTTACAACCACTACATACAAATAAATGAAATTTAGCTTGGTGATTCCATGAAGCACTCATCCGAGAAAAGACACTCCAGAGTATGATAGAATAGATGGCGTCCATATGAGAGCTACTAGTCATCGTGTATCTCCCTGAGAGAGACATACTGATAGACCTGAAAAGAATGAGATATGACTCAATAGATGAGATTCACATACAGGTCCATGGGTTGATGCCAACAACTATATCAGTACTAAACCATGGTGTAGAGGAACGACACCAATATGTTAATATTGAGAACACCACATAGGGAACAATGAAATTAAAATAGGATCCTACACCGAGCCTCTTGGGGGATTCCCACAACTCTATCGAGTATGTCTTACTGATGGGATTAGAGTCTTATGAGTATGAAATGATTCATACATACAATTAGTGAAACTATAAATTAAAAAACCATAAAGAAACATTAACAAGATATGGATAAAAAGTTGACCAAGCAATGTAAAAAGCGGTACACAACATATAGTAGGGTCACACGTCATGTCCCTTTACTTTGGGTACTACCCATGTAAATGGCATGTGTCATTCAAATATGTGTCTTGTAGTATATAGGTACAAAACATGTAGAATGTGTCACATGCAATGTCCTTGCATCTGAGGTCCACCTGTGTACTTTGGCCATGTGCCATTACATGGTTTCCACTCATGGATCATTGCATATATAGCATTACACATGGTACTCAATGTAACCAGTTTAGGTCATGTCATGTGGGGGGGGGGTACAAGCCATATTTCAACCTCATGTACTCCACCATGTGTCCATGTACTTCCCATCTACATGACAATTTACTCGGGAGAGTTCACATTCCCTATAACAGGGCCTCACACCATGTGATCCATAACATTCTCCGAAAAAACTATTCACTACATGGGGGCCCCACTCATTGTGTACTCCTAGATTACATGTCGTTTGGTTCGCGATTTTCTAGAATAATTGTAGATTCTCCCTTTCACTTCTTCTTCTTCTGGCCTTCTATCTGATGATCAATTATCCATGAAACTAGAGAACCATGTTCGTCTAGTTCTGTCACCCCTAAAACAATAACTTTCATATTCTGATTCATCCACAAAATGGATTAAAAATGTTTCTTAGTTATGCACTGAAAAACACCAATGAACACATATTTAGGGATCCACCATCATCTAAATCAATCGTTGAATATCGTTACACCTCCATCATGTCACGGTGATCCAATAATTTTGATTTAAATTAGTTGCGCTAATAATTGGTTGTGAATTGATTGATTGATTAGAATATGTTGAAATATGGACAAGCATATAATACCCAGAATGAATGATTAATGCGGGGAGGAGCACTCGAATCAATGGGAGGGGTGAAACTCGATAAGTATTCATGTAAATATCAATATGTTATTGTTATAAAAATGATTGAATAAATAAAATAATCACCAGATCAATCTCTCATCCAAACCCTATATATAAAACATGTCCCAAAAATACGACTGAACTAATGTTTAAATTATTCATTGATTGTTCTACGTTAATCGTGAAATTAATGAATGGGGAAAGATTGTAAAAAATAATGAATTATGTCTAGATTCAGATCGCTCGTTGATGAATATTTTTCACTGATTCATTTCTATTGGCAAGATTTGTCGATATTGGTGTTCATTCATATTTGATCTATGGTTCTGTCATCACCTTCTTGAGAGTATTCTCAAGAGGTCCCTCCCAGTGTCCCTAAAGAATTCTAGGTTTATGAGACTAACCATAGGTCTCTACCAAATGATTTATTTAAAATCACCCATATTGCTGCACCACTATGTCATCAAAATAAAAATAAAATATTTTTTTATAAATTTATTTTATTCTTTTAAAATGACTCTGATTAATTTCTACAACCACCCCATGCCACCCAATGTTAGGTCGATCCTAGTGTAAAGATGATGTTCTGAATTCAAATGTGTATTCATATTTTTGATATGGACATTTTTTATATTTTATTCTAATTTTTAGGAAAAATATTTGCACATGCTATTTAATATTTTATTACATTTCAAACATTTTTTCTGGGAACACCATGCCTCAAAATTTCAAACCATCTCAGTTTATGCTCACAAAATTAATCCATATAATATTTAAAAGTAATACACAGAAAATCATGGACATTACCTTATTTTTACAAAAAACCATATCATATTTCAAAAAATATAATTAACTTTCTCTTTCGCATATATAGTTAATGAAAGAATAAAATTTTTATAAAATTTATTCACTTATGATACACTAAATATATTTATAAAAATGATTTAAATATTATATTGGTAGTTATTCTATTATTTAATGTTTTAGAAGAAAATATTATTTTAATAAAATATTTATCATCATTAATTTTGTTTTTAGATGAATATTAGAAAAATAAATATCAACTAAAATGTTATATTTCATTATGAAGTTTATAAAAATCTATGGAATAATTATCAAATATCATATATTAATTAAATTTATGAGTATTTATAAATGAAATAATATGACTTGAGTAGTTCATTTCAAGTTCCTTTTAAAAATTAAACTCAAACATGAAGTAGTTTCATTAAACAAACACTAAAACAAATACTTAAAGTCCCTCATTTAGACTAGCACATTTCAATGTTCTATAATGAAAATGCTCTAACTTCTCAGAGAAATTGAAAATAAACTACCAATAATATATGAAAAAATAATTTTATTATTATATTAAATATGAATATAAGATAAAATAACTTATTAATATTAATCTGAACTCAAAATGTTTTAAAAAAACATTTCATTATTTCAGTCAATAAGAATATGCATTCAACCATGTTATATAGTGGGAAAGGATGTCATCTCATATGCTAGATTTCCCAATATCATCCCATATAAACATGAGGTGTTATATGTGGGAACCCCATACATATAGAAAAAGACAACTATTAAAATATTCTAACTCAAAATATCATACACATTCACAGCCATCTTTGTTATATTATTATATGAATGTATTCAAAAAATATATTAAAAAATAAATATAAAAATAAAACAAATTAAAAATTATAAAATAATATTTACATGTGACTGATGGTCACCCTCCAATACCATTATTTTGGTTATGGTGTAACCATATGCTCAGTCAACACACACTCATCATCTGGTCATCCTAATCTTATGATTTCTATATGTTATTACATCCTTAAAGTATATTGGGAAACATTATAATTAGAGATAAAACCTGAAAAAATGGATTATCTAATACTAAAAAACTAAAAAAATGACTTACCAAAAAAATATACTGTACATAAAAAATGTGGTAGATTATCAAATGGGTCATCTAACTATATAGTAACAACATAACAATGAATAAAATATTTAAAATATTTTCATTTTTTTATTACTATATTATGAATATATAAATAATGTAATTAAATGATATATGATATAATAATATTAAATAGTTTAAATAATTTGAATATAAATAAATTTAATTCTTGTATTTTATATAAATATTTACCCTCTAATAACATATCTTTGATCAATTATTTTAACCATCTATTTTTTTAATTCATTTATAGTATGTTTTAAAAATATAATATAAAAAATAAAAAAGTGTTTAATATATTTTAGTTAATTATTTTTTGTAATATTATTTTATAATTTTAATTATAAGAATAAAACATTTGTTTTATGTTTTTTCATTACTAAATTCTCATAACAATTATAATAAAATGTGATATTAAATGGGTTAAGGAATATTTTAAAATAATATAATTTAATTCATTTTATAATATATTATTGTCAAGATCCATTGTTCTCAACTTCATCTCACTACTTTTTAGTACTATGTTTCTTTCTATTAATATCTTATTTTATGGGATCATAACTTATGATGTGATGTTCATTATTTCTGTTCAAGATCCAATTTTAACAACATTTCCTTAACTTCATCCTCCGTTATAATACCATCTATTTCAATATCACCAAGGATATATAGATCAATGGATTATATTTGATGGGTTTCATTTTTTGAAAACAATTCTTCAACATTATCACTTATATAATACAATTATATTAGATTCACATGGATTAGAACACTATGCACTTGACATAATCCAAAATCAATATAGTATACTATTTTATAGTTTGAAACCAAAATATATTGATAATTTTCCACACACTGAACATTATTAGTCAATATAGATAAGTTAAAAAAGTATATTTTAAGAAATCCTTACTTATTCCCCTATAAATATCATGCCTCCCTAATTTTAAATAAAACAAAAAAAATATCATGGTAATTTAATTTTATAATTTAAGTACACTCTTCAATGTATATTAACAGTATGAATTTTATGAGGAATAAATTATTATTTTTAATTTTTCTTCATAAAAACTATACATGAATTAATAAATTAATAATATAATCATCAAAAATCTTTTACTTATACATTGGTCTTTGAAAAAATATTTCATATAATCTCACATTGTAGACTGAATATCAATATTCATCTTTTATATTAATATAGATCAAATACGATTATTTATAATAGATAAAAATATAAATATATTATAAATATGATTTTATTATGAACATACATGATGTGAAAACCAATCAATAAATGAAATTTCCTAATCTCTCTCTCTCCCATTTCATGTTTAAATCCAAATTATTCTCCATTAGTTTTCATTGGAAAAAAATATATATTTTTAATAAATCTATTTTTGTCAATAATGTTGAGGATATTTTCCCAAAATAAGGAAATAACATTGAAATTTTTATTAATTTATTACAGGACCATAATTAATTTTCATTATCATTATTTTGACCACCTAATTTGAATCATTTCTCAATGCTATAAAAAAACCAAAAAATTGTGAGATACTAATTTTCCCCTTCATTAATAGATCCATTATAATGAAATTTGTTTTAAAATAATTACACCAAATTACTTAGATAACTATTGAATAATAACTATATACATCATAATAAAAAATAAATGTTTTTAGTTTAAATAACATAATATAGTAATGATACAAATTAAGATGAAAACATATCTATCAATAATATACATGTCTCTAACATTAACTTCTTTTGAAAAATGTATATATATTTGAATAATAATACTAATGTGAAACATATCAAAACCAAATGAAAAAGTGTTATTCAAATTAATTAATGTTGTTTTTAATTTTTAAAGGTATTTATTTTAGTATAAAAAATATATCTAGATAATCTAAAAAACAATATTATTGAATATGTTATTTTATCATGTTCCAATTTATTTAATACAAAAATTATAAATTTATTTGTAAAAATATAGGAGCTATTCCTTTTAATACAAGTTAAAAATATTTGTTTTCAAAAATATCGTGGAAAATTTCATAAATATAAATCCTGAACATTCATAATTTTTATTTCCATGATATAAAATATTGTTTTCTATGTTTTCAATAAATGGCATCTATTAAATAATTTCAAATTTTATTTCCATAAAGTTTACATTTTATATTCATTTTATGATGTTATTAAATAAAATAATAGGGTATTTTGACCTCCCCTAATTATTCTATCTGTTAAAACCCAAAATTTTATTATTAAAAATACCATGATTATTATGTAAAAATTAAAATGAAAAAATTTATTTTTTAATAAAAAAAAAAATTTTATTCCATTGGTGTGTTATAATAATATATAATGAGGTCAAAACATAGTTTTAACTAGTGTTCAGAATATATCATATCTCAACTATTAAATTAGTGTTAAATTAATATGTCATTATTTGAAAACCTAATTCAAATTTTAGTGATGGTCTTATAGGTACCTATTATTTTAATACATAAAAATTTAATATTTATATATAAATATGTGATATAGTTTAAAAAAGATGCTTGAGAACCATAATATTTTGGTGTCTTGGGATACTTGGTATAGAACCATCTAATATGGTGAAAGATATACATAATATTTCATATAGATCATTTCAGGTAGTAATCTTCATAAGCATACCATATGTAAAACCATTATTCATAATCTATAGAAATGAATCATTAAAAAGGATGACCTTAGAAGATAATTAAGGATAAATAAGGGAGATATTTATGCATAACAATAACAAGGGTATGAAAAAATGAGAATAAAATTTGAAAACCATACCCTACATATCAAATATAATAGACTTGATTCATGGAATCAAGAATAAAATTTCATGAGACATTAATCATAGTTGAATCAAAGATCATGTTCCTTGAGAGAATAACTATGGCATAATAAATAGAATTTTGTCTAAAAATTAAGCCTAGAAACTAGTTTATATAGTAGTCAAGGCTCACAAGAAAGGATTTCATAGTGGAATGTGTTGACTTCTTGAATCATCCATGTAGTCATGGTTGACTCCCAAGACCATCATAGCAGATAAATACCCTTACTAAAAAAAGTTCACTCCTATTTCCATTTCTATCTATCTCAAGAGATAAAAACAATTACCCAATACATTGTAAGTATATATAGTTCCCAAAAATCACATAATGAATAGCATATGCCTTTGTTTTTCTATATCATAATACATTCACTAAATCATAACCTATGAATTGCAATGGGGTTCATAAAAATTTCATCATATAATAAATTTTCATAAAGGGACATGTGTTATAATCATTTCATCATTTTATCATACCATAACTGATGAAATGAAGTGGGGTTTAGAAAAATTTTATCATAGAATAAATGAAGGAATCTAAAGAGGATTCATTAAAATATTTTCATAATAAAACATGAAACATTTATAAAAGGAAGAATACTGTTATCCTTGGATAATATCCCCACTAAGACATATGTAACATCAATGGATGTCATCATTGTTAGAAAGTGATTTTTAAAAGACACTTGTAATATTAATTGATGAAAATAAATATTATTTGAAAATATATTTTGAAACTAAAGAAATTATAAAACATTTTTGAAAAACATTTCGTTGATAATAAACTATAAAAATTATAAAAGAACCTTTAATAATCATTTAAAACATTTCATAAGGGAAATAACCTTTCCACATAGAAAATAAATTTTATAAAAACATAAAACATTTTAAAAATCATTTCATATGTAAATATCCTTTAAAACTTATAAATTAAAGATTAAAATCATTTTAAAAATTCTTGAGTAAAATAGAACATACACTAAGAAAAAAGATTTTTAAAAGATAAAATATTTTACAATACATTATACTTTGAAATAGTTTATTTAAACTATAAAAAATCACCTAAAAATAAGAAAAAAAATCATTGAAAATAAAATTGAAAATGTCAATATTAATTGTGAAATCATTAAGAGGCAGTGAATGCTTTAAATAATTTTCACGTTGTTTATATTAAGAAAATATATTATTATCAAATGTTATGTAAAATATAAATGGGTGTTTTTTCGAAATTTATATAAATATCCATTTCAAAAAGAATTTTTTAAAAATAAATCCTGAGTAAAAATTTCAATTGTGAATAAATTTTTTATTTTGAAAATATTTTTAGAATACATGGTTTTGTTTAAAAAATGGTTTTCAATTGAAGAGATAAATAATAATGATTGTTCTTAAAAACATTGTTTTAAATGCTTGAGCACCCAAAGAGAGAAAAATTAGAGAAGAAAAATTTATTATTATAAAATAAGAAAAGTATAATAATGGTTATTTATTATTTAGATATGTATTATAATATTTAATCAACTAAATCATAATAATAAAAACATCTGATAAACAATGAGATTGTATTATAAAACAATTCCAACATTGGAAAATTTATATCATAATCCTCATTGAAGTTAAAAGAGTATATAAAAATAAGAAAATAGTGAGAATAAAATAATTATTTATATTACATGTAAATTCTTCTTTATATACACCTCATTATATCAGATATGTGTATAACATAAAATTTGTCTCAAAGAAAGAAAATTGAAATAAAACCCCTTACTATTATGGTAAAGTTTAATTGTAAACCCCGTGAAATACATATATTGATTTTTTTATGTAAAAAATATCTATTTAATGTGTAAAAATAAGAAAAAAATTCATGGGAATTTAAAAAACCAAAAAAATGAAAAAAGTGTTCAATATGGAATGTGTCTTATAAAAGATAAAAAGAGGGACGCAAATCCATTACCTCTTTAGTAGCCTTTTTAATATTAACCCTAAAGGTATAAACATAAAATAAAACATTTTATATCATTAGAATATCAATATTAATGACATATCATTTTTATTAAGTATTATGTGGACCACACAAGAGAAATGAGTGACGAATTTTCATATTTCTCATAGAAAAAAAGTGAGACTAGAAATCCCAAACCTTATGTATCAACTTCCTTCAGACACATTTTAAAAACATATATAACAAAGATATGTTATTTGGAAATATATTGTATAACCATTATTATATAAATTAAACCATACATAATTTACATATTACCAATAGTTACCCATTTATTAACATATATTTGATAAATTCATGTTTCAGTTAATAACAATTTTGTTTTTATATATGTTTTGATTTTTTATTTTGAACACTATTACATTGACAATTGTTCCCCGATGTCATGAATAATAATAATGTTTTAATTATGATATTTATACATAAAAGATACATTTAATACTAATCTATAATAATTCTATTGAGAAATTAAGTATGTTGGGATCATAGAGATGGTAGGTCGTTAGTACACATGAGTAATGAATCCATTCTTCAATGATCATTACAAAATGGTTAAGTAATATTTAGTCTTTTTATAATGATAATAATATCACAAAAAATATATTATTCCTTTAAACTTAATTATAAATTTCATCCTTGTGGTGTGATGTGGGAAAGAGAGAGTCATGTCGATCCTTGAAGGTTGTAGTCTGCACGTACATGAACAACATTACCATCATTCAGTGTGTGAAAATATTATAATTAAAATGATATATATTTTTTTTTATAATGATACATCTATCATAGATATTATAATTATATAATTTATATCACAAAAATTCCTAAACTCTATCCCTATTATCAATTATGTAATGATTTAGTGAAAAATGAATCACATCACTCTATGAAGTGGTAGTGCACCGTACACATGGGAAACATTGTCCTATCCCCTATAAAATGGTAATTAAAAAATATATATATGATATAATTTATAAATCAGAATACTTATTTTATAAATATTATATATATAATTTATATCCATCATCCCACACAATCTTGATAAGTGGTAATGCAAAAAAACGAATGAAATATGCATACAAGATGGTAGTCTATGATAAACACAAGTTATTATTTTTTAAAAAGAATTATGGAATTTGGGATTGTTTTAGTTATTTATACAAATATAAAAAAATCTAATTATATGTATGATATTATTTATTTTATATAATAATTTGTTAATTATAATTTAATGAGGTAGATGGAAAAAAATCTCTTTGAAGAAGATTACCTCTTCTTTGTGTAACATCTGTAGGTTTGAAAACAACCACCATAGGGTGATTTTATGGAAAAAAAATATATTATTATGTTATATTAGTTTGGATGTTATTAGGTCATTATTTTCCATATAATAGTTTTGAAGGTGTGAATTGGAGATTAGAGGGGGAAACTTTTTTAAATTGAGGTGTGTAGCACATTTGTTATTTTTGAAAAAAATAATCATAACCATATTATTCACATGAAAAAGGGTATAATATAGATTATTATCAAACCCTGAACACTATATTTTCAATTTTATTCTATTTTATTTAAGTTATTTTGTTTATTTAATCATTTTAATGGTTTTTATTTTCGTTTAATACCATAGAAAACTAATTATTACATTAATTATGAAAAATAATATGTACTATTTTTACAATTAACTATAAAAAAACCTTATTTTAACTTTATTATATAATATTAATTATTATAAATACATATATTAGATCAATTTTTTCAAATTAAATTATTATTAGTAGAAGAAATATTTAAAAATTAATTTTATAGAAGCTACGATTAAGCGATTTTTCATGTTCAAAATTGTTCAAAAGTGTTTATGGTTTTAATATAAAAATTAAAAATGAAAACGATTCCAATAAAAAAAATTGTATTAATAGATATATAAGAAATTAATTTTAATTTGAAACTAATTTAAAATAAAATTATAATTTATAAATAAATGAACAAAAATGTTACTTTTCAATTAAATTTATATATTTTTCACTATACATATATAAATTAATATGTTTAGAAAATTCTCAACAAATCATTATAATATATTAAATTATTATTTATAAAAATTTCATTATTTTTAAAATATATTTTATAAATATTTTAAAAAATTGTAATAAATAATTTCATAAAAAGGTGATAAATTGTTTTTAGAAAAATACAGTTTTAAGTGTAAAATTAATTTTATTATTATCCATTTTCTAAAAAACACATAAGATGAATATGAAAAAGAATATTTAATATATAATATATATATTTAAGTTAAGTCATTCAGTATATTTTTTTAGTTTCTTGAGTTGAAATAATTTTGATTGCATAAAGAATAATATTTCAAAAAAATATTAACATTATTTTATTTTTTATTTGTTTTAAATTAAAATAAATTGGTGACTAAAGAATTCATTATATATATATATATATATTCTAAACCGTGTATTTTAATAATTTAATTTATACTATCCATACTCGCTATTCTAATGGCCTGTATATTTCTATCTTATAATAATATTTTAATAATATTTCACATTTCAATTAATAATAAATTTGAAATCAACTCAATATAAACTCATTATAACATGTGTTGAAAAACAAAAAAAATAGTAAATTAATTTGAAATAAAATAATTCAAAAAACTCACGGTGTTACATTAAAGTCATCCCCCCCCCAAATGAATTTCTCCCTTGACATTTTTCGTATCATTAAAAGATTGCTATTTTAAAATTCCTTCATAGAAACCCACATCATAAAAAGGTTTTATAAAATATCCTATTGGAAAACAGAATTGTATTTGTGAATTTCCTCTAGAATAACACATACTAGGTTTTCAAATATAATAACATAGGTGGGAAGTGAAAATATGGTCGTGGGATAAAAGCGTAAATAATTGTAGAGAGTGATAAAGATCATTTATCATAATAAATTTGGTGATATAGAGGAGAATAAAAAAAATAGTAACCCAAAGAAGCATGAAAGAGGTCATTGATATCATCCAAATTAATGATGAAAAGGAAAAAATCTTTTATGTTGCTTATTTTAATTTCAGGTAGTTCCTTTCTATCGAAACTGATAATATATGAAAATATACTTAATTGAAATAATTCTATTTCATATGAAAAAATTCATCCATTTGTTGTTCCTTGATCAATTTAAATTGCATATCTTTCTCAATGAGAGGATTTTTTCAGGATTATATCTCTAAAAATGATCTATTATATAACGATATGTAATTTATTCTGTCTCTCGTTTTAATAAAATGGTTTTAATTAGATATCCAATAAGAATAAATATACATTTGGTGGAGTAATACATAAATCTCAAAAAAATCAGCCAAAGTTCAACTTAAACCATTACATAAATGGATAAAATTATGACCCTTAAAAATTAAATAATTTATAAAGTAGTTAACTGAAATTTTAAAACTCAACTTAACTCTAATCCTCAAAATATCATTAATAAGATCTTCATAGTATCATTTAAAAAATTTGAAAAACTTGGTCATGTATTTTTTAAAGACTGTTCATAAAAATATTGACCATAAAACCTCAATGAAAACACAAATTCACCCACATTCCCTCAATAAAACAACATATTATTAAACATATTCAATATACCCATTAATGTTATGAACTCCATCAATGATAACATTAATTTTTCAAATATCCATTATCAATTATGAGGTCATCAATTCTATACAATTTATATTGTCTATAACAATAATCTCTTTATCCAAAAAAACACCAGTTTATCATTATCAGGATCATAGTAATATATATATTTTCTTAATCATGTGTATTCGATAGAATATTACCTTTCTATTAAATCACTTTTCTAGTTAATTAGTTTTATTCAAAATATTATTTGATATACTTGATGAAAAATGTATACTAAAATTTACTTACATATTCAATGATTCATATAACATAATTCTTCAATTTTAATACATAATAACTTCAATCATCCAAGAATATTTTGAAACCATTATATAGGATTCATTGTCTTATTCCTTACAACTTATTTCCTTTTATATATCATTTGTAGTCTCTTCAAGAAAATAATGATAACCATAAAAAGTACAACTATTATGATTAAATTAATAATACTTCTTGTTAGAAAATTTATTTTTAAAATTACAATACAATAAACATTTAAAACATATTGCAATTGATGATAGCTTAGATATATTTTTAATCTCTTATACTACATTAATCAATATTTTATTTTTTATATTACAGTTACATTCTTGGTCGAATTATATTCCTTAACCAAAAAAATATTTTTGTGCCTCTAAGACATTCCATTGAGTTCTTCTTCCCACAATCATGATTTATTGGAAACATAATATTATTTCCTCCATTTTATCCACTACCCTAACTCATAGTGATCTTTTTAATTCATTTATTTGGTGAGTTTGAGAGTTGGTTAACATGCATGTTTTTAGTCATATTATTCGATAACTTGTTATGTATAACTGTAATATCCTTAACATCAGTCGTAATCCAATTTGGATTCTAATTAGTATTTTTTTCATATTTAATTATTACAGAGTTTATTCTAGTTCATTCCATTGACCAAAACCAAAATACAAGTGTGATAAACACTATTCATAATGAAAAACAAAACAAAACTCAAAAAACACATATTCGATGTCAAAATAATAACACATTATTTTAAATCTATGACACCTTATTATTAACATATTGTATTATGGATAATCTTCTATTTATATCCTTCATAATTTCTCAAAAATAGTTTGTCTATTTTCAAAGAATATCCCATGGTAGTGTAAAACGTGTTGTGTGTAAAGAATTTTGTGACGAATTAGGGGACGATCAAGTATAGTTTGATGATCCCTTTTAGGAGTAATTAACCCATGGTGCTAATATACTAAAGTCACGTCCACATATAGTATCCATATAGAGATGTAATTTCAGGCAATTTACTTTTTTAAACATTAGAAGAATTCTTATACATTTTCCAATACTTTGACTCATTATTAGACTATACAAAAAAAATCCCTAAATATATCCTAAAAAATATCCCTACATATCTGAAATGAAATTTCTCATTATAGATTTAAATGTTTAACTAAATATTTCCTCTGATATCAACTATAATTTCCAATGAATTTCATATATGTATATATTTTATCTTTATATATTAATATTCAATTCATTACACAAGAACATGCCTTAGGAACATAGTAGTTTAGTAAATTTAGAGGCTAGTTATACATTATTATGATTTTTTGAATGATATCCAAACACTCTCTTAAATATTTTACCCTTTAATAATCCTAAAAAACATAGATAATTTAAAACCATTCATCATAACCTGGGGAACAGAAGGGTGATGTAAGATTCTCAATATGGTTAAATAGGGGAGATACATTACATGACTTGATCATAAAGCCATTAGAACATGATCATAACATTTGAATACCCTACACTATGTATCAAACATTATAATTGTGAGTCATGGAATAAATATTGGATCTTAATAGGACATGAATCATAATGTAAAAAAATAACGTGTTCTATGAGAGCATAACATTGGAATAAGATAGAACATTATTGCAAATTGTTAATAATTTACATAGTATTCAATGTTCAATACAAAGTCTACATAGTGGAATGGGTTCAATCCATATGATATCATAGTTGATAGGGCTCAAACACAAGACCATCATAGCAGAAAAGTCCCATACAGAACCAGGTTCACTCCCCATTACAGTCATGTCTATCAGATGAGATATAAATTTTTACCCAATTAATTAGAGTGTGTAATAGGTCTCACCCATAAAATAAGTAATATCAAACATATAAGTTTTAGATGATCATAAAATATTCATCATATCAAAACCCATTTAATGAAATGGGTTCCAAAAAATAATTCATCGTATCATAACCTGTGGAAAAGGTTGAGGTTTCATAATCATTTAATAATTTAATCATATCATAACCTATGAAAAAAATAATGTTTCATAATAAATATGTCATTTTATAAACCATGGAAGTAGTATAATTTCAAAAAACATATTGTCATAATAAATAAAAACAATTCATGGAAATAATAATAAAGGTATCTTTGAATCATAACCCTAGTAAGTCATAGGTAACATCATCAGATTTAATCTTAGAAGGAAAAGGATATTGAAAATACACATAGTACTATTGTTGAAGAGAATTAATTTTATTTTTAAATCTCCTTTTCAAACTAAAATTATAAAACACATTATTGAAATAATTTTCAATTAATTATATACATTCAAACATATAATGGAATAATTAAAATTCATTTAAAAAATTTTGTGATAAAATAACATTTAACCTATTATAATCACATTAAAAAAACATTTATAAAAACCATTCTATTGAAAATAAACATTGATACATATAAAGGAATAATAATTAAAAACATTTCATTGTGAAACTATCCCTTCCAAATTCAAAAAATATTATTAAAACATAAAACATTTTCAAAAAACATTTACTTTTAAAATATTTTATTTAAAAACAATTTTATTCAAATATTTGTAAAAAATATATCATTCAAAATAAATTTTATATTATTTAAGTTAATATTAAAATCATAGGTTGGTAATCACGCAATAAATACTATTTATGTCGTTCATGCTAAAAACAAATATTTATTTCACATTTTCATTGAAATCTAAATGAGAATTGTTTGAAAAATATAAATATGATTTATTTCAAACTATCTTTTAAAAATTATAATTTTTGTAAATATATATTTAATAAATCATATTAATAATTTTAAAAACTTTTTTGAAAACTTTTTTTGAAAACATGGTTTTGGAAAAATATATGGTTTTCAACCGAAGAGAGAAATAAATGTTATTTTCTCGAAGAACATTATTTTTAACACATGAGTTAGTAAAGGGGGGAATGAAGGGAAGCCAATTATTCTAAGGAAATAACCATGGTAGAATAAAATAGATGGGTTTCTTGAGAGATGGATCATAAAATATCACCATCAAAAGCATCAACATAAAATTTCTGATAAAAGATGAGGTCGTACCATAAAACTCTTACCACTTTCATAAATTTGAATCATAATCCACAATGAAAGTATAAAATAAAATGAAACATAAAAAAATTCATTTGAATATATAAATTTATGGAATTAAATTTAAATTGTACTATAGACACACTTCTTAAAATATGGTTGGTGTATACTATAAAATATGTCTCAAATAAGGAATATTGAGATATAAGTCCATTACCGCTTTGGAAAATTTTGAAATATAAAATAGTAGAAATAGATATAAACAATTGGATTTGAAAATAAAAATAATTTTCAAGTAATTAATAATTAAATTCATTAATTTTCATTATATACACCACATAAAATAAATAGGTGGTAATTATTGAATGTGTCTCATAGAAGTAAAAACTGATAGATAAATATATTACTGCTTTAGTAATAATTTGGATCATAATACTTGTTGGTTGGAGTGGATACTCAAGATGGGGGGGGGGGGGTGAATTGACTTCCAATTAAAATTTCTGTTAAAAAGATTTGTATAAAAATCCACCAATTCATAAAAAAAGTTGAAATGTAGTGAATTTCTAAAGAATGTAAATGTTCAATCAGTTTCACAAAGATTGATTTCTTCTCAGTTAACATAATCCAAATATTAATTTAGCTTTTGAAACTAACTTACTAGTTCACAATAAGTACAAACACTTGCTAGCTCAACTATCAGAGTTAAATTAAAATAGATTTATATTTAAAGTACATAGAATTGGAATATTAAAAATTGGTTTTAACAAGTATAAAAAGCACTACAGTTTGTAAATCAATAGGTTCATTCCCAATCCGAAACATGGTCCTCTCATGCAATTTATATAAACTATGATCCACACCCTGGATCGAGGTTATACAAAAGCACTCCTAATGTTCAAGTCATCAGACCTTTACCACAGTTTTAGGTTGGAAAAAACAAAACAAAACAATAGCACATAGGCTATCCAGGTCACACTTGACTTCTACCACTATACACAGTGGGGGTTAAGAGTGTAAGAGAAAGATTGAGTGAGGATTTAGAAATCCTTCAATTCAGCCCAGGAGTCAGTATCTGTCAAAATAAACTGATGCACACACACTGCTCAAAATGATAGGAAAAGGGATACAAAAGAGTAAATAAAGGAGTTTTGAATTCTTTGTGTAATTGAATATGATGTCTGGACTCGTTTTGATGTTGCAGATGTAATCCAAGCCCTTTGTGGTGAGGATGACACAAAATAGAGTATCTTTATTCTTCTAGGCTACAGTTATGCAGACTAGAGCATATGATCTTCACTATGGTACATCACCTATTCTTTTATGTTTGTTCCACGTTAAAGATCAACTTGATACTCTATGACTTTTACAAGTGTTCATTAAAGTTCTTCATTCTTTTCGACAATATTCACACTCGTGCACTGTTTTATTCTTACATTTTTTCCTTTTTGTGGAGCTTAATATTTTTCACTGCAGATCTTCCTTTTCATTCCTTGAGATTTGGAAGAAAGAATTATTACATTTTTGTAGGTATGAGGTATGGTTTCCTGACATCCAACAACCAACATTAATTAATAGCAGGTGCATTAAACTAAAAAAAATATGGTTTTTGGAATTAAATAAGAGTTAATATAAATTCAAAAAAAATTCATGACTATCAGTCAGTCATGAGATTGTTAAGTAATATGAATTTTCATCAGTATTGGAAGGTCTTGTGATTAGAATTAGTGCCAGTAGTTTATGTGATCAGCATTAGTGTTGGTAGTTCACAAGATCAGCATCAACTTCGGTAGGACATTTGATCAGCATCAGTACGACCGTTTTTATTGGTGCGACCATTGTCATCGGTGAGACTGTTCTCATTGGTGTGACCATTATCATTGGAGTGACTATTTTAATCAGTGCGACCATTGTCATTGGTGCGGCCTTTCTCATCAGTGCGACCATTCTCATCGGTGTGACTCTTGTCATCAGTATGACCGTTCTCATCAGTGCAACTGTTGTCATCGGTGTGACCGTTCTCATCGGTATGACCGTTCTCATCATTGCGATTGTTATCATCAGTGTGGCCTCTGTCTTCAGTGAAACTATTGTCATCAGTGCGACCATTATTATAGGTCTGTCCTCTGTCATCGGTGCGACCGTTCTCATCAGTGTAACCATTGTTATTCCTTAAACTAATAGTGACTCAAGAAAATAACTAACAGTGAGTCAAAAACAAGAAATTCTCACAAAGTGTCTATTCAATCCAGGCCACTTCCAGATCAATAATGAACCATAAATAATCATTGATAAACAGCTATAGATATGATTAATCATAGTAAACACATTTAAAACACAATGAATAATTGAGTAAATTGAATTAAAAAAGGATAACAATTATTTGTGATTATTAAAATTACCATCTCACAGAGGGTTCAACAATCACTCACTTTTTGATAATCATAAATCTATGGCATAAATTAAGATGGAGGGGAGGATATAACATGCAGTATGATCCCCCTATATAAACAAACTATATAACCAAGGATAAATAGTTCATCTGAGAATGCATCAGATTACATAGATCTCTCCCTTATATAAAATGTTTTATCTATGATTAATTTGTTATATAAGTAGTCAATTAGTCACCTTTGTATATATATTCTTTTATCCCCTTTTATTTATGGATTTATTTATATAAGAAGTCATCATTTCTCCCCCTTTGGGATTATTAATAAGAAATGGAGAGTAGAATGATCAAAAAGAAGAAGGTTCCATTGAAATAACCACTGAAAAAGGAACAGTGAATCGAAACATAGAAAAGACACCCTATAAAAAATGGAAGGAATGGCTACTTAATGGGGTTAAGAAGAGATTTTCCATTAACAGATGGAGGAATGGATGGGCTAGAGTGTGTCTTGGTGGATGGTTGATCTGGCCGGATGGAGAGAGGAGGCAGGACAGATCGGGCTGGTAGTAGAGTGGGAGCTAAAGTCACTTGTGCTTGAGTAGAAGATCTTCTAGAAGGCGGATGCTGAATGACTGGCTGAATATTAGAGGGAGCCTGAGAAGCTGATAACAGACCAGGAGCAACAATGGATGGACTGAGAGGCTCAGTAGTAGGAAAGACAATTTCCTTGTCTTGCACATAGAGATATGGTTTTATTAGGTTGATAAAATCTTGAATTACTTCACCACCATCACTCATGGCCTCCACAAAGTCATCCTTTTTTATGCCTAAAATTCTCATGTCACGACCCGCCCTCGGGGTCCGTGCCGTGACTACCCCAAGCCCGCCTTCCATAGGCCAGGGGCTGGCGACTAGCACCAAGGCGTAAATCCCAGAAAAAGGGAAGGCATTTCCTTTGTAAAGTAAACAAACCCCACAGAGTAAGCAAGCGGAAGTAAAACACTAAGTACAAAAAGAAGAGCTGAAAAGTAAAAAGGGGCCGGAAATACAAGCCCAACTGTAAAGTACAACTCGAAAGGGAAAACAACGACTGAAAAGTAAAGCTGCTACGCTGAGATGTCCACTGGAAATCCCACCTGAAGGGTGGGTACAGATAGCTCCTCTGCTCCTCGGGTCCCGCCATCCGCTCCGAGTATGTCCCGCCCAGTGGTCCACCTCCGGGTACCGCCTCGTCGTATAGTCCACCTCCAGGTACCGTCAAGTCCTCGAACCTTCGGATTCTGTCAGCACTGTCCGTCGTCTGCAACCAACACAACGAGGTGCGGGCATAGCCCGTGCAGGGGTGAGTATAACGATACTCAGTAGGGACCCCGAGACCCTCAAGGTCTCACTAAAACCAACAAGGATAAACACAAGAAGACCTCAACAGATAAACTCTACTTAGGTATATGCCCATACATATACCTCAGTTATCAAGTAACCCATCTCAATCATTAGGAACACATGAATTGTGAAAACGACGGATAACCACTACCCGGGTATATGCCCATACATATACCAAAGTTAGCAAGTGACCCATCTCAATCATAAAGTAGCACAAGGTCAAAAGTCTCAGCTCTAACCAGGATTTTCATTATCGAAACCGTAACTGCTGAAGAGCTCCGTCTCTGGAGTGTGCAGTGGTCCTGTCACGACTCCGAGGTACTGCTCACTAACCTAAGACTGCTGAAGTACTCCTCCTGTCGAGTACTGCGGGCCAGCCACCCAAACACAGTAGTGCTTCCCGCCGAGGTATGTCACCCAAACTCCGTAGTGCACACCCCCTAGTAGCCTGCTGAGGTACTCTCCAGACGAGCACCGCGGGTCTGCACTGTCACACAGGTAGTGCTCCGTCCGCCATGGGTCTGCACCTCAGAAAGTAGTGCTCCGTCCACTGGGCTAGTCGACTCACTCCAAGTCGAGTCGGTCAAGCAGTCGTCAGGTCTCAGCCAGCTACACGGTCTCCGTACATCGCATGCTCGTCACTGGGAGGGTCCGCTCCACGAGCTACAGGTCGATTCTCCGAGTATCTCAAAGTCCCACGAAGAAGTGTCTCAAAGGTCCGTCTCGTCATAGGGGTCTCAACGCAACAGACGGCGCGTCGATCGGACGCCCGGTCTGTGAGTTATTAGCCTTTTCGTCCCAGGGGCCCGGTTGGTTTCGAGTGCGAACCAATCCCGGCCGTATCTCAACTGTACCCCGAACTCCCATAGGGTAAACTCAAAGAGACTGTTACTCAACGTAACCACCAACGCCGCTGACGGCTCGTCAAGCAGTCGTCCTGTCTGAAAGATATCAGCTTTCCCGTTCCAGGGGCCCGGTTGGATTTCGGGTACAATCCAACCCGGCCATACTCCGACTGCATCCAAAACTCGGGCGGAGTATGTCAAAAGTTCCGTCTCATCAAGAGGAAGTCAACGAAACAGACGGCGCGTCAATCGGACGCCCGGTCTGTGAGTTATTGGCATTTTCGTCTCCGGGGCCCGGTTGGTTTTTTTTATGGAAAAACCATCCCCACCGTACTCCACCTGCGTCCAAACCTCGGGCGGAGTATGCCAAAAGATCCGCCTCACTAAAAGGAACACAACGCGACTGACGGCACGTCAATCGGACGTCCGTAGCTCAAGATATGAGCGTTTCCGCTCCGAAGGCCCGGTTGGTTTCGTGAACGAACCAACCCGGCCAGACTCAAAGTAAACCGAAACCTTGAGTGCGATATACCGAAACGACCGTCTCGATGCAAGCCGCCGCCGGCCGGCGGCGGCGGCGGACGGCGGCGGCGGGCGGCGGCGGCGGCGGGCCGCGGTGGCGGCAGCGGCGGGCCGCGGTGGCGGCGGCGGCGGGCCGCGGTGGCGGCGGCGGCGGGCCGCGGTGGCGGCGGCGGCGGGCCGCGGTGGCGGCAGCGGGCCGCGGCGCACGCGGGGGGCTAAGCCCCCGCTCTTTCCAAGAGGCGGCGCGGCTTTTCCGCGCCGTTTGGTTTTAGGAAGCGCCCCCCCCACGTGGGGGGCCTGCTGGAAACGAACCGAGGGGGCCGGTTGCCCCCTCCCTTCAAAGAACCCCCCCCCCCCTCTTAAAGAGGGGGGTTTTCAAGGGGGTTGGCCGGGGAATTAAATTCCCCGGTTTTTAAAACATCCGGCCGGCCAGCTGGCCGGCCGGTTTTTACCAACGGGACCGGATATTCCGGTCCCGCCTTCGACTTCCGATGCCGGCGGCCCGGCCGCCGGTCTCCACTTCTGCCGCAGCCCGGAACCGGCCGCGGTCTTCTCGTCCCGCCGCGGCCCGGAACCGGCCGCGGCGTTCGTCGTCCGGCACGGTGCGACGGCACCGCGCCCCTTTCGCCGTACCATGATTCCTTCCAATGCGGTGCGACGACGTCGCGTTCTTGAAGATTCTCCTCGGCGTAGCGCGACGGCGTTGCGTAAAATATAAGCACGATCATCCGCGTGGTGCGACGGCACCACGCCACTTGCCTCCACCGCAAGAATTAAACAACAACGATGGAGGGGGGGTTCAGCCGTGTTCGTGCGGTCCGGCCCCCCTCACGTTAAAATAATAACGCAACTCAAAATAAAATCAAGTCACACGTTAGTCTTGATAAAATCACGATCAAGAATAAAATAAGGATACCAAAAGAAATCGACAACCCCTACCTCGGGTATAAGTTCGAGGAATCGTCTACTTTCCGCGGAAGACGGCGTCGCGGAGGTCGGGCGTCGCGGTCGTCGTTCGTCAAATCCGTTGACGAAGAGATATGCCCGAAGAGATACGTCGTTGGCGAAACTTGCACGCCGACGAAGGTTGTCCGAAGAAGAGGTGGCGTCCCCTTCGTTGACACGGAGGACGAAGAAGAGAGGCGTCGTTCTCGATAGTCGCACGTTGACGGAGTCGTGGAATATCGGTGTTGATTCCTTTGACGTCGGAGGAAGAGTCG
The DNA here is from genome assembly GCA_963277665.1 of Viscum album. Classification (NCBI taxonomy): domain Eukaryota; kingdom Viridiplantae; phylum Streptophyta; class Magnoliopsida; order Santalales; family Viscaceae; genus Viscum; species Viscum album. Next base: position 981,374,727 of record OY728140.1, on the reverse strand, counting down.
TTGTCGAAGGCGTTCGTCGCGGAAAACCGTCGCGGAAGAGATGACGCGGAAGAAGTACGTCGCGTCGCGGATACGGCGTCGCGGATGGATCTTGTTCTTCGGCGGAGAAGTTCTTCGTTGAAGAACGACGTTCTTCGTTCTTCGTCAGAGCTTGAAGATGAAGAGGAAGCTCTCAAAAAGACAAACAAAGAACCCAAAAAAAAAATAAGACTACCTCTTATTTTATTAACACATAACACAAAAGAATTTCAAAGGTTTGAAATTCAAAAAGGGTTTAACTCCCTTAATTAATTAAGTAACTCAAGTTGACAACATTAAATGAAATGAGTTAAAGGGGAGGTTTTGAGAGAATTTGAGGAGTTGGGGTTCGTGTGGACCCCACCTCACTTAATCCTCCCAAGGGAGGTTAAGTGGATGTGGGTCCCACTCCCAACTCCCTTTGGTAGGACTTAACTAGTTAAAAGAAATAAAATTTGTTCCTCACAAATTTTATTTAACTTAAACTAAAAACCCAAAAACTAACATTCAACCCGCATCAAACGCAATTCCCGAAAAGGACTCTTTAAGCAAATATCGGCGCTGCGAGTTCATCGGTGCCCTCGGATTTCAATTCCGAGCACCTGATCAAAAGTTAGGAATTCCCGCTCGTTCGTTCACTGAACGTACCCGAGCCAAACTTCGGAAATTAATTCCGGGCACTCCGGGCCTCGGAATTAGGTGCCGTCTGAAACCGCGCTCTTGTAAGATTCTAAAGAAAATTAAGAAAAAATTTCCTTGAATTTTACGGGTCTTTACATTAATCCCACCTCAGGACTTTACGTCCCCGTAAAGCTACATCAATAACTAGGGAAACAAAGAGGGTACTGAGCACGCATCTGAGCCTCCCGCTCCCATGTGCTCTCCTGGAGATTCCCGTGCCGCCATCTGTTGCGCACAAGAGGAATCGATCGCCCATGTAGGACCCGCTCCTGTCGATCCTCTATCTCCACCAGGACCTCCGTAAAAGTCGCCCCATCGTCAACGTCAAGCTCCCCATGGTCAAAGATGTGCGTCGGGTCGTGCACGTATCTCCTCAGTTGAGACACGTGGAAGACGTCGTGCATCCGGTGTAACTGAGGTGGTAGAGCCAGGCGATAAGCCACCTCACCAACCCTGCTGAGGACCTGGAAGGGTCCGATGAAGCGCGGAGATAACTTGTCGCCTCGGCCAAATCTCTGAATACCACGTCGAGGTGAGACCCGCAAGAAGACGTGGTCACCATCCTCGAACTCTAGTGGCCTCTGCCTCCTGTCAGCGTATGACTTATGCCGGCTCTGTGTTTTCCTCATCCGCTCCTGGATGACATGGACCTCTTCTGACGTGGCCCGGACCATCTCTGGTCCCACATGAGCTGCAAGATTTCTTCTTTGCCGATAAGAGAAACCTGGTCTCATCCCCGGGATGAACCACATTCTTTGCCTAAAACAGTCAATCCTAACATGGATGATACTAATCCATACCAAGGATGACGTCGTAAGGCCTCGACTCTACTACTAAGAGATCCAACCGTTACTCTCGCCTCCAAGGGTTGAGTCACACTGTCGGCATCAGTGTGTGGTAACTGGGTCTCCTCCAGTAGATGTCTCACAAGTGAGGGTCAAGTCAACAGTCAACTGGAACCTCTTAGTAACATCACAAAAGAGGACAGGAAAGAAAACATCACAAAGGTATGCGTCTTTTATTATTGCAGCTCATAATACAAGACGCTACACAAAATCAACATCAACATGGAACTAGAAGTACAAAAGACGTATCCACTAGTTCCGCTCCTGTCCACCTGCTTTACTGTTGCTCAAGCATTTGTTGCTGCCTCAACCTCGGTGGCTCCCCCCCAAGCCTGCGGATCGAGGAGTCGGACAGTCACGTGCCTGGTGACCCTTTCCGCGGCATGAGTAACACAACCTGCTCCTTGCACGGCTAGCTCTGTTCCCACTCCGGGTGCCCTGCACCACTGGTCCTAAAACCCGAGATCGCCCAACTGCTGGTCTGGTCCTCCTGGACCTCTGCATCATCTGTCTACTGCCCACAGATGACTCGGCTTCTGATCGAAAAACACGCGGCAAAGGAAGAATCTCCTGTACACGCTCGGGGTGTAGAGATACTGGCACAAACTCCACCCTGAAGAAGGTCTCGAAGTCTTCCCATGCGAAGTTCATCTCATCGCAAAACTGAAACAAGTGGCTCCACCACCTACCTGCTGCTGCCTGAAGGAGGCTGGTAGCAAAGATCACCATGAAGTCTGCCGGCGTCCCCACTAGCCTGAAGACTCTCACCACAGCCTCCAGCCAAACCTCAGCCGCCTGCGGGTCCGTCTCTCCCCGGAACCTGGGTGGCCTCTGGCGCTGGAACTCGTGCAGCGCGCTCAAGCGTCGTGCATCGCCTACTGCTGGGGCTGGTGGCATCGGTGGCCCATCGTATGGTAGTACCGCTGGTGCCTCCGCTGGTGCCTCAACTGCAAGAGGGCCCTGTACCGAAGCCTCGTCGCTCGGTGGGCTGTCGTCACGTTCGATTCTCGGAACCCTAGCTGGCCGTCTGAGAAAAGACATCCTGAAAGAAACAACGTAACATGATCAAACGATTATACCTGGTGAGCTGACCTGGTTTGAGCTGTTTTAAGGGGAATAACCTTTGAAAACACACACGCAATCAGTGTTTTCGTGCACAAAGTCGGAAATCAGTTGTCAGGGTCCTGGTGTATGGATACGTCGGCCGCCCGCACCAACACTGGACTCCCTGAACTGAAAACCACACTCGGTACCCTTAACACTATTGCTTCACAGAAAGAAAGATCAGAGTTATAAGTTCTGCGGTAGAACCGAACTCCTCTGATACCAATTTGTCACGACCCGCCCTCGGGATCCGTGCCGTGACTACCCCAAGCCCGCCTTCCATAGGCCAGGGGCTGGCGACTAGCACCAAGGCGTAAATCCCAGAAAAAGGGAAGGCATTGCCTTTGTAAAGTAAACAAACACCACAGAGTAAGCAAGCGGAAGTAAAACACTAAGTACAAAAAGAAGAGCTGAAAAGTAAAAAGGGGCCGGAAATACAAGCCCAACTGTAAAGTACAACTCGAAAGGGAAAACAGCGACTGAAAAGTAAAGCTGCTACGCTGAGATGTCCACTGGAAATCCCACCTGAAGGGTGGGTACAGATAGCTCCTCTGCTCCTCGGGTCCCGCCATCCGCTCCGAGTATGTCCCGCCCAGTGGTCCACCCCCGGGTACCGCCTCGTCGTATAGTCCACCTCCAGGTACCGTCAAGTCCTCGAACCTTCGGCTTCTGTCAGCACTGTCCGTCGTCTGCAACCAACACAACGAGGTGCGGGCATAGCCCGTGCAGGGGTGAGTATAACGATACTCAGTAGGGACCCCGAGACCCTCAAGGTCTCACTAAAACCAACAAGGATAAACACAAGAAGATCTCAACAGATAAACTCTACTTAGGTATATGCCCATACATATACCTAAGTTATCAAGTAACCCATCTCAATCATGAGGAACACAAGAATTGTGAAAACGACGGATAACCACTACCCGGGTATATTCCCATACATATACCAAAGTTAGCAAGTGACCCATCTCAATCATAAAGTAGCACAAGGTCAAAAGTCTCAGCTCAAACCAGGATTTTCATTATCGAAACCGTAACTGCTGAAGAGCTCCGTCTCTGGAGTGTGCAGTGGTCCTGTCACGACTCCGAGGTACTGCTCACTAACCTAAGACTGCTGAAGTACTCCTCCTGTCGAGTACTGCGGGCCAGCCACCCAAACACAGTAGTGCTTCCCGCCGAGGTATGTCACCCAAACTCCGTAGTGCACACCCCCTAGTAGCCTGCTGAGGTACTCTCCGGACGAGCACCGCGGGTCTGCACTGTCACACAGGTAGTGCTCCGTCCGCCATGGGTCTGCACCTCAGAAAGTAGTGCTCCGTCCACTGGGCTAGTCGACTCACTCCAAGTCGAGTCGGTCAAGCAGTCGTCAGGTCTCAGCCAGCTACACGGTCTCCGTACATCGCATGCTCGTCACTGGGAGGGTCCGCTCCACGAGCTACAGGTCGATACTCCGAGTATCTCAAAGTCCAACGAAGAAGTGTCTCAAAGGTCCGTCTCGTCACAGGGGTCTCAACGCAACAGACGGCGCGTCGATCGGACGCCCGGTCTGTGAGTTATTAGCCTTTTCGTCCCAGGGGCCCGGTTGGTTTCGAGTGCGAACCAATCCCGGCCGTATCTCAACTGTACCCCGAACTCCCATAGGGTAAACTCAAAGAGACCGTTACTCAACGTAACCACCAACGCCGCTGACGGATCGTCAAGCGGTCGTCCTGTCTGAAAGATATCAGCTTTCCCGTTCCAGGGGCCCGGTTGGATTTCGGGTACAATCCAACCCGGCCATACTCCGACTGCATCCAAAACTCGGGCGGATTATGTCAAAAGTTCCGTCTCATCAAGAGGAAGTCAACGAAACAGACGGCGCGTCAATCGGACGCCCGGTCTGTGAGTTATTGGCATTTTCGTCTCCGGGGCCCGGTTGGTTTTTTTTTATGGAAAAACCATCCCGACCGTACTCCACCTGCGTCCAAACCTCGAGCGGAGTATGCCAAAAGATCCGTCTCACTAAAAGGAACACAACGCGACTGACGGCACGTCAATCGGACGTCCGTAGCTCAAGATACGAGCGTTTCCGCTCCGAAGGCCCGGTTTGTTTCGTGAACGAACCAACCCGGCCAGACTCAAAGTAACCCGAAACCTTGAGTGCGATATACCGAAACGACCGTCTCGATCCAAGGATCGCGTTTCCGCTGACGGTTCGTCGATCGGAGGTCCGAGGCTCATGTTATGAGCGAAAAACAAAAACTGGTTCGAAACGGGGGGGTCCGGGTCCGGGCCGACCCGGCCCGACCCCCCCCCCCTGGGCGGCACGGCGGCCGGCGGGCGGCGGCGGCGGCGGGCCGCGGTGGCGGCGGCGGCGGGCCGCGGAGGCGGCGGCGGCGGGCCGCGGTGGCGGCAGCGGCGGGCCGCGGTGGCGGCAGCGGGCCGCGGCGCACGCGGGGGGCTAAGCCCCCGCTCTTTGCAAGAGGCGGCGCGTCTTTGCCGCGCCGTTTGGTTTTAGGAAGCGCCCCCCCCCCCCCCCCCCCCCACGTGGGGGGCCTGCTGGAAACGAACCGAGGGGGCCGGTTGCCCCCTCCCTTCAAAGAACCCCCCCCCCCTCTTAAAGAGGGGGGTTTTCAAGGGGGTTGGCCGGGGAATTAAATTCCCCGGTTTTTAAAACATCCGGCCGGCCAGCTGGCCGGCCGGTTTTTACCAACGGGACCGGAAATTCCGGTCCCGCCTTCGACTTCCGATGCCGGCGGCCCGGCCGCCGGTCTCCACTTCTGCCGCGTCCCGGAACCGGCTGCGGTCTTCTCGTCCCGCCGCGGCCCGGAACCGGCCGCGGTCTTCTCGTCCCGCCGCGGCCCGGAACCGGCCACGGTGTTCGTCGTCCGGCACGGTGCGACGGCACCGCGCCCCTTTCGCCGTACCATGATTCCTTCCAACGCGGCGCGACGGCGTCGCGTTCTTGAAGATTCTCCTCGGCGTAGCGCGACGGCGTTGCGTAAAATATAAGCACGATCATCCGCGTGGTGCGACGGCACCACGCCACTTGCCTCCACCGCAAGAATTAAACAACAACGATGGAGGGGGGGTTCGGCCGTGTTCGTGCGGTCCGGCCCCCCTCACGTTAAAATAATAACGCAACTCAAAATAAAATCAAGTCACACGTTAGTCTTGATAAAATCACGATCAAGAATAAAATAAGGAAACCAAAAGAAATCGACAACCCCTACCTCGGGTATAAGTTCGAGGAATCGTCTACGTTCCGCGGAAGACGGCGTCGCGGAGGTCGGGCTTCACGGTCGTCGTTCGTCAAATCCGTTGACGAAGAGATATGCCCGAAGAGATACGTCGTTGGCGAAACTTGCACGCCGACGAAGGTTGTCCGAAGAAGAGGTGGCGTCCCCTTCGTTGACACGGAGGACGAAGAAGAGAGGCGTCGTTCTCGATAGTCGCACGTTGACGGAGTCGTGGAATATCGGTGTTGATTCCTTTGACGTCGGAGGAAGAGTCGTTGTCGAAGGCGTTCGTCGCGGAAAACCGTCGCGGAAGAGATGACGCGGAAGAAGTACGTCGCGTCGCGGATACGGCGTCGCGGATGGATCGTGTTCTTCGGCGGAGAAGTTCTTCGTTGAAGAACGACGTTCTTCGTTCTTCGTCAGAGCTTGAAGATGAAGAGGAAGCTCTCAAAAAGACAAACAAAGAACCCAAAAAAAAATAAGACTACCTCTTATTTTATTAACACATAACACAAAAGAATTTCAAAGGTTTGAAATTCAAAAAGGGTTTAACTCCCTTAATTAATCAAGTAACTCAAGTTGACAACATTAAATGAAATGAGTTAAAGGGGAGGTTTTGAGAGAATTTGAGGAGTTGGGGTTCGTGTGGACCCCAACTCACTTAATCCTCCCAAGGGAGGTTAAGTGGATGTGGGTCCCACTCCCAACTCCCTTTGGTAGGACTTAACTAGTTAAAAGAAATAAAATTTGTTCCTCACAAATTTTATTTAACTTAAACTAAAAACCCAAAAACTAACTTTCAACCCGCATCAAACGCAATTCCCGAAAAGGACTCTTTAAGCGAATATCGGCGCTGCGAGTTCATCGGTGCCCTCGGATTTCAATTCCGAGCACCGGATCAAAAGTTAGGAATTCCCGCTCGTTCGTTCACTGAACGTACCCGAGCCAAACTTCGGAAATTAATTCCGGGCACTCCGGGCCTCGGAATCAGGTGCCGTCTGAAACCGCGCTCTTGTAAAATTCTAAAGAAAATTAAGAAAAAATTTCATTGAATTTTACGGGTCTTTACATCTCAGCTAGTACATTAAATTGATGGTTCAACTCATGCGTGGTATAGATTTTAGAGAAATAGTGATCCACCTTTTCATTGATCCCTTTTTGAGCCTGTGTTGCATCGGCTGAATAAAGCTTCACAATCTTATGAATATGATCACTATTTTAGTTCATATTTTTCAATGAGTCCAAATCCAGAATCTATCCAGGATATGCTAACTCTTCTTCTATAACATCTTTTAAGGCATTGATTTCATTTCTTATAATTTTGGTCACTTTAGAGAAGCTATCTTGAGCAACCATCTGAGTTATCTTAGCCTTCAACTTTCTCAAATCCGACTTCTTCAAATGTTCTATCAAATTTCTCAAAACATCCATCATGTTAGAGAACGTTGTTATAAATTCACCTGACAGAGTTACTAATTCATTGAATAAATCTCTGAGTGTTTGATTTAGAGAGGTAATATGCCTGCTAATCATCTCACCATTATTACACAGGTCTGGCATAATAATACTTACCACTCTTTGAATTAAAGAATCCATAGCAGTCTCAGAAAAATCCATAGGAGTAGGAGCAGGAGAATTAGATAATTCTACGTTCATTGTCTCTCTAACTGCATGGAGTAACTCATCTTTAAATTAGTCCAAATCAGATCGAGAAACTGAAGGACCAGGTCTTTCTGCTATCATTTTCACATCCTCAGCAACTAGTCTAGCCTTAACTAGATGGCTTACCTTTGTGATATTCACTTCCTCTTCTTCTTCTGAATAATCTAAACCAATAACCACAAAACTTGGGTGTTCCTCCCATACAGATTTACAAAAGGTATTCTGATTCTTTACAAAATCATCTTTTCTAGAATTTTCATGTGACACTTCCTCACCTACATAAATCTTGGTCTGCATTGTCTTTTCATCCTCATGAACTGTTTCATTCTCATCTAAATGAGATTGTGGATCAGCATGGATTACATTGTGACCATCCACTGGTTGAAAACTAGCATCATTTTCATCACCACCATCATCACCATCATCACCATCATCACTATTTCCATGAAAATTATTGTTTACTAAGGTTTTATCGGTACTATCTTTGCTACTAGACTCATACTGATCAGAATTTGATACTTCATTATTAGCTTCTTATTCATCACCTAAAAGAGGTTCTGACTCAGGTAACATAAGAGGTGGACTAGCTTGTCCAAATTCCATTCTTGTTTTCTTAGGACTTAATATATCAGGATCACTCATGTCATCAATAGGAGACTCAGGTTCCTTTTCAGTATCCACATCACCATCAGCTTCAACTTCCTCTGTTCCCTTACTACTGGACTCTCCAGTTTCATTAGGAACTTCAGTTTCTTCTTCCTCATCAGAATAAACAACTTCTTCATCAGGTTTTAAACTGGGATCTCTCGTCCCTTTTGTTCTTTTAGAGTGGTCAGAAGGATTAAAGAAGTCATACAACTTATCTTTATCAGCAATCCATGTCATCTTCTAGGGATTCCAGTCGATTTTTATTCTTTGGAAGATATCCTTGTTGATACAAAAGCTTCTACTCGATGAGATACACTCATCTCCATCATCAACACAACCCAAAAACATTACCATGGTAGTGATTTTCTTAGAATAAGACAATGTTGTATCCTTCTAGGATGGCTTTACCATATCATCAATATGAACATCAATTTATCTTCACAAGTTGATCTTCTCAACATTCAGAAATAAAAATAACAAGAAAACATCTTCATATTTTACAGCAGCAAAATAACATTTTCTGGGATTGATTTGGTGCTGAATAAACTTAAAAAGAATTCTACCCTCACCATCTAACATAGCAGTTGTTAATCTTCAGGATTCATACATTCCATTAAAAATATCCAGAGAAATCTCATAAGAGAAATATTCAGTGGTATGAGGAATGTTACCAGCGTAATCCTCATATCTACCATTATGAGGTACTTCCAAACACCCATACCACTGCTTTGTAGAAAAAGATATATTTTTCCCTTTGATCACTAAAGATAATCTCACAGCTTCTACTCCATCCAAAACAATATTTATGTTCAGATAAAAGTCATGAACTAGCTTTGGGTAGTAGACTCTGTTATTATCACAGAACCTACCTTTCCATCCTTGCATCTCTAAAACTTCTAAAAGGGCAGACTAACTGGATAACACCCATTCGGAACTCACTTCCTTTTCTGCGGTGACCACCCAAGTTTCCAACTCCAGGTTCACTGACCTTTGAGTAGTGCTGCTTGATTCTCCATGAGAATGTTTCATAGGAGAAGAACCTTCATACTCCTTGATTTGTAACTTTTGATTTTCAATTTGGAGGTTCGATAGGTTTGGAAGGTTTTAAGAATTTAAAAACGTTCAAAAAGTTTGAGAGGTTCAAGTTTCAGGAAAATTAAGGTTTGGTGGGAGATGGAAGGTCACAATTCATGGGAAGTGAAATAGTCATGGGTCATTAAATTTATCATTTAGGGTTACAATATTAAATATAATATCGATTAAAGTTAAACAATGTCATTTTGACAAACACTAATAGTTTTATAAACTGTAAAATAAAAATGGAAGCAAAAATTGGTTTCACTGATCGGTTTCACTGATCAGTTTCACTAATCCGTTTCACTAATCGGATTTAATAATTGGTTTCACTAATCTATCATACCTAACTCTTTTTTAATAAAATATAACCTTTCTGAGCTTAAGGGTTTGGTGAAAATATCAACTAATTGATGTTCAGAGTCAATAAATTCCAGAGAGATATCACCCTTTTGATAATGATCTCACAAAATGTGATTTATGACATCAATGTGCTTAGTCCTAGAGTAAGACACCAGATTCGTAGAGATTTTAATTGCACTAGTGTTATCACAATTTATTGACACATGTCTAAATTGATATCCATACTCCAACAAAGTGTGTTTCATCAACATAATCTATGCACAACAACTACCAGCAGCAGTGTATTTTTCTTCAGTAGTAGATAATGCAACCATGTTTTGTTTCATAATACACCATGATACTAGGGACTTTCCCAAAAGATTAAATGTTCCATATGTGCTCTACCTATCTAACTTGCAACCATAAATATCAGCATCTGAATAACTCATTAAGTCATTGGATTGTCATTTACGATAAAACAAACCTATATTTGTAGTATGTTTGAGATATTTGAGAATTCTTTTAACAGCAAGTAAATTAAATTCTTTAAGATTAGCTTGAAATCTTGCACACATGCATACACTAAAAATGATATCTGTTCAACTAGAAGTAAGGTAAACTAAAATTTTAATCATACATATATAATTCGTTTGATCAACTGGTTTCCCGGTTTCATCATCATCCAACTTATAGGTGGTACTCATAGGGGTGTAACTTCCCTTATTACTATCCAATATGAAATGTTTTAAAAGATCCTTTGTATATTTTCTTTGATTTAAAATAATATAATCATTATTTTGAAAATTTTGAAATCTAAGAAAATATTTCATTTATCCCTTTAAAATCCTTTCAAATTAATTTCTTCATAATCTTTGAGAAATGGGTACATAAAGAATTTTTATTAAATCCAAAGATAAAATCATCAACATATATTTGTATAATTAAAATATCTTCAAATATTATTTTAATAAAAAAAGTGGTATCTTAAATTCCTTTAGTAAAACCATTAGAGATAAAAAAAATTGTTAGTCTATCGTACCAAGCTATTCGAGCCTATTTTAAACCATATAAATCTTTAGAATGTTTAAAACTTGATTTTGAAAATGGGGTTTTGTTAATCCAGGTGGTTATTCAACAAAAACATATTCAATCATAAAACCATTTTGAAATGCACTTTTGACATCCATTTGATATAACATGAAATTCAGATTAGATGCATTAGAAATTAAGATCATATTTACTTCTAATCTAGCTACAGGTGAAAAGGTTTCTTCATAGTCTAATAACACTTCTTGATTGTAACCTTGTTCAACTAATCTAGATTTATTTCTAATGATGTTTCCAAATTCCTAAAATTTATTTCTTAAAACCCATTTAGTACCTATGGTCAAGGTTTCCTTAGGTCATTCAACTAATTCCCAGACTTTGTTTCATTCAAATTGATTTAACTCTTCTTGTATATACATTACCAAAAATTCATCATTGATTGCATTATTGATATTTTTAGGTTCTAGCTATGAAAGGAAAGCTTGATGTTTAACCTAATTTCATAGAGAATCTATAGTTTGTGTCCCTCTATACAGATTACCAACAACAACATCTAAAGGATGATTATTTAGAATCCTAGATGATATAGTCTAGGTAGGACAGGGAATTTAGGGTTCTTCTCTAGGTTCGGGTTCACCAGAAGCATATTCTGAAGTATTTCTATAACTTGTTGTCTTGTCAATAGGGTCACTGTTTTTTATTAAGGTCCAATATAGACAGATCTTCTTCATGATTTTCAAGAGAAGCGTTAGGTTCATGCAGATCTATTTCATCAAATTCTATGTAAACAGATTCTTACAGACATTTTGTTCCCTTATTAAAAACTCTTTAGGCTTTTATAGTAATTGAGTATCCTAAAAATATTCCTTCATCACTCTTGGTTGAAAATTTATCAAGATTATATTTATTATTGAGAATAAAGACTTTGCAACAAAAAACTCTAAAGTAAATAACTTTAGGCTTCCTATTCTTCCACAATTCATAAGGTGTATTTCTGAGAATAGGTCTAATCAAGACTCTATTAATAATATAGCAAGCTGTATTGACAGCATTAGCCCAAAAATAAACAGGTAGGTCATACTCATTGAACATAGTTCATGCAATTTCATGAAGGTTTTTATTCTTTGTTGCAACTACACCATTATTTTTAGGATTCCAAGGGGTAGAAAAGTTGTGACTATAACCATTATATGAGCAGTAGGATTCAAATTCATGATTTTAAAACTCACAGCCATGATCACTTCCCAAGGTTTTAATCTTAAGTCAACTTAGGTTTTCTACAGACATGGAATATTTAATAAAACAAGAGTAGGCCTCACTTTTGTGACCTAAAAAGTATACCCCAGGTATATCTATAAAAGTCATCTATTAGGACATAGACATAATTCTTTCCATTTAAACTAGAAACTCTAGATTGTCCAAAAAAGTCCATGTGAACCAACTCGAGAGGTTGAGAAGTTGAAACTTCTTTCTTTGATTTAAATGAAACTTTATGTTTCTTTCCCTTTTGAAAAGGATTACAATCATTATCAGCTGGGAATTCATGTTTAGGTAAGTCTCTATCTATGTTCTTCCTAGTCAGTTTTCTATGTGAATGTACATTGCAGTGTCCAAATCTTTTGTTCCAAATCCAAGATTCATTATGAAAATCATTTAAACAAGTAACATTTTGTTTGACTAGGGAATTTAAATCTACTGCATATACATTTTCATTCCTCAATGCAGTAAATACGAAAACATTTTTTGAATTAAAACCATTGCAAGAATAGTTTTTAAATTTAACATTGAATACATCGTCACACAGCTGAGATATACTTAACAAATTTTATTTATGTCCATCAACAAATAAAACTTTAGAAATTAATATTTAATCGGTGTTACCAATCTAGGATATGTTGATGATTTTTCCTTTTGATTTATCACCAAAGGTGACATGTCCTCCATCAACCTTGACAAAGATTTTAAAACATGATAAGTATCATGTCATATGTCTTGAACATCCACTGTGAATGTACCATGTCTTCTTATAGGAACTCTTCAAGAAAGTCTCCTACAAAACAGGTTTAAATAGAAAATGATATGGGTACCCATGTTTTCTTAGGTCCAGACAGGTTAGCAAGTAAAACTTTTGGTACCCAAATTTGTGTAATGGGTTTCACACAATCAATAGATTAAAAATATTTTTGAAAGATAAAATTTGATTGAGGTATACCTATGTGAAAAGTAGGCTAGGGCATAAGAGTTTCCAAAACTAGAACTAGTAGCATACTTTCCAGATTTAGGAATAAATCTCTTCTTAACAAGCTTTCTCTATTTAAGTTGATAACCTAAACCAGTAGTATATTTTGGTGCCACATATATCCCTAGAATTTCTTTAAGTATATATTTTCCATTTGTTATTTTCTCTATGTCAATCATTAATTTCTCATTAGAAATTTTAAGTTATATATTCTCATTTAACAGTTGAGCATTATTTTTATTTCCTACTTCTAATGCAGATTGTACAGTGCTAGTTAAAGTGTACTATTTCTTTAAGGTTTTATATTTAACCTTCAGATCATTGCAGGTGTTTTCTAGCATACTATAATATTCAAATAATTCATCACTAGACATATTTTCAGATTCAGAATCAGAATCAACTCCAGTAGAATATGAATTTAAAGCAGGAGTATCGAATGTTACCTTAGATGTGATTGTCATGAAACGCATATTAGCTTTTTGAGATTTTTTTATCCCTAGTGGAATCAGAATCACTTGACCTATCTTTTGAACCACTCTAGATTTCTTTCATAGGTATCTTGTATTTATTGTCCTTGTAGTCATTTTTATTCTTGATCTTTAACTTCGGATAGTCTGTGTTCACATGTCCTTTTCTCTTACATTCATAACAGATTATATCATCACTTTTATAAGTTCATTTCCAATCATTTATTCAATGTCTTTTGTTTTCATACTTTCCCTTATATTTTGATTTTCTAAAAAACTTCTTCTTCCTATAAAACTTCTTAAATCACTGGGCTATCTTAGACATTTCAGCATCGTTGTCTGATGCACTTTCCTCACAGCATGAGCTATCGCATAAACTTTGAAGATTACCTTTGCCCTTAATTTTTGAAGTAGCAGTCTTGAATGCTACAGACTTTTTTCTTGGATCATCATCTTCTTCCTTGTTTACCTTTATCTCTTCTTCATACATCATTATCTTACCAATAAGTTCCTTGATAGGAAGAGCACCAATGTCATAGAATTATCTAATTGAAACTGATGTGCCTCTCCATCTGTCAGGCAGACATCTTAATATCCCCATGATTTGTTCTTTTGCTAGAAAACCCTTTCCTAGTGAGCTCATTGTATTTTCAATTTCATTGAACCTGAGATACATGTCCGAAATAGGTTCATCAGGCTTCATTTTAATGTAGACATATTTAATAGTGTAGGTATTCAATCTCATTTCTTTTTCATTGGTTGTAACATCATGAGAAACACCCAAACTATCCCAAATTTTATAAGCAGTGTTACAATCAGATATTTGATTAAATTCCTCATCTCCAAAAGCATAATACAGGGCATTCATTGCTTTAAAATTATTAATTTAAGCTGTTTTATTAGGTTCATCCCAATTAGTTCTTTCAGTTTCTGGAATCTTATAATATGTTTCTAGAGTAGTCCAAATGTCAAATCCCATACTTTCTAAATGAATTTTTATTTTATTTTTCCATTGGTAATAATTAACACCATTAAATAATGGTGGCATGTTGGTCGCATCAACTTCTAGTCTATTATACATAATTATATTATAGAAAATATATTTAAAGAGATAAAATTTAGAACTAACTGAAATTTGAGATCATTAAGATACAACTAATATCACAGTTGGAAAATAGAGTATTTTGAAAACCTTTATTAATAAACAATCTTCTGATGACAAATGTTGGTCGGAGTGGATTCTCAATAGGGGGTGAATTGAGTTCAAATAAAAATTTCTATTAAATTTTTTTTTCATAAAATTCCCCCAATTCATAAAACAAGTTAAACTGCAGTGAATTTATAAAGATTGTAAATTTTCAATCATTTTCTCAAAGATTGATTACTTCTCAGTTAACATAATCCAAAGATTAATTTAGTTTTGAAACTAACCTACTGGTTCATAATAAGTACAAACACTTGCTAGTTCAACTATCAGAGTTACTTTAATACGGTTTTATATTTAAATTACATAGTAGCGGAATATTCAAAATAGGTATTAACAGGGATATAAAGAATGGAAATTTTTAAAAAAAGAGGTTCAGTCTCAAACTGAGACTTAGTCCCCTCAAACAGTTTATATAAACTATGATCAACTCCCCAGACCGTGGTTTTACAGTAGTACTCAGACTGTTCATGTCCTCAGAACTCTACCAATGTTCTACGTGGGAAAAACCTAAAACAAATATAGAACACAAGTTATCCAGGTCACACTTGACTTCTACCACTATCCACAATGGGAAATAAGAGTGTACGAGAAAGATTGATTGAGGAATTATAAATCCTCTAGTTCAGTCCAGGAGTCAGTGTGCGTCAAAATAAATAGATGCACACACACTGCTCAAAATTTTAATCATTGTGATACAACAGAAGAAATAGAGTAGTTTAGAATTCTATTTTTAATTTTAGATGAGCTATAGAATCGTTTTGATGTTGAATATTTAATTCAAGTCCTTTCTGGTGAGGATGACACAAAACAGAGTGTCGTTGTTCTTCTCGGCTACAATTATGTAGACTTGTGCATATGATCTTAAGTAAGGCACAAGAACTCGTCTTTTGTGTTTGTTCTAGGTTAAATATCATCTTGATGCTCTTTGAATTTTACAAGGGTTCTTTCATGTTCTTCCTCATTTTCGTGTGTCTTCACACTCATGCACTATTTTTTCTTACGTCTTTTTCATTTTTTTGTGCTCTATCTTTTTTACTGCAGATCTTTCTTTTTATTCAATAAGATATAGAAAAAAAAATGGTTTTCTTTGTATAGGTATGTGGTATAGTTTCCTAACATCCAACAACCAACACTAATTAATAACACGTTCACTAAACAAATCAAATATTACTATTGGAATTAAATAAGAGTTAATAGAAATTCAAACAGTTTTCATGAAAATCATTGAGTCATGAGATCAGTAAGTCATCTGAATTTGCATCGATATCAGTAGGTCATGCGATCATCATTGGCATCGGTAGTTCATGTGATCAACATTGGCGTCGGTAGTTCACAAGATCACCATCAGCTTCGGTAGGACATTTGATCAGCATCAGTGCTACCGTTCTTAGTGGTGCGACCGTTGTCATCAGTGAGACTGTTCTCATTGGTGTGACCATTGTCCTTGGCGTGGCCATTTTCATTAGTGATACTGTTATCATTGATGTGACTATTGTCAATGGTGTAACTATTCTCATCGGTGCGACCGTTCCCATCAGTTCGACTGTTGTCATCAGTACAATCCTTCTCATCGTGCGACTGTTGTCATTGGTGCGACCGTTCTCATCGGTGCGACCATTCTCATCAGTTCTTCTATTTTCATCGGTGCGACCGTTGACATCCATGTGACTGTTGTCATCGGTGCAACCGTTCTTATCGGTGTGACCATTGTCATCGGTGTGACCAATATTATCGGTGCGACCGTTGTCATTCCTTCAACTAACGGTGACTCAAGAAAATAACTAACAGTTAGTCAAAAATATGAAATTATCACAAAGTGTCAGTTCAATCCAGACCACATCCAGGTCAATAGTAAACCATAAATAATTATAGATAAAAATATATAGATTTTATTAATCATAGTAAACACATTTAGAACAGAATGAATAATTGACTAAATTGACTTATAAACAAAGATAACAATGATTTGTGATTATTAAAATAACCATCTCATAGAGTGTTCAACAATACCTAAAAAAGAATAACAAAAAATGAAACATTAAATATAATGAAAATAATTATATTAATGAAATATAATGTAAAAGGGAGGCAATATACCCCTCAAAAATGAAACATGTGGTAAATTATTATATGTCTCCCTGAAATAGAACAGTGACTTGAAATCTCATACCTTCAGTATCGACTTCATTCGTACACATTCCAACCATATAAATAATAAATATAATTTAATATTAAATCATTTATTTAACCATAATGATTCATATTATACAATATTCCATTTACTTATCACCATTTATTACCAATTTATTGCCAATTCCTCGTTAAATTATCCATCTTCGTAATAACTACTTTATTTTTTTATATGTTTTGATATTTTATTTCCTGTACACATTATTTTACCATGATTCCATAATATCTAAAATAATAATAAGTAAATAATTATAATATCTATATATAAATTATATAATTAATAAAAATCATTAATGATGTTTTTTATAAATGATGTGTTTTAAGGTCATGGATATAGTAGGTCATATGTTTGAAAGAGTAACATTTCCATTTTTAAATGATCATTATAAAAAGAAGGGGATTGGTATTTTATATTTTTATAGTGATAATAATCCATTAAATAAAATATTATTACATTAAATTATACATATATATATATAATCCATTTGGTGTGGTGACGAAAATAGAGAGTCAAATCTTTTCGTGAAAGCTGTTTTCCATGAATACATAAATGACAATATCATCATTTAGTGAGTTAAAATTCAAGATATAAAATGATATATTATCTATTAATAATTATAAATAGATCATTAATATCATAATTATTTAATTTATATGACATATGTTTATTAACCTTATCTGTATTATCCTCCACTTAAAGCATTTGTTATAAATATTAACATAGCTTACCCTGATGGTCATTCGTCAAATACATGAGCGATATTATTATATACAATGCAGAATGGAAATAAAAATAATATATATATATAATATATATATATATATATGTTATATATATCATATATATATATATATATGTTATATATATCATATATATATATATATATATTATATCCACCATCATACCAAACTGAGAAATGTGGTAATGGATGTATCCACACAACAAAAGATAGATTGGATCTGCTGTCTAATGTCAATTTCATAGCCATTATTACATGTCATAAAATCCCAACGGACCAGTAGTTTAGTAATATTGGAAAATAAGGTAAATGAAAAATTAATTTATTTCAAATGAATACACTAATTATAATATATTTTTGTTGTTGTAATTAAATAATAATGAGAATAACTCTATTTGATTTAGGAAATCATTACAAATATTTTATTGTACGCTTTTTGAATTCCTAGGGAACAAATAATAATAAGGGGATAATAAATTCTAATAAGGGAAAAATATTGATGAACCGGTAATGAGTCACTGATAATAGTCAATAATGAATAGTAAATAATTGAAAATGCATTCCTTGTAATCTATAAAACAAATTGAAGTGCATAAAAAATATGGCTAGGTAAAATCTGGAAACAAATTCCATTGAAATAAATAGATAAATAAAAGTAAATATGTCTAGGTAATAAACTGGAACACATTCAATCTAAATACCTAAAAATGAAATATATCCATAGATATGTGGATGAAAAATATCATGGATGATTAATTACTGAAACTAAGTAAGGGATGTGGTTAATTATTGGACAATATCTTTCCACGGTACATGGAACTCTTATCATCAAGACCATTCAATAGATGGTTTAAATATTGGGTAAAAACCCATCTAAAGTATCTATCTAACTAGCTAGTCCCATGTGACTACAGATTCATTGAGGGGATATATATAAATTGTCCCCAACCATTTTATCCATATCCAAAGAATTCATCATATATCAAATAATCAATTTACAATGTTTATTGTCAAATATCCATATTAAGTGGATGATATGGATTTATCAATATTTTTACATACAAACAAATAAATTTTAAATTTTACACTCTATATAAAACAGTATTTCATTTAGGTAATGATAATATACAATAAAAATGATATGGATACCTAGGGGAAATTCAATGTCAAATGATCAAAAGAAATTGAATATTTAAAGGGGACTAAAATGGATAGATGAAGTGAATTTGAAAACTATACATGGATAAGTAAATAAAAACCCATTCATAGGAATTATTTTTATGGTATCAACAAAACATTTCCCATGTGGGGAAATAAAATATATGGCTATTTCCATTGATGAAATAAAATAACAACTTCCAAAATATTCATAATGAAAATAACCATTTATTTTAAAATATCATTTGAAAATAGTTTTATTTTAAAATCCATTTTAAAACCTTTTCATTAATAATATGCATGTCAAACATGCAAGGGATTCTTCTGATAAATGAGGGTGGATAAATCTGTACATGTCGTATGAGTCAAAACTAATCATTCCTTTTGAAATGTAAAAAGTGATTGAAAAATTACTTGATTGGAAATAGACTAGAATATTCATTTGAAAGTATTGGTAAATGAAAAACAGGGAAGAACATATTTTCCCAATTCATTTTAATAATGAATTTTGAACCATTTTAATAAAACAGGTTTTTTAAAAGAAAATATGTTCTTAGACTATTGAGAGAAATGATGTCAGATTTTCTTAAAAATATTAATAAAATATTTTTTGTACAAATGAATTGAAAGGGGTACAAATAAATGAAAATAGAAATGAATAACTATATGATAATAAAAGGTTCTATTTAACAATGATTACTTAATTTATTCAAATAGAAATACCATTGAATGATAATTTGTATTATTTTCGAGGAAAGTAATATTTAAAATTTCCAATGTGTCCCATACAACTTCGTAACATTTTAGATCATAAGAATAATGAATGAATAAAATTGTTTGAATATTATAATATCATTATAGTATGTATATTTTTGATATATCATGAAAATGGGTAGTATATACACCATGTAAAAGAAAATAGTATCATAACAACAAATATGTCTCAATGGAATGTAAATTGAGACGAAATCATTTTCAATGCATTTCCATTCTGGTGAACATCCATTAAATTCCTATATAATAAACCTATGTAAATTAACTAATTTTTTGAGATAATTTTTCATATTTTTCATTAAATTTAATTCAATTATTACTATGGTGTATACAACTAAACAAATAGTTATGTTTACATTGGTTGTTTTGACTAAATTTGGTTTTTGTATAAAACAACTTTGGTAGGATGACTATAATAAAAGGGGTAATTAAATAATATCAGTAGAATAATAATCAAGAAATAATAAACATATTTATACATAATTTATACTTTTAAAACCAATCATTAAATATAATTATGAAAAATGAATAATCATTACAATCATGGAGAGAGTAGGTCGTACTAATAATTGATTAACGTTCCCAGTTTTAAATGATAATTGTGGAAATATGGTAACTAACACCATATCATTTCAGAATTATAATTATATAATAAATACCATGTTATTTAATCGTATATACTAATATATATTTATTTTTATGTAAAATTAATCATATCATGTCGAGGATTCCATAGTCCACACGTCCACGAACGACATTATCTCTTTTTTAATTGTGTGAAAGGGTAATAAAGAAAAGGTTTTATATACTATATTTCTTGAAATTCGTTTCCTTGTGAGGATAATATTTATTTTTTTTATGTCACCAAATATTAATTAAAACTATTCATTATACATTCTTTGTATAGTTCGATTGAATCAAATCACTTTGAGGTGGCGGTAGTCCACAGTTCCACAAATGATGTTATCGCTTTTACACAAAATGTGAAGTATAAATATATGGGTTTTAGATGAATTACTAAATCATAAATATATAATAAATATCATATATAACATATACAAACATATTTTTCATCATAATTTCTACCATTATTGGTGTTAATGTAGGAATGAACAATCATCATTTCGTGAGACAGTAGTTTTCAATACATCGAACTTGAATGTTACATAACCATTTGACGGAAGTGTTTTTTTTCATGGTAGAAACCTTATAATTATAAAATATTAGAATATCAAGGATAATGTTTTATTTTAAAATATTAGAATAATAATATTTTCTCTTTGGATAATGGAAATATATGTATATTTCAAAAGCAAAGATGTTAACTTTTTATTGAGTAACTTCTTTTGGATTGTACCAAATGGATTCCTTGGAAGGATTTTAGGAAAATTAGATCATTTTAAATTATTATAAGGATATTTAAGATCCATTTTGGTAGATCTTGGTTGATCCATTGTTTCTTTAGATGTGTGAGGAATTGGGAGGAGATGATGCCTTTTATAGTGGTGGGGGAGAGGAACTCTTGTAATATTTTGTTAAAGGAAATCCACACTCGTTTCATGTTTAAAATTTATCCAATAATTGTCTAATTAACATCCTAAATAGGATATGGTTTTTATATTTCCATCCATATCTCTTTTATTAATGTATAGGTCGTTTTGGGTCTTAAGGGTAAGGGTTAGTCCATTTTGAAACATAATTTAACCTTAATCATTGTAATTAATTATAATTACATTACCTATAATTTTAAATAAAAAAAAAGTTTTTATTATTATAAATTTGAAATTATTCTTATTCCAAATAGGTAATACATTTTTTAATATTAATATAATATAATTCAAAGATACTAATTTAATATTCATCCAACATGAAGGATGACAATGCATGATTGCAATATAAAAACGTCCAAATGTTTGATATGATTTTACATTGAATTTCAATGTGAAGTTGATCCCAATGAACTAAAGTAGATTAATTGATAAAATTATTATCTAATTAAACATTAAAACCAATTAATCATATAATTTAATCTTTTAGATAAATAATATGAAAAAGTTGTTTTGAATAATATTCATTATTTCCAACTATTCATTAAAAATGATATATTTTTAAAATATATATAAAATACACCCTAAACTACTTTTAATAATTCACATTAAAATATGTATTTTATTTTTATATATTAAATAAATTAATGTGTAGAAATTAATATTTAAAATTGTTTCTCCATTAAAAGATAGTAAAATTGCCTTCATAAAAATATAGGTTTGCAGGTTTGAAATTGGATCTATTCTTATCTTATGCCTATAAAACCTAATGGATTAATATAAGAAATTTATATTTGAATATATAACATATATATTTCATTAAAATAATCACCTAATTATAATTAATTTTTTTATTAAAACAAAACTTCTTGGGAAGCATAAAAATAATGATATTTCTTTTTATGTGCAATTGGTTCTTATTTTCATTTATTAATAATTGGTAACAACATAATTCAATCAATACATATATAAACCAAAAATTTTCATAAGTTAGTTAATAATATAAAAAACTTCTATCATAACTATGAGGTTATATGACAGTTAATTAAATAAAAATATTTTAATAATAAATTGTTATTTGGTGAAATCCGGACATGCCTGTATTGCAAGATATCGATAATGGTCACTCTTTTCATTTATCACAGGCTATCATAGAAGGTCACTCTTTCTTGTGATGAAGGATAATTTAGTGTTGTGTTCACTAAAAGCTATATGATATATTATATTTATTTTAGACTGTAATTTATTAGGTTAATATATTATATTTTGACACTTTGTTTTGAAATTAATAAACACTATTGAATACAAAGTTTTAATTTATAATGTTGGGGTTTTAAAATGGAATAATGAATGACATAGGGTCATAATGTGGTAATCTGATGTAGACACGAATGATGATTTCTTAAACAATATGACGGATGTGGGGATGGTTGTTCATCTTCAACTTATCAAAACAACATATCATTATATTTAATATAATTATTTAAATATATCATCATGAATTAATAATAATTAAAGGAGGCGGATAAGGAAATTAAACAAAAATTCATATTTATGAATGTTACATATTCTTTGGGTAACCTCTATAGGATTAAAAAAACATCCTATGTTGGATTTATTACCAAACTAGGGAATCTTGGGTAAAATGAGGAGATTTTCGTTGGTATTTTCTCATAAATGAGATTTTAATGGGTGAATAAGAGAGGCTAGGTGTTTAATTTTATAATTGATGTTAGTAGAACACATTGATGTATTTAAAATATAATGATTTACCGTCAATTTTTACATGGTTAAATATTCCCAAATGGATAATGAATGACAATTTTATATGATAGGATCAAAATATGGCTATAAAAAGCTTTTATATATGTTATAGATTATTTTAACCCTTAAATGTTTAGTGTCACCCAATGATAATCATATTTTTACCTTATTTACAATAAATAATATTTTCTATTTTTACTATTCATGGTGGTAAAAAATAAGTTGACATTATTAGATAATAAAAAATATTTTTTATTTTATATATGGAATAAATTTTTACTAAGTATATTCACAAATTTACAGTATTGTAATTTATGATTAATCTTGGAGATGTGATGAGAATGTTGTCCTTCTCAGAGAAAATGTTCAACAGTTTTCATCGTATTTATATCAAAAATTAATTTAAATATGATTTCAATGACCTAAATTTTATTAATAGATATATAAATAAACTATGTATAATTTAAAACTTTTTTAAAATATAATTTTACATTATAAAATATTTAAATTAAAAGGAACTGTTCAATTAAAATCCATTATTTTTCACTATTTATCAAATAAATTAATATTTTTATAAAATTATAAAACATTTACCATATGATAAATTTCACATGATTATTTAAAAAAATTAAAATTATATTTTAAAATAATTTTATTATTTTACAATAATTAGTTTTTAAATAAGTGAATAAATTTTAAGAAAAATGATTTAAAAAAACCCTTTTAAGCATAAAATAAGATATATTCTTATATCATGTATACAAAACATATAATATGAATATAAAATAGTTTATTAAATATATAATATAAAACTGTAATTAAAATAATTCATAAAAATTTGTTTTTTTAATTTATTTATGTAAAATGTGTTTCTTTTCATATAAAATAGTTTTTTATAGAAAGGGTTCCTTTATTTTTATATAGTTTTTATTTTTATTTTTAATTAATTTTCCACGAAAAAATTAAATTTATATACAATTAAGAAAAAGAAGATTTCATAATTTAGATAATCATATTCATACATTCCATTCATACTACTTATTGTTATCGATCATATGATAATACATTAATAATATTACAAGTATAATTTTAAATCAAATTCTCATATAACACAAGATATATATAGTGTTATGTGTGCTGAAAAATATCAAAAGGATAATTTAATTTGGAAAAATATTATACAATATCCTGGGGTTTTACAGATATAAAATCATTTTATCCATTTAATCATGACCCATTAAACTAAAATCTATTATATGTGTCCTTGAATCAATGATGGCACATGAAAAATATTTTTTATTTTCTATAGTTGTTTCTATACCCAAATATAATTTCACAAATTCATTATCAATTTCTATTTTTAGCATAATAATAATATTTTATTATATTACTATAATATCACAAATTTTTCACATTAGATAAACATGAATTTATAATATTATGTGAATCAATGCATTATATTTATCTATACGACAACATGTTAACTGTTGTAATATTTCTATAGGTTGAGGATGATATATATAAATTACAATTACTAGTATTTTCTTTCTATGAATAATCATTGAAATAATAAATGGATAATTCTCTATAAAGATTTATGGAGGTAGATTACAAGGGATTGATTAACGTACAATAAATTATAAGTCATACAAGGAGTACTAAGTGGGTTATTTCTAGTAGTTGTTAATCAAAATCATACTATCATAGAATTTTAATTTCAATATTTATATAAATTTTAAATGTATTTCCATGATTTATAATATCATAGATATTTAATAAAAGTATCATAGTTTTTTTCTATATAACGCTACTTTGCTTTTTGTTCCTTTTTAGATTATGTGAAAAAAATTAATTCATGGTTTTAATGGAACATTATATAAAAGAATTCATTTTTTTATTCTTCATCTTCATTATAGTATTCCCATCTAGTATTTGATAGTAATTATTATGTTTATATCTTGAAGTATTAATTATTCAACACTCTTCTCCATCTGAAAATACATCAATTTCTAAAAAACATTCATTGTATTATGCATGTTTCATTTTATAAATAATAAAGTTAATGTTAATGAATCTATTTATATCTTAAAATTATTCAGGGATCATAGATTCAGTAAATAAATAATAAAACAACTCTAATATTATAAAAATTGTTTTATCTAAAAATCCAAAAGAACACATTATATGACTCAACTTCAATAAATAAGTTAAATATCAAAACCATACTTAATTTTATCAATCATTTTATTTATTTATTATTTATGTAACACCATAAATTGTTACCAAATATTTAAAATTACATTCTGGGACTTCATGACAAAATTCGTAATTATATATTTGATTGTAGATATTCAATTTTGTTTATCTTCAATGACCATGAAATTAATTAATATTGTATTAAATATTTAACATATGAATCATTATAAAATATATTAAAGGTTTTATATATTATAATTTATTAATATTAATATATAAATATTTTATTGAATTTCCACTTTTATGGAAGGGAAATTTTAATGTGGATGGTTTGGAGAAAAATATTGGGGAATGTCATGGTTATATTAAGTTCTTAAGAGAGATTATTTTAGATTGATTTATTCATAAAAGTAATTATAATAATATTATTATATATATAATTCCACATAAATGAATGGACCCCCCACCGTCATTAATACAATGTTCCAAGATGGTAGATCATCCAACTCTTTTCAACCCTTATATAGTTTTCTCCATCATTCTCTAACATGTTATTTCATTTTGGATTTTTTATCTTATTTATCAATTTTTTTAAAATACCTATTTTGAACATCAATTTTCATTCATTAACATTTCATTCAATTTGTGGAATACTTATAACATTATATAAAAAAACACCCGAACACCATATGAGTCTACTGCCTTTGGATGCGTGGAAACATAAACACTGATAATTAAGTCAGATCCATTATATCCCACTAGGTTGTTGAATAAAAGTATTTTCAGATACATCAAACACAATAAATATCATCCTAAAATGGGGAAGGAAATGTAAAAAGGGGTGAGATAAAATTCTCAGTAATGGTAAAAAGGGAAATATATATATATATAGTATTAATTAAGAACATAGTGTATGAGATCGTGTTCATGAAAATAAAAGTCCACACCATTCATAAAAAAGATCATATATTTGAATTTTGCAAGAGGTCATTGAAATTCAAAAGACATTAATAAAAAAGAAGTAAAGAACATATTACATGAAAGCATAACATATGATTAAAATTGTTAATTGTGTCAGACACATAATCATATATTATGATATCCATAGTAGTCAAGGCATTCATGTCAATAACATATTAGTGGACATATTCCTCTTTTGAACTGGGTTCACACCCCGTTTCATCATTGTATTTCTAAACCATGTTCACCCGTCCTTCCAGCCCTACATTACTTTCTGAGTTCATTTCTCATTCTATCTCTATATGATCGAACCAAGTTCATTTCTCATTAAATCCACGAATATCTCATTAGATATAAATCATTACCCTTTGTATTGGAGAGAGATATAGGTCCCAACATCTCATAATGAAATCAGACGTACATGTGCCATAAGTTCATAAATAACCATATCATAACCCATGAAATGAAACAGGTATTATAAACATGTTATCATATAATAAAATATTGAAAATGTCTCAGGTTTCATAATAATTTCATTATAAGAATAACCGGTGAAAAGAATATTGTTTCAAGAGCGTATAACTTATGAAAGAGAAACAGATTTCAAAAAAATCATGCCAATAAAACAGAATCAATGCATGGAAATAATATGAATTGAAACATTTATTTATTTCCCTAAAAACCATGTGTAAATACAATGGATGTTATTTTATAAGGGAATTTTTTTAAAGATCTTTTAAAAACAATTTTTCAAGAAAATATCTTTTCTACGTTGGAAACACTTTTTATAACATATAACCATTTTGAAAGCAGTTCTCTTTTTAAATAGATTTGAAAGCATATAAAGGATGAATTGAAAAATATAAAACGTTTTTGAAATAATTTTTATTTGATTGATGTATTCTACTATCTTTCAAAAACATTTTGGAAAACATTTTTCAAAAAATGGTTTTTGAATATAATAGATTTCTGAAGGCAGAGAGTGATAGTCAAAATTTACATAAAAATGTTATCTGATGTATAAAAGAGTGGTAAAATGGTACTAATACGTGGATATATCTTGAATAAATAAATGTAAAACCATATCATTAATGTTATTGATATATGGAACATAAGATATTATGAAATAATCCTAATCATTTACAATCTGCAAAAGCGATGAAATTGTTTAAATAAACACTTACCACCTGGATAATTGGTTTTAAATTATACATATAATAGAATGAAATTACGTGGAGCATAAAATATCATTAAAATAATGAAATACATTATATAACATGTAAAATGGAAGTATAAACACCTGTAAAGATAATTTAGGTGCATAACAAAACATTAGTCTCAAAGAAGGATAATTGGGGAAAACTATTTTACTGATTTGGTAACATATTATTCAGAAACCCCATGAAATAAAGATCATAAAATGTATATAAAAATACCTAGAATTTTAAATATAATATAAATATAATAAAATAATGTCTAGTACATATACCACACAAAATACATGTGTGGTGAACATAGCGTGTATCTCCCAGAAATAAAAAGTGTGATGAAATACCCTTACCTTATGGCTTGACGCTCGTTGTACTTGTTCAAACCACCTATATAATAAATATAAAATATTTATATATTTTTTAAAAGAACCATATTCTTATATCCATAACCAAATATGGTTTGATTATGATATTATATATCCCACTTGATAACCATTATATGATAATATTTTCTTGTAGGTAAAATTCAGTTTATTTATTACTTGTGTCGAATTTTTTTTATATAATTTGTAAATATAAATTATATAATAATTTAAAAAATTAAAAAATTATATAAATATAATTTATATACATTATATTTTTTTTTATAATAACCTATAAAAAATATTATTATGAAATAGAATACAACATTCAAGGAGATGGTTGGTCGTACATATGTATAAATGTTATTTCTATTTAACAGATTGAAAGAAATAAAATGACATATATTAATATATGTTTATCATTATTAAAGTGTATTTATGATATAATATATATCTTATATAATCACTAAACCATTGCTTAATACATTTTATACAGCGTTTGAATGAATCATATCGCTATGAGGGGCGGTTATCCACACATCCTCAAACAGAAGTATCTTATTGACACAAAATGTAAAATAAAAAGATATGTGTTGTAAAAGTAATAAATTAGATTAAGTAAATAATCATTATAATATATAGTAAATATTAATGTAGTTTACATCCTAATTTCCACCATGAGAGGAGGTAATGAAACATGAACAATCGTCTTTTAGTGAGTTTGTTGTACACGATACCCATAAACAGTATGTCTATTATCCATTAGATAGTGGTGTGTGTAAGTGTAAGTTGAAACTATACCATACAAACATCAATATATCATTATGATTCTTCTTTAGTTATATAATCATAGAAAAATAATGTTGAGGGGGATGATCATGAGAATAAAATAATGGACTAGAGAAAAGACGTTACATTTTATTCGGGTAACTATTTTTGGTTTGTCCCAAAAGTCATTCTTGGAATACATTCTACCCAAATGATGAAATCAAGGAAGAGAGTAAGAAATTTTGGATATTATTTGAATATATTTTGGTCGATCTAATGGGCTTGAGGGTTGTGAGGAATTTGGATGAAAGGATCCATTTTTATAGTGGAGGTGGTGTAACATCCCAGGTAAATAAAGAATATAACATTTTCATATTTATTTATTTTTTTATTTAAATATTAATTTTATTTTAAAATGGATGATATTTTCGATAGCATAACTGATACTAAACAATGGGGTTCATTAAAATCTTACATTTCCAACAACATTGGGTCATACTGAAAAATAATAATATAATATTATTTTAAATGGTAGTTAACACCTAGTTGTTGTATCTGCGGGAATGAACAGAACTACCTACAATATGAATAAACATGTTTATTAAATATTTTTACATTTATATGATAACTCTTTTAGGGTTAAAATAAGAAATATTGTGATTCTATGTATAAATACTCTTATATTAAATAAATGGTGATTTACCACCTTTTAATGGATAACCATCATTAAATCTAGTTTTTGTCACATTTATAATTTCTATTAGACAAAATTAAACTCTTTTTTAGAATTGGGACAATGTTATTTATTTTGGGTAACTTTTTGGTATTTTTTCTGATTAAAATCATTTTTTATTGAATTGTGAAAAATACTCTATTTTAATTTCTAAACTACCTTTTAATATAATTTATTAATAAGGATAGATTACCTTTTCAATTGGTTTTAATGATAAATTATATTATGTTTTTACTATTTAATCCAATATTAATCAATTTATGTAATTTCACTTTGAAATACGATATAAATAAATGCCAATCTTGTTATAGTTATTATTTATTAAAAAAAATATTTTTTGTTTAGACAGTGGGAATTAATTTTGTAAATGGGTAACTATTATTTTTAGATATTTTGAATATTTACTTCCGTAAAAATTTTATTTACCATGGTTAATGGGTAAATATTATAAATAAGTGTAACACAATAATATTATAATATTATTAAATTATGCTAACATTTCTCATAATCCTATTGTTTTATACATTTCCAACCATGAGAATCCTTGGATCGATTTTCAGACCCCATGGAGACACTTGGGAGTGATAATGACACTTTATATTAATTAATTTATAGTTAATACTTAAATTACATAAGTATATATCTTTTAGTAAATCAATATTTACATTAGGTTATATAAGTTATATCATAAACTATAAATATTATTTTTAAAGCTAAAACAATTTCCAACATCATGGTATTATTTTTATAATTTTCAGATTTCAAATAAATAAAATTATTTTTGACATATTAATGATGCAATGTTTACCTCATTAATGAATGATTAAAATAAATAGGATTATAATGATGAAAAAAATATCCAAAATATGTCCAATTTTTGTTGGATAATTTTATTTCAAACATGATTGATCTTATCTTCTACTTTAATGAGTTTAGGACCTTTAAAAACTGAAAATCAATATATAATAAAAAAATATTTTTAAACATTCCTAAAAACCCCTTCTTCCCCTTATAAAAATCCCTCACTTATAACCCATTCCACACACTTCTCAAGCCCCTTGTATCATCCAAAATCATCCCAATAATGATACCTACATCCCTCTCTTCCTCCTAAAAGCCTTCCCCTAGGCAAGAAGAAATTCAATTAAACCTTTTGGTTCAAAAAAAATGAGATACCTGATTTAAAGGTATCATATTCTCGTAAGTTATTTTCTTTTATTTGACTTATCCAGCCCCCTATACTATTTTTATTCCTTTATTTTATATCAACTCTAGTATACTAAATATACTGGGTTGTTGTTATGAGAAGGATTCTAACTACACTTACAGAAACTTCCATCTAATGGGTAATGAACATAATTTTTCTATTGATGGAGAACTGCCACCTCACGAAATGATGATGGTTCAATCTTCTCCTATCACCACTTATGGTGGCCATTAAGATGAAACTACATTTATATGTGATATATATTATATTAATATTTCTCTATGCTTCTGTATTTTTCATTTGTATAATACCTTTATGTTTTCCATAGTGTGTAAATGTAAGAGTTAGTGTCCCATAACCTAGTGGTTCTATTTTGATTACATGGATATTTAATGTATTCTTACATTTTGTTCCTTGTTCTTCATGACTATGATGTAATAATGTCCTAGAGTATTTGTTTCATTGATAAGGTCATGGATGTTCCCCGCTATGATGAGAACCTTGAAATGGTATAACAATATTCTAAAATATAGTTCATCGGTTCGATGACATGCTATGATGAGACATATAACATGCAGACCGTCAGGTGAGAGTACTCATAAGTAGATGAGAAATACTCTCATTATGTTCTGACTTGGTAATATATAATATAGGAGGTTATGAGAACATACCTGCTAGTAAGAATTCTACATGGTTTGGTGTGATCAGATATTTATATCTTCGAGTGTTTGTAATGATCCTTAGACTCCAATATAATTATTAATACATGTCATGACATACACACATTTATTTTCTAATGAAAACCATCATGAATACTGTTGGTGAGAAGTAGGGTATGTTGGGGGCTTTAAAAGTTGCATGTTATTAATGGATAAGTCGAGGAATGATTTTTTCAATTCCCTTTATAGAAGTTTATATCTTGACCCCTTGATTGAAATAGAACCGTCATGCGAAATTCCATGGTCACGGTGTAACGATGAGTTTATTTCAGGACGTCAAAGAACGAAATATCATGAATAAGTGTTAATGACACAGTCATGAAACCTATATGATGAGATATTATGACAAAGGTATTATATTATACAGTGAGTTTTTGTATGTGGATGTCTTTGTTACGACTTTACGTTCAATATCTTGGTCACCTTGACCCATTTCTAAACAGTACTCTTGGACATTAGGCCAGCCTGCTTAATGCCAACGAGAAATAATCCTAGAGTGCCACACAGTAAGTGTTTCTGGTGGTCTTGATTAAATTCTATTTAAATTTAATTAATAAATTAATCATTATTCTAAATAAATGTGGAATAATTTTATTCAAGTTAAAATGATTTCATAAATTAAATAAAATATATTTTATTATTTTATTGAACATTTAATGAATATTTAATTTATAGTTTGTAAATAAAATATTTATTTAATAGAATTTTTAATTTATTTACTTATTAGGGTGTTTAATAAATCTATGTGGATTTAGAGTGGACCAAGGTTCGTCTAGTGGTAAAATAATTATTTTCAAGATGGTAACTAATTATTTAACTAGTTGGAAAAAATTAAAATAACACTGCTATTATTTTGTAAAATAGAATTTTATTTATAATTCCATTCTATGCAAGTTGGCGCACAATAAATAATGACGTGCTATTATTATCAAATTCATGGTTTTCACTAAGTTCATGAATATATTTAATTTTTTATTTCCAATTAAAAAATATAACAGATATTCCATGTATATATATAGTCATGTTCGCATATTATGTTATGAACTACACCACAAGACTGGTGAATTGAGACTTGTTGAGCCATACAATTTATCTCTCAAATCCTCTTATCTCCCCTCTCAAGAACGAGAGACATTTTTCAAGGCCGATGAAAAGGCGATCAAGAACGACTGATACAAGAAATTCGATTCACCGAGCTAGCACCTAAATATTGAGAAGTGACGATCAGAGGCCATTAGAGCACGCGTGGATCACCATTAAAGGGATTCTAGTTTGGATCCTTACATGTGCAATGAGATAATCCAGAAGGGTCACTCCAGATGATAAACATCATCAATGAAGAAAAATACAAATGATCCAGGTATTTTTTTTTGAAATTAATAAAATTAATTAAAAGCATGATGTGAAAGATCCTATCTAATGGTTTCGAGACTATTTCTTCTTTATCAACATCTTTTATTATATTACATGGAGTCTGGAATTCATTGCCTTATTAATCACAGAATAATCATTGATCATGGTAAAAATAAAAATTGGGTGTCGTTCGGACCACGCTTCTGATGATCTGAGAACCGTAAAGTGGTATCTAAGGGGTTATATCAATGTTTATAATTATTTAAATATTTCTTTGATGACTTACACATTTAATAATTTTTTTTTCAATACAAGTTAATCATTATGAAAATATGAATCTTGAGATCTATTCCACCCCTTTGGTTTCTCACTCACCATAAAGAATAAATATTTTCTTTTAATTTTGATTTAAATAAAATAGAGAATCTAATCTGGCGGTTCTAAAGCTTACTGACCATACAAAACCATAACACATGGTGTGTATTCGACAGTACATTCCTTGTAGTCAAGATCCAATGCATCAGACCTGTCCACCAAACCATGTTGTGTGTTGGAGTCTTTCTATGTCTTAAATTACTCCGTGTGTCGACCATGAATAGGAGGCACATAGTTTCAAGATTACACGCCGTGTGGACCAATGGACATGGAATTTAGTCCCTTCGGGTTATGGTTAGACTATGTACCCCATACACGACTTTCCTGGATGGAGACTGTGTATCGAGGAACAACAAGGCATGTGGCCCACTAGACATGTCATGCAATCCAATGATTTACAAATTATACTCACAATCCGTTTCCCCAAGAGTGTATTTCGGATAGACTATGAAAAATAGTACACGTTGTGTAGTTAGAAATATATGTTGTGTACTCGTCCCAATTACATAGATTTATTAAAATTTGTTATTATATTATAAAAACCCTTGAGACATGTACCATCACGTGGGAATAAAGTTGAGGCTCAACGCATGATAGGTGTTATATATATGTGTGTGATTAATTTAACATATTTTTAATGATAATTTCTATTTATTGGGTAGTTATGAATATGAATTCACTGGGTTTCCTCTGAGGTACAAGTCACGTACATAGATAATTTTAAATTATTTTATTTGTTTATAATTATTATGGATGCGAATCACAATGAAATTATGAAAATGATTTATGATAAAAGGATTTAATAATTAAAGATTAAAATTAATTGTTTTTAGCATGATTTATCTTAAACAAGAATGATAAAAGATTTGATTTATTGTTTTATTTATGGGTAAATATTGTTTCATTTATGGTTGATCATGATCTAGACCAAGAACTTTGTATGTGGATGGTTTCTTTTAATTTATTTATATGAATTAAATTTTTTGGTTTGTGAGCCTTCTCCTCATTAATATGTAGGGCATGAATGCCCATGGTTACTATTATGTCAAATACCTTTTTACCCCTCATCTACATATGTGTTAAAATGGGAATTAATTAATGGATGGAACTCCCATGATAGTGGAGGGTGTTCAATCTGGAGTCAAGATGAAACCAATCCCAGGAGATACTGAGGTGGATGGGTGGAAGCTGTAAACATGAACCCAAAAGGTTCATTGTGTTTTCCCCCTAGGACATGGATAGATTATTAACCACCAGATATAATAACCATTTTAAAAGCTCATTATCATTCCCTTTACTTTATTTTATTTCTGTCAGTTTCATGGTTTATCATTATTGATGTGGTGTCACGATCCCATAATTATTGAATTAAACTAGCATGTAAAGTGGAACTAAAATAAACCCGACATATGTGTTAAATATTTTCAATACATGGATAATCAGTTATGTAATTTCAACATAATATTTACTAATGTGTGATAATGATAATAAGAAATTCATGAATAAGATATAAAAACCCTCAAATAATATATTTTGTCAGAACAAGATTTTCGTTACGTGATTAATGGAAAAACTCAATAAAACTATGTGTTTGACCAACCCTTGTTAGGACACTTACATTCATACAAGAATCCTTATTAATGGTTTTGGGTTGAATTCACCCTATTACATCAAATGGAGTAGCCCTTTCTATACATGGTTTAATATTGGAGGCAAGAGTTGAAGAAATAAAAATTCATGATTTCCGGATTAGGGAGTCCACTCATCATATCAAGGGGTTTCAAGCCCACAGTTGGGAAAAACATACCTACCTAACTACCTTTTAATAGCTTGACCAACCTGTGTTGGGGTCATACAAAGGGGAATATGGATCATTGACACTAAAATTTCATGTAATATAGACATTCCGAGTTCAGTGGTGAGGGCTATTGTTACTTGATAAATTAGTGGGTGACTTAATAAAATTTATTATTTCTTATAAAATGTAATCATGAATGTACTAGTGATCTGCACTTATAATGAGAGAATAAATATGAAAAACTCATCAACCACACTATCCCTATGATGAATTCTGGCTAAAGACAACATTATCACTATCACTAACTTCCTGGAATGGTTTAGATGGATTTGGGTTATCCTACTCCCTGAATAGAAGTCTTACGTGCTGGACTCAGCATTACCTGATCCACCTGCCAAAGAGGTGAGTGATGAGGATTTCCTAGTCTATGAAAAATATATGAATGATTCTGTCAACATTCAATGTTTGATGTTATCATCAATTTTCAGTGATCTCCTTAAGTCTCTTGAAAACATTGATTCATAAAGCATGCTTCAGCATTTTCGTGGTCTTTATCAGGATAGAGAAATATAGGAAATGTTTGAGATCTCTAAGGCACTCTTTCAGAGTAATCTTGGAGTAAGTTCCCCAGTTGGACATCATGTAGTCAAGCTCATTGGCTACATTGAGCACCTGGAGTTTCTAGGGTTTAAACTCCCCGAAGAACTGGGCACTGATCTCATTCACGTATCACTGCCTCAAATCTTCTCTAAATTTTTTGTCATTTTCAATATGAACAACATTGAGAAGTCTCTATCAGATCTTCTCATCCTCATATTCCAAATGGGAAAATATATGAAGTGTGAAAATCCTCTTGCCCCTATGGTTAATAGGAGGAAATGGAAGTCGAAGATCTTTAAGCACAAATACTCTTCACAGCCTTCCAAGAAAAGGATGATCAAAGGGGAGGAAAGCGAACAAGAGGCTATTTGATTCACATGTGGAATGAAGGGCCACTTGAAGAAGAACTATACCGATCCTTAGAAGCAAGGGGAATCATCAGGTGTGTTTGTTATATAATTCAATCTATCTATTTCTACAAATTGTGTATTAGATATAGCTTGTGCTGCTCACATTTGTATCCAAATGTACGAAACATGTAGATTCAGGAAGATTGATCAAGGATAGGTAGATATAAAAGTAGCCAATGGAGTCATACATGCTGTTATAGCTTTTGGGGACTACCACCCCACATTGCTTATGGGGATGATCTTGTTGTTAAAGGGTTGTTTATAGGTTCCTTCATTAACTAAAAACATAATTTTCGCATCCAGACTAGATATATATGGATTTGTTTTCATGAGTGGAAATGAATGCTTCTTCTTTTATAATGATAATATTTGTTTTGGTAGGGAACATTTATACAATGGTATTTATATCTTGGATTATACAAACAAGGTAATGGCAATTGATGACAATGATACCTCCCACGACTCATACCATACCAAACATTCACATCACAAGCTAGGTCATGTAAATGAGAAACTTTTGACAATGTTACTTCAAGATGGATATTTATATTCTTTTGAACTAAAACCACATGGCCTATGTCATGCATGTTTTCAAGGCAAAATGACCAATGATCCATTTGGTGGGAAAGGTAAAATGGCTAATGAACTTCCTTAATTGGATCATACCATTGTTTGTGGACCATTCCTA
The DNA here is from genome assembly GCA_963277665.1 of Viscum album. Classification (NCBI taxonomy): domain Eukaryota; kingdom Viridiplantae; phylum Streptophyta; class Magnoliopsida; order Santalales; family Viscaceae; genus Viscum; species Viscum album. The sequence continues at coordinate 981,338,622 of OY728140.1, read as the reverse complement.
TTTGAAGAAAAGGAAGGGTACTCATACTTCATATCTTTTAGTGATGATTTTGGTTGATATGGATATATCTACTTAATGATTTATAATTTATATTATTTTGATATGTTCATACAATATGAAAATGATATTGAGAACCAGCTTGGTATGAAGATTAAGAAACTCTACTCAGATCAAGGTGGGGAATATCTTAATCAAGAATTCATTGATTACTTACGGTAGTTTGGGATCCTATCCCAACTCACTCAACCAAACAATACCTAGTGGAATGGTGTGGGAAAAAGAAGAAACAACACCCTATTGGACATGGTGAAATCAATGATGATTCATGCTAGTCTTCCATTATCCTTTTTGGGATATTCTATACAAATAGTGGAACAATTACTAAACCATGTACCAACTAAATCGATAAATCGAATTCCATATGAGTTCTAGAGTGGAAGAAAATCCATGTTATCATATTTACAAGTGTGGGGTAGCGAAGCATTTGTTTTGGCCTCTTCAAGTAACAAACTCTCAATCTAAGGCACAATGTGTACTTATATATGACACCCCAAGGAAACAAGGGGATATTACCTATACATCCCCTTAGAAAAAAAGGTTATAGTGGAACGAAATGCCATATTCCATGAGAGTGAGCACATCTCCTAAAGAGATAGTGGGAGTGAGATAGACGTTGATGAAGTCGAGGCTCAAGGTACACAAGAGTTGCTATAGGAAAATATTCCACAAAGCCTCATTGAAGAAGAATATATTATATAGACACAAGTATCGTGTAGGAGTATAATAGTGGATAGAGAATTAGAACGGTATGGTTTTCTAGTTACTGAGGATGGTGACTCATTATTATTGATAATAATGATCCTCATACATACAAGGATGAAGTAAGTGGTATAGATGTTTCCATCTGGAAAGAATCCATGAATTTTGAAATGGATTCCATGTTCCAAAACCAATTCTAGATTTTGTTAGATCATCCAGTTGATGTAAATATCATTGGTTTCAAATGGGTATTCAAGATAAAACTGGACATGGAAGGACATGTCAGTACCTATAAGGCATGAGAATTTGCAAAGGATTTAAACAACATCATGTTATTGAATACGATGAAACCTTCTCACCAGTTGCAATGCTGAAATCCATTATAATTATACTTTCCATTGCGGATTACCATGACTATGAGATTAGAAAATTTATTTCAAAATAGCATTCCATAATGGGACCCATCAGGAAGATGTCTACATGACACAACCTGAAGGGTTTGTGACTCCAAAATATGCCAATAAGGTATGAAAGTTGTAGAAATCCAATTTTTGATTAATGTAAGCATCTAGGACATGGAAAATTCGTTTTGATGAAGCCAAGTATTTATTTTTATCAATAATGAATGTGATCCTTGTGTTTACAAAAGGTGTTGTGGGAGTGCAATCATTTTCTTAATAGCATATGATGATGACATAATACATATTGGAAATGAGATTATAATCTTACATTCTGTTAATTCATAATTGAATCAATGCTTCTCCATGAACGTCTTGGGTGAGTAAATGTATATTCATGGGATCAAGATACATTGTGATAGAGGCACGAGATTCTTTGGCCTAGGCCAAATTATATACACTAATAAGATGTTAAAGAGTTTCAGTATGGAACAATACAATAAGGGATTGTTTCCATCATCACATGGTATTCATCTTTCCAAGAAATTATTTCATCAAACACATATGTAAAGAAAGATAATGGTATGGACTCCAAACACATCAGTGATTGGGTCAGTCATGTATGACATGTTATATACTAGGTGTGATGTTGCCTACGCATTGAGTGTGGTATGTCGATATAAAGCTGACCAAGGTGACCTCCATTGGATGGCAATCAAGACTATCATAAAGTGTGTGAGGCATACTAAGGATGTGTTCTTGGTTTATGGATGATATGAGGAAATAATCATCATATGATTGGCTGATGATAGTTTCCATACTGACCAAGATGACATAATGTTGCAAACAGGATACATCTTCTGTTTTATTGGAGGGGTAGTAAGCAGGAAGGGCTCAAATCAGAGTGTAGTCATAGATTCTATAGAATATTCTGAGTATATCATAGTTTCTGAGGATTCTAATATATTAGTTTGAATGTGAAACATAATCTAGGAGCTAGATGTGATACATATGAGTAAAGATCCCAGCACACTGTACTGTGATAATACTGCAGTGGTGGATCTCACAAAAGAGACAATGTCACATCAGTTGATGAAGCACATACTTCAGAAGTATCATCTCTTGAGGGATTTTTCAAAGAGAGGTGAAGTTTCAGTGAGTAGTATTTCCACATAAGACAATGTGGGAGACCCCTTGAATAAATCCTCGACATAGCAGAAACATGATCATTAGGTGACGTCTAGTAGACTAAAAGTCATAGGCAGTTGGCTCTAGTCTAAGTGGGAGTTTCTATGTATTGGGGTCCTAGAACCAACTGGTTTTACTTGGATTACTTGGATATTTAATGTATTATTACCTATTGTGAATTTTTCTACATGATTATGATTTAATAATGACCTATAGTATTTTTTGCATTGATAAGGTAATTGAAGTTCTCCACTATGATGAGAACCTTGAAATTATATTACAATATTCTTAAATATATTTCAATAGCTAGATGATATGATATGATGGGACACATAACCTGCAGACCGTCAGGTGTGAGTACTCGTAAGTAGGTGAGAATTCCTCTCATGAAGATCACACTTTGTAATCTCTAAGATTGGAAGCTATGACAACATACACACTAGTATGAAATATAAATGTTTTTCTCTAATGAGTAATTTCACTCTAAAGCATGTGTAATAATCCTTAGCCATTAATATTATCTTTAATATGTGACCCGACTTACACACTTTGATTTACTAATGCAAACTGTCATACACACAGTTGGCGGGAAGTAAGGTACGTTGGGTGTGTCATGAGTGGAATTCCATTATTGGATATGTCACAGAATGATTTTTCTATTGCATTTATGGAAGTAGATATCTAGATCCTTTGATTGAAATAGAACGGTGGCGTGAAATTCAATGTCCATGCTATAATGATGAGTTTATTTCAGGTAGTCAAAGAACGACGTATTAGGCATAAAAGTTTATGACACAGTCATGAATCCTGCTTTATGAGATATTATGACAAAGGGATTATATTATAGATTGACTATTCATATGTGGATGTTGTTGTTGTGACTTTATTTTCTTTCTCTTGGGTGCCTTGACCAGTTGCTAGGAAACACTATTGGACTTTTGGCAAGCACACCTAACACCGACAAGAAAAAATACTAGAGGGTCACACACTATGTGTTTCTTGTTGGTCTCAGTTAAATTCTTTTTGAATTTATTTAATGAAATAAATATTACACTCAAGATCTTGGAATAATTCTATTCCAGTTAAAATGATCTCAAAAATTAAATTAAATATATTTATTTATTTTATTGATAATTTAATAAATATTTATTAATAGTTTGTAGATAAAATATTTATATAAGAGCAGAAATTATTTATTTATTTATTTGAGTCATTAATAAATGGAAGTAGATTTTGAGTGGAACATGGACGGTCCGGTAGTAAAATAATTATTTTCTTGATGGTGTGTTATTATTTATCTAGTAGGCACAGATTAAAATAACAGTCCGATTGTTTTGTGATGCTGAATTTTATTTATAAATCTGTTTTGTGCATGTTGGAACACCATAAATAATGATGTGGTATTATTATTAAATGCATTGGTTTTTTCTATGTTTATTTATGTATTTAATATTTTCTATGCAATTTAATATTGTAACTGAAAATTTATTATATAAATAGGCAAGTACACATATTATGCCATACGCCACACCACACTCCTATTGAATTGAGTTTCTTTTGAGCCAATCAATTTATATATTGAATCCTCTACTCTTCCCTCTCAAGAAAGAGAGACATTCATCAAATCCAAAGAACATGAGATCAATAATGACAGACACAAGACACATGATTAACTGCGCTAGCACCCATAGAACGAGCGATGTCCATCATAGGCCATCAGAACAAGTGTGGATCACTGGTAGAGAGATTCTAGTTTGGATCCTTACAAGTATAATTAGATAATTTTTTAGGGTTATTATGGATTATCTACACAATCAATGATGAAAAAAACCAAAGATCCATGTAATATATTCCTTTATGAAATTAATTACATTAATTATAAACATGATGTTAAAGATCCTTGCTAAAGGTTTCGTGCATGTTTCTTCTTTATCGAAATCATTGATTATATTCCATAGAGACTGGTGTTCATCACCGTATAGATCCCATATTAATTAAAGATCATCGTAAAAATCAAAATTGGGCGCCATCCCAACCACGCTTCTATTACGCCTAGAACCATTAGTTAATATGATAATTTTATTTGAGGAAGTGCAGACTACCTTCCCCTTAAATTGATATGACTTGTTAATTCCAAACCTGGAATATATAAAATATGGAGTTAATGTAATTATATCTGATATTATAATATAATTAAAATATATACCTATTTATCATTACATTCTCATTCCATTAAATACCAAATAGAAATGAAATTAGCGTTCATGCGTATGTATGGCTTACCGTCTCCATAAACGGTGCAAATCATTTCTTATCTCAAAATTTTATGTACTATTATAAATACAGATATATACTGAATATATATGATATATATCATATCTAAATCATGATGATCATTATGGAGATAATGAAATTTCTTCCACATGGAAAATTTATATTTATAACAAGTTTATTTTTAACACATCTTCCAAACATCGACAAAATGTCCGATATGAACTAAAAAAATTAACTACATGTTATAGAAAAGTAATAATTGATATAAAAGGAATAATAAACTTGAAAAGGCTCTTAATCATGTATAAAATAAATTTATTTTATTATTTAGGATATTAAAGAATGATCGAGACAATTCAAACATGAGGTAAGGGACTTCGTGTCAATCTCTTTTCATTGAGGCATATTTTGTTTTATATATGACATACTTTTATATGGTGTATAAAAACATATGAATTCTCATTAAATTTCGAAAGGAATATTTTTTTAAATGGTTTTTTACAAAATGAATAAATAATGTTTTTTAATGTACGTTGTGACAATGACCTATCACCTGCCGCAAGTATTACTGGATATCTAACTTCCTTAACAAGCCAAAATGTTTTTAAAAGGAAAATAAATACCATGTACTCTTTTATGTATTTTGGTATTGAATATGGTTTGGATAATAGATTTGTTATGGCAATATATGTAAATGTTATATTGTGATTGAAATGTGGAAATGTTAACATTAGTTTATATTTGTTTTAGGTGTTATTAATATATTATGTTTCTTGGGAATTATTACATATACGGGTTATTTCATGACAAACCTTGGTTTGGTGATCCCGAGATATCTCTCCAATGCATTGGTTAATGTGATGGTGTTAAACATGAATGTTTCTCCTAAGATATTTAGAGAATATATTGCGATGGGTATTCCAAATGTAACTCCCTACGTAGCTGTGAAAGCTACAACGTAAGTCTGTTATGTATTCCAAAGGTTACCATTATGATTTTTGATTCCTATGAATATTTCATAAATCCTATGATTTAATGATTTATGTTAATGATCATATGTTATGTATGTATTTATGATATAATGTTTTCTTTCAATGTTTTATATCCCTTATTGATCTTTTTTTCTCATCCCATGTTTTGAAATTTTATTCTTAGGACATAAAGAGGAATAGGGTCAAGGATGAGAACAATGAAAATTCACACCTTCTAAAACATGGAAATAGAAATGACACGTTTTTTAAGAGTTTTAATTTTATGATAAAAAAGGAAACTAAATAGAATTGTCTACTTTGTGATTTTTGAGATTTAAGGTAATAGTTATGGCCTAATTCTCTATAACACTAAACCTGAAAAAATATTCAATGTGAATTATTCATTTAATTCAATATTATGTAATGTTTTATGGCTAGTTCTTTATAGTTATTTTTAGAGGTCAGTTCAGAAAACATTAAGAGTTAGGATATTGTTAAATTAATATCCACATATTATTTTTAGTTTAAGTTATTATTGAAAATATATATCATTTACTTTTTAACATGTATCATTTCATAAGATATTTTTGTGTTCAGAATGGTATTCCACAAAGAAAATAGAGAAGATGTGATTGGAAAACATCAAAAGGAAGACAACCTTCCAACCCAGCAACCTGAGATGGTCAGAATCATAACTAAATAGTTTTTTGTAGTGACAACATAGTTGGCTTAGGCTATAAATGGTGGTGGTATCCATGCATGAGATCAGCTAGAACAACCACAAAGGAACATGTTAGTATTGGAACATTTCATGAGGCATCATCCGCCGTCATTCATAGGATCATATGACCCTGTTTTAGCAGAAGGGTGGAATAATGAACTATAGAAGATTTTTTATGTCATGTGGTGTTAAGAACATCAAAAGGTTAGTCATGCTATTTACCATTTTGAAGGTGAAGCTAATTACTGGTGGTCGATGGTGAAAAATATCAGGGATAGTTAAGAGATTGATTCTCTTTATTGGGATGAATTCAATGGTATTTTTCTTGAGAAATATCTTCCTAATGAGGTTCATCTTAGGATACAAAAAACAATTCCTAGAATTGAGGTAGGATAATGACTTAGTGGCTAATTAGGAATAAAAATTTACTCTACTGGAAATGTATTCTCTAAATATCATATAAGATCTTGATAGTAAAATCAACCATTTTTACTCAAGATTAAAGCCAAAGTATCTAAGGGATTTAGCTTCTCATGAGTTCAAAAGTTATGAAAAAATTGTTTGATGTGTAGAGAAGGAGGAAATAGAGTTTTTCGATGATCATGTTTTTTTCCAAACAATAGAATAAGAGGTCGAGCTGGAAGACGAAAGGGAAGAAATCTTTAAAAAAGTCTGACGGTAAGAAACTTAAGTTTACAATTTGTGAAAATTGTAGTAAAAATTATTATGGGGAATGTCTTTTGAATTTTGGTAAGTGCTACCAATAAGGTAAAATAGGACATAAGACTCATAATTGCACTGAAAAGGATCTGGGTAATGGTAAGACAAAATCTAATTTACTGTCAGAAAAATGTTTTAAGTGCAATGAAATTGGTCATTATCAAAATGAGTTCTAATGAAGAACTAAAATATGGGAAATTAGTCATACTACAAGAAGAAAAGGTTGGTGAAATCCTTTCTATATACTTTAGCAGATATAGGGCCTTCAAATGAAGTATTATCAGGTACACTGTTTTCTTGTTCAGATTATGCCAATGTGTTGTTTGATTTATGGTCTATAGTTTCATTAATTTCTGAAAAGTTTTTAATAAATTGGGAATTCCATCTAAGTATATGAATCCTACACTTATGGTAAAAACACCTGGAGGAAATGTTGAGACCAAAATAAAACATAAGAACCTATATGTTCTTATGTGCAGAAATAATCTACATGAAAAACTTATTGTTTTTCCTCTATCAGAGTTTGATGTTTTTTTGGCTATGGATTTGATTTCCATTTATCATGCTAAGATATACAACAAAGATAAATAGGTTTCTTTTTATAAAACTTTTCAGTTTGTGTACAATAATGAACCCTTATTTTTGATAACATATTAAGAAGCTAATAAACTAGTAAATGATGGAAATGGTTGTTACCATGCACATATTGTATAACACAAAGGAAGAGATTATATTAATGATGTGCCAGTGATAAATGAGTTCCTTGATGTTTTTACTGACGAATTTACTAGTATTATACTTGAATGGGAAGTGGAATTTATTTCGGACATAGTCAATGAGGCTAATCTAACTTCAAACCCCCCTTATCGAATTGCTCAAATTGAACTTTTGGAGTCAAAGAAGAAATTAGAGATGTTATTAGATAATGGTTTCATTCGACCTAGCACATCACTATGGGGTGCTTCTAAAATGTTTGATAAATATGAAATATGGTTCAATGAAACTTTTAATTTATAATAGAGCATTTAATAACATCGTTGTAAAGAAGAAGTGTCATTTTCCCCATATTGATGACTTGTTTGATCAGTTCTAGAGAGCTTAGTATTTTTAAAATATTGAATTGAGGTTGGAGTACAATCAGTTGATGGTAAATGAAGTGAGCATTACGAAGAACATGTTTCATACTATATATGACCATTATGAATTTGTGGTTATTACTTTTGGGTTAACTAGTGAACCAGTAAAATTCATGGATCTTATGAATAGAATTTTTCTTGATTTCATGGATAAGTTTTTGGTTGGGTCCATTGAAGATATTTTAGTTTTTTCTAAAATTAAAGAGAAGTAAGAAAGTCATTTAAGGGTTTCCATGAAAACTATAAATGAAAAGAAACTGCATGGGAAATTAAGTAAGTGAGAGATTTGGTTATAGAAAATTTATTTATTTTGTCACATTTTTTCAAAAAATGGAATTACTATTTATCCTGTAAAAAAAGATGTTAAAGAATGGACAAGAACCACAAATAAAACAGGGATTTGTAGTTTTATTGGTTTGGCTGGTAATTTCCAGAATATTTTTTGAATGTTTTCATTATTATATATCCCAAAGACTAAGTAAACTCGAAATGGTGTTATGTTCATCTGGACAATATAATCTGATGATTGTTTTCAATAATTGAAAAGAAGATTGGTGAATGGTCCAATTTTTCCATAGACATCTAGAAATGGTGAATTTGTTATCTATAGTGATGATTTATTGAAATGGCTAGGTTGTGTCCTTAAGAAGAATGATCATGTAATTTTAAATTCATCATGTTAGTTGAAACCTCATGAGTTATGTTACCCTACACATTATTTGAAATTAGCTGCTCTTTTTTTTTCTTCAAAAAATTGGAGGAATCATCTATATGGAGTAAAATGTGAAATATATACTAAACAAAAAAGTTTGAAGTATATATTCAATTAGAAAGAATTGAACACGAGACTGAGGAGATGGGTTGAATTAATCAATGATTATGATTGTTAAATTCATTACCATCTAGGAAAATCAAATAAAGTGGATGATGATTTGAGTCAAAAAAGTATTGATACATTAACTTTGATACGTTGGGAATGAGAACATTTGGATTTTGGTTTGATGAACATTGGCATAGAAGTTGTTGGTGAAGGAAATTACTCTGTTTTTTTTTCAGGTGTCAATGAAATAATATATATCAGATAGAATTAAGAAAGCGTAGATGGAAGATAGTGAGTTGCAGAGAAAGGTAAAGTTTGTTCAGAAGTGTAAGCTGCCTGATTTTAACATTAATTATGATTCTGTTTTGAGGTTTGGGATGAGATTACGTGTGCCTTGTGAATCACAGTTGAAGAAGGAGTTGATATGAGAAGCTTATAGTTCTCTATTTTTAGTTCATCCTGATAGTACTATGATTTACTGAGATTTTCAGGAGTATTACTGGTGGGATGGAATGGAAAGATATATTATTGATTTTACTATGAAGTGTTTGACTTGTCAATAGGTTAAAGCAGAGTAGTAGTTACCGAAAGTGATGCTATAACATTACTAGAGCAAGAGTGGAAATGGGAATATTTATCCATGGTATTTGTGGTGGTATTACCATAGACATCTCAATGCAATAATGAAATCTAGGTTATTGTGAATCAATAGACTAAATATGTTCATTTCCATCGTATTCGTGATACTTTTTCTCTAGATCAACATTCTAGGTTGTATGCTAAGAAGATATTCTAATTTCATGGTGTTACCCTCTCTATTGTATTTGATCGTGATCCCAATATTACTTCTATCTTCTAGAAAATCCATTTGAAGTCATTGGGTACTCAAATAAATTTTAGTACACCTTTTCATCCTCAATCAGATGGGCAATAAGAATGATCAATTCAGACCTTGGAGGATATATTATGTTCTTTCTCGATTGATTATCAGGGAAGTTGGGACCAATAACTTCCTTTTGTTTAATTTTCTTATAATATTAGTTTTTATTTCAGTATTCATGTAGCTCCATTTGAGGCATTATACGGGAAGTGGTGTTGAACTACAACTATTTGGGTTGAAGTATGTTAAAGGAAGTTGATTGATCTAGAATTAGTAGAAGAGTTAGAAGTAAAGGTTTAGTTGATTCATAAGCACATGAGAACATCTCAGAGTAGGCAGAAAAGTTATGTGGATAACCAAAGGAAGGATCTTTATAAGTAATTTCACTTTTAAATTGGACATAAATAAGTTTCAATCTTTTGATAGTGGTTGTTTCGTAAAAACAATTTTTTTTAATAGCGGCAATCAATATTAAATTATTTTCTGCCACTCTTGTGTTTTGAATTTGGAAAAAATGATTCCAAATTTATAATAAATAGGTCTAAATAATGTAAATATTTAACATTTATTTTTAGATATTATGAATATTTACTTTAGAAAAAATGTTATTTACCATGGTTAAAGGTTAAATATGGTAAATGAGGGTAAAAATAATATTATAAAAATATTAAATTACTCTAAAATCGATCTTAATCCTATTGGGTGATACATTTATGACCCTGAGAATCCTTGTGTCGATTTTGGCACCCCATAGAGCCACTTGGGAGTGATAATGACACTTTATATTATTTAATTTAATGTAATGTGAAAAATGACATAAACATATTTCTTTTAGTAAATCAATTTTTACATTGATTTATATAATTTATCACTTAAAATATATATACTAGTTTTACATCTAAAAATATATCCTACATCATGATATTTTTTTATAATTTATAGACATCAAATAAATAAAAATATTTGTGACACAACAATGATGCAGTGTTTACCTCATTAATGAATGATTTAAATAAATAAGATTAGAATGATTAAAAAAATATCTAAAAACAAATCCGATTCTAATTGGATGGTTTTATTTTAGAAATGAGTCATGTTAACTTCTATGTTAATTAGTTTTATACCTTTTCAAATATAAAATCATTATATAATAAAATAATATTTTGAAACATTCCTAAAGAGTCTCTCCTCCCCTTATAAAAATCCATCACTTCTAACCCATTCCACAAACTTCTCATGCCCTTTGGATCATCCAAACTCTTCCTAATTAATTTCCTTACATCACTCTATTTTTCCTAGAAGCATTCCCCCAGGCAGATGGCAATTCAACTAAATCATTTTGTTCAATCTCAATAAGGATACCATATTTAAAGGTAACGTCTTTTCATAAGTTATTTTGTTGTATTTTTCTTTCTCCAACCCGATAAACTCTTTTTATTATTTTATTTTATTGAAACAGCAGTATCCTTAATATACTAGGTTTTTATTATGTAATGTATTTGAACTAAACATATACACACTTCTACCTTATTGGTAATGAACATACTGTTTCGGTTGACGGTGAACTACTGCCTCATGAAATAATAAATATTCAATCTTATCATACCACATTTTATGATGTCCATTAAGATGGAACTATATTTATATGTGATATATGTTATATTTATATTGTTTCTATGATTATAAAATTTTCATATATAATATAACTTTATGATTTTCATAGTGGGTAAATATGCTAATTTTATTTGAGGAAATGTGGACTACCACCCCTTCAAAGTGATATGAATCGTTCATGCCATACATGGATCATATAAAGGACATAGGTAATAAAATAATATATTATATAATACTATAATTTTAATATACCTATTTATCATTTCATTCTCATTCTATTAAATACGAAATAGAAATGAAAGTAGCGTTCATGCGTACGTACGACATACCGTCTCCCTAAACGGTGCATTTCATTTCTTATCTCCCAATGTTATTCACTATAACAAATACACATATATACTGGATATATATGATATATATGATATCTAAATCATTAATATCATTTTCTTGATAATAGAATTTTGACCACATGGAAAATTTATATTTATAACAACTTCATTTTTAACTTATCTTCCGAACATTGACAAAATGATTGATATTAACACAAATAATTAACAAATTATTATAGAAAGGTAATAATTGATATGAAAGGAATAACAAACTTCAAAAAAGTTTTTAATAATGAAGATATTAACATTATATTATTATTCAGTAGATTAAAGAATGATCGAGTCATGTTATACATGAGGTACGGTACTTCGTCTCAATCTCCATTCATTGAGGCATATTTTATGCTATACATGACATTCTTTTATACAAAGTAATAAAATCTTTAGCATCTCATTTCATTTAAAAAGAAATGTTTTTCTATAAGGCATTTTACTTATTGAAAAAAAGGAATGTTTCTTTTTAATGTACACGGTGACCACGATCTTTCCGCTGCTGCGAGTATTACTTGATCTTTGGCTTCCTTAACAAACCATAATGTTTTTAAAAGGATAATAAATACCATATACTCTATTAAGTATTTTTGAATTAAAAATGGTTTGGATAATTGATTTTTTATATCAATATATTTTATGGATATATGGGGATTGAAATTTGGAAATGTTATCTTTCATTTATATTAGTTTTATGTGTTATTAATATGTTATGGTTTTAGAGAATTGTTACATATACAGGTGGTTCCATGATAAAACTAAGGTAGGTGAGCCCAAGATATCTCTAATGCAATGGGTAACGTGATGGAGGTAAATGCGAATGTTTCTCCTAAGAGATATATGGAATATAATGTGATGGGTATTCCAAATATAACTCTCTACGTAGCTATGAAATCTACAATGAAAGTACGTTATGTATTCCACAACTAAACATTATTTTTTATGATTCCTATGTATATTTCATAAATCTTATGATTTCATGATGTATGTTAAGGAGATTATTTTATGTATGTGTTAATGATATAATGTTTTCTTTATTTGTTTTATAACCCTTTTTGAGATTTTTATACTCATTCTATGATTTGAAATGTTTTTCGTTGGACTTAATGATGAATATGTTCAAGGATGGGATCAAGGAAAATTCATGATGTCTAAAACAAGGAACAATACATGATAGTTTTTTTCAAGAGTATTTCTTTTATGAAAAAATAGAAACTAAGTAGAATTGAATAATTTGTAATTTTTGAGATGTAATGTAATAGTTATGGCCTAATTCACTAAAACTGTAAACCTGAAAAGACCCTCAATGTGAATTATTCATTTAATTAGATATTATGTAATATATTAAGGCCAATTCCTTATAGGTGGAGGGACACTTTTGTAATATTTAAAGAGATAATTCCATCCAATTTTTTGAATGTTGAAAAAGGATCAAGTAATAGTCCATAGACTATTAAAGGGATGGTTGGGTCAAGATATGACCAAAAAATGGGTGTAGGATAATTTTATAGGTCATTTTGGGTCTTAATGTTTATGTTTAGGCCTTAGATATGATTTATTTTTACTTAATCGTTATAATTTATATTAATTAAATTCACAAATCATTTAAAAAATCTATATTGAAAGTATTATACATTATAAATTATTATGATTTTAAATAAGGAATATATTTTTCCTAATTCAAAACAAAGAAGTACTAGAAATTAATATAAAATTAATCCTACTGATGGGTTGACACTACAGGTTTTTGATATAAAAATGATCAAAACATTGCAATGTTAATAAATCAAAATTTAATGTGAATTTTTTTATAGTGACCAACATTGGATTAATTGTCAAAAATATTATCTAATTAAACTCTCAAAAAAATTTCAAATATAGTTTATCTTCATAATTTGAATAGGTAAAAAATTGTTTTTGATTTTAAATCATATATTTTCACTATTCATCTAAAAATAATGTTTCTCAAAAAATCCCCAAAACATCCCTATGAAAATTTTAAAACAATTAATTTAAAAATTAGGTTTATTTAATCCATTTAAATTTTCAATTGTGTCTAAAATTAATTTTATTATTTTTCACAGAATGACATTAAATGAAGTTCAATCTAGAAAATGAAATTTTTAAACATATAAGGACTTTACCAAAAGTCATATCATTCATTATATATTATAAAAAATATTGAATATTTAGTTTTTTCTATTCATATTAGTAATTCGAATAGCTATGTTATAATTATATTGTTTAATTAATTATAACTTCAATATATTGTTTCATAGAAACATCTGTGTTGTGTATAATGTTCGCCAAGTCGAAGGGGCCTATAACATATGACAAGTTGATGTTATGTGTATCAAGAACATATTTGGTTTTGTTTGATGTTCACCATGTCTGTTTTATGTAAAAGGAATTTTTTACTTAGTTCATTTCCAAAATTGATAAAAAATTAAATTTTTTAAAAAAAATGTCCATTAAAACTCGGGGTTTTAGATTATACTGACCATAAAATAAATTTCACCCTCAAAATTCTTTACTCAAGTAAGAAAAATGAGGATCATTCTGCATCATCATATCCCTAAGCTCCCATGAAGCATCCTTTAACATGTTTTTTTATTGAAAATAGGCACAGGGTTGGGGGTCCTGTTTTTTAGAACTTTCTTAGATCGGTCTAGAATTTCAATGTGTTGTTTATGGTAAGAAATTTCCTGCTCTAGCAGTACAAACATTGAGTTCAGTAAATGTGATGGGTAAGGTATATACTTACTTAGGGTAGATATATAGAACACATCATGGAAATAAAATATCATTTGTGGATGTTCTTATTGATAGGTTGTCGCCCCAATATGATCAAAAATCTCATAGGGGTCGATAAACCTATGGCTTAGTTTCCTATTAATCAGTAATCTCATAACTTTCTTATAGGGTGAGTTTAATATAAACAATGTTTTACCAACAACAAATTTTAGATCACATCGACGGTTTTCAGTTTAACATTTCATCAGACATGGATATTCCTTGATATGCTTCTAAATGGTTATATCCTTCTTCACTATTTCTTACAAAACCTCTTGTCCCTATAGCTTTCTTTCTCCTACTTTATACCAACATGTCATAGCACTACACATATTCCCAAAGAGGGATTAAAAATTTTCCTTATGAAATCATGATTGAATTATAGTGTTTTATATATGTTCAAATTGAGGAAGATGTTGATCCTATCCCCCTTTGATATCTATAGAACAAGATTTCAACATATCCTTTCGAGTTTTAATTGTTCTTTCAAACAAACCATCTTTCAGAAGATGATAAGCAGTGCTAAAACTAAATTCTATATGAATTACTTAAAAATGGATTTTCCAGAATGTTGAGGTGAAACTCTGATCATGATCCAACCGAATGTAATGTTGTACTCTATGGAACATTACCACTTCCTTAATGTATATCCAGTAATGTTGATATAGTGAGATGACTTCTCTGATAGTGATGAAGTGTGTTAACTAATTAATCCGACTTAATACCACCCATATATCATTAATCCGTTTATATGATTTGGGTATTCCCACAAAAAAATACATAGTTATATTCTCACATTACATTCATAAATGGGAAATGGCTGTGAAATCCCATTTGAATTTTGTCTTTCAGCATTATCTTGATGGAATACCATGCTCCAAGATACAAAATCTTCAATATCTTTCTTTATTCAAAACCATCATAAGTATTATTTCATGTCTTTATACATATGCATACATCTAGGCTGAATAGATAATGTTGAACTGTAAGCCTCCTCAAACAGTTCATTCATCAAATATAGTACATGAGGAACACATATAAGATTCTTGAACCTCACCATTCCATCCTAAAGAGGTTTAAACATAGAAAAATTTCTAACATTCTTTTTATTCTTTATATATTCCTTATAAACCTTCTTGATCATTACATGGATATATGGTTGAAAATTCATTTGAAGAATACAATATTCCCCCAACCTATGAATTTATAGATTCATCCTTTGAAAATACAGAAATATTGGATCTTTTGTGACAATCATCTTGGACAAGGTATAATGATCCTTCTGACTCAATGCATTATCCCCATTGTTTGTTTTCCTAGGGTGTTAATTTATTGAACAGTCATAATCCTTTTTCAACTCTTACCATATTCTACACCACATGTTCCAATAATTCTGTTTAAATATATATTTATGATATTTATGGTTATTATATATTTCAAACATTTATCCATAATTATAATTTCTCTATATATTTAATAAAACAATTACCACTGCTAACTCTAAATCATGAGTTGGGTATTATTTATCATGAATGTGTAACTGTTACGAGGCATGAGTGATAATCATGTTATTCATTATAAGAACACATACCAATCCCTTCTTGGATGCATCACTATACATTACAAACCCATATTCACTATAGGTTAATGTAATTTCATGTTCGTTGATTATCATTCTCTTCAGTTTGTTGAAATTATCCTCTCATTAATATGTCCAGTGGAACTTGAAACCCTTCTGAGTTAACATGATCATAGGATTAGATATTCATGAGTAATTCTCCACAAAAAATTGATAATATTAAGATAAAAAATGAAATCTATATATTTTATTCACTGTGGATGGTCTATGACTGTATTCAATAGCCTCATTATTTTATGGATCTACTTATATACCATCTCTCGAAATTATTTGACTGAAAAATGAATCATTTTTTAGACAATATTCATACATTTTTTTAATTTATAATATATCTTCTCCTTCCTTGCGGTATTTAGTAAAATTATCAAGTGTACTTCATGTTATTATTTTCTCCTTTAATATATAAGAATATTATCTATAAATACTACCAGAAACTAAGATTGGTAATCTCTAATGATACTATTCATTAAATCCATCATGATAGTAGGGCCATTAGTAAGACCAAAAGGAATAAGAATATATTCATAGTGTCCATATATTATACGAAATGTCTTCTTGGGTATAACCTCTTTCTTGACCCTCAATTAATGACATCCATAATGAAGGTAAATTTTTGAAAAGTATTGAGCTCCATGCATTTGATGAAATAATTCACCATTATTTGGATGAAGATGCTTTCTCTTGATTTTGATCTTGTTAATATCCCAATAATCAATGTAGAGTCTCATTTATCCTTCTTTATTTTTCACAAATATAATGGGTGCACCCCAATGTGATACACATGGCCTAATGAATCACTTGTCAGGGATTTCATGGTGTTACTTCTTCAATTCGTTCAACTCAATTTTAGCCATTCTATAAGAAGTCTTTGAAATTAATATGGAATCATGTATAAGTACTATTGAGAACTCAAATTCACATTTTGGTGGAAGAGTAGTTAACTATTCTGGAAAGACATTCTAAAAATCCAAATCAATAGACATATCAATAATATCGATTTTCTCCCCAAAAAAATTGAGATAAACAACTCTATTGAATGGAAATTATGACCCTTACCATGGATGTTGTATCCACCAGAAGTTCATACAAATCAATAAATGTATGGATAATCATAAGAGGATTTGTAATATCAAACATAACATACCACACATTTAAATTGATGTGGGATACATGAAATGAAATCCAATCCATGCCTAAGATGAAATAAAATTCAACTAAAGGAAGAATGAAAATATTTTACGGAAGCACATTCCCACATATTTCAACTATATAGAAATCATATGATTGAGATGAAATAATCATATCATTAGGGGATTTAACTATTAATTCCACATATTATTGTTTTTTTGTAAACATAACACCACAATGAAATTATTTATATATAGTATTCTGGGTAGTACTTGAATAAAAAATGAAATTAGCAGTTATATAGTTTATGGTTAGAGTACCTTTCATCACATCGTTATCACACCCCTCATTAGCTATATCAATTGAATGATATTTCCCATTTTACCTATACATAATAGGTTTTTGATGTTAAACATCATCAAAATTCATTGGGTTTGGGATGTGGTTAGAATAATGCCCATTCTCCTTACACCTATATAATTGAATCAATTGTGGTTCATTATGTGTGGAATTTTCTCCATTAGCATCTTGATGTAACTACTTCCCATCATTTCGATAATAAATTTCCCAATGTTTTACCTTTATATACATAAAACATTTAAAATTCCACTTAAGAAAAATTCCTCCATGATTCATACCACATTTAGAGCATATAGAGAAAGTCATATTCTTTTTTACATCGTTTTTATAGATTCCTTTGAAATTTATCTCCCTCTTCTTGTCAAAACAATACGATTGATACGTGAATCCAACCTCTATTTAAACATTTATTTCAAAATTCATAATCTCTATATAGATACTAAAGTATATTATGGAAAATTCTCTTTTGAGACATGGCTTTAAGACACTGATAAACCTATCAACATTCATTTTGGGTTAGATGATAACTCCATAAGCATACTTCACTTGTCTCGTGAAATTAACGTCATAGGTACTGACAGATTAATCATCTCTTTGCATAAACTCAAGCAAGTTTTTCCTTATCTTGGGATAAAGAATCTGATGAAAGTAATTTTTGAAAAATATGTTCATCAAATCATCATATTCCATGAATTCAACATTATCATAACTCATCATGTAATTGATTAGAGTCCGCCACTGATATATTTTTTGTCCTAACTGGTATACATCAAGAATCACCTTCTCCTACTTCAAGCACTGGAGAATATAGAATATATTTTAAGTAGAACTAATCCATTTTTCAGCAACAATTGGATTATAAGTCCCTCTAAAAGAAGGTAGATGTTTCTTCCTGAATGACTCAACAGAATGTTGTTCCCTCATTTTCTCATTTGGAATTAATCCATGATGCATATCATGGGAGAGTTTTGTGAGCATTTAAATTAGGTTTTTAATTCTATCATTCATAGAATTCATGTTCATAGGTGGAAATTTGTTTTATTGTCTTTCGAAATCATTATTATTGTAGTCTCTTCAGGTTCCCACCATTGATTGAAACAAAAAACATAAAGTAAGAAATAATTATTATAGTGACGAGAATTTAATATTGAAATGTCACTCACATGCGGTATAATCTATGATACCATAAATAATATATCACATATTATATTTATCCTAGGTTATTAATAGATAACATCTTTTTAAATCCTTCATAATGGATTGTGACGTTTTTTTGAATTACCAATGTATATCCCCCAGGAGTGTCAAACCAGATGTACAGAAAGGGTCATTGTTGTGTACTAAAGTATCCCAATCCAGGGCTGAAACATCCAGTTAGAGTTGTTACCCCTAGGAACATCTTTCCCAGATCGACACCCACTTGTAGTATTGATACAGTGGTGTATTGAAAGGAAACCACTCACTCTATCATGCACCAAAATTATAGGACATCTTCCTATAATTTTATATAGTCTTAAACATATCGTTATACCTGTCCTTAGGGATCTCCCTATGGGTTTCTTATACTATATTCCAAAATATAAATAAACCTTTTCCTAGATACTATATATTGGTACCCTCACTTTTAATACATTAACATTACATAACATTTAAAGAATACTTATATTACTATATGAAGAAACACCTAAAAATTGTATTAGAGTCGTGCATTTGGAAAGATGGAATCATATACATGGATACATAATTGAGCTACATTATCTCCAAATAGAATCTTCGTGAATAAAACCCATCATAGAAAAATAAAGAATAATTCAAATCTTCATAATTTAGGGATATAAAAAAATGGGTGATCGCAAATGCTCAATAAGAGTAAAAAACATAGAGATGTAATCATAATCATGAGAATTGTGTATGATAAGATGACCATGAATATATAATATCATAACCTCCATATAAACTATTATATACATGAATCGTGGCATAAATTTTTGTAGTTCCCCATACATGAATCACAAGGAAATAAAGAACAGAATCCATGATAGTATGAAATGCGAATGAGACATTGAATTGTTGTAGACACATAAGCATATATAATAATTTCTATAGTAGTTAATCATTGACATTGAGAATGTATTATTTGAAAAATAGCATTATTGAATGGGATTCACATCCCGTTCCAACCCTGTATTACTAAATTGATTTCACCCCTTGTTATAGTATTATATTACTAAACCAAATTCATTTCTCATTCTACCCATGTAGTACTGAACTGAGTTCATTTCTCATTAAATCCTTCTCTATCTCATGAGATATAAATCATTACCAAATTCATTGGAAGGTGATATAGGACCCACAAATATTTTAATTAAGTCATACATACATGTACCAAAAGATAATAAACAAACATATCATAAACCGTGAAATGAAATGGGAATTATTAACATGTGATCATATCATAACCTGTGAAAAAATTTAAAATTTTCATAATCGTTTCATCAGAAGAATGAACCATGAAAATAAGTGGGTTTCAAAAATTTATAACATGTGAAAGAGAAGAAGGTTTCATACAAATCATGACATAAAAACACAATCCATTTTGGGAAAGAATATAAATGGAAACATTGAATTATTTCCCCAAAAGGTAATGTGTAATGTTGAAGGAAGTTATCATAGAAGGATAATAATTTTTAAATATAACTTAAAACATTTCTAGTGGAAAATATCATTTTTGTATTGAAAATACATTGTAAAACCTAAAACCATTTCAAAACATTGTTATTTGAAAATAGTATTTCAAAATTTATAAAGGTTTCACTGAAAAATATGATAAGTTTTTAAATTCATTTTTCCATAAAAATTGGCTTCAACGATATTTTGAAAAAATATTATAAAACACTATTAATAAATTTTCATTGAATACAATATATTACAATGTTGAGAGAGAGAGAAGGTAAGAATTTACTTAAAAAATTATTTAATGTTTAAAATAGTGTCTAATGGAACTAATACAAGAATATAATCTTTAATAATCAATAGATATGGAAGATAATTAATTTTATTTAAATATAAATTATAATATTTCATTTATTAAGAGTAATCATTAATAATATCGAAAAGTGATGAGATTGTTTAAATAAACTTTTACCACGTGGTTACATAGGACTAAACTGTCCATGTATAAAATGAAAATTACATAAAGTATAAAATATATTTAAAAGAATTAAATTCATTATATAATATTTAAAACGGATGTATAGACACCACTAATGAAAATTTTACTGTATAAAAATATGATTCTCAAGGAAATAAAATTGAGACAAAACTATTTTATTGATTTTGAACGTTTTGAATCAAAAAACCTATCCAATTAATATCATAAACTGGATATTTGAATACCCATACATTTTAGTATAATATATATATAAAATCATGGGATGAAAATACAACACGAGAATGAAAATAGTGGTGAACATAATGTGTTTCTAAAAGATATATAATGTGAATTAAAATCCCCATACATTGTGTCTTGACTCTCGTCCAACTTGGTCAAAACAACTGTATAATAAATATAAATTTATTATAAATACTTTACAGAACCAAATTTTTTATATTTAGTACCATATAGGGTTTTATTATTAACTTATATTACCTACTTGTTAACAATCCTATGTTAACGTTTCCCATCAGGTAATATTAATTTTATTCATTTAATGTGTCTTATTTTTGTTATATCATTGGTATTTATAGATTATATCATGATTTCCAGAATTTAATCGATGATATAAATATCATTTATATACATTATATTTGATTTATAATAATTTATATAATATAAAATTATGAAATGGAATACATTGTTCATGGAGACAGTAGGCCGCACGTATGCATGAACGCTATTTCTATTTAATAGACTTAATGAAAGAAAGAAAGAAAATGAAATAAATGTATATATATATATATCATTGTTAAATTATATCTTCCATATCATAAATATCATATATAATCACAAAACCTATGCATAATAAATTTTATGTAGTTTATGAGCTAATCATATCGCTTTGAGGGTGCAGTAGTCCACACATCCACATACAAAATTATAATATTAACAAAAAATAGAAAATAAAAATGATTTGTGTTGTAAAAGTAATACATGAATTTAAATAAATAGCAAATATGATATATAACATATATTAATAGGGTTTCAATCATTATTCCCACCATTAGAGGCAGTAAAGAAAAGTGATCAATCATCGTTTAGTGATGTCGTAGTATGTTATACACATATACAATATGTTCATTATCAATTAGATAGAGGTGTGTGTAAATGTAGGTTGAAGCATTAGCATAAAAACAACCTTTTATATTAATTATAATGATATTCTTATAATATCATAGATAATAAATGTGGAAGGGTGTTGAATGAAAATAAAATAAAGGACTTGAGAGAATTTATTACCTCGTAATCGAGTAACTCCTTTTGGATTAGTCCTAAATGATTCCATGTACGATTTTATACCCAAAGGGAAGATTCAAAAAGGAAGGGTGGTAATTTGTGATATTATATGTGTATAATTTTTTCAAGCCAATGGTCTTGAGAGTTGCGATGAATGGTGGGGAATGTATACCATTTGATAATTGGGGAGGAGTGATAATCTTGTAAATTTTTTAAGAGATAATTTCAGAAATATTTTTATGTTGAAATTAAATATAATAATCAGAAACTTTTGATACAAGTGATTATAAGGTATAAATATGGCCATAAATTGGGTCTTTGACAAGTTTATTGGTTGTTTTGGGTCTTTAATATATGGATTAGTTTGTAATTAAGATTAATTTAAACTTAATCGATGTAATTAATTTTAATTACATTCACTACTAATTTTTGGTAAAAACTAGGATTAAATTATCATAAATAATAAATTATGTTGTTTTAATATATGGAATCCATTTTTTTCAGATTCCAAACACCTCTGGGGTTGAAATTAGCATTAAATGTATCCCAGTGATAGGAGGACACTGAGATTTTTTAAAGAAGAAATATCCAATTGTTTGTGATGTTTTTATATCCATTTTAAATGTAAAATTGCATACAATGGACTAAATTGTATTAATTGGTAAAAATATTATCAAATTAATCTTCAAAAAAATTTTACCATATAATTTATAATTATAAATAAATTAGATGACAGATCAGTTTTGAATTAAAGTATGATATTTCTCAAAATTTCTACAAAAGTGAAGTTTCTCAGAAAAAAAAAATTCACACTAAGATAATATTGAAATTATAAATTTTAAAAATTAATTTTATATTAAAAAATAAAATTTCTAATTTTTTCAACATTTTTATTATATATGAAAATTAAAACAAATTCATTCAAGAATATGATATTTTAATACATATAACGACATTAACAAAAATCAAATATTTAATTATTAATTATAATAAAATTGAAAAGTAGTTATTACAATTAAAATTACTATTTTTAATTTATAGGATATAATTATGAAATTTAAATAATTATAACTGTAAAATAATGTTTCATAGAAACATTAGAGTAACGTGAAACGTACGCTAAGTCGGTGTGGCATGTAACATAAGATGATTCGATGATCGATGTATCATGTGGTGAGTTGGTCCTGTGTAATGTAATACAATTTGGTTCCATGTGAAAGGAATCTTTTAAAATGGTAATTTAAATACCAAAATTAAATTAAATTTATTCGAAAAAATTTCAATGAATCTCATGGTGCTACACTTCTTACTTTTATGTGCTTCCTCACATGGGATTTCACATATGGGGTTTATGTGGATTGGGTGTTTCACCTTGTTAAGTCGAATCTCCCCAAAACAAAAGGCATTTTTATAAATCTTAACAAGGGACGTATATGTGTCCTACACACAAAATTATAGGATCTACATTCAACCTATATCTCATTCATACATCATTAATCATCCATCACATTTGAATAAAATTAGAATCTTAAGTATTTGGGTCTCTAATTATTTTTCGAGGATCTTTTTTCTATAGTTTATATATTATGTTGATAACATCAATTATATATATTAAAGATTCCTAAAGATATTTTTTACACTTTTTATCTTCCATTATTTAAACAACTATGTAAAATTGATATTTTTAAATGATTTCATTGTATAAATTCTTTTTTATCATTAATGGAAATTATATTTTGTATAATTGTCATAGCATGGATTTAAAAATTATTTGATCGAAATGATCCCTTAGATAACTAATATAAATTTCATGGATATTAATTAATTCAAGGTGTTGGTAAAAACTACATGGATATCTCAATTTGATTTAGTCAGTCTTTATCAAATCACATGTCATAAATTATCATGAATTATTTATATGATTTTAGTTAATGGTAAAATGTATAATTTTTCATTTGGATAATCTAAAATATACATTATAAATGTAATTGTTCCATGATTAGTTATAGTTTTCTTGAATAATTCCTTGATTGATGTTGATCTGAAAAAACTAGATGATGTGTTATAAATGAATAATTTCTAATTTTATGGTTTGGGTAACTTAAACTCCCCTAAATTTTTAATATTTTGTATCCTAAACCTTGTATACTTAGTTATGAACCCATCATAAGTATATTGGTTTTGTATATTATATGTTTTTTCTCGTAAATAATTCTTTTTCATTTTATGACACATGCTAGTAGTGAACTAGTGTATCATTTATAGTTGGAATACTCTATTACTATACTGACAATATTTTATGATGAGACTCTATCTTATAGATTTATGTATGTTTTTGGATATGATTATAATAGGTATATGAATCTCAATAGGATCTTATATTTTAATTACAATGTTTACTGGGGTATACTCCAATGTTTAATGTTTGTTTTTTTAATTAATGGTCTTCCATTTATATAGAAATTATTTCACTTTCTAATTGTGTAGTTAAATTGTATAGTTATGTTTTTCTTAAATTTAATTTTTTAGATGAAATCTTTCTATAATTAATTATTATTAAAAAAGGTAAAGTAATATTTATAGTTTTAGTTAAAACTAGTATGTTATTTTGTATTTTATAAAGGTTATACAT
Organism: Viscum album; assembly: GCA_963277665.1. Taxonomy (NCBI): domain Eukaryota; kingdom Viridiplantae; phylum Streptophyta; class Magnoliopsida; order Santalales; family Viscaceae; genus Viscum; species Viscum album. The sequence continues at coordinate 981,313,756 of OY728140.1, read as the reverse complement.
AGAGAATGTGGTGGAATAATATACTGTATTTTCACTTACACCGTACATACACACCAGGTTGTCCATATATTTTCATCACTTGATCAGTTTTGTATACTTCGATGTATTCTCTTCATCTAATTGGTGATAATAAAACTATCTTAGTACCGTATCAATAGATATTATGGAATATGAGGATGTTTGTGTCATACATGAAGTAATATCTATCTTTTATTTAAATCATATTTGATATTATATCTCATTTTTTAGTTTCATGGACCATGAATTTTAAAAATTATTTTCTATATTTTTTACTATATAAATGCATATTATATTCCATTTTGTTTTTGAATTTTAGTCTAATTTATTTATCCTTTTATTTAGGGGTGAAACGATCCCCATCATTTATAGTTAATTTCTATAGAACCTCTTATAAGACCACGGTGATCAGGAATTCAACCTAGGCCCTATTGTAGGAAGACACATGTACTGGGACATGGTAGATCCAGTTGGTTCATTGAAAACGTTATATATATTTGTTATATTCTTTATTCAAATAATAATTTTCATATTAAACAAACTCATAAAATTAATTTTGGTTCATTTACCATATCTATAATATTAATGTAAGAAAATACAAGTATATTTCACAAATATATTTTGATATAAATTAAATTTTTCTATATTTATGAAATAATCTCAAATCAATATCTAAATTCATCCTCTTAGGGTACTAAATTTTGCAATATAACATTGGTCGAGCTTTTATATTTGAATAATGTTTTATTCCCTAAGAACTATCCATCCCAAAAATCTAGTTGAAAATTGTTTGAATATTAGGTCACAAAAACCTAATGTTTTTTCAACCATCGTTAAATGGTACATTTGGGATAAGAACATTACATTCTTTCATCTATGAATCAATTTATAATTGAGAAAAATAAAAGTTTCTTTATCCTATTTAAGTATTGAAGTAAATATTGTAACAAAATAAATCAAAATTTCATCAATTTCTAATAATATAAATAAATATATATACAATTAAAATAAATCATATTTGGTATGAAAATTAATGTTAAAACTTAATGTTGGATTGATATAATAAACATGAAAATCATAAGAAAAAATGAATTTATAATATTTTTAAGAACTAACCATCGATTAAAATATTATTAAAATTTATATATATATGGATTTCATATTTAAAAATGTAAATATATCTTATAAAATTTTGGAAACAACATTACATCACATAAACTAATAAGAAATATATTCTATTGAAGTCAACCAATATTATTAATGTTAATCCGAAACCCAAAAGTATTTTATTTTATTCATTATGCTTTGATTATGTGACTTAATAAAAATTCCATTTTTAATATTTGTTACACATAATAATATGTATCTTATAAAACATAACATGCTCAAATATATTTTGGAAACTAAAATTATTAAAATAAATATATTTTAATATTAAAGGAATAATTAACTACTGATAAAAACTAATAACTAAAATTAATTAATCTTATTATATTTAAAAATTAAAAATAAAAATTCATAACATGTATTTTATATATAATCAAACAGAAAAATACATGAACTATTACAATAATAATAAAAATATATAAATGAAATATTAAAAAAATAATTTTCCAATAATGTCTTAAATAAATAAATTTAAAACCTAAATCCGGAATGCATCAAATAAAAACAACATAAACAAAGAAAACATACCATAAAATGATTTCACTAATAATTAACCAATATTCCATATAAAAATTAATAATATATTTATTAATCAAAAAATTTTAAAATAAATTATAAAAGATAACCAAATATATGTGGACCCGACGTTAAACATTACATAATGTATTTAATTAAACTACAATATACATGTTACATTCCAAAATATTTTTTGCATTTTCAATTTTTAGATAATTAAGAAATAATAAATATCACTTCAAAAGAAAAAAAGTGAATAATATCAAAACAAAAGTATCCATTTCTTCCATAATAAAACAGTTTTTAATAAAAACTGATTTCTTTTTGTGAATTTTTTTCCTGTTGTTCAGCATGGCTACTTCTTTTCTCTTAGAAATCTTTAATCCATGTGAAAAAACATTTAAAAACATAGTTTGAGAAAAATAGATCATTAAGGGTCATAAAATATGTGGAAACCATCAATCCATGAATTCTAATAAAAATGTGAAAACATTTTCACAAGATATACTTCTCACCCATAAAGTATAACATACTTTTCAAAAATATGAGATTTCCATATATCGTAAAAAACCTAAATAAAACCATATAGGTATCTTGGGACATTATATACTCAAAATAAAAAACCTTTTAGATACCATATGATATGTAACCATCATGGATACCATACAATATAACCCTCATATCTTCTTTTTGAAATAACTATTATAGCTACCTTATGATGTAACCATTGCAGGTACACATGGAGTAACCATTATGGTCGGCCTCTAAAAAAACATACCCAATTTACTTGATGGAGATATATGTACCAGCATTAATCCTATACAATGAAAAATAACCATAAAATAATAATCAGACAATAATACTTGAATTAAATTGTCCCTTTTGAATTTTTTAAAAATTTAAATTTAAAAGGAATTAAAAAACAAGACCATTACCTTGAGTTCATATTACATCAAAAAAGTTCCAAATTCCTAAAAAAAAATTTCTGTATTATTATTAATTTTTTAAAATTACTATAACCATGTTTATACTACATTATATGATAATATAATAACAAATTTCCAACCATATATTAATAATATTTTTTTATTTCCATTATTTATGGTGCATTTTTTCATAGTTTCCATAGTCGGTTTGTTATGGAAATTGTTTTCATAGAAAAAAGCACCATAATTGTAGAGAAAATTTATTAATATTATTTCAGAATTTTAACTGATACCATATATCATATTTTATTCAATGTGGATAAATCATTAAGGAAACTGATTTAGTTTGTTTTTTTTTTCATTTTTAAGACCATCATGAACTTATATCATTTTATTTAATATCATGTTCATTTATTGGTTCCAAAACATTATGAAACATATAATATGTATAATTAAATATTATTTTACCATAATAATGATTTTATGAATATAATTGATGGTAGTAATATAAAATGAATGTGTATCATCCACGATGGGGGTAAATCGACACATCATGGTAAATATTGTCATTTTTAGAATAAAAGAGAGAGGAGAAGGAGTTTCAGAATGAATGAATCCTTTCACATGATAAAATTATAGTATATATATGATACTAGGGTTTTAATTACCCTTTTATAATGGTAGGTTATGGGAGAATGAGAAAATAGAAAAAATGTTAATGGAAATAAATGAAACAGATAAAGGATTATACCTCATGAATTATTCTCCATGATAACTACGATAAGACACATGGTTTTTCCCTTTTCTAAGAACATATGGTCTTCAGATTATGAAAGAGTCTTTTTAATGGATTTGGTTATAAATTATAAAATCTATTGTGATTTATGTTATGAGGATAAGAGGTTGTGAGGTGTGGTATTTATAGTGGATGAGAGGGGTGTGTTTTGATTATTTTTCTGGTTAGTTAATTATTTTTGTCTCGATACTATGATTAGTTTGAGTATTATCACTAAATATATTAAAATAAATAAATAGTGGTAATTATTATGGGCATACATCATGTATATAACATCATTGACTCAATAATTAATGAATTTAATTAATATTCTAAATTATTGTATTTCCCAAATCAAAAAAATACATGTATATTAGGAAAATTGGAAAACCGTTACCAAAACATTTGTCTATGATTAGAATTAAAAACTAAATTCCAATTTATGTAAATAATTTCTAAATTTGGGAAATTTTATTTTTAAATGAAATCACTATTTATTTTTAAAATAGCATTTTGAAAACTATAATTCATTTTATATAACATGGTAAAATTAAATAGGGTCTCATAAAATTATCTTATAGTCATAATATAACAAAAAATGAATTTATGAATCCATTTTATGAAATACTTTTTCAATGAAACAATCAAATTAATTATAAAATTATAAATAATTAATTATATTTTATGAAAGTAACAAAAGTTAATTATTTATTTTAAAAACATTTATTTACATATTCCATTATTTAAATATAATATATTTTCACTTATAAGATACTTGATTATTTTTATAATTTCATAGATGAAGTTACTATTATATTAATTTGGATTATATAATTTCTTTGATTATAGTCACAAATTTTTCTATTGAAATCAATGTTAACTGAATTCCTTCTCGTTCCCTCCATTGAATAAGACCAGAAACCAAAATGTAAGAAACAGTTAACATAACAAAGAAACCACATAATCATAAAAAGTCACTTATGGGATGTCTAAATTATCAAAAATTCTTTTATCCATGACACCTTTGGTTCACCCTATGTTATTCATGATCGTCAACATAATTCTAAGACTCTAACCTATATGTATACTTATCCTTAGGGACATCCCCATACATACATTAGAAATATCTCTAGGGATTTCACTAAAGTTTTCGCTTCCTAGTTTCCAAAGGTTATCTAAACATTTCCTCTGATACCAACTGTAGGGACCCAAATATTGATGTACATGGAAATTACATTACTTTTGTGCAATAATTAATACATAACAAAAACAAACACCAAATGGTCGTAATAGTTTACTGTCTTTGGAAACTCAGAACATAATCTTCTAATCGTGGTGAAAGATCATCAACATCTCCCATAAAGATCTCCCCTTTTGTTTTTATAACTAAAACCATTATTTATATCCTGGGAAAAATAAAACATATAAATGGTGAGATCAAATTATCATTAAGGGTAAACATGGAGAAAATAAAAGAAACCATATACATTTGAACATAAAAACATGAACACAATGCTTAAACATATAAATCTTGAGCAATGACATAAAACATGGCATGATGTAAGGCATAGATCATAATGGAAAATCAATCATGATAAAATAAATTGTAAATAAAACTTGAAATGGTGGCAATACATTAAGCACATTATAAGATTTCCATATTAGCCAAGTCATTGCTGCCAAGACCATCTTAGTGGACAAAGTCCCTTTCTGAATCGATTTCACTCCTTGTTCCAGTCATGTATTACAAAACTGGATTAACATACCATTCTATCCATGTCTATCTCATGGGATATAAATCTTTACCCAATGAATTGGAGGGAGATATAGGTCCTACCCATCTCAAAATGGAATAATTCTTACTTTTTCCACAACATAAACATAAACCATTCATCATAACCCAAAGAATAAAATGGGTTTCATAAACATCAACCCATAATAACATAATCCATATAAAACAAATGGATATAATTTCATCATAAGAAAATTGGAACCATGTAAACCATAGAGACATTATACTTGAAACATACACATATGAAATAATGTTATCATATATGGAAAATGGTTTTGATAAAACACTTGAAATGAATTCTTGAGGAAAATATCCTTTCTTCTTTAAAATCATTTTCTTTTTACAAAATGCCTTGAAATTTTAAAAGAAACGAATGTTGTTGAAAATAATTATTAAATTATGTATAGGAAACATCATTGAAATAATTGTTTATGAAACCATAAAAATCCATTCACACTATATAAGTTAAAAAAACATTTCCTAGTACTTTTGTCGGAAAGGTCAAAAAGTACTCGTAAAAAAAGATTTATTTCTTACATACCCTGTAGTAAAAGTAAAAAATGGGTAAAAAGGACTGTAAAAATACATGAAACCATTTTTATAAAATATTAACATGGATGATAAATATAACCCCAGTAAATACTTATGAATAAACAATCTCGGATAAAAGGAGATTGGAAAAGTTATCCCTTACCTTAGGTCAGATATGCTTCATACATATAAGAACCTCCTCTATAATTATTTAAATAATGTCATTGAATTATTACAGAATCATATTCATTGTAATGATATCATATATGGTTAACTTATGACTTTATATTACCAGTTCTTTTGAAATTCCATGTTAAAGCAGTGTTTTGATTAAAATCGTTTCATTTATCGTATGTGTTTCAACATGTTGTTCCTGATATTATTATTTATATCCTGATTTACATAATTACAGAATTTAAAACATTATATATATATAATATATATTTAGTATATAAATATATATGATAGATTGATAAATGAAATACACCGTTCGTGGAGGCAGTAGGTCGTGCGTACGCATGAACGCTATTTTTGTTTCCTTATTGAATTAATTGAAATTATGTAAATGCAACATATATGTACATAAATACAGTATTATTATATAATATCTTTCATGATTATTTATTATAGATTCTTTATAATCATACTGTAATAGTTAATCTTGGAAAATGAATCTCATTGTGTTCGTGGAGACGGTAGTCCATACGTACGCACAAGCGATGATATCAGTCCCATGATCGTGGAATTGTGTTGAATTGTATGTATAATATTTCAGAATCAATATAAATGTACAATAATCATGTATAGTTATTTATTTTCACCATTATACCCATACAAGTAATGTGGTGGTGGAAAACAGATTACACCACGGCGTGGAGACGGTATTCCATACGTACGTACGCGCGATGATTTCATTTTCTATAGGATGGAATGAAGATGAAATTGGGGTATTTTATATTTATAATAACATATCATTATATGAGTGATACTGATTTTATGAATTTATGATGAAACAAATAGATAAGAATATGTAGAAGAAGAAATAAATTGGAAAGAATTGGTAAAGGATATTACATCTTCTTTGATGCGCTTCTTCTTAACCTCCTCTTAAGGCACTAGGGTTGGTCTTATGAGGATACCAGAACATATATAATGTTTATATGGAAGATCAGAAGAGAAATGATCTGGGGTTGACTAAGCTTCGAGGCTCAAAAGGGTGCGAAGAGAAGAGGGAATGGGTGCCCTTTTTATAAGGGAGGAGAGGGGGACCTTAGGAAAAACTTAAAATATAATTTTATAATAATGTCATATTCGGTTTATAATAGCTCCAAATTGATTTATTTCAAAGATAAAGTGGGGATGGGTCGAAATCTTCTCAACCAATAGGTTTTATACAAGTGTATGTTACCATTTTAACCTTATCATTTAGATTTAACTATAGTTAAATAATATAACTTTTACCATGTCTTCTTGTTTTCATACACTATATGGTTAATAAACTTACTATAACATGGAAAACGAACCCCAAGTGGTTAATTATTAATATATATAACCTTATCTAAGACCTTTTGTCGAACCATATATTTTTAGGAATATAATAAGAATTAATAATATAATTTTTGTTTTATAAACCATTTTATGTCGATTTTGACACTATTTGGTAATTGATTTTTGTGAAAATCATAACAACATGATTAGTTCTAAAAACGTTAATTGAATCAATACTAACAGGTCATATTAACCTCTAAAATTAGTGGAATTCATTAAAAGTCTAAAATTGCATTTATTTAGGTATTTATAACATCAATTATGTTAATATTTCATTAATAAGGTAATTACTGCCTCATCATTGTCTCATAAATAAATTAAATTATTTAATTTCAAACAATTATGAATAAAATACAATTATGTAGAAAAATCTATTTATATTTCTAATTAATATTTATAGTAGATTTTATCTTATGTATAACACTATAATAAAAATGTATTAGTTGTTAAATATTGAATTTAACTATTTTAATTCCTCTTTAAATAAAATAATAATAAATGTCCTAATCTAATCCAAGTGAACCTAAAGGGTAATATTTTATCCCTAAGGTTGTTTTCGGTCGAACTACACTTATCCAATAGAATTATGACATGTTTTAGGGTTATAATAATATAATTTTTTCCCTTAATTAACCTATTTACTTTTAACCATGGTAAATAAAAGTAAATAGTTACTTTTCACCAAAAATTATTTTTATCTTATTGATCAACATATTATGCCTTGATATTAACCGTGTCTCTTTTAATTTCTAAATTCCACTCATAGAAGCAGTAAAATTATGTTTTATGTAAATTTTCAAACTCTTCTAGGAGGTGGGTAAAAGACGGTGAGAAGTTCAATAAAATTTTTATATGTCTAAAATTATTATAAAACGACACCAATGAATTACCTTGAACTTATATAGGTATTATGTATCAATTATGACCTAAAATAAATTTAAATAAATAATTATTTATATAATAATTCAGTTTTTAAATAGTAACCCAGTGTCTTCACTATTCATCAAAAAATCAATGTTTTCAGAAAAATACCAAAATTTCACCCTAGGCTAATATCGATATTCTCAATCCAAAAATGAAGTCCATTTTGAAAGATAAAATTTATAAAATTTCAAAAATTAGCTATTACTTTTCATAACTTCTAGTTCATAATAATATTATAATAATATATCATATAGTGAAACTCGGTATTGCGTACTACACACGCTATCTAGGAAGGTCTTGACTGCGTTTAATGAAAGCCAAGTCAGGGATGCGTGTAGTGAATGATGTGTTTGGTTTTTCGTATAACATAATCAAAACATATTTCATTTATATATTAAACAAAATCTATACATAATGTTGCATATAATAATTTCACAAACCAAACATGAAATTGTGTGTAACACGAGCGAAGAATAGTGTTGTGTTTACTATAAGCTAATACGGTTTTGCAGATAGCACAAGATGATTTTGGTGTAGCGTACAACACAATACATCAATTAAATTAAAAAGAACAATTCTTATAAAATCTCATGTTGTTACAACAAGTAATATATTTCTTAATAAAATATGCAATAACTATTTTCATTCAATCCCACCAATAATCCTCCTGATGGTCCCTGTATATCATAGTGCTTCTTGGATGAACTGAAAATAGAGAACTATGAGCTTCACATAAAATCCCTTTCTTCAACTGTGAATCCTATGTAATTCATATCTCATTCCATATATCAAATAAAAATCTTCATTAATGGTAAATTCTAGTAACATACCATTTTTAGAAATTATACCCTTTTGTAACTCACCATATTCCATTTGCACATTCTTAATTATATTTGAGAGAGATGAGTTCACTAACACATGATACAAAACATGGTAATTTCCAAAAAAAACATCCAAGATAACGTTCATCAAATAATATAGAAATGGGTCTTTTTCTAGATGTATCATGGTTAATGCAGCATGTTGTTTTCAACACATGGAATGCTCTACATTTTTTAATTTTCCAGGATGGTAATTGATCATGAAATCTTAATACATTATTAGTTTCAACCATCTCATATGCCTCAAGTTCAATTCATTCTATGTAAATATATTCACCAAAATTTTATAGTCATTATATATTTCACATTTTTCTCCAAATAAATGATGCCTCCAAAATTTTAAATGAAAAAAATTACACCTAATTCAATATCTAGGGTATGAAAATTTAACTCATGAGGTTATAGTTTTCTGGAATAATAAGTAATTACCTGATAATTCTACATCATAACAAAACCAAATCCCTTTGATTAAGAATCAATATATATAAAAATCACCATTTCTGAAAGGCATGTCCAAAATTGGATCATTAAACAATATTCTCTTTGGTTCCTAAAAACAAACTTCACATAATTAAATAAAACAAAATTTAGCCCATTTCAATGTTAATATAATTAGAATTCTAGGAAAGTGTTCAATGTTCACACCAAACCATCTTTAATAGCCTACAATTCCATGAAAAATTCAAATCTCAGTAACATTGTTATGTATTGGCAATTAATTACCAACTTTTTGTGTGTGATCAACTATCACACCATCTTTATTTATAATGTTCTAAATAAAATAAATCTGTTTCAAACAAAAATCACATTTTCTAAATTTCTATTTTAAATTCATTTCTCTATGTGCTTATAAAATAATCCTTAGGTATTTTTCATTATCCACATAACTTTTCTAAAAAAATATCATCAATAATTACTATAACAAAATTATCCAAATTTTCAAAGAATATTCTATTAATAATATCAATAAATATAGTATTATAATTTTTCAAACCAACATACACAACAAAAAACCTGTTAATCCTATATCATGTTTGGAATATTTTTTTCTAGAATGTGATCATATTTCACTATTAAATGATTGTACCTGGATCCCAAGTAAATCTTGAAAAAATACTAAGATCCTTGGAGTTGACAAATTTCATCATCAATATAAGGAATTGGATACTTATTATTAATAATAATTTTATTAAAAAGTCTATAATAAATGATAATCCTTAGGGAACCTTCATTATTTTAAACAAATAATAGAATCACCTAATGGTGAAGTACTAGGTTGATTGAAATCGTTATCATGAAACTCTTACCATTGATTTTCATTTCATGAAGATCCACATCTTCCATTTGATAAAGAGGTCTTGATGTTAGCCTAACATTAAGAACTATGTTGATTGTAAATTAATGTTCCCAATCTTGTATTAAATCATGAAACTCATTAATAAAAACATCTGTGTTTTTATTTTCCATTAGTACATCATTATTCAGATTTGTTCCCATATTTTCAACAATATTTACAGGATAAAATTAATTTACATATTTTAATATTTTCTCATTTTCATGATATGTTATAAATGGTACAGGTTCATTATTTTATAAAAATTTAAAATCAATCTGAAAATATAATTCTTTTTATCTTCAATCAATCATATCATGATAAAAAAGAAAGCCATTAGGTACCTATAATAACATCAACCTCCAATAATTTTAAAAGAACAAGATTATCTTATAATGACTTTCCACAGAAAGGAAGAACAATATTCTTATAATGTTATTTTTTCTTAATATTTCTCTTTGGTATTTTAACAATAATTTCTTCTTTCATTTCATTGAGTGAAGTTTCCAATTTTCCATAGAATTATTTATAAATAAAGGAATGTGTATACCCCATATCAAACAATACATTTGCAAAATATGATTAAAAAATTATTTATAAGAAACCAATTAATTTAGTTTCCCAACATCTTCTAATGTAGTTGTAAAGGATCTCAAATCATCATTATATTTATAATCTAGATGTTACACCACATCCATATCATTCACTGGATTTGTATGTTCATTATGACCCATCTAACCTCATTTAATTAAAACTATAGTGTTCTTATCAGAATTAAACATAACATCACTATGATCTTTTTTGATTCAATATAGGGCCATATTTCCAATCATACAACATCCAAAACACATCCATGATTTGTTAATGAATTCCCTAGGATTATTTTTACCACACATCCCATTAAGTAGAAACTGAATTTTCATAGAATTAGATTTATTTGATTGTCTGTTACCCATCTATTTCCATTTGTAACACAACTTTTTCTTGTTGTCAATGTACACGAGACCATCATCAAACACCATTTATACAAAATCTTTACATCAAAATAGTTTCTCACAAATTTAGAATTCACGGGAACCCAAATACATTCCATATATTAGCATCAATCCTGAGTAAAAATAATTTATTTTAATATCATAATGCTGAAGAAAATATGGAGTATACCAATCCAATCAGGTGAGGTTTTATTCATAAACAACCACTAAATAATTTATCATATTTTTGAATTAATGGAATTTATCTTCTATCTATGTCGAACTAACATAGGAAAATATTTTTCAATCAAAATAGTCATAAATTCATCTCATTCCAAGGCACAAATCTACTCACTATATCTGATATTATTGACCATTGACCACCACTATTCATATTCACCTTCAAGTTGATAAATATAATGAATAATATTTTGGTTATCTGAACACCACATGTCATCAAATATATTTTAATGGGAATTAAGTTTCCCTTCAGCAGCCACTGGGTCGAAAGATCTAGTGAAAGAAAGGGGGTGTTTCCTCATAATTTGTTCCACTACTATCATGTTAATATGTGGTTGATTAGGTTTTTTTATTTAATGGATTCCACCAATATTTATAGACAACTTTAACAGATAAATCATTGTTAAAAAATTTCTTAGTTCCAATTCCAATTATTCCAGGTTGTGGATTAAGAAAGATATCATTCTCTCAGTTCCTTCCATATATAGATTCTTTGATTCATCTATGGAAACAAATTGTGAATCAAAATATCATAGATGAATCAACATATTAATAATTAAATTCTACATCATTTAAAAATAACCACAGAGTTAGAATAATTTATTTTATTTTATTAAAATTATTGTAACCCCTAAATTTATCAAAAATGTGCTCTAATACCAACTATAAGGACTTAGCTTAAAACATTATATAATATTGTTTATTAAAATAGACAAAATTTATTAAATTCAAATTATTTTTTAAATTATTCTATTTTGAGAATTATTCCATAATATTGATCAATACCAAATTATGAAAAGTGGATAAAGAAAAAATGTTTTATTTTGTTCAAACATAACAAGAAAAAATAGGTTCTTTTCAGGTAAGTGTTTCATGATGTTAATTTTAGATTCCTCTTTTATTTTACCAATCTTCAAACCCTATGAAAAAAATAAAACATTGTTATGAGAACCAAAAAAACATTGTAAGGGAAGAAAAATCATATGTAACCATCAGAAAATGAATTATTATAAATATATGAAATAGTTTTCAAAAGTTATACATCTCACCCATAAATTGTCATATACATTCTTTGTAAAAACATGAGATTTCTATAGGACATTAAAATCATAAATAAAACCATAGAGGTGACTTAGGGAATTAATAATGTAATATTATAACCCTAAAAGACACAATATGATTTTTAGAACCCATGGATACCTTATACTTTAACCCTCATTTCTACCTTATAATGTATCCCTCATGGCTACCATATAGTGTAAACATCACAGAAATATATGGAGTAAACATTATGGTCAACCTCCAAAATAAACATACCCAATTCATTAGAGGAAGATGAAGGTATCACCATTCCTCATAAATAAATTATAAGAATCATAAAATAATCATAAAACAATAATACCTTCATAAAAACATTCCTTTTGAATTTTTTAAAAATTTAAATTTAATATATTATTTTTCTAAAGTGTACATTAACTTGGGTATGTATTACATAAAACATGTTCAAACATCATTTATAATGGTATAAATACTATTATTAATTTATTAAATAACTATAACCCTTTTATAATACATTATATAACTATATAATAAACACATTCTATTAATTTATTAGTAATATTTTGTTATTTCCATTATTTTATGCGTGTTCTATTCAAGGTTTATAGGGTTCGTACATTATGGATTTTTATGTAGAATGTAAGAAAAAATGTAGAAGTGGAAGGAAATAGTATTAATATTTTTCCATGATTTTAAATGATATCATCTATCATTTTTCTCATATAAGGATGAATTGTTTGATAAAACATTCATGAAATGGTTTTAGTTTATATTGTCTATTTTTACTTCCATCATGAACGTATATCATTTTAACTAATATGATGTTTATATATTGGTTCTAGAAAATTATATAAATGATAATGTTTATAATGAAATCTCATTTTATAATAATTTATTTTTGTGACCATACTTCTAGGAGGAAATTCAAAATTAAAGTGTATCGTATATGATGGTGGTAAGTCGACACATCACAGATGATGTTCTTATTTTTCGAATATAGTGTAGAGAAGAAGGAGTGTGATGATGAATTTTTCTATAGATATGATAATAATTCAGAACATATTAGATTCTATAGATTGATTCCTCTAGTAAATAGAGAGGTTAGGGGAGAATATAAAAAGAAAATAATGTGAAAAGAAAATAAAAAAATTTAAAGAGGATTGTACCTATTCAATTATTCTCCAAGAAAACCTCCTCAAAGAATATGAGTATGGTATTTTTTGAGACTCAATGGTCTTGGAAATGGGGGTAGAGTCCTAGGAATGTAATTCGGTATAATTTAAACAACCTACAAGGAATTGATGTGTGACGAAAAGAGGTAGTGAGGGGTGATATTTATAGTGGATTAGAAGAGAGTTTTAATTATTTTATTCATTAGTTTATTATTTTGGTCTAATACAACAAAAATATTGAGAATTATCTCAAGATATATTAAAATAATTAATTATATTTCGACATTATGGGCTTAAACCAGTCATACATTATCAATGAATCAATATATTTTTGTATATAGCTTATATAGTAAATTACCATATTCCACTATTCCACATAAATTCTAGTATTTCATAAAAATAAAAATCAAATAATCCCTATCCCTTTTAGACACTTAGAATTTAAAAATAAAATCAATTTTAATAATATAATTTTATAAATATGATAAAATTAATTTTTAATTAAAATCATATTTTATTTATAAAATATCTATTTTAAAACTATAACTAATTTATAATACTTTGAAAAAAAATTACAGGATCATAATATTTCATTATAATAATAACTAAAAACTATTAATTTATGAATATATTTTATGAAAATAATTTTTCTTTCAAATTATTAACTTAATTAACATTTTATAGAAAATAATTATGTTTTACAAAAAATACATACCATGAATTTATCATTTTCAAATCATTTATTCACTTATTCAATTATATAAATATATTATATTTTCAATTAGAAGATATGTAAATATAATTTAAACATTGGTATTTGAGGTTAATATTATATTAGTATATAATCATTAATTAATATAAATAAAACATATTTAATTATACATTAATAATGAATTTAATTAATTTATTCTAGAATGTGGAACCATTATTTTATAAATACCTAGCTTGTAAAAAAATACACCGATGAGTTAGTGATATTATAATTTATTATTATAGATTGTAATAGACTCAAAATATAATAAATAGGTTTCAAAAAGGTGTTATAGTGAAACGACATGTGGCTGAAAAAATAAGTATGTTTTCATGATTAGATTACATGGCGTTCATAGATAGAAAAAAGTGAAATAACTAGAAATCTATAGTTGAAAAGATAAATATCATAAAAACGAATAATAAAGGAGGATGAGGTAGTAAAATATTTTTTTTAAATAGTAGAGGTGATTGTAAAATCTACCACTAACTTATATTCCATGGTAGTCTAATTTAAAAGTGAAAAATTAAATTTCATAATGATTTATAATATTATGTATATGTAATTAGTGATGTAATTTTCAATCAAATATGAATAATTTTGCATTTATTTTAAATTTTTATTATTTAGTATCGATCATATAATTGATTTTTTCAAAAAATATCATACAGTTTCCCACTTCTAAAAAATATGACTACATATGTCATATTATATATAATTAATTATTTAAACATAATAGAAAACCATTCAGTCATTCTGTAAAACAATTTTTTAAATATTTTCAATTAACCCACATTATTTTGTAATAAAAATATAGTCAATTATAAATCAATTTAATGTGAATTTATAATCTTTTATGATATAGATGAAAATTATTAAAACCTAATTAATAATTATGATAAGAGATTTATCTCTAGAAAAGTGTCATTGTAAATCAAGATAAATAAGTTATCCAGATTTATTTCTATCTAAAACATGTATCTTCATAGAATTGATAATTAGATTTATATAATAAATCATTCAAAATCATAGAATACTATTATTTATAACCTCAAGTAAAACCCCAATACCAAGAAAATTCAAATCATATTTTTTCAAACACATAATTTTTTGAATATTTCATAAATATTGATTCATATATATGAATATAAAGGGTCTCACTAATTGTGATGAATATATCTTATATCATTTATCTATGTAAATGAGTGCATCACATGTTATATTAATAGGTGTGTTCATATTCTTCCTTAGTATTTTAAAATGATTTAAAATATTTCATACAAATTAAATAGTTTATAAAATAACATTACTTTTAGGAGAAATTAAAAAAATAATCTATGACATACCCACAAAACCCATGATTTGATCAACCTCACAGATGCAATGTCAATACTCTTAAATTATGAAGGCTCACAATAATGGTATATTTTTTAAAATATATATTATAGGTAAATATAAAAGATAAACCACATGTACACCAATTACACTATGAATGATTTATATTTGGTATACATAGTGTCTCAATATTGATCACAATTCACACTTGTATCTCATGGGTGAGCTCTAAATCAAAATACAATCCCTTTTCCATATTTAGCAAAAACTATCAAAAATTCCAAAAAAAATCTATAATGATATTTACTAAGGTAAACTTATATATTTTTATATAAGGAATTATTTACAATTTTTCACTCTTGATTATGGATTATTATTCATGAAAGAATTACATAATCCTCAAAAAATATGAATGTATTTTTTATTTTATTAATTTCTCAAAGAATGTCTATATTGACATATTTTATATGGTTAAAGTGTTATAAAAACTCATGGATGCATTTTGAGAAAATAGGACTATGGTGTATGGATCTAACAATGAGTAGTTATCCTATTATAACCCCATTGTGTAGTCACCAATGTTTTTTTGACACATATAGTGGCTATTTTCCCCGTGATGACCCAACAGAGTTCTAATAGGTGGAAATTTTAGTTTCAAAGGGGAACTGTATATTTTTATAAATTTAGTATTTAATTGATTAAATTATTTTTAAAGAGATTGAACCCCCCCCCCCCATTATCCTTCCCCTATACAGTACAATCAACCAGAATCACCTCCTCTCTCCAGTCGTCTCCCCAAAAAGGCTAGATGAGAAACATTTGAGGTCAAATTCAAGTTCTTTCATTACATATTAGTCATTGTGGATGAATGTATTAATAATACAATATCCCATAAATAATTATCACATAATTTACGTAGTTTAAAATTTATATAAACTAATTTATGGTATTTAAACATGTTAAATTATTTCTTCTGGTTGGTTTCAATTTATCATGTTATACTCAATGAGATAGGAACATTTTTACTATGGTAGGTGGTTAAAAATTAATCATAATGGTATGTGCTAATTTCATGGGATGTGTGATACATTGTATCTTTAAACAACTGAAATTAACAAATGAATTACATTAAAATTCATTCATCTAAGCATTACGGAGTAGGGTGATGAAAATTTTAGCTTTCATGGACCGACCATTTGTTATACGATAATATATTGTCTACTTAAAGAAATATTATTTACATATAGTGTATTTCCCCAAACAAAATATCACATTTATTATATTCCCTAGATTCTTTGATATAATATGGACCAAAATTAGTTCCCTTAAACTCACAATATGTTTTATTGATATATAAATGGGAAGGGGCTGCTTGTGTCTTCATCCTAATTGAACTATGGAGATATGTAAAATCATTTAGATAATTGAATTGTTTTCTGGGTGTATATTCTTCTCACGTAATCCTTCTAAAACTGGGATGGAAATACATTGGTTACATCTGTAGATATGGGATGTGTATATAAGGACTGACTTATATGTAATTAAATGGATCTTAAATGATACGGAAACTAAAAATAGAATTATATATATTAAGATTTTTAACTATTCATTATTACTCTAGATAATATATTCTATTTATACATGATTCATTTAAATTTTTATTGATGTATATAATTGGAATGAATTTTCATCCATATTATGTTGGTTTTGATGCGGCATACTATTCCCATTGTTTTAAATACTCTGTACTGGAATACCTTTTCATATGAAAGTGAGACACAATTTCCACATGGTCTTTATCATAACGGCATTGAGATGTTATACCCATCTATTTGTTATTTTCTTTTTAATTGTTATTTATTTATTATAATGTGATTCATTTCAAGAATATGATGATATTCCCATTTTAGAATGGTTATTGAGGTTTATAATTCCATGTCCTATTATGTATGCTAGTACATGGGATTTCTTTCCATTATAATATTAATATTGTGGCTTGGAGAACTATTACCTTTCTTGAAGATGTAATCAAAATTAGATTCCCACATTTATATGTTTCCTTGAGGATAAAATGCCCACAAATTGGACTTTGTTATAAATGTGTACAACCCACATATTCATGATTATTGTATCATATGTACATTAATCAAACACGTCTCTCTATGTAATTGGGACTCAATTCCCATTTATTGATCATGATAATATGATTTTAATTTATGACCATTGATAATACATGGGCCATATTTCCCATTTGGAATTATCTAGATATGTTTGTAGAAATATTTATACTTGATGCAGTAGGTATGATCACACATAGGTGACTATATAAGACATATAATTGTGACATTTTTACAATTACTGACACCCCCTATTATTTTAACATATTAGTATATAACTTTTTACATGCAATTGTATTTTTTGGATATGTCTTGGAAAACCTTAATTGTACAACATTATGTTATAATCACACCCCACTGATCTTCTCTCATAGCCAAGAATTAATTTTAGTTCATGGTTAAGGTTAGACCAAGGTTCTTTTTATTGATCGATGAGTTGTAGTGCTTAGTTGATATTGGGAGATAGAATATGGAATTGACTTAGGAGAAATATTTTGATATATCTAGTTTTTTTATTATCTTTAAACTTTCATTTTTAATATGATCTCACGATCTCACTTTTTTAATTGTGTGACTATGTGACTTTACTACTAATCACATTGCCACATAATAGGGTGGTTATTTATTTACCAATAGAATATAGTGATAATGTTTTCATTTATTCAGTTTATTGTGAGCTGAATGTTTACAATATTTCATTCTATATTTTTGTATATATATCTAAAATGTATTTTAAAATATCCCCAATCATATTATAATCACTAATAGTTTACTGACAACCTCTAACATATACAGAGACATGCTGAATGTATATGGTATATAGTTTGACCATAGTGTAGGTGAACCTGATATAGAATGTTAATCTTCTACCAAAGGATTTTTATAATAATTTTTACAGTTTTTGATATTTTTGATGTGAGTTAATATGTCATTATAATTTTATATAAATTTTATAACTATGTGTATGTGAACCACATTTTGGGTATGTTTGAATAATCAAGGAAAATATAATATATATTGGATTTTTCTTTTACAGTTTGGATGTTGTTTTATATATATATATGATTCATTTAATAACAGATTTAGGATTTGGAGATTTACTATTTCATTCGAGTGGAGAAT
This sequence comes from Viscum album, assembly GCA_963277665.1. Lineage (NCBI taxonomy): Eukaryota > Viridiplantae > Streptophyta > Magnoliopsida > Santalales > Viscaceae > Viscum > Viscum album. Next base: position 981,294,575 of record OY728140.1, on the reverse strand, counting down.
AGAATTATTACATGCATCATTGGTGGCATTTTATGTTCAAATGACATTCATGTACTTTATTATGTTTGATATCCTTGATTATGATATGGTTTTCAATAATTTACAGTGTACAAAAAGTATATTTTTTGTTTTTTTATCGATTTTAATTGAAATTATACAAAATAAATCTCATATTATAATATTTTTTCACTAAAAAATTAGGTGAATCATATTTTTATATGACATTGCCCCCTGATAGAGAGTAAGTAGCCTCTTTTAGAGTGAGCTCTCAACGTTATGTGAGACCCCATGTATAATTAGGTGTACATATAGGATGATAGGATACACTATATATTAAAACCAGTTATATTTATTATATTCATACATGTTATGTAACACCCCAAGATTTAATAGTATGTTATTTCTTCAATGTAATTCAATAACATGCACTAAATGCATCACTGAGTTCAAGCGCACCACGACTTACCAAACTAGACGTTAAAAAGTGGTTTTGAATAGTATTAACTAAATGTTAATCTCTATATAATCCTTTTAATTTTGTAATCCATATTATGAGTTTTTTAGACATAATGTAAGAACAAATACATTTTTCTCATATAAAAGAAGTATTTTTCAAAAAATGCAATTTTACCGCTTTTTAATTGTGAACCGTTTTTAAATCCAATACATGAAACTTTTAAATATTCAATGAAATAAAATAAACTTATTTTTTATAATGTGGACATAGTAATTATGTTTTGATAAATTTTTTGTGTTTTTCTGATAACTTTTATATTTTCATGAATAGTAAAAAATACTATATTTGAACTGGAAACCACTTTTTTAATCAAAAAACTTTATAGTGTTGAATTATACATTTTAATGGTTTGGAAGTATAATTAGATTATATTTTTACCATTAAATCCAATGATGGCCCATGTAAGTAATTTCACATTGAAATTGGACATAAACAAGTGTCAATATTTTGATAGTTATTACTTCTCAAAAATACGCTTCTTGGTTTTGGAAATTTGAATTAATTTTAAATTAATTAATGAAACTTATATGTTTTTAAATTGGTAAAATAGAATGAATTTTGAAATTCGGAATTTCACATTTATCTTATGGTGAATTTTTGATATTTTCCTGAAAACATTTAATTTTTTATGAATAATGAAAAACACTGAGTTATTGGTTAAAACCGAATTTTTATTTAAAATTTTTTTATTTTATTTAAAATATATATATAATAATTATATAAATTAAATTTAATTTATTGGATTCATTTTATAATAGTTTTATATATATAAAATTTTTTCAATCTTTTTACCATCTTTTACCCACCATGTAGGAGCATTTGCAAATTTACATAAAAAATAATTTTACCACTTCTGTGAGTTGAATTTCGAAAATTTGAGAGGAACTATTAATATTAAGGAGTAAAATGTGGTTAAATAAGGTAAAAATATTTTTTTTCTGAATAGTAACGTTTTACTTTTATTTACCACAGTTAAAAGTAAATAGGGTAATTAAGGGTAAAACTGATAATATTATTAATCTAACACATTTCTTAATTCTATTGGATAAGTGTAATTCGGCCCAAAACAAACTTAGGAATTAAATATGAATATTTATCTCCACTTGTATTAGATTATGACATTTTTTATTAATTAATTTAAAGAAGGGTTAAAAGTGTTAAATTCAAATTTTATTAACTAAATAATTTTTAATATAGAGATATACATAAGATAAATTCGACTATAAATTTTAATTAGAAATAAAAAAATATTTCCTACATCATGTTATTTTATTTATAATTTTTAGACATTATATAATTAAATTTATTTATGACACAATGATGATGAAATAATCACATTATTAATGAAAGAATCAAATAAATTGTATTATAAATGTTAAAATAAATATAATTTCAATGTTTTTATGAAATCCTAGAATTTTTTATGTTAATATTACATTTTAGGGATGATTCAATGTATCGTTTTCTAAGTAATAATGTTTTTATAACCTTCACAAAAACAAAATACCAAATAGTGTCAACATTTACATAAATTAATATTTAAAACAAATACTATATTATTGGTTGATATAATATTCAAAAAAATGCAAGGTTTATCCAAAGGGCTTAAATAATATTATTTATTTCTCTAATGAGACACGTGTGGTTCTAATGGATTTTTATAATAAGTTTATTAACCATAAAGATTAAGAATACAAGAAGAGACGGTAAAAGTTAAACTAATTAACTAAGAGTTAAATCTAAAAGATAGGATTACAATGGTTACCGAAACATGTCTAAATCCTATTGGTTGAAAGGTTTTGTACCCATAACTACCTAAGGCTCGAAATAAATTCATTTTTAACCATTATATACCGAATATTATTGTATAATAAAGTAATACATTAATCTTTTTCTAAAGTGACCCTCACCCCTCTTATAAAAGGTAACTTCGCAATCTCTAGAAATCACATCCCCAATGCCTTTTGTCTCAGACAAAACCTGTCCAAATATCCTCCCAACATCCCTAAAATAATCCTAGGGGCCTTAGTTCGATCATAAATCCAACATATGGAGCCATTTTCATCAAATCAAAATGAATAACCTCAAGAAGAGGTAAATATTGCATCACCTCTTTCAAGTTCTTTTCTTCTTCCACTTCCTATTTCTTTGTTGTTTCAAATATAAAACAATAAATCAAGTATATTTTATATTCTATGATGTTATTATAAATATTTCACAACTATATTTATAATTCTATCCATCTTATGAATGATAATGTCACAATGCGTGCATACGTACGACTTACCGTCTCCACGCCGTGGTGTAATTTTTTATTCAACACTATGTTATTTGTATGGATATAATGATGATTAATATGTAAATAAATATTGAAAGAAACATGCTAATGTCTCTTTAAAATTAATATACCATCCAATTATACATCTTTATGGAAATTATATTGTCACTCGTGCGGACATACGGATTACCGTCTCTACGACGCGATGTGATTCATTTCCACGATCACCATTCATTGACGATTATAAAAATATATATTACTAATAAGTATGCAATATATGACATAATAATGCTACTGGAGATATATATATATGTACTTACATATATATTTTTCACTTAGTTTCGTTCAATACGATATGATAACGGAAACAGCGTTTATGCGTATGTACGGACTACCGTCTCCATAAATAGTGTTTTTCAATTCATATATATGTCTATTATACATATTTATATTCTAAATATATATGATATATAAATCATGATCTATATTCTGGAAGTATTTAAATCCCGTTCTATGTGATACAATCAAGAGTATCAAGTAAAAACAAGTACGATAACGAAGGCGATTTTTACCTTAAATATTAATTTAACATGGAAATTAATATTAAATGGGAAGTATAAAGTCATAAATTAATCATGTATGATATATAAAATATTAATATGGTTTTATTATAATTTAATAACATACTAATATCTTCATACATGAGTATTAACATACCCTCGACTAAAGGAAAGTTCAAGGTAAGGGTTATTTCCGCAATCTCATTATTATCTGAGATTGTTCATGTGAATGTTTTTTCTGGGACCTACATATCATAGATACCCTTATATCATAAAATTTATTTCAATAGTAATATTTTTAGATTTTATGGGAGGGTCTATTAAACTAGATTTTCATGTTAAATGTTTTAAAAATTTATCTTTCTAAACCCTTTTAATTAATGTACATATTTTCAAAACGATTTTAAAGACTTATTTATATGGACATCAATGTTTTGAAATGATAACTCTTTTCAAAATTTCAAAGTGTTATGGGAAACATTGATTAAAAAATAAGTTTTAAATGAATTCATTATTAAATTTATAGACTTATAAACTATTTCATGAAAAAGGGGTATTTCTCACAAAGAGTTTTACGAATTATTTTCATCTATGTCAAAATGCATTGATGGATTTTAAACTTTTTTGATGTTGATTTATTATGATAAAAATAATCCATTCTTTATAGAAGGTTTTGTGATATTTTTGACTATGGATATATTATTTTTATACCATTCATGGTTTGAGGGTAATGTATTGACATTTCTTATGCTAGTTTTAATACGAATGTTTATGTAATGTTTGATCCTTTTCATATGAGGAATGTGTTGGACATAGTAAGTGACGGGTGGAGCCCTCTATAGCTCCTACATGCATCGGTAGGTCTCATGAGACCATTAGATGTGGAATTTTCCAAGGCCAATCCCAATTTGATATATGTTTTTGTTTGAGACTTTAATCATTTTTAGATGTCTTGGTTGAGGCCTTGAAAAAATGTTTCCGAATGTCTGGCATTATACATTCCCTCATTTTGAAAATAATATTGATGGTTCATGTGGTCATTTGACTAGTAGAATACCCATGATTATGTTTTATTATGGAAATATTTACCCCGCTCATATTCCTTCCATAAAAGTATTCATGTTTATTATTTATAAGGCATGTGGTTTCAATTTTTGACCATTATTAATATTTATGTTATCTTCCATTGTATTTCTTACCCTTACTGAGCATTTTAGCTCACTCATTATATGTTTTATTTTTTTCTAGTAGTCCAAGAAGTTAATAGTGATTTATATACAGGGTTTAGATAAAAGGGAATAATGGTGTTTGTAAAGCTTCATTTGTGTTGTTTTTTATTTTCTAATGGGTAATGTAACATTCATGTATGTAATGTATTTTCCAATACTTCTAAACTAATCGGTCTTTCAAGACTTGATTCCTTGTAATCATGCCAATTTATTAAAATAATGCACCAACACTAGGAATCTGGGGTATGGGCATTACAGTTGGTGTCAGAGGAAGTTTAGTACAATCCATGGAAACTAGATTTAGAAAAACACTGATTAGAGCACATAGCCCTTAGATAGACTTTGAGGATTAGTATATAAGAACGTCCTTAAATTTTGGTATTGTAGAAATTTTGTGACTTTTCCAAGCAATACATCCTTGTCAGGATAAGAGCCGGTAGAGGTGGATTTGGAACATATGTACCTAGGGTTAAAACCCAAAAACACCACTTTCAGCTATACTCGAACGGGAACCGGTGCACGACAACAGGCCTTGCTGCACTCTTGGTTACAGAACTCCTGAGAGATATTCTTAGGATAATTCCCTTTTTTTATAAACCACTATGAAGGGTTTATGAGTATATATCTTCCCAAGGAAAACAATTTTTTGACTATCGATTATATCCATAAACTATTAAATTTTTGTTATGTATTTTACGTGTTTGGAATTAGGAATTGTGATTCATAAAGTGACCTAGTGTATGCCATTGTTTAGAAATGGTGCCCAATAGAAGGAATTATAACTCCAGTAATATGTACGATCTAAAGAATAAAAAGGGTCATATCATTCATGGTATTAATCAAACATTTATAAGAGAAATAGTCTCCCATGTATTCTCAACATATAAAGAAATAATATCATGTGTTAATAAGATATGTAAAGAATTATCTGAGTCATATGGCTTTGACAGGAAGTAAGAAAGGAAAAGGATGGTAGAGAGAAATACGGATAAAGAGAAGAGAGGAAAAAAGGATTTTCCCATAAGTGATAAATGTAGAAAGAATCACCTTGGTAAATACTTTAAAGGAATGAGAGTTTGTTATATTTGTAGAGAAAAAGTACACCAACTACGTGATTTCTAGGGTAAGAAAAATGGTCCGAATGTAAAATTCTTCATCTACAAGGCATTGGGACACTACGTGAATTAATTTCCCAGTCATTAGATTATACCACAAATGATGCTATTGATAATAATAAAGTTATGATACTACCTCAGATAAAGATGAACGACTAGTGTTCTTATGTTATTATTATATAATTATTTCATTTGAGTGTTGTATCAACGATATAATGGTATTATGAATTATAGATATAAATAAGGATTGTACTGCAGTACTATTTTATTATGTATTTGAGATTATATGGTTCTATGAAAAGTGACATAATTGTATGCTATAGTTTTTGTAGAATACATAGTTGACGGAAAGGTAATCCTTAATATGGTCCTAATAATGAGGTAGTGATTTTGGAATAAGAGATGGTTGTTTTGGATAAATTATATAGGAAATTCTTGACTTCCTTGGAATTGGTTAATAGTTTTTTTCATCATTGTAGGAATATTCAAAATATTTGGATATAATGAATATATCCAGTATTCTATAAAGAATAAGGTAGCATTAATTTAATCAATAAGGTTTTATGGTAATTCATGGTGTTACCATGTCTTAAAAGAATACACGATGAAGGTGTTCATATGTCATGACATGGAAAAAGGATCTTCATTGTGTTTAAATTCCTTATAAATTTTGGACTGTGAGTTTTGGTAGAAGTATTTTGGATAAGTTTAATGATTTGAATGTATTATGTTAGAAATTGGATAAAATTGTTAAGGTTATTTTTTGTATTTTCATAAAAAGGATAACCCAGAGGTCAGGTGACAATCAGTCGCGTCCCGAAAGGCGGCGAGACTTGAACCAGCAACCGAAGGGCGAAAAAGGTGAATCACCTACCATTGGCCTACATGATGTATTGGATTGTATAATGTAGTTTCTTTTTAAAAATTTCTGATAGGTGAATTATAAATTGAATATTTTTGGAACCCTATATGATTAAGATAAATAAAATTTTTTTTTGAAACCTTTTGGAGTGAAAGATGAGTTTGTGGAAGGAATTAGTTAAAGGATGTGACTCTACTTGTCAAGTATATATAGATATATATATATATATATATATATTCCCCTATGATTATATGATTAAATTAAATCTTAAACATTTTTTAAGGGACTTCATCATAATCTCTTTTCATTGAGGCATGCTTTGATTTCCAAATGACTTTCTTTTATACGGTGTATAAAACCCTTTGAATTTTCATTTCAAGGGGAATCTTTTTATAAGAAGTGTTTTACTAAATGACAAATAAAACGGAATGTTTTTTAATTTAAGTAGTGAAAATGACCTTTCCACCGCCGTGAGTTTTATTTGATTTTTGGTTTCCTTGAGAAGTCGAAATGTTTTAAAATAAATAATACCATATACTCTTTTTATGTATTTTGGTATTGAAAATTGTTTTGATAATGGATTTGTTATATCAATATATTTAAATTATATATTGTGATTGATATTCCCAATCACTCTCTATAAATATTTGCATTTTCCCTCCAATTATGTGTCTCTAATTTCATCAAATGTTCTCCAAATATTGATCATAATTCGGTTGTATCTTTTTCATTTCCTTTTCCCTCTTATTAAGAATAAATCATATTAACCCAATTTCTGATGTGGGTTTTCCACAAAGGTATTTATCTATTATCAAATTTTTATTTTATTAGAACAATTTCAAATTGCGAGGATGCAATTTATTGAAGTAGGGGAGAGTGTAACACCCCAAGATTTAATAGTACGTTATTTCATTAAAGTAATTCAATAACATGCACTACACGCAACACTGAGATCTAGTGCACCACAACTTACCAAACTAGCTGTTCAAAAGTGGTTATGAATAGTATTAACTTAATTTTAAACTTTATATAATCCTTAAAATTTTAGAATCCATATTATGTGTTACTTAGACATAATGTGAGAACAAATACATTTTTTCAGATAAAAGAAGTATTTAAAAAAATGCAATTTTACTGCCTTTTAATGGAAAACCATTTTTCAATACAATATTTGAAAATTTTATATATTAAATTTTACAAAATAAACTTCTTTTTTATTATTCGGACATAAAAATTAAGTTTCAATAAATTTTTCGTGTTTTTCTGATAACTTTCATATTTGGCTTTATAGTGAAAAATAATATATTTTAACTGAAAACAAATTTTTTAATCAAAATAATATATAGTTTTGAATTATACATTTTAATGGTTTGGAAGTATAATTAGAATATATTTTTACCATTTAATCCAATTGTAGTCATTGTAAGTAATTTCACATTGAAATTGAACATATTCAAGTGTCAATATTTTGATAGTTATTATTTCATAAAAATGTGTTTCTTGGTTTTGACAACGGGAATTAATTTTAAATTAATTAAAAAAACATCTATATTTTGAAATTGGTAAAATATAATTCATTCTTGAATTCATAATATCATAATTATCTTAGGGTGAATTTTTGGTATTTTCTGAAAACATTCAATTTTTTGATGAATAGTGAAAAACACCGAGTTATTGGTTAAAACCTACTTTTTATTTCAATAATTGTTTATTTTATTTAAAATATATATATAATACTTATTTAAATTCAATATAACTTATTAGAGTGACTTTATAATAATTTTAGAAATATAAAAATATTATCAATCTTTTTACCATCTTTTACCCACCTCATAGGAGAATTTGAAAATTTACATAAAACTTAATTTTATCTCTTTTGTGAGTTAAATTTAGAAAATACGAGAGACATGGTTAATATCACAAAGTAAAATGTGGTTTAATAAGATAAAAATAATTTTTGGTGAATAGTAACATTTAACTTTTATTTGCCACGGTTAAAAGTAAATTGGGTAATTAAGAGAAAAAATGATATTAGTATTACCCTAAAGCATGTCCTAATTCTATTAGATAAGTTAAAAGAGACCATAAACAACCTTAGGAATAAAATAGGTATCTTTAGGTCCGGTTGGATTAGATTAGGACATTTATTATTAAGTAATTTAAAGAAGAGTTAAAAGTGTCGAATTCAAAGTTTATTTACTAAAAAATTTTAATTTAGGGTTATACATAAGATAAATTATACTATAAAAATTCATTAGAATTAAAAAAATATTTCATACATCGTGGTATTTTATTTAAAAATTTTAGTCATTTAATAATTAAATTTATTTATGCCACAATGATGATGGAGTAATAACCTTATTAATGAAATCATCAAATAAAAGGTATTATAAATATTAAAATAAATATAATTTCAATGTTTTTATAAGTTTCTAGAATTTCTAGGTTACTATTACATGTTAGGGATGATTCAATGTATCTAGTTTTATGTAATAAAGTTGTGATGACTTTCACAAAAACAAAATACCAAATACTGTCAAAATTGACATAAATTAATATATAAAACAAATACTATATTATTGGTTGATTTAATATTCCTAAAAATGTATGATTCAGCCAAAGGTCTTAAAAAATATTATATATTTCATTAATGTGCCACTTTAGGTTCTCTTGAAATCATAGGTTAGGTTTATTAACCATTGAAATTAAGAATACAAGAAGACAGGGAAAAAGTTAAACTATTTAATTAAGAGTTAAATCTAAAAGATAGGATTACAATGGTAACCTAAAATTTTCTATAACATATTGGTTGAATGGAATTAGACCCATAAGCACATAAATCTCTAAATAAATTCATTTAAAACCATTATAAACCGAATATGATTGTATAATAAATTCATACTTTAACATTTTCCTAAAGTGACCCTCACCACTCTTATAAAAGGGCACTTCCCCTTCTCTCAAAATCACATCTTTAAAGCCATTTGTATTGGCCAAACCCTTCCCAAATATCCTCCAAACTCACCTCACTTAATTATAGAGGCCTTATTTTGATCATAATTCCAACCTAAGGCACCCTTTTTATCAAATCAAAATGAAGAACCCGAAGAAGAGGTAAATATTTTGTCACCTCTTTCATGTTTTTTTCTTCTTCCACTTCCACTTTGTTTATTTTTTCCATTATAAAACAATAACTAAAGAATATAATATATACTATGATATTATTATAATTATTTCACAACCATATTCATTATTCTATCCATCTTATGAATGATAATGTCATCATGAGTGCGTACGTACGACTTACAGTCTCCACGCCGTGTTGTACTTTTTTATTCAACACTATGTTATTTAAATTGATATAATGATTAGTAATATGAATATAAATAATAAGGGTAACATGCTAATGTCTCTATAAAATTAATATACCATCCAATTATACATCTTTAAGGAAATGATATTGTTGCTCGTGCGGACGTACGGATTACCGTCTCCACGACGCGATGAGATTCATTTCCACGATCTTCATTCATCGATGATTATAAAAATATATATTACTAATAAGTATGTAATATATGACATAATAATTATAATGGAGATATATATATGTGTGTGTGTTTTGGTGTACTTACATGTATCTTATTCACTTAGTTTCGTTCAATGCGATTTGAAAATGGAAACAGCGTTTATGCGTACGTACGGACTACCGGCTCCATAAACGGTGTTTTTCATTTCATATATAAGTCTATTATACATATTTATATGAAAAATATATGTGATATAGAAATCATTTTATATATTCTTGAAGTATTTAAATCACTGTCTAAGTGATACAGTCAAGAGTAACAAGTTAAAACATGTACGATAAAGAAATCGATTATTACCCGAAATATTGATTTACCATGGAAATTAATATTAAATGGGTAGTATAAAGTAATAAATGAATAATGTATGATATAATAAATATTAATTTTCTTCTAGTATAATTTTTATAACATACTACGATCTTCATACAAGATTTTAAACGTTCCCCAACTAAAGGAAAGTGCAAGGTAAGGGTTATTTCCTCAATCTCATTATTATCCGAGATTGTTCATGTGTACGTATTTTTTTGGGATATAATTATCATAGATACCCTTATTTCATAAAAATGTTTTCAAAAGGAATCTTTTAAGGTTTTATCGGAGGGTCTATTTAACTAGTTCATCATGTTAAATGTTTTAAAAATTTATCTTTCTAAACCCTTTAAATTAAAGTGTATATTTTCAAAACGATTTGTAGGATTTATTTATATGGGCATGAATGTATTGAAATGATAACTATTTTCAAATGTTTCAAATTAGTTTGGGAAAATTTTATTCAAAAATATTTTTTAAATGAATTCATTTATAAATTGTGAGTCTTACAAACGATTTCATGGAAAAGGGGTATTTCTCTCAAAGAGTTTTACGAATCATTTTCATCTATGTCAACATCATTTGATGGATTTTAAACATGTTTGAAGTTTATTTATTATGAATAAAATATTCCATTTTGTATCTAAGGTTTTGTGATATATATTATTGTGTATGTGTTATTTTTATACCTTTCATGGTTTATGGATAAAGTATTGACATTTCGTATGCTAGTTTTAATACGAATGTTTCGGTAATGTTTCATCCTTTTTATATGAGGAATGTATTGGACATAGTAAGTAACGGGTGGAGCCCGCTATAGCTCCTAGATGCATTATTAGGTCTCATGAGTCAATTAGACATGGAATTTCCTGAGGCCTTTCCCAATTTGATATATGGTTTTGGCTGAGGCCTTACTCATTTTTAGACATCTTGGCTGAGGCCTTGACAAAATGTTTAAGAATGTCTGGCATTATACATTACCTCATTATGAAAATAATATTGATGGTTCATGTGGAAAGTAGACTAGTATAATACCCATGATTATGTTTTATTATGGAAATATTTACTCATCTCATATTCATGCCATAAAAGTATACATGTTTATTATTGATAAGGTATGTGGTTTCAATTATTCACCATGCTTAATATTTATGTTATCTTCCACTATATTGATTACCCTTACTGAGCATTTGAGCTCAGCCCTTTCTATATTTTATTTTTCCCAGGATTCCAAGATGTGTATTGTGAATGATATGTAGGGTTATGCTAAAAGAGAATAATGGTGTTCACAAAGATTCATTTATGTTGTGTTTTACTTTCTAATGTTTAATGTAACATTCATGTATGTAATCTATTTTCCACGACTGCTGAACTGATCTATGTTTTGTTACATGATTACTTGTAATCATGCCAATTATTGAAAATAATGCACCGACTATGGGAATCTAGGGTTAGGGCGTTACATGTTATATGTGATTATGAGTTCTGAGTTTGTAATTTTAGGGATACGACACTACAATTACAACATGATGAGCACTAAGAGGGAGGGAAAGAACATTCCCCATTAGATATTACTTTAGAGGCCCTAGTCATGCCTATCGTACTCTTGACCAACATCCCAAATAGATTATTCTTGATGTGATTTAGTCTTTATTGTGTGGGGCTCCAAAAGAACCTCTTTCAGGTCAGTCCCCACTAGAGAGTTTCAACTATATCATCCACATTTTTCTAAATATGGGAAATCCCAAGCAATATAGTATTGGTTGATGTCTTTGAAGAACATTATCTTCCATATTGAAATTCCATTAGAGATTTTTGTGATGATTGTATTATATATTCCCCAAGGACTAGTGAAACATCAGTGTTAAGTACTAGTATAGGATGATAAGAAAGTTGGGAAATTTTGGATCAAAATTTAATATCATTACATAAGTAATTCCATTATTAAGAAAGTAAAATATGATGAGGATTTAATTTTTACAGATATAGTTTAGTGGATCATGTTATTCATGTATTATATAGCTTTATTTTTTAATATTATTTAGTTTACCTCTTCATTGGATATTTATATAATCGCCAGTGTTTTCAATTTTGAATAATGGATTGGACATTCAATTCTGTATTAGGGGAAGATTTTTTATCATGAATATTTTTCTTAGGATATAAATCAATCCATTATTAAATAGATGAGTAGAACTAATTATAAACAATCGAGTCAATTGAGTACATATAATAGGTAAAACAATGGATCTTCAGGTATAAAAAAGATATGTTTTAGTTATTTTCTATAGGGAGGTGATGGATATTAAAGTGATATAAATTTTTCATTTTTTCCTATCATGTTTTGGCTGTGATAGCATGATATTGGTGTTGTAGTAAATGTCACAAAAAATCACAGTTTAGTTAATCAACCTTGGTTTATTTGTTTCCTTTGAAAATAGGGATTCTATAACAATTTTTGAGTCATGTTATAAGAATCCAAGTCATTTTGGTGATGGTCAGGCTCATATAGTATGGTTGGGTCATTGTTTGTTATTATATGGTTAAAGATGAAGTTATTCCCCCTAGTTGGTGTTTTATAGTGGTTAATGTCCTTTGGTTCAGTAAAGGATGGAGAGTAGTGTCCCCCTGGGTTTCAAGGTGAAAAGATTATATGGCATAGGAAATGAGCCGAAAAAATAGCATGTTATTGAGATAATGCCTACAGGTCGTGATGAGGTTGTTTCAACAATTTTCAGTATGATCATTGTATAATGTACCCTTTTAGATATGTTATTTTATATGATTGAATCAAATTCATAAATATCATCATAGTATTCTAGATACCTAGGGTAGACGATCATGTAAATATATATATTTATTTCTATCCATAGAACCTTAATGGTTGCATCTAATTGTATTTTTTATGTTCATTGTGTTCCATTTTGATTAGTCAATATATATCTATAAGATATTTTTTTCAATATTCATAGTTTTTACGTGATCTTTGAATTTTATTAAATTATATGATATCATTAACATGTCGATTAATATTTTTTGGGAGTATCTTTAATGTTAGTTAAGGGTGATATTTATACCCTTTCTGGTGTGTGTGATTTATAGACAGAACACTCAATACATAACTATTTGTATTTGTTAATAATCTTATCATCATTTATTTCTTCTATTATAAATGATGAAGAGATAGATCAGATGGAAATTCCACTTATTACTAACATGTGACATGACTACCTATATTTTTTACTATCGGTGAATACACCAAGGAAAGGGGTGAAGTTTCTTATCAAGATTATTTTAGGAATTAATCATATATTAATTCTTCCTTATAGGATGGATCTTATAAAGAATTAATAAAATGAGGAACAAGTAAAAGATTTTGGGTAAATTGTATTATTCAGAAGTTCATGTCCCCTTGTGGTGCCCCTATTTTTTAGTAAGAAGGTGGATGAATCTATGTTAATGTGGGTTTATTATAAAAGGTTTAACCTAATGAAACATAAGTACCATTATCAACTTTCATACAATGAAGATATGTTTAACTTTTTTTAGGGGATCCAATTATTTCAACATGATCAACATGATGTTAGGTTATCATTAGTTTCATGTGAGAACTTATAATATTCCCTGTAATAATTTTAGGCATTGTTATTTCTTATATGATTATGTTTTTATTATCATTATAATTATTAAAATTCCTTCCATGTTTATGGATCTAATGAATCAAGTCATTAGTCCATTTCAGGAAATGTTTTTGGGTTTTTTCAATGAAATTAATTTTACTCTTAGTTAATATAGAACCATTCAAGGTTTTTAAAAATTTTATGTGTATAGTGGTGGGAGAATCATTTATATTCTGTGATATCAATGTTTTCTATTTATATTTGTGTGTTCATATTCATAGAGAATGTTATATCATTCATAGGATTTTCAGTGGATCCTTCGACAGTCGATGACATTGATGAATATCAAGTCAGAGGGTAAATTTCAATAAAATTCAAAACAGAAAGAATAAATTCTAGTTTATGAATATGTTTATCTTTTGTTAATATAACTAATTACCCATTATTCTTCTTCACATTATGATATTGTTTTAACTTTTTTGTGTTTTTTGAAAATTATGGAATGAAAAAGGGTTTATTGGTGGTGTGTGATGAAAAAATCTAATGGAAAAAATCATGAATATTATAGAGGGAGAACTAGTTGAGATCATTTGGATGGATTTACACTTTATCACAATGCTACACTTAAATTTGACAAGTCCACTGTCTGTCATTCTCAATTATAAATCCTGAAACATTAGACACATTACCATAAAATTAAATTAAGGAATGGAGTATCATAAACTATTACAATAGGGAATCCAAACTTGTTTCCAATTCTAGATAAAAAAGAAACGTATAAACCAGTAAGAACCTCCCATAATCATAAGAGCTGCTATATTGGAAAATCCTTTCCATGAGTAGTTGAATCCTATTATACAAAATCCCCTAATTCTTGATCCCTCTCATAAGACATCCCATTATGGAATTAACATTTCAAAATACCCCAATACACCATATATCTGATGATATGGGTAGAAAAAATAATTATTTAAATAATTCATGCATAAATATAATGAAAAGATAAAATTACTGCTCACATATACTCAACAACCCAATCAACTATGAATCCATAACTAGAGATACATGAGGAACAATATTCATTATAATGTAATTAGAAATGAATTCGTTAATGAATAATTCGTGTCTCAAAAGTGTAATTTATGAATTTTCCATGGTGTATAAAATATTTAGGATACTTAATGAAATTATTTGTGAGACTATATTTGAGTTCCAATGACTTACTTCTATCATCTCATTCTCTGTAATATCCGTCTATTTTTCTTTACATAAGAATATTTTTTTATTTGAGAATGTTCATTTCCTAGAATGAATCTCCCAAATTTCACGCATCCCAATTGTAAAAAATATGACATCTATAGTTGGGAAAATGATCACGAATATTTCCTAGTGGTCCTAGGATATTCCTTAACTTATCCATGAATACATTGAGAGCATTCATGGAAGAAATATACAATTGTATTTTGTATATTGGTTTCTTTAATACTGAAATGTGGGTATTATATATGAAAATCCATTTAATATCAATAACCCCATACTTTTATATAAAAAAATCTAGTCATTTAATATTAAATGAGATTCATAGCACTATTTTATTTCCAAATAAATAAATCATTTTAATCCTAGGGAAATATTATTCTTCTATACATTATAATCGTGAATATACATTATGGCATTTAGATGTTTTACAAAATAAATCATATTCTTCTAGTCATAATATAAAAAGAATGGGATTGGATTTCTCATAGTATTATTCATACATATCTATTATCCCATATATTTTTCCTTACATTACAATTAGGTGGGTCAAGTTATTCATATATTATTCTCATAGGTGGGGTTTATTTAATCATGGATGATATTATTGATTAGGATATTCTTTTGAGACATATGGGAAATTAGTTTTTATAATTTTTGTGGTATGAAGGGGTAATGAAACAAATGAAATCTCTATGGGAGTTACTCTAACATATAACATGTTATGTATAGTTAATTTGATGTACAAAACTATTCATGTAATTTTATTTTGATGAAAACTTTAGTCTGTGGAGATTAATATGACTTAATGGTCATTGTTCACCATTAATCATACATATCACACTAGATGCATATTAAATTTTTACATTGAAAAATCCCCGGGGATTTGATGTCACATATCCCCCCAATTTCATTTTTTATTACAACCAATTATACATTTCATAGATAAAAAAATTATATATGTAAATTTGTAGCTATAAATAATCTATTACGTTATATTCTTAAATCTAAATCTATATAAAATATTCTATATTTGGGTAGGATTATTCTAAAATAATTCTTTAATTTCTAAAATAATAAATTATGAAATTCGTTAAATTAATATGTTTTATTTTATTATAGATATAATGAAGTTTTATTAATGACCTGGTATAAATTAATTAGCATGGTTTTATTCGATAAAAACAAGGGAATTTATATAATATCTATTTACTCAAAAACAATCACCCATTTGGATAAATGGGACAATCTATAAACAAAAAAAATAAGTATTGAAACCAATATTATTTGTGTGTCTCTAAATAAAATAGCTGATTCATCATGATTTATAATTTATCATTAAATTTTATCTTTTTTCTAGAACTCGTTCTTTTTTTATTCATCTCACTCCGAAGAATATTTCTCATGTGCCTTCGAGAGGATTTTTCTATCAAACTAAAAGGATCAATAGTTTCAGTAAGAGTTTTATGATGTTAAAGTGATGAAAAATTTTCCATAGGATATTATACCCCCCAATACAGCTATTATATTAGAATTGATAATTTTAATCATAAGTTATTTTAATGGGAATGCATTGGAGTTATTAGGATTTATGTTCATTTTTAAAAAAAAAATTATAGAATGATGATTTTTTCAGTTAGGTATATTGCATATATTAAAAAAATCTAGAGTTATTTCTATTAATAGACAGCTTTTGTCAAAAATTCAATCATTCCTTGTATTCATTTTATGGAAATCCTATCATTACACATTTTGTAGCAACTCAAATTCATCATGAAACTCTTTTTTCACTTAATTTTTATCTTACTTACTTTTTATCCAAATTCATTATATATATTTTTATTGATAGCGAGGGATGATATATTTTATAAATAGGTATAGATCTACAATTAGTTGATCTAATTGATAAATAATTGAACGTCTCTCATGCTACTACAATTTTTTTGATGAAACAATGAGATTTTATCTCCAACCATGCAGGTAACTCTTACAATTTACATTACATTTTAATATTGTAAATTGTGGTATATCACAAAACATGTAATGTAGTTGCCAAAAAACTCGTATCCAAGTGGTAAGGGCTCCTTCTTGGCATCCAAGAGACCCTGGTTCAAAACGGGGTGGAGGCATATTTCCGGGCTACATTAGCAGTACTATAGCAGTACTGTAGTAGAACTGTAGCAGTTACTGTAAGGTACTGTAGTAGCTAGAACTATTTACCCGATTTGGGCCTTCGGGCCACTGGATTGGGCCTACGGGTCTCCAGGACCTTCGGGTCATCAAAGGCCTTTGGGCTACAGGTCCTTCAGGTCACATAGACCATGGAGTGTCCCAGTTCACACAGAACATGCCCTAGAGGAGTATCAGAGCAGTTGTAGCAGCAGCCACCAGATGCAAAGCTAACGGGATTGGAAGAATGAGAGGGTATGGCAGCCGCCATCGAGACCAGGCATCGTGCATATTTGTATGGGGCAATGCTAGCTGATCATCAATGCATGTTGGGGAGATAAGGTGATCAGTGATGCAAGACACTGGGGAGGGGTATTTCTAATGGGCTGGGCCTACGGGTCATGTATGGGCATGGTATGCCTTTGGGCCTTCGGGTTATGTATTGTGGGTCATGTCGGGCCTTATGGCTTAGGCCTACGATTCATGTACGGGTTCCCCTTCAACCCTTAAAAGGGAGGTTATCTATAATAAAATAATAAGGAAGGCCTTCAGTCCATTCGAAGGATGTAATGTAGTTCATATAAAATATATCCAAGGTTTTCAAATATTTTTTATAGAAAAATTTTCATGAAGGATCATTGTATACCTGAAGAGGTAATTCATTTTTCAATATATCAATAAAGACCAACATGTCTATTATCCCAATAATCATGTTAAAGAAAAAAAATCATGGATGTATCTCCATGATTTATGTTCCCTCAAGAATTAATATAATAATTAGATGATGAAAGTTTTCTAGGATCCTATTGAGCATGTGATTTAATCATTTTAAGGTGGTTATACCTATCAATGACAGGCACTGTAGCAACGACAGGCACTGTCGTGGCGGCAGGTCACTGTAGCAGTGACAGACTACTGTAGTAGTGGTGGTTACTATGTTGTACTGTAGTAGTGCAGGTACTATAGCAATGTAGGTACTGTAGCAATACGATTCACATAATGGACTTTTGGCTAAAAAATTGTGCCTACGGGTCATGTAATGGGCTAAATGCCCACTGTGCCTTCAGGCTATGTAATGGGTCTACCTCTACCCAGTAAAAGAGGTATTTTCTTTTCTTTAACAATAAATGAGGCTTCAGCCTCAAAATTTAAAAAAATTGAATGATTTCATTTATACAATAATTTGAATCTAACATAGAATTTATAAAAAATTACAACTAATTATAATATATATGAATTTCACATGTTTTTAATTTAAGAATAATATTCATAAAAAGTTTAAAACCTTGAAATCTATCATGAAACCCTCTTCACATGCATATATTCATTCATATCATTTATTCTGTCCACAAATAGATATTTTAGTGTACTTTTTCAAGTAAAGGATATCGAATAATATATTTCTTGGGTATATATAATTTATTTCCTATAATAATGTATATGTGTTATTATTATTTCCTAGTGTGGTGAATGTCTTTAAATATTATAAATTTTAAATATAAACACAAAAATATATTACTAAAGCAATAAAAATAAAATAAATATGAAATGAGATTAGTATGAAGATAATTCATAGGATGAAACACCTATGTTTTAATTGTAGGTTTTACTATACATAGCTATATACTTTTGAGTTTTATGCTTCATGTAATGTTTGATATGGTTTCGGTGACATAAAAAATCATCCTTATTTTTCCACAACTCCTCATAAATACATTCTTACTATAGTCCATATTATTGGTGAAAATCTGTGTCCCTACAACCCTTATTATATAATTTGTGATTTTTTGGTCAAATATAGGTATATGGATGATTTTGGAAGACATAACCTTATCCTATTTACACCCCTTAAATTAATCTTATATGTATTATTGAGGAAACTCATTAAATGGAATCTGTATGATAGATTTAAATTCCTAGACATCGTTATTAGTGGTCTGTTCCTAATACGTTACTCATGAATGTATGAATGATATTGTTTCTATTATATTAACAAGGGAGACATGTATTTAATATATATCGAGAATAAAATAATTTAAATGACTTCAACTCTAAATGTTTTCCTTAATATTATAATCTTCAAATAATTATTAAATACAAAGTTCATATGGAATATCAATTGAAATTATTGAATATAAAATTTCATTAATATTTTTTCATTGGTAATCATATCCACCGTGTTTTCCACTTTATTATCTAGGGCCATCAATAATTGATCTTTGTATACCTTGTTCAATGTCAGGGTTTTGGTTTGTGTTTCTTCCCTGAAAAAATATTCTTAATAAAAATACAATACATGTTGTCCTCTAATGAATAACACAACAGTGTAAGGGTTTATATCATGAAAATATTTGGTTAAATCTCATATATTGGGCCATGGAGTATTTTATAGTCATTTTTATTTTTACTTAATATCTATTTCATCTTCCAATTTTAATTCATTGTTCCTTGTTCTCTCTTTTACACATATGATCATTGTGGTAATTCACAATCTATTCTATCCTCTCTATCATCTTATTTATTTCAATTATATTCATTTTTTATTATTTACATTTATATAGTTATTTAGATAATGAATAAAAAAATTAATAAATTTACATAAAGGAATATAAATTAGGGTATCCTTCAATTCCTTATCATTCTAAATTGTAGTGCACTATTTTTTGGGGGAATTTTCTCTCCCATTAGTTAGCCTAAAATTTATTTACCACATACTTCACTTGTTTAATAGAGTTGTAGATGAAATAAAACAATGTTATCTCATTAAAATTAATATTACGATTCTGAAATTAAAATTATTTTTCTAGATTAACATTTAAAATTACATGTTGGATTGTATGTGATTTACTCATTGAAGTAAAAAATAAAAATGGAATGATTTTAAAGAGATTTAAAGTATCTATAATGTGGTGAATTCTATTTAATGAATGACTTAACTCCCCGAAAACAATTTCAGATTGATGAAGATCCCTTCACAAGGATCATATCAATATAAATTTAAAATCATGGAATATATTATAATAGATGACCAATGTAATATTATAAATACATATTTAATCACACATATAAATTATTAACTTAATTATAATTTTTATTTATGAAAATTAAGAAATGATGGCGGGGTATTGGTGGTGCGAAAACATATAATATAAATGAAACAATTACAACTAATAGTGAGAGAAAACTAAAATTTAGTTCCCATAATCACCATCCTTGTTGATTTTATTCATTATCTCATTTAACATGTGAATCCATATTAACAATTCACAATTTTAGAATAAATAGTTTTTATGAACATGTTACTAGATTTCATGCAACCCACATGTAACAAATATGTTATCTATAATTGTTAAACATGTTTTAAAAAAAATAATTGTCGTGGAATATTCCCACACTACCCGTTGAATGCTATGGGTGATTAAGTAGAAGTAAGATATGTCATTATTTTGTTTTTAATATTTATAAATCCTAAAATATGGATATTCCATATAAATATATCAATTATTTCTCCCATATTATCATTCTAATCTCCATGATCTAGTCATGGAACAAAAAATGAGTTGCATCAAATATATTTTTGATCACAAAAACGTGTATCAAAACTCATTTTGATATTATTATAATATATCTTATTAATGTCATCATATATTTTTTGTTATAGGTATTTCAGTAAATGAATCATCTTCCACCATACATAGTAGATGATAAGTTTAATGTGAGTCCCTATGTGATTATTCATAAATAAAATTTTGACTATATAGTTAGTCCAACATACTATGTAGGATACTATAGTAAATCATAAATCCTTCTAAGAGATAAGATTTGAATCATTTTATAACATTGTATGGTTTTAATATTCCTATATGATTTTTGATTAATGTGTATAATTATTATTTGAGGTTTGTGAGAGTTATTTTCTCACAATTACTTCTCTATAGTTTTTACTCATACATGATTCTAATTGATCTAATTTAATCCTTCACATAAGCCACAAAATTAAATTGTATTATAACATATCCTTAATTAATTGATGTTTAATCCAACCTAATAAAGGTTTATAATTCCTAACCATGCACATTTCTCTAGCCATGATGTATATTCATACATAGATTTTTTTCCATATAACTTAATCTCTCACAACTCTCATTTTTTATATTGTGAGACATAAAATACCTATAATCTTAGATAATACATTCATATGATTCAATTTTAAATAGTAAAAACCCAATTACTTATCTTCATTTTCTTCAAATTATCTAAATTTATTACAAATTAATTTTAATTTATTGAAATTAACTGATAATTTAATATAGTAGAATTTCCCCAATTTAATCAATTAAAAAATTGTATATAATTTTATTATAAATATAATTTTTTAAAATAAAAATTTTAATTCTAAATTTTAAGTATATAATTGAGAAAAAAATTAAAATTATTTAAAAGTAATCTCTTTTTAGTTGTATTTTTTTGGGAGTGGCCAAAGAATATTTTTGAGGCCTATACCATCCTTGGATTTGTATGATGTTATTGGAGATTTATTCAGGGATTCTACCAATTTATAGGACTAATGATACCATTGACCAAAATGTAGGGAATTTTAGTATGGTCTGATCCATTTAAGGGAGAATTCCATAAGTTGAATGGATGATGCAACTCAATGAATTTTTTTCCTTACCTGGTATAATTATGTAGGAACCCCATATGGTGATGCATTAGGGGTTTGACTTGGAGACATCCCAATACTGGAATGTTGTGTGGCTACCTCTGGATTGAGGCATTTTTGGACACATGAATCTAATTATAAAACTAAAAATTTAGTGTTGGTGGTTGTTTTCATTCATTGAAATATTATAATCACTACATTTTAGGTAAAAGTTTTTTTTGTATTTTTACCATAAAACAAAGGGTATATATTTCACCATAGTTATATGATCCTTTTCTATAGAAGGTAGGGTTAGAATTTTTATTAATTAAATATTTAGATATAATATTATTATAAAATGGGTAATGTTGTAGATGATTCACTATATATAATGAATTAGGATATTTTGGTGTAGGTGGCATGTAGAAAGTGGTAGTTTATGAGACAAGTTACAGATATGAATATTGATGTATATGAGTATCAGTTAAGAGAAAACCATGTTTTTATTGATTTTTCCACCTAAATACTCATGGGTGTAAAATAAATTCAATTTTAAAAATTATATTTTCTAATGATTAGGGACAATATATATGATGTGGGGACATGAGCTCATTATTCTCTAGATACTGATGAGGTACCTTATATTTAGGTTCATGTGGTAGTCCGTATATGAAATCATTAGGATATAACGTGGGATTCACATGGATGGATGTGGTTTTTTCACCATGTACTTACTAAATTGTTTCATGCAAACCAAAAATTGCATTGGTAGAATGAGATGATGAAATATGTAGTGGGTTAGTCATGACACACTCTACCTATCAATGAACAACGGTTGAAATCCAACGAACCAATGATCTTCTTCTATCACTTCCAATTATTGAGTAGAAATAGGATGGTGCGATAATGGATTTTAGGTTGGGGATATTGTGTTTTACTTCAGATATAGGTATAGGAGAGTTGACCATGGTTTTAAACTTCATAATGAAAATATAAATACACTTTATTGATGTGAGAAGATGGTTATATTTCTGATAGATTTTGAATCATCATGTTTTTCCAGTGGGAGTCTTATTAGATATAGATTTATAATTCAAATATCTCATATTGTAGGGAATATAAAAGTATATTGATTTTCATTAGCATTGGATAAAAACAAACCATCCCCAACAAAATTATTGGGGTGAACTTTCCTTCTCTATTCTAGAGGACATGGAGATAGTGTGTGTCCTAGATTTAAAATGATCATCATAGTGTTATCTTGGATTATAAATATATTATTATAATAATAATTATCACACATCAATATATATATTATCATACAAGGCCTTGTGTGGAAAGTCATTTCATTCACATTTTTCATGATCAAAGCTATGGGAGTCAACTATTATTGGACATATTCATGTTTATGAGACATCAGTTGATATCCATTTTGACTATAAAAGATTTGTATATGTGTAGATTAATCCACATTGAAATAAATATTAGAGATAAATTCCTCTTGTGTTTGATGTATTAAAACAAGAATTTATATAGGATAAAATTTGAATGGGGTATTAATGAATTTGGAATAATTGAATGTTGAACAGTAGTTCTTGGGGATGTTTGAGATTATAGACTGGATAAGAACTGTTGAATATTATTGATCCCTAATCTCTTTTATACTACTAAATATGGGATAATGTAAACAGTTTGGGATTTATTATTAATAAATTGTAAATGGTAGATAATAACCCACAAAATTATATATCAGAATGACCATGATTGGTCCCTCCATCCTCCATAAACATAAGAGAGATATATAGAATCAAAGGCTTGACTGGGCGCCTTCCCTATTTATAATGAATATGTTCTCTATACACTATTGGCTTATTATATTTCTTTTAGGGGTGGTTGTTTATCCATTATTAAAC
The DNA here is from genome assembly GCA_963277665.1 of Viscum album. Lineage (NCBI taxonomy): Eukaryota > Viridiplantae > Streptophyta > Magnoliopsida > Santalales > Viscaceae > Viscum > Viscum album. The sequence continues at coordinate 981,270,517 of OY728140.1, read as the reverse complement.
TATTTAAATCTATAATGTTAAACCATGATTATGGGTATAGATATATGTTGAGTGTGTGCTGACCAACCTTGCTAAAATAAAAATATTATCATATCATATGTACAATTTTCTTTATATAATGATAGTAAACTATTTATTACACCATTGTATGATTTTTTTATATTTTTTTTGCCTCATATGATCATTTTTTTATTAATGGATTTATTTTGAGTAATGTTCCTTATTTATTATTCTATTTATGATAAGGGAAGTTATCCACTCTTTTGTTAAACTCATAATCAGGAATATTTTCTTGTGAAAATTGGATATATTTCCCATATTGTCTTGGTGATGACAAAATTTCTCTAAAATGAACAATTATTTCATATTTCCATTGGAAATGGGATTTATTGACCATGTTGTGATGCCTCCATGGATGAAGATGATATTCTCATATGTGAGTTGTTCATGAAACCTTGATGCCCCTCTTAGGTTTTGTTATGGGTCTTAGATATCATTCATCATGTGATTATTCTCAAGGATAGGGACCTTATTACCTTTATTGATGATGAAGTTAGGATTTGATGAATGATTATATATATTAAATCTGTTTTAATATTTCCATTGTTATGAATTTATTATCTAAATATATGTCCCATGTATTTATGATTACAATATCAATCTAACATTTTGCTCATTGTCCTGGTTATGTTATTAATATTCATTCCCAACGTATTGGTAATTATTATAACAAATTTTTTATTCACATTGATATGACGTTGGACTTGATTAAAAGTAGATATTATTGTGAGTTGTTTAGAGATACTATATTATTAGATGAATTAGGTATGGTCACACCCTAATGGTTTTCAATAACAATTGGTTGTTTCAAATTTATTATTATATTCCTTTCATGTTGTTCTTACTTATAATTATAAGATAATGCACATTAAAATTAATTTACAATATATTTTAAATTACACTCTCAGTGGTGGATAAGGGATTTGTAATCAAACACTAATTATGAAAATTGGTAACTGATAAAAATTTATTTATAGTGATCTGTTAAATAGAAAGGGCCATGATGTTGACCGATGAGCAATAGAGATTCATTAATGTTTTGAAATGGGACCCTGAATATATTCAAAAACATTTAATTATATTATATCTTTTTTTTTAATTTTTTTATGAATATTAGTAGACAATATTATCATGAGATATATTTTTTATGTTAGTATGATAATGGGATGTTACTTTTACTCAATCTTTAACATCATGGAGTTGATTTCTTCCATCGAGATTTGATATAAAATTTTATTTGGAATATTTTCTAACGATTTTTGACTATATTTATTTCATTGTGATTATGAATATTTTTACAAAAGATGGCATATTCTTCCCACAAAATACATATAATTTTCCTCTAACATACATATAGGCTCTCATGATGTATATATCATTCTATTTCATCCAAATATAGTATAACCAAATCGGGGATGGTATAGATGATAGCATGGAAGTGAATTTGTGTAATATTAAGCATATATACAATCCTTTAATCATATGAATCTACTAATAAAAAATATAGGTGTAATTCCCCGTACATCCAAATAAATAGGTACATTATAAAAATGCATATTTTTCAATTTTATATTGTTTTATTGAAATATGATACATCAATATGTAACACATACTAAAATATCATGAACCAGTATAAAAAAGTAACCCTACCACCAAACTCATTTATGATGTTACATGTTTTAATAATGATTATTTTTCTAATAGTGAAATTTTCATAAACCATTTGATCATACCTATAGATACCTATTCAAATATATTTATATTTTAATATATATTATTATGATTTATTTAGACTAATATTATTAAATTTGATAACATTTTGTTCTCTTATATGAATTTAAACATTCATTGATATCATTAGAAATAAGAATAAGTATAACTCATATGTTAATATATACCTTTATTAATGTTTAAATTTACAAACATCATAAATTTTTCTCAAGTACATAAGATACTTCAAGTGACATAGAGTAATATTAATCAAGTATCTCAAACAATTACAGTTTTCTATAAATATTTTGTATATTTTAATTTATATTTCAATTACTACCTCCAAAAAAATCATTATAAAATAAATTTCATGAAAATATACTATTCTAATACGTAAATAGATTTTTGAAAACATTCATACCTCATATGATTTCCATTACAAGATTTTTTAGAAACAAAGTCAAATTCGTATCGTATATGGATTTTTTTCAATCACATGTAACTATTTTTAAAATAATGAGTGTGAATTGAATATTTTAATTAAACAAATTATTTATATTATTTTGAATAATATATTTTATTTAAGACACATTAAAAAATAATAATTTTTCATTATATTTGTTACTTTATATATTATATTATAGATAAGATAATAATATGAATTATGTGGATCAAGGATACATTATTTTATTAAAATACATTTTAGTTTTCTTAAAATTCACATATATAATAAAAAATTATAAAATGAAATAAAAAAACAAATATTTATTAATATTATCTATAAATTTATATTAATAATATTATTTTATAACTTATAAAAATTTATTTGATCATAGAAAAAAATATAACATTACTTATAAAATATTTTTCATTTAAGCCCCATAGAGATGTAACATCGCAGGTAAATACGAGATTTTATATTTTAAAATTTATTAATATTTCTGAATTAAATAATAATTTTATATTAAAGGGGATGATATGTTCGATGGAGTACCCAAAACGCCCCAATGGGTTTCCCTAAAATCCCATGTTGCACACAAGGCTGAGTCATGTATAAAAATTATAATATAATATTATTTTAAATAGTATTAAACAGCTAGTTATTGTATTAGAGGGAATGAACTAGAATAACTAAAATATGATTATACATGTTTTTTAAATGTTTTTATATTTATCCAATAAAATTAGAGGATTAAAAGAGAATGAATGTAATTTTAAGAATGAAAATGCTAACATTTTTAAATGGTCATTTAACCACCACTTGATGGAAACCACTTTTAAATCTGATTTTTTTCACTTTTATTTATTCCATTTAACAAAAATAATCTTATTATTTAGAGTAGGGACATAAAAATTCTATTTTAGTAAATTTTGGGTATTTTTTTGATTAAGTTAATTTTTTGAATGAATAGTTAAAATATTGTATTTTAAGTCAAAAACTTTCTTTTCATCTGATTTATTTATATAGTTATATTGCTCTATTTATAGGTTTTAAAGTGTACTTTGATTATATTTTTATCATTTAATCCAATTTAGGTAATTTTAAGTAATTTCACTTATTAATTATACATAAAATCTTGTCAATCGTCTGATAATTATTATTTCTTAAGAAACACATTTTTGTTCTGACAACGGCAAATAATGTAAAATAAAATTCTGAAACTTCTGTGTTTTGAATTTGGAAAAATGGATTCTATATTCGGAATCAGGAGGTACAAATTGTTTATATAGGTAAATTTTATTTTACAGCATTATTAACAGTAACTTCAGTAAATATTTTATTTACAATGGTTAAAGGGTAAATTTGGTAAATAAGGGTAAAAATAATATTATAATAATATTTAATTACACTAACAGGTGTCCTAACCCGATTGGATGATACATTTTCGATCATGGAAATCCTTGGATCGATTTTAGACCCCAATGAAGCCACTTTTGCATAAAAATGACATTTAATTACTTTTAATTTAAAGTTATGGAAAACATAACCTAAACATGTATTTTTTACTAAAATAATATTTATATGTTGTTATATAATTTATTTTTATACTATAAATATTAATTAGAAATATAGAACAATTTCATACATCATGGTATTTTATTTATAAGTTTTAGACAGTAAATAAATAAATTTAATTATTACACAATGATGATGTGGTGATTGCTTCATTAATAATGAATTCAAATAAATGATATTCTAAATGTTTAAATTAATTTATTTTGGTTATTTTGATGTCATCAAATAATTTTTTGGAGAATAGTTACATTTTATCTTTGTATTAGTTATTTTTTCGAGTCAATCAACTTTATATGTATGTTTAATGTGTCATGATAGGAATAGTGGCAAAATTGACATAATTCATATTTCAATATATAATATATTTTATTAAATATTATAAAAATCCATAACAATATAATATTCTTACAAAAAAATTTCATTATTCTAATATTTTATTATGAACTATTTAATTGGATATTTTTCCTATTTTTGACACAATTTTTATTCTAAAAGAGGTAGGTACTAGATAAAACGATAAGAGTAAAAGAGGGTTAAATAAAGAAGATAAGGATTAAAAAATATCAAACACCTATCCAATTATTATTGGATGATTTTATTTCAACTTATATTCATATTATATTCAAATTTAATTAGTTGTGGTCCTTTTGAAAATAAAAATAATTTTATCAAAAGAATAATACATTCAAACATTCTTAAAGATCCCATCCTCCCTCTTATAAAAGGCCACCACCTCAAACCCATTACTCACACCACTCAACCCCTTGGATCATCCATCCTCTACTCCAATAATCTCCATAAATCCCTATTTTCCTACTGTAATCGTTACATTGGGCAGAGGTCAATTAAATAAATTGTTTTGGTTCAAACCAAAAGGAGTTACCCGATTTAAAGGTAATGACTTCTCTCAAGTTATTTTCTTATATTTTCCTTCTCCAACCCCCGAAACACTATTTATTCAATTATTTTATAACACGACTAGTATATTAAATATATTAGTATTTTTTATGATAATTATTTGAACTAAACATCCACACACTTCTAACTAATGGATTTAGAACATATTATATCTATGGACATCGAACTACTGTCTCACGAAACTATGACTGTTCGATTTTTATGTACCACATATCATGGAAGACATTATAATGGAACTATATTTATATGTGATATATATTATACTCATTTTTTCTATATGGTTTTGATGTTTTCATTTATATAATAACAATATAGTTTTCATAATGGGTAAATACGAAAATTTCATTTGAGGAAGTGAGGACTACCAGAAAATCCATGAGCCGGCGGAATCCGGACCTAATAAAAAAATGGAAACTAGTCAAGCCTACAAAGGGTTATTAAATAAACGATTCAAGTATACAAGTGGAGGATGTGTGGACTGCCTCCCCCTCAAAGTGATATGACTTGTTCATCCCATATGTGGAATGTATAATGGATGAAATTAATGAAATTATATATAATATTATATAGTAGTTATAACATACCTATGTATCATTAATTATTCATTCAATTAATTTAACACCTCAAGATTTCATCGTACGTTATTTCTTCAATGTAATTCAATAATTTTCACTACACGCAACACTGAGTTCAAGCGCACCACAACTTACCAAACTAGTCATTAAAAAGATGTTATAAACATTATTAACTAAAATTTGAACATTATATAATCATTATAATTTTAGAATTCATATTATGTGTTTATTATACATAATGAAAAAAATTCATTTTTTCCGATCAAAGAAGTATTTTTTTAGAGTGAAATTTTTCCACCTTTTAATGGAGAACCATTTTTAAATACAATATTTCAAAAATTTATATAATAAATATGAAAAAATAAACTTTCTTCTTTAGAATTAGTACATAATAATATAGTTTCAATAATTATTTTTTATTTTTCTGATAACTTTAATATTTTGGTGAATAGCGCAAAATCATACATTTTAACTAAAAACAACTATTTTAATAAAAATTATTTTTAGGGTTAAATTATACATTTTAATGGTTTGGAAGTATAAATAGATTATATTTTTACCATTTAATCAAATATTATTCATTGGAAATAATTTCACTTTGAAATTGAACCTAAAGAAGTATCAATCTTTTGTTAGTTATTATTTCTTAAAAACACACTTTTTGTTTTTGAAAATGCAAATTAATTTTAAATTAATAAATGAAACGTATATGTTTTTGAATTTGGTAAAATAGGCTTAATATTTGAATTCAGAATATCAAAAATAGCCTAGGGATAAATTATGGTATTTTTTTTAAAACATTCAATTTTTTAGGAATGGTGAAAAACACTAAGTTGTTGGTTAAAAATGACTTTTTATTTAAATGATTATTTATTTTATGAAAACTTATTTTAGGTAAAAATATAAACATAATACCTAAATAAGTTCAATATAATTCATTGGAGTCATTTTTTAATAAGATTACATATATAAATGTTTGGTTGAAATTTTTACCTTCTTTTACCCATCCCCTAGGAGAATTTGAAAATTTGAATAAAATATAATTTTACCATTTCTGTGAGTTGAATTTCAAAAATTCGAGAGACATGGTTAACCGTAAAAAAGTAAAATTTGATTTAATTAGATGAAAATAATTTATGGGGAATAGTAACTTTTGACTTTTATTTACCGCAGTTAAAGACAAATAGTAAAATTCAAGGTAAAAAGAATATTATACTAATATAGAATTAGCTCAACACTTTTCCTAACCTTATTGGTTGAGTCGTGTCCGACCATGTGCATCCTTGGGTCAATTTTGGGACCTCATATTTCAACTTATGAATGATAATGACACTTTATTTTAATTAACTTAATGTAAAGGAAAAAATGACATAAGAAAATATCTTTTAGAAAATCTATTTTTAGAAGGGGTTGTAAAATTCATATTTTCAACTATAAATATTAATTGGAAAGATAAAAATATTTCTTACGTAACGGTATTTTTTTATATTTTTTAGACAGTAAATAATTTAATTTATTTATGACACAATGATGATGCAGTAAGTACCTTATTAATGAAATATTAACTTAATTAATATTATAAATATCCAAATAAATATAATTTCAAACTTTTTATGAATTCCACTAATTATTTCAGATAATATGACTTTTTAGGGTTGATTAAATTATTTTTTTGAAGTAATAATACTGTTATGAAATTAAAAAAAACAGAATATCAAATAGTGTCAAAATTTATATAAAAGTGTTTTTGAAACAAATATTAAATTATAAATTGATATTATATTTCTAAAAATTAATATTTTGTCCAATGGTCTTAAATAATATTATATATGTCATTAATTAACCACTTGAGGTTCACTTGTAAGTTTATAAGAAGTTAATTAACCATATAATATAAAAATACAGTGAGACATGGTAAATGTCAATCAAATTAACTAAGAGTTAAATCAAAAAGATGAGGTTAATGTAGTGACCCAACCCTATCTAAAAGCTATTGGTTGTGAGTTGTTTGACCCATACCCACCTTACACTCGAAATAAATCATTTTTGAACCATTAAAAACTGAAAATTGTTTTATTATAAAATAATATTTCAATCTTTTCCTAAGGTGCCCCTCACCCCTCTTATAAAAGGGAACTCCTCCTTCTCTCAAATTCACACTTTCAAAGCCATTTAGATCAGCAGCCCCTACCTATATATCCTCTAAAATGTCCTAAATTCATCATAGTGGCCATATTTTAGTCATAAATCCATCCTAAATAGCCATTTTTATCAAATCAAAAAGAAAACCCCGAAGAAGATGTAAATATTTCATCACCTATTTCAAGTTATTTTTTTCATCCACTTCTTCTTTCCTTGTTGTTTCAATTTTAAAATAAAAAATACATTAACTTATATATATAATGATGTTATTATAAATATTTTTCAACCATAGTCATTAATCTATACATTGTTTGAATGACATGTCACCATACATGCGTACGTACAGATTACCATCTACACATCGTGGTGTAGTTGTTATTCAATACATTATTATTTGGATAGGAATAATAATGATGTATAATTGATTTAAATAATAAATATAACAAGATAATGATTCTATATATATGATATACTATCCAATAATAAGTGATTTTAATATCAAAAGAATAATATTGTCTCTCGTGCGTACGTATGGATTACTGTCTCCACGAATGCGATAAGATTCATTCCCCATCGTAACCATTCAAGACTAATTTTCATTTGATGATTAAAGATAATGTTTCAATACAAGATATTATTCTGGATATGAATAATATAAATCCCATACATAACAAACATGAATCACATAACAACTAATATAAAGGAAAATGGATTCGTTAACACCCGAAATGATGATAATAATAAAATATCATTAACAGTGCATTATTAGAAGAAAAAATTTTATATAAAAATTATGTATATGGTCTTGTATGATTTAATAATAGTTATTTAACTATTATACAGGAGATTAATGTACCCTCGACCATTGAAATTACTAAGTAAGGGTTAATATCAAAATCTTTTTATTATTCGATGTTATTTAAACGTAATTATCTACTAGGACATCTTTATCATCCACATCCATGTTTCATAAAATGTATTTCAAAACATTTTTACTATTTAGTAAGAAATGTGTTAATTTTTTTTATACCCTTATTTTACCACATATGTTTTTAATGGATTCTTTCCATCATTTTCCAAACAAGGTACTTATAACCTTTTCGAAAAAATTAAGGTAAGAATGTCATTTTTAAATTATACGGTGGGTGTGGATATTTTCCACCGTTATAACATCGTCGAAGCTTCCCATACAATATTATAAGAATATTTCCAAAATAAATGTTCTCTTTTATAATTATATAAATTTTAAATGATTTCAAAATAGAAAGAGATATTTCTCTAAAAAAGGGTTTGATTTCATCTATGTCAACATACTTTGATGGATTTTAAGCTTATTTAAAATTGATTTATTATGATACAAAATGTCCATATTGTATTGAATGTTTTTTGATATGTTTGAATGTGGATGAGTTATTTTTATACCATTCATGGTTTATGGATAATTTATTGAAATTTTTTATGAGATTTTTAATACGAATGTTTATGTTATATTTCAATATTTTATTATGTTGAATGTGTTGGACTAGTTTGTTTCGGGTTGGGGACCTATAGAAGTAAGCCCTATGGGATGGGTTCCAGTTACAATAGACCCTCCGGGTTGGATTCCGGTTACAGAGGCTCTCTTGGTTGGAGTCTGGTTAAATAGGCTCCCTGGGATGGAGTCCTGTTACATAGGCTCTCTGGATTTTGGTTCAGTTGTAGTTAGCCTATAGGTCCTGGCATGAGGTCTTGACACAAAAATTAAAGTCTAGTACTATACATTCCCTCATTATAAAATTAGTTATTACATGTCATTATTTGACTAGTAGAATATGCATTTGAATGTTAATATGGTAATTTTTTATTAAGTTTTTCCATATTATGTTAATGTTTATGTTTAAAAAGGTTGTTGTTTTTATTAAACATATTTCCTTAAAAGTTTATAGCTTCCACTAAATTATTTACCCTTACTGACCATCTGAGATTTATCCTTTATTATTTATTATTTTCCTAGGATCCCAAGAAGTGTTTTATGTTTAATATGTAGGGTTAAGCTAAGGTAAAAATGGCATTCTCAAAGGATTTTTTTTGTGTTGTATGTTTGAAAGTGTTATGTAACGTTCTTGTATTTAATCTATTTTCCATGTTTTCTAAACTGATCGGTGTTTCGGGACATGATTCCACGTAATCTTTACAATTTATTAAAATAATGCACCGACTCGGGGAGTCTATGGTCAGGGTGTTGCGGTTGGTGTAAGAGGAAGTTTAACAATAACCTTCGAAACTAGATTTAGATAAACTCTGATTAGAGAACATTACCCTAAGATAGACATTGAGGATTAATATAGAATAACTGCCTAGAATTTTAGTAATGTAGAGATTTTGTGATTTCTCCAAGCTAATATATCCCAATCATGATATGAGAAGGTAGAGGCAGTTCTGGTACCAATGTACCTAGGGGTAAAAAGCGAAAACATCACATTGAGCAAGACTTGAACAGGAACTGGTGCATGGCATCGGGCCTTGCTTCACTCTTGGTTACGACACTCCTAAGGGATATGCTTAGGACAATTCTCATTTTTATTAAAAATAATTATGAAGGATTTCCGAGTATATACCTTCAAAAATAAAAAATATTTATGAATATGGATTATATCTATAAACTGTTCTATTTACATTAGGTATTTTACAAGTTTGGAATTATTCATTTCAATTCATAAACTGGCATAGTATATTCCATTGTATAGAAATGATACCCAGTAGAATGAATGTGGACTCCAGCAATATGTATGATCCAAAGAGTAATAAGGATCATATCTTTCATGGTATTAATCCAACACTTAGAAGGGAAATATTATCCCATGTATTCTCAACATCTGAAGAAATGGTATCATGTGTTAATAAGATATGTAAATAATTCTATTAGTCTTATGGCTTCGAAGGGGAGCAAGAGAAGAAATGGATGGAAGAGAAAAAGATGGATAAAGTGAAGAGGGAAAAGAATGATTTTCCCATATGTGATAATTGTGGAAAGAATCACCTTGTTAAATGCTTGAAGGGAATGAGAGTTAGTTATAAGTTTGGATAAAAAATAACACCAAGTACGTGATTGCAAGCGTAAGAAAAATGTTTCAAATGTACAATGCTTCATTAGGAATGAGTTGGGACACTACGCAAATCAATGTCTAAATCATCATATTATACCCCAAATGCTGCTATTGGAAAATAATAAAGTTATGATGCTACCGAAGATGATGTGGGAGGATTACATTTCTTACATTGTTATTAATGTATTCTGTCATTTGATTATTTTATTAATTATATACCTTTTATAATAATTAGAGAGTATATAAGGATTGTACTGCAGTGCTATTTTAGTAAGGACTTGAGATAGTGTGGAACCAAGAAAAGTGACTCAATAGTGGTTTAATGTTTTGGAAAATATATGGTTGAGATAAACATAATCCATAATATGTTTATTATACTAAGGTAGTGATTTTGGAATAATACATGATTGATTTGAATAAATTATATTGAATATTATTGACTACCTCAAAACTGATTAACGATTTCTATATTCCATCATTGTTGGAGTCTACAAAATTTTTGGATAGAAAGAGTATATCCAGTATTATACAAGGAATAAGGGAGCATGAATGTAATTAATAATGTATTATGGTAATTCTAAAGTTGCAGTGTTTTAAAAGAATGCATGATGAAGGTGTTAACATGTTATTTGAGGAAAAAATGATCTTCATTCTGTTTACCATCATTATAAACTTTGGACTGTGAGTTTGGACAGAAGTATTTTGGATAATTCTACTTTGAGATTATTTTTGGATTTCCATAAAAAGGACACCCCGATGGTCTGGCAGCAACCTGTCACGTCCGACAAGGCTGCCAGACTTGACCCCACAACTGAAGGGTGATGAGGGTGTATCACTTACCACTTTCCCACGTGATGTCCTGGATTGAATAATGAAGTTTTTTTGAAAGGTATGATAGATGAATTATAAATTCATTTTTTCAAACCCAATACGAATAAGATGAATAAAATATTTTTTTAAGTTCTATTATATTTTCGAGTGAAAGATGAGTTTCTGGTAGAAATTAGATAAATGATGGAACTCTTTTTAGAAAGTATAAATTTATTTCTTCTCTTATTCTATGAAGAAATTATTTCTTACGATTTAGATAAGGTAACATAAAACTAAAAATTTGTTATCCTAATACTTTATGTTTTGTTGAACCGATGATATTTTATATCATCATAGATTGATGGATTTGAGGCCCTTAATTCTACAATTGTTTGAGACTGATGACCTCAATCACTCCCTATAAATATTTTCTTTTTTACCCAAATTATTTGTCTCTAATTTCCACCAATGCTCTCTTAGTCGAGATCATAATTTGGTGGTGACTTTTTCATTCACCCTTTCCTCTTATTAAGGCTAAATTTTATTAACCCAATTTCAGATGTGCGTTTTCCCACAAAGGTATTTTCTATTTTCATCCTTTTATTTTAGCTGAAATTTTCAAATTTAGAGGATGAAATTTATTTATGGAGGGAATAATGTAACACCCCAAGATTTCATAATATGTTACTTCTTCAAAGTAATTCAATAACGTGCACTACACAGAACACCGAGTTTAAGCACACCATGACTTACCAAACTAGTCGTTCTAAATAAGTTATGAATAGTATTGACTAAATTTTGAACTTTATATAATCCTTATAATTTTAGAATCGATATTATGAGTTTCTTATACATATTGAAAAAACAAAATTCATTTTTTTCAGATAAAAGAAGTATTTTAAAAAAAATGCAATTTTACTGCCTTTTTATGGTGAAGCCTTTTTAAATCCAATATTTGAAACTTTAATATATTCAATTTGACAAAATAAACTTCTTCTTTAGAATTGGGGCATAGGAATTTATTTTCAATTAAATTTTGGTGTTTTTCTAATAACTTTCATATTTGGGTGAATAGTGAAATCTACTATTTTTTAGCTGAAAACAACTTTTTTAACCAAACTAATGTGTATTATTAAGTTAAAAATTTAAATGGTTTGGAAGTATAAATAGATTATATTTTTACCATTTAGTACAATGTTATTCGTTGGAAATAATTTCACTTTGAAATTGAACATAAACAAGTATCAATATTTTGTTAGTTATTATTTCTTAAAAACATGCTTTTTGGTTTTTACAAATGGAATTAATTTTAAATTAATATATGAAACTTATATTTTTTGAATTTCGTAAAATAGGAATAATTTTTGAATTTATAATATAAAAATTATCTTAGGGTGAAATTTTGGTATTTTTCTAAAAACTCTCAATTTTTGATGAATAGTAAAAAAATTTATTGGTTAAAACCGAATTTTTATTTAAATAAATATTTATATTAATTAAAATTAATTTAGGTCAAAATAGATACATAATACCTATATAAGTTCAATATAATTCATTGGAGTCATTTTATAATATTTTTAGATATATGAAAATTTTATTGAAATTTTTACAGTATTTTACCCACCTCCTAGGGAAAATTACAAATTTGAATAAAACATAATTTTTCCATTTTTGTTATATGAATTAAAAAAATCCAAGAGACATGTTTTACATCAGTAAATAAAATGTGATTCAATAAGATGAAAATATTTTCTGGTGAATAGTAACTTCTGACTTTTATTTACCACGGTTAATGTTAAATAGGGTAATTCAACGTAAAAAATCTTATAATAATACAACATTACCTTAACAATTCTATTAGCCATATTTTATGAGTCTTGGGCGACCATGGGAATTCAAGATATGATTTTGGGACCCCATAGAGCCACTTAGTAATGATAATGACACTTTATTTTAATTAACTTAAAGTAAAACAAAAAATGGCGCAAACAAATATGTTTTAGTAAATCACTTTTTACATGGGGTTACGTAAGTCATCCTTTTGACTATAAATATTCATTGGAAATATATAAATATTTCATACATAATGGTATTTTATTTATATTTTTTATAAATTAAATAGTTTAATTTATTTATGACACAATAATGATGCAGTAATTACCTTATTAATAAAATATTAAAATAATTGATATTATAAATATCCAATAAATGTAATTTGAGACTTTTTATGAATTCAACTAATTATCTAGGTTAATAATACTTGTTAGGGTTGATTAAATAAATTTTTTTGAAGTAATAACGGTGTTATGAATTTAACAAAAAAATATATCAAATAGTGCCAAAATTTACATAAAAGTGTTTTTAAAACAAATATTAAATTATTAATTGATATTATATTCATAAAAATAAAAGGATTAGAAAAATGTCATAAAAAATATTATATATGTCATTAATGAACAACTTTAGGTTCTATTGGAATTTTATAATAAGTTTATTAACTATATAATATAAAAATACAAAGAGATATGGTAAATGTAAAACTAATTAACATAGAGTTAAATCTAATGGATGAGGTTAATATCGTGACCCAAACCTCTATAAACCCTATTGGTTGAGTAGTTTTCGACCCATACCCACCATATCCCCGAAATAATTCATTTTTGAGCCATTTGAAACCGAAATATATTTTATTATAAAATAATATTTCAATCTTTTCCAAAGGTGCCCCTCACCCCTCTTATAAAAAAGGGCACTCCCCCTTAACTCAAATTCGCATATTCAATGCCATTTGTCTCAGAAAAAACCTTCCCAAATATCCTCTCATCTTTCCTCCTTTCATCATAGAGGCCTTAATTTAGTAAAAAATCCATCCTAAGAGCCCTTTTGATCAAATCAACGGACAAAACCCGAAGAATAGGTAAATATTTCATCACCTCTTTCATGTTATTTTTTTCTTCAACTTCTTCATTCCTTGTTGTTTCCATTCTAAAATAATACCTCCAGTACCTTATATATACTGTGATGTTATTATAAATATGTTACAACCATATTAATTATTCTATCAATCCTTTGAATTACATGTCACCATACGTGCGCACGTACAACTTAACGTCTCTACCTTTGGGTGTAGTTGTTATTCAATACATTATTATTTAGATGGGTTTAATAATGATGTATAATCTATGTAAATAATAAATATAACATGATAATTATTCTATATATATGATATAGCATCCAATTATATATGATTTTAATATCAAAATAATGTTATTGTCGCTTGTGCGTATGTACGGATTACCGTCTCCACGAACGTGATGAGATTCATTCCACATCATAACCATTCAAGACTAATTTTCATTTGATGATTAAAAATAATGTATAAAAACTTGATAAGATATGAATAATAGACATCCCATCCATAACCAACATGACTCACGTAACAATGAAGATAAAGTAAAACGAATCAGTTAACACCTGAAACGATTATAATACAAAAATATCATTAAAAAAGAATTATAAGAAGATCATATATGATATCAAAATTATGTATATGGTTCTTGTATAATTTAATAACAATTATTTAACTATTATAAAGAATTTTAACATTCCCTCGACCAAGGAAAAGTAAAATATAAGCATTAATTTCACAATCTCATTATTATCCAAGGTTGTTTATGCCAAATTATCTATTGGGACCTCTTTATCATCCACATCCATGTTTATTAAAATTATTTTCAAAACATTATTTACAAGAAAATGTGTTGAAGTCATTTATACCCTTATTTTCCATTATATGTTTTTTAATGGAATCTTTCCATAGTTTTCCAAACAAGTTACTTTATAACCTTTTTGTCAAAATTAAGGTAAGAATGTCTTTTTTAACTTATACGGAAAGTGAGTCTATTTTCCACCGTTATAATTCATCGAAGCATCCCTCAAAATCTTATAAGAATATTTCCAAAATAAATGTTTTCTATTATAATTATATGAATTTTAAATTATTTCAAAATAGAAAGAGATATTTCTCTAAAATGAGGTCATGATTTTATCGATGTCAACATCTTTTTATGAATTTTAAGCTTATTTGAAATTGATTTATTATGATACAAAACTTCCTATTGTATTGAATGTTTTGTTATATGTTTTATTGTGGATGTGTTATTTTTATGAAATTTATGGTTTATGGATAAAGTATTGACTATTCCTATGTTATTTTTAATATGAATGTTGATGTTATATTTCAACTATTTATTATGATGAATATATTAGATTAGTATGTTCTGGGTTGGGGATCGGTAAAAGTAAGTCGTCTTGGTTGGGGTCTGGTTACAGATAACCCTCTGTGTTAGAGTCTAGTTACAAAGGATCTCCGGGTTGGAGTCCTATTACAGAGGCTCTCTGGGATGTAGTCTGATTACAGAGTCTCTTCAGGAATTGGTCCGGTTACAGTTAGCCCATAGGTCCTGACACAAGGCCTTGACACAGAAATTAATTTCTGGTACTATACATTCCCTCATTGTGAAATTATTTATTAAATGTGATTATTTGACTTGTATAATTTCCGTGTTCATGTTAATATGGTAATTTTTTATTTATTTTTGCCATATTATGTTCATGTATATGTTTATAAAGGAAGTTGTTTTTATTACACATCTTGCCTTAAAGTTTTATTGCTTTCACTAAATTATTTACCCTTACTGAGCTTCTGTTATCACCCATTTCTTATGTTTTATTTTCCCAAGATCCCATTAAGTGTTATATTTTTAAGATGTAGGGTTAAGATAAGGGAACAATGGAATTATCATTGTATTTTTTTAGTATTGTATGTTGGAAAGTGTAATGTAACTGTTGAGTATATAATCTATTTTCCAAGACTGGTAAACTAATCGGTCTTTCGGGACATGATTCCTTGTAATCATGCAAATGTATTAAAATACTGCACCGAATTTGGGGATCTATGGAAGTGTAATTATAGATGGTATCATAGGAAGATTATAAATAACCTTGTAAACTAGATTTATATAGACTCTGATTAGAGCACATTACCCTAAGATAGACTTTGAGTATTAGTATAAAAGAACTTCCATGATTTTTGGTAATGTAGTGATTTTGAGAGTTTTCCAAGAAAATACATCCATGTTTGGATACGAGCAGGTAGAGGCAGCTCTGGTATAGATGTACCTATGGGTATAACAAAAAAACACTGCTTTCAGCTAGACTCGACTAGCAACCGGTGCACAACAACGGGCCTTGCTGCACTCTTGGTTACGACACTTTCAGGGGATATGCTTTGGATAATTCTCATTTTCATTACAAATCATTATGACAGATTTATGAGTATATACCTCCTCATCGAAAAAATATTTATGATTATGAATTATATTCATAAACTGTTCAATATATGTTAGGTATTTTAAATGTTTATAATTATTCATTGTAATTCATAAACTGACCTAATGTCTGACATTATATAGAAATGTCGCCCAGTAGAAGGAATGTGAACTCCATCAATAAGTATGATCCAAAGAGTAAGAAGGATCATATCATTCATGGTATTAATCCATAATTTATAATAGAAATAGACTCCTATGTATTCCCAACATATGAAGAAATATTATGATGTGTTAATAAGATAAGTATAGAATTATCAATGTCCTATGGATTTAAAGGGATGAAATAGAAGAAAATGATGGAAGAGAGAAAGATGGATAAAGAGAAGTGGGAAAAGAATGATTTTCCCATATGTGATAACTATGGAAAGAATCACCGTGGTTAATGATTGAAGGGAATGTGGGTTTTTTATAAGTTTGGATAAAAAGCACACCAAGTACATGATTGTAATGGTAAGAACAAGTTTCAAATGTAAAATGCTTCATCTACAATGAGTTGGGACACTACATGAATTAATGTACGAGTCATCACAGTATACCCAAACTGCTGCTATTGGATAATAATAAAGTTATAATACAACCGAAGATGAAGTGGACAGATTATATTTCTTACATTGATATTAAACTATTGTTTCATTTGAATATTCTATTAATTATGTACATGTTATAAGAATTATAGTGTTTATAAGGATTGTACTGAAGTAAAATATCATTAAGGACTTTAGATTGCGTGGAACCAAAAAAGTGAATCAATAGCAGGTTAAATTTTAGGAAAATTTATGGTTAAGAGAAAGATAACCCATAATATGGTTCTGATACTGAGATAGTGATTTTGTAATAACACATGATTGATTTAGATAAATTATATTAGATATTCTTGACTACCTTGAAACTAATTAAGGATTTTAATATTCCATCATTGTTGGAGTATAAAACATTTTTGGATAGAAGGAGTATATCCAGTATTCTATAAGGAATAGGGGAGCAAGAGTGTAATCAATAAGTTTTTATGGTAATTCAGGATGTTATAGTGTTTTGAAGGAATACATAATGAAGGTGTTCAAATGTTATTACATGGAAAAAATAATCTTTGATGTGTTTACCATCCTTATAAATTTTTGACTGCATGTTTTGACAGAAGTATTTTGGATAACTCTAGTTTGAGATTTTTTCTGGATTTATATAAAAAGGACAATCTGGAGGTTGGACGGCAACCCGTCGCATCCGGCAAGGCCACGATACTTGAACCCGCAACCAAAGGGCGAAAAATGTGTATCACCTACCAATGTCCCACATGATGTCCTGGATTGAATAATGATGTTTTTTAAATGTTTTGGAAGATTAATTATAAATTCATTTTTTTGGAACCCTATAAGAATATGATAAATAGAATATTTTTTGATGTTCTATTATCTTTTAGAGTGAAAGATGAGTTTGTGGTAGAAATTAGTTAAAGGATGGAACTCTACTTATTAAGTATATATATTTTTCTTCTCTTATTCAATGAAGAAATTAATTCTGAAATATTAGGTAAAAGATCATAATCCTAAAAATGTGTTATCCTAATACCTTATGTTTTGTTGAACCGATGATATTTTAAATCATCATATATTAATGGAATTGAGGCCCTCAATTCTAGAATTGTGTGTGATTAATGACCTTAATCACTCCCTATAAATATTTACATTTTCCCTCCAATTATGTGTCTCTAATTGTTACGACCCCCTTACACCAAAGATGCCCCTCCTGAGCTGGCAAGGGTGATGGAGATAATGACCCCCGAGTCCTGCCTCCAGGAGGCCCTGGGGTGGCGACTAGCACCAAGGGTATGAGTTTTCACAAATATGGGATGCATTACCCTTTTTATTATTAGGATTGAGAAATAGGACGAGTCAACCACCAAAAGGAAAAAAGAACACGTGTATTGAAATAAACCCAAACCAAGCCCACATGCATGTTTAAACAATTTATAACAAGGTACAAGTACAAGAAAGCTCAAATTACAATAACAAAAGAAAACAAGAGAACATCAACGGTAACAACTCCAACTGTCTGACTAGTAGGGTCCCGCACGGCCCTGGTAGTCCTCCTGGAAACCTAAAAGTAAATGTAGGGTGAGCATACAAGTATACTTAGTAGGGAAACCTAAAGATCTCGTGCACAAGTGGAGAGACATCCTAATGTCCCTTGAGAACAATATAAGAAACCTAACAAGGAATTCTATCCACCCAACCTCACCAGCCACACTCACAAAAAACACAATCACAATAGGTAGTAGTAGTATATAAGAACAATAGTATTGGGTACCCTACACCATTTACCTTTATTGTTAGATGCTCTTATTAACAGCAAACATCCTGACGCTACCACACTCTCCCCGCCCGCACACTCCTGGGCCTCACAACCACGTATCCCGCCTGCACACACCTGGGCCTCACAACCACGTATCCCACCCACACACACCTGGGCCTCACAACCAGGTATCCCGCCCGCACACACCTGGGCCTCACAACCATGTATCCCACTCGCACACACCTGGGCCTCATCCCGAAGATTCTTGGGAAACAGTAGAACATGCCCAAAGAGTCTTGGGCTAGAGCCATCCCATTCGAAACCTACCCGAAGAGTCTTAGGTGTAAGGTCGCCTGAAGACATCACAGCCTATTGGAGAAGGGGTAGGAAGGAGCTAGTAACTAAGGGAAAAACACCCTCTCCCATGAAATGTGAGTGTTTGGGACTAAGTGCTTAACATGGGTGGGGTGCGATAAAACACAAAATATGCAGATATATATATTCCAACCACACAACCCAACCTATGGCTTCTAAATAGGGAAACTTAGCACGTGCCTCAGCACTGCTACTACAAAGCATGCATACAACAAAAAACCCTAACCCCATTTAGGTTTCCACGTTTCCATAGAATTAGTTTATTTAGTTCCTTAACTACTGGGAAACTATCCACAACCAACCACATTAATCGTTCATAAAACATATCCCTGCCATCCACAAATCAAGTTCGGAAAACACAAGAAGCACAACCAAGGCCTTATTATTAACCAACCATCCCCATTGATTATTAATTCTGTTTCATTACTGCACCCCACCATTCATTTACACTTAGACTTTTATTTATTAACCACAAGCCAAGGTCCGTTCACATTCAAGCCAACCCCGCAGCCCCGTTGCCAACAACCGTAACCACAACTGCACTGAAACCCATACATCATTATCTCTTTAATGCCATTTATCACAGCCTCACTGCCCATCACCATCACAACATTCACACCAACCCACAAAACACCCCCATCACATGCCACGAAACCAAGCCAACACCCACATGTTCATTATTACATTTTGTTCAACCGGGGTGATCACACAAGGGATTCAGATTTTAAACAGCCAAATTTACGTGATTAACCAATTTCCATATTCCACAAAGTTACGTTCACAAAAATAGTCTAGAATATAGGGAAACATTTAATTGCACAAGGAAAGGCCCCCAAAGACCTTGATTTTCAGTAGGAATAAGCCTATTCAATTCACAACATAAAATCACAGGATATAAAGTAATGGCAATCACAACTTCCCATTCCCGTTAAATAAGCCATTTATTATCTTTAATAAACCGGTTAAAAAGTGTTTCACATAAACAATAGAACACCCCCCCCTCACGTGATGCACAAATTAGAGAGACAAAGGTAAGATCCCTACCTCAATAGGTTATTGATTGCAACGCTCCTCCGGATCAAACTTATAAGACGCCCGTCGGCATCCTTCACTTCTGTCGGGTCCTGGAAAAACCTCCTTAGGTGGATGTCGGAAAGGAAAGGCTGAATGACAGACAACAGATCCATGTTCGGAAGCTCCGCCTCGTCGTTACGATCTCGCGGCCACTGACGGATCATAAATCGGAGCTCGGATGAAGAAGTTATGGAAGGAAGAGCCTTCGAGTCTCTTGAGAGAGCTCTGCTCAAAGGAGAGGGCAGGAGAGGGGTGAGTCGAAAGGAGGAGGGGACCCATCCTTTTATAGGCGTGAAAATAAAAAGTACATGGTGTGTAATTTATGGTACACAGCGTGTACTTGGTTATTTTACATGGTCTCCACGCGGCTTCCGACATGGTTCTGCAGCCGTTGACTGGTCAACACATGGTTTGAGGGTAATGAATACGCGGGGAAGGACTACACGGCATGTAGTTTAGACACACTGTGTGTACTCATTTATTGCACACGGCATGGACACAGTTCCAACACGGTACACGGATGATGACTGGTAATGCGTACTCGAGGAAGGACTGCACGACATGTAGAACTGGACACATGACATGCACCCATTACTCTACATAGTAAGGACACGTCCTTCAACATGGGGTATACCCGGAAAGGGTGTACATGGCATGTACTCAAACTACACGGCATGTAGTTTCAAAATTTTGGGTGTGGGAAAAGTCCATTTTACCTTCCAAGACACTTCTTGACCTTCTTTTTGACAATGGAATGGGCCGGAGAGGTCCGTGCCATTACATCAGATACCTATTAAAACATTCTCATCCTTGAGAATTCAAAAACCAACCCAGGGGAACCCAACAAGATACCTCTTAGGGTTATCATTATAACAGGAACCCAACTAACAACCCAAAACATATGTGTTAGGAATTCCTTCTCCTATGTCGAGATATTATCCGCTTTAGGCAGCACTGACTCGCCTGCACGTGTTTAATCGCATCCTCATTAATGCGTCTCAATTAAGAATTGGGTCTTCCCACTTTCATACATTAGGATTTTTCATCTCGCACTAATCCCAACACCAAACAACCAACACACTACCCAAACACGTGGTTTTGGAAATTCCTTCACCTATGTCGAGATATTATCCGCTTTAGGTGGCACTGACTCGCCCGCATGGGTTTAATTGCATACGCATTAATGCGTCTCAATTAAGGGTCAGGTTTTTCCCTTTCCCACTCATCCGGACAGGTTACACATTACCGGGGAACAAATAAACAAATGATCTCACAACTGACAAGCCAAGCATTCCATATAACAAGGGTACAAATTACACCATCAACACAAATCTCAGAAGAACAAGGGAAAAACACAAGTCAA
Source organism: Viscum album (assembly GCA_963277665.1). Taxonomy (NCBI): domain Eukaryota; kingdom Viridiplantae; phylum Streptophyta; class Magnoliopsida; order Santalales; family Viscaceae; genus Viscum; species Viscum album. The sequence continues at coordinate 981,248,705 of OY728140.1, read as the reverse complement.
ACAACTCCGGGTACTGAGCGTGCATCTGGGTTTCCCGCTCCCAAGTGCTCTCCTCAAGGCCGCCATGGCTCCACAACACACGAACCAAGGGAATGGTCCGTCCACGGAGCACCTTCTCTTTACGATCCTCGATGCTGACTAGTCATTCCCCGAAGGTTACGTCATCTCCCATATCTAGCTCTCCTCAGTCGATAACGCGGAAGTCACCGTGTAAGTACCGACGAACCTGGGAGACGTGGAAGATGTCATGAACCTTCTCTAACTGAGGTGGCAGGGCTAGCTGATATGCCACCTCTCCAACTCACCTCAACACCTCAAAAGGTCTGATGAACCTAGGTGAGAGCTTGCTCCATTTCCCTAACCTATGCTACCCCCGTTAAGGGGAAACCTTCAAGAACACATGATCCCCCACCTCAAACTCCAAGGGCCTCCTCTGACGATCAGCATAAGAATTCTGTCGGACTTAAGCCACTTTCATCCTCTCACATACAAGCTGGACTTTCTCTGGGGTTCTCTGCACTACCTCTGGCCCAAGAGCACCTGTCTCACCAACCTCTGCCCAGCAAATGGGTGAACGACATGGCCTTCCATACAAAACCTCAAACAGTGCCATTCCAGTAGTAGAGTGGAAGATGTTGTTGTTGGGAAACTCTACTAAAGGCAAGTGTCATACCCATGTTCCTCCGAAATTTAGAATGCATGCATGCAGCATGTCCTCCAGCGTTTGGATAGTCCGCTCCGTCTGCCCATCGGTCTGGGGGTGGAAATAAGTGCTAAGGCGTAGCTGGGTTCCAAAAGCATGTTGTTACCCCCTCCAGACTTTTGAGGTAAACCGAGTATCCCGATCTGAGACGATAGTCCTCAGAACTCCATGAAAACACACCACCTCATCTACGTACCTTTGTGCTAAGGTACACACTGAGCCCGACTCCTTAATTTCTAATAAGTGAGCTGATTTCTTCAGTCAATCCACCACCGCCCATATAAAATCATAACCACCCTAAGATATGTGTAGTCCTATGACGAAGTCCATTGAGATGACATCCCACTTCCACTCAGGGACATCTAAAGGATGCAACAAACCACTTGGAACACGGTGTTCAACCTTCACTTACTGACACACTAGGCATTTCGCCACAAACTCCGCCACTGCCCGTTTCACCCCGGGCCACCAAAACTGTTCCCTCAGGCCTTGGTACATTTTTGAAACTCTTGGATGTACCACCAAGGCTGAGCTATGGAACTCACGGAGAACTCCCTCACGCATTGCCTCTGGAACAAACAACCTTCCCTGGAAAAGCATCTGATGACAGCTGTCCTCTGACCATCCCTCTGGAGCGTTTCCCTTATGGACACGATCCCGCATCACTTCCGCCTTGGAGTCCCCCAACTGAGACTCTTCCACCTGCTGCAACAAGGAGGACTGCACCGTCATCTGAAACAAACAACCTCTAACACCTTCTGCCCTGGCATCCAAGTGCATGGCAGCTAACTCTCCCATCGCCTTCCAAGCATCAGCGGATTTCCGAAGTACTTCCTAATGAGACTTCCTGCTCAGGGCGTTAGCCACAATGTTTCCCTTACCATTAGTGTAAGAGATCTCAAAGTCATAGTCTTGGAGAAACTCGACTCATCTCCTCTGTTGTAAGTTCAGGTCACGTTGGGAAAAGATATAACGCAGGCTCTTGTGATTTGAGAGACCACAAAGCGCTCCCCAAAGAGGTAATGCCGCCACAACTTTAGTGTGAACACTACTGCTGGAAGCTCTAGGTCATGGGTGGCATAGTTATGCTCGTGAGGGCGCAACTTCCTAGACCCATAATTATCACACCCATCTTCTGCATCAGCACACACCTCAGACCAAGGCCAGAAGCATCACAAAACACTTCATACAACAACCCTTCCTCTGGAAACATGAGTATGGGAGCACGGACCAACTTCTCCTTCAGTTAGTTAAAAGTTTTCTGGCACTTCTCGCTCCATAGGAAGACCTGGTTCTTCCTAGTCAAAGCTGTAAAAGGATAATAAACTCAAAATAAGTCTGAAACGAACCTCCGATAGTAACCTGCTAACCCCAGGAAACTACAAAATTCTTCCACTCTCTTGGGTGCTGCCCAAGAAACAACTGCCTCCACCTTCGACGGGTCCACCGACACTCCATGATGAGACACCACGTGCCCAAGGAAGTGTACTTATTGCATCAAGAACATACACTTCGACAATTTACCATAAAGCTGGTGGTGTTGAAGGACTTCTAAAACTGACTTGAGATGCTCAACGTGCTCCTCCTCTGACCTAGAGTATATCAGGATGTCATTGATAAACACAAAGACAAACCGGTCCAGGAACTCTTGAAATAAAAAGTTCATAAGTCCCATGAACAAAGCTGGTGCATTCGTAACTCCAAATGGCATCACCAAAAACTCAAATTGCCCATTACTGCACCTGAAATCCATATTCGAGATGTCACTGTCTTTCACCCTCAGCTGATGATATTCTGATCATAGATCAATCTTAGAAAACCAACATGCTACACTAAACTGGTCGAAGAGATCATCTATCCTTGTAAGGGGTTAGTGGTTCTTGATTTTTACCTGGTTCAACCTTCGGTAGTCTGTGCATAGCTTGAGACCACCATCTGCCTTCTTCACAAAAAAAAACCTGGAGCACCCCATGGCGACATGCTGGGTCAAACAAAACCCTTCTCCATCAGATCGTCAATCTGAATCCTCAACTCTCGCAATACCGAAGGTGCCATCCGATAATGGGCCATTGAAATCGGACAGGCACTTGGCTATAAGTCTATCCTGAACTCAATGTCACGTCGGGGGGGGGGGGTAGAGTAACAACCTCCTCAGGAAAAACATAGAGGAACTCCCCAACAACCTCGGGGACGTTCATCATCTCTGTATCAGTTGGAACCGTGATAACCCGCCCAACACGAAAAGGAGAGGCTCCATCCGCCGGATTCCTGCCTGAAAGCTCCTCATGTCGACAAAAGATACACGCTGCCCATCCACGTCGAAGAACACGACTCTTCTCCGGAAGCAGTCGATAACAGCACTAACAGAAAAAAACCATTAGATGCCTAGGATGGCATCGTATGGCTGCATCTGTAACAGAAGATGTCCCCACTAGATCGATGTGGTCCAAACGTCAGCCCACATCCCCAGCAAACACAAGATACGCTGTTCTGGCCCCCAAATGGTGTACTCAGTACCAGTGGTACAGAATGTCTCTCTATGTATAGTGCCAAATCATGGGCTAGACTAGGTGCAACAAAGGAGTGCGAGGATCCCGAATCAAACAAAGAAGAAACAAGAGTGCTGAACAAACAATTCGTACCTCGCACCACCTCTGGTCCTACTGGAGCTGTTAACTCGGCTGCGTGAAACTGTCCATGCCCAGCTCCTTTGCCTCTCTGATGTCGTCCACCTCCCTGACCATGGCCTGGTCGAGGTCCCTGAGGAGCACCCTGAGGTCGGATCCCTCCCGCAAAGTCTTCCCTCGGAGGAGAATGGTCCTGCTGCTGCTGGAAGGGCCTCGCCAGTAACTGGTGCTACTGAGGTGGGCGCTGAACCTTCCCACCTCCACCATACTGAGCTCAGGTCGGGCACCAACTCTAAATGTGCCCGAAACCTCCACAAGAATAACACCTCGGTCCCGGGCTCCTGAAAAAAGGACGAGGACCGGAAGATCTGAAATGGAACTGCTAGGGCCTGCTCCCCATTGTCCTGAACCTGGAAGGTCCCGTCACAGGAGACCTGCTGCTGACCGCCTTCCCCTTCAACGAACCTGGCTGGATCCCCTCTCGGGGTGCATCACCTAGTGAGTGCATCCTCTCTACAACCTCTACCTTCTTATGTACTTCCAATTACGTCGGAAGTGTGAAGGGGGTGCCAGCAAAGTGGAGCAAAGGACGGAGCCCCTCCTCCAAACGGCTCGCCCGAGACTCCTCATCCGAAGAGAGATCCGGAGCAAAGCGCAGGAGATCTTTGAACTTGATCCCTAGTTCTCGTTTTGTTATACTCCCCTACTGAAGAGAGAGTAACTCATTCCGTTTCTCCGCGTTGACCATGTAAGAAAGGAATTCCTCTCAGAATTCCTTCTCAAAGTCATACCATGAAACCTCTGCCTCTATCCTCTCTCCGAGGTAGAGCGTCCACCATTGTCACACCGCACCTCTCAGATGGCTGACTTCTAGGGGAACCCAGTACTCCCTCGGAGCATGGATCAAGGTAAAAGTGATCCCTAGATCCTCAAGCCACCCCTCCATCTCCGTATCCGAAGTACTACCCTCGTACTTCTTGAGGGTCTACCACTGGAAAGAACGAAGAGTCTTCTACCACTGGCTATCTTCCTCCTCTCAGTCAATCCCCACCTGATCGACCGCCAGAATCTGCTGGGCCTTGGCCGTCTAAGCCACCCGGGGATGACGTCTAGGTGCCATAGTTGTACGGTAAACAAGGATCGCCTAATCCCAAGTAGTAAGGAAAACTCAAGGTTTTTATTTTATCATTTTATTTCAATTTCTTTCCCATAACACCCAAATAAAGTAAAAACACAATCATGATGATGCATGTACCTTCCCTAGTGTCTCTACCCTGCAATCAATGTAGTCTTACTTGGTCGTTTGGTAGGCTCAGAGTCCTTGCATCGGATCACGGGGGGCCCTAAAATCTCGTGTCCTATCCGGTCATCCCTAGCCTATTTCACGCACCAAGATTGACTAACATTGTCACCCTACCATCCCATGAAATCCTCACTGTGCCTAACATCAGGCTCCATCCTATCTCTCAACCATCACCTCTGATACCATTATGTCACGACCCCCTCCCACCAAAGATTCCCTCCTGAGCTGGCAATGGTGAAAGAGAGATAATGACCCCAGAGTCCCGCTTCCAGTAGGCCTGGGGGTGGCGACTAGCACCAAGGGTTTGAGTTCTCACAAATATGGGAGGCATTACCTTTTTTATTATTTGGATCGGGAAATAGGATGAGTCAACCACCAAAAGTAAAAAAGAACAAGTGTATATACATAAACCCAAACCAAGCCCACATGCATGTTTAAACAATTTATAACGGGGTACAAGTACAAGAAATCTCAAAGTACAATACCAAAAGAAAACAAGAGAACATCAACGGTAACAAATCCAACTATCTGACTAGTAGGGCCCCACACGGCCCTAGTAGTCCTCCAAGAAGCCTGAAAGTAAATGTAGGTTGAGCATACAAGTATACTCAGTAGGGAAACCTAAACCTCTTGTGCACAAGTGGGGAGACATCCTAATGTCCCATGATAAAAACGGAAGAAACCCAACAAGGAATTCTATCCACCCAACCTTACCAGCCACACTCACCAAAAACACAATCACAACAGGTAGTAGTAGTATATAAGAATATGAGTATTGGGTGCCCCGCACCATTTCCATTTTTTATTAGCTACTCTTCCTAACGAAGAACGTCCTGATGCTGCCACACTCGCCCTGCCCACACACACATGGGCCTCACAACCACGTATCCCGCCCGCACACACCTGGGCCTCACAACTACGTATCCCACCTTCACACACCCAGTCCTAAACGCGAAGATTCTTGGGAAACAGTAGAACGTGCCTGAAGAGTCTCGGGCTAAAGACATCCCATTCAAAACCTACCCGTAGATGCTTTGGTGTAAGGTCGCCTCAAGCCATAACAACCTAGGAGAGAAGGAGCAGGAAGGATCTAGTAACTAAGGGAAAAACACCCTCTACCATGAAATGGGAGTGTTCGGCACTAAGTGCTTAACATGGGTGGGGTGCGAAAAAACACAAAAGATACAGATATATATATACCAACCACACAGACCAACTTGTGGCTTGTAAACAGAGAAAATGAGCATGTGCCTCGACACGCTACTACGAAGCATGCTTATAACAAACAGCCCCAACCCCATTTAGGTTTTCACATTTCAACATAATTATTTTATTTAGTTCCTTAACTATTGGGGAACTATCCACAACCAACCACATCAATCATTCGTAAAACATATCCTTGCCATCCACAAATCAAGTTATGAAAACACAAGAAACACAACCAAGACCTTATTATCAACCATCCAGCCCCATTGATTAATAATTCCATTTCATTACCTCGCCCCACCATTCATTTACTCTTCCACTTTTATTTATTAACCACAAACCAAAGTCCGTTCACATTCATCCCAACCCCACAGCCCCTCTGCCAACCACTGTAACCACAACCGTACCAAATCCCGTACATCATTATCTCTTTAATACCATTTATCTCAGCCCCACCGTCCATCACCATCACAACATTCACACCAGCCCACAAAACACCTCCATCACATGCCACATAACCAAGCCTACACCCACATTTTCATTATTCCATTTTGTTCAACCGGTGTGATCATACAAGGGTTTCAAATGATAAATAGCCAACATTACGTGTTTAACCAATTTCCACATTCCACAAAGTTCCATTCACAAAAATGGTCTAGAAGATAGGGAAACATTTAATTTCACAAGAAAAGGCCCCCAACGACCGTGATTTTCAGTAGGCATAATCCAATTCAATTCGCAACATAAAATCACTGGATATAAATTAACAGCAATCACAACTTTCCATTCCCGTTAAATAAGCCAGTTATTATCTTTATTAAACCGGTTCAAAAGTGTTTCACATAAACAATAGAACACCCACCCCGCATGATACACAAATTAGAGAGACAAAGGTAAGATCCCTACCTCAACAGGTTCTTGATTGCAAATCTCTTCTGAATCAACCTTAGAAGACGTCCGTTGGCGTCCGTCACTTCTGTCAGGTCCCGGAAAAACCTCCTCAGGTGGAAGTAGGAAAGTAAAGGCCGAAGGAAAGAAAAAAGATCATAGCTCGGATGCTCTGCCTTGTTGTTACGATCCCGTGGCTGCTGACGGATCATAAATCAGAGCTCGGACGAAGAAGTTATAGAAGGAAGAGCCTTCGAGTCTCTTGAGAGAGCTCTACACAGAGGAGAGGGGAGGGGAGGGGTGAGTCAAAAGTCGGAGGGGACCCCTCCTTTTATAGGCGTGAAAAGAAAAAGTACACAACGTGTACATTATGGTACACTGTGTGTACTTAGTTATTTTACACGGTCTCCATGCGGCTTCCAACACGGTTCCGCAGCCGTTGACTAGTCAACACACGGTTTGAGGGTAACACGTATGCAGGGAAGGACTAAACGGTGTGTAGTTTAGACACACGGAATGTACTCATTTATTGCACTTTGCAATGACACAGATCCAACATGGTACACGGCCGTTGACTGGTAACGCGTACGCAGGGAAGGACTACATGGCGTGTAGAACTAGACACACGGCGTGCACCCATTACTCCACACAGCAAGGACATGTCCTTCAACACGGGGTATACCCAGAAAGGGAGTACACGACATGTACTCAAACTACACGACGTGTAGTTTCAAAATTTTGTAATGTGTGGGAAAAGTCCATTTTACCCTCCAGAATACTTCTTAACCGTTTTTTGACAAAGGAATGGGCCGGAGAGGTCTGGGCCATTACACTAATTTCCACCAATTTTCTCTTAATAAATATCATAATTTGCTGTTGACTTTTTTATTCCCCTTTTCCTCTTATTAAGACTAAATTTTATTAACCCAACTTCCGATGTGGGTTTTCCCACAATGGTTTTTTCTATTTTCAAACTTTTATTTTCGAAAAACCATTTCAAATTATGAGGACCCAATTTATTGAAGGAGGGAATTATGTAACACCCCATGATTTTATATTATGTTATTTCTTCAATGTAATTCAATAACTTTCACTACAGGCAACACCAAGTTCAAGCGCACCACAAGTTACCAAATTAGTCATTCAAAAGAAGTTATTTATAGTATTGAATAAAATTTGAACATTATATAATACTTATAATTTTATAATCTATATAATGTGATTCATAAACATAATTAAAAATAAAATTCATTTTTTTCACATAAAAGAAATATTTTTTAAAAGAAATGCAATTTTACAGCCTTTTAATGGTGATCCCTTTTTAAATCCAATATTTTAAACAATTATATATTCAATTTGAAAAAATAAACTACTTCTTTACAATCAGGACATATGAATTTAGTATTAATAAATATTTTGTGTCTTTATGATAACTTTCATATTTGGGTGAATGGTGAAAAATACTATATTTTAACTGAAAACAAATTTTTTAATCAAAAAATTTGAACTATTAAATTATAAATTTTAATGGTTTGTAAGTATAAATAGATTATATTATTACAATTTAATCCAATTTCATTCATTGTAAATAATTTCATTTTGAAATTGAACACAAAAAAGTATCAATCATTGGATAGTTATTTTTTCATAAAAACACACTTTTTGGTTTTAAAAATAGAAATTAATTTTAAATTAATAAATAAAACATCTATGTTTAGAATTTAGAAAAATAGACTTAATTTTTGAATTCATAATAACAAAATTATCTTCATGTGAAATTTTGGAATTTTTATGAAAATATGTAATTTTTGATGAATAGTTTAAAACAAGGAGTTATTGGTCAAAGCCGAATTTTTCATTAAATATTTATTTATTTCATTTAAATTTATTTTAGGTTAAAATAGATACATAATTCCTATATAATTTCAATATAATTTATTTGAGTCATTTTATAGTATGTTTAGAAATATAAACATTTTATTGAACTTTTTACCGTCGGTTACCCACCTCCAAGAAGAATTGTCCAATTTGCATAAAACATAATTTTACCATTCTGCGAGTTGAATTTAAAAAATCAGAGACACAGTTAACGTCAGTATATAAAGTTTTATTCAATAAGATAAAACTAATATTTGGTGAATAATAACTTTTGACTTTTATTTACCGCAGATACAGGTAAATAGGGTAATTCAAGTTAAAAATAATATTATAATAATACAGAATTACCTTAAATCTTATCCTAACCATATTGTATGAGTCATTACCGACAATCGGAACCCTTGGGTCGATTATGGGACCCCAAGGAACCACTTATGAAAGTTAATGACACTATATTTTTATAAATTAACTTAATGTAAAGGAAACATTACAAAAACAAATATCTTTTAGTAAATAAATTTTTACATGGGGATATATAAGTCATATTTTAAACTATAAATATTCATGGGAATGATAAAATGATTTAATACATAATCTTATTTTATTTATTTTTTTAGTCATTAAATAATGTAATTTATTTATGACACAATGATGATGTAGTAATTACGTTATTAATGAAATATTAGAATAATTGATATTATAAATAAAAAAAATAAATATAATTTGAGACTTTTTTTGAATTCCACTAATTTTATAGAGTAATAAGACATTTTCGGGTTCATTAATTGATTTTTTTTGATGTAATAACACTTTTATGAATATAACAAAAACAAAATAGAAAATAGTGTAAAAATTGTCATAAAAGAGTTTTAAATACAAATATAATATTATTAATTGATATTATATTCCTAAAAATATATGGTTTTTCCAAATGTCTTAAATAATATTATATATGACATTAATGAACCACTTGAGGTTTTATTGGATTTTTATTGTATATTTATTAATCATATAATATAAAAATACAAAGAGAGATGGTAAATGTCAAACTAATTAACTAAGAGTTAAATCTAAAAGATGATGTTAATATTGTAAACCAAACCTCTCTAAAACCTATTGTTTGAGTAGTGTTCGAACCATCCCCACCATATCCTTGAAATAAATAATTTAAGAGTAATTAGAAACCGAAAATGAGTTTATTATATAATAATATTTCAATATTTTCCTAAGGTGCTGGTCAACCCTCTTATAAATGGGTACTCCCCCGTCTCAAATATTTACACCATCAAAGCCATTTGGGTCAGCCAAAACCAACCCAAATATCCTCTAAATTTTCCCCCCTTAATCCTAGAAACCTTACTTGAGTCATAAAGCCATCTGATGGAGCCCTTTTGATCAAATGAAAATGAAAAACCCGAAGAAGAGGTAAATATTTAATCAATGCTTTCAAGTTATTTTATTCTTCCACTTCATATTTCCTTGTTGTTTCCATTATAAAATAATTACTCTAGTATTTTGTATATAATATGATGTTTTTATAAATATTTTATAACCATATTAAGTATTATATCCATCCTTTGAATGACATGTCACCATACGTTCGTACGTACGACTTACTATCTCCACGTCATTGTGTAATTGTTATTTAATACATTATTATTTGGATGGCGTATAATTTATGTAAATAATAAATATAACAAGATCATGATTGATTATATATGATATACCATCCAATTATATATTATTTTAATACAAAAATAATTATATTGTCGTTCGTGCGTACATATGGATTAACGTCTCCACGAACGTGAGGAGATTCATTCCCCATCAAAACCATTCATGACTAATTTTCATTTGACGATTTCAAATAATGTTTAAAGACATGATATCATTCTGGATATAAATATGAAACATCCAATCCATTAAAAACATGACTCATGTAACCATGAATATAATGAAAAATGAATCATTTAACAAGAGAAAAGACGATAATACTAAAATATCAATTACAAAGCACTTTTAGAAGATCATATATGATATCAGAATTATGTATATGGTAATTTTATAATTTAATAAAAATTATTTTACTATTATACAGGAGGTTAACATACCCTCGAACAAGTAAATGTACAAGTTAAGGGTTAATTTCACAATCTCTTTATTATCCAAGGTTGTTTGTACGTAATTATCTTCTGGGACCTCTTTATCATCCACATCCATGTTTCTTAAAATGTATTTCAAAACATTTTTACTATTTACTAGATAATGCGATAAAGTCATTTGTATCCTAATTTTACCTTATATGTTTTTTAAATGAATATTTCAGTCATTTTTTAAAACAAGGTACTTTACATCCTTTTTTACAATGTTATGGTAAGAATGTCTTTTTTAACTTATACGGCGGGTGAGGCTATTATCGGCCATTATAACATCATCGAAGCTTCCTTTACAAGATTATAAGAATATTTAAAAAATAAATTTTTTCTTTTATAATTATATGAATTTTAAATGATTTCAAAATAGAAAGAGAAATTTATCTAAAAAGGTTTTAATTTCATCTATGTCAACATCCTTTAAGGGATTATAAGCTTATTTGAAATTGATTTATTATGATACAAAACATCAATATTGTATTTAATGATTTGGGATATGATTGACTATGGATGTGTTATTTTTATACTACTCATTGTTTGTGGATAAAGTATTGACATTTTGTATGCTATTTTTAATACGAATGTTTATGTTATATTTCTTCCTTTTCTTCTGATGAATGTGTTGGAATAGTATGTTGCGGAATGAGGACCATTAAATGTAATACCTAGGGTTAGGGTTTGGTTATAGAATACCCTCTCATTGGATTTTGGTTACATAGGATCTCTTTTTTGGAGTCTGGTTACAGAGGTGCTCTTGGATGGAGTCTGGTTACAGTGGCCCTCCGGGTTTGGGTCTTGTTACACTTAGCCCATAGGTCCTTCTGTGGGGCCTTGACACAGAAATTAATGTCCGGTACTATACATTCTCTCATTATAAAATTAGTTATTCCATATGATTATTTGACTAGTAGAGTATCCATTTTCATGTTAATATGGTATTTTTTGATTTATTTTTTCCATATTCTTTTCATGTTTATGTATAGAATGGCTGTTTTTTTATTACACATCTTGCCTTAAAAGTTTATTGCTTCCGCTAAATTATTTTCCATTACTAAGCTTTTGAGGCCACCCCTTTATTATGTTTTATTTTCCAAGGATCCCATGAAGTGTTTTATATTGAATATTCAGGGTGAAGCTAAGGGAAAAATGGAATTTTCAAAGGATGTTTTTTGTGTTGTATGTTGGAAAGTGTAATGTAACGTTCATGTATGTAATATATTTTCCAAGACAGCAAAACTAATCGGTCTTTCAGGACATGATTTCTTATAATCATTCCAAAGTAATAAAATAATGCACCGACACTGGGAATCTAGGGTTGAGGCGTTACCAATAATTACTAAATTGTAATGAAATTAGCGTTAATGCGTATGTACGACTTACCGTCCCCATAAATGGTTTATTTCATATCTTATCTCCAAATGTTATGCACTACTATAAATTCACACAAAAATATATATATATATATATTGGATATATATGAAATATTTGATATATTAATCATGAATATAATTCTTTTGATAAGGTACTTTTGACCACATAGACAACTTGTAATTATTAGAAGTTCATTTTTGACTGAAGTTCCAAATATCGACAAAATGACCATTATTAACTTCAATGCTTATGTAATGTTTATAATGTGGAACAAATTGATATTAAATTAATATTAAAGTTCAAAATGTTATCACAAAATAATAAATTAACTTTATTTTATTATTCAGGCGATTAAAGAAAGAACGTGTCATGTATGACACGAGGTAAGGGAACAACTTGTCCAAATTTACATTATTTGTGTTAAATGTCTAGTTCATTATTTTTCCACGCTATAATTCTATGAGTTATAAATTTTGAAATCATATCTTGTATATATACATTATTTATCTGTTTTTATAGAGAATAAACATAATCGACCTATTTTATTTACAAAATGATCTTTGTAAGGGAACCAATAACCATCCACTTTTACTCAAAGACTTATTTATTATTATGTATTTTAATTTTCATTTTCTTATGTTGATATATGTTTTTATATATCCTTATTTCTTTGCATTTTATGTCCAAGTGATGAGTTACCCTTCTTTCTCCCATCAAATCGTTTTCTAAATTTTAAAGTTACATCGGCAGGCTACAATGTTTTTTATGGGACTTCATCTAAATCACCATTCATTGATATATACATTGACTTATACAAAAAATTCCTTTATACAATATATAATAATCCTTGTTTTCATTTAATTTTACTTATAAGGAGTATTGTTTTACAAAATAGTTTACTAAATGACAATAATAATGTTTCTTTTTAACGTACGTGGTGACAATGTCCTTTCCGCCACCATGAGCATTATTTGATATTCGACATCCGTATTAAGAAATAATGTTTTTAAAAAGAAAATAAATATTGAGTAATCTTTTCATGTATTTTGTAATTGAAATGGGTTTGGGAATAGATTGATTATATCAATATCTTGAAATGTTATATTGTGATTGGAATGTGGAAATGTTATTGTTCCTTTATGCTTGTTCTTGTGTTATGATTATTTTATAGTTCTTGAGAATTGTGTACGAATATAGGTGGTTCTGTGATGAATCTAGGTTTGCGGAGCCCGAGATATCTCTCCAAATCATTGGGTAATGTTATTGAGTTAAATGATATTGTTTCTCTAAAAATATTTTGGGAATATAATATGATGGGTATTCAAAACATAACTCCACACATAGCTATGAAAGCTGCAATGTAAATTTTTTATGGATTCAAGAAGTAACTATTATGATTTATGATTTCTATATGTTATTCATAAATCTTTTGATTCCATGAGGTGTGTTAAATATCTTATTTTTTTCTTGTATTGATGGAATAATGATTTCTTTGTTTATTTTATAACCCTTACTGAATATTTTATGCTCATCACATGTTTTTTAAATGTTTTTCACTAGATATAAGGCAGGGTATGAGAATGGAAGAATTGATGAAGACTTATAACTAGAAAATAATTATTGTTTTCTTTTAAGAGTTTTTATTTTATTAAAAAATGAATACTGAGTAGATTCGTCAACTTTGTAATATTTGAGATGTGATGTAATATTTATGGCCTGACTCTCTAATACTCTAAACCAAAAAATATCCTCAATCTGAATTGTTGAAATAACTCAAGAGTATGTAATGTTTAAGTCTAGGGCCTTGTAGTTGGTACTAGTGGTTGGTTTAGACAACTTTATGAGTTATTATATTGTTAAATTAATATCCACAAATTAATTTATGTTAAGATTGACATGATATAGCATTTATAAATTACCATGTTGCTTTGCCTAAGATATTTATGTATTTAGAATGGTTTTTCATAGAAGAAATAGGGATGTTATGTTAGGAATGCATAAAGAGGGAAATGAACATTCAAATCAGCATCCTGAGATGGTCGAAATCAAAATTTTATAGTTTGTTATTGTGATGGATCAGTTGACTCCGGTGATAAATGGGGTTTATTTTTATTGATGAAATTTTTGGTATATTAAAAAAGTAAAGAGGAACATGAATGTAATTTAAGGGTTGTCCTCGGAAAAATAAAGGAAATGATACATTAAGAAAAAATCAGAAATTTTTAGTTTTGGTTACACAAAAATTCATTCATGGGTCAAATTGTTTTATAAATTGGCATAATTATGGATCCTGAAAAAAAAGGTTGTTGAAGAATGGACAAGACCCACAAATATAACTGAGATTCAATGTATTCTTGGTTTAACAGGTTATTAACAGAGTATTGTTGAAATTTTTACATGGTTATCTACCCCACAAACTAAGTTAACTAAAAAAGGTGTTATATTAATTTGGAAAAAGAAATGTGATGATTGTTTTCATGAATTGAATAGAAGATTGGTGAATGATCGATTTGTGGCATTACTTTCTAGATATGGTGAGTTTTTTATCAACAATGATGATTAATTGAAAGGTCTTGGTTGTGTCCTTATGCAGAATGATTAGGAAATAGCTTATGCATCACGTCAGTTGAAACATCATGAGTTAAATTACACTACACGTGATTTGTAATTAAATGTTGTTGTTATTGATTGAAAAATATGGAGGCATCATTTGTATGGAAGAAAAGTTGAAATATATACTGACCACATAAGATTGATGTATATATTCACTCCGAAATAATTGAATAGGAGGCAGAGAAGATGGCTAAAAATAGTCACAGATTATGATTGCATGATTCATTACGATCTAGAAAAGGAAAATAAAGTGGTTGATGCTTTGTGTCAAAATATTAATGCTACATTTACGATGTTACATTTGGAACACGATCCTTTGATTAATACTTTGATGAAAATTGGAATAAATGTTGGTGGTGAAGGAAATTACATGGTTTTGTTTTAGGTGTTAGCGAGATAATCTCAATCAAACATAATTAATCAAGTGCAGAAAGAAGACAGAGATTTTAGAAAATGTAGACTTTGTTCAAAAGGGTAATTTTATGGAATTTAATATTGATAATGATTGTATTTTGAGATTTGGGAGGATATTATGTCTGCCTTGTGATTCCATTTAAATAAATAGTTTTTATGTGAAGCTCATAGTTCCTTATTATTAGTTCATCTTGGAAGCATTAATACGTATAAACATCTTCAAGAGTATTAGTAGTGTGATGTAATGAAAAGAGATATTGTTGGCATTACTCTAAAGTGTTTGAATTTTCACGAGGTTAAAGTATATCTGAATTTACCAAAACGGATCGTTCAGCCTTTTCTAGTGCTAGAGTGGAAATTGGAAAATATATATGTGGACATCATTGTGGGATTACCAAATACATCTCAAGGTAACAATGCAACCTGGGTTATTGTTGATAGATTGAAAAAATATGATCATTTCCTTCTGATTCAAGATATTTTGTCTCTTGATCCACTTTTTGGATGTATATTCAAGAGAAAATTTGGTGTCATGGAGTTCCCCTCCTCATTTTATATAACTGTGATCCCATAATTACTTTTATCATTTGGAAAGGCCTTCATAAGATGTTGGGCACTGAATTAAATTTTAGTACATCTATTTATCCTCAATCAGATGGGAAGTCTGAATAAACAATCTATGCATTGGATGATATGCTATATTCTTGCTCAATGGATTTCCAAGGTAGTTGGGACCAACATCATTCATTGTTTTAATTTTCCTATAATAACAGTTTTCATTCCATTATACAGATGGCTGCATTTTAGGAATTATATGGGACATGATGTCAAACTCCACATTTTTGGGATGAGGTAGCCGAAGGTATGTTTAAGGGAACAAATTGGTAGAATATAAGGAAGAAAAAGTTCATATTACTCAAAATCACATGGGAATAGCTCAGATTAGGCAAAATAATTATGTGGATAACCAGAGGAAGGATAATTATTTTGAGGTATGTGATCATGTCTTTTTCGAAGTTTCTCCTTGAAAAAGTGTGATATGTTTTGGTAAGAAGAGAAAGTTGAGTCTGAGGTTCATTGGACCCTATAAAATCCCATAGAAAGATGGATCAATTTCCAATATAGTGGCCTTACCTCCACATTTTCTCAAAGTACATAATGTCTTTCATGCTTCATTATTATGAAAGTATATCCTGAATCCATCTCATGTTTTGTTCCCATAGGTAGTTAAGTTGGAAGAGAAACTCTCTTATGAAGATCAACCAGCCCAGATTCTTGACCAGTGAGAGAAAGTGTTAGAGAATAAATTAATTAATCAAGTAAGTGTTTTTTGGAAATCTAAATCATTGAAGAGGAAAAATTGGAATATGATAATTCTATGAGTGATAAATACCCCAACATATTTGATAAGTGAATAAAAATTGTGAGGACACAATTTCCAAAAGGGGGGAAGGATGTAACATCCCATGTAAATAAATGATATAATATTTCCATTTTTATTAATATTTTTTAATTAAATATTAATTTTACTTTAATGGGTATTCTCTATTCGATGGCATACCTAACTCAAAACTATGTGTTTCTACAAAATCTCATGTTTTACACAATACGCGATCATACTGAAAAATTTTAATATAATATTATTTCAAATGGTCATTATCGACGAGCCATTTTATTTTTAGGAAACCAATAGAACTAACTACACTATGATTATGCATGTTTTTTATTTGTTTTTACATTTATCCTATTAAAATTATAGACTTAAAATGAGGATGAATTAGATATTAAACATGAAAAGCTCTAATATTCTTAAAATGACGTTTTAATGCCTTATGATGGAGAACCCCTTTAAAATATTTTTTTTCACTTCTATGTGTTCTATTTTAAAAAATAAACTTCTTATCTAGAATAGGGAAATCAAAATTTACTTTGGGTCAATTTTGGGTATTTTTTTGATAATGTACATTTTTTAACGAATATTGAAAAATACTGCATTTTATGTCAGAACAGTCTTTTTATATGATTTATTTATATAGCTAGATTGTCCTTTTAATTAATTTTAAAGTGTAATTGGATTAATTTTTTCTCATTTAATATAATTATTATGATTGGATGTAATTTCACTTTTTAATTTAAATAAAACACTTGTCAATATTTTGATAGTTAATATTTCTAAAAAAATGTTTTTTGGTTTTAACAAAGGGAATTAATTTTAAATTATTTTCTATAACTTCCCTATTTTGAATTTGGAAAAATGGATTCCATATTTCGAATCAGGTGGAAAAAGTTGTGTAAATCGATATCTTTTATATTTATACATTTTTAATAGTAACTTCTGTAAATATTTTATTTACCATGGTTAAAGGGTAAATCTGGTAAATAAGGTTAAAAAATAATATTATAATAATATGAAATTATTATAAAAAATTTTATAGCCCTGTTGAATGATACATTTCTGACCATGTGCATCCTTGTGTCAATTTTAAGACCCCATTGAGTCACTTGTGTGTGAAAATGACGTTTAATTAATTTTAATTTAATGATAAGGAAAATATAACCTAAACATATATCCTTTACTAAAAAAATAATATGTTATTATATAAGTGATAATTTCAACTATAAATATATATTATAAACCTAAAATTATTTCCTACATCATGGATTATTATAAAAAAAATTAGATATTAATTAAATATATTTCGTTATGAAACAATGATGATGATGTGACTGGTTCATTAATAAAGAATACAAATAAATGATATTATAAATGATAAAATAAATGAAATTTGGTTATTTTGATGACATCCACGAGTTTTTTGAATGAATGGTACATGTTATATTTTTATTAATTATTATTTTTGGAATCAATCTTGTTTTTATGGATTTTTAAAAATTCATGATATGAATAGTGTCAAAATTGATATAATTCATATTTCAAAATATAAAATATTTTATTAAATATTATAAAATTCACATAAAAAACCAAATATTCGGCCAAAATTTTAGAATAATTATAAAATTTTATTTTTTCCTTTTTAGTTTTATATTTTTAATGTTTTTGGAACTATTTTAATTCTCAAAGTGGTAAAATCTTGATAAAATGGTAAGAGTAAAAAAGGGTTCAACAAAAATAATACTGATTAAAAAATATCAAAAACTTTCCACATTATTATTGAATGATTTCATTTAATCTTATTTTCATATACTCTTTAATTTTAATGAGTTTTGGTCCTTTTGATACCAAAAATAATTTTATAATAAAATAATACTTTTAAACATTCCTAAAGAGCCCATCCTCCCTCTTATAAAAGACCACCACCTATACCCCATTACTCACAACTCTCAATAACCTTTAATCATCCAAAATCTACTGCAATAAGCTCGAAATATCCATCTATTCCCCATAAAAGCCTTATTTTGGGAAGAAGTAAATTCAATAATTCCTTTTGGTTCAAACCAAAGGGTGTTTCCCAATTTAAAGTTAATTATTTCTCTCATGTTATTTTCTTTTATTTTCCTTATCCAACCCACTAAACTCTATTTATTACATTATTTGATAACATAACAAGTATCTTAAATATTAAATGATATTTTTAGGAGAATTATTCAATCAAAACTTCCAAAAACCTCCATCTAATGGATTTAGAACATAATGTTTCTGTTGATGGCGAACTACTTCCTCACAAAATGATGATTGTTCGATTTTTCCATACCACCTCTCTTGGTGGCCATTATATTGGAACTGTATTTATAAGTGGTATAAATTATATTTATATTGTCACTATTCTTCTGTATTTTTCATTTATATTACACCTTTATGGTTTCTAAAATGGGTAAATACATTAATTTCATTCGAGGAAATGTGAACTACTACCCCCTCAATGTGATATGACACATTAATGCCATATGTGGAAATTATAAAAGATTGAGTTTATGAAATTATATATGATATTAAACTATAATTATAATATACCTATTTTTAATTATTTTTTCATTCTATTAAATACAAAATATAAATGAAAGCATCGTTCTTGTGTACGTACGACTTACTGTCTCTATGAACGGTGCAATTCATATCTTATATCCAAATTTTATGTACTATTATATATATATATATATATATACTGGATATATATGATATATATGATATCTAAATCATGAATATCATTTTGGATATAATGGAATTTTGACCACATGGATAACTTGTAATTACATGGAGTTCATCATTGTCTCATGTACCAAATATAGACAAAATGAAAATTATGCACTTAAATGATTATGTAATGTTTATAACATGGTAATAAGTGGTCTAAATGGAACAATAAACATGATAATGGTTCTTAAGTATGTATAAATTAACATTAGTTTATTATTCATGATATTAAAGAACGAATGAGTCATGTCAGACACAGGGTAAGGGAACTTCTAAACCCAATTTCCATTCTTTGGGATAAACATGTACATCTTTATTGTGCCATGCGATAGTTATGTAAGATATAACTTTTAATATATTCTCTTGTATTTATTCTTGCTTTATGTGTTCTTATAGTTAATACACACAATCAATCTACTTTATTTACAAAATGATCTTTGTATGGGAACCTTTCACCATAATCTTTTAGTCAATGAATTATTTTATGTTATATATTTTAATTTTCATTTTCATATATTTGTATATGTTCATATTTATACTTATTTATATTAATATTATGTCCAAGTGATGAGATATGATTTTTTCTCCCATGAACTCATTCTCTTAATTTTAATGTGACATCTTTAGGCTTTCGAATTTTGATAAGGGACTTCACCTCAATCTTCTTCCTGGAGGCGTACTTCAATTTATACACGACATTCTTTCATATGCTATATAATAAACCCCTTGGAATCTAACTTTTATTAACAAATAATCTTTTTTTAAGAGGTTTACTAAATGAAAAAAAAGAATGTTTCTTTTTAACATACATGGTGACAACAACCTTTTAGCCACCACGAGCATTACTTGATATTTGGCTTCCTTGACAAGATGTAATGTTTTTAGATGGAAAATTAATACCATATACTCTTATTATGTATTTTGGTATTGATAATGGTTTTGGTAATGGATGTATTATTCAAATATATTGAAATGATAAATTATTATTGTAATGTGATAATGTTGTCTTTCTTTTATGCTTGTTCATGTGTTATGATTATGTTATAGTTCTTGGACATTTTGTATGCATACGGGTTGTTCCGTGATAAACCTAGGGCAGTTGAGCCCGAGATAGCTCTCCAATACATTGGGTAACGTGTTTTAGGTAAATGTTAATGCAACTTCTATGATATTTAGGGAGTATATTGTGATGGGTATTCTAAACATAACTCCCTATGTAGCTGTGAATGGAAAAATGTATGTATGTTATTGATGCCAAAAATTACCTTTATGATTTATGATTTTTATTTTACATACATAAATCTTATTATTTCTAAGGTGAGTTAAAGAGCTTATGTATTGTATTTATTGATGTACTAATTATTTCATTCTATATTTTATAACCCTTACTGATCTTTTTATACTCATCCAATGTTTCTGAAATGTTTTTCATAGGGAATAAGGTATGATAAAAGAAAATAATAATTAAATAAGATTTATATCTAGAAAAAATTTAATGTTTAATTTTAGGTGTTTTTATTTTATGAAAAAAAATTTAATATAGAGTATAAGTGAATAATTTATAATATTTGAGATTTGATGTAATAGTTATGGAATAATTCTTTAAAACCTTAAACCCAAAAGGATTCTCAATGTGAATTCTTAACTGAACTCGAGATTAAGTAATGTTTAGGACTATAGATTTATAATATATGAAAAAACATGTATGATTTATATTTTTTATAATAATTTAATAATGAAAAAAATTTGATGAAATTTTCCAAAAAATACCTTGATCAGGCCCCCACAAGATCCCTTGAGTACTCCCCGATCCCTAGAGGGTGGTGACTAGTATAAAGGGTCAAAAAATATAATTGGTGAGATATTTTCAAACTTTATGTAATCATATAATAGGTAAATAAGAAAATTATAATATAAATGAAAGTTTTGTCAATAATAAATAAACCCAATGTATGTTCCTGAAACACAATGATATATTCTCGACAAGATCTCAAATATAACACTCCAACATCATGTAGAGCATGGACCATATTGATATTTAAAAACAAAGTATTAAATAATAATATATACAATATTCCATTTCAAATTGTTACATACAAAATAGACTGTGGTGATACATTTGATTTAGAGTATAGACACATGGTTTGAGAAAAACATACTAAGTATGAAACATCAGAGCAAAAAACTCATAAATTATATACCCAATTTCACAAATCAATTAAATATTTTCTTTTGTATAAATATTCAATAAATATGATTTTACAAAAATATAATAGTCATAAAATTAATCCTGTATAAAAAGTAATACTTAATAATAAATTTTAGATTTTAAATTGTTACTCCCTCTTCTAGGAGGATACATACATAATATATATTAATTGATATGATCAAAAATAATTAGAGATTTATTACTAAGGTAAAACATTATAGTAACCTAACTAATTTATATTCTAATAACATTTATAAACACTTTTAAATCCACACATAGTATTGTGTCAAATGATTTAGGGTACAAAAAATATCCAAAAGGGGAAAATGTATTGGGGAATAATTTAGAGAATACTTTATCATGCCCCAATAATCATTTAGTAAATTACTATAAATCACATTAAATAATATATAGTAAGACACAATGTGTGTTTTAAAACCATTTCAGTACCATAAATAATTTTCTGATAATTAATAATGCAAAAGTTATGAGGGTTTTTTGACAATTTCAATTCCTTCGGTCTCTTCACTAATATGGTGTACCATATTAATATATATATATATATATATAATTATATATCATTTTATTCTCTATGGAAACATTTTTAGAATTATTAGTTAACAATCATGTTATTGTATCCAAACAAAATAGTAAACATTTTTAGAATGATATCATTATTGAAAAATATTTCTATTTTAAAAATTAGGCTCAAAGAAATAATTATCATAAGATTTATTTGAATGAAGAAATTATGATACATGAATACTTGATTTACAATATGAAAATATTATATAATAATCATAGTTTAGGTTTTTAAAAAATTTGATAAATTTATTGTGTCTTAGGTTCAAGTTAGAAATGAGAAATCGAAAAGTGAAACAAATGAGGCTTCCCAAAAAATTTAAACAAAAACTGATTCCATTAATACATCTAATTAGAATATTTTTCTCCTAAAATATTTACCCAAATAAAAATATGGTATTGAAATCATTTCATGACACATTTATAAAAATCTATAATAATAAGGTAACTTTAGTGACCCAGACCATAATATGTCGAATCTTATTCCTATATTATTACATTGAAATATGATATAAGGAATCACATACAGATGGAACAAATAGTTTAGTAATCTTCATAAATATTATGCATACATTAGTATTTCATATATTTGAAAAAAATTAATATATAATTTTTTTCTAGAATAATATTATTTCTACAGAATATCCTTGAAAGTAGTCATAAAACACTTCATTGATTATTGGGGAAAGTAAACAAAATATTGGTGGGATAAAATACATAGTAAGGGTTATGTATACTGGAATCAATCATGAATCAATAATAATAATGTTGACAGTCAATTCTTTCATAGAGTCTAAAAAATGAAAAATGTAAATTCCTAAGAAAAAATAGGAGAAAACACATGAAGAAAATCAATATTTGAAAATTCTTTAGCATTGGATCACCCAAGTCAGACGAAATATTCATCATCCCGTAGGGTACTTGTGCACCCAAATCTGGTTCCCAATAAACTAGCATGCCATCAATCATTTCTCCCAAGATCCTATTTCTTTCATATAAATAGTCCGTTGGAGCCATTATTTGTATGGACGAATTTCACTGAATCTGTATTGCTACTATAGTTGCCCTATTCATTCGAACAAGACTTCCAAAGCATTCATGGTAGTTATTGAACACCTAAATTGAAGAGATTTAATGAGGATCATATGACATAAGACCTTTTAGTGTTTGAAATCCATAACACATGTGTGCCTAATGTTCCCAACCTCCCTAAAGAATAAAAACTTACATGCAACCTTTTCCTCATACATGAACTTGAGCTCCCAAATTTTGGTAAAACCTCTGAATACTCTTGATGTCTTATGTCAGGACTCTCCCAAGAATTAACATTCAGGTTTTTTATCACTCTAGTGAATATCAGGTCGCCCAAGCGTAATTTTGTGCCCATAATTGCACTCCAGTACCTACTTGGGCGCCCCTCTTTGATTCACCTACTCTATTTAGTCTATAAGACACTAAGGCCTCTTCATGGCTATTAATTTCAAGGCTTCTTCTTCATTGGTTCCCTTGTATGAAAGGGATTCTGTTGAGACCATCACTAAAAACACCTGACTTATCAATTGTTTGGGAAGGGAACATCATCATGTCTCATATTTGGGTTTGTATATCCACAATCATAGGTCTCCCAAATTTGTTTCACAAAGGGGTTTTGATTACGGAAGTGTCTGTGGGTTTTTATATCTGAAGTAACTTGGACCTCTCCCCCAATAATAGTGGTGGAGAGTTCTTAGTTTGTAGGTTATTGGTTTGGCTTCTATCCTCCACTTCTCATCAATATTACCTGAAACCTCAGGTCTCTGGTAGGGAAGGAACGGTTCACACTTTCTTTTCCATTCAAGTGATGGAATAGTCTTTGACCCCTACCGGGATCAATTTTATGGAAGCCATCCTGGTGTAGGACCCTAAACATTCAAGTATGAGGTTATATTGTTTCTCCTCTCTACTGCATTCTACTTCACTCTTTCCTAGAATTGGATCCTTGTAAAATGTAAATTGAACAGAGGGAAGGATTGTTGCCTCTCCCACTTCTTGGGTCGACTTGACCTCGTGCACCCTCACTGCCATAGGCATTCCCTCTTCCATCAGTGGAGGAGGAAAAGTGTAGGATCCTTTGTTGAATCTCTGATATCATCTTGCTTCCCAAACTGAGCATGACTCATGCAGGATTAGAGATTTTGTTTGACCAAAACATTTTCACAAGCACATGAACTATGAGAACTCAGATTCTTATTCAATCCAGGATATGTAGGAATCCTTATCTGAGCCTGAGCTCATTGGATTTCCACTATGAAAATCCAACCCTAATTCCCTTAATCTAGGCATTTTACGTAGAAGAAAGCCCAAAATTAAAGCCCCAAATCACCAAGGCATCCTTTCCCAGATGTATTCCCGAACTCATTTCTCTCAAAGTACTATACTCTCTTATGAAAATTATCGATGTATGTGGGTTTTGATTCCCATACAAATGGGATATGTAGGAAGCCTCCTTGAGGTTTAAACCCGACATCTCAAATCAACTGTATTCTTCTTGCGCCATATTCCTAACATGGTTTAATTTCATTTCGAAACCCATAACCTTTCCAACTTCCATGGGATGCTTCGGCATAATTCCAACACCAAACATTGACTAAGAACCTTTTTCTTCGATGTCCATACCACATAACATTAAAATGTATGATTCTGTCCTTATCACATTCCCTTAATATGTATGATGTGTACCATTAAGTGTCACTGAAATACGAGGGTTCTAATTCCTTTCATAAGGATACATACGTAGAAAATTTTATGGGTATGATACCGATACCAAAACAAACATTCATCTCCCAGGATAAAAATAAATTCCATAGTTCCCAACTGAGTGGCTTAAAAACCAGTGTCATCATAGTGATGATTAAAAGAATCTCTAAGTAGTATAGGAGTGGATACCATTGATGGAGAACCTAGAATACATACAGATATCTCCATTAATGAAAACTCTGTAATACATACAGATGATTCTAAATTTCAGTCTTGTTAATTAGGGATTGATATTTTTCAAGGGAAACTTATGTTATACATGTTGAATTAATAAGGATTCATGAAAATAACTTAAATTTATAAAGAGAGTCCTAGAGTAGACAATAATTATCCCCAACAGGGTGTGATGAGTCTGATAGCCCTTCCATTATACCAATGCATGTCCTTAAGAATCATAAAGTTCAAACTTAATGAAAACATACCGTTGGAAGGTAGGTCTCTTTTGGATAAATAACTATTGGATTTTTCTAGTTCCATGAATAAATCCAATAGAAACTGCCTTGAAGGATAGATTCTTAATCTAGAACACACATTTCAAGGAAATACGAAACAAAAATTGTGAACCCGACCTGAATCCTTAAGCAAGTTAATATTGTAATCCACCAATCAAGCCACTATCAATTGACAAAAGAATTCTATAAAAAGTAAAAATTCATGCATGTATCCTTCTAAATTATGTTTTTAAGTGATTTTGTTGTTGTTTCATTTTTTTCAAGAACTCCCTTCACTCCAAAATGGCTTCCTTCAAGTTTTCACCCGTGAATGTCCCAATCATTTCTCAATATGGAATTTAATCTTATAAAGGACATCATAACCCACTAAGTGTCTTCAATGTTGGGTTTCTAATGTTCTAGTAATGGAGTATCATTATTACTGTACTATCCCATCCATGGAGTCTTCTCGACTGGCTCTCTAGGTTAATAACAACCAATGATTGTGAGGTCAATAACGCCTGATGGTCAAGAAGCAGATGGTTCCAACCACCATCTTCAAATATTTCAGGCACATATCCCCTATAATGCATCAACCAATCCATGTCATACTATAGGGAGGTGGATTTAGAGGTCACTCTAGGTCTTAATTAAAATATATAGGGGTCTTTCCCGGGGACTCACAACAAAAATCACTTTCAGCAGAATCGTGCAGTATAGAACCCCCAACATGATGGGGGTGTGGCCTTTGGACGTTCAGCCCAGGTCTCTCAGACCCAAGCATGCAAGAAAAAACTCCGGTGGAAAACTTCTGGTCAATAACAGTAGGTTATTATCTGTTCCCCCTCTGGAAATGTCTATCAACCTATCATTATGGAAATCAAAAAGTGGAACCATACACCCATCCGTCTAAATTACATTACCAATCAGACTCATCTCGAAGGAACCCACCAATCCTTCCTAGTGAATCTAGTGGAGTACCATGAGAAAGCAGATACACCTATTTTAAATTTTATCAGCCACTCAATAGGCTGGTCTGACTGCATTTAAGTAATCTCTCCAATCGAATGTGGTGGAAACTAGTAAACATGAACATACAACTTTCTACACTCACCAATTATTCCAGTAGTCTCATCTTCCAATATTGAGTTATGTCCATCAACCATGATTGATGGAAAATATCCATCAGGTACATACACCTTTAAGTATTTATCAAGCCTACCAACAGTCTCATTTGGTAGCACCAGAAAAAGTCAGTCGGAGAGCTCTAACAATAAATCTGGGGAAGACTCAACTCTATTCCTCCATACATAAGTACTGTTGGAATCTAATTATAGGAAAATAGGGGAAGTTGAAGACACATAAACCAAATCCTAATACATAATGGATGTATATTCTCATTATGTCCACTAATGTCACCAATCATATATTAACAATGGTGAAAGTGCAGACAGAAATTCCTACTCATATTATGGATTCATGCCATAATATCATAACAAAAACATCAGTAGTACCAGGAGAACATAAACATAAAAATGTCTGCTCACATAGGATGTCACATCGACATGAAATCTGGGAAAAGTTTCATAGTTCTGATTCAGTCTAAGAGTGTTATGGGCGTACTCCCCCATATCATACGGACAACAAGATCAGGAATATACACCCTTTCCAATTAGAGGTAATCGGCCCGTTTTGAAAACCACACCACGGTATGAACATACACTAAACCATGATAAACACTTCTATGATAAAGTGGCCCCATCTATGGGAAAGAGTGTATCCATGAAGAAGTCTCACTAGAAAATGTTGGAGAACCAAGAGCCAAGCTACAATGTAGCTTCTCTTAATGCTGGAGTTGTTTTAGCCCACAAAAATTTATCTAATATAGCTCAATATCCCACCCTCTCATTACCAAATTATTGGATTATTATTAGTAATTTTGAAGTTTATCATCAGACACATCATCATGAAAGAATGCTTCATGAAAATTCAGTCAATCTAGAGAGCTTATCTTCATATTGGAGCCAAAACAACCCTCTCTGTGGCCAGAAGACCAAGGAGAAAAATACTAATACCTTGTTGTAATCCAACATGGTGAGCCTCCCCATGATGTCAATCACTATGAAAGTTCTCTACGCAGTACTATTTCTCATTGTTAGGATAATTCTATGATTGAAAATGTTGTAATGAGAAATCCCTCTTATCTCGAGGCACTTTCCAACACAAGTCCAATTATGCATGTCATATAACTTGTCATTAATGGGTGAAATACATTCTCAACAAGAAGACATATTAAGGGAACTGTCTCCCTCAGAACCACCCTTGGGTCATTTTTCATTCAATACAGTAGAGAAAAAACACAATTGATTCCCTTAAATTTCATAATTGATTCAAGAAGAGTCTAGTATGGTTTGACGAAGTTGGGAAATATCTAATGAAATTTGATGAAGATATGTTAAACCATAGAAAAAAATTCGCTAAAGGAGATGTACTATTCTTGTTCAGACCTTTAGAAAATTCTCAATACAACATTCCCGAATTTATTGTAGAATATTGCTTTCATGATGTCTGCCTCATCTTATGGAAGACTCTTCATCATTTGAAAAGTAAAGTAATTCCATATGATGACTATAAAAAATCAAGTAAATGTAATAGAAGGGTTGCAATGCCAAAATGATTTGCCATCTTTCTCAGTTTCCCAACACCCCAAGGTTGAAAAGCATTAATGAACCCTTCATTGTGAAAGCCTCAATGATTTAAATATGCTATGCCAGGTAATTTTGGATACCCCATCTGGTCTTCATATCAGAGGATGGGGGGAACTTAGAGAATTTTATTTTACTGCACTCTAGAATCAGCAATGTCCGCCAAAAGTGGTCTCAAGTAATATTTGTAACGCCCCGACCCCTGTTACCTAGAGTCCGTGCATTATTACATAACATTGGAATGATCACAAAAGGTCAAGTATCGAAAGACCTATTAGCATAGTAGTCTTGGAAACACTAGATATATTCATAAGTCTTACATTACATCATAAAGAAAAAAAATTACAACAACATCATGTCTTCATAACCCCTCATACTATCCCTGCAGGTCATTCATAAATTACATTATCACGTCCTGGGAAAAATAAAACATTGAAATGGGTGAGTTCAGATGCTCAGTAATGATAACAATATAGAGAAAACTTTCATAAATAAGCATAAACATTTAAGGAAATGTATAACTAAAACAAAAGCATTTTAAACATTAACTTCAGTATAATATGGAAAAGATAAAATGAAATAATTCCACTCACATATTCATATGGATATTCTACTAGTTGAAAAATCACAGGCAATATCAATAACCACATTCATAATTATGGAATGCATAATTCCATACAATCATAACCACATAGTCAAGGCCTCGTGAAAAGGCTAAAAATAATATTTTGTCAAGGCCTTGTGACAAGACACGAATTTGTCTCATTAGACCAACCGATGCATCATGGAGCTATAGCGGGCTCCACCCGTCACTTACTAAGTCCAATGCATTCCTCATATTAAAAGGATTAAACATAAAGTAAAAATTTATATTAAAACTAGCATACGAAATGTCAACACATTATCTATAAGCCATGAATGGTATAAAAAATTACACATCCATAGTCAAACATATCACAAAACCTTCAATACAATATAGATGTTTTGTATAATAATAAATCAACTTCAAATAAGTTTAAAATCCATCAAAGGATGTTGACATAGATGAAATCAAAACTATTTGAGAGAAATATCTCTTTTTTGGAAATGATTTAAAAGTCACATAATTATAAAATAAAACATTTACATTGAAAATATCCTTATAAGCATGTAAGTTAAGATTTAATGATTTTACAATAGTGGAAAATATCCACACCCATCGTATATTTTAAAAAATAGACATTCTTAACTTTATTTTGTCGAAAAGGTTAAAAAGGACCTTGTTTGGAAAATGACGTAAAGATTACTTTATAAAAATATAATAAAAATTCAAACAAGGGTATAAATGAATTTAACCCATATTTTGTAAAATAGTAAGACTATTTTGAAATACATTTTTACGAAACATGGATGTGGATGATAAAGAGGTCCCTGTAGATAATTACGTATAAACAACCTCAGATAACGAAAATATTGTGAAATAAACCCTTACCTTGTACTTTTCCTTGGTTTAGGGTAGGTTAACCTCCTGTATAATGGTGAAATATTTGTTATTAAATTATAAAATAATCATATACATTAATATGATATCATATATGATCTTTTAACATTGATTTGTTAATAATATCTTTGTATTATCATCATTTCTGGTGTTAACTTACTCAGTATCTTTTATATGTTTTGTTATTTAAGTAATGTTTATTATATATAGGTTGTATATTATTCATATAAAAAATTACATAAAGTCCTTAAACATTATGTTTCATCATTAAATGAGAATTATAACTGTATGGATACGATGGGTAATGAATCTCATCGCATTCGTGGAGACGGTAGTCCGTACGTACGCACGAGCGATAATATGATTATTTTGATATTAAAATCATATATAATTGTATTTTATATCATATATACATAATCATTATAATGTTATAATTATTATTTAAATGAATTATACATCATTATTATACCCATATATATAATAATGTATTGAATAACAATTACAACACGACGTGGAGACGGTATGTCGTACGTACACAAGTATGGTGAAATGTCATTCAAAGGATGGATAGAATAATGAATTTGGTTTTAAAATATTTATAATAACATCACAGTATATAAAATATAATGTATTTATTATTTTATAATGGAAATAACAAAGATAGAAGAAGTTGAAGTAGAAAGGAACTTGAAAGAGTGTTGTGAAAACATTACCTCTTCTTCAGGTTTTTCCTTTGGATTTGATCAAAAGGGCTCCATAGGTTGGCTTTATAATCAAACTAAGGCCTATAGGTTGAAGTTAAGTAAGTTGATAGAATATTTGGGTAGGGTTTGGCTGAGCCAAAAGGCTTTTAAGGTGTCAATTAGAGAGAAGGGGGAGTACCCTTTTATAAGAGGGGTGAGGTGCACCTTTGGAAAAGCTAGAAATATTATTTAATAATAAATTCATATTCGGTTTCTAATGGCTCCAAAGTAGATTATTTAAATTTTAAAGTTTTTATGGGTCAAAATACTTTCAACTAATAAATTTTAGATAGGTTTGGGTCACTATATTAACCTTATCATTTATATTTAACTCTAAGTTAAATAGTATGACATTTACCATGTCTCTTTGTATATTTATATTATATAGTTACTAAACATACTATATACCTCCAAGAGACCCCTAAGTGGTCCATTAATGATACAAATATCATTATTTAAGTCCTTTGGCCAAAACACAGATTTTTAGGAATAGAATATAAATTAATAAAATAATATATTTTTTAAAAACTCTTTTATGTCAATTTTGACTCTATTGGGTATTTTGTTTTTGATAATTTCTTAACAGTATTATTTATTAGAAATAAATTTATATAACCAATAATATTATGTCATATTAACCTATAAAATTATTTTAATTCATAAAAAGTAATAAATTACATTTATTTTGATATTTATAATATCAATTATTTTAATATTTCATTAATCAGGTAATTACTGCATCATCATTGTGACATAAATAAATTAAATTACATAATGTCTAAAAATTATAAATAAAATCCCATTATGTATTAAACCTTTTTAGATTTCTAATGAATATTTATAATTGAATTTATCTTATGTATAACCCTATATTAAAAATGTTTTCGTTATTAATTATTGATTTTTACTCTTTTAACTCTTCTTTGAATTAAATAATAATAAATGTCCTAATCTAATCCAAGTGGACCTAAATGATAATATTTTATTCCTAAGGTTGTTTTTGGTAGATATAAACTTGTCCAATAGAATTAGGACATCTATTAAGTTAATATTAATATCCTTTTTACCCTTAATTACCCTATTTTCTTTTAACTATTGTAAAAAAGTAAAAAGTTACTATTCACCAAAAATTATTTTTATCTTATTGAACCACATTTTACTCCTTGATATTAACCGCGTCTCTTTGATTTTTGAAATTCCACTCACAGAAGCGGTAAAATTTTGTTTAATGTGAATTTTTAAATTCTCCGAGGAGGTGGGTAAAAGACGGTGAAAAGTTCAATAAAATATTTATATATCTAAAATTATTCCAAACTAGATCCAATGAATTCCATTGAACATATATTGGTATTATATATCTATTTTGACCTTAATTAAATTTAAATAAAATAAATAATTATTTAAATAAAAATTCGGTTTTAAACTACAACTCAGTGTTTTTCTCACTTTTCATTAAAAATTTAAAGTTTTCAGAAAAATACTATAATTTTACCCTAGGCTAATTTCGATATTAGGAATCCAAAAATGAAGACCATTTTGAAAGATTAAATGTTTAAAATTTCACAAAGTGGGGTATTACAATTCATAACGGCTAGTTTGATTGGTTTTGGTGTGTTAGAACTCGAAGTTGCGTACAACACACAGTACTGTATTATTCAATGAGAAGCATACCGTGGAAGCATGGGGTGTTACATTATTAGTTCCCATGACCCACTACAATAAACAGATTTTGTATGTAATAAAATTTAAGCTCATGAACATGGCTTAACTAGCTCGCATCCGAGTCAAGCTGAAATAAAATATTTTTTTGAGTGAAGTTTACATTAGGAATATGAGAAACGTCAACAAGACATCCACTTAGAGGATGTAAGCTGTCAGATAATAAAAATCTTTCAAATAGCATAGCGATATTCCCAAATAGATGAATTGAGAAGTTGTAAAATAATTCAACATAGCTAATGTCTGAAGAAAAATTTTCAAATTCAAAATCACAGTTGTGTGAATCACAAACATCGCAATTCAAGAGCCACCCCAGCATGCAGGGATGGGGGCTTGTATAATTCAACCTTCAAATTCTTTAAAAAATTTTAATGTTTGAAGAAGAAGAACAGAAACAACCCCAACCTGTAGGGTTGGGGGCTTGTTCACATATACAATCCCCTCCCCAATTGAATTCAGTTTTCTCCTGATTAGTAAACAAGTCAAAAAAATGCACAACTGAACAATCCAAGAATTCCCATCAAGTTATTGTCCACCAAATAGTTCTTGGGAATTCATCTTATAGGATAACAATATCTAATGGATGATACATAAGGAGAAAATCTTACAAATATACTAAAATAATTCAATGAATGCATTATCCATCAGTAAATGTCATTAACACCATTTCAGAAGATCCTCGAGAAAATGAGTCTCGTTCTGGGGAATTAGATGATGAATTCTTATACATAATATCGTACACACTGAAGAAAATGAAAGAGGTGTGTGTACCCGAAATCAGAAGCTTACACAGAATCTTGTAATTCCCTCAAATAATCAACTCACACCCCCTCGAAATGTATCTAACATGGGGAAAGGTAAAAGACAGATCATGTCTCATGTTTCCACTAGATAAGGTTAATATATTTCACTTTAATAAATATTTTCACAGTAATAAGAGTATATGAAAGAGTTCAAAATACTAAATACCAACTTATTTCGATGTAGTATTTCTACTATACATACATTCTAGGAAGATCCCGAATACGCACATCAAATAGGATCTCCTTAGCAAAGAGGACTTGTGATTACTACAGATTTAGATAATGAATTCCTTCAACTGAGTACACATATAGGGAAAAATCAAACAAATACATATAGGCCTGCTCCCGTGGGTTATCCAAGACAGATACCACCACCACCACCATTGTTTTTTCCATCTATTTCCTTAATTTATGCTCTATATATTGCACCTGTATAGGTCTCATCTCATCTCGATATTCCTCAAATTATTATGAAAACAATTTAGGCATTAAAAACATGATTGGAATCTATGGAAGAATGTAATGCTTTAGTTTACTCAGAAAAGAGATCTCCCTCTAAGTGGGTGGATCTGATTCCTCTTCCCCCAAACACTGTGAATACTACATTCCCAATCATTAATGTTTTTGGAGATCCAAAGAAACACTTAAAACATTATGTTTCAAAATTTTATCCCATGTTGGGGACCCTTCAAAAAAAATATTTTAAAGATTAGGTTCTTTGTGTAGTCATTGCAAGGACTAGCTTTTTTCTAATATACAAGCTTGCAATATCGATTAGTTACTAGATAGGAAGATCTTAATCAGAAATTCCTTATTCAATTCATTTCAAACTATCCAAAGAAAACTATTTTTACCATAAAAATTGTAAAAAAGGAAACTAAAAACTCTCAGATTTCATTTCTCAATGCAATGTATTAACATAGTTCTTAAATCTCGCACTCCCTCAAGAAGAGTTACTAACAATTTGTGTGGAAAATAATTGTGATGAGTTTTGTACACCAATGATCCCTGTGAAATAAATAGTAGGGTTTGGAGCCCTTACTTCAATTTACCAATAGTTGGAGGATTCCATTGTTTAATCTAATGCTAAAACTCATGTAATTCGATCAGCTCAAGGAAGTAGAATGTGGAATGCCGAGGCTGCTACAGTCACACTCAAACAATAACATGTACCTACTTCCACTTCAAAACTATCATCTTATCAAACGAATCTGCCTCCCAGAGCATCAGTATCAATGGCCTCCTCTTCAAGATGATCAATGAGATAAATTATGTAAATAGTTTTAGGAGTTAAAGAAAAAAGTTTATTCTTTCTAGAATGAATAGTTCCCTAGTAAATTCAGCTCGACTCTGGAAAATAATTTGGATCAGTGTCCAAGGCCAATGAAACCAAACAAATAGGGAGATGAAGAAATTCCAAATTATTGTCTCTTTCACTAGATGTTGGGGCATCCCATTTAAGAGTGTTTTGTTTTTAAGTACCTCATACAATAAATGGTAGACTCTGGACAAGTGAAACTGTAAAGTTCATCAACCCATGTATCATGTGTTAAAACTATGGATCCAGAGGAAGAAGGAGAATGGAAGGATGTCAAAGGTAAAAGTTCATAGAAATATGATGATTGGATGATCAATAAAATGATAAACCAAAAACATTACATTCTATGAACACAATTGAAACAACTGATTGTGTCTTCTTCCACTCATTCCACTAAAAACCCACCTTCATAACAGTTCAATCCTAAAACAAGCAACATGATTAGAAGGATAAAGATCATTCCCAAGAGGAAGAGCTCATATGATGACCATATATGTCCTTAACATTGGTAAATTTCATGAAATATGTTTCAAAAGGATGGGCACCTCCCCACCTAATGGCACAATCAGAACTGACTCATCAAGAAGAATCCTCATCATATGAATAATTGATCTTTGGTTATTTTATCCTTGTCCACTTAATAGATCCCTATGCTGATAGTGACTCCAATTATAATGATCCTGAGTTACCTATTCCTAATAGGGTATCTGAATGAAGAATTCATGGTTGAGGATATAGATGAAGATGTAGGTATTCTAGAATCCATTATGTTTACTCCACCTCTTCTCAAACCATATATGTGAATGAAACTCATGGAAGATCCCTTCAGAGGGATCAACAAGAATAAAGAAATTATTTCATGCTTGAAGGGTTCAGTCCTGACATAATTATTTTGGAGGATCGATTAGAGGATACACCCTATTTATCATAGTAGGTAGATAGACCTAGTCATTCTAATTTACCAAAGTCAGGATTATTTATAACTTCTTCTACAATAAAGGGTACATATACATTAAGTGCGTCAACTCCCATGGCACCTATAAAACTGCATCTACATGCTGAGAAACACAGACCTTTTAATCAATAAGATGATTTTTTGAAACATCTATCCCAAATACCAGTTATGTTGTTGATTTTGGATGCTCAGAATTTGTCAAAAGATCATCAAGAAGCACTTATTGAGGTTTCGTCAAGTCCTAAAGAGTTTGAAACCAATGTTTCTAGTGCCGAGGACTAATATGTAGAGAATGATCATGTAGAATGTCATGGAGTTATATATTTTACGTATAAAGATGATGATAATGTTGTAAATGGACATATTAGGCCCTTGTATTTATCTGGCATGGTCAATGACCTATACATATAATGAGCCTTCATTAATAATGGCTCATTAGTCAACCTCATTCCCATTCATACACTTTGTCAATTAGGGATCACTAAATCTGTTAATCCCCATACACTTAAATGGCGACGTTTATGATAATAATGAGTAAGAACCTCTAAGTAAAATAACATTCAGAACTCTTCTCTGAGATCTTATGTCTAATATAGATTTTAGGGTTGTCCGTCAGGACACAACCATTAACATTATTCTTGGTAGGCCATGGATACATCAACATGTGCCCAATCCTTCTTCATACAACCAATGAATCAAGTATTATTTCAATGGTAAAATTGGAACACTGTATGTTGAAAAGGCATCATTAAAAACATGTGAATCTCTACAAATCGAGGAATAATTTTATCACACGAAGGGAATGAGGTCCATGATAATGGAGGTAACCATAATCAATGCTCCAAATTCTTTGAGAAATATCCCAAAACCCCATTCAAATATTTTTTATAGATTATTTTTTTCCTATAAATCAAATTGAATTTATAAACCCAAATCTTAACACTCATCTGTTGATTTCCATATTGTCTATTATAGCAATCGATCCAAATAGCATGGGAGTAATTGTTGATTCACCAAGAAGTGGTGAAATCTTAAATGGAGATGTCTTCGTTTCCTCACCCGAAATTGAAAAAATCTATTCTTCATCAATAATAATAGAAGAAGATATATAAATAGTAATTTACGACATGGATGTGGATTCCCAACTCATCATATTCCATCAATTATCTTGAAAGACCATTCATCATTATTAGGATCGGAAATGGTGACCTCTTCTTCAGGATGTTCAAATAATGACTTCTCCCCAAACTCTTAAAGTTTTGCTTCATCACCTACTATAAAATTATAATCATAAGAAGTGATATGTAATGAAGATAAAGAAGAAGATCTTAGGGATTCTTCTCCATCATTTGAGGAAGGTGTCTGAACTATTGTGGATGACCTCAATGAAATAAATTTGGGTACAGAAGAATATCCACGCCCCACTCTAATTAGTGTGGCCATTACATCTAAAGAGAAAGAAGTGTATACATAATCTATAAACCAACATTGATATATATTATCTTGTAATTATATAGAAATTTCAGGCCTTAATCTCGATATATCCACTCAGCATTTGGGTTTTCTAGAAGAACATCGAGAATTCAACAGGTATCAAGAATAACACACACAAATCATGCCTCTATAATTGATGAGGATGTTGATAATAGTATAAATAATAACTTTTTCATAGAGGTTCAATATCCAAAATGGATGGCCAACATTGTCTCAGTAAAAAAGAAGAATGGAAAATCATATTTTTCCTTAAATTCAATGATCTTAACTAGAATTTTCCTAAAGATGACTTTCGAGTTCCGATCATCGAACCATTAATTGATCAAATAGCTGGCTATAATGCACTTTCCATCATAGATGGAAACTCTGGGTACAATCCAATTCACATGACCATAGAGGATGAAGAGTCTACATCCTCTAGATCTCCCAAAGGTTTGTTTTTCAATCGGGTAATTCCTTTTGTCCAAAATAATGTATGTACCACATATCAATGCGTCATGCACCATATCTTCAAACCCATCTTAGGAAAATTTGTGGAATGTTTTGTGGATGATTTGGTTGTTAAATCCAGACATAGTTTCGATCACTTGGCCGATCTAGAGACTATATTCAATAAACATTTTCAACATAGTTTGATGATGAATCCTTGAAATGCGCTTTCGGGTAACCTCAGGAATGTTTCTCGAATCTGATGTACACCATCATTGAATAGAAGTTGATCATTAGAGATAAAAAATCAATCTTTGGAAACTCACCTATTCAAAATTTAAAATAATTAAGTTGAATTCTAGGAAACATTGCAAATATTCGAGGCATGATCGTTAGTTTGGTATGAAAGTGTTTTACTTCGCAAGAATAATAAAAAAGGTATAAATCTTTCAATGGACTGAAGACTTCCAAGAGGCATTTGATACCCTCAAGAAATATCTATTTATTCAGTAGATATTAATGCCACATGTTTATAAAGACCACTTATTCTCTATGTGACAGCTTTAGAGAGGTCATTGGGTCCATCCATTCCCAAAATAATGATGCTGAGAATAAAAATAGCCTTTACTAACTCAATCAAACTATGATTCTCACAAAGGCTCGATATTTAAGTATATTAATGTGCTTCCAGGAATTAATCTTTATAGTTCAGAAATTGAGGCACTACCTGTAACATCATGTGGTCCAATTGTTGTCTCTCAATACCCCGCTCAATCTTATCCTCTTACATCTTATTCTTACAGGTCATTTGGCTCGGTGGGTAGTTATTTTAAAACAATTTGATATCCATTTTGTTCCTTAATAGGCAATATAATTAAAATATTGTGCCAACATAATTTCTTAATATCCACCTATAGAAGATACATCATTGAATACTAAACTTTCTGATGAAGAGGACTTCTCAATTCAAGATAGATCCCAAACATGGAAAACTTACTTTGATGATACCTCTATAAATACAACATGGAAAAGAATGGAAAACCCTAAACTCAACAAATTTTGTTT
This sequence comes from Viscum album, assembly GCA_963277665.1. Classification (NCBI taxonomy): domain Eukaryota; kingdom Viridiplantae; phylum Streptophyta; class Magnoliopsida; order Santalales; family Viscaceae; genus Viscum; species Viscum album. The sequence continues at coordinate 981,210,667 of OY728140.1, read as the reverse complement.
TTGAATTGGACCTATCTCCGTAGAAAATTATGTATTGACTTATTTTATCATGTTGTCATAAGGCGATACCAACAATGCGGCAGAATATCAATCTCAAATCGCAGGCCATGAATAGGAATTAAGGTACAAGTGAATCTCTTGAATGTAAAAGGTTATTAAGATCTTGTAATCAAACATATAAATGGAGATTATGCTATTTGAAATTAATAGTTAATCCCTTTGTGTGATTACATTTTATGGTTAAGGGATGAATTTCTCTCAGAGCTAATATTTTCCTAAGTCTCACAATCACAAAATGCCCAAGTTGATGCACTGGCTAATGCAGCTACAACCATGGAAGATCAAAATTGATAGGATACAATAATCATTATTTCATATCAACATGTGGTCTCACCATTTGATCAAACTAAAATAGAGGAAATTAATAAAATTTCCCCTATTTCTGAATTATATGGTCATACCACGGGATGGATGACACCTATCATGGAATATCATCAAAATGGAGTATTTCTACTATGTATAGATGAAAAAGAATGATGTGTGTCAAATTTTACTCTTTATGATAGTCCATATATCCAGAAGATCCTCTAAAAATGACACTTTTATGGAAACCTTTTCAGGTGTATTTATGGAAAAAAAGCGCAGTTGTCATAAAAGAAGTGCATTCAAGAGATTTTGGTGCTCACTAGTTTGGACATACGCTTTCTGATCAAATATAAATGCTTGGATACTCCTGTCCTTCTATGACATAAGATTGCACATATTTTACCACAAAATGTAATCCTTCTCTAGTGCATTCCAACTTCATTCATCAACCCCCGGAGGTTCATTATATAGCTAAATATTCCGGGCCATTTTCCACATGAGGAATGGATATAGTATGACCTTATCCATTAGCTACGTCTAAAAAATTCAAGTTTATTATTACTACTACTCGCTTCATCATCAAATGGGTTGAGGAAACACCTCTCAATGAAATCGGAGCCAAAATCATTGTTAGTTTTCCTAAACTAACATTATCACTAGATTTGATGTCCCTCATATAATATTGACGGGAAATGACACCAATTTCTATTCTTTTGAGGTAAAGAAATTATATCAAGAGATCATTTTCAAATACAACAATATGCCTTCCTATCATGCAACATCTAATGGATAGATATAGGCATTCAATAAAACCATATCAAATATACTCCATAAGATGTTGATAATGATAATAAATCATGGCCTCAAAGACATTTTCATGCTTTATGGGCTTACCATACTACTACCTGAATTTCCCCTTAGGCAACCCCATATTCATGGGTTTATAGAAGAAAAGTAGTGTGGACAATTGAAATTGAATTTCATTCACTCTTAGATGAAATCCATGATAAGTTGTCTACAAATGAGAATTCAAAGAAATGATTTGATGAGTTGGAATGATTCGATGGAAGAACATTAAAACATCGCATCATTTAGAATTATATCAGAATAGAATAGCATGAGCCATTAACAAGAATGTTCTCCTCCATTCATTTCATCAATAAGAATTGTTATTAGTCCTCATGTGTCCAATGATACCAAGAAAGAATCCTCCAATGCTAGAGACAAAGTGGGAAGGACCTTATTCCATACATAATGTATACTCAAATGGATATTATGCCTTAATATAAATGGATAAAGAGATTATCACAACTTTAACCAATGATAGATTCTTGAAAAAAATACTTTGGGTAACTGCACACTATGTCCCAGCTACATGACTCTAAACTACACAACATAAGGTGTCAGTTGCAAGACATTAACTGCATAACAGCCATAAGCATCCATGATGCACAATGATAAAATTTGTAGTGTCTCTGTCCTCATCACATGACATTACACTTCCTAACATCATTTGTCCTCATTAAAAAACAATAAACTATATAGTTAACATCTTCTCTATTTTTCGTTAATAGATTCTATATGCAAGCATAATCTACATCATTGCTACTCCTTAATGGAACATGAGCTCTATTCCTCCATATGAATTGAGTCAGATCTGTATAGGGGCCTCATTTCAACAACTATTTGTTGATTTATTCTCATTCATATGAGATACGTAAAAACTCCTGCATCTCCAATCATAGGCCCAGCCGCAACCACAATATTTTTATTTCTGTTTTCTCCTCCGTTATATGAACTAGGTCTATAAAGTGTTCTCTTTTAGGATACATGAATTGATTTTCATTCTATCTTGTGTCTTAAATTACAATCATTATTTATAAATGAGTTAAAATCCCCCATCTCCCACATCAAACTTGATTGGTGCGAGAAATTGTTATTCAAGAACTATGTTTGGCTTGATTCTCTTCTATATGTGATACATAAAGATGTCTTGATTTCTAATCATGGAGTCAACCACGAATAAAAAATTCCTTTATTCCCTATGTAAGAATCAAACCTGCACTGGGAATGATTAAACAACTATTTATGGCTTGATTATCATCCATATGTGATATGAAGTGACACCTGGTATTAATTCCGTGGTCTAGCCACAATATTCTCTTTTTACATCAAAATCACTTCATGTCCTCACTGCATGACGCTAAACAGTACAACATAATATTGATTCAAAGGAAAATAATAATGTATCCATTTTTACATATGGGTTGTATCTATGTAAAGGACACAAAAATCCTGGACAATAATGATTCAAATACTTCTCATATGCATTAGACATAAGCCCTTTCCATATTTCACACTCTTAATCTTGAATATTTTCATATCTTCATAATCATTCTTACAGTTTTTTGTTACAAAGTATCGGATTTTAGAAATCTCTTTTTCTTGACTATGCAGTATGTTCCCTTATGTGGCCTTGCATAAGTTGCCTACATAATAGGTCAGTCAGTCAAAAGATGCTATTATTTTAATATGTAGTATATGCCCATTCATCCCTGCACAACAGAACCCCCATAACAGGTTTTTCAAACAATGGTAATTTTGTTCTTTGTTAAAGTGTCCTTTGTCCCCTCCCATCATTGATAATAACAAACATGATTCTTTATTTTAAATCATTAATTCATGCATATTTATCCCATTACCTTTCATTCAATCTTAAATTATTCATGAAAATGGTTTACACATTTATCTATCAATGTGTTCAAATCAATAAGAAATAATAGTGGATTACTTGAACACATATCATATACTATTTCCATTTCTAGTCCTAGTTGTATCACCTAAAACTACAAACACCATACTTCATATGTTTAGTTTAGACCTTCGTAGAAATACCATTCCTCCGATTCTTTGGAAATCCTGATTAGAAATAATCTCTCCATATTTAGGTACCTTTCCTCACAAACCAAAATCTGTGCTTTAAAAAATCTGAATATCCGTAAACTTTCTTCAATATTTTGCAATAGAATGTAAAACTTATGAGAGTTCATTTACCTGACTATGCAGCACATTCCCCTAGGTGGTCATGCATAAAATTTGACTACATATTCGGTTAGTCAGTCAATAGATGCCACTATATGTCTATAAAGAATATGGCTTAGTTGGCCCTAGATAATACATCCTCTATATCTGGTTTTTGAAGTGATGGTAACTTAATTCCTGGAAAAGAGTTCCTCTAATACCGTTATCACTTTTTCCAATATCATTCTTCGAATTTAGAAATTCCTAAATCATATTTTACATTTCTTTTCTTATATACCTAAATATATTAGTATTTTTCGAAAAATATTTATCATGAATTTGGTAGATTATCATAACTTTGGTCAAATATAAAGGCCATAAATTAAATCCACCCAAAATCATCAATGCATGAAAAAAAAACTCCATAGTATAATGTTCTCAATTCATGACATTAAACTACCCAGTTAAATGTCATCACTACTTGGCATTAATCTGCTTAGCTTGATATCAGAAATTCCCCTCTCTGATGAATTTTAACCATTCCTCATACAAAAGATTTGTGTAGATGTATTATTATTATTCATGAAATATGTTTCCATTGATAACCCATTATTATTAAAATATTTATCCTAGGAAATGAACACCCACATTGGTCTTGAATCACCCAAATCTTATTTTCCCTTGTCTATCAATAATAAAATTATTTATTCATAAGATCTCTTTTTCATGACTATGAAATACATTCCCCCAAAGTCCATGCATAAAATATTCCTACATAAAAGTCCTATCAGTCAAAAGATTCCACTATTTGGTTATACAACCTACGCCCCAGTTGGCCATACATTATAGAGTCCCCATAACAGGTTTCTCAAATAATGGTAACTTCACTCTTGGAAGAGACTTCCTTTATGTTTATACATGTTTTAGATTTGGTAATCATAAAAATCATGACTCAAGATTCCCTTTGATAATATTTAAATATTATTAGATCAATTCGTATCCACTATGTTTTATTTGGGATATAATTTCAATATTTATGGTCAAATAAATTTGACCGTAAAGACTAGCACATTGTATTCCAACATGCATGAATCTAAAATTCCAACACCAATAGACGTGGTACTCACCAGATTGGGAACCCACAAAGGTCACTCTGGACAAAAGTTGAGTCTCAACTCACTAAACATACGTTTTATATGGTTTAGGTAATTTTGAGTAATGGAATGTTAAAGATACAAATTTTGTGGGGTTTTCTATATAACCCTAGTGAAAAATTAAACTATTCTCACTAGGCCCCATGGAATAGGAAAATATTAGAGCATCCATTCAATCATTACACATCTCTATGTCTATCCAAATGATGTTGGAATGCGTCAATGTTCCCTACATTTACCATAGAAGAATATTACTTTCATTCTGAACAAATCAAATTCTAAGAGGAGGCTTTGGTAGACGTCATGAAATATCTTTCATGAACTTTTCCTTAAAATGTCCACAACAAGGCTCAAAACGTTCACGGCATGACTTTGTATTATTCAAGGGGGTTAGTGATTGTAGCAATGGCACTAGGCCAAAGGGTCGAGACTACAGCCCTAAAGTAATGAAAAAAAGGGGTGTGGGGGCACAACTTCAACTATATGGAGAAACTATTTTGGGTGAGTCCCCAAGGGGTTTTCAAGGTACCTACATTCAAATATTTGCATTTCAACATGATGGAGATGAATGATGTAATAATTTTGGATAATTCCTCAATGTGGTGACCTAGTTTGGCCAAATCACCTATGACACGCAAGTATACTTGGGTGAAAACCATCCGGTCCACATCTAATTGCACACTACAATTCTACCTCGCATCATTCTAGAGTGACCTATATAATTTCACCCAAGGTCATATTTTTTCTTATAAATAGTCCCTTGGGACCTTCATTTGTATTAATGAATTTCCCTGAAGGCTAATTTCTACTATGGTCTCCCAATTGCTTCACCCAAGTCATCTGAAACTTTCAATGTAGTTATTTAACACTTAAATCGGAGGGATTGAAGGAGGATCATAGGACCTATGTACTTTTAGTGTTTGAAATAAATAACACTTGCACAGATAAAGTGCTCAACCTCCATAAATAAGAAACAATAGTGCACAAACTATTCCTCTCAAAAGAACATGTGCACCCCACTTTTGGGAATATCATTGAATATTCTGGAATCATTGAGTCAGGTATTAGCCAAGTGTTAACATCCCGACAGTTTTTCGCTCAAGTGAATATCAGGTTGGCCAATCCCACTTTCATACCCCTACATGTGCTCAATTACCCACATGGGTGACCCTATATGATTTACCTACTCTCCTCAATCTACAATACATTAATCCCTCATCAAATCCATTCATGGAATGACTTCTTATTTATTAGATCCCTTGTCTAAAAGGGATTCTATTATAACCTTCACCAAAACCTCCTAACTTATCAAACCATTAGGAAAGACAGATCACCATGTCTCTTATTTGTGGGTGAAAAACCATAGTCATTGGTTTCCCACATCTATTTCACAAAGGGTTTAGGATTCATTAGCTATCTGTGGGTTTTTATATACGCATTCACATGGAACATTCTCCTAGGTTTAGTGTTAGGGAGTTCCCAGTTTAGAGGATTAGGGATTGGGTTCTGACCTCCCCTTGTTGCCTCTACAACCGAGATCCATAGTTTTTCTTATAGAAAAGGTACAATTTTCACTCAATTTTCCATTCAATAAAATGAAAAGTCTCCCTCCCCTACTAGAATAAAATTCAGGGTAGCTATCCTGGTGTAATCCCATCACCTTTCAAGTAGGAGGTTGCAGTCTTTCTCCTCTCTAAATCCTTCACCTTCACACCATTCTTTCATTGGATCCTTCTCTAATGTAAATTGAATAGAGGGAAGGTTCACCACCTCTCTATATTCTTGGTTCGACTCGACCTTTTCCACCATCACTATTGTAGGTGAGCCATCTTCCACCAGCAGAGGAGGAAAAGTGTGGGATCCTTTTTTGAATCCTTGACATCCACTTTTTTCTCACAACAATAATGACTCACGTTGGATTATAGATTATCCATGATCAATAAATGTTCACATGGACTTGAACTATGATAACTCTAATTCATGTTCAAACTAGGATATATAGGATGGCTTCTCAGGGCTTGAGCTCATATGATATCTCCTTCGTGAATCTAAGCCTACTTCCCTTAATCTAGGAATATTCCTTAGTGGTAAGCCCCGACTTAAACCCATGTTTCATAGATCCTTGAAACATGCATTCTATATTTATGAATCACTATTTCTAGGTGGTTTCAATTATATTTATTCATGGAACCTGAAACATCAAATAGTTCTTTATCCAAAGAGGACATGATTTTCCAAGATAGGTGTTCATTATGTTTTGAAAATTATGATAAATAAGAATATTCATTGGTCGAGAGGATGGGAGGTCGGAATCATCACACCCTTTTCTATGGAATTATTATCTACTTCGAGGCTCTCTTTGTAAAATTAAAATATTTTCAGGAATCCTTATTAATTCACCAAGTGTAACATAATAATCTCTTGGAATTTACAATCACATATTAACAAGTGTAAAATTTAGAATCATTAGTATGTATTCAAGGTTTTTTATCAATGGAAACATTTGTATGTATTCTAGTATTTCCATAAATGGTATCCTCTAATATACTAATTAGAGATTCATTAAATCATCATTATGATGATACTGGTTTTTAAGACACTCAGTGGGGAACTCTAGAATTTATTGTCATACAGTGAGATGAAGGATTGTTTTAATCTTGGGATCGTGCTCATATAATGATCTACATATGTATCCGTGTGAAAGGAATCAGAACCCTCATTGTTCAATGCCACTTAGTAGGACACATCATTCTTTTTAGGGTCATGTGATGACGACCTCTAAGTGAACGGTTCTTAATTGAAATTTAGTGTGGGACTTACACTGATGAAGCCCACAGAACATGAAATGGATATGAGTTTCCAAGTAGGATTAGACCCAATTGGGAATAAGGCACAAAGATAACAGGGTTGCTTTGATATTTTGGGTTTTAACCTCAAGGATTCTTCTTATGTATCGAATATTAATTGGAATCAATTCCTATGTAGTTCGATTAATCGCGCAGGAGAGTATAGTCATCGGAGATAGATGAGTTTGGGCTTACTTCCTGGAAAAATTATGCCTTGATAATTTGAGGATTGAAATTGGGGCTTATTTCTTAAGGAGGATACCAAAATTGGGGTAATTAGGGTTGGATTCCCGAGGAGGATATCCAGTGAGCTTGAGCCCTAAAAGAGCTTCCCACATATCCTGGTTTGAATAGGAATCAGAGTTGTCGTAGTTAATTTGGTGAGTGCTTGTGCATATATTGAAATAATCACATATCTATAAGCCCACATGAGTCATGCTCAGTGTGAGAAACAAGAGGATATGAAAGATTCAACAATGAAACTTCACACTTCCAAATTTATCCTCCATGCTGATGGAAGAGGGTGCAACGATCATGGAATTGAGCGGGGCGATGAAAGTTCCCTTTATTCTATTTACATTGAACAAGGGTCCAATGTATGAAAGAAGGGGTGAAGGGGAGGGGCTTATACCAGGATGGATTCTCGGGAATTGGCTTCTATAGTGGAAGGATAGTTCTCCTATACCTTTTAGGAATAGCCAGTGTGAAGTCTACCCTCCCAACTAGAGACATGAGGTCCTGGTTCACCACTTTGAGAAGCGTGAGGCCGGGAACCAACCATCCTCCAAACCGGGAACTTCCCAACACTTTTCTAGGTGAAAATTCTATTTGACAATGGATATAAAAATCCAAAAAAATCCCATGAATCCTAAACCCATTGTAAAAAAAATGTGGGAAACCTCTGACTATGGAAATACAAACACAAATTGGAGACACGCTGCTGTGCCTTACAGAAAGGTTTGAGAAGTCACGAGGTTTTGGTACAGGCTTCAACATAGCCCGTTTCAGACATGGGAAACAAGGAAGGAGATACCCATCCAGGAATGGATTTATGGAAGGGTACTTGAGCTGGTCATGTAGGTACCTCATGAAATTATGCCATGTATGTTGCCTGCATTGCCTTATCGCGCAGGTGTGGTGTGCATGTGTACCGCATTGGTGAGGCATGTAGATATACCACGTAGGTATGGATGAGGACTGAAGAATATGATGAACATAAAAACGTGTCTATCTCTTATTCTGTAGTATATGGAATTACCTAAGTCAATTTGAGAGATATAGGTGAAAAATCTAAGCAATGGTATCTTTAGAGAGTCTTTCACTTTTTTTCAATCCAAAAATGGGGAGCCCAAGGGCTCTATTTATAAGAACATATGGGCCTAGTTGAAGAGATGTTGCTCGTGCAGGTACTTCACACAGCTCCGCCGCATAGGTGCTCCATGTAGGGACATAAAACATATTCTGGTGCGGAGGTCTGGTTCGTAGCTCGACTACATAGCTCAGCCGCGTATCCCTTTGGGAGTATTATGGATTGTCCTTTGTAATCTTTTAATCTTTCATTGGGATTTGAAATATCCAAAGGTTGCCTATCTTTTCGGTTAATTTTTCAAGTAGTGTCAACAAATCCCCCCCCCCCAGGATTGGATCTGAAATATAAAAATATGGTCAAGTCCTGAGGTGATTGTCTTGGAAAAAGATCAGGATAGATTAATGAATAGCACAATTTTTTTTCACAAAAGTGCTTCATGGAGGTATGTTTCATTGGTACTATGCGCAGGTAAGTCACACTAGTACGGTGCATAGTCACGATGCATAGGTATTCTATTTCTTATAAATAGGTCTCAACCTTTCAAAATATCTTTCTTCTCCTGTGCATTCTCCAAAATTTAATTCTCTTACTGTGTAGCTCATTCACCCTGCTGCATCACATTGTTCTATCGTGTAATTATCTTGAAATTTATTTCAAGGTAAAATTATTTACATGATGGGGCAATGAAAAAAGCACTTCAACGATGGAGTTGGGATATAATCCTTATCGAAGGTCCTATGTGACTGGCCTCGTTGAGGTAAATTGTCGAAGTACATTGTTGAAGGACCTTGCCGAAGGACCTTGTAGATGGACACTGTCGAAGGACCGTGTAGAATGACCTTGTCGAAGGAACTTGTCGAAGGACCTACATGAACATTGTCGTTTTCCAAAAAATCTCACTTTCTTCTTTAAAATATGACTTGAAAGATTGGTAATTCTTTTTGCAGGAATGAATGACTCATTTGATTACCCCTACCGTAGAAGTTAAGGTTCGCCAAAATGAAATTATGAGGATCGTAGGGCCAGACTATTATGACATTTTTGAGAGTACCCTTCCTTGGTTATGGAAGGGTCTAATTACATTCTAGCATGACTATCCACAAAGTCTTTAATTACCCATGTACATGCATGAGCTTTTACAAGACACCCATGTTCCATCTATTAAGAAGTACATTCCAAAGAATTGGTTTCATTAGTATTCCGACGGTAATAGCATGAATATTAGTGCAAGGGGGTTCCGATACAAGAAGGAACGGTCCCTATTAGTTGCATCATTCATCATAGTGGAAGAACTTATAATATAAAAGATCATGTTGTAGATCCAAGACCACATTTTCATGATTCCACATTTAGGGATTCTCAAATAGATCAATCTAATGTTGGAAAGGAGATTGGTACCTTCATTCTGGAGGGTGTGTAAAACCCAATTGGATGTGGGAATTATGCGTAAGTCGGACTTGTTCGGAATTTATAAAAGTGCTATCAGACATTCATATTTACGATGATCTATGGATGGGGAAAACATATGTTTAAAAAAATGAATTCATTCCTGAATTACAGAGTTGATGGAGTCAAAAAATGAATTCCTTTCATTTGACACATGGTGAAGTTGGTATTAGTCTCTAGGACATTTACAAAATAGTTGGAATTCCATGTCTTGGAAAAATGTATGATGAAATCATTCTTCCTGATACAAAATAGGGTGATGTTACTAGAACACCACTGATGGACCATGAATTACTTAAGATAGTGAAGAATTCAACCAAGGATGAGAAAGATATCCATACTAGAGTATGGATGGAAGCCTTTTTAGAACCAACCACAGAAAAATGTCCAACATATGGACATCCTACTATTTGTCCTTCTGCAGATAACCAAGGTAGTTCAGGCACATATTGTCCTACACTAGAAAGAATAGATTACAAGAACTGGGGAAATAATTTCAATCCTGATATAGATGAAAAAGTATGCTAACCTGCCTTCCATGCTATGTGCCTAAGTGTTTATTTGCTTCCAGTCCGTGAATTCGGAGGTGGTGTAAGATCAGGGACCCTTGTAATTGCAGCTAAATTGGTAGAGGGGAAGTATATTGGGCTATCAACCCCTTTATTATCATGAATGTACCATATAATTATGCATTTATACAATGGGAAGGCTCCATTTAGGATTTCAAGGCCATTACAAGTGTTTTGGGGAAGGATTGCATCACACTTTTCTTCATACTCTGTGTTGAATTCAGTTAGAGTTCCCAATTTTTGATTCGCTCCATTTCAACAGAAAGTTTCTAGTATTCATACCCTATTCTTAATTCTTGATGTGGTTTTGAGGGCATTCAATGTCTCAGGGGAATTTAGCTTCTTTTCTTTTCTGTGTCCCACTAACTGGAACATTTACTGATGATGGTAAAGAAAATAATTATGATCTCAGATCCTATATGATGGAATTCAAGGATGTTGTATTATCAACCCGGATTGATGGTGAAATAATCTTCCAGGATTATGTCCCCTATACGTTTGCTCATCAATTCATATGTTTTCAACAATCAATAACTTTTCCACCCAAATATGTCAGACATGAGAATCACCAAATGGTAGCGCAAAAATTATGTATTCTAACAACTTTAGTGGTATCCAAATTGTCAATTAAATTACCTCCACCGGATGCATCGATCAGATTAGAAGTTGGGTATGCCAAAACATGGGCTTCTTCATATCCCGAAGGGGCTCTGACAAAAGGAATATATCGAGTTATAGCTAAAACGACTGTTGCACGTGGAAATAATAGAAATAAATCCAAGGTCTGATATGATATAGAAGTGTTAGAGGTTTTGAAGCCCTCAAAACGTCTTCGTAGAAAGTACACGAGGATGACCATGGCTAGGGAAGCAATACCTCCAATGCCAAGGTGGTCCAGTCGCCGCTATCAAATAGTGGTCCCTAATCCATCTATTGAACATTATGAAGAAAAGATATTTGAATAAATTTCCCTATCAAAAGGTGAATCTGCCATTCCACAATCAAATATACCAAGATTTAAATATGTGAGACCTTCATCCATTCATCACTGAGAATGTATAAACTGTGATCTTAGGGACGCATGGGCATTCCTCTTGCATTACATTCGTATACCAGATATTGGTGATATCAAGGTGCCTTCTGATTGCAATCTATATCATAACTTGGCTGAAGTATAAAATTATTTTACAGAGTAGGATCTTTTTATATATACAACCATTGAAAAAATCCCAGCCTCTAAAGGAGTATCTCATATCCAGGACATAGGATTCCATGAATGGGTAATTATTGACTCCAATCAGTAGTGGGATATTTATATTAATACTGATAATGTATTTACATTTTCCCTTTCTCTCAACTATTCTTCATAATTTATCACCATTAATCTTGATGAAAATATTTTTATGTAGCTTGAATGTAGAGAAGGAAGATCTGGACTAGTTCTAGAATCACCAAAATATGGTCCTACAGGCTCTCCTATCAATGAAAAAAATTAACCTCCCAGGTCTCCAAAACTTTCTTCAAGAGTAAGAATCATGACTGGGGAAATGGCAATAGATTATCCTCAACCACTATGTCATGTTTCCCTAGCAAAGAGGACTGTTTCAATATCTCCAAGCATTTGAACAAAAATGCAAGACATAAATGAGATTTATTCGATGTGTTCACCGAATGTGTATGTGTTTATATGATCCTTAGGGTATAACACTAACTAAATACATTCTGGTAACCTTGTTTTATCTCTGGTAGAATCTTTATCTCTTTCATCTCTCATTGGATTAGGAGCTGATGCTTCCTATCCAAAAAAAGAAGCCATAGGGGAAACCTATGTTCATGTTGATGAGTCTATAATGTCAAATGATTCAGCTATACCTGCTCATGGATCTGTTGAGAGAGAGGAAAACCATGGTAACATTAAATACATTCCTCGGATACTTTTGTCAAAGGATCCTGAAAAAAATCAATACTTATATTTGTATTGCTTCAAAAGAACGGAATGAGGATCTAGGGAAATCTAAAACCAACAATGATATTAACCCAAACCTGGAAAGATTTGATGCTGGTATAACAATTGAAGAGTCAGCGGAACAAAATTTTAGTAGATCTAATTTTTTCATCATCCAACATTTGTTGGATACCTTAAATAGTGACGATGTTGTAACATTTCAGGTTGTATACATTGAAATGATGGACACCCTAAATCTGAATAATGATATTCTAGGTTCCATCAAGGATTCTGGATATTTTCATTAGGAATTGATAGAATATAAGTTCCTATTATTTCATTTTCCATACATAATTTGTTCTTTAACATGATTCTTTACATCAAAATTCACCTTCTGCAGCTTTATCTGAAAAAAATGTCATAAAGGCTCTTTAAGTACATGGTGTTCCACATTATCCTTCTGCTAGGGCTAGAGAAATACTTACAGAGGATTCATTATCAAGAGATGTTCTAGAGCCTTCTAATGTCATACATAAGAAAATTTAAGGAAATTACACTACTCAAGAAGCACCTACTCAAAAAACTAGAGCTGAGAATACAGGGGATGAATCCAATAAATTAGCTAACTTGTAATTGGGTAAATATAATCATCTATTCGAATCATATTTTGTTCCTTCATTTGAAACTAATAGTGACCTTAATTTATCAATTGGGGTTATTATATCCTAGATCATAAGGTGAAGCTTCTACTACCCCAAGAGAAGAAGAACGAAATCGCTCTTTAAGCAGCCTGTTTCCAGAGTACATTTTACCTCAGTGTAGTTACTCAGATTCAGACATAGAGATGCAATATTCTCTTGTCATGGAACATAAAAATACATGGAGGCATATCTAGAGCATAATCACTGAAGATACTTTAGATGAGTTGTCTTTCTATTTTCCAAAACTCCCAGCATTATTCTGCGTATTGGGATTTAGTGGATTTAATTATAGGGTAGTCTACGATGCCATGAAAGAGACTATTCTTTGACGGGACAAGAGCATAATCTTTAAAATGATTTTAAAGAGGATAAATGACTCATAAATATTGAGGGATTTCAAGATATAGTAGTTGAGGAAGAGGAAAATCAAAACAATAAATCACTCAAGATGATCCAACAAATCAAATAAGCCGCGAAGGAGTTGTTTTCTCTTCAACAAAAACAGGATTTTGTTGATAACAAGATTGAGCAATTGAATCAAAAATTAGGAGAAACCCAATTATAGGGGATAAATGTCATTTCAACTTCTAAGGAAGCACTTTGTCGGGCAGAGGAGGCTGGAGTTTCTCAACTATCTAAACATAAATAGGTAGCTAATGGAGCATATGTAGTGGTCCAACAAATGAAATTTCACGTTTAGAGTTTATTCTGAAACATGATAGAGAGGCTCCATTTTATAGATGGCCATCAATTTTCATATGAATTAATAAAATTTTGTTTTCAATCATAATAATAAAATAAAATAATAATAAAAAATCTTCATTCCTGTCTTTTCATGATTGAAATATGAAAATTAAATGATTATAATGAATTCATTATGTTAAACAATCATTATTATATTTAGAATGAAGTGCTCAAAAAAATTCTTATTAAGACAAGGGACCATATAAGCATGATTTGACTATTGGTAGGGTTATTTGGATAACCCTACATGCATTGTGCCTTTTGACTTTTATTGCTCAATATTACCTAAACTATACAAAAATGTACATTTAGTGACCAAGGACTCAACTTTTGTTTAGAGTTCCCTTCTCGTGTTCTCAATTTAATGAGCACCAAGCCTTTTTTTAGCAGTTTAGAGTCATGCATGTTGGACTATAAAGGGATAATGTTTTGGATCGAAATAGATTTGACTGTAAACATTGAATTAAATCCCAAAAAAAACACTATGGATAAGAATTTCATTAATATTCTTTAAACATTTCCAAGGGGAATCTTGGGCTAGAATTTTTTATGGATACCAAATTTAAAGCATGTATCAATATACTGTGGGTTTTTCGAGGAGTGAAGTTACCATTATTTGACATACCCATTATGGGGGCTATATTATGCAGGGCTAACAAGGGTATATGGTGCATACCTAAATATTGGCATCTTTTGAATGACATGCCTGGTATGTAAGTAACTTATGAAAGGCTACCTAAGGGCACATGATCCATAGTCAGGAAAAAGATCTCTTTAGGAATTTAACGATTTGTTGTCGATAGATAGGGGAAAATAATATTTGGGTGACATTAGAAAACAGTAGGTGGGTTTTTCAAGGAAATGAATTTTAAAAATGAAAAGCGGTTATTTTAAACAAATGGTCACGAAGTGAGGACATTGGTACTGTGTAGTTTTAATTCATGCAGTGAGGACTTGGTATTGTGCAGTTTTATGTCTTGCAGTGAGGAAATGATACTGTGTTGTTTTAAGTCATGCTGTGTGGACATGGTACTGTGTAGTTTTAATTCATGTAGTGAGGACACGGTACTCTGTAGTTTTATGTCATGCAATGAGGACATGGTACTATGCAGCTTTAAGTCATGTAGTGTGGATATGGTATTGTGCAGTTTTAAGTCATGCAGTGAGGACATGGTTCTCTGCAGTTTTAAGTCATGAAATAAGGACATTTAATATCTTTAATTTAAGGACATTATCTCTGACCCAAATTACCAGACTCTCCTAATTTCATGATAATTAGTTTGGAAATATACAATTATATTCAGGTATGAAAGGGAAAATTGTAAACTGTTATTTGAGAATTTTTATAACCAATGAATGGTATGGGAAAAGGTCTAGAAGCATTAGAGTAATTATTTTCTAAGAATGAAGTTACCATTACATGAAAAATCATTATGGGGGCTGTATTATGTAGGGAAAACTAGTACATGTGCTTCATATCCAAATATTGGAATCTTTTGACTTATAGGCATGTTATGAAGGCAACATAAGCAAGGCCGCCTAGGGGCACATGCTTCATAGTCAGGCAAAAGATCTCTAAGAATTTTGACGTTGTATTACTAAAAGTCGAAGAATTTTTATGGAGATTCAAATTCTACAATGAATAGAGTTTGGTTTGTGGATAAAGGTACCAAAATATATAATGGGTATTTCCAATCAATATATCCAAATAATCAGAGGAATTGGACTTTGACAAAGGTCTGACACAAATGTAAAAGATACGGTTTCTGTAGTTTTAGGTCATAAAAGTAGGGCCAAAACTGGAAACAATATATAACATGTGACCATGTTTTTCCATGATTATTTCATAGTGTATCGAACACATGATGAGGGAAATTTGTAAACCATAGTCTTGAAGACTTTCAGACTGCGAGGAAGATAATGGGATAACTATAGTTGAAAAACTATTTTAAAATAAATATTATTGTATATTTTCATCATTGATTAAAGGGGAAAAAGTTATTATAACCAATAATGAAGATATCATTATTTGATAAACTTGTGATAGGGGTTGTATTATACAGGGCCATCTGGGGAATATGCTGCATGGTGAAATAGTGTTATCTTTTTGGTAGACATGCTTGTTATGTAGGAAACTTATGCAAGGCCTCCTAAAGATACATGTTGCATATTCATTCCAACAAAAAGCTCTTAGATAGTTGAAACCTTGTCACCAAAAACTGTAAGAAGGATTATGAAAACCTGAAAGAAAAAATCAATATTAAGAGAGTGAGATTTGGAAGGGGGTTATGCCCAATGTATATGAGAAATATTTGAATCAATATTCTCCATGAATTTGATGTCCCCTACATATATCTGGCACATATGTAAAATGGTGACTTTATTTGTTTCCTTTGAATGAATATGGTAATGTGAAGTTTTTTGTAATGCAGTAAGTACATTATACTATGCAGTTTCGTGTCATGTAGTAAGGACATTATACTATGCAGTTTCATGACATGAAGTAAAAACATTATACTGTATAATTTCAAGTCATATAGTATGGAAATTATACATTGTAGTTTTAATTCCTGCAGTAAAGACATTATTAACACCATAAGAAATTAAAAAACCTTATATTAAGAATCCATTTACTCTATTCCTTATCCCCTGTGAGCTATGCTTGGTGTGATAAATAAGGAGCAACAAGTGTTTCTTTTATAATGAAAAGGTGATGCCAATGAATAATAGGGGAATTATATTTTAATTTACTGTAACATATTGTCGTAAGGACGACTATGAACTGATATGAAATTAAAGACATACTGTAACTGGATTAAGGGATAAAATCCAAGTGTCACTATATGTCTTTCTGTGGAAAGAATCAAGGCCTACATAGTTTTTAAAACATTCCCTATAAAGATTTGATTTTATACACGAAATAAATGGGGTTATTTATTATGGGAGGCTGGACTCATGATCGGAGATCTAGGAGTATTTATCTGTCTCATAACTGATAAAAATCAATCCATACATAGTTCTTTAATCAATTATTCATCACGCTATGTTTTACATGAGGTATGGGTGCTTTTGATACGTTCTAAGAGAATGATAAATGTGAATACCTGAAATGTTATAAAGACCAAATCATATATCTTAAGGAAAGAATATATATAGATCTGATTCATATACAAGAGGATAAAAGAAAATAAGAAAATTTTCTGATCGTGGCTGGGCCCAGAATTTGAGATTCAGGCATCTTTACGTATCTCATTGTAATTGAGAATCAAGCCATAAATAGTTCCTAAAACATGGCCTCTAGGCAGATCTGACTCTTCATTTGAAAGATAGGGACTCATGTACTACTAAGAAGTAGTGATGACATTAGAGACATTTTCTTATTGAATCTTCTTACATTAAATTGAGAAAACATTATTTATACATACAATGTCATGCAGTTTAATGATATGCAACAATGATGAAGATACTACGTACTTTATCATCATGAATCATAGATGATTATGGTTGTTATGCAGTTTAATGTCATACAACTAGGACATTGGTTGCTGTGTTGTTTTATGTCTTGCATCAAAGACAATGTACTGTGTAGTTTAAAGTCTTACAGTGAGGACTAATGGGTATAATTACACAAATTATTTCTTAAAAAATCTCTCATTGGTTGGATATGTAATGCGCGCTCCATCCATTGAGATTAAAGAATTGGATACATTTGAAAAGAACTTATATATGGAATAAGGTCCTTCCCATTTTGGTTCATTTTTTGGAGGTTTCTTTCCTAGTATCATTAGAGTCCAAAGGACCAATACCAATTCTCCTTGGATGAATGAATGAAGGCAATCATTCTTATTAAAAGATCATGCTATTCTATGCAGATAGACTTCTTGATGATGTAAAGTATGCAATCTATTCTCATCTAATCATTATATCTCATTAAATTGTTTCTATGAGCTTTCATCTATAGATAACTAATCACAGATTTGAACTCTAAGTGAAGGAAATTGTACATTTAATTGGAAAAACCACTTCAGTTCCATATTCTAATGAATAATGAGTTTCTTGGGTAGCATTACAACTAGTTGTCTGATAAGACCATAAGAATTTAACAATTTATCAGGCCATGATTTCTTATCTTTATCCACAATCTTCTAGAGTATATTTGATAGGTGTTTGTTGAAAACCTCTATCTGTCCATTGGCCGACACATGATAGCTAGATGAATGGTTGGATTTGATATTATATTCCTGATATAACATTTTTACTTTAGGAAAACAAAAATTGGTGCCATTTTCTATCAAAATAGTATTAGGGACACCAAATCTAGAGATGATATAATTTTTTACAAAACTAACAATGCTTTTGGATCCGACTTCCATGAGATGTATTGCCTCAGCCCACATAGAGAAGAAATAAGTAGCAGTGAGAATATACATGAACTTCATAGATGTGGGTGGAGGATAAGGCCCAACAACATCCATTCCCCATGTTGAAAATGGCCAAAAGTATTTAGTTGTATATAGAAACTCTGGGGGTTGATGAATGTAGTTTGAAATCACTTGACATGGAAGAAATATTTTGTCAAATTTGTACAATCCAGTGTCGTTAAAGGCCAAAAGTATCCATGACT
Source organism: Viscum album (assembly GCA_963277665.1). Taxonomy (NCBI): domain Eukaryota; kingdom Viridiplantae; phylum Streptophyta; class Magnoliopsida; order Santalales; family Viscaceae; genus Viscum; species Viscum album. The sequence continues at coordinate 981,191,942 of OY728140.1, read as the reverse complement.
TCAAATCTGATCGAAGAGTCTGTGCCCGGATTGATGGGCACCACAAGCTCCTGAATGTACTTCTTTCATAACAGCTGCAGTCTCTTCTCCATCAATACATCTAAAAATAATTCCATCAAAGCATATATTGTAATGAATATTTTGGTGGTCTGGACTATCAGAAAGAGTAAAATTGACCACTCATCACTGGATCTTCTCCTTCTCATCCCTATTTAGTTGAAGAATCCATTTTTAAAGATATTCCATGATAGATGTCCTCCATACTATGGTATGACCATAAGTTTAAGAAATAGGGATAATTTCATAAATTTCCTCCCTTATATTTTGAATAAAAAGTGAAACCACATGGCGATGGGTTATGCTGATAACTATCTCACCCCGATTTGGATTTGCCAAGGCTATAGCTGCATTAGCCAGTGTATCTACTTGGGAATTTTTTTATTGCGGGACATAGGACAATGTCAGTACTGAGGGAAATTCATAAATTAACTCTTCGATGTAAACACACAAAGGGATTAAATCTTCTTTTTTGATAGAGTTTTCCACATTGATTTGTTTCATTATTAATTTCAAATCACCTTTTACCCTTAAATGATCCATTTTCACCTGAAGATCCAATTCCAAACATATGATGAGATCTTGATACTCTAATTCATTGTTGGTATCACATTCTGTTAATAGAAAAGAATAAGGAAATACTACCTTTTCTGGGGAAATAAGAACTATTCCCAATCCAACCTTGTTGAGTTTAGTATTTTTTTAGTCTCTTCCCTATTGGACTTTTGAAAGCACCATAAAAATACATTTCCCATGTTTGGGAATTATCTTGAATAGAGAATATGTCTTCATCTGGAAGTTCAGTATTAAATGATGTGTCTTCTGCCGATGGGTTCTTAGCAAGGAAATTATCCAGAGCATGGCCTTTTATTTCCATTTGACGAAAAAACTGGATATCAGACAACTGCAAAATAATCTCCCACCATGCTTGAAATCCTATAAGCATAGGACGACGAAGGATAAATTTGAGAGGGTTATTACGAGATACCTATTGGACCTCATGATGATGCAGGTAGAGTCTTAATTTTTAATAGGAAATATTAATTAAGGCATTACTTCACTTTACTTGAATTCCAAGTTTTCACATCAAGCATAGTGTGACTGAGATAAGAAAGTTTGTTTTCATTTCCAACATCATTCTTTTGGGAAAGGAAGGCACCTAGTGATCGCTCTAATGTTTTCACGTAGGGAATGAGTGGTCTTCCTTCAAAAGTTGGAATCAATACTGGTGGACTCATGAGATATATCATAAGTATATCAAATGTTTCTTGGCAATCCTCAGTCCATTGATAAGTGACTCCCATCTTCATTAATCTGGTGAGGGGTACACATTTACCTACTAAATTGGTGATAAAGTGCTAAATGTAGTCCAAGTTTCCTTGATGTCCTCTCAATTATTTCAAATTTGGAGGAGGTGACATAACAAAGATTGATTTTTTTTCTCTGGAACAACATCGATACCACGATTGCGTACAACGAAGCCAAGTAATTTTCTTTAAGTTACTCTGAAAGCACATTTTAAGGGGTTCATCTTCAAATTATGTTGCTGAAGTTTACAAAATATGGGTTCCAAATAAGCCAAGTGATTGGAACGTTGTTTGGATCTGACTACCAATCATCCACATAACATTCAATAAATTTTCCTAAGAAGGGTTTGATGATATGGTTCATGACATGTTGGTATGTCGCTCCTGCATTATTTAATCCAATGAGAATTACCCGATAGCAAAACACACCTTCAGGATCTCTAAAGGATGTTGATTCCTTGTCCTCCAGGGCCATTTGAGTTTGTTTATAACCAGAATATCCATCCATGATAGAAAGAGCATCATAGCTAGACTTTACATTAATTAGAAGTTCTGTAATCGGGACTCGAAAATAATCTTTAGGATAGTACCTGTTAATATCTCTGAAATCAATGCAGACTCTAATTTTCCCATTCTTATTTTTCAATGGGACAATATTTTAAATTCATTTGGTATATTGAACTTACCTAACAATTTTATCCTTTATAGACTTATCAACATGAGCTTTAATTTTAGAGGCATGATTTGGGTGTGTTCTCCTTGCAACTTTCTTGAACCCACAATGTTCTTCTGGAAACCCCAAATGATGGGTGGATACATCAAGATTAAGACTTGGAATTTCAGTATAATTCCACAAAAATATATCTCGATTTATCTTTAGAAATAAAGTATACACCACTTTCTCCTTTGAAGTCATGGAAGCACTAATTAAGTTGGGGAGTTGATCTTCTCCTGTACCCTGATTTATTTCTCTAGGTCCATCCATTGTGGTAGAAACACCTTCTTAAAATGCTGGAGGAGAATCCCCAATATCTTCTTCTTCTTCTTCATTATGTGTGACCTCTTTTGTTTCCATTATCTTGGTAGATGACAAGGAAACACTCCAAATGTTAGGGGAGGAGTCAGTATTTGAACATCTTGAAGAAGAAGCCACCATATCTGACCCTACTGATAACGAAGGGTTTTCCAATAGTAAAGAGGGACTGATGGATTGAGAATCAACATCTTTCTATCACTCTAACATTTCTATAATTTCTTCTTTATTTATTGATGAAATAGAGGCTCATTTTAGTTCAGTAGATGAAATTAATACATATCTATTCACGATTTCATCTTTTCTTGGTGTATCAATAATTTCTCCCATGTTATCAGGCTCAATTTTTGCAATTGTAATTATGGGAATTATTGGACGGGTGCATGGATTTGGCTTTACAATTGCAACTTGATTGATGGGTAAAACAAAATTTATACTCAAATTCATGAATGGATTTGTTGGAATCTTTTCAATTCCATTTGTAGTATTAACTATGGTTATATATTTTGTCATAGACTTCATTCCTTTTGTGTGATAAAACTCCACCTCAATATATTGAGAATCACATGTTTTGAATAGAGACTTGTCACCATAAAATGTTCGAATTTGACTATTGAAACTATATTTTAGACATTTGTGTTATGATGAAGGTATGGCTGGATGTTGATGAAACCAAGGCCTTCCAAGTAGAATATTGAAGGTTGTGTCCTGACGAATAACCATGAATTATGAATTAGACACAAGATCTCCAAACTATTTTCTTGAGTGTAATTTCACCCAGAGTTTCATGTTCATTATTTTCATATCCTTGAAACATTAAATTCAAAGGAGAAAAGTCAGATTCAGTCGATCCCAATTGATGAAGGGTATGAATGGGAATTAGGTTGAGCCCAGAGCCATTATCAATGAAGTCTCATTAGATATCCTTGTCATTGAACTTTCTAGATAGATAAAAAGGTCTGATGTGTTTATGTACCACACGGTCTTCATGTTCATCTGTAATAAATATGACTGTATGACATTCTGTATAATCATTCCCTATATGGTAAAATTCAGCAGCAGTATCTTCAGTTTCAAATTTTTGAGGACTTAATGAGGTCTCAATGAGTGCTTATTGAAGATATTTTTAAACATTCAAAGCATCCAAAATTTATATCATGGCCGGTACATGGGCCAAATGTTTCAAGACATCAATTTTTAGGCCCAATGGTCTTTGTTTCCGGATATGGACATGTGATTTTGGAGGTGCTTTTGATGTCACTTCTTCTGTTGTTGATGTATTCTATGTTGAAACAGAAGTGGGAAATACCACAAAAAATTTTAAATTAGACTAAATAAGTCGACTCATCTGCTGAGAAGAAGATGGTGGACCTTCTAATTGGTCATCCAAGATAATTGGGCCAGAACTAGACTTGTTTTCCATGGAAGAAAATTCTTGTTATTGTTAATATCTAAAAAGGGATCTTCCACTAGATTATTCCACAAATATGGTTTGAGAAGGGTTAGAGTTAAGATGATGGTTTCTAGAATTCACACCTCATCCCATGTATCCTTGATCATGGCCTCCTCATCTAGATCCCCAATTAGGCACAATGATTTCTGGGTCAATTCAATTAGAATCACCATTGGCATAAGGATCTGTTAAATGGATAACATTAATGGAACCAAAGATGAATTCTTCGTTTGATGAGGACTCAACCAAATTGGATAATTTTTTTTGTACCACATGGTGGGGCGGGGCCCGTGATTCTGAAATAGATGGAATAAAATCTTCCAAGGTTAAAGATAACATTGGACTTGATGTGATCTCGTCTTTTTATGACTGCTATTTATCCTTATGACCACTTTTTCCTTTGAGGAACGAACGTTTGAAGAAGATGTTTTTTCTGTGGTAGGAGTTGTAGAAGACACAATTGGTTTTTTTAACTGTGTTTGAAAAATTTCATGAGTCTGGTTGAACATTTTCCTAAATATCCAATCATCATATTTTTGCACATTTTTTTCTTTTTACCTCTTTCCATTCTCCTTATTCCTTTAGATAGGTGGCAGTATCACATGCGACTTCAGTTGATGAACTTTTCAGTTTTACATGTCTAGTGTCTTCCATATTTTGCAGAAGGTCTTTGGAAAAAATAAAATCTAGAATGGGGTGTCCCAACATCTAATTAAAGGGACAATAATTCAGACGATCTTCATCTCCGTCTTTATTTGGCTTCTTCAGCCTTGAAAATAGAACCAAATTGTTTTCTAAGGCCGAGATAAAGAAACCAGAAACTTTTTCCTTCTTGAAAGAATAATATATATTGTTTAATTACTCAAACAATTTCCACCTTTGATCTCTTTGATCATCTTGACGAGGTGGTTGTTACTGTTGATTCTCATGAAGCGGAGGCCTTCTGTTTGATGAAGGTCTTGAAGAATAAGCAGGTACGGGTGCTTGTTTGAGTGTAACTGTAGAAGCTTCTACCATTCCTATTATCCTTCTTGGAACTAATGGAATTACATGAGTTTTAGCCTTAGTCTTAATAATAGTGTCTTCTATCTACTGAGCGATTGATGTAATGTCTCAAAAAAGACCCATGTCTTTCACAGGGATCAATGGTGTGCGTAATTCATCACGCAGATTTTCCACACAGATAAGAAGCAACTCTTCTTGAGGGAGTGCTAAACATAAGTTATATTTTAATCCCTTTTAGTGAACAATGAAATCTGAATCTCTTTAATTTTCCCTTTGTTTACAATTGGTAAGATAAAAAACTATCGTCTTTGGTAATGTTGAGATTTATTGAAGAAGGAATTTATGATGAAGATCTTCCCACCCAGTAATTGATCGAGATTTCAATATTGGATACCAGACAAAAGTTGGACCTTGTAATGACTGGACAAAACACCAAAGATTAACTACATTTTATTGTTGAAAAGTTCCTATCATAGGATCTCATTGAGAAACAAAATGTGTTTTTTTTGCGGATCACCTGAACAACTAAAAATTTGGAATGTGGTATTTAAAAAATTTTGGGGGTGAAGAATTTCAACCACATATTCAGGGAAACCTCTCATTTCTAGCTGAACTAGTGCATATCATTCCTCCATAGCTTCCAACTATGTAATTAATGCCTCAATTATATTCATAATTTTTTGGGGAATATCCGAATGAGATAGATTATGTGAAGGTATTGCTACTAGAACATGAGCTGGTGCAATGACCAGTAAGACCACTAATGATGGTGCTGATATCTATATTGGATTACCCACGAAAACAAGTCTATCAGGATGTATATGATTTAGTCTTGATTCTGTACCCAATAGAGGGAATTCATTGTATGCATCTGTATTTACTACAAATCCTCGTTGCGGAGGAGCTCCTACATTTTTTTAATTTGGGGAAATTATTAAGAATACCACCTAGAAGAAATTCGTTTTCAAAGTAACTCTGGGTTGAGCCTTTTCAACTCCTTCATTTCTTCTTCTTGCTATGAAAATCCATCTTAATGTGAAAGAGACTAACCTTATCCAGTTGAAATTGGAGATTCAATATAGCTTTTTTCTTTTCCCCTTATTGGATGACATTTGGAGTGGGGGGAGGTGGTTATTTGAAGGTATACCTAGATTTTGGGTAATCCTCTGATTTTGGGTACCCACACCTTCTTCATTTGCCTCAGTGTGTACCGTATTGTATACAAGAACTTAATCTTATGATACCCCTGAACTGCACTTGTTTTTTATAGGATCTTCTAGAATGGTATTCATAACATTCAATTGTGCGTAACCAATTAAGGGCATTCTCTATGTGTTTCTGGTAGATCATCTCCCTTTTTATCGTTCACAAAAGTCCATTCTTTTATATGAAGAATTCCCTGGAACTATTTAGCAGACAATAACATGAACAAAATCATTGGATATTGTAGCTGTATGATTTCTTTGTGTCTTCTTCCCTAATCATGAGGAAACTGACTTCAATTGGAGAGGTGATTTTAGATATGAAAAATCCCCAAACCTTGAATGCCTGGATTGATCCTTTTCTTCTTCTTCAAATATTTGAACATTGATTAATGAATTTAAAGGTTTCATTAAATGAGCCATCATCCTGGAAGTCTGGGTTTATTCTTGAACTTCTAAAGTAGTAATTCATGAAACTGCTCTTCTGATTTTGGGAATTTTGGTTCAGAAATTAGCTGGGCGCATCATCTAACCTTTACATAAATCACCTGTTTTAGAAGATTTATGTTCTATTTAATACATTTTCATCCTTGGATGCCTAACATCCTCTAAATGGGATTCCTGATTAGGATTCATAGAGGATTGATGTAGATATAGTTCAACAACTTATTTTCTTTGGGCTTGATTCTGATGAGAACTAGTAGATGTCTATTCTAGTGCATACATTTGATTACAGTCAAAACCTATACACTATGGCTGGCCGTGGGAAATAACATTGCATGATACAACTATTGGAAGACTTTTCTAATTTTGGAGTGCAGTGAAATTCAACGCTCCATATGCACCCCATCTTCTGATGCGAACATTATATGGGGAATCAGAAATTATTTGGCATAGCCTCTTCAGAGCATTGAGACATGCGTGCTAAAGGGTCTCTATTTTTTTCAACCCTTAGATGTTGGGAAATTAAAAGAGATTCCATGTTAATTTGGCACTGTAACCCTTCAAATACATTTATATAATTTTTTATATTCATCATATGGTAACACTTCAATTTTCAAATGATGAAGAGTTTTCCATTAGCTGAGACGAATGTCATGAATGAAATCTTCTCCCATCAATTATGGAATATCAAAATGGGAATTTGCTGAAGGCAAGAACAAGAATAGTATTTATCATTTAGATAATTGTTTGTTCATTATAAAATGTCTACATTATATTCTATTAGTGGTTTCTCCACTTGGTCTGACCAAAGTTGCTGCTCTGCATTAGAGGATAAATGTCCCAAGGGAGGTTTGAAGAATTACTATTGCCAAAAGATGTCTTCTGACGGAGAAAGTGTTTCACCCAACAATGAAAAGGCATCAGACATGAATGGACTTGTGTATGAAAGTTCCTCAATATAGGAGGGCTTTCTTGTTTCAACATTTTCAATTATATAATTTTTTTGACAGTACGAAATCCTACTACGGAGAAAACTTTTACAGCGAATTCCATCATGGGGAGGATCACCACAATGGATTATAGCAAGGGATAAATCTTCTTACTCCATGGTCTTCTGGACACATAGAGGGTTACCATGGCTCTCATCCAAATATAGAAACACTGGATTGACCTAATATTCATGAAGCAATCCTTCTTGATGTAGTTTCTGGTATGAAACTTCAAAATTACAACTTCCACTCCCAAAATTTGGTAATGAAATGGTGGGAACTTGAATAGAAATAGATTAATGTCTGAGGGATTCAAGACCTCACACATTCATAGAAGCTAAATAACTGCTTGATTATTTATTTTCCAATGGTATTTGGTGGGATTTCTTCATGTATGTTCTCTTATACATAGCAGGGGCCACCTTCTGGGAAAAGTTGATCCCATGGGCAGGAATATGTGCATGCCTTGGATTAGTAACCGGAACAGACTGGTTACCTCCAATTATAAAGGGTGTATCTTTCTGATCTTATTGTCCGAAAAACAAGGGGAGTGTGCCTCATGACCCTCATAGACTGAAACAGAGGTTTTTATCTGCTCTGGGATGGCATATGGATGTGTCATCCCATGTGTGGGGACAAATTTCTATGTCTATTCCCCCAATACTGTTGAAGTAGTTCTTAAAATATCCTGGCATGATTCCAGAATATGGGCAGTGAGTTTCGACAGCCCTTTCACCATTGATAATATGTGTTTGGTGACTTCAGCAGCCGGAACGGGAACATACGTTCATTCTATATCTGGAGTAGCTTTATGTGCCTTATCCTATCCTCCTTTTCTTGTCAATGGATATTGACAGTACTTATGCATAGGGGTAGAGAGTTGGGTCTACCCCAAATTTTTCATCGGATCTTTCTGATTGACGTCTATGAGTACTACCAAATGATAATGTTGGCAGGATTGATGAACAATGATTGGTGTATGTGTCTGCTAGCTATTTTCTATCAAGTATGGTTGACGGGCTTCCTTCAATACTGGAAAATGAGATAGCTAACATAATTGGTGATTGTAAACAGGTGTACGCTCCGGTTTACCAGTTCCCACCATATTATATTGGCGGGTCTTATTAAATGCAGTCAGACGAGCCTGCTGACTGGATGATAACTTGTAAAAAGGTGTATGTGCCTGCTCATGGTACTCCACCGGGTTTCTCTAGGGGCATTGGTGGGTTGATTTCAAATGAGTCTACTGAACAACAAAATTTGGACGGACGGGTGTATGTGCCTGCTCGTTGTTTTCCATCAAGTTAAATTGATGGGATTTTCCAGTGGTGTTAGAGGTGAGAACATCTTCCCTGTTAACCAAATTTTGTCCCTGGTAGTTCATCATGCATGTTTGGGTCTGATACACCTAGGCACAATGTCTAGAGGCAATACCCCCATCATGTTGGGGATACACTACCAAATGATTCTGGCGGTGATTGCTGGTGGGAGTCCTCAAGAAGGGCTCATGTATTCATGAATTGAGTCCTTCAGTGACCTCTTGATCCACCTACCTGTAGAATGGGAGAGATTTATTATTGCCTTACAGGGATAGAGAAATGAAATGGTAGAGATAGTTGTTGGCACCATTTTCTTCTTGATAATTGGTCATTGTTGGCCGGATGATCGAGGATTATTATTGACCTGGAGGGCCTGCCGAGTAGCCTCCAATGTCAGGATTGTGCCGTGATAGTGATATTCCTTCACCATCACATTATAGACCCAGCATTGAAGACACTGGGTTGGTGATAACGTCCTTCTCGGGGATGAAGATCCAGCTTGAACAGCGGTCGAAAAATTCACAGATGTTGTCTTGGAGAAAGTCATTCTTTGGTTTGAAGGGATTTCTTTGGGAAACAAATAATAATGACAATCTTTATTAAAGCAACACATTTTCATAGAGATAAATGCTTGATTAAATCCTTTTTTGTCCTTCCTTTATCAATTGATAGGGGCCTAACATTTGGGTAACATTATTAACATGGTTAAGGATTCACATTGGGTTTCCCATTTTTGTTTCATAGTTCCTTGAAACATTTGTTCTAGATTTAATAATCAATGTTTCCAAGTGGTTTACATTTGATTTTTTCATGTATCCTGAAACATCCTATAGTTCATTATCCAAAGAGGAACTCCTTTCCAAAGGCAAGCGTTCATTATGTATTAATGTTTATGATACTTAAGAACATGCATTGGTTGAGAGGATGGGAGGTTGGACTCATCACACCCTTTTGGGGGGAATTATTATCTACTCCGGGACTCTCTTTGTAAAATTAAATTATTTTCATGAATCCTTATTAATTAACCAAGTATATCATAAGTATCTATTGGAATTGACAATCACTTATTAACATGTGTAAAACTTAGAATCAACAATATATATTCAAGGTTCTTCATCAATGGAAAAATCTGTATGTATTCTTGGTTTTCCATCAATTGTATCCTCTAATATACCACTTAGAGATTATTTTAATCATCATTATGATGATACTAGTTTTTGAGCCACTCAGTGGGGCACTCTGGAATTTATTGTCATCCATGGAGATGAAGGTTTGTTTTATAATTGTGATCAGGCTCATAAAATTAGATACCTACATTTCCTTGGGAAAGGATTCATAACCATCATGGTTCGGTGCCACATAGTAGGAGACATCATACCTTTAAGGTCATTTGATAAAGACCTCTAAGCGGAAGGTGGTTAGTTAAAACATAGTGTGGGACTTATGCTAAAGCAGCCCAAGGAACATGGAATGGAAATGAGTTTACAAGTAGGATCATACCCTATTGGGATTATGTCCCAAAAAGAACAGGGTTGATTTTATGTGATGGGCTTGAACCTCAAGGATGATTTCTACCTACTCAATATAAAATGAAATCAAAGCCCACATAGTTTGGTAAATCTCATAGGAGAGTATAGTTCTCTGGAAGTGATGAGTTTGGGATTACATTCTGAAAAAAGGATGCCTTGATGATTTGAGAATTGAATTTGGGGCTTATTTTCTAAGTAGGATTCCCAAATTGGAGGAATTATGGTTGGATTCTTGAGGAGGATATCTTGTTAGCTCGGGCCACAAAATCTATTCCTACCTATCCTGGTTTGAATTGGAATTATAGTTCTCGTAGTTCATTTGGTGAGTGTTTGTGCATATGTTGGAAGCATCACATACCTCTAAGCCCATGTGAGTCATGATCAATGTGATAAACAAGAGGATAATAATGATTCAACAATGACACTTCACACTTCCAAATTTTTCCTCCATGCTGATCGAAGACGGAGCGTTGACTGTGGGAGAGGGCGAGGTGACGAACCTTCCTTATGTCCTATTTACATTGAACAAGGGTATAATATAAGAAAGAAGGGGTGAAGGTGAGGGGATTATACCAGGATGGCTTCCCTAAAATTGGATTTGGTAGGAGAGGGAGACTTCTCATATACTTGAATGGAATAGTAAGTGCAAAGTGTACCCTCCCTACCGGAGACCAAGGGTTCCGAGTCACCTCTTTGAGAAGGGTGAGGCAGATAACCATCCATCCTCCAAATCGAGAACATTCCAAGAATATAACTAGGAGAAAATTCCATGTTACTGTGGATATAAAAAATAACAAACATCCCATGAATCCTAATCAAATTTTGAAACAAATTTGGGAAACCTCTGGCTTTGGAAATACAAACCTGAAATAGATACACGCTGATGTGCCTTACCCAAAGTTGTGAGAAGTCAGGATGTTTTTGTGGAGGCTTCAACATAACTCATTTGGAATAAGGGAACAATGAAATAGATAACCTTCCATAAATGTAATTAAAGAAGGGTATCTGAGCTTTTCGCGTAGGTACCTCGCACAAGTATGCTGCATAGGTACCTCGTGTTTCCCTACCACGCATGTACGATGCGTAGGTGTACCGTGCTGGTGTGGCACACAGATATACCGTGTTGGTATGGATGAGGACTGGAGAATGTGAATAACTTAAAAAAATTCCTATCCCCATTAATTATACCTTATTTTGTAGTTTATAGAACTACCTGAGAAAATTTTAGAGATCTTGGCAGAAAAGCTACGCAATGGGAGCGTCATATAGTGATTCCCTTTTTTCACTCCAGAAATGGGGAGCCAAGGGCACTATTTATAGTCATGAATGGGCTTGGACAATGATATGTTTACCATTAATGTACTTCACGCAACTCCACCACATAGTTTCTCCACATAGTGACATAAAATGTCTTCTGGAGCGAAGGTCTGGCGAGAAGCTTGGACACATAGCTCGGCCGCAGAGCTCCGCTGCGTAGATCGACCACGTAGCCCTTTGGGAGTATTATGGATTGTCTTTTGTACTCATTGAAACTTTCTTAGGGAATTGAAATATCCAAATGTTTCATATATTTTTTATTTCTTTTTCAAGTAGTGTTAAAAACCCCCAAATCACGATGGAATCTTTTTTGGGAAGTAAGAACAATCTCATTTCTCTCAAATTACTATACTCTTCTACGAGACTTATCAAACTATGTGGGCTTTGATTACCATCCACATGGGATACGCATGAAGCCTCATTAAGGTTCAAACCCAACACATAAAATTAACAATGTTCTCCTTAGGCCATATTCCTAATAGGGTCTAATCTTACTTGGGAACCCATATTCATTTCATGTTCTCTAGACTTCTTCGATATAAGTCCCACACCAAATTTGTGCTATGAACCTTTATCTTAGATTTCCTAACCACATGAAATTAAAAATTAAGGAAAGGTCCTTATCACATGACCTTAAAAGGTAATATGTGTCCCATTAAGAGGCACTAAACTACGAGGGTTCTAATGGTAGTAATAATTTATGTTCAAATATTATGATACCTAAGGAAATGAATTTCTTGAGAGGATGGGAGGAAGTAATATTCAAACCATTTTGGGAGAAATTATTGTTTAAACAAGGACACTCTTTATAAATTTAATATATTTTCATGAATCCTTATTAATTAACCATGTATAACATAGGTTTCCATTAGAATTTGCAATCACTTGTTAACACATGTGAAATTTATAATCTTCTGTATGTATTATAGGTTCTTCAATAATGGAGATATCCATATGTATTTGAGGTTATCCAACAATGGTATCACTCTAATATACTACATAATGATTCTTTTAATCATCATTAGGATGATACTAGTTTTTAAGACACTTAGTGGGGCACTCTTGAATTTATTGTCGTCCAGGGAGATGAAGATTTTTTGATATTGTGATCATACCCATAAAATGGGCTACCTACATATCCTTGTGAATGGAATTAGAACCCTCGTAGTTTAGTGCCTCTTAATGGGACACATAATACCTTTTAAGGTCAAGTGATAAGGACCTTTCCTTAATTTTTAATTTCATGTGGTTAGGAAATCTAAGATAAAGGTTCATAGCACAAATTTGGTGTGGGACTTATATCGAAGAAGTCTAGAGAACATGAAATGAATATGGGTTCCCAAGTAAGATTTGACCCTATTAGGAATATGGCCTAAGGAGAACAATGTTAATTTTATGTGTTGGGTTTGAACCTTAATGAGGCTTCATGCGTATCCCATGTGGATGGTAATCAAAGCCCACATAGTTTGATAAGTCTCGTAGAAGAGTATAGTAATTTGAGAGAAATGAGATTGTTCTTACTTCCCAAAAAAGATTCCATCGTGATTTGGGGGTTTTTAACACTACTTGAAAATGAAATAAAAAATATATGAAACATTTGGATATTTCAATTCCCTAAGAAAGTTTCAATGAGTACAAAAGACAATCCATAATACTCCCAAAGGGCTACGTGGTCGATCTACGCAGCGGAGCTCTGCGGCCGAGCTATGTGTCCAAGCTTCTCGCCAGACCTTCGCTCCAGAAGACATTTTATGTCACTATGTGGAGAAACTATGTGGTGGAGTTACGTGAAGTACATTCATGGTAAACATATCATTGTCCAAGCCCATTCATGACTATAAATAGTGCCCTTGGCTCCCCATTTCTGGAGTGAAAAAAGGGAATCACTATATGACGCTCCCATTGCGTAGCTTTTCTGCCAAGATCTCTAAAATTTTCTCAGGTAGTTCTATAAACTACAAAATAAGGTATAATTAATGGGGATAGGAATTTTTTTAAGTTATTCACATTCTCCAGTCCTCATCCATACCAACACGGTATATCTGTGTGCCACACCAGCACGGTACACCTACGCATCGTACGTGCGTGGTAGGGAAACACGAGGTACCTATGCAGCATACTTGTGCGAGGTACCTACGCGAAAAGCTCAGATACCTTTCTTTAATTACATTTATGGAAGGTTATCTATTTCATTGTTCCCTTATTCCAAATGAGTTAAGTTGAAGCCTCCACAAAAACATCCTGACTTCTCACAACTTTGGGTAAGGCACATCAGCGTGTATCTATTTCAGGTTTGTATTTCCAAAGCCAGAGGTTTCCCAAATTTGTTTCAAAATTTGATTAGGATTCATGGGATGTTTGTTATTTTTTATATCCACAGTAACATGGAATTTTCTCCTAGTTATATTCTTGGAATGTTCTCGATTTGGATGATGGATGGTTATCTGCCTCACCCTTCTCAAAGAGGTGACTCGGAACCCTTGGTCTCCTGTAGGGAGGGTACACTTTGCACTTACTATTCCATTCAAGTATATGAGAAGTCTCCCTCTCCTACCAAATCCAATTTTAGGGCAGCCATCCTGGTATAATCCCCTCACCTTCACCCCTTCTTTCTTATATTATACCCTTGTTCAATGTAAATAGGACATAAGGAAGGTTCGTCACCTCGCCCTCTCCCACAGTCAACGCTCCGTCTTCAATCAGCATGGAGGAAAAATTTGGAAGTGTGAAGTGTCATTGTTGAATCATTATTATCCTCTTGTTTATCACATTGATCATGACTCACATGGGCTTAGAGGTATGTGATGCTTCCAACATATGCACAAACACTCACCAAATGAACTACGAGAACTATAATTCCAATTCAAACCAGGATAGGTAGGAATAGATTTTGTGGCCCGAGCTAACAAGATATCCTCCTCAAGAATCCAACCATAATTCCTCCAATTTGGGAATCCTACTTAGAAAATAAGCCCCAAATTCTATTCTCAAATCATCAAGGCATCCTTTTTTCAGAATGTAATCCCAAACTCATCACTTCCAGAGAACTATACTCTCCTATGAGATTTACCAAACTATGTGGGCTTTGATTTCATTTTATATTCAGTAGGTAGAAATCATCTTTGAGGTTCAAGCCCATCACATAAAATCAACCCTATTCTTTTTGGGCCATAATCCCAATAGGGTATGATCCTACTTGTAAACTCATTTCCATTCCATGTTCCTTGGGCTGCTTTAGCATAAGTCCCACACTATGTTTTAACTAACCACCTTCCGCTTAGAGGTCTTTATCAAATGACCATAAAGGTATGATGTCTCCTACTATGTGGCACCGAACCATGATGGTTATGAATCCTTTCCCAAGGAAATGTAGGTATCTAATTTTATGAGCCTGATCACAATTATAAAACAAACCTTCATCTCCATGGATGACAATAAATTCCAGAGTGCCCCACTGAGTGGCTCAAAAACTAGTATCATCATAATGATGATTAAAATAATCTCTAAGTGGTATATTAGAGGATACAATTGATGGAAAACCAAGAATACATACAGATTTTTCCATTGATGAAGAACCTTGAATATATATTGTTGATTCTAAGTTTTACACATGTTAATAAGTGATTGTCAATTCCAATAGATACTTATGATATACTTGGTTAATTAATAAGGATTCATGAAAATAATTTAATTTTACAAAGAGAGTCCCGGAGTAGATAATAATTCCCCCCAAAAGGGTGTGATGAGTCCAACCTCCCATCCTCTCAACCAATGCATGTTCATAAGTATCATAAACATTAATACATAATGAACGCTTGCCTTTGGAAAGGAGTTCCTCTTTGGATAATGAACTATAGGATGTTTCAGGATACATGAAAAAATCAAATGTAAACCACTTGGAAACATTGATTCTTAAATCTAGAACAAATGTTTCAAGGAACTATGAAACAAAAATGGGAAACCCAATGTGAATCCTTAACCATGTTAATAATGTTACCCAAATGTTAGGCCCCTATCAATTGATAAAGGAAGGACAAAAAATGATTTAATCAAGCATTTATCTCTATGAAAATGTGTTGCTTTAATAAAGATTGTCATTATTATTTGTTTCCCAAAGAAATCCCTTCAAACCAAAGAATGACTTTCTCCAAGACAACATCTGTGAATTTTTCGACCGCTGTTCAAGCTGGATCTTCATCCCCGAGAAGGACGTTATCACCAACCCAGTGTCTTCAATGCTGGGTCTATAATGTGATGATGAAGGAATATCACTATCACGGCACAATCCTGACATTGGAGGCTACTCGGCAGGCCCTCCAGGTCAATAATAATCCTCGATCATCCGGCCAACAACGACCAATTATCAAGAAGAAAATGGTGCCAACAACTATCTCTACCATTTCATTTCTCTATCCCTGTAAGGCAATAATAAATCTCTCCCATTCTACAGGTAGGTGGATCAAGAGGTCACTGAAGGACTCAATTCATGAATACATGAGCCCTTCTTGAGGACTCCCACCAGCAATCACCGCCAGAATCATTTGGTAGTGTATCCCCAACATGATGGGGGTATTGCCTCTAGACATTGTGCCTAGGTGTATCAGACCCAAACATGCATGATGAACTACCAGGGACAACATTTGGTTAACAGGGAAGATGTTCTCACCTCTAACACCACTGGAAAATCCCATCAATTTAACTTGATGGAAAACAACGAGCAGGCACATACACCCGTCCGTCCAAATTTTGTTGTTCAGTAGACTCATTTGAAATCAACCCACCAATGCCCCTAGAGAAACCCGGTGGAGTACCATGAGAAGGCACATACACCTTTTTACAAGTTATCATCCAGTCAGCAGGCTCGTCTGACTGCATTTAATAAGACACGCCAATATAATATGGTGGGAACTGGTAAACCGGAGCGTACACCTGTTTACAATCACCAATTATGTTAGCTATCTCGTTTTCCAGTATTGAAGGAAGCCCGTCAACCAAACTTGATAGAAAATAGCTAGCAGACACATACACCAATCATTGTTCATCAATCCTGCCAACATTATCATTTGGTAGTACTCATAGACGTCAATCAGAAAGATCCGATGAAAAATTTGTGGTAGACCCAACTCTCTACCCCTATGCATAAGTACTGTCAATATCCATTGACAAGAAAAGGAGGATATGATAAGGCACATAAAGCTACTCCAGATATAGAATGAACGTATGTTCCCGTTCCGGCTGCTGAAGTCACCAAACACATATTTTCAATGATGAAAGGGCTGTCGAAACTCACTGCCCATATTCTGGAATCATGCCAGGATATTTTAAGAACTACTTCAGCAGTATTGGGGGAATAGACATAGAAATTTGTCCCCACACATGGGATGACACATCCATATGCCATCCCAGAGCAGATAAAAACCTCTGTTTCAGTCTATGAGGGTCATGAGGCACACTCCCCTTGTTTTCCGGACAATAAGATCAGAAAGATACACCCTTTATAATTGGAGGTAACCAGTCTGTTCCGGTTACTAATCCAAGGCAGGCACATATTCCTGCCCATGGGATCAACTTTTCCCAGAAGGTGGCCCCTGCTATGTATAAGAGAACATACATGAAGAAATCCCACCAAATACCATTGGAAAATAAATAATCAAGCAGTTATTTAGCTTCTATGAATGTGTGAGTTCTTGAATCCCTCAGACATTAATCTATTTCTATTCAAGTTCCCACCATTTCATTACCAAATTTTGGGAGTGGAAGTTGTAATTTTGAAGTTTCATACCAGAAACTACATCAAGAAGGATTGCTTCATGAATATTAGGTCAATCTAGTGTTTCTATATTTGGATGAGAGCCATGGTAACCCTCTATGTGTCCAGAAGACCATGGAGTAAGAAGATTTATCCCTTGCTATAATCCATTGTGGTGATCCTCCCCATGATGGAATTCGCTGTAAAAGTTCTCTCCGTAGTAGGATTTCGTACTGTCAAAAAAATTATATAATTGAAAATGTTGAAACAAGAAAGCCCTCCTATATTGAGGAACTTTCATACACAAGTCCATTCATGTCTGATGCCTTTTCATTGATGGGTGAAACACTTTCTCCGTCAGAAGACATCTTTTGGGAATAGTAATTCTTCAAACCTCCCTTGGGACATTTATCCTCTAATGCAGAGCAGCAACTTTGGTCAGACCAAGTGGAGAAACCACTAATAGAATATAATGTAGACATTTTATAATGAACAAACAATTATCTAAATGATAAATACTATTCATGTTCTTGCCTTCAGCAAATTCCCATTTCGATATTCCATAATTGATGGGAGAAGATTTCATTCATGACATTCGTCTCAGCTAATGGAAAACTCTTCATCATTTGAAAATTGAAGTGTTACCATATGATGAATATAAAAAATTATATAAATGTATTTGAAGGGTTACAGTGCCAAATTAACATGGAATCTCTTTTAATTTCCCAACATCTAAGGGTTGAAAAAAATAGAGACCCTTTAGCGCGCATGTCTCAATGCTCTGAAGAGGCTATGCCAAATAATTTCTGATTCCCCATATAATGTTCGCATCAGAAGATGGGGTGCATATGGAGCGTTGAATGATATGCAACAATGATGAAGATACTACGTACTTTATCATCATGAATCATAGATGATTATGGTTGTTATGCAGTTTAATGTCATACAACTAGGACATTGGTTGCTGTGTTGTTTTATGTCTTGCATCAAAGACAATGTACTGTGTAGTTTAAAGTCTTAAAGTGAGGACTAATGGGTATAATTACACAAATTATTTCTTAAAAAATCTCTCATTGGTTGGATATGTAATGCGCGCTCCATCCATTGAGATTAAAGAATTGGATACATTTGAAAAGAACTTATATATGGAATAAGGTCCTTCCCATTTTGGTTCATTTTTTGGAGGTTTCTTTCCTAGTATCATTGGAGTCCGAAGGACCAATACCAATTCTCCTTGGATGAATGAATGAAGGCAATCATTCTTATTAAAAGCTCATGCTATTCTATGCAGATAGACTTCTTGATGATGTAAAGTATGCAATCTATTCTCATCTAATCATTATATCTCATTAAATTGTTTCTATGAGCTTTCATCTATAGATAACTAATCACAGATTTGAACTCTAAGTGAAGGAAATTGTACATTTAATTGGAAAAACCACTTCAGTTCCATATTCTAATGAATAATGAGTTTCTTGGGTAGCATTACAACTAGTTGTCTGATAAGACCATAAGAATTTAACAATTTATCAGGCCATGATTTCTTATCTTTATCCACCATCTTCTAGAGTATATTTGATAGGTGTTTGTTGAAAACCTCTATCTGTCCATTGGCCGACACATGATAGCTAGATGAATGGTTGGATTTGATATTATATTCCTGATATAACATTTTTACTTTAGGAAAACAAAAATTGGTGCCATTTTCTTTCAAAATAGTATTAGGGACACCAAATCTAGAGATGATATAATTTTTTACAAAACTAACAATGCTTTTGGATCCGACTTCCATGAGATGTATTGCCTCAGCCCACATAGAAAAGAAATAAGTAGCAGTGAGAATATACATGAACTTCATAGATGTGGGTGGAGGATAAGGCCCAACAACATCCATTCCCCATGTTGAAAATGGCCAAAAGTATTTAGTTGTATATAGAAACTCTGGGGGTTGATGAATGTAGTTTGAAATCACTTGACATGGAAGAAATATTTTGTCAAATTTGTACAATCCAGTGTCGTTAAAGGCCAAAAGTATCCATGACTTCAAATCTGATCGAAGAGTCTGTGCCCGGATTGATGGGCACCACAAGCTCTTGAATGTACTTCTTTCATAACAGCTGCAGTCTCTTCTCCATCAATACATCTAAAAATAATTCCATCAAAGCATATATTGTAATGAATATTTTGGTGGTCTGGACTATCAGAAAGAGTAAAATTGGCCACTCATCACTGGATCTTCTCCTTCTCATCCCTATTTAGTTGAAGAATCCATTTTTAAAGATATTCCATGATAGATGTCCTCCATACTATGGTATGACCATAAGTTTAAGAAATAGGGATAATTTCATAAATTTCCTCCCTTATATTTTGAATAAAAAGTGAAACCACATGGCGATGGGTTATGCTGATAACTATCTCACCCCGATTTGGATTTGCCAAGGCTATAGCTGCATTAGCCAGTGTATCTACTTGGGAATTTTTTTATTGCGGGACATAGGACAATGTCAGTACTGAGGGAAATTCATAAATTAACTCTTCGATGTAAACACACAAAGGGATTAAATCTTCTTTTTTGATAGAGTTTTCCACATTGATTTGTTTCATTATTAATTTCGAATCACCTTTTACCCTTAAATGATCCATTTTCAACTGAAGATCCAATTCCAAACATATGATGAGATCTTGATACTCTAATTCATTGTTGGTATCACATTCTGTTAATAGAAAAGAATAAGGAAATACTACCTTTTCTGGGGAAATAAGAACTATTCCCAATCCAACCTTGTTGAGTTTAGTATTTTTTTAGTCTCTTCCCTATTGGACTTTTGAAAGCACCATAAAAATACATTTCCCATGTTTGGGAATTATCTTGAATAGAGAATATGTCTTCATCTGGAAGTTCAGTATTAAATGATGTGTCTTCTGCCGATGGGTTCTTAGCAAGGAAATTATCCAGAGCATGGCCTTTTATTTCCATTTGACGAAAAAACTGGATATCAGACAACTGCAAAATAATCTCCCACCATGCTTGAAATCCTATAAGCATAGGACGACGAAGGATAAATTTGAGAGGGTTATTACGAGATACCTATTGAACCTCATGATGATGCAGGTAGAGTCTTAATTTTTAATAGGAAATATTAATTAAGGCATCACTTCACTTTACTTGAATTCCAAGTTTTCACATCAAGCATAGTGTGACTGAGATAAGAAAGTTTGTTTTCATTTCCAACATCATTCTTTTGGGAAAGGAAGGCACCTAGTGATCGCTCTAATGTTTTCACGTAGGGAATGAGTGGTCTTCCTTCAAAAGTTGGAATCAATACTGGTGGACTCATGAGATATATCATAAGTATATCAAATGTTTCTTGGCAATCCTCAGTCCATTGATAAGTGACTCCCATCTTCATTAATCTGGTGAGGGGTACACATTTACCTACTAAATTGGTGATAAAGTGCTAAATGTAGTCCAAGTTTCCTTGATGTCCTCTCAATTATTTCAAATTTGGAGGAGGTGACATAACAAAGATTGATTTTTTTTCTCTGGAACAACATCGATACCACGATTCCGTACAACGAAGCCAAGTAATTTTCTTTAAGTTACTCTGAAAGCACATTTTAAGGGGTTCATCTTCAAATTATGTTGCTGAAGTTTACAAAATATGGTTTCCAAATAAGCCAAGTGATTGGAACGTTGTTTGGATCTGACTACCAAATCATCCACATAACATTCAATAAATTTTCCTAAGAAGGGTTTGATGATATGGTTCATGACATGTTGGTATGTCGCTCCTGCATTATTTAATCCAATGGGAATTACCCGATAGCAAAACACACCTTCAGGATCTCTAAAGGATGTTGATTCCTTGTCCTCCAGGGCCATTTGAGTTTGTTTATAACCAGAATATCCATCCATGATAGAAAGAGCATCATAGCTAGACTTTACATTAATTAGAAGTTCTGTAATCGGGACTCGAAAATAATCTTTAGGATAGTACCTGTTAATATCTCTGAAATCAATGCAGACTCTAATTTTCCCATTCTTATTTTTCAATGGGACAATATTTTAAATTCATTTGGTATATTGAACTTACCTAACAATTTTATCCTTTATAGACTTATCAACATGAGCTTTAATTTTAGAGGCATGATTTGGGTGTGTTCTCCTTGCAACTTTCTTGAACCCACAATGTTCTTCTGGAAACCCCAAATGATGGGTGGATACATCAAGATTAAGACTTGGAATTTCAGTATAATTCCACAAAAATATATCTCGATTTATCTTTAGAAATAAAGTATACACCACTTTCTCCTTTGAAGTCATGGAAGCACTAATTATGTTGGGGAGTTGATCTTCTCCTGTACCCTGATTTATTTCTCTAGGTCCATCCATTGTGGTAGAAACACCTTCTTAAAATGCTGGAGGAGAATCCCCAATATCTTCTTCTTCTTCTTCATTATGTGTGACCTCTTTTGTTTCCATTATCTTGGTAGATGACAAGGAAACACTCCAAATGTTAGGGGAGGAGTCAGTATTTGAACATCTTGAAGAAGAAGCCACCATATCTGACCCTACTGATAACGAAGGGTTTTCCAATAGTAAAGAGGGACTGATGGATTGAGAATCAACATCTTTGTATCACTCTAACATTTCTATAATTTCTTCTTTATTTATTGATGAAATAGAGGCTCATTTTAGTTCAGTAGATGAAATTAATACATATCTATTCACGATTTCATCTTTTCTTGGTGTATCAATAATTTCTCCCATGTTATCAGGCTCAATTTTTGCAATTGGAATTATGGGAATTATTGGATGGGTGCATGGATTTGGCTTTACAATTGCAACTTGATTGATGGGTAAAACAAAATTTATACTCAAATTCATGAATGGATTTGTTGGAATCTTTTCAATTCCATTTGTAGTATTAACTATGGTTATATATTTGGTCATAGACTTCATTCCTTTTGTGTGATAAAACTCCACCTCAATATATTCAGAATCACATGTTTTGAATAGAGACTTGTCACCATAAAATGTTCGAATTTGACTATTGAAACTATATTTTAGACATTTGTGTTATGATGAAGGTATGGCTGGATGTTGATGCAACCAAGGCCTTCCAAGTAGAATATTGAAGGTTGTGTCCTGACGAATAATCATGAATTATGAATTAGACACAAGATCTCCAAACTATTTTCTTGAGTGTAATTTCACCCAGAGTTTCATGTTCATTATTTTCATATCCTTGAAACATTAAATTCAAAGGAGAAAAGTCAGATTCAGTCGATCCCAATTGATGAAGGGTATGAATGGGAATTAGGTTGAGCCCAGAGCCATTATCAATGAAGTCTCATTAGATATCCTTGTCATTGAACTTTCTAGATAGATAAAAAGGTCTGATGTGTTTATGTACCACACGGTCTTCATGTTCATCTGTAATAAATATGACTGTATGACATTCTGCATAATCATTCCCTATATGGTAAAATTCAGCAGCAGTATCTTCAGTTTCAAATTTTTGAGGACTTAATGAGGTCTCAATGAGTGCTTATTGAAGATATTTTTACACATTCAAAGCATCCAAAATTTATATCATGGCCGGTACATGGGCCAAATGTTTCAAGACATCAATTTTTAGGCCCAATGGTCTTTGTTTCCGGATATGGACATGTGATTTTGGAGGTGCTTTTGATGTCACTTCTTCTGTTGTTGATGTATTCTATGTTGAAACAGAAGTGGGAAATACCACAAAAAATTTTAAATTAGACTAAATAAGTCGACTCATCTGCTGAGAAGAAGATGGTGGACCTTCTAATTGGTCATCCAAGATAATTGGGCCAGAACTAGACTTGTTTTCCATGGAAGAAAATTCTTGTTATTGTTAATATCTAAAAAGGGATCTTCCACTAGATTATTCCACAAATATGGTTTGAGAAGGGTTAGAGTTAAGATGATGGTTTCTAGAATTCACACCTCATCCCATGTATCCTTGATCATGGCCTCCTCATCTAGATCCCCAATTAGGCACAATGATTTCTGGGTCAATTCAATTAGAATCACCATTGGCATAAGGATCTGTTAAATGGATAACATTAATGGAACCAAAGATGAATTCTTCGTTTGATGAGGACTCAACCAAATTGGATAATTTTTTTTGTACCACATGGTGGGGCGGGGCCCGTGATTCTGAAATAGATGGAATAAAATCTTCCAAGGTTAAAGATAACATTGGACTTGATGTGATCTCGTCTTTTTATGACTGCTATTTATCCTTATGACCACTTTTTCCTTTGAGGAACGAACGTTTGAAGAAGATGTTTTTTCTGTGGTAGGAGTTGTAGAAGACACAATTGGTTTTTTTAACTGTGTTTGAAAAATTTCATGAGTCTGGTTGAACATTTTCCTAATTATCCAATCATCATATTTTTGCACATTTTTTCTTTTTACCTCTTTCCATTCTCCTTATTCCTTTAGATAGGTGGCAGTATCACATGCGACTTCAGTTGATGAACTTTTCAGTTTTACATGTCTAGTGTCTTCCATATTTTGCAGAAGGTCTTTGGAAAAAATAAAATCTAGAATGGGGTGTCCCAACATCTAATTAAAGGGACAATAATTCAGACGATCTTCATCTCCGTCTTTATTTGGCTTCTTTAGCCTTGAAAATAGAACCAAATTGTTTTCTAAGGCCGAGATAAAGAAACCAGAAACTTTTTCATTCTTGAAAGAATAATATATATTGTTTAATTACTCAAACAATTTGCACCTTTGATCTCTTTGATCATCTTGACGAGGTGGTTGTTACTGTTGATTCTCATGAAGCGGAGGCCTTCTGTTTGATGAAGGTCTTGAAGAATAAGCAGGTACGGGTTCTTGTTTGAGTGTAACTATAGAAGCTTCTACCATTCCTATTATCCTTCTTGGAAATAATGGAATTACATGAGTTTTAGCCTTAGTCTTAATAATAGTGTCTTCTATCTACTGAGCGATTGATGTAATGTCTCAAAAAAGACCCATGTCTTTCACAGGGATCAATGGTGTGCGTAATTCATCACGCAGATTTTCCACACAGATAAGAAGCAACTCTTCTTGAGGGAGTGCTAAACATAAGTTATATTTTAATCCCTTTTAGTGAACAATGAAATCTGAATCTCTTTAATTTTCCCTTTGTTTACAATTGGTAAGATAAAAAACTATCGTCTTTGGTAATGTTGAGATTTATTGAAGAAGGAATTTATGATGAAGATCTTCCCACCCAGTAATTGATCGAGATTTCAATATTGGATACCAGACAAAAGTTGGACCTTGTAATGACTGGACAAAACACCAAAGATTAACTACATTTTATTGTTGAAAAGTTCCTATCATAGGATCTCATTGAGAAACAAAATGTGTTTTTTTTGCGGATCACCTGAACAACTAAAAATTTGGAATGTGGTATTTAAAAAATTTTGGGGGTGAAGAATTTCAACCACATATTCAGGGAAACCTCTCATTTCTAGCTGAACTAGTGCATATCATTCCTCCATAGCTTCCAACTATGTAATTAATGCCTCAATTATATTCATAATTTTTTGGGGAATATCCGAATGAGATAGATTATGTGAAGGTATTGCTACTAGAACATGATCTGGTGCAATGACCAGTAAGACCACTAATGATGGTGCTGATATCTATATTGGATTACCCAAGAAAACAGGTCTATCAGGATGTATATGATTTAGTCTTGATTCTGTACCCAATAGAGGGAATTCATTGTATGCATCTGTATTTACTACAAATCCTCGTTGCGGAGGAGCTCCTACATTTTTTTAATTTGGGGAAATTATTAAGAATACCACCTAGAAGAAATTCGTTTTCAAAGTAACTCTGGGTTGAGCCTTTTCAACTCCTTCATTTCTTCTTCTTGCTATCAAAATCCATCTTAATGTGAAAGAGACTAACCTTATCCAGTTGAAATTGGAGATTCAATATAGCTTTTTTCTTTTCCCCTTATTGGATGACATTTGGAGTGGGGGGAGGTGGTTATTTGAAGGTATACCTAGATTCTGGGTAATCCTCTGATTTTGGGTACCCACACCTTCTTCATTTGCCTCAGTGTGTACCGTATTGTATACAAGAACTTAATCTTATGATACCCCTGAACTGCACTTGTTTTTTATAGGATCTTCTAGAATGGTATTCAGAACATTCACTTGTGCGTAACCAATTAAGGGCATTCTCTATGTGTTTCTGGTAGATCATCTCCCTTTTTATCGTTCACAAAAGTCCATTCTTTTATATGAAGAATTCCCTGGAACTATTTAGCAGACAATAACATGAACAAAATCATTGGATATTGTAGCTGTATGATTTCCTTGTGTCTTCTTCCCTAATCATGAGGAAACTGACTTCAATTGGAGAGGTGATTTTAGATATGAAAAATCCCCAAACCTTGAATGCCTGGATTGATCCTTTTCTTCTTCTTCAAATATTTGAACATTGATTAATGAATTTAAAGGTTTCATTAAATGAGCCACCATCCTGGAAGTCTGGGGTTATTCTTGAACTTCTAAAGTAGTAATTCATGAAACTGCTCTTCTGATTTTGGGAATTTTGGTTCAGAAATTAGCTGGGCGCATCATCTAACCTTTACATAAATCACCTGTTTTAGAAGATTTATGTTCTATTTAATACATTTTCATCCTTGGATGCCTAACATCCTCTAAATGGGATTCCTGATTAGGATTCATAGAGGATTGATGTAGATATAGTTCAACAACTTATTTTCTTTGGGCTTGATTCTGATGAGAACTAGTAGATGTCTATTCTAGTGCATACATTTGATTACAGTCAAAACCTATACACTATGGCTGGCCGTGGGAAATAACATTGCATGATACAACTATTGGAAGACTTTTCTAATTTTGGAGTGCAGTGAAATTCAACGCTCCATATGCACCCCATCTTCTGATGCGAACATTATATGGGGAATCAGAAATTATTTGGCATAGCCTCTTCAGAGCATTGAGACATGCGCGCTAAAGGGTCTCTATTTTTTTCAACCCTTAGATGTTGGGAAATTAAAAGAGATTCCATGTTAATTTGGCACTGTAACCCTTCAAATACATTTATATAATTTTTTATATTCATCATATGGTAACACTTCAATTTTCAAATGATGAAGAGTTTTCCATTAGCTGAGAAGAATGTCATGAATGAAATCTTCTCCCATCAATTATGGAATATCAAAATGGGAATTTGCTGAAGGCAAGAACATGAATAGTATTTATCATTTAGATAATTGTTTGTTCATTATAAAATGTCTACATTATATTCTATTAGTGGTTTCTCCACTTGGTCTGACCAAAGTTGCTGCTCTGCATTAGAGGATAAATGTCCCAAGGGAGGTTTGAAGAATTACTATTCCCAAAAGATGTCTTCTGACGGAGAAAGTGTTTCACCCATCAATGAAAAGGCATCAGACATGAATGGACTTGTGTATGAAAGTTCCTCAATATAGGAGGGCTTTCTTGTTTCAACATTTTCAATTATATAATTTTTTTGACAGTACGAAATCCTACTACGGAGAAAACTTTTACAGCGAATTCCATCATGGGGAGGATCACCACAATGGATTATAGCAAGGGATAAATCTTCTTACTCCATGGTCTTCTGGACACATAGAGGGTTACCATGGCTCTCATCCAAATATAGAAACACTGGATTGACCTAATATTCATGAAGCAATCCTTCTTGATGTAGTTTCTGGTATGAAACTTCAAAATTACAACTTCCACTCCCAAAATTTGGTAATGAAATGGTGGGAACTTGAATAGAAATAGATTAATGTCTGAGGGATTCAAGAACTCACACATTCATAGAAGCTAAATAACTGCTTGATTATTTATTTTCCAATGGTATTTGGTGGGATTTCTTCATGTATGTTCTCTTATACATAGCAGGGGCCACCTTCTGGGAAAAGTTGATCCCATGGGCAGGAATATGTGCCTGCCTTGGATTAGTAACCGGAACAGACTCGTTACCTCCAATTATAAAGGGTGTATCTTTCTGATCTTATTGTCCGAAAAACAAGGGGAGTGTGCCTCATGACCCTCATAGACTGAAACAGAGGTTTTTATCTGCTCTGGGATGGCATATGGATGTGTCATCCCATGTGTGGGGACAAATTTCTATGTCTATTCCCCCAATACTGCTGAAGTAGTTCTTAAAATATCCTGGCATGATTCCAGAATATGGGCAGTGAGTTTCGACAGCCCTTTCACCATTGATAATATGTGTTTGGTGACTTCAGCAGCCGGAACGGGAACATACGTTCATTCTATATCTG
This sequence comes from Viscum album, assembly GCA_963277665.1. Classification (NCBI taxonomy): domain Eukaryota; kingdom Viridiplantae; phylum Streptophyta; class Magnoliopsida; order Santalales; family Viscaceae; genus Viscum; species Viscum album. The sequence continues at coordinate 981,164,204 of OY728140.1, read as the reverse complement.
GAGTAGCTTTATGTGCCTTATCCTATCCTCCTTTTCTTGTCAATGGATATTGACAGTACTTATGCATAGGGGTAGAGAGTTGGGTCTACCCCAAATTTTTCATCGGATCGTTCTGATTGACGTCTATGAGTACTACCAAATGATAATGTTGGCAGGATTGATGAACAATGATTGGTGTATGTGTCTGCTAGCTATTTTCTATCAAGTATGGTTGACGGGCTTCCTTCAATACTGGAAAACGAGATAGCTAACATAATTGGTGATTGTAAACAGGTGTACGCTCCGGTTTACCAGTTCCCACCATATTATATTGGCGGGTCTTATTAAATGCAGTCAGACGAGCCTGCTGACTGTATGATAACTTGTAAAAAGGTGTATGTGCCTGCTCATGGTACTCCACCGGGTTTCTCTAGGGGCATTGGTGGGTTGATTTCAAATGAGTCTACTGAACAACAAAAGTTGGACGGACGGGTGTATGTGCCTGCTCATTGTTTTCCATCAAGTTAAATTGATGGGATTTTCCAGTGGTGTTAGAGGTGAGAACATCTTCCCTGTTAACCAAATGTTGTCCCTGGTAGTTCATCATGCATGTTTGGGTCTGATACACCTAGGCACAATGTCTAGAGGCAATACCCCCATCATGTTGGGGATACACTACCAAATGATTCTGGCGGTGATTGCTGGTGGGAGTCCTCAAGAAGGGCTCATGTATTCATGAATTGAGTCCTTCAGTGACCTCTTTATCCACCTACCTGTAGAATGGGAGAGATTTATTATTGCCTTACAGGGATAGAGAAATGAAATGGTAGAGATAGTTGTTGGCACCATTTTCTTCTTGATAATTGGTCGTTGTTGGCCGGATGATCGAGGATTATTATTGACCTGGAGGGCCTGCCGAGTAGCCTCCAATGTCAGGATTGTGCCGTGATAGTGATATTCCTTCACCATCACATTATAGACCCAGCATTGAATACACTAGGTTGGTGATAACGTCCTTCTCGGGGATGAAGATCCAGCTTGAACAGCAGTCGAAAAATTCACAGATGTTGTCTTGGAGAAAGTCATTCTTTGGTTTGAAGGGATTTCTTTGGGAAACAAATAATAATGACAATATTTATTAAAGCAACACATTTTCATAGAGATAAATGCTTGATTAAATCCTTTTTTGTCCTTCCTTTATCAATTGATAGGGGCCTAACATTTGGGTAACATTATTAACATGGTTAAGGATTCACATTGGGTTTCCCATTTTTGTTTCATAGTTCCTTGAAACATTTGTTCTAGATTTAAGAATCAATGTTTCCAAGTGGATTACATTTGATTTTTTCATGTATCCTGAAACATCCTATAGTTCATTATCCAAAGAGGAACTCCTTTCCAAAGGCAAGCGTTCATTATGTATTAATGTTTATGATACTTAAGAACATGCATTGGTTGAGAGGATGGGAGGTTGGACTCATCACACCCTTTTGGGGGGAATTATTATCTACTCCGGGACTCTCTTTGTAAAATTAAATTATTTTCATGAATCCTTATTAATTAACCAAGTATATCATAAGTATCTATTGGAATTGACAATCACTTATTAACATGTGTAAAACTTAGAATCAACAATATATATTCAAGGTTCTTCATCAATGGAAAAATCTGTATGTATTCTTGGTTTTCCATCAATTGTATCCTCTAATATACCACTTAGAGATTATTTTAATCATCATTATGATGATACTAGTTTTTGAGCCACTCAGTGGGGCACTCTGGAATTTATTGTCATCCATGGAGATGAAGGTTTGTTTTATAATTGTGATCAGGCTCATAAAATTAGATACCTACATTTCCTTGGGAAAGGATTCATAACCATCATGGTTCGGTTCCACATAGTAGGAGACATCATACCTTTAAGGTCATTTGATAAAGACCTCTAAGCGGAAGGTGGTTAGTTAAAACATAGTGTGGGACTTATGCTAAAGCAGCCCAAGGAACATGGAATGGAAATGAGTTTACAAGTAGGATCATACCCTATTGGGATTATGGCCCAAAAAGAACAGGGTTGATTTTATGTGATGGGCTTGAACCTCAAGGATGATTTCTACCTACTCAATATAAAATGAAATCAAAGCCCACATAGTTTGGTAAATCTCATAGGAGAGTATAGTTCTCTGGAAGTGATGAGTTTGGGATTACATTCTGAAAAAAGGATGCCTTGATGATTTGAGAATTGAATTTGGGGCTTATTTTCTAAGTAGGATTCCCAAATTGGAGGAATTATGGTTGGATTCTTGAGGAGGATATCTTGTTAGCTCGGGCCACAAAATCTATTCGTACCTATCCTGGTTTGAATTGGAATTATAGTTCTCGTAGTTCATTTGGTGAGTGTTTGTGCATATGTTGGAAGCATCACATACCTCTAAGCCCATGTGAGTCATGATCAATGTGATAAACAAGAGGATAATAATGATTCAACAATGACACTTCACACTTCCAAATTTTTCCTCCATGCTGATCGAAGACGGAGCGTTGACTGTGGGAGAGGGCGAGGTGACGAACCTTCCTTATGTCCTATTTACATTGAACAAGGGTATAATATAAGAAAGAAGGGGTGAAGGTGAGGGGATTATACCAGGATGGCTGCCCTAAAATTGGATTTGGTAGGAGAGGGAGACTTCTCATATACTTGAATGGAATAGTAAGTGCAAAGTGTACCCTCCCTACCGGAGACCAAGGGTTCCGAGTCACCTCTTTGAGAAGGGTGAGGCAGATAACCACCCATCCTCCAAATCGAGAACATTCCAAGAATATAACTAGGAGAAAATTCCATGTTACTGTGGATATAAAAAATAACAAACATCCCATGAATCCTAATCAAATTTTGAAACAAATTTGGGAAACCTCTGGCTTTGGAAATACAAACCTGAAATAGATACACGCTGATGTGCCTTACCCAAAGTTGTGAGAAGTCAGGATGTTTTTGTGGAGGCTTCAACTTAACTCATTTGGAATAAGGGAACAATGAAATAGATAACCTTCCATAAATGTAATTAAAGAAGGGTATCTGAGCTTTTCGCGTAGGTACCTCGCACAAGTATGCTGCATAGGTACCTCGTGTTTCCCTACCACGCATGTACGATGCGTAGGTGTACCGTGCTGGTGTGGCACACAGATATACCGTGTTGGTATGGATGAGGACTGGAGAATGTGAATAACTTAAAAAAATTCCTATCCCCATTAATTATACCTTATTTTGTAGTTTATAGAACTACCTGAGAAAATTTTACAGATCTTGGCAGAAAAGCTACGCAATGGGAGCGTCATATAGTGATTCCCTTTTTTCACTCCAGAAATGGGGAGCCAAGGGAACTATTTATAGTCATGAATTGGCTTGGACAATGATATGTTTACCATGAATGTACTTCACGCAACTCCACCACATAGTTTCTCCACATAGTGACATAAAATGTCTTCTGGAGCGAAGGTCTGGCGAGAAGCTTGGACACATAGCTCGGCCGCAGAGCTCCGCTGCGTAGATCGACCACGTAGCCCTTTGGGAGTATTATGGATTGTCTTTTGTAATCATTGAAACTTTCTTAGGGAATTGAAATATCCAAATGTTTCATATATTTTTTATTTCTTTTTCAAGTAGTGTTAAAAACCCCCAAATCACGATGGAATCTTTTTTGGGAAGTAAGAACAATCTCATTTCTCTCAAATTACTATACTCTTCTACGAGACTTATCAAACTATGTGGGCTTTGATTACCATCCACATGGGATACGCATGAAGCCTCATTAAGGTTCAAACCCAACACATAAAATTAACAATGTTCTCCTTAGGCCATATTCCTAATAGGGTCTAATCTTACTTGGGAACCCATATTCATTTCATGTTCTCTAGACTTCTTCGATATAAGTCCCACACCAAATTTGTGCTATGAACCTTTATCTTAGATTTCCTAACCACATGAAATTAAAAATTAAGGAAAGGTCCTTATCACATGACCTTAAAAGGTATTATGTGTCCCATTAAGAGGCACTAAACTACGAGGGTTCTAATTCCATTCACAAGGATATGTAGGTAGCCCATTTTATGGGTATGATCACAATATCAAAAAATCTTCATCTCCCTGGACGACAATAAATTCAAGAGTGCCCCACTAAGTGTCTTAAAAACTAGTATCATCCTAATGATGATTAAAAGAATCATTATGTAGTATATTAGAGTGATACCATTGTTGGAGAACCTCAAATACATATGGATATCTCCATTATTGAAGAACCTATAATACATACAGAAGATTATAAATTTCACATGTGTTAACAAGTGATTGAAAATTCTAATGGAAACCTATGTTATACATGGTTAATTAATAAGGATTCATGAAAATATATTAAATTTATAAAGAGTGTCCTTGTTTAAACAATAATTTCTCCCAAAATGGTTTGAATATTACTTCCTCCCATCCTCTCAAGAAATTCATTTCCTTAGGTATCATAATATTTGAACATAAATTATTACTACCATTGGAATATAGGTCCCTTTTGGATTATGAACTGTTGGATGTTTCCTTAGGTATCATAATATTTGAACATAAACTATTCACGTTGCATTGGATAAGGATCCTATTCAAGGAAGGAGTGAAGGTGAATGATGTATAGAGGAGAAATAATATATCCTCCTACTTAAAAGGTTAGTGTATTAAACTTGGATGGCTACCTTAAAATTGATCCTAGCAGGGGAAGGAGACTTTTTCATTGCTTGAATGGAATAGAATGTGTGAAGTGTACCTTCCCTACGAGAGACATGAGGCTCCCTATCTTAGAGAAGAGAAGGGTATGTCAGAACCCAAACCCCAATCCTTCAAATCGAGAACTCCCAAATACTATTCCAAAGAAGAATTTCCATGTGACTGTGGATATGGAAACCCATATAAACTTCATGAATCCTATCCTCTTTGTGAAACAATTGTGGGAAAACTCTAACTACATATATACAAACCCAAATTAGAGACACACTAATTTGCCTTTCCCAACGGATTGATAAGTCATGAGTTATTTGTGAAGGTCTCAATAAAATCCCTTTATGAAAAGTGAGCCAATGAAGAATAATACTTGTGATGAGTGGATTTGAAGAGGTCTTAATGGCTTGTAGACTAAAGATATTGTGTTAATGATAGAGGGGCTCCCAAGTAGGTACTGGTGTGCAAGTATGGGAGAACATTTAGGCTTGGGAGACGTAATGTCCATTTTAGTAAGGAAAAACCTATATATTATTACTTGGGAGAGACCTAACTCAAGAAAAAAAGAGTATTCAAAGGTATTCCTAGAAGTGGGGAACTCATATTTTTGTGAGAGGAAAAGATGGTAGATTTGTTTTCTGATTTCAGGAGGTTGGGAGCTTTAGGAATGAAAATTTTATGTGTCTCAAACACCAAAAGAGTTATGTTCTATAATCCTCATTCAATTCCTATGATTTAGGTTTTAAATAACAACATTGAATGATTTGGAAGACTCAAGAGATTAAATAGGGTGACTAGAGCTTAAATTAGGCTTCATGTAAATTCTTCTGTAAAAATGAAGTCCTCAAGGGTCTATTTAGTTGGAAAAATAAGTCATTGGGAGAAATGATTTTTTTCACGCAAGTATATTGCACAGAAAAGTTGTGGCACGCATGTGTTTGCATGCTACATGGGTAGAACCCAAGTATACAAGGGTGTTGTCGGTGATTTTTCCTAATATGGGAACCTCTTTGATGGCTTAGACAAAATTATTGCTTCGTTTAGATCTAGAATGGTGGAGTGTAGGTATTTTCACTTACGTACCTAGGATGCCGATTTCGGGACTTAGAAGAGATATGTTCTATATTCCCAGAGGGTGCGCCCCTGCACCCCTACTTGGGATTATTGTTGTGTTGTGGTCCCGGGCCTTCGGGATATTTCCTTTTCTTCCATCAGTTACACCCTTGTAAAAACCAGAGTTGCACCACCATCATTTCGAGCCCGGATATGAACATTTTCTAGAAAGGTGCATGGAATAAATTTCATGGTACCTAGACATAATGAATGTGGTACAATAAATAATTGAACACAGAATGCATCTAATTAATAAACAAAGTAGGTAGTGCTTCCAAATATTATATAAATGAAAACATCTCATGGGTAATAATTATTATTGAATGTTAAATGGACGAACACATTCCTTTTAATTAATAACATTAGTTTTATAAATGGATATGGAATAATCTATAGGAAACGTAAATAATTGAGAAAAAATTCCTTCTAATTAATTGAAAATAATGAAATAAATCCATACATAATAATTTTTATAAATGTATCATATATAATAATAACTAAATTATGAATGCAAGAAATTCTTAATTATTGGACATCATGTTACCTGAAAATTAAATCTCTACTATTAATATCTATATTCATGATAGTTTTAATCATATGGGGAGAAATCCTTTTAACTAATTCTATGAAGATATTTCGACTTATGATACTATCGATGATTTTAGGGTATATCTATAATTGGTCGCTACCCATCTCATATATATCAGATTTATTCTATATATACAAAATAATCGATTTACTACATGAAAAATAAACCCTATAGTAAAATATCATTATTGAGTATAGAATATATATTTATCAACATTTCCCAAGTCAATCACATAACTTTTAAAGATATATTCGTAGGAAAAATGATATATCTTTTAAGAAATAAAAATATCCATTATAATTAATATTGATATTTAGTATATATTTAATGTCTACTGGAAAGTGAATAATTCGTGGTAAATTTAATGACTACAAAAATAAATTAATGGTGTGAATGTCAACACTTTATTTATTCAAAAAAATCATAAACCATCTAGAGGGAGAATATGGATGGTATTAATACATCATACCCCTAGGGTAGTATATATAAAATGATGTTATTTTTTCATTGATGAATAGAAATTCTATTAATGTATAATCAAAATTAATATCGAGGAAAGTAAAATTTTTATTTTGAAAATAACTATTTAAAACAAATTACATTATGAAAATCCTTTTCTTGGAAAATAAATTATAAAAATCATAAAAATACACAATAATAGGGAAAATGTTTAAATTAAAATTATCTTTCTAAACATTACATTTTATTATCAAATAAATTATGGTCATGATTATGGGTTATTACATTCATTCCATACACATTGAAATGATGAATCCTTTCAATTTCTCTATAAAATTTCATAGGGTAATATATTGAAAATAACATGAAGATTCATTTCAAAATAATTTTTAAAAAGTAATAATGGTTAAAAATAAAATTAATAAATCATTTTGAAAGTGGTAAAAATATTTTTGAATTCATTTTTCAGAATCATATTTTTGGAGTAAAATCGACTTCTAACTGAAGAGAGACATGATGTAGGAATTTATTTTAAATATAATCCTAATAGTTTTATTTACTAAAGAGTGTAATCATGTTATTTTTAAAATAAAACATACCAATTTACTATGGGAAAATAAAATGAAATTATTTTATTAAAAATGATCAAAAAACTTTCATCGACTAAAATTCATGAATAAACAAATACCGCAGTGTAACAGCCAAAGATTTTATGAAAAATATTCTTTTTAATTTCACTAATGTCTTGTTTTGTAGGATACACCAAAAGGAGCTTTCAAAACACGCATCCTTGACTTGCCTTGCATTACACGCAATCGCAAACTTCCTTGATAGCGTGTGTAGTACGCAATACTGAGTTTCACTAAACAACGATATGCTCTTAAAATATTATTAAAACTAGCCGTTATGAATAGTAATAACCACTTTTTGAAAATTTGTAAATTTATTTTTCAAAATGTACTTCATTTTTTGATTCCGAATATCGAAATTAGCTTAGGGTGAAATTTTGGTAATTTTCGGATAACTTTCATATTTTGATGAATAGTGAAAATTACTAAATTTTAGTTAAAAACAACTTTTCAATCGAAATAATTAATAGTGATAAATTATTAATTTGAGTTGTTTTAAAGTATATTTAGAATATATTTTTACAATTTAATACAATGTTGGTCATTGGATATAATTTCACATTTAAACCAGACATAAACAAGTGTCAATCTTTTGATAGATACTGTTTCTTCAAAACACGCTATTTGTTTTAACAGCGGGATTTAATTATAAAATTAATTAATGCAACTTATATGTTATGAATTTGTTAAAATAGACTTCATTTTTGAATTCGGAATATGAAATATAGCTTAGGATGAAATTTTGGCATTGTTCTGAAAAACATCAATTTTTGATGAATAGTGAAACTACTAAGTGGTAGTTAAAAAACTGAATTTTTCATAAAACATAATTTTACCGCTTCTGTGAATAGAATTTCAAAAAATTCGAGAGACACGGTTGATGTCAGTAAGTAAAATGTGGTTCAATGAGATGAAAATAATTTTTGGGGAATAGTAACTTTTTACTTTTATTTACCACGGTTAAAAGTAAATAGGGTAATTAAGGATAAGAATGATATTAATATTACCCTAACACATGTCCTAATTCTATTGGACAAGTGTATATCGACCAAAAACAACTTTAAGTGTAAAATATTATCATTTAGGACCACTTGGATTAGATTAGGACATTTATTATTATTTAAATTCAAAGAAGAGTTAAAAGAGCTAAAATCAAAGTTTATTTACTACAACATTTTTAATATGGGGTTATACATAAGATAAATTCGACTATAAATATTCATTAGAAAGATAAAAACATTTACTACATAATTGTATTTTATTTGTAATTTTTATACATTATATAATTTAATTTATTTATGACACAATGATGATGCAGTAATTATCTTATTAATGAAATATTGACATAATTGATGTTATAAACACCGAAATAAATGTAATTTGAGACATTTTATGAATCCCACTAATTTTCTAGGTTAATATGACATGTTATTATTAATTTAATTAACTTGGTTCGAACTAATAGTTCTGTTATGATTTTCAAAAAAATCAATTACTAAATAGTGTCAAAATTGACATAAAATAGTTTTTTAAAACAAATATTATATTGGTAATTGGTATTTTATTCCTATAAATCTAAGGTTAGGCCAAATGACTTAGATAAGGTTATATATATTAATAATAAACAACTTGGGGTTTGTTTGGCTTTATATAGTAAGTTTATTAACCTTATAGTATAAGAACACAAAAAGACACGGTAAAAGTAAAATTATTTAACTTAATGATAAATCTAAATGATAAGGTTAAAATAGGAACCTAATATTGTCTAAATTCTATTGGATGAGAGGATTTCGACCCATCCCCACCTTAGCTTCGAAATATATCCATTTGGAGATATTTAAAACTGAACTTGACTTTATAATAAAATAATAGTTTTTGTTATTCCAAAAGTGCCCCTCTCCTCCCTTATAAAAGGACACCTCCTCCCCCTCTTCCTCACACCACTTGGAGCCTTCAAGCTCGGCCAACCCCTGCCACTTTCTCCTGTCCACTTCCCTAGAGACATCCTAGAGGTTCTGGTCTTCTTCAAAGACCAATTTTAGTGCACTAAAAGAAGGTCTCAAAGAAGCACTTCAAAGAAGTGGAGGTTCAGACACTTACAAAGCAAGTCGGACCTAAGGTAAGGGGAATATCACAATCTCATTTTTATCCGAGATTGTTTATACATTGGTATTTACTAGGGTGTATTTTATCATCCACATCCATTTTTCCACAATATGTAATGTTATTTCCATCCATATAAAATTGTTTAAATCCAATTTTACCTTTCGGTGAGTTTTTAGTAAAAGATATGAAAGGAATCTTTTGTCATTTTTCGTACGAGGTGCTTTTTTACGTTTCCGACAATAACATAAAGAATGTTTTTTTAATTATACTGAATGAATGGATTTTTAAAACATTATTTCCAAGAAGCACCATTTACAAGTTTTAAAGTTTATTTTTAATCATCTTCTTTTAATTTAAAGTTGTATGACATGTTAAGAAAGAAAAAATGTTTTTGAAGAAGAAATGATATTTTCCTCAAGAACAGAGTTCAAGTGTTTTATCAAAATTATTTTCCATCTAAGAAAATAAAGGGTTCTGTTTTTTTTATCCCTATTATTACATTGATTTTGTTATGTTGTGATGGAATTATTTTTATGAATTCCTTTATCTTATATGAATTGTTTTATGATGTCATGATGATTAAGATTCCCATTTGTATTACATGGGTTATGAAATGATGTATGATTTCAGATTTTGTGGCACACATAAGAATGGTATCATTATGATATTGGTGGGACCTATATCTCCCTCCAATGAATTGGGTAACGATTTTATATCACATGAGATAGACATGGCTGGAATTGTAGGTTATACCGGTTAAGTGAAACAGGACTGAAACGAGGGTAACTCGGTTCAGAAAGGGACTTTGTCCACTAAGATAGTCTTGGAAATGAGTCTTGACTAACAAGAAATGATTCTCTATGATTATGTGTGTATGCCACAAAGTTTAATGTTTTAAGTTATTATTATTGTGATTACATTTCATTGCCATGAGTTATCCCAGGTTATGAAATTATGATCTCTTTTACAGGTTAAGATTTCCAAAAGTTATGTGATTATGTATATGATGTGATTGATATTTCTTTTGTTTACCCTTACTGAGCATTTGAGCTCACCCATTTATGTTTTCTTTTCCCCAGGATATAATGAAAAGTTTTAGGTATTAAAAAAGGAAGATCGTTATGGGAGATGTTGAAGATCATTCACCAGGATTAGAAGATTATATTCCGATTTTCCAAAGACACTAAACTATTACGATCCTTGTGTGTGTGTTTTTGTTATGTACTAAGTATTCCACAAATGTAATGTAATGTCCATGTACGTCAGGCTTCGGGTCTCTACAGTTGGTATCAGAGGAAAGGTTTAGTCAACCTTTGGAAACTAGGATGTGAAATCGTTAGTGAGATCCCTATAGATATTTCTAAGGTATGTCTAGGGATGTCCCTAAGGTTAAGTATACGTATAGGTTATAGTACTAGAATTACGCTAACGATCATAGAATTAAACCTAAGATGTTATATATTGAAGGTACTTACCCTTTATTATGTTGTTTTCCCTAGCATGAGTTTTGCCTCTCACACTATTCTTTTTAGGTTTTAGACGATGGCTGGAACCCGAAGGAACCGTGTTGATCAATGCAATGGACAATGCAATGATTTTCCTCTTGAACAAAAAAATGTTATGGGAGATGGAGTGCAAAATCTTATTGCTATACTTACAGAAGCTATGAATCATTCTGGACTTCCAAATGAGCAGAGAAGGGAACAATATTCTATTGAGTCCTTCATGAGGCAATGCCCACCTTCTTTCAGTGGGTCTTCTGATCCACTTGTTGCTGAACAATGGATCAGTACCACTGAAAAGATATTTTCAATTCTTCAATGTTCTGAACATGATAATGTCATCTTAGCAGTATATCGTTTGGAAGGTGATGCTGATCAATGGTGGAATCTTATTAAGAATACAAGGCAAAGGGATGAAATTGAGTCCATGGAATGGGCCGAGTTCAAGAAATTATTTTTCAATAAGTACTTCCCTCGTATTCTTCGAAGAAAGATGGAGAAGGAGTTTCTTGAACTAAAGCATAAGGATGATGAATCTATTGGTATATACGAAGCAAATTTTACAAGACTTTCAAGGTATGTATCTGGCATTGTCATCCAACCTGAAAGTAAAGTTGATTGATTTTTCAGTGGCTTAAAACCAAGTATTCTAAGGGCATTAGCTATAAGAGACTTTAGTAGCTATGAAGAAATTGTGCGTTGTGCTATCAAGGTAGAAATGGAAGTTGGTGTTACATATCCATCTCATGGTTTTTACAAGAAACGAAAGATGGAGTTCAAGGAAAAATCTCAGAATAATGGTGAAAAGAAGATGAATGTTTCCTTATGCACAATGTGTTGAAAGAAGCATGGTGGTGATTGTCTTAAAGGGACTCGAAAATGTTTTAAGTGTGGAAAAGAAGGTCATCGAGCAGCTGAGTGTCGAAGTAATGGAAAAAGGGTTTCTAATGATGTGAATAACGAAAACACTGCAGAGAACGCACCACCAACACTTCAATGCTTCAAGTGCAAGGAAATGGGGCATTATGATAATAAATACCCTAATCCAAGGGTTAGTGATGATCAACATGAGCAACCACTGAAGGCAAAGGAAAATGGGAAGTCACATGCGGTCACTATTGGCGATGTTGAATATGACAACGATGTGTTGGAATGATTAAGTGTTTATGTAATGGGATTCTAAAATAATGTGGTATCATAAAGTATTGGAATATTTATGTGTTGGTCTAATGTGGTATTCAAAGTGATTGAGATATTTTTGGAAATAAGATGATATGCGCGTAATGAAGGGAAAATGAGAAAATGAAATGTTTAACAGTATTCATGAGCTCATGATTGATATAAAGACTAAGTGATATCATGGTTTGAGTATATAGAATTTTGAGGATTTTGGTATGTGGAAGGTGTTAACTTTTAACTGCATTCATGTTTTCACTAAGGTATTCAAGAGAATACATGATTAAGGACTTTGAATGTTTGGAATGTGACCAAAAAAACATATCTTATGATATATGGGGATCAACGATGGTATTAAATCTTTGTTAATCGATTTCACTATGTTATGAGAGTGGACTGCAGTATTATGGATAAGCCTAAAGATTAGAATGGATTATGTTGGACATAAGTTAGTATTGTTTAAGGATAGAAATTTTATCGATATAATTGATGGGATGTTATAGTAATGTAGTTTTAGAAACATGACAACCTTCAGGACGGGCGACAGCACATCACATCGGACAAGGCTGTGGAAATCGAACTCCCAATCGAAGTGTGACGGGCCTTTATCTCCTACCACTAGCCTACAAGAAGTCACCGTTTAGTAGAAACTTTTTTTATTATATTATGCAATATGATATATGAAGTATAAGTCCATTTTAGGAACTATATGTGATTAATCTCACTATAGATCGACTTATGTATATAATTTTTGATAACCTTTTTGAGACAGATGGAATGACCCGTCATTATATCACATTATCTGCTAACACTTCATGAATAACAAATTCAACTTCATTTATTTAAGATATGAAGTGGAAATTGTTCAAGCCACAAACAACAGTGAGATTGTACCAAAATAAAGTAAGTATTTATTCTAATTCAAATTTTCAACATTAGGGAAATGATCTTGAAAACCAAAAATGTTGTCCTAGTGGTCTTATACCTGATGAATCACATGGTACCTTATATCATCACAAATATATGGATTTGGGATTATTGGCTTTTCCATATCCATGTTCTCTACAATTCTCCATCAGAACATGATGGTTAGATTTCTCTTCCACATCCATATTTTCACCTATGTGGAAACCTAGTGATTAGTTTATTTGGGTAACCGTTACGTTTCATAATTTCATTTTTAAATATTGGTTTTGGTATTCCTTTTTACGATGTGGGTTTCTATTAAAGAAACTTTTGAATAGTAAACCATTTATAACCCCGACGAATTTCGAGGGCGAAATTCATTTTAAGGGGGGTAGAATGTAACAGCCCAAGATTTTATGAAAAATATTCTTTTTAATTTCACTATTGTCTTGTGTTATAGGATACACCAAAAGGAGCTTGCAAAACACGCATCTCTGTGGATGCGCGCTCTTATTGTTCTGGCTCGGATCTGGTGTCGCGGGTTTCTTCTGTGGCGTTGCAGCTTCCATCTCTGTGGCGTTCGTGTGGGCTCAGATCTGGCAATGTGGGGTTCGTCCTGCAGCTGTGGGGTGTGATCTTCCTAGACGAGGTCTCTGGCGGCGGCGTGGTCCTTCTGCGGCTCAGCTCTGGCATCGCTGCGGGGTGTGTTCTTCCTTGGCGAGTTTTTGGGCGGCGGCGTGCTTCGGTTGTGGTGCGGGTTTGGCGTCGCGGCGGTTTCGACCGCGGTGAAGCTTCCCGGCGGCGGCGAGGCTTGTTCATGGTTCGGGGCAGGGGTCTTGGAGGGGTACGTTTCTTTCGCGGCGTTATCTCAGGGTGGCGGTGGTCTGTCTGTGCCTTGGATCTGGTGCGGCGGGGGGTTGTGCTTCACCGGCGAAGGAAGCGAGCCTCCGCGGTGTTGGGTGGTATGCTCTGCCATGGTGAAGGGGCCGCGTTCTTGATCTACTGGGGCGAGGGTGGTCGGTCCTTTCTTCCGCGACGGCATGCTCTGCCAGGAGTGGTTTGGATGGGTGGTGTGGCCTGTCTAGGAGGTCGGCAGTATTTGGGTGGCGGTGACGGGATTTGAGGTGAGTAATTTACTGATCTTTTCTGCTGGTGGTAGTGCTGTTTTTGTGAAGATGGTTTTGTCCCGCGTGGTGGAGCGGGCTGAAGTGGGAGCTGGTAATTTTGGAGATGTTGCTGGATTGGTTGTGTTTTTTGGTAATGCTGTTGTGGGATGGTTGCTGTTTGGCTGGAATGCGATGAAGTGAGCAGGTTGGAATTTGGTGTTGTTGGTTCTGTGTTGCTTGCGGTGGACCTTCTTGGTGAGGAGGTGCTGGATACCGGATTTTGTGGGAATGGATGATGGTTGTTGCAAGGAAGTGAGCTCTGGTTGCTGGTTTTTGTGTGATTCTGGTGCTGATGGTTATGTGTTGCTGGTGGTGGATTGTTCTGGTGAGAAGTTGTTGGATGCTGGTTTTTGTAAGGATGGAAGCTGGTCAGTTCTTGGTAGCAAGCTGTTGGATGCTGCATACTGCTGGATGAGGGTGTTGGTTGTTGTTTGGACCTTGGTGTGCTTTCTTGGTTTTTCTTTTCTTTTTTGATTTTTCTTTTTTTGGCGTGGGTTGTAAGGGGTTTTTGGGTGTGGGTCGTTTGACCCCGCCCCTCCCTTGTCTGCTGTGTCTTTGTGTCTTTTTCTAATAAATTTTGGGGGATTCAGGAATAGCCTCGCCCCGAGCCATCCTTGGTTCATATTTTGATGAATAGTGAAAATTACTAAATTTTAGTTAAAAACAAATTTTTCAATCGAAATAAATAATAGTGATAAATTATTAATTTGATTGGTTTTAAAGTATATTTAGAATATATTTTTACAATTTAATACAATGTTGGTCATTGGATATAATTTCACATTTAAACCAGACATAAACAAGTGTCAATCTTTTGATAGATATTGTTTCTTAAAAACGCGCAATTTTGTTTTAACAGTGGGATTTAATTATAAAATTAATTAATGCAATATCTATGCTATGAATTTGGTAAAATAGACTTCATTTTTGAATTCGTAATATGAAATATAGCTTAGGATGAAATTTTGGCATTGTTCTGAAAAACATCAATTTTTGATGAATAGTGAAACAACTTAGTGGTAGTTAAAAAACTGAATTTTTCATAAAATTTAATTTTACCGCTTCTGTGAATGGAATTTAAAAAAAATCCGAGAGACAGGGTTGATGTCAGTATGTAAAATTTGGTTCAATGAGATGATAATAATTTTTGGTGAATAGTAACTTTTAACTTTTATTTACCATGGTTAAAAGTAAATAGGGTAATTAAGAGTAAGAATGATATTAATATTACCCTAACACATGTCCTAATTTTATTGGACAAGTGTATCTCGACCAAAAACAACCTTAAGTGTAAAATATTATCATTTAGGCCCTCTTGGATTAGATTAGGACATTTATTATTATTTAAATTCAAAGAAGAGTTAAAAGAGCTAAAATCAAAGATTATTTAATAAAACATTTTTAATATGGGGTTATACATAAGATAAATTCGACTATAAATATTCATTATAAAGATAAAAAGATTTCCTACATAATGGTATTTTATTTGTAATTTTTATACATTAAATAATTTAATTTATTTATGACACAATGATGATGTAGTAATTATCTTATTAATGAAATATTGACATAATTGATGTTATAAACACCAAAATAAATGTAATTTGAAACTTTTTAAGAGTCCCACTAATTTTCTAGGTTAACATGACATGTTTTTATTAATTAAATTAACTTGTTTCGAACTAATAATTATGTTATGATTTTTACAAAAATCATTTACTAAATAGTGTCAAAATTGACATAAAATAGTTTTTAAAACAAATATTATATTGGTAGTTGTTATTTTATTCCTATAAATCTAAGGATCGGCCAAATTACTTAGATAAGGTTATATATATTAATAATAAACAACTTGGGGTTCTTTTGGCTTGATATAGTAAGTTTATTATCCTTATACTATAAGAACACAAAAAGACACGGTAAAAGTAAAATTATTTAACTTAATGTTAAATCTAAATGATAGGGTTAATATAGGAACCGAAACTTGTCTAAATTCTATTGTACGAGAGGATTTCGACCCATACCCACCTTAGCTTCGAAATATATCAATTTGGAGCTATTTAAAACCGATCTTGACTTTATAATAAAATAATAGTTTTAGTTATTCCAAAGGTGCCCCTCTCCTCCCTTATAAAAGGACACCTCCTCCCCCTCTTCCTCACACCACTTGGAGTCTTCATGCTCGGCCAACCCCTGCCACTTTCTCCTCTCCACTTACCTAGAGACATCCTAGAGGATCTGGTCTTCTTCAAAGACCAATTTTAGTACCCTAAAAGAAGATCTCAAAGAAGCACTTCAAAGAAGAGGAGGTTCGGACACTTACAAAGCAAGTCGGACCTAAGGTAAGGGGAATATCACAATCTCATTTTTATCCAAGATTGTTTATACTTTGGTATTTAATAGGGTGTATTTTATCATCCACATACATGTTTCCACAATATGTAATGTTATTTCCATCCATATAAAATTGTTTAAATCCAAATTTACCTTTCGGTGAGTTTTTAGTAAAAGATATGAAAGGAATCTTTTTTCGTTTATCGTACGAGGTACTTTTTGACTTTTCCGACAAAAGTATGAAGAATTTTTTTTAACTTATACGGAATGAATGTATTTTTAAAACATTATTTCCAAGAAGCACCATTTACATGTTTTAATGTTTATTTTTAATCAACTTCTTTTAGTTTAAAGTTGTATGACATGTTAAGAAAGGAAAAATGTTTTTGAAGAAGAAAGGATATTTTCTTCAAGAACGGAGTTCAAGTGTTTTATCAAAATTATTTTCCATATAAGAAAATAAAGGGTTTTGTTTTTTTATCCCTATTATTACATTGTTTTGATTATGTTGTGACAGAATTATTTTTATGAATTCTTTTATCTTGTATGAATTTTTTTATGATGTCATGATGTTTAAGATTCCCATTTGTATTACATGGGTTATGCAATGATGTATGATTTCTGATTTTGTGGAACACATAAGAATGGTATCATTATGAGATGGGTGGGACCTATATCTCCCTCCAATGCATTGGGTAATGATTTTATATCTCATGAAATAGACATAGCTGGAATGGTAGGTTATGCCGGTTCAGTGAAACAGGACTGAAACGAGGGTAACTCGGTTCAAAAATGGACTTTGTCCACTAAGATAGTCTTGGAAATGAGTCTTGACTAACAAGAAATGATTCTCTATTATTATGTGTGTATGCAACAATGTTTAATGTTTTAAGTTATGAATATTGTGATTACATTTCACTTCCATGAGTTATCCCAGGTTATGAAATTATGATTTTTTTACAGGTTAAGATTTCCAAAAGTTATGTGCTTATGTATATGATGTGATTGATATTTCTTTTGTTTACCCTTTCTGGGCATTTGAGATCGCCCTTTTATGTTTTCTTTTCCCCAGGATATAAAGAAAGGTTTTAGGTATTAAAAAAAGAAAGATCTTTGTGGGAGATGTTGAAGATCTTTCACCAGGATTAGAGGATTATATTCCTAGTTTCCAAAGACACTAAACTATTACGATCCTTGTGTGTGTGTTTTTGTTATGTACTAAGTATTCCGCAAATGTAATGTAATGTCCATGTACGTCAGGCTTCGAGTCTCTACACACAGTACCCTAAATCACACTTGGTGAGAATGGAATGGAGTGGTGGACTACTTGGCTTCAAGGGATAATATTGATAGTAAAATAATTTTTTATATATTATCATCCATCCCTCTTGTATGTGTAGATATTTCTAGATATTATACTCTAGAAATAGAACAATTTGGTCCCCCATTATGTTATCTCCTCTCCTTTAATAAAATTAATTAAATATATTGATTTTTTATGGTGGATTAGATTGAGACTGTGAAATAAGAATTTATAATGATCATGATGTTGAAGTGAGAATAAATCATTGAATATGTTATGAGTATAAACATTTATTCCACAAAAAATATTATAAATTTGATATAATATAATCAAAAGTCGCTGTAAAAAATTCATATAATATCAACATCAACGAAGAAGTATAAAAACCCAATGAAAATAAATTGAGTTGTAAAATTCATTACCGCATTGGAATTTTCAAGTAAAATGATCATATATGAAATAAATAAAATTCCAAAAAAATAACATTAATTATTAATGGATCATGATATAACATGTAAATGGTAATGTATATACAATGATTAAAATAAATTAGGGGAATAACATTACAATTTGAATGGGAATTTAGATGCCATATCTTACTACATGCTTCATTTTGTTTGAACGTACATTAAAAATATAAAATTTTGTTTAATAAATTTTATTAATCTATTATATAACTATATTAATCTTTAAAATAACACATGTGATCCTTTTATGAAATCATAAACACCTTTTCAATAAAAATATTTCAATATTTTTAATGTTTTTTGTGTTAATTGCTTTGTTTTCTCATGAGTGTTTCATCCTGAAAGATCTAGTTCATGTGCATATTATATTGTTATATCATATATATAGAATAATTATATTGAAATAACTATCATTATTTCCCAAAAAATATTATTTTATTAGAAATTATGACATGCGGTTATGAAGAAAATGGAGTATGTTACAATCATGAAGATGGTAGGTCATACACACCCTTGAGTAACAGATCTGTATTTTAATTATCATTATGGAAAGCTATTTTATAATATTATATCATTTAATATTTGGTATAATATTATAATAATCATATTTATTATTTTTATATTCTTATATATATCAATAATGAGTAGTGGTTATAGAAAAAAGTCACATTGATTCATGAAGGAGGTAGTCGACACGTGTACGAATGATTTTATCATTATTCAATGTAAAAAAAGAAGAAAATGATACACTGGAATTTACGAATGATTAATATCTCAATAATATAATAATTTTATTATTTTTAACATATATATTTATTATCTTTATCCTTGTTATATTCTATGTAAAACATCGGTGAAAAACAAATCACATCACTTCGCAAGGAGGTAATCTGTCATACAAATGAGCAACATTGTCTTATCCCCTATGGAATGGAATTTAAAATGATATATATGGAAAAAATATATTTGAGGTATTATTATTTTATTAATATCATATATATACTCTATATACACCACCATACCCAAGAGTGTTAGTTGGTAATGGAAAAAATGAATGGCATCGGTTCATTAGGTAATAGTCTGCATTAAAACGAATGAAGATTTGACAACCAATTTTATAGTAATGGTGGTGTTTTATTCCATTAACATTACCAAATACTATATTATTATAAGTAGTATACTTAGTTTAATATATCAAAATAGTTTTATATTAATTGAATCATGTGGAGGAATGAATAAAATAAAACACTTATTGAAAGATGCTACCTCTTCTTCGAGTATGCTCCTTATGTTGCATCAATTATTTACAAGCAAATATTTATGACAAAAATATGGATATAAGGATGATATGATGTAATTTTGGAATTGTTTTTATAGGTATGTGATGAAAAAAATTATTTGATGTGGTTATTGAGAGAGGTGAGTGGTGGCCTTTTATAAGTGAGGTGACTGTCCAACTTATATGTTTTTGAAAAGATTCAATCATACCCACATTTTAATCATTCCTAATGACAAAACATGAGTAATTAATGAACCCATAATATATAAGGTCATAATTTTTCTAGAAAATTGATGTTTGACTTGTTTTTAAGACCTTTTTATCATTAAATTCTTAGTTTAACCCCCTTTTAAATACATTTTTACATTAACCACGTTAAATAATTTTTACTATTTTCTATATTAATTATAGTAAAAACAATTATCTACAAATTATTATAAATAGTAATTTATTCTGACTCAAAATATAGAATCCAATTCTCAAAATTAAATTCACATAATTGGAAAATATTAATGTAAAATTAATCATGTTCACATGATGAGAAATGTTGTTTTTAAATAGAAGACTTTCAAAATATCCACTACTACAAAAACGGGCAATAACAGTGCTAAAATCGGGCTTTAACAGCGCTAGAAAAGCGCTGTATTGCTCAGCGCTGATAAGGGGGGGGGGGTCCTTTAACAGCACTTTTTTAGCGCTGTAAAATGTCACCTTTAACAGCGCTATACCTTCAACAGCGCTTTTTTAGTGCTGTTGAATTTCTCCTTTAACAGCGCTTTTTTAGTGCTCTTAAATATCTCCTTTAACAGCGCTTTTTTAGCGCTGTTAAATGTCGCCTTTAACAGCGCTAAAAAAGCGTTGTTAAATCCCTGCCTGCTGCTAAAAAAAACCTGCACCAGTACAGCCAGCCGAGCAGACCTACACAAAAACCAGTATATCAACCACAGACCTGCACAAAAACCAGTATATCAACCACATGCATGTCATCAACCGATCACAACCCAGCCAAACAGTGTTCTTACCATGAGTTAGATACTGTCTACCCAGAAACAAAAACTACCACATTACATAGTATCACAAAATATTCCTACACAACTCAGAAGATAAATACTAGAACATTCCACTATGCATTCTTTCTCCTTGGATTGCCACTTGGTTTTGACAAATCGTGCAGAGCCCGTGCTCCTTGAATCATTCTGCAATACATAAAAAGGATATCCCAACTCTCCCAACCATCACCCTTAGTAATTATGTATATTAATACAAAGAAGGTAACATATCATAAACTGGGGGACAATAATGAGACATCAAGATTAACATTATATATATAGGATCGATGTCTGGTAGGATTGGTTGCATTGATACATGACTCTACCTAGACCTCAAAAATAGATATATGATCTCACTCCAGGACTTTCAGAGAGACTCCAACTATGTCTAGGACGTCTTGCTGAAGCGATCGTACTACCGTAAGTAGGAAAAGATACCAAAACCATCCTAGGAAGGATCATGGGAGCCAACCCTAATGAAATATGTCCTTGATATAGTGTTCAAAGAGATCAATCATGGTACATAAAATTATGTGTCATTTAAAGGGTCACATGCCTTGTCCCTTTACCCTGGGTAACTCCAATGTTTAGCTGCCTGTGTTAATATACATGTCATATCAATAGGAAAATACATGGCATGTTAAAAAACATATACTTGTTACCCTTTGATCTCGTGTCCTCTTATGCACCCTTTCCCTATGTTAGTACATGACGTCGATCCCGTGTGATTCTTCCTGTGTATCTGTACAATGGATAAACTGCGTAGCTGGCTCATTAAAGACGTGTAGTGGGATATATTCCATGTAGGAAAGCCATGTAATCCACCCCATGTTTGTGTATCTCAAAAATTCATTCCATGTCTTGGGGGAGGGTCTACGCTACATGTGAGGTGGATATCTCAGTTGTTGATTTCACTTAAAAATAAGTCCATTTTGAACAAAACAGAGGCACTTTGAGTGGTGTCGACCACACCGGGCCACGGATTGAGTCGGGGTTGACTCATAAACATCAAATTTGACCCATGTATCATTGTCCTTAAGTTTCAATAGAATCCGAATGTGTTTGGTCAGTTTCCCGTATGTTAGTTGTTGATTTCTCACTTAAAATTAAGTCCATTTTTAACAAAAACAGAGGCACTTTCAGTTGTGTCGGCCACACCGGGCCTCGGATTGAGGTGGGGTTGACTTGTACATGTCACATTTTACCCATGTATCGTTGTTCTAAAGTTTCAACAGAATCCGAATGCGTTTGGTTGGTTTTTCGTATGTTAGTTGTTGATTTCACTTAAAATTAAGTCCATTTTTAACAGAAACAGAGGCACTTTGAGTGGTGTCGGCCACACCGTGCCTCAGATTGAGGAGGGGTTGACTCGTACACGTCACATTTGACTCATGGATCGTTGTCCTTATGTTTCAATAGAAACCGAATGTGTTTGGTTAGTTTGGTGTATGTATGTAAAATATTGTCCATTTTAAACAAAATACATACACTTGGAGAGATACCGGCCACACCACGTCTCGGATTGAAGCAGGGTTGACTCGTACACGTCACATATGACTCATGGATCATTGGACTAATGTGTTAACACAATCCTAAGGCGTTTGGTCGGTTTCCCGTATGTCAGTTGTTGATTTCACTTAAAAATAAATCCATTTTGAACAAAATAGAGGCACTTTGAGTGGTGTCGGCCACACAGGGCCTCAGATTGAGTAGGGGTTGACTCTTACATGTCAAATTTGACCCATGGATCATTGACCTTATGTTTCAATAGAATCCAAATGCGTTTGGTCAGTTTGCCGCATGTCAGTTGTTGATTTCACTTAAAAATAAGTCCATTTTGAACAAAAGAGAGGCATTGTGAGTGGTGTCGGCCACACCGGGCCTCGGATTGATGCGGTGTTGAATCGTACACGTCACACATGAGTCATTGATCGTTGTGAAAAAGTATCAAAGAATTCATAAGCCGTTAGATCGGTTTGGCGTATGTAAGTAAAATATTGTCCATTTTAAACTAAATACATACACTTGGAGTGATACCGGTCACACCGTGCCTCTGATTGAGGCGGGGTTGACTTTTACACGTCACATTTGACCCATGGATCGTTTTCCTTAAGTTTCAATAGAATCCGAATGTGTTTGGTTGGTTTTCCGTATGTCAGTTGTTGATTTCACTTAAAATTAAGTCCATTTTTAACAAAACAGTGACACTGTGAGTGGTGTCGGCCACACCGGGCCTCGGATTTATGCGGTATTGAATCGTGCACGTCACACATGAGTCATTGATCGTTGTGAAAAAGTATCAATGCAATCAGAATCCATTAGATTGGTTTGGCGTATGTACGTAAAATATTGTCCATTTTAAACTAAATACATACACTTGGAGTGATACCGGTCACACTGCGTCTCTGATTGAGGCGGGGTTGACTCGTACACGTCACATTTGACCCATGGATCGTTGTCCTTAAGTTTCAATAGAATCCCAATGCGTTTGGTCGGTTTTCCGTATGTCAGTTGTTGATTTCACTTAAAATTAAGTCCATTTTTAACAAAACAGTGACACTGTGAGTGGTGTCAGCCACACCGTGCCTCGGATTGATGAAGTGTTGAATAGTACACGTCACACATGAGTCATTGATCGTTGTGAAAAATTATCAATGCAATCAAAAGCCGTTAGATCGGTTTGGCGTATGTACATAAAATATTGTCCATTTTAAACTAAATACACACACTTGGAGTGATACCGGTCACACCGCGCCTCTAATTGAGGCGGGGTTGACTCGTACACGTCACATTTGTCCCATGGATTGTTGTCCTTAAGTTTAAATAGAATCCCAATGCGTTTGGTTGGTTTGTCGTTTGTCAGTTGTTGATTTCTCTTAAAATTAAGTCCATTTTTAACAAAACAGTGACACTGTGAGTGGTGTCAGCCACACCGGGCCTCGGATTGATGCGGTGTTGAATCGTACACGTCACATTTGAAGGTGACTATGCATACACGATAGTTGACCTTCTTAGAGAAGAGTTTATGGAAGAGTATAAAAGACATGAAGCAATGAAGATCATTAGAGTGTTGGAGCAAATGTGGTTGCTACAAACAATGTGGAAATCGGCTTGTGCAAAGCGACCTAAGTTACAACTTGCAGGTATTGTACTCTATTTTTTTCTGGAAGGTTTCAGTTTAAATGAATTTTGGAATGATCATTGCTAGCCATTGTCTTTTAGGTTTTTTTGACAGCCGAGGGGAAAGGGTGGGGTCTGCAGACATTGGAGGATATGTCGAAGGGTGATTTTGTGTGTGAATATGTTGGAGAAATGTTAACTCCCGCAGTTCTGAAAAGAGTCACTATTTAAAAGAAAGTGACAAGTTTAGATACATCTCAAGATGGCCAGTTTAAAGACATTTTGAGGGACACTACTAAAGACATTCTCAGATATGCACACATCCCCCACTTTTAGATCGTTGTCTACTACAATGATCTTCCAAATAAGATATGCATTAGAACGCTCGTGATACATAGATAAATTCACTAGCCACCTTCGAGAATGATCTGAAGCACAAACCATGACAGCATTATGTTTTTCCTTGAAAATTCTCTTGGCGAACTGGAAGGGCAACTCACTCTTGTGATTTTGCGTCTCTACGTGTCTCTTCATGAGTGCAGCTACTTCCATTCCAGTTCGCCAAGAGAATTTTCAATAAAAAACATAATGTTGTCATTGTTTGGGCTTCAGATCATTCTCAAAGTTGGGCAGTGAATTGCTCTATGTATCATGAGCGTTCTAATGCATATCTTTGTTGAAAGATCATTGTAGTAGAAAACAATCTAAAAGTGGGGGATGTGTGCATATCTGAGCATGAATTTAGTAGTGTCCCTCAAAATGTCTTTAAACTGACCATCTTGAGATGTATCTAAACTTGTGACTTTCTTTTAAATAGTGAATCTTTTCAGAACTGCGGGAGTTAACATTTCTCCAACATATTCACACACAAAATCACCCTTCGACATATCCTCCAATGTCTACAGACCCCACCCTTTCCCCTCGGCTGTCAAAAAAACCTAAAAGACAATGGATAGAAATGATCATTCCAAAATGCATTTAAACTGAAACCTTCCAGAAAATAATAAAGTACAATACCTGCAAGTTGTATCTTAGGTCGCTTTGCACAAGCCGATTTCCACATTTTTTGTAGCAACCACATTTTCTCCAACACTCTAATGATCTTCATTGCTTCATGTCTTTTATACTCTTCCAGAAAATCTTCTCTAAGAAGGTCAACTATCGTGTATGCATACTCACCTTCAAATGTGACGTGTACGAGTCAACCCCACCTCAATCTGAGGCCTGTTGTGGCTGACACAACTCCAAGTGCCTCTGTTTTGATCAAAATGGACTTATTTTTAAGTGAGAAATCAACAACTGACATACGGGAAACCGACCAAATGCCTTTGGATTGTGTTGACACTTTAGGAAAACGATTCATGGGTTATATGTGATGTGTACGACTCAACCCCGCCTCAATCCGAGACGCGGTGTGATCGCTATCACTCCAAGTGTATGTATTTTGTTTAAAATGGACTTATTTTTAAGTGACAAATCAACAACTGACATACGGGAAACCGACCAAACGCCTTCGGATTGTGTTGACGTAATTTTCCATCTTTATTTCTTTTATTTTCATGCCACGACAATTGCCTTGCAGTTTCTTCACTTCCATACAGACGCCTAAACCTTGGAATGACTGGAAAGTACCATACAACTTTCGTAGGACTGCGTTCAACTTTCTTGTATCGAGAAGCACCACACTTTGCGCATTCTGTAAGTGATTTGTTCTCCTTGCAAAACAATATACAGTCTTTCAGGCAGGCATGTATTCTTTCAGAAATCATACCCATCGAGTGTAGCATTTTTTTAGCTTCATATGTCCGTCCTGGGAGCTCATTATCTTCTAGAAGCATGTCATTAAAAAGAGCAAGTAGTTCCGTGAAACTGACATCACTCCATCTGTTGCATGATTTTAATTTATACAACTTCAGTACAGCTGACAATGCAGTATATTTAGTGCATCCAGCATACAATGGCGTCTTTGCACAACTCTTTAACTTCTCAAACAATTTTGGGCAATCACGGAGTTCATGTTCAACTTCCCTTGTCATTTCCTCAATACGATCTTCATCATCATTGATATCCGTAATCACATCCTCTATACGGTCTTCTTCTTTATCCATATTTGTAATCATATCTGATGATCCATAAAATGCAGTTTTATTCCAGTCAATAGCTACATTCTCTTTTTCCCCGTGTTTATTCCAACATTTATAACTCATATCTATTCCGTGACATATCAAATGTTCTTCCAACTCCTCTGGAGTAATTAGTCTAGAATAACAACAACGTAAACACGGACAAAGGAGTTGAGAAGGAACCTTTGCATGATACTGTGCAAACTTGATGAACTCTTTCACTCTGTTCTCATACTCTATTGTCAAACGATTAGCATCCATCCAATCTTTATTAATCTCCATTAATTCTGAATAAACAACATGGAACATCATGTCCATTAATTACAAATGAACAACAACGAATGTTGTGTCCATTAATTCCATGTAAACCATAAGGAGCATACTGTTCATTAATTTTAAATAAGAAATATGGAACGTCATGTCCATTAATTCCAAATAAATAATAAGGAATTTCATGTCCATTAATTCTGAATAAGCAATACAGAACGCCATGTCCATTAATTCCAAACAAACAATATAGAATGTTAATTCCATTAATTTCGAATAAGCAATATGGAAGTTCATGTCTATTAATTCCAAATAATCAATATGAAACATCATATTCATTAAAGAAGGTAATAATGATGTAATCACATCCATATCATATTATGATCAAGTCTAAGGAATATCACCCTTGCATTTTATCAATTAATTTGATAAATTTAAGTCTTATAACTGATAATTAGTATGATGGGGTCCAAGGTATATAATCAATAGCACTACATTGTTTAAAAATGGTTAAGGAACAGGCCTTACCATTCAACTTTTATTTAATCCATTTATAAGTGATCAAGTAGTCCATGGGTATGTCCATTACACATAAATATCATTAATTCCCTTTAATAAACCCATGGGCATGGGATATATCAACACATGTCAAAGGTGGTTCAATTTCAAGCCAAAGATCAATAGGGGTCATGGGCCTATAAGAAACACACCCTAAGGGGGTGATTCGAGTAAGGTATACAACCTCCAAATAATAAGTTTGGTGCACAATGACTAACCAATTTAAGACATGATAATCTACTAAAATAATTTTACATTTTATAGTTAACATGCAGAAGGTTCACCACACGACACAATAGCGCATCATATAAACTAGGGGTGTCCATGGGTCGGGTCGGGTCGCGTTGGAGGTGTTTCAAGTCCCGACCCGAACAAAAAAGTTCGGGTTGGGTCGGGTCAGGTCACAAGCTTCCGGAGCAACCAACCGGACCCAACCCGACCCAGTGGGGTCGGGTTACCCGTCGCATGCCCGAAGGAGCCAACCCAACCCAACCCATCAAGGGTCGGGTCAATTTGGGTCGGGTTATATGTGTAAACCCGACCCAACCCAACCCAAACCAATCCAACCCATCCCAACCCAACGGACCCGAACCATCCACTCAAACCCAACCCCCCTAGACCCAACCCGATGGACCCCCTGCACTGCACCAGCCTGCTGCACAAAAAAACCATCCCCCCTGAACAAAAATTTCAGCCCCCTCCCCCTGCACCCTCTGCCCCCTCCCCCAGGCACACCAGCCCCCCCCTCCTGTACCCTGTACAACACAACACCCCTCTCCCCCTTCCCCCTCCCCCCTGCACAGTCTCCCCCCTCCTACACCCCTGCACAAAAAACCCAGACCCCCCCCCCCGCACAAAAATTTCAGCCCCCCTGCACAAAAATTTCAGCCCCCTGCACCCTCTTTCCCCCTCCCCCAGGCACACCAACCTCCCCCTCCTGTACCCCGTACAACAAAACAACCCTCTCCCCCCTGCACTCCCTGCCCCCCTCCCCCTGCACTCCCTGCCCCCTCCCCTCCCCCCTCTTGTACCCCCGCACAACACCCCTCCACCCCTGTATGGCACCCTTGCACCCCTACACCAGCCTGCAGCAGCCTTGCACCCCCACACCCTCCCCCTGCACACACACACCAGCCTCCCCCTCCCCCTGCAAACCAACCAGCCTGCCCCCCTCTCCCCCGTGCCTGCACACCAGACCACCCCCCCCCCCCTTTACCCCTGCACCACCAGCCTCCTTGCACCCCTGCGCCTGCCAGCCAACCTCCCCCCTGCACACACACTCCCCCCTGCAAACCAGCCTGCCCCCTACAAACTAGCAAGCCCCCCCCCACCAGCACGCCAGACCCATCCCCCTCCAGCAGCACCACCAACCGGTCTCCCTCCCCCCTCATGCCCCCTACCCACTCCCTCTTGCAAACCATCGTGTCCCCTCTCCCCCTGCCCGCACACACTAAACCAACCCAGCCTATCTCTCCCCCCCTTCCTGCACACACCAAACCCTGCCTCCCCCCTACACATGCCAACCCCCTCTCCCCCCTGCGTGCACACACCAAACCTACCCATCCCGTACCCCTGCACACACCAGCCCCCCCTCACACCCCCTGCAAACCAGCCCCCCCTAATGTGACTCACTATCAACACCAGTAACAGAACCAATTGAAGTTAAAGTGGAGTAAATTCATGATGCAGTAGAAATAAACATTACTAACATAAGGAAAATCAAATCAAAAAAACACACAGCAGTAGCAGATTTGAAGAACGAATAAGCGAAAACATATGCAAAAAATATCATCACCAGGAGTAGAGTGAATAACATTGATTTAGTCTGAAAAGAGGGAGGAGGGGAAGCAGAGGCGAAAAATAAATGACAACCACATAAAAACATACACTGCAAAACAATATTTAGGGCATCCACATACCTTGGGTGAAGAAATCGGAAGTCCAAACAGGTGAGGGATCCTTCTGCGCTGCCTGGAAGATGCGACCACTGGAGTAGGGGTGCACGGGAGGAGCTGCCAACCGTTGAAGAGGAGGAGTAGGGTTCAGAAGGGAGGAAGATCCGCGGAAGAGGGTTGAGAAGAAGGAGAAGGAGTACAGCGGTGGTCCGGCAAAGGGAATATCGGGGGGAGGAAGCAGTTGCAAAGGTACAGTCCCACGAGAGCTTAGGGCACGATAAAAAAGAGGAGACTGTCGGACTCCTTTTAATAAAATCGGAGACAGGTTTTAACAGCGCTAGAAAAGCGCTGATAAAGCCCCCCTTTATCAGCGCTTCAATTTTAGCGCTGATAAAGGGTGGCTTTATCAGCGCTTTTCTAGCACTGTTAAAGGTAACCATTAACAGTGCTAGAAAACCACTGATAAATCATCCCTTTATCAGATCTTTTAAATAGGGCTGATAAATATTATCCTTTATCAGTGCTTTTTGATTAGTGCTGATAAAGGTAGCGCTTTGCTTGCCCGTTTTTGTAGTAGTGATCAAAAAGTTTAATATCCAAATTCAACAAGAAAATAATTCAAAGGACCTAAATTGTGTTAATTTATGTAAAACAAAAATAATATTACATTTAATAAAATTTAAAATAAAATTTATGTTTATAAATAATTTATTTAAAAATGTAGTTTTCAACTAACATATAGTATTTTTCACTATTCATTAAAAATTTAAATATTTTAGAGAAACACAAAAAACTCACCATAAAATAATTATAATTTTATGATTTATAAATGATGTTCATTTTTCTAATAAAGTTTCTAAAACTGTAAAAAAACTGTTTTTAAATAATTTGTGCAAATCATGACTAAACTATCATTTAGAAAAAATAATGTTTTTAAAAGCATTTATTGTTTTTATTCATATGGTTTTTTATTTATAACAAATAGATAAGAAATGATATTTCTTACATGTTTAAACCATATACATTTCATATGTTAGATATTAAAATTCATAAATACTAATTTAAAGGCTATGTTTTTACTGTATACAATTTTAAAGTTTGTTTAGACATGATGTTATTTGTTCTGCAAGCTATCAATTAGACTATAATTAAAGGAATATATTTTGTGGCTTTTTTATGATTACTATTTGATGCCAAATATTCTATCAAATGCAGAGTTATTATTTTATATTTTTTTTTCTTTTACATTCACCAAATCTTAAATAAATAATATCCTTGAAAAATTAAACTTGATCTCGGTAATCAAGGGTTTGAAATTTTATACTTATTTTATTGATAATTAAAATAATCAAATGAGTTAATAAAATATCATCAAAATATAATAGAGAAAGTGACAGAAAAAGTTCATATGGAATAAACCCTAAATCAATTTCTATTTAAGAGATCATTGGTAGCATGTGAAGATATTTAAATTGAACAAAATGTATATAATTATAGAGACCGATTTAGTTCATTAAGAATAAGAATGGGAAGGAACAATGTATTGTTAAGGGATAAAAAATCAAAAAAAAATTAATCATTTAAGGGAAATTTGATTCAATAGATATCAATATAAGAGGATATACTTTTTTTCAAAATATTTTTCCTAAAATTGATTAATTATTTTACTCTCTATAAATATAAAGAAATACACATAGATGAAATGTTTCTATATCATAAACACAATTTAATTCTATAAATATGCTTCAATTAATTTTGAATATAACACTTCACACTATGAAATGAATATCTAATGTTGAATTTCTTTCCTAAATATGTAAAATTGAATTTGAAAGGATTGTAGCATCAATAACGGTGTGTAATGTCTATTTTTCATTCTCAAATGGTTTTCTAAAATAAATATAGATTCCATAATATATCCAATGTAATAGAGTAATCTCTAAAAATAAATTTTAACACAATTGGAACATAATTAATATTTATTTTTCAAATTGTTTATGTAAAAATATGACATATTAATTATGACATCATGTAGGCTAGTGGTTGGAGCCAAATACTTTTCATCATTTGGTTGTGGGTAGAATCCCAATGGCCACTCCTGATGTGATATATAGTAACCCAACATGTGGGTTGTCATTTTTTGAAAACCATATTAATAAAATTTGAATAATGATCCCAAAAAATTATCATGGGAATCATCAAATTAAAATTAATCATTTAATATCCTTTTTACTATGGTTTTTCATACAATTTTTTTTAATAAAGTCTAATAATCATATTTATCTATTATTACAATTTCATTAATGATCATATAAAAAATAAATGTAATCAATACTTTTAAAATAATTTCATTTAAAATTAAATTAAATTATTTCTCAAATAAATATTTCTATTAAAAATTTACTAAAACATTGGTTGGTATTGAAATAAATATGTCCCAAAATATCCTTAATATTGTATCATTCCTACCTCAATTTTTTTTAAATGGGTGTTTACGACATTTAACATAAGTTTAAAGTTAAACTCATAACACAAAGTAGTATTAAATACTCTTAATATAATGAATACAAATGTTTTTCCCTAACTTAACACAATCCTTATATGTTTTATGATTCTAAAAAAATAACATTTATAAAAAATCTTCTAAAATTTAATTTTTTAAATCCCAATACATAAATACTTCATCTGTTTAATTTCATTATAGATCCTCACTTGTATAGGATTTAACCTATTCATGAGGGAAATGACTCAGTTAATTCATATATTATCCACATTTTAGAAAATGAATTATAAATTGACCCTTGGAATGATATTTATTTTCTTCCATTATACACTTCATATTCCCTTGGAAATTAAATGCTCTATTCCACAAATTTTCACACAAAAGCGTGTTTCACATTCAACTGATAGGCATTCTATTCAATCTAAGACACATTTGGTTTAATGTGGGTCATAAATTGGCATCATGTATTGAAAGCCTTCATAACTATTGGTAATTAAAATTTGAATTATCCAAAGAATTATCCACATAAGTGTCAAACAAGATGCATAGTAAGACCCATTTTCAAGTACTATGTGATGATCCAATAAGACCCAATGCATCATTTTCAGATTTAATACCCATATGTAACTATTTTTAAAAACCATGTCCACCTATAGTATCTTTACATTGATGCATTGCAAGGAATAACCACATAATCTATTCCCTATCAAATTTTTTGGATGTTCATTTATAAATATCATCAAATTATATCATAGGTTTTTTTATGTTTTCCTAAATCTTTTACACAATATTTCTACTTGATCTCCTACGAATATAAACTATAGAGACCATGACCTTGGTATCCTAGAGAAGGATCTTACATTGTTACATTAGAAAAAGTTAAATGGAATCAAATCTCAAAATAATGAATTGTTTAGAATTTTTGGTAGACTAGATTCATACTTGAGTAATGAATTTCATTTTAAAGGACAAATTTTAAAAAAATTCAATAACATTATTGACTTTATAATAAACATTATTAAAAATTATAGTAAAATTCAATGATTCCTAGGGTAAAAAATAAAAATAATTTTGATTTCAAATTCTTTGTATGGGTTAAGTATAATGAGATAAATAATCAAATAATAATCATAATCAATATGGAATGGAAAATAACTGAATAAACATTACATGTTATCAATAAACTGAAAAGTGTGAACATCTACAGATAATATAAATGCATATACATCATGGATAATAATAAATTTGTAATGGTAAATAATTTAACACGTGTTATTTAATCAATAACATGATTCACAAAGTTGGTTAAGGAATATTCAATATGAATAGGTAAATAATTGAAAAACAATCCATCTAATCAACAATTGAGAATTAATTGCATTTATAGATAATATTATTTAGAAAATATTAGGGAAAAAATAACTGAACCTTTAATGAATGAAATAATTAATTATTTGATATCATGTCTGAGGAGAATTATACCTCTATAGTAATGATATATCCCAAAGATAGATTAATACTGATGGGTAGAAGCCAATTTTACAATGTATGGAAAACTATTTAGACTTTGGAGACTACTGCTTTATTGAGGGGATATCTATAACTGGTCCCCACCAAGGTATTTTATTTCCAAATCAATCCTCAAATATCAAAAAAGTATATTTAATTCATGAAACGTGTGTGTAATCATCAAATATCCATATTGATTATAGAATACATATTTATCAATATTTTATCAATTAATAAAATAACATTCAATGTTAACAACATATGTAAAAATTACATATGATTTAACTCATATCCATATCCTATATAAAAAATATATATATTTTTGGGAAATTTATTGACCATGTGATAGGGATTAATTCATGTGAAAGTTAATTAATACAAAAAATGAATAAATTATGTGAACATTGATACATTCCATGGTGAAAATGATCCCACAACATTCAAAATAAGAATAAGTATGTAATTAATAAAACACATAAACGTTCATGTTATATATAGGTTTTTTTAATTGAATAATATAAATACATAATAATTTCATTAAAAACACTCTTGAGTAAAATGACCTTCTCATATTGAAAATCACATCTGTAAACGTAAAATATTTTGAGAATGATATTTTTTAAAATACCCATGAAAACTATGAATTTAAAGAATATTATGGGGTAATTAATTTAAAATAATCATTTATACATTAAAATTAATATTAAATTGAATGATGCTTGTGACAATGTGAAATTATGTTCATTTTGTACATGATAAAACATTTACTCCTTTCACTTTTTGAGTAATAGACAAATGAGAATTGTCTTGAAAACAATACAAAAATTCATTTCCAATTAATTAGTGAAATTAAAAAAATGGGAAAAATGTATTACACAAATAAATTTTGAAAGGTGAAAGATAATTTTTAGAATATCTCTCAGAATCTTAGTTTTGGGGGAAACAGATTTCTCACCGTGGAGAGATATGAAGTCAAATTATGGTAAAAATATTTTCTCACATATTTTTTGTTCCATGGAGTGGAAAAATGGTACTATTAAATGAAAATATCATGACTACACAATTTAGAACAAAATATTATGGGTTTATTAGAAAAAAATTAGTTTCCTCTATTGAAATTCAAGAATAAACAATCTCTATTAGAATGATATTGTAAAAAAAACCCTTATAATGATGATCATATTGAAGTGTGAATTAATAAATGAATTTATTATGTGTATAAACTATAAATACACATAAAAAAGTATACATAAAACAAAATATAATCAATTTTTCTTATAAACATAAACTTACTAAATCAATGACAACATCGATGTTATATAACCCAATTAAAACAAATTGAGTTATTCAATTCATTAATACATGGTAATTTTCACATCAAATTCACATTAATGAAATAATAAAAATTGAAATATAAAATACAATGAATTATTAATGAATCATTATACAAAGTGTCAAATGGGTTTTATGTACAATATATAAAATAAATTTTGTGCATAAAGATATAATAAGCCTCAATGAAATGAAGTTGAGATGAAATCACTTACCTCGGGATTAATTTTTGTAGAACATGATTTAACCTCCTATGTAGTGGCTGTAAAAAAGTTATTAACTTTTAATAGAAACAAATTGATATTTATAATATCATATATGATCCTTTTATAACATATATTGAGTTGTTTGTTATTAATCATTCATTATTTTATTTATTTCATATGTTAATTGCCTTGTTTTCTCATATTTGTTTCAACATGGAAGATCAAGTTAATTCAAATATAATATATTTCTATAATCTATAGAAAAATAATCACCAAATAATTATCAATTTGTAATAAATTTTATCTTTACATATAGTCAATAAATATTGTTACCAAAATTGGACTATGTTGTATTCTTGGATACGGTAGACTATACAGATGGATGAGTAACATATCGATTTTTGAATGAGAATTATGGAAAAGAGGTAAGTAATGTTTTATATTTCTATAATTATCATAATATCATATATAAAATATTTATTATTTAAATATATGTTTGTATATCATTCATGTGGATTGGTTATGAAAGGAGATTCACATTTCTTTGAGAAGGAGGTAGTCTTCCTGAACACGATCAATGTTATGATTTTTAGTCTAAAAAAATAAAATGATATATTTTATTTTTAAATTGATAAATATATATTAAATTTCATAAATATTTTATTTAAATAACATATCTTCATTAAAATTATCCTTATGACCTTTCATATATATAATTAGTGAAAAACTAATCACATTGCTTCATAAGGTGGTAGCCTGTTATACACATGAGTGATCTTTTAATACCCCCTACTGAATGGATAATAAAAAAAATATATGATATTGTGACTCTAGAAATATAATTATGATATAAATATCATATATATACTATATAAATATCATTATATTAGACCATGATTGGTTTTAATAGAAAAATGAATGGCATTTATTCTTGAGGCGTATATCTGTCATACACACAAATGATGATTTTGTATCCCATTTGACAGAACTGGATGTGGTTGTGGTAATTATCATAAAAATTAATATATCTAATATAAGGATTTTATTATATCAAAATTCTTTAATATTAATTTTTGGATGTGGGGAATGAAATAAAATAAAAACACTCGTGGAAAAATGTTACATCTTCTTCAGGTATCCTACTTATGTTACACTAAAGTCTTATTATGAAAGATTTCTACACAATCTATTGCTTATTTTTTGAGATAATGCAATATATGAATTGATTTTTTAGTGATTGTCTGAACCAAAATGTATTAAAGGTTTTATGATTTGAAGAGAGAGGATGGTCATATAAAATTGATTTCAGTGTAAGACTAATATTATTTTGAAAATATTCAATTATAACCATTAATTTATTAAAAAATCAAAAAAACTAGAATCCTATATAAAATATATCTTATATAGTCTAAACAATTCTAGAAAATGGGGGTCGTTCAAGATGATTGGTCATTTATACTATTATCTTATTAGTGTAACACACAGTTAATTCATTTGTACCTTATACATGATAAATAATTTTTATTGTTCTCACTAATAATTTTGGAAAAAAATTAAGTTTACATTATTGGAAATTATAAATTATTTTTATTCAAAATATTGAAACCATTTTTCCAAACTCAAGTTACATAAATTTTAATTTTTTATTTCAAATTAATCTCACAGATAGGAATAGGAAGCATGTTTTTTAAGATAAAATATTCAAAAGTTTACTAAGATTTATACCAACCTTAAATATGAAATTGATCCCAATGACATATATTGAAAAATATGAAATTTGTTTTCACTAATTTATCTTTTGAACCAATATAAAATATGATTTATGTTTCAAAATTATTTAAACAAAAATAAATATTTCAATTAGAATTTAGTATTTTTCACTATTCCTTAAAAAATGAAATAATTTTGAAAAATAGAAAAAAAATAACAATAAGCTATTTTTGATATTATAATTTCAAAAGTTAGTTTTAATTTATAAATTAAATTTTATAAAAATTAAAAAAAATTATGTGCATAAAGATTCACTAATCAATAATTTAGAAAATGATATCATTTTTAGGAAACATTTATGTTTATTTTAAAGGATTATTATTAAATTCATAATAAATTGCTGACCAGTGAATTTGATTTTAAATGATAAATCATTGTAATTTTAATAAATTAGATAGTAAATTCAAATATTCTTTTTTAATGTCTTTTATATAATGATATACCATATTATGGTTTCTTTTAACTCAGGTTTGAGTGTTCCACAATCTATCATTAGGATTAAATTTAATGAAATATGATTCCTATCATATTTAATCATGGTTCTGTTTGTAAAATATTATATATAATAAATTATTCTTAATTTATAATTTAATGATGTTAAAGTAACCCTTTTTCTAGAAAAATAATTTTGTACTAATTTTGTTTAACTGATTATTGCTTGTTACTACTAAATATATGAAACAATATTGGTGGATAATTTTTTTAGAAACTAACCACATAATTATGGTAGGATACATGAAATATTAATGGAATAATCACCTAAATAAGATACAAAAAGAAATTATTTTTAACAAAAAATAACAACTTACTGAGGCTGTCCAAATTTTGTTTCTATAAAAAAATCAAAGTTTATTTTTGATTATTGGTATATTGGAAGGTTTTTATATAAGTATGTTTATTTTTGAAAAATTAAGTCATCCCATGAAGATGAAAAAATTATTAAATAAATGGGGATAATGTCTAAAAAATATTAAATTACATAAAAAGGGAAAAATAGGTTCTCTAGGGAAAATTTGAGTCATAAAAACATATCTGTTATATGTAGTAGAAATAGTAACTATGATATTGAGTGGTTTGTTATTTTTCACAACCCATGATATTTATATATATATATTAAAATAATTTTTTCTGTAATTTATTTCATCTTTCCCACACAACATCTTACTAAATTGAACTATGATATATAATGAGATAAAATTGTTGGTATTTAATGGTACTTTATAATAGATCCACTGAATTGGAATGAATAAATAATAGTAACTATATTAAGAAATATATATTGAAGGTATAACTAATTGGATCTTTTAGTTGGATTATTCCTTAATACATTCATTTTTTCAACAATGTAATGGTGGTAGCTTCACTAGGAATTTCCCTAGACGAATCCCAATATGAACTTGAACAGTCATGACAAGAGAATATTTGTATATGAGATAATTTTATGCTCAAATAAATAACTAAAATATCCTATCTTTTCAAATCACAAACTGAGACTAACATCATTTCTTATCTTAACCTTATATCCTACTAGGAAGCATTTAAGGGTTTTATTAATATAAGTGTAGATGATATATAATTATTAATGATAACATTTTAGATATTTTTTATCATTAGATGAATTTTATTATTTTTGAAATGAATTTTAAATTATATATCTAATATAAATTTATCGATTTATTTCTTTTCAATAAGCAATCAATTTTAAGAATCATGATTATAAAATTTTAATGTTAATAAGACATATTTTTTAAGAAATAATTCTTTTCAATATATTATGTATTTTTATAATAATAAACTATATTTTAATACATTTAATACTTAAATTAATGAAATAGTTTTTATAATATTATATATAAAAAAATTAACATTATTTTATTTTATTTTCCCTATGCATGTAATAAAAAATAATTAATTTTATGCTAAAGAATTCATTTTTTATAGATATTTTATATGTGCTATAAATTTTTATATTATAGATAATTTTTTTTACTTTTATAATTTGAATCATGTAAAATGTTATTAATATTTTTATTTATAATTTATAATTCATGTAATATGATTAATTTCATTTTCATTCTAAAAAACAGTTACTAAGGATAATATGTGTTACCCCGATAAGGGATAAAATGAGTTAAAAATGTTTAATCAAGTGGTTAAAACAAAAAATATCCTAAAAATATCATTGAATGAGTCTATGTTGGATTTCACAACATCATATTATTTTATCAACATTATTGGTAAATTTTTTATCAAATTTCATTGAAAATGTCTTTTTTATATTAAGAAATGAGTATTTACAAAAATGAATCTCATTTCAAAAATTAGAGGACCCTCCACAACCCTTTTAAATACACACCTAAAATTATAATTCCCCAATATATTACACAATATTTATTTAATTAATATCCTTCCTATATATTTGGTAGATTAATTTCCCTATGGATTTCCAAATTTCTTTTAAAAGTGTGAACATTTTAAAGAGAAGTGATGATTTATTATTTGCATGTAATATCTTCTTATAATTGGTTTTTATTTAGTTCATCCATCCAAATATTATCAATTATAATTTTATATTTATAAAATTTAATTAAATCCACTCTTATTATAGATTTATATTTTTAATGCAAAATCACTTCATAATCGAAATCATTCATAGATTATAACATGTTTATGTTTCATCCAGTTTGACCATCTACATTAATGATGATATAAATTTTTATCAAATATGATTATAGAAAAATAATTATAGTAGTGATATTGTATTAATATGTCAGTATATTTTATCTATAATAATATTTAGATTTCAATTATTGTTAATTTAACCCTTTATATTCATTAAAAAATTCAAAAATGAGACTCTTATTTATTTCATCATATGAAAACCATACATAAAACTACTATGGAATTATACTATAACATCATAAATAATTATAGAACCACAATTTTAAAATTTTATATATTCTAGATATTATCATAATCTTGGATAACACCTTTTCCCATATTCAACAGACTTATGCAATTTTTGAGAAATTGATCGAACCACAATAACAGACCGTTGAGAGAAAAAAATAAAATAATTGAATGAAAGATGGTATAAATATATATATTAACAAAATTAATATATAATAAAAATTTTATCAATCTAGTATATATTAAATATAATTTTGTTATTCATAATTTTTTCCACACACATGAAGCTAACTTATACATTAGTTATTGTAACACTAAAACCTCCCAATTTTCTGTTATGTTATGAATTCCTACAAAACCATCTCTATCTTTACCTCAAATTACCTCTCTAATATACTAATTTAATCATTCCATATTATTCGTATATGTTACATAGATTTATTCCAACAATAGTTTCTTCTTCTTTGTGAGGTTTGTATGTATTTTTCAGGTTCACTTATTAATATTTATATAAAACATACCTATATAATGGCATCATTTCTATTCATTATTCTTTTTCAGAATATAGTATTTTAAATTAAGTAGGAGTATCTTATTTTTATTAATAATATATATATATATGGAAACCCACTATATATTATTATTGTTTTTATAGAAAACACTATGTTCTACCCTTGTTCAAAGGAATACTATTCATTCCATAAAACATCATTTAGTTTTGTAAATTTTATAACTACATATGAAATACATTGTTATCAATTTCCTTCATTAAATATTAATATTTAGTAAATAGACATGTTTATTTAAAAATGAATGTCTAAATATTTTCCCTTCCTTTCTTGGGAATCATTACAATATATAAGTATTTTATTTTAATTTGAGGTATGTTTTTGTAACCATTTAATTTTTCATGATTTTTTTTGTGTCTTATGTATAGATTATTTATAGATAGAGTATAATAATTTATATATTACTATGTGATTGGTGGGTAAAGAATTATAAATCTTTAAATGAAAATGGTAATGTTTTCATCCCATTATAGACCATGTATTTTTCATGGGAAATAATCCTTAAACACCATGTTATGTTCTTTTATCATCAAGACTTAAATTATTCTTTTTATTTAATGTTTTATGTGTTATATATATTATTATTATTCCAAGATTATATTATATATACTATAGTATTCCATGATTTTATGAGAATATTCTCACTTGTGCTTCCATAATATTCCTATTGAAATTTATATTATATGTACTAGTTATGTTTACTCCATTACTTAGATTTATAGATCATGTTTTTATATATTTATGTCTCTAGGGTATTCATTGTATTAATAAATGATTATTTGGACTTAAGATAACCTTGTAATTAATGAAACGAAATTTTAATGTTTTTATTTCTAACTGATGTATAATACATTTAATCTCTGAAACACATTAGGCGATAATATTTCTAGGTTGTTTTTTATAATTCTTTTTTTAAAATAATATAATAATACATTATTGATAATCAAGATTATGTAACTGGTAACATAGATATTTATTATTATTATTGGATAATTTTACATAACATAATACAAAATCAAGCATGAATATCATATATTGATACCAAGAAATGTTTAATATGTTATATATTTTAAATTTATGAGTTATTTTCATTGTCTTTGAAAAATTCATAGTTTTACATTTATATTACTATTAATATATATATCTTCAAAACAAAAATTTACTATATTATTAGATAGTCTATAATTGGAATAATATTTTTAATAACTTATTGGATGGAAAATGTAATGAATTCCTATGTAAGATGCCTGACGTGAAGGGAGAAGAAGATGAGAAATTCATGACTGCACATTCGAATTTGAAAAAGGTGATGAATAATATCAAAGATAATTTGTATTAATATATATCTCACAATAGAATAAATTTTACATTTTATTCAATTATATTTCAATGGACTCTGAAATTTTGTTGATTTTTTGATCTATTGATTTTGAATAATTGATCTATTCCATTTAGAGTATATTGTTTTTCATATATATTTTAAGAGAATATAAGTAATGGTTTGATATTCATATGTGATTTACCATAGGTTTCATGGGTTATTTATTTTACAAATATGTATAGATCAATGCATCACTACATTGACAATAATGATCACATCATGATGATGTCAAAAGTATCCCCTTTAAGGAGATGATGACTTAATCAATCACCTGTGTGTGGCCCAATATGTCTCTTAGGTTGATATTAATCAAGGATATCATCACATAAAGGTTTATTAAATGATATTCCCAAGAATTTTTTTCATACATGTTATAGACACTATGAGTTAATAATGATTCCATTCATACTCGCAAAGGATTCTTAAATTTTCAATGACCTGATCGATAGAGTTTTAATATATCACCTTAATCAATTTTTGGTGGTATTAACATATGGTATTATCTTATTCTCAAAAATCAATGAGAAATCCGAGGAACATTATTGTACTATTAGAAAGACTTTAAGAAAGGATAGTACATCAAAAAATTATTGAAAATGTGAGATTTTTATGTGAATATAACATTCTCTGGGAACATCATCATAAGGAAAGGGTTATAGGTTGATAATTTAAAGATAATTTGAATATTTAAGGGACCATAATGACATATATAATAGGTATCTATAGTTTTTATTGATTAACTAGGTAGTATTACGAATTTATGAAGAAAATATCACAATTTTCAAACCCGTGAACCAAGGTAACCTATAAGGGATTGAATTATTTGTTGTCTAATAAATATAAATAGGGAATAAATAATGAAATAAAGAGGATAATCACTACACCTTTACTAACACTAGAAATATGTATGTATGTATTATGGATGGATAGTGATGAATCCAAAAAAAAATATGTTGTGTCGTCATGAAAAATTATAAATTGATTACCTATAACATAGGAAAATTAAATATTCATGGGAATGACTATCTAACATACGATCTGGAGTGGGATGTAGTGATCATCACATTAATTATTTGGAGGAATCATTTTTTGTGGAGAGAAAAGTAATATATATATATAATTACTACGTACCAAAAATAAATATTTATAAAAAATAATGTCAATATTACTAAATGAATATGGTTATAACTCATAAGGTATTATGATTTCTCAATCAATTAACATCATAACAAGATGAAAAATCTATTAGGTGATTTAATTATTAATGATACCATTACCATAAACATTTTTTGAATTTAGAGGAATATAATCTTCATTGACATGAAATGGGTGGAAATGGTAAAAATAATGGAAGTAAAGACATTCGACCATTATTTAATGATCACATAAACAATAAATTTTAGTGAAAATAAATAATGGTAAAATAGTTTATGTGTAGATACAAAAGACTGAATATGATATAATAACGAAAAATCTCAGAGATCAAATTTTATGATGAAGAAGTTGTGAAATTTGGGACACAACTATATATACAATAATATCCTAAGATAAGTGATTATTTTACTAATTCATCTATAAAAAATTTCTCTATCCAGACAAGTAACAAATGATTCATACATAGAGTTATTGAGGGATTTTGTATGTAGAAGTTAAGATGATATATAATTATTATTGTAATAAATCTTTTATATTTTCTCATTATTTTATTTGTATTTTTTATGAAATTTAATTTTAAAATAATTTTAAAAGGTTTCATTTAATACCTATTCATTGATTAATATCCATGAAATATGTAATCAATTTTAAAAATTATATACATAGAATCATTTATTGAGAAAATACATTTTTTTCAAAGAATCATATTTCTTAATTTTATTTATATTTAAATCAAAAAAATAAACTTATTCTCAATAAATAATGAATGTAATGATATATTTTGATAATATATATATATATATAAATTATAGTTATTAATTTCTTCTTAAATTGAAATTAATAAGAATACATTCATTGTATTTCTAAAAGTATATTTTCTCATAAAATAAATCTCTAGGTTTTCTTGTTTCATTAAAAATAATTTTTACCACTTTTCTTAAATAAATCAGATAAAATTTATTTCATATATTTAATAATAATTTTTAAATTAAGTAATTAAAAAAAATTTCATTTTTATGGATAAAAATAATTTACCATGTTAAAACATCCCCACCTTTGCAAATTCTAAAATTATGTTGAAGTGATAAATTAAGGGGTAATTTTTTTATTTTCATATTTATTTATAAATGAATGAGTATATGATGTTTTTCAAACCACCCATCATATCATATTAATTATTTTTCAAATTATTTTCTACATTCCTTGATAATTATTTTTCTATTCATATAAAATTATTTTAATTTAAAAAATATTAATCCTATAACTTATAAGAGGACCTATCCACCTCCCAATATAATCTAATCCAAAAATTCGAACACCCCTCTATAATAATCAATGTTTCCTCCATAATATTTCACTCCCACATTGTGAAGCATCTGATCCATCTATATTTCTGATGTTACTTTAAAACCAATTTGTTTTTCAAGAGGGGATATGATTTATTATTTTGAAATAATAAATTCATATCAATACATTTCTTTTATAATCATCATCTAACTCTTATTGATTTTTTATTATTTTTTCGTTAATTATAAAAAATATTTTTATTTTATTGTAATGATGATATTATAATAAAATCACTTCAAAATCATACTCATACATTAATTATAGTGTTTTATTTCAATTTAAAAACCTCCATGAATGAATATAATTTTTTTTTTTCGTTGAGTATTATGGAAAATAAATTATTGGAAAGTGATTATTTTAGTATGTAATTAAATTTTTTTCATCTAGAATGGGAATACCAAATTTAGATTATTGTTAATATACTGACATCTATTAATTAATAATTACTGAAATAATCATGTTATGAATTTCATCTTGGGGAATCAAATTAAAAAAACTAATGGAATAAACCAGGAAATTCATAAACCTTTATGTAACATTTATTCTAGATTAATATATATTTTAAAAATTAAAGAACTAATTTATCAAAATTTTGACCATGTTCATCATACTAAATGTTTTTAGAGAAATTGATCGAAAAAAATCATGTGGTTAGTTAGAAAATAAATGATACAATAGTTGGTTAAAATATAATTATTAATAGACTCTGAAAAATTAGATGTACAAAACATGTTTCCCAATATAACATTTAGTAAATAAATTTTGGCTAAATTAGAGGGTTCATGCATGAAGCAATTGAGTCATGAACTAAGGTAAGGAATCTAATGAATATCCCTCTTTTCATTTATTCTTTTCACTCAATATATCAACCTATATTTCTTTATATAATATCCATATATACAATTTCCATATTTTCTTTATATGTTCCATAAAAATGAAACTAGTTTTTTAATCATCTTTTTTTGGTTATGTGTGTTTTTAAATTTACCTTCTCAATAAATATATTTATAAATCCAATTTAAATGGATCTTTCATATTCGATATTCATTTTAATGTTCCAAATTTTTTATTTTTCTTTGATAATATGATTTCAAAAAATAAGAAATGATTTATGGAAGAAATATTTGTTTATTACCCTGTTTAAAGTGAACTTCACATGTTCTGTATTCTCAAAGGTTCTTTACTAATTTTTTAAAACTTATTTTATGCAGTTCGATTTTATATGTATTTCTCCACTCATTTAATATAAATTTGCTTCATTTAAACATCATATTTAAGACATGATCCTCTTTATTGAAATATAAATTTCAAAAATTATTTAATTCTTTTTTATATTTAGAATCATTGTGATATGTACTTTATTTGTGTTTGAGATAATATTATGTAACCCATTAATTTTACA
The DNA here is from genome assembly GCA_963277665.1 of Viscum album. NCBI lineage: Eukaryota > Viridiplantae > Streptophyta > Magnoliopsida > Santalales > Viscaceae > Viscum > Viscum album. The sequence goes on along the minus strand of OY728140.1, from coordinate 981,119,347 downwards.
TGGTTTAGTATAATTACTATTATGATTTATGTATTGATTATTTTTATGTAACATGTATGATTGTACATGGTATATAATTAATTGTTGCCTTAAAATTATACACCCCCTACTAGAGAGAGTAATTTTTTCATCAAGTGATATTACTTGTATTGTTCTATAGAATTGGGTATTTTTTTCATCTTTTCAGATACCATGTATTATGTGTGAGAAATAAGCCTTACACACTATGTTATGTTCTCTAAGAATCGGGCCATAAATTAGTCTCAGTGTGATGTTTTATGTTGTTTACAAATTCAAATTATTCTATGATCAAATTATATATACTCTATTATTATATGATTCCATGACATTATCCTCATTTAATTCATCATGTTATGTCTAGTGACTCCTATGTAGTATATCCATATCATGACTATTCCTTCACAAGTATTTTTAGCACACCCTATTATCTATGTATGTTTATAAGCTATCTTTTATATTTATAAAAGATCAGTGTGACATAATATATCATGTTTAATATTTTAATAAACAAGATGTAATTCATTTCTATATTTATTTTATTTAATCTATCAAAAACACTAAAACTCGAGATTTATAGGTTGTATTTTAAGGGTATTTTATTATAATGTCATTTAATAATTTGTGTATAAAACATAAGACGGAATAATTTATATTATCCTAGGGATATAACAATACAATATGTAAATGAAATTGTGAGAAGAAAGGATTAGTCATACTTGGTGTCAAATCAAAATAATTGTGTTAGAAAAGAACACCAAAGATTAAGTCTAAGATAGATTAAACATGAAAGAAGAGATTCTTCATTTATGGATAAAAAGGTAAAAAATTTGATTTTTAAGAATAATCTATGAGTTTTATATTTAATTTAATCAAGACAGATATATGAATATGTAAATCAATCCATGACAAAAATGAATGGAATATTTTGGTGGAATACATCCTTAAAGATGAATTCACGAACCATAATGGTTTCTCTCTATATGTAACACAAATACTCATGATAAATGTTTAGGAAAATACAAGAATGATAATAATACTACCAAATAATATATAATCATTCTTCTTTCTTAATTTTACATGGATATATAGTTAGTAAAATTAAAATTGAATAAAACTTTTAAAAGTAAACAACTCATTCTACATGAAGAAGTTGAAAATAATGAGTGTTAATTAGAAAATTTTATAGGGGTGTTTATGAGAAACAATATATAAGGTAAAGTAAGGGTGTCTATAACACAAAATATAGTTTTCTTAATGCTTCCGGTATAAGTGGAGATACTAAGGAAATGGAAAAAATCATGAGTAGATACATTTTATTTTATAATTTATGGAATGAAAATTTGTTGTCATAATGAATATGTTGAAAAGGATTACAAAACCATCATAAAAATATGATTAAATAAAATATTGGGAGAAAGGATGAATAGTTATTATAAATAAGGATCTATATGAAAAAGATTTAATAAGTTTATAAGTATCCCTCCTCTATGTTTCAGACATTATGAAGTAAATGACAGCCCAAATTATTCACTCGTCTATTTTTTATTTCTGTCTTTATAGAATTGATGGTTGCTCATATAGGGTTGTAACCAAATTAATGTTTTGATAAATATATAGAATAATGATCAATCCATCCTCGAATTATTTAACCTATATTATAATTTCTAATTGAAATATTTCATGGTGTATGAAGGGATTCAAATAGATAATTCATTATTGAAAAATTCGTTAAATTTTTTATGTAGTGTGTCCCTTGAGGGGGTAATATTGATAAAATAATATAATATTATTTTTTATAAGAATATATAATATTTAAAAAGTGATGATGTTGAGGTATGGAAATCACTTTAAGGTAATGGTTTTTTCAATATAAAATTTGATTATAATGGTATGATGTATGTTAAATTTTATGTTATCTTGAAGGGTGGAAATCAAATTTTACTTGAATGATTCCGATGTGTTTGTTATATTGAGTAGAAGAAATAAGATCCTTATAAAATATTCATAAATAGATAATATAAAGAAAAATTTTAGTTTGTATCACATGATTAAAATTTTTATTGATAAATTTTAGGTATATATCATTCACTATTTTTATACATTGATTTGACTCATGTAGATATATGGATGATTAATTCATAACTCATTTAATAAGACAAATGTTACGATATAATTCAATCATGTGGATCATGTTTCTCTAATGGGTAGAATATATTAATTTAATCAATATTGAATCATGATATGAGTATGAAATTCCATTATTTGATGAGCCTTTTTATATATTTTCAGTATGGTAGAGATAAACGAAAGACTTCTGAAGACATATTTTAAATTATTTATAGAATGTTGTAAAGGGTATTGAAAAAATCCAATGGGTTGACTGATGGGACTGATGCATTTAGATGATTATATCTATTTATTAATGATATAGGGGGAGCTTTATTTTAATAGTCCAATGGATAATGATCCATATAAACAAATACATAAATAGGAATGGGGCCCCGCATAGAGTTCCAATGAATCACTTTTATTGAATATTTCTACAATTTGATATGCTAAGGAAGATCCATGAATATGATGGAAAAGGTGATTAAAAAAATTATATTTCATAATAGACATTATCCTATATATATGATGATTATTGAGTTTTAATCATTTTATAAATAATGATATATTACGATTTCATCAATAAATAACTGTCAGTAATATCTTCTTTATGATTTTGAGAAGCTAGGTGTAATATGAGTTTAGTGATGATGAATTTGATTGAAGCTGATTTATGGTTTTTAGAAGAGTGAGTTACAATCCCGTTGTTATCATATATGAATAAAACACCAATATATGGATAATATAACTTGGATGCTGAGGGGTGAATCCCAAGTTCAAATATCTAATTTTTGAGGTAATGGAGATCTATCGAAGAACTTAATGGGTTTTGGTAAAATTTTTATGGATATATATATGAATTAAGAGATCTTTTGGAAAACATTTATCAAATTTGAAATTCATTTATGATAATTTGAGATGAACTGGAATGATTAGATTTTTATTTAAGGTGTTTAAATAAGATCAATTCAAATTTAAATATGTTCTATAGTTATATGTTGGAGTGAAAATTATGCAATGGAATATGTAATATCACTTGTAATAGAATATTGGAAATGTGTTAGATTTACCAATGATATTTAATATTCCATGTATGATATTTAATAATATAAATAAGATAAATCTCATATTGGAATTTATCAAATGAAAATAACTAATGGGATACATATGATAATTGATCATACGAAAGACATATATATAAAAACATGATCAATTTTTCTGATAAAATATCGAAAATTGATATGAATGATATTTGATAAAAATATAAGTTATTTTTTGGAGTCTATACAAGAATGAAGAAATTAAAAAATTATCCTATTGTTTGTAACATAATTTAATGCATATTAAAGTTGGTATGTTGAGTCCCTACTGAAATATGTTAAAGGGGACAACCCTTATTGTGATAAAAATATACTTTTTCTCATACCAATGATTTTTTTAGTGATATAAAATTATTAAAGGAATTTATGCACTGGATTATGTACAATATATTAGAGATTATTTGAGATACAACATGAAGTACTCAATAACATCTAGAAAAGTTAAAAAATCTTACATCAATACATCAGAGATAACTAGTGAATATGTAAGAGTATTTCTATTAGGCATACATGAAATGCATCAATGGTAAAAACAATATGTTGATTCATAATACATTTTATACATATATAAGATATTTTTTATCTGTATATCTAAATGTGTAAAATGATATACTATAGTGAGATACATATTCGTTTAATGATGATATGAATGTTTTTATAAGATTTCTTATAATACGTAGGATATTTCAATGTTTAAAATTAAAAAAGAAGAAAATGTTTTATGTTATTTAATATATTATATTTGATATGTGTAACACCATAATATTTTTTTGAAAAAATTAAAAATAATTTTTTCCTCTCAATATTTTTCATTTTATGCAACACTGAATATTTCTTGTGTTTTATGAATGCATTATTTTGGATGGTGTTTCATGCAACACCAAGATAATATTCCACTGAAAAACACTTATATTACATTTTGGTAAAAAAAAATATGATTTTATTATGTTACACAAAATGATGATTTCTTTCGATAGCTTTCGTTAGATGCATAATAGAGTTTTAACGAAATATATATACTATTTATATTTTTATTAAAATATTATTATAGTAACCACCTGGACAACGGAATAAAACTTTTATTTCAATATAACCAAATTGTGAAAATTTTATTTCAAAATGTATTTAAAATGAGTAATTTTGATCTCAATTAGATATACATGAATGTAATAAATATTTGAAATTTTATAAAATCTTTTTCTAAGAAAACACTTTTTCAATGTACAAGAACTATTTTTAGTCAATAAATTAAACCAACCCTTGTTGATTAATGTTTTTAATAACATATAGAAATATATATATATATATTATATTAATTAATTTTTTATCACTCATACTATATGTTTTATATTTCAATGATAAGAGTAAATAAAAAATTATAAATAAAATGTTGTATTTTTCTAAATGTTAATTTTAGATACTTTTAACAGAGAACATGTTTTAAATATAATTTTTTGACACTTTTATATTTTTATATTTTAAAAAATTAACTAAAATTTTGAAATCATAATATCATATTACATTTGATGATTTTTTTATTTTTTATCTATGCTTCAATTCTTGATGAATATAGAAAAACAAGGAATTTTATTTGAAAACTACATTTTCATAAAATTTATTTTGATATTTAAGTTATATTTAAATTTGGTTTTATGGAATATTTATATAAATTTTAAATCTATTAATACAATTTAGTTCATTTTAAACAAATTCACATTTATATTATATATTATACCATCTCAATCTTTTGAACATTTTAACTTTAAAAACTCGTAGTCTCATCTTGTTTGTGCGATTAATTTTAAATAAATTTCTACCAGTAATGTCATTAGAATTTGGAAAAATGGATTTAATATTTTTAATAATAATAATGTATAATTTATGTTATTGAAATCATATTTTTTTCAAAAATTATTTGTGAAAGTATATAAAATTACTTATACCGATTAATGTAAAAATGTGTTTATATAGTGGTTAATCATTAATCATAAGGGGCCAAATGACCTAGTAACTTTTCCAAAATCCTATGTCTAGAAATATTTAGACCCTTTATCCTATTTCATAAAATTTGGATCAATATTGGAGACACATGATGTAATTGATACCTCTCAATAGTGTTTTCATTTTTTATAGTTTCAAGAATGCCACTCCCCCTCCACTATAAAAAGGCAACCCTATCATATTCAATTCTCTTAAGACCTTTTATTGAGCCAAAACATTCCCATATATCATAAAAAATTTCTCAATTAATCCCATAAATATCCATTTAAGATGAAATCAAACCAAGGATGTAATTTTATGAAAAAAATAGGTGTTACCCAATTTTGTGGTTACATTATTCAACAAGCCCTCTGGTTTTGTTTATTTCTCCACCATTTAAATTATTATTATTAAATTATTATTTAATAACCATAGTATCCTAAAAAATAATTATATGTTGTTATGTTAAATTAATTTCCTACACCTTCACACACTGCCATCAGGTGGGATTCACAATCACCGTTCTTGTGTATGACGGACTACCACCACACAAACCAATGTTGCTTATTCATCCTATACCACCATTCAAGGTTGGGAATAATAGTGTAATTAATATTTTTATATAATATATATGATTTATTTATGATTATTTAATTGTTATATATCACATACCTTCAGGATTTTTAATTCATTGGAAATATTATAACATGATTTATGGATATGTGTATTATCATCTCCTCAAAGTGATGTGATTCGTTTAAACATTACATTGAATGAATTAAGGATAGTTTTAATAAACATATATGATATATATAAAATTAATATAATATGGTAATTTAATATAAATATATCTAAAAATTCATATCACTTACATTCCTTATTTAATTCTATATGATAAAAAATGAATAATGTGTTCATGTGTACATAAAACCTACCGTCATTATGAATGATGTATTTAATTTTCTATTTATCTATTTTATTTATTTTCAAAAATAAATATATAATGAATATATTATATATATATTTATTTAATTTTTATTATTCATTATATGGTGATGTCACGATATAAGTAAGAGGACAAAAATATAATGAATTAAATAACATGCGAACAACAAAGAAGTTACTACCCAAAATATAACCTTATCATGGAATTGATAACAAAAGGGTAATAGAAAGTCACAATTAAATCATATATTGTATGATATAAATGAATAATCTTCTTATATAGATTAATATTAAATTTATATTTTTTATACATTAGTTTTTAATGGGATGAAAAAGAGTCAAGATATAATGTAATGGTTTTCTCTTCTCACTTTTAATTCCATGAGATGTATTCTATATTCACCCCTTATTGTTACAGTAAGGTGTATGTACATTCATATGACATGTTATATAATTAATATATTTGATTAAAATATATTAAATTTTTGAATTGATATTATTCATTCAAGAACCTCATGATTTAAAATTTACTCAAATAGTAAGGGGATTTATAGCATAACTTTTATTTTTGTGAGTCTTGTGCCTTATTCAATATCTGTTTCTTTTGTGTAGTATATATAATGACAATGAATTTATTCTAGGGTTATTATAAATAAATTTTTTTTATTAACATATCCAATTGATGATCCTTATTTAAAGGGATTTATAGTTTATATTTTCCAAAATAGTAACGTAATTTTGTCTGAATTTTCATTCATTAAGATAAAAGTAATATTATTCACCTATATTATATTATGAAGTTTATATTTCCAAAAGAAATGTTTTATTGTGAATATAATTATTTCATGATATTTTAATCATCATGTGATGTTTTCATTTTAGGGGTATTTTGATTCAAAGTTGAAAAAGTAGTAGGAATTAATTGCAACAATCTCATCATTTATCAGGATTATATGTGAATATGATTCCATTGATGAAATTTTATTATCCATATATCATTATTTATCATGAATTTTCATCAAATATTTTTATTAATTAAATATTTGAGTAATTTTATCATTGTTCTACTATTTGGTACTTAATATAATTAATAATTTTTTTTTGAAAACATTACTTTATTTACATTTTGAGTCAGAAATCCATGTTCTTCCAAAACTTATATTTTTAAAAGAATTTTAAAATTTTTCTAATACTATCATATGATATTAAAAGTAAATTTTTCCCAATGATTTATCTTTCTAACACAGTGGTTTTAAAAAATCAATCTGTGTTTTGTTTTCCAATCAGGGATCTTTTCAAAATGTTTTTACATCGAAAAAGGAATGTTTTACATGCATGGATTTATCCACCTTTTTTAAAAATTATATTTTAACATTCCTTAAAAAAATTACAACATAAAGTTTTTTAAAAGTAAAATGGATTTCCTAATATTTTATAAATTTGTTGTTTTTGATGTTGTTTTCAATTAAAAAGTTTTTCTAAATTGTTTTATTTTTAGTAATATTTTAAATGATTTCCAAAACATCTTTTATATGTTATTAATATGTTATTTTCAAATAATATGATTTTAGTTATTTAAAAAATTATTTTATAATCTACTATATCTACTATCTACTATACATTCGAATACTGGGTTCCTCCACGCTGATGTGTCGACTCCACAACATTCCACGCCTCCAAAACACTATTTTCTTTCCCTATTCTACCCCTCCCCGCTCGCGACCCTCCTCCAAATCGACCTCCAACCGATCAGAAACATTTCATCCCCTCCTGCTTCACATCCTCCGAAATTAGGGTTTCAATCGCTGCAACCCTCTGTCACTGCGCTTCCTCCGGCAAAAGGGGTCATCAACTTCCACTCGCACCTACTTCGCACATGCTTCACACCTGCTTCGCTTCCTCCGGCATGACAGTTCCATTTCTGTCTACCCGATCCGAATACGCTACTTCCGGCATTAGGGTTTTGTCGAGCTCCATTCGCACCGTCCATTCCCCATGTTTGTCTGCAACTACTTCACCTCCATCTTCAACATCTTACTGACCATCACAACTCTCGAAGACGTTCAACAGCTTAGCATCGCAGACATCCCACGGTTGGAGGACCCATTCAACAACTAAATAACGGCTACAGAGGGTACGATCTTAACTCCCAAATAGGTTATGCTCATAACTTCCAAATATGTTACGCTGCTACCCACTGTTTTCTTTACATCTGCATCCAGATGTAACGCTCTTAACTCCCAAATAGGTTTTCTCATTGTTCTGTATAACAATTCCATAGCTGATTCGCTGATGTCGCCAGTGAGATTTATCTGCTGTGACAACTAGCGTTTTTGTAAACCCAAGATTAAAAGGTCCTTCGTAGCGATCCGCTGTTCAATGCAGTACAATTTATTCTTTCGCTATCCATGTTTTTTAACATGCCTCTCTGACTACCAGGGTATCTGAATCAGATGAAAACAACGCTAGGTTACTGCTTCCGGCATTTAGGTGCTTTGATTTACTCTCTATTTTGTAGCGCCATTTTCACATATTATCAACCTATAATGTATAAGGCCTCTTATGTCTACTATATATAATACCGCACATAACTACAATGTATCATACGTTCTGTTTTACTTCCAATTATTAGGTGATTTGATTAGGTCTCTATTTTTTAAACCCACTCACCAATATTTAAATAATTTATTTCAATTTATGTATATTGAAATATCATTTCCACATGGCATTGAAATTTACAGTCCTTACATATTTTTTGCCTTTCACTATACAGTTTCATGAAAGCTATTTGCTTTAGGCAGTGTTCAAATACGTGACATATTTCCTTTCTCCATTGCTTCATTGAAACTGAACATATATAGCTCCAGTCTTGTCGACGCTAATAGACTACTACATTGACAACAACCTTTTGCATCTTTCACCTAAAGGGCATCAGATCGTGTCACACAGGTACCATATAATAAATGAACTTTAAAAGCATTATTTTTACATTATTTTTACCGTTCCATACTAATTATATTGAATATTTGTATTCTAATGTATATTTGCACTACGAATCATTTACTTGTCTACTGTGTTCATGTTAATGTTTCAAACATTACCTACAATATTTTTTTTGTCTCCCTATTGATAAGAATTTTATATTCAATTATCATCTCTTCATAATATATTTACCATGCCACCTTGAAAAATATATAAAAAGAAAACCAACACAACCATGCATACCCCTTCAAACTCTAGAGACTCAAGGATCCACAAAAGACTACTCATGCAGCAACGTCAACAAAATTGTGAGTAGTTTTTAATAATAACTTAAATACTAAATTTGTTTCTATCATTATATTATTTTCATATCGATTGTTATAATAACAATGTTGTCATGTACTCTAGGTACTCCAATGCCTGCTACAGTGTGAAATGGTACTCCAATTAGTCATCCAGTTTCAGCAACTGACATTGTACATACAGTCCGATGATTACCATTATCACCTATGTCTGTTAATGGTATTTTTTTCTATAAATTTCATGCCGATGCTTACTAATTCCGTCTATATTAAACTATTCATCATGTATTACTTATTTGTTCGTAGTAATTAATGGATGTCGTAGCGAGTCAACACTGTCTGACGGAAGAAACAAACGAAAACAATGACATAAACCCCTCTCCTCTGTACCTTACTGTATGTCTGATGTATGTGAACTATTATGACCATACATTGGATCAACCGTTTTATTAGCGGGGATCTAACGCTTCAGTCACTGTTTTTACATTAGGTATTTTAAATGAGGACACCAGTCTCACTGAATCTGTAGTACTCAACTCGACAAAGTATGCATTATTGAAACCCTAAAATATGCCTAAACATGTAAGTTAAATTTAATTTCTTACTTTGTCCTCTATGTACAGCTTCTGTCTTCCAAATATGAATGCACCAAAGTACACTAATTCATCAATGACAGGTAAGTAAAAAGTTATTTCTGCATTAATAAAGATTTCATCATTTGTTTATCATAAATGCTTACACTTTTTTGACTGTGATATTCTATTCAACAATATTTCCCTAAACATTTTTCAGAATCGTCTTCAAACGTTACAGATTTTTTCAGCACAACTGCATACACGACAGGTTTGTTGACTAACAAAATGATCTTTACTTAGTATTAAGATATACAGGTTTTGACACACCATATTTATATTTCATCGAATTCTGGAGGATACTCTATAGAACTAGACAAAGAGGAGAACACAAGTTTTTGTTTATAATAATCATGCATTATAAATATCATGGTTGAAATTTTATTCGCTGATCTTATCTCCAAAATGAGTATTTTCATTTTATACTTTTTTCCCATCCATCAGCTTACTCCGACATTGGAGACCCCACTTATATATGCCAATACTCTAAGTCTACTATGTGGTATGATGAACGAAATAAGAAATGAAGCAACCAACAAACCCCACGATTTTCTCTATACTGCTCGACGGGCAAGATTACTTTGGATTTACTCCCTTCAACTCCGTCATACCTACATATGTTCGTTTTGAAAAGAACATCATCCCAAGACTGAGATTTCCAAGCTCATAAGCATCTTTATAATTCTATGTTTTCATTCACGTCTATGGGTGGGAAGGTTGATAGGTCATTGAACAATGGTAGATCCCCAACAATATTCAGACTAAATGGTCAAAACTACCATCGCATAGGTAGTTTTTCCCGGTAGAAGGACAACAACCAAAGTTTTCCCAACTTTATGTGTTCGACACTAAACATGAGTGCCAGAATAGAGTTAGTAGTATGAGGTAATTATCATATTAAATGCTATGAATATAAATCACATAATTGTCATTAAATATTACTGATAGAAAATTTTCATTCATCTTTGATGGAAAAAATCTTTACTCACTTATTAACTTCAATATTGTTGAGAGTTTGCAACAAATGTTAAATGTATTCAATGCTTTAGCTCAACAATTCATATCAGCAAAAGATGTCCTTAAACATGAAGATGTTCCGAACTTAAAGCTTCTCCTGCTTAAAAAAAGATAAACAAATGAGGCTACACATTACTTACCGACCACTTCTAAAATTTCCATGCTTATTGTCGGTGATATTGAAGACCTAAACCAAGAACGTGACATCATCATTCAAACCAAATGTGGGGAATTGAAATGAATTGATGAGCTTCACCCTTTATATCTGCCGTTACAGTATCCATTGATTTTCCCTAGTGGCCAGGATGGATATGTCGACAACATAATGCATCGCGCTACTCCATTCACAACCACTGCTAAGCTAAGAAAGGTTACAATGAGAGAATACTTCTCTTTTCACATACAGTTCTGTGACATTGAAGCATCCACTTTTCGATATTCCAGAAGATCATTACAACAATTTATCGTCGATGCTTGCACAATGATTGAGTCTCAGAGACTATCGTATATTCGTTTCAACCAGAAGCAACTACGGGTCGACCTATACAATGGATTGCAAGATGCATTCTTTCGAGGTGACCGAGAAGGGTCCTCTTGCGGGAAGCGCATCATTTTGCCCTCTTCTTTTACTGGTTGTCCAAGATATATCATTCAAAATTATCAAGATGCAATGTCAATATGTAATTGGGCAGGTTATCTAGATTTGTTCCTTAAATTTACATGTAACCCCATGTGGCCTGAAATCAGTCGATTTGTTCGAGAAAAGAATCTTCATCCTGTTGACTGTCCCCAATTACTATCTCGAGTATTCAATATAAAAGTTGAACATCTTCTAAAAGATTTAAGAGAACATTGTATATTTGGGAAATCTAGGGCAAGTAAGCTCATTTTTTATTGTTTAATATGTTTACCTTATAATGTCCTTTTTTATAGTTCAGTATGTATACCTTAATCTTTCTTTCACATCATCTCATACAAACTAGACGTAACATATTTTCTTTCCAATAGAGTTGTTTGAACCATTGAATTCCAGAAACATGGTTTGCCACATGTCCACATTTTATTGTTTCTTTGTCATTGACACAAAATTGTCAGTCCATCAGATGTTAACAAAGTGGTGTCCACTGAGATTCCAGATAAAATTTCCTACCCAAGGCTCCATGAAACTGTTAAAAACTATAAGCTCCATGGCCCTTGTGGTAATGCAAAACGTTCTTCTCCTTGTATGAAAAAAGGAAAATTCTCTAAGTACTTTCCTAAGAATTTTTTCAGAGAAACAACGGTTAATGATGATGGTTATGTCAGCTATCGTAGAAGGGATGACAGCAGAACAATCCAAAAAATAGCTTTGATTTTGGTAATAGTTTTGTTGTACCATACAATCCAGTTTTGCAACTCAAATATCAAGCCTATTTCAATATTGAAGTCTGCAACCAGTCATCATCTATCAAGTATCTCTTTAAATATATAAGAAAAGGAAATGATCGTGTAACGACAACACTATATGAAAGCAACACCAAAGGCTTATCCGAAAACACTGTTGACGAGATAAAGATGTATTACAACTGTCGCTACATATCACCTTGTGGGGCTGCCTGGCGGATATTCTCTTACAATATACATTTCAAATATCCACCTGTCGAGAGATTGCATTATCATTTACTAGGTCAAAATTCTGTGATGTATAGAGATAATGACAAAATAGAAGATGTCCTTGCTGATTTAAATGTTGCTGAAACAATGTTCACGTCTTGGATTAAATCAAATTTGACATTCCGAGAAGGTCGAAGCTTAACTTATGCAGAATACCCAACTAGGTTTGTCTTCTGTAGTCTGGAAAAAAAATGGCTTCCCCGAAAACAGGGTTTCAGTATCGGTCAATTCTACTATGTGCCTCCTACCACTGGAAAGCTACACTACCTTTGGATTCTACTAACAATGATATGTGGTGCAACAACATATTATGATTTGAAAACTGTCAACAATAATATTTATGGCACTTTTAGGGAGGCATGTTCTGGAATGAGACTTCTTACTGATGACCAAAAATTCATTGAGGCTATAAAAGAGGTCTCATCATGGGGAATGGGTCACTGTCTACGGAGACTTTTTTCAAGCATGCTAATCTCAAATAACATATCTCGCCTGGATAATATTTGGAATGAGACCTGCATTATTCTCTCTGAAGATATCTTATATTATCATAGACAAAGGCTTCAAATTCAAGGTACACATTGCAATTTATCTACTACTTACTCTTAATACATCAGTAATTCAATGTTATATTTTTGTATTTGCTACAAATCTATTTATAGTTCTGTCAATCAATGAACATGACTAACGATATCAGTTCATATGACAACTGTCACTTTACAAATTCCATGTATCAATTGTTGTAATACCATGTCAAATATTAATTAGGTGATTCTATTTCAGTTATGTCCCATGAGAACAGAAATCATTTACTTTTGAATACTATATACTATTCAACTATTCCGTGTATAACCTGTCATACTTATTTACTTATATGAATAATGCATCTGCACGAATTTTTTTATTAGTAATTAACCATTTTATATGATTCTATAAATCTTTCAATACAGTGGATGTCATACCTTCTTATCCAATAAATAACTCCATATATTTGTACTTCTCTAAACGACATGATTCTTCCTGTATGTTTCTGCACACTTCATACAGTTTTCCATTATTTCATGTTATGTTCTGTACATTTTTCTACACATTTCTATGAAAATAATGCATGTATGTCCAACATTTATAATTATGATTTCCAAAATGAGAATGCACAGTCAATTTGTTTCTATAGAATGGTGTATACCTTCTGTGTTCAAATGATTTAGTAGACCCTGTAATGTACTGTCAATGTTTCAGTCCATTTATATTTTACAAGTGAATGGTTCTGCTTATTTCGTACTTATATTGTTTTTTATATTTCAGTACAGTACAAAGAATGATTGAATTGTGCTGTTTTGTGTATGTAATGCAGTTAAAATTTATGTCTACATTATTTCTCCAGATTTTTATGAAACTTTCAGTCACAATATATGTTATTTCTATCATTAATACTTTTGAGGAACCTCCCTGCTTTCTAATGGTGATCAGTACATTGACATATCTTGATGGTCCTTTAAATAATTCCTCCACGACAATTTTGTCTTTTCATTTCATGCTATCCCATACAACTATTTACTTACTCTACAATTAGTTCTCTATTTAATACTACTGAGGAACCATCCAGCTATCTAATGCTGAGCAGTTTATTTACATATATCGATGGTACTATACATAATTCTTCCACAACAATGTTACCATTTCATTGCATGCTATCCCGTAAATATATTTAATTACTCTACATTTTTTAATTCAATACATACTATTTCATTAATACATCTCTTAAATATGTTTCAACTTTTCTTTAGAGTTCACACTTAGTGATGATCAAAGGAAAATGTTTGCTCTGCAAGAAATAGACAACATTTGGCGAAGCAACGGTAGGTCTCTTCAGTGCTTTCCTCTAAGGCTTGTTCCTGAATTTGTAATTGACAGTACTAATAATCAATTACTTGCGGAAGAAATAAACTACAACAAATAAGGTCTTAGAAATGATGACATAAATTTATAGGGTATGCTTACCGTTGAACAAAATATTGTGATCAATGTCATTTTATCTTCAATATCAACTACGAGTGGGGGTTTTTTATTCTTGCATGGATTCGGAGGGACCGGTAAAACATTTATCTGGAGAGTACTGACTTCTTTTCTACGGTCAGAGGGCAGCGTTGTTCTGGCAGTAGCTTCAGGTGGAATAGCATCACTACTTCTTCCTGGTGGCAGGACGGCACATTCGAAATTTCGTATTCCAATCTCTATTAACGAGAAATCTATTTGCGATATTCAATAAGGTAGTGAGTTAGCACAGCTATTAAATGTTACAAAACATATTATTTGGGATGAGGCTTCCATGGTTCACAAAAATTGTTTCGAGGCTCTAGATCATACTCTTAGAGATATAATGACAACGCATAATGTCAATGCTACATATTTCCTGTTTGGAGGTATCACAGTTGTATTGGGTGGAGATTTCCATCAAATATTACCAGTTATACCGGGTGGTAACAGAAATGATATTGTTTTTGTAAGTATTAAGTCTTCATATCTTTAGAAACAATGTAGAGTTTTAACTCTGAAAAAAAAATATGAGATTGCTTTCTGGGACTGCCAATAATGATTCAGATGACTTAAAAACCTTCTCAAAGTGGGTTTTAGAAATTGGTGATGGTAACATAGGACAACCTAATGATGGTGAATCTGTAATTCATATTCCAGACGATTATCTTCTAAAATCAACTGATAATGGATTGGCAGCAATGGTAGACTTCACATATCCTGCTTTCACAGATCATTACCATGATGTATGCTCTCTAAAGGATAGAGAGATTCTAGCACCAACACGTGATGTCGTTAAAGAGATCAATGACTACATGATTTATCTGACAAATTCTGAATGCAAAGACTACTACAGCTCTGACAGTGTTTGCAATGCAAGTTATGATTCTGATAGGCCAGAAAATATATACACCTCTGAGTTTTTAAATGGTATTAATATCTTCGGTTTGGAAGCACACAAAATTAGTCTGAAGATTGGTGTTCCTGTCATGTTGTTAAGAAATGTGGATCAATCAAATGGTCTATGTAATGGAACTTGCATGATTATTACACATTTGGGAGACCATGTCATCGAAGCAAAAAATTATAACTGGCAGCAATTCAGGGTACAAAGATTTCATTCCTAGATTAACTATGACACAGCCTGATATTAGATGGACTTTCAAATTACAAAGAAGACAATATCCTTTGATAGTATGTTATGCTATGACTATTAATAAGAGTCAAGGACAATCTTTCTCTTCATTTGGGTTATTTCTACGCAGATCTGTTTTCTCACATGGTCAATTATATGTGGTTGTTTCTAGAGTAACCTCACCGAATGGTTTGAAAATAATAGTAGAAGATATGCATAACACAGTTGCTGATTGCATAGACAATATTTTCTACAAATAAATATTTGCTAACCTGTCATAGGTATCCATTTAATATAAATATTCATAAATTATATTATTCATATAATGTAGTCTCTATAAATCTGTTGCTTCTTTATGTTCTAATTGTGTAATCTTTCTAAATGAATTATAAATGTACATCATAAAACAATTATGTCCAGATCAATAACCCCATTGAGTGAGATTTCAGCAGAGTCAAATGAAACTCTAAAGATACATGTTCCTGTGTTGAACCTGTGGTTCAATTCTTCATCAAAAAACACCAATAATATCGTCGCTATCGAGTTCATACTTGGAGATATACAGGTCGGTGTTTCTAACAACACATTATTTTTATTAACTTAATATAGTTCAATATATTCATTTACCTCTATGTCTTCTATGAAATATTATATCTCAGTTACAGACACCAATATATTTGCTTTTTTCAGGGAACTAAGGTACAATGTTCAATTACGAACCGTCAACTTACCTCTAAGTTAAAAGATCTTTTGCATGAAGGATTATGCTATTAAATTCAGAACTTTCAAATTGCTCAAAATCAAGGTTGTTACTTGGAAACTCAACATGCATGCCGATTGATGTTCACTTCAACAACATTTCATCGTTCATCAGATGCACAGCTCCCACTGTTCAGTTTTAATTTCACATCATTTAATGATATTTCTGACAGAATTGTACCTGAAGATAACTTAATAGGTATAATTCTATTACAGTGAATTGATATACTTCTGCATTCTATATTTACATAGTCATCGATATACTGTTTTCCAAGTCAATCTAATTCACCTACATTGATATTCTTTTTCTGTTTTATGGTTTAGAAATCATTGGGCTACTGCGAAACTCCCAGCCACTTCAATCAATGGGCAATTCCATCCTTAGGATGCAGATTCCACTTGAGGATGAAAAGTGATTTAAAATTTTTATTACTGTTACATGGAAAATTGATATGACATTAAAAAATACTGTCATTTTTTACCTTACAGAGGTCTACAGGTACAATGCAGCTTATGGGGAAATTATGATACTGACATGTCAGCTTATTTGGAACAATAGAAAGACTCACCAAACATTTTAATCTTACAACTCGTCCGGGATAAAAAATTAAGCAGTACGATATCATTCCACAAAATACCAATTTAGTGTTTGTACATCAGTTTTTTTAATGTTTCATCAATTTTAAGTTGACTAAAATTGATTGCATATAATTTATAGGAACTGTAATTGTAACTACTACTATTCAAGCAACAAAAATTTTGTACAACCTGGACATTGAAGAAGTTGACAATTTTAGAAACATGTTAACTATGTACTATTAATATGTCAGTATATTTACTTCTCTGTTATTCAATGTTCATTGATATAATTAATTATTTTATTCTATTAATTTTTTTCCAATACCGCATGTCTATAGGTTTGGGTTCATTGTGCCATCCCAGTTACATATTCCACCTTCAACTCATCTAGAGCCTTCTGCAGAAGTACTATATTGGAATAACAAAAAATACATTTCTGATGTAAAAATGTTTGAACAGGTAATAACTATGTACTTACTTTTCATTTGTCACTTTTTAGTTACTGTTGCCTTGAAATTATATTTTGTTTTATTTAAAATTATTTTCTATACGCAATCTATTGTAGCCTATAAGTTGCTTAATTTCAGCAACAGAAAAAAAAATTCAAACCACCCACAGCTGGTTTTATGAGTCTTGTGACTCTTGCATGAAGAAAGGTCACGAATTACATGGAAAACTATGGTGCCATAAATGCAACATACCTCCTACTACTACCTCAACAAGGTCAGCAACTCTTTCATTTGTCAATATTCAGATATTTCAAATCGGTGATACTTATAGGATACACTATTGTTTCAGACGCTTCCGCCGGGGCGCGCACATCCGTCTGTGGAGGACGCGCTACTGTCGCCCCGCATTCCCTCTTTCCAAAGGCAGGTGGCATTTTCTTCTTATTTAGGGATGTCTTCTCCTTGATCTAAACGGGATGATGGGATGTCGGTTCTTCCTTCTGTGGATTCCTCCTCAGAACTCGTCACCTAGTCCAGGTCTCCCTCGTAGATTTAATACGTAGTTCGTGAAACTCTTCCCAATGCCATGTTTCCATGGGCATCGGTTAATTACACTGCTTCTGTCGGGACATTCCAAAGGGTCCGGTTAGGGAAGAAACCTTCAGTCGGGGGAGTAGTCACGTTGAGGCATCAGTAGCGTGTCTGGATGCTGGGGAACCTGGAATGTCTGTCTATTATCCCTGGTCACAGGGCTTCTCGAGGGCGTGGAAGCCCGAGGCATCCCACATCGAACGCGGGGAATTATATGTCATAGACACATATCTGAGGTTTTCCTCAGCTTCCCGTCTTTAGCACGGGGTACACCGCGAGTTTAACGTCCAGCGGGGACGGATCAACCCAACCAGAGTATTAGATAGGATAGATCGGATTGAGGGATTCCCCTTGAAGGGATGCCGATACCGGGGCCAGCCCATGGGCGGCTGTGAAGAGGAGCGTACCGACATGGTCTCTTCGAGATATGATGGTCTGGGTGAGAATCGGGATGGGTGATAGCTGGATGAATGGAGTATAGGGGAAGTGAAATGGGACCATCGCAGGAGGCGAAGGTGAAGTTGGGCTTGAGCTTTGAAGAGTCTTCCTACGTATCCCCGTGGCAGGGAATCAAAGTCCGTGTAGTTTGGGATGGTGCCGGGAAACCGACGTGAAGGTGGACCTTGGCCTGATGAATGTCGTTAGTGAACCAACGTAAAGGTGGACCTTGGTCCGATGTGTCAGCGAACCGACATGAAGGTGGACCTTGGTCCGATGTGTCAGCGAACCGACATGAAGGTGGACCTTGGTCCGATGGGCATCATCTGCGTACTGACGTGAAGGTGGACCTTGGTCCGATGGGTGGTGGGCTTGAACCTCGAGGAGGCTTCCTACGTACCATGCCTTGACATGGATCAATGACTTCGTAGTTCAAAGGGTTTCATCGGTGAACCGACGTGAATGTAGACCCGTAGGTCCACTAGTGGTGGGCTAGAACCTTGGGAAGGTTTCTTACATACCATGCCTTGACATGGATCAAAGACCTCATACTTCGGGTTGATAGAATAGAGTTTAACGTCATGTGGGATGATAGTGAACCCCAAAGTGAATAAACGACGGACATTGGGTGTCGGTGAACCGACGTAAATGAGGGACCTTGGTCAAATGGGTAATGGGCTTGAAAATGGGGGCCTGGCACACCGACTAGGAGACGGTTTGGGCCAATGATTGTTGGGCTTGAACCTCAGGGAGGCTTCCTACATACCAGGCCTTGACACGGATCAAAGTCCTCATAGTTCGGATTGGGGAATACAGTTTAACATCATGCGGGACGGGGGTGAACCGACGTGAATGAGGTCGGAACGACCGGATGGTGGGTTTGAACCTCGTAGAGGCTTCCTATGTACCATGCCTTGACATGGATCAAAGACCTCGTAGTTTGGGTTAGTCACAACGGCTTGCCGTCAGACTGGAATTGCAGTTTAACATCGTGCTGGATGTAGGTAGAACTCAACGTGAATTGGATGATGGGTGGGCTTGAACCTCGTGGAGGCTTCCTACGTACCACGCCTTTACATGGATCAAAGACCTCGTAGTTCAAATGGGGCTTTGTCGGAGAACCGACATGAAAGTGGACCTTGGTCCAATGAGTGGTGGGCTTGAAACTCTGGAAGGCTTCCTACGTACCATGCCTTGACATGGATCAAAGACCTCATAGTTCAGGTGGGAATGGGTGTGCAGTTTAATGTCATGCAGGACAAAGGGAGGGGCATACAGTTTAATGTCATGCTGGACGAGGGCGAAACTCGACGTGAATGAGCGACCGAGCAATGTGGCTTGAACCTCATAGAGGATTCCTACATACCATGCCTTGACATGGATCAAAGTCCTCGTAGTTCGATGTGGGTGGGGGTCAGGGTCGGTGCTCAGTCTAAGCCCACGTGAGCAATGCTCGGTGTGAGAAACAAGAGGTTGCAAGGACCTGACGATCACGTCACGAAGGATGCATCTGTGAGAAGCGAAGAGGGGCTTTCGCATTAGGCGGCCCATGGTGCTGGGACTTACTCCAGGATGGAGGCCCAGATGGGGGTTGCCTCATTCCCTATCACGCCCTCCACCGACCTTGGTAGTGGGGAAGTACGGAGATGCAGAGGTGCAGCCATCCGTTGGGGAACTAGGGTCGCCCTTCTCCTATGAACATACGCCACTCCAATAAAGAGGATATCACCCCTTGTGGATGGGTGATTCTATTCCTGTGGAGACGAGTGGTGTAAAGAATGTTCGAGCTGGGGGGACCCTTCATGAGAGGTACGAGGTCGGGTCACAGTTTAACGTCATGTGTTGAGGACGTGGTGCTTGGTAGTTTAACGTCCTGCAGCTCGGACGAGGTGGGTTCACTCCACACCCCTAGTACTTACATAACCGGTACCCTTTGGTCCTTGGGGAAGGGAAGGTACCAGTAAGGCCGTGGTCAAGGGGGGTGTGGAACGAACCATCGAGGGGTCCACGTTAGCCTGGCTATGCGAAGAAGCAATAGCTGTTAGCGTGCCTATGCGAAGAAGCATTAGGCGAAGCAATGCTACGAGTGGTATTGTCCATGGGACTTTGAAATCACATCGTGAAAACCTGGAGGGTCGCACAGGAAGAGGAATTTCTAAGCAAAGGAGTGTGCTTCGCGAAGTGGAGTTCCTTGGGCTTAGCATGGGGCATAGGTGTGAGTGTAAGGTGCATCGCGAAGTGGAACAGTGTTCGTGGAGCACTGCCTCGAGAAGAAGAGGTGCCTCGCGAAGCAGGGTCCTGCGAAGCAGTGTGCTTCGCGATGTGTAGCGATCCTACCCTATCATAGGGATCACTAGCGCAGCTTGGGTGTTTCACGCAGCATAAGCGCTCCGCGGCTGCCCGGGTTACCTTGGGAATCCACTTCTTTCGCGAATGCCCTTGAGATTCGCGAAGGGCATCCCTCTCGGAAGAGGGGCCCGAAATGAGACAAAACAAAGGCCTATCGTGAAGTAGAAGTACCTTGCGGAGCTCATGATTCCCGGGGCAAAGCGTGCTTCGCGATTCGGGAGAGGAGAAGCCGAAAGGTCGGATTGTCCGTATTCAGGACTCAGGGAGAGTCCAGTATTTATAGGCAAGGGGTGCCACAAAGCAAAACTCGCGCGCCGCCTCAGGTGCTTCGTGGCACGCTCACGAACATCAACGGCGTTCGTGGAGGTTTACCGCCTCTGGAACTTCACAGGGGGCTCGTGAATGTCAAATGTGTTCACAGAGCATTATTGCCTCTGGAGCTTCGCGGCGGGCTCGCGAACGTCAAATGCGTTTGAAGAGCTTTACCGCCTCTGGAGATTCGTGGCGGGATTGCGAATTTCAAATGCGTTCGCGGAGCGTTACCGCCTCTGGAGCTTCGCGAGGCTATGGTTATCGGGGTGCTTCGCGTCGGGGATTCGCGTTGGGGCTTTGCTTCAGGGCTTCGCATCGGGGCTTCGCGTCGGGGCTTCGCGTCAGGGCTTCTCAAGGCAGCGTGCCAACCTTTTTCGTGCCTTCCTTTCATGCCATATGTTGGCGCCAACAAATTCCCCCCTCAGACTTGGAGCCGCGGAGGGTGAAGGGTTGAAGTCTGAGGGGAAATCGCCAAAATTTTCGATGGTTCGCGATACAGCTACGCGAAGGGGGCCTGCGGTTCTGACCGGGGCCTCGGATCCGGACGCGCCGCAATGCTCCGCGCGGGGTGAGGCGCACCGTGATGCTCCGGAGTCGCCGCCTATAAATAGGGGGGTCGACCACTTTTGTCTTCACGTGACATCCTTGTCTTTTTGTGCTCCTGACTTCGCGAAGCTCCGCTTACTCCACGATAGCCCTCCGCGAATCGAGCTTCGCGGCGAACTGCGGGTCTCCGACTCTGCGTCCGTGCCAAGCGGACTTCTACTTGTCGGCCTTGGCCAGACTTCGCGGATTCATCTTGTGACCGATCTTCTCGATCCTGCTTCGCGATTCAGCTTCGCGGTCGAGCTTCGCGATCCAGCTGAAAAAATTCTTTTCTGAGGGCCGTAATCAAAATGGCTCATCAATAGGCTGTATTGGGGGTGCTTGCAGATGCTGCTCGTCAGGATGAGATGGCCAACTGTCCAGGCCTGGGAGAGATGGTCTGAAGCCACTCGGACCACACTTCTTTGACAGATCTGCTATCGGAGGGTCAGAAGGATTATCGGCAGTGCGAGAAACTTCCATTGTATGGCTTCGGGTTGAGGGATGACGTCTTCATCCCGGAAGCGAGTAGGGACGAACCAACTTGCTGGTTTAGGAGCATACCATGCCAGCACCAATGGTTCAGGGCGGCCGATGGTCACGCACAAGAGAACTTCACACCCGTCATGGCTGACTATCTCTACAACCATTTTAACGACATTGATGGGAATCCACTACAGCCAGAGACGTCCCCTCCTCTCTATCGTACCATGTTGAAGGTGGCTTTGCAGGATTCGATGAAGGGATGGTCCGAGGAGTGGGGCCTGCGCCAGGGCGGCAATTTTACTAATGAGTGGTCCTGGGCCTACTGGGTAGGCACCACATGCGAGGAGTTTGGGGCCGAGCTGAGGAGAGTGGGGTTGTATGAGGTGGCATGGGCCACCCAATTCCACATTTACCAACCAAAGCAACTGATGCCGGAATTGCTGAGCCGATGGTCGTCTAGGACCAATACCTTTCACCTGCATCACAGGGAGGTGGGCATCAGCCTTTAGGATGTCCACCAGATTTCTGGGGTCCCGATCTTGGGGGCCATGTATGACGAGTTCCTACCCGTCATTTGCGCGTGGGAGGATACAGAGCAAATGGAGTGACTGGCATCAGCACTGATGGCACTTGTCCCTGGAGAGGACAAGGAGGCAGTGAGGGATGTCCACTTTAAGAGATGGTTCAAATGCTTCCTGAATTTCACAGAGAATCAAGAGTTCCCTCCGAGGCCTCGAACATGTCCAAGGGCATCCCATCGGGGCAAGGGGCACTCGTATTGGTGGGTATTGGAGGACAGCCAATGGAAGACTTGGGGTTTCAGTGTCAGCACTGAACAACATCCGATAGTCAGGCTGGCGGCATTCATCGTGGCTCTCATCTGTGGTTGGATCCTACCGGTGAGGGATACAAGCATGGGGTGTGGCCCAGCTTGGTTATAATGGCGTCGATGTTGGCCATGGGGCAGCGTATCAATCTGAGGATTCCGATGCTCACCAAACTGTAGAGAATGCTGCGGCACATTAGCGAGGAAAAGAAGCCGCCAAGGATATGCGGGCCCTTCCACCTCCTGTATGGGTGGATCACAGTGTATATCAGGTGGATTTACGAGTATCCAAACCCCATTTCGCAACCGGGATCAAACATCCGCCCCTCCATCCTGAACGTGGTCGGGAGATTCCCGTTCAAACTAGCTGTGCCGATGGTGCTGAATCATGTGTGGAGGGCGGATGAGTTCAATTTCCACCCCTTCCCATTGCCGATGGGGATTCTTACTGATGACGGGCGGGGAATGGAAGAACATCAGGCTTACCTCCTGGCCTTTCGAGGTGGATTTTTGGTGGCACAGATAGATCGTGAGCCACTCTGCGAACCGTACACCCCGCATCGGTTTGCGAGGAATTTCTGGTGCCTCCAGTGGCTGACCTTTCAGGTTTACTGGGAGGTACGTCACGAGGAGCACCCGTGTGTGATGAGGTAGTTGTGGCTCATGTTCACATGGGAAGATGGGAAGATTCGGATTACCTTGCCTCCATCCACCGCCGCTTTTGGATTGGTGAGGGAGTATGCCATAAGTTGGGAGGCTGCTTACCCAGAGGAGATGCTGAAGCAACCAACTATCTGGGTCGGTGACGGTGGGCCTCCTCTATTTTGAGGTCGGGGTCGGAGGGCATCTAGGGCTGCTCGCGGTAGCGGGCCTGCCATGGCGGCGAGACCCGCACCGGCCGATGGTATGGCAGTAGTGGTGGATCCGGCGATTCCGGAAGAGCAGGGCCGTCCTGAGGGGCAGCCACCGAGGGGATTTCGTAGGATATCCACTCAGGCTTCGGGGAAGCGGCTGCGTCATATCGACATGGAAGAGGATGTTGTCTTCCCGGAAGCTTGGGACATTTGGGATGTCAACCGGCAATTCCTCATCCCACCCCAGATATGGGCCCACCTGAATCGCCTCGGGATGGAATTATCCGGAATAGGCCCAGTTCGGGCTGGATTCATGGCGTCTCCGGCAGAGGCAGAACAATACCTGGATGAGCTGGAGGATTACGTCCACTCCAGTGGTGTACCTCGCCCAATGACAGACCAGGTGAGGGTACTGTTGAATCAGACGGTCCCCCCACAGTTATCAGCTGTCGATCTGAGGGAGCGCTTCCCCCTACCAGAAGAATCAGAGGACTCCTCTCGGGAGGATGAGGCTGGAGGAGGAAGTCAGTTGGAGGAGGGCGAGGCCGGAGACCGAGGCTCAAATTTCGATGAATTCGCAGAGGCTCTCGAGGTAGCATTCTGAACTTCTTTCCTTACGATCCGTTCTTGGGTCACTATGAACTTCTCACCGATGTTTGACCCACGCAGGAGGAACTTGTTTGCAGGCCTCGTTCTCTCCTCTCGGTGGGTGTTGATGCGGGACCTTCAGAACCCGCGCCTATGGATGCATCCAGTTCCACGTCTGCTGGGACCAGAGCACCCGAGGTAGCTCCTCCAGAATCTCCGGACCTTCCAACAATATACGGAGGGCCTCGCCTCGGGGTCCCATCAGTACCGGCTCAAGAGCAGCACCAGGAGGTCGATCTCCGTAAGTATCCTCTACTATTCTCCCTTGTTGTCATATGTAGACTACGCCCGCCAACTAACGTTTATGTCCCTCTCTATCGTATAGTTCTCCGACTAGCGTGGGCTGCTGTGGAATTACTGTTCTGGATGTCTGGTGGCGTCCCTCTTAGGGGCATGCCAGTGATGGTGGCGATAGTCCCCCCATCTCCGAAAACTGTGACACATATCATCACTAGAAGAACCACCAGCAGTGTCGTACCCGAAGTCATTGAGCTTGATTCCGAGGAAGTGGATCAACCGGTCGGTCCCAGTCTTGTCACGCCTGCTTCGGTGCCAGGTGTCGTACTGGATTTAACACCAGATGTTGATCATGCTGAGGATTTCTTGCAGGTGTACCCCACGTACGAGCCTGCCAATTGCGCAGACTGGGACGAAACGGCCTCCGATGAGGAAGACATCAGCATAGTCCGCCGCCGGTCATGGAAGTTGATCACACGCTTTATCAAGAACACCCCCCAAGCGCAATGGCTGGCTAAAATGGATAGACTCCACTCGCGGTTGCGCAAACTGTGTGCTGGGGGAGTGGATGCCCAACGTCCTCACGCACTCATCCGAGATCTTATGGGTGAGAAGATCCAGGAGCATGATCGCGGGCTCAGCGTGGGCTGGCAATGGAGGAAGGTGACCAGCATCAAGAAGCTCTAGGAGGCTGAAGGCGAGGTCCAATAGATGTAGACCCGGGAAGACGAGCTTTCAGCCTCTCTTGATGCACAATCTGAGCTGGTCTCACGGTTGATGGCCCAGTTGGTATAGGCAGAAGAGCATATGAGGCAGACCTCTGGAAAGATGGTTGCCGTTCAAGCTGGCATAGAGAGGGCCAAAGCCAAGACTGAGGAACTACGCCCTGCCGCTACTAAGGAGGAGCAGGATCTAAGTCAGCTGCAGCAAACCCTGGATGCCACAAGCCAACAGGCGGTAGAGCTGCAACGCTCTTTTGACGGGGTCAACCCGTCCATGGGGGGAGTCGACCCCTGAGTATTGTAACAAACCCAAAAACCTTTTATTGGTACATTTGTGCTTCAATTTTTTTTCTTCTTTGCTTTGAATGCTGTAGCGCGCACGATTTCCACTGTTTGAATTGCCTTATTACATCCCTACAATGTTTGTGGGATGTTCAGCAACAATTCCCCAAGCCCACGTGGGTCGAGCCCGATGTGGGAAACATGAGATAGTTTCCTTCTCATCCCACCTAACATAGGAGTGGGGATCATGCTTCGGGCATCCGGGATTCAGATAACCATTCCAGATTTCTAAGAGGCGGGAGAGGCTTGATCGAAGAAGGAACTTTCAGGATAACCGAATTACCATTTCATCTATGTTCTCTTATGCATGAACGGGGAAACGCCAGGGGCGCTGAAATCGGTCCAAACTGATGAAAATGGGAAGTGTGAATCACGATACCCAAGATTCAGAACACTGTGGGGATGGTGTGACAATAAGGGTCAACTGTTAACCTTATAGGAGAATCGGTATCCTTACTGCGTTAGCCTGTAATGGGGACAAAAAATGAGGGTCGACCGTTGACCATGTTCGAAACACGGGACCATGTCACAAATGTTGTTGATCAATCCTTCGGGACGTTGGCCCAGGATAGTTGGCGGACCATAGGTCAAAAATCCATACTGTTAGGGGGTCCTTCCAAACATGACCAGTCTTCCGGAACGTTGGCCCAGGACGGTAGGTGAGCCGATGCGGCATGAGACCAGACCGTTAGGGGGTCCCGTGAGACATGAACGGGGACGAGGGTCCGAATAATGGGCACTCAAAGCGTGGAATATGTAGTGATGGTTTGTCCGAAAAGAATCCAACAGTTAGGTAGTGACACCACCGTGGTGGGATTATGCCCGATGGGTGCATCGGTTTGATCATGGATCATTCCTTCTTTCATACAGGGCCTCCCTGGTGAGGGGATCTGTCACATCCCTATGGGATCTTGGGGAATCCTGAACTTTTTCAGGGTAGAACCGCAGTTTAGTGTCATGCGTTGAGGACAGATGGACTCCTGTAGTTTAATGTCATACGATAGGACGTGGAATAAAAGGGAAGATCCTAGGGAGTGTGTGGCGCAGTAGATATGAAACTGACAAGAATGAGGACTTGGAGTCCAAATCATACCACATACCCCTGGAGGAAACTCTTCAGGTAGACGAACCAAAAGTGAGGATTGGGATGGGCCCGAAGCAGAGTGGTCGGGCGTTCCTACGTACCCCATGGGAATGGGAATCAAGCCATACGTAGTTCTGGAAGCGCGGTTTAATGTCACGTGGGATGAGGAGAAGCCCGACTGTGTTGGTACACATTCTGCCAAAACCACTAAGCCCACGTGAGTCGTGCTCGGTGTGGGAAACAAGCAGTAGTGGTGGGAATTTCCCGAAAAAAAGGGGAAGGTTAGGGAAAAGGGACGCTCGGTGAATACCGGCCCAATGTCACTAACATGATCATTTAGCGCACCTAGATGCACGAAGAGAAAGAGCTGAGTATGATGGAATTCCACTTGAACATGAGGAAGTGGAAATGTGTGAATCATGGTGCTCGAGATTCAGATCACGATGATGGCAGCGCGACGATGGAGGATAACTACTGACCTTTTTTGCAACACAGCATCCTGTCGCGTTAGCCTAGAATGGGGATAGACAAATGAGGGTCGACCGTTGACCATGTTCAAAACACGGTACCATGTCACAAATGTTGTCAAATATCCGTAGGGACGTTGGCCCGAAACCATTGGAGGGCCCTTAGGTCTAGCATTCATGGAGAGCCCTTAAGCCTAGTATCCATGTCGTCCGAGGGTCCTTTTGGATGTGGAAGAGGATGAGGATCCAAATAGCGAGCTCACGAAGCATGGTCGTCGGATTAGGGGGATGTCCCTGTAGAAATCCCACACTTCAGGATCTTTGTCAAAACACATCTGAATACGACAACGAGACGTATTAGATAGAGGGAGCAGAGTCCTTTCTCATAGGGAGACCTTAGTTTAGGGTCGTAGAATTTGGACCATGGATGGGAAGAGACATAAGAGGCACATGGTGGAGTAACTCAAACAACTGGCGTGAATGGGAATAGGGGGTGTGTGTGGTGCAATGAACAACCTGACGTGAATGAGGACGTAATCCCATACCACATCGCATGACCTCCTTAGGAGAGGTTTTTAGTCAAAGGATCGAAAGCGAAAGTTAGGCTGGGCCCGGGGAGAAGTTCCCGGGCGCTCCTACGTATCTCATAAGGATGAGAATCAAGCCTCATGTAGTTCTTGATGGGCCTTAGTCCATGAATGGGTAAAAGGATCAG
Source organism: Viscum album (assembly GCA_963277665.1). Taxonomy (NCBI): domain Eukaryota; kingdom Viridiplantae; phylum Streptophyta; class Magnoliopsida; order Santalales; family Viscaceae; genus Viscum; species Viscum album. The sequence continues at coordinate 981,090,997 of OY728140.1, read as the reverse complement.
GGGATGCATGGCATCAAGACCCGACGTGAAAGAGGACATAATCCTTACTTATCATGCGTTCTCTGAGGAAATGCATGAGTCGAGGGACCGAACATAAAGGTTAGGATGCGCCCACGGGGAAGTACCCGGGTGCTCCTACGTATCTCATAAGGATGAAAATCATGCCATACGTAGTTTTTAAGGGTGCCTTTTAATGTCATGCTGGACAAGGAATAGGTGGGATAACCTTCAAAATTGGGGTGTGCGTGGTGCAGCTATTGCAAACCTGACGTGAATGAGGAAATAATCTCGCACTACGCCACACGATCCCGTAGTCGGGGTCCTGAAGGCAGGACCAGAGAGGTGAATTTGTTGAACTCAAGATGTACCCAAAGACAAGGGGTCTGGGAATTCCTACGTATCCTATCAAGATAGGAATCAAGATGAACGTAGTTCCAGATGATAATCTTAGTTTATGGTCTTAGAGCTCGGACCGTGGATGGTGACAACTCCCCTAGTAAGCACAGATGTCAACCCGATCCCTAAGTCCACATGAGTTAAACTCGGTGTGGGAAACAAGGGGGGTATCCTCATCGCAATACTTGGGGTGTCCTTCAAAGGGGAGTCGGCATAGAGAACCGAAATACACCTTTGACGCAGCTTGTTCCCCCAACGTGCGGACGTGCACGGAGGAAAAGTACAAAGAGTTTCAAGACTCTACGTGGACATGATGAAGTGATGAAGGGTGTGAATCGTGTAGCCGACATTTTTGGCTTAATGGGTTGGCATGGCGATAGAGGAAAACGGTTAACCATGGTGTAAACACAGCGTCCATATCGCGTTAGCCTGAGGTGGGAACAACAAACGATCATCGACTGCTGACCATTTTCGCAACACGAGATTTTATTGATTCGCTATCCGAACCCCTCGGGGGCATTGGCCTGTAACGGTAGGAGAGCCCTTGGGTGTAGTATCCAGGCCGTTCATGGGGGTCTATCCGGGTGTGAAAGATGATGAAAGCCCTGAGGCAGGGATACACAAAGCCTGGAAAGCGGGTGCAGACGTGTCCGAGTAAAGCATTGCATTCCAGGTAATAAACCAGAGTACTCTTAGGCACATTGGTGAACCACCGAAAACGGATCGACGAAACTACTCAGTAGGGAGAGGTACATGGTGTTGTCATTACGGGACCGACGTGAATGAGGACATAGTCCTACACCACACCATATAATCCCCTCATGGAGGAAGGATAGGCCAAGGGGCCAAGATGGGATGAAGATTCCCGAGAGATGGGGCTGGACCTGAATCCTAGACATTCAGGTTGTCCTACGTATCCCATGAGGATGGGAATCAAGCCACACGTAGTTCTCCAAATGCAGTTTAACGTCATACAGGACGAGGATGGGAGTAATATACCCATAAACAAGGGAGGTGTACGGTGTGGCGAAGAAGCCGACGTGAATGAGGACATAGTCCCACACCACACCATACACTCCTATAAGAGAGGACCTGGGCCGTGGCCCGGAAAGGCCAAGGGTCCTGATGGTTAGGAAATGGTCAGGAAGGCTTGACCTGCTTGTAGTTTAACATCTTGCAATGAGGACGAGGGTCGGGGACCCGAGGAAGCCAAGGGGCCTGAGGCTAGGCCTCGTAAGGGAAGGCGTACGACATGGTACACGATCCCGACGTGAATGAGGACTTAGTCCTACACGACACCGTACACCCCGGTTAAGAGGTTGGGTGGAGGGGCCCGAGAAGGCCAGGGGGCCTAAGGTCAAGCATCAGTCAGGAAGTCCTGACAGGTCTGTAGTTTAACGTCTTACATGAGGACGGGGGTCGGGGACCCGAGGCGGCCAAGGGGCCTAAGGCTGGGCCTCGTAAGGGAAGGCGTACAACATGGTACATGATCCCTATGTGAATGAGGACATAGTCCTGCACCACACCGTACGCCCCTATGGGGAATCGGGGCCGTGGGCCCGATCGCTAGCACCACCCGTGGGGAAGTTTGTCACCTCGGGATAGGGCAGAACGAATCACTACACTCGATGTCTGGGGCATCTCGGGGTGGACCCGAAGATCCAGGACACTGTTGACCATGTTCAAAACACAGTGTTCCTATGGTAACCTGATATGGGAGCAAAAAATGAGCGTCAACTGCTGACCAAATTCGCAACGCGGGACTTGTATTGACTTGTTGCTTGAAAACCCTCGGGGGCGTTGGCCCGTAACGGTAGGAGAGCCCTTGGGCGTTGTATCCAGGCCATTCTTGGGGGTCCCTCTGGGTGTGAAAAATGAAGGAATCCTAGTCAAGGAGTGGGTGAAGCATAGCTGTATCCATCCATGAAAGAGGCAAACATCTCCAGGGGGGATGTGCAGCAGGGTCGAGGCTTGCTCGATGTGAGTTGGGGAAAAAGTGTGCACCCCGCCATGTCTTGACCTGAGGGGAAGATTTTGGTTTTCGGGCTGGGCCAACGGACGAAATGCCTGGGCATTCCTACGTATCTCATGAGGATGAGAATCAAGCCATACATAGTTCTTGAAGGCCATGCAGTTTAGCGTCTTGCGGTGAGGACGTGGGAGGATAGAAGAATGGGAGTGGGAACATGGTGTGACCCTTATAATCCTTGTGTGATATGGGTTGTGTGAGCGGGGCTAAGAAAGACTACTCCCGGATACACAAAGATCCTCCAAGGAAACTATTCCCAGGGGGGATAGTGGAAGAGAAAAGCTTGGGGCTGGGCTCAGGACGAGGCGTCTGAGCGTTCCTACGTATCCCATTAAAATGGGAATCAAGCCACACGTAGTTCTTGAAATGAAGTTTAGCGTCATGCGGGATGCGGATCATCTCATTTGGGTATATGTAAGGTACGGCAAGTAATCCGACGTGAATGAGGACATAGTCCTACACTATACCATACAATCCCGCGAGAGGGTAAGTCGAGGAAAAACCAAGGGGCCTGGGGCCGGACCGCGGTCAGGGAGACCTGACCAGATTGCGGTTTAACATCTCGCAGTGAAGAAGGGGGGCCAGGGGCCCGAGGAGGCCAAGGGGCCTGAGGCTAAGCCTCGGTCAGGAAGGCCTGCCTAGCTTGCAGTTTAACGTCTTGCAGTAATGATGGGGGGCCTAGGCCCGAGGAGCCCAAGGGGCCTGAGGCTGAGCCTCGGTCAGGAAGGCCTGACTGGCTTCCAGTTTAACGTCTTGCAGTAAGGACGGGGGCCGAGGCCCGAGGAGGCCAAGGGGCCTGAGGCTGAGCCTCGGTCAGGAAGGCATGACTGGCTTTCAGTTTAACGTCTTGCATTAAGGAAGGAGATGCAGTTTAAGGTTGTGCGGGACCAACTTGCAGTTTAGGGTCATGCAGGAACCTACAGTTTAGAGTCGTATTGGACCATAATGTGCAGTTTATGTTCATACGGGACCATTTCACAGTTTATCGTCTTGCAGGACGAAGATGCAGTTTAAGGTCATGCGAGACCAACTTGCAGTTTAGGGTCATACATGACCCTTTTTCCCTAGGAAAAGTATCTCTTGAGGAAATTGGCATTGGTGGGAGGGGTTATACGCTCTCCATCTATGGTCACCAAGGAGTATGCTCCATTGGGGTAAACCTTGTGGATGATATAAGGCCCTTCCCATTTGGGTTCTAATTTGGGCGGTTTCCTACCGAGAATCTTTGGTGCTCGAAGGGCCAGTACCAGGTCGCCCTGTAGAAAAGAGCGGAGATGAACCTTCTTATTAAAGGCCCTCGCTATATTATCCTGATGCCTTTTCAGATTGTGTAGGGCACGAAGCTGATTCTCGTCCAGTGCTTCTAATTCAGCTAGACGGATCTCGGCTACCTCATCTGATGTCTGGTGATCATAAACTACAGTGCGTAATGACGGCAGCTGGATCTCAATCGGTAGGACGGCCTCAGCTCCATACACCAGGGAATATGGGGTGACCTGTGTAGAGTTGTGAGTCATCATCCGGTAAGCCCAGAGGGCGTTGGGGAGCTTGTCCGACCAACTTTTCTTGTTCTGACCAACCATCTTCTGCAGAATGTTAGAGAGGGTCTTGTTTAACGCCTCGATCTGTCCATTTGCCTACGTGTGGTAGTGGGAGGTATGGTTCGACCGGATGTCATACATGGCGTACAATTTCATTATTTCAGCTGCTCGGGAGTTGGTGCCGTTATCAGTGAGGACAACTTGAGGTACCCAAAACTGGTGGATAATGTTGGAGCTCACAAAGTCAACGATGGAACGGGCCTTGACCTCTTTGAGCAGAACTGCCTCTGCCCACTTGGAGAAGAAATCTGTAGCAGTCAGGATGAACCTACACTGGTGGGCTGTTGCCGGTGGATATGGTCCCACTACATCAAGTCCCCATACCGCAAATGGCCAGGAGTACTTGGTGGGGTGGAGGGGCTCCAGCGGCCGATGCATGAATTTGGCGTGTACTTGGCATGCGTGGCATCTCTTGGCATATCCAATACAATCGTGGATCATAGAGGGCCAAAAGTACCCCATCCTCCGGATTTGATGGGACAGCTTCGGCCCAGCTTGATGGGCGCCACAGGAACCGGTGTTAACCTATTGCATAACCTGAGGTATCTCTACTCCTTGGATGCAACGGAGGAGGACACCATCGAAACTCCACTTATAAAGTATCTGTTCAAGACTGGGGCCGCTCTAGAGGGTAAATTGCAGCGTGCGGCGTTGGATTCGCTCGCGCTCGGCCCGGTCGTCCAGAAGGCAACCATTTTGGATGTACTCAACAAAAGGCGCCCTCCAGTCGGGAGTGGCTTCAACCACTGTGTCTGATGAACCCGGGACCCCTGACGTGGAGGGTCCGGCAGTGAGATGACTTACCCGCAGGCCATCATTGTCCTCTTGGGTGACGGGGGAAATGACTCTCCGGTGTGCCACATGTATGATCAAATAATCCTGCTCGGGTTCTGCGAGCGATGCGGCCAAGCTAGCCAAGGCGTCTGCTTGACCGTTCTGTGACCGTGGGACAAGGGTAACCTTTGGTCGAGAAGAGAACTGGGCCATTAGGTGGAGGGTGTACTCCAGTAATGGTGCAAGCTCCGGCTTCCTGACGACGTAGTCGCCATTAACCTGTTTGACTACAAGCTAGGAATCTCCCTTCACATGTAGGTGGGGCACATGGATCTCAAGGGCCAACTCGAGGCCGGTGATGAGAGCCTGGTACTCTGCCTCGTTGTTTGTACATCCTTCTGACATCAGGAACGAGTATGGCAGGACAGCTTGCGCCGGGGTAATGAAGACAATACCCCGGCACACTCTGTTGAGCTTGGGATCGTTGAGCCTCCTACCGGTGGGGCTCCGGGAGGTGCCATCGAAATGAAATTGCCAACACGGGACAGCATGGTCGACTGAGAGGATCGTCTCATCAGGGAAATCCATGTCCAGGGATTGATCTGCAGAGGTTGGATGGGAAGCTAAAAAGTCGGCCAATTCCTATCCCTTAATGTCCTTCTAATGTACGAACCTGATATCAAACTGCCGAAGAATCACAGCCCACCGTTCTAGTCATCCTGTCAGAATGGGGCGGTTCAAGATGTACTTCAGGGGGTCTACGTGGGACACCAATTGCACCTCATGGTGCTGCAGGTAATGTCACAATTTCTGCACGGCGAAGACGAGCGCAAGGCATCTCTTTTCGATAGGGGAGTATCTGACCTCCATATCGATAAGCATGAGACTGAGATAGTAGAGACTGTTCTCTGTACCCTCGTTATTTTTCTGGGCGAGCAGCGCACCGAGGGATCTCTCCAGGGTGGTCACATAAAGGACCAACAGCTTTCCATAGATGGGTGGCATCAAGACCGGAGGATGGAGCAGATACTGCTTGATTTCCTCAAAGGTTGTCCGACACTCTTCATCCCATTTGTAGGCGGCACCCTTCTTCATGAGCCGGAAAAAGGGATTACACTTGCTGGCCAGATTCGCGATGAATCGGCGTATATAGGCTAAGTGGCCTTGAAGGCCTCGAAGCTTCCGAATGTTGCTCGGGGGAGGCATTTGGCTGATGGCCTTGATCTTCTCCGGGTCGATCTCGATACCTCGGTATCTAACAACAAAGCCCAGAAACTTCCCAGAGGTGACCCCGAAGGCACACTTCAATAGGTTCATCTTCAGGTGATGGGAATGGAGGAAACCAAACACTTTCTCAAGGTCTTTGAGATGGTCCTAGCGCTGACATGATTTGACTACGAGGCCATCCACATAGCATTCCACCAATGTCCCAAGAATCGGTTTGAATATGCGATGCATGGCCCTCTGATAAGTGGAACCTGCATTTTTCAAACCGAACGGCATAACCTGGTAGCAAAAGGTACCTTCTAGAGTCTTGAAGGCAGTGGACTCCTTGTCTTTGGGGACCATCCGGATCTGGTTGTACCCAGAATACCCATCCATGAAAGAGAGGGCTTGGAACCCGGCCGTGGCATCAATCAATAACTCTGTCACCGGAAGTGGGAAGTCATCCTTTGGGAAGTGGCGATTAAGATCGCAGAAGTCGATGCAGACTCTGATCTGCCCATTCTTCTTCCTGACTGGCACAATGTTGGCAAGCCACTTGAGGTACTGGACTTCTTTAATGAAGTTGGCTTTGATAAGCTTATCAATTTCGGCCTCAACCATAGCACCATGAGAAGGGTGAATTTTCCTAGGGGGCTGCTTAAACGCACGGTGTTTTTCCGGGAGTCCCAGACGGTGAACGACGACCTGGGGATCTATCCCTGGAATCTCGTTGTAACTCCAGGAAAACACGTCACGGTGTTGTTTGAGGAAGTCTACGTACTGCTGCCGCTCTTCAGGGGACATGGATGCACTGATCAATGTGGGTTTCGAATCTGCCTCGCTACCAAGGTTCACATGTACCAGTTCATCAACCGTGGTAGAGTCGCCTTCTTCGAAGGCAGGGGGATCATCCTCCAGGTCTTCCTCCCCACCCGTGGGGGGACTTCCCGCGACGGGAGATACTTCTGGGCTATCAAAACCCGAGAGGCAGCTGGTGTCGGCTTGGGCAGTAGCGGTCATCACATCGGGAGACTCACTCGCCATTGAGACCATAGCAATGAAGGCAGTCGATCCTATCCCATCTGGCCTTCGCCCTAAGGGGCCACGTTTGATAATATCAAAGCAGTGGTGATGTGTCGGCCTGAGTCGGTGGATTCCAGCCCGGCGAAAGAGACACGTATGGCGTACCGCCGTTGTCATATGTTTGATAATCCGGTACCGTACAGGGGTAGGGGGTTCCGGGATGACCTGATCCTGGTTGATGTAGGAGTACGAGGTGATTTTTGGTCATCTCTTGGACACGGGAACATGCCTTCCCTGCGTAACCGAAACAACAAAACATTGCCCCAAGTCGGGGGTCGTCGCCTCCATCCGGTGGATCGGGAGGATGTAGGAGTCATCCATGCTTGCCCAGGGATCACTTTTGACCGGGTCGGGTTCATCCTCACTTGCTAGGATTTGCTTATACTTACGTTTGTAATAACCCACATCTAGATAGTGGGCCTCACAAGAAGCGAAAGGGGGCTCATCTCCTTGGAGAACTCCTACTCGACCGTTGAGCGAGTACTTGAGGCACTGGTGATACAACGAAGGGACCGCTGCATGTAGATGGATCCATGGCCTACCCATCAATGCGTTGTAGGCGGTGTCCTGAGAGATGACCATGAACTCGGTGCCTGCAATTATGCCACCGAACTGAGTCTTCAGGCAGATCTTGGCGACCGGGGTTTGGTCGGTCCTGTCATTCCCCTGGATTCTGAGGTCAGAGGGAGTCAAATCACCTTCAGATAGACCCAACTTTCACAACGTCCGAGTCAAAATTAGATTGATTCCAGAACCCATGTCATCGAGGCAGCAACGGACTTCCACACCATTGAAGTGTCCAGTGATGTATAGCGGGAGAATGTTCCCATGTATAAGAGGGTCCTCATCTTCACCGGAGAACGAGATAACCGCCTGACATTCGGCGTTTTTAATCGTCTCGATATGGAAGGCTTCTGCAGCTGCTACCTCCGTCTCAAACTGCAGGGGGCTCCTAAGGTCCTCGGCAAGTGCCTCGCGCATTTTGGATGACAGGCGAAGGGCCTCAAGGATATAAAGCCTCACAGGAATGTCGTCCAGGTGCTTCAGGACATCATACTTTCGTGCCAAACGCGAACCTATGCTTATAGGAGGTCGTTCGGCATTTGGAGGCATAGCGGGTCCTGCCGGCTGAACCGGCGGTTGGCTGGTACTGGGTACATACTACTGCCTGCTAGTTGAAGCCTGGAGAGTAGTCGCCGGACTAGGATTGAACATCGGAGGCTGGCTTGTAGCCAGGCATGACTGACTGTGATACGAACGAGGCAGCTCTCCCCGATCTAGTAGCACAAACGGCGGTGGTGGTAGAGCTGAGGGCGTTGGACGGGGTTGCGCGTGCTGAGCTCTGCACTGAGCCTGCTGTCTGGTCTCAGTAGTGTGCATGGCTTGGCTGAAAGTGGCTGCTGACATACCTTGATGACCGGCGCGGTTGCGATTCCGCTGACGTTGACGTCGGTTGGGAATGTTGGGGAGGTTCGCCTGGCGTTCCTCCTCGTCGGGGGTCATATAGGGCTTTACCAGCTCCACGGTGTTAATCGAGGCGTACCCATGGATGTCGCTCGAGGAGTCATCCACCACTGGGCGGATTCTTGGAGGAATCCCCATTTCAGGGGGCATATAGTCGCCGGGAGTGCGGGATGATGACGGCACCAGCGGTGCGCGTTGTTTCTTCTTGCGTCGCCGCTGTTTTCCCTTTTGGGAAGAGGTCGACTATGAAGACGGTGCCGGGGTACCAGCTACTTCTGCTGAAGGTCCCAGCTGCTTCAGGCACGCCCGAATGATTCCATGGGCATAGACGATGGTTTTTCGAGCCATTCAGTCATCGTATTTCCAGGATCCGTGGCTGGGGACCTGCTTCCACTCGCCTTCGCTGTCGCTGCCGATCTCTGATCCTGCAAAAAAACCCTCCACTTGTGCTGGTGTCGGGCACAACATGACTATGTTGTTGTTGACCTAGTCTTGAATCCAGTCTTTAAACACATAGCATTTCCTGAGGGTGTGCCCCAGAATCCGATGATAAGGCCAGTAGTTGGGTTGATCGGTGAGATTCGCCTCTGTCGGCCTTCTGCACTCGGGCAGGCGCACAATACCTTGCTCTAAAGCACTTCGGAAGTAGACATGGACCTGATTTTCATTGAACGAATAAGTCTGGTACCTTCTTTCCGGATAGGGGGCCCTGGGGGCCTAGCCCTGATGAGGGGCCGGAGGGGCCTGCCGAGGAGGCGACACATGATTTTCTTGCCTAGGTGGCGGTGGCGCATTGCGATGGGGAACCTGTCGGTTCTGAGGTGGTCGCTGCTGGGCAGGAGCCTATGCTTGAGGTGGAGGACCTCTGCGGGGTTGTGGGGATGGTGCCACCGGCAGTAATTCCAGCTGCCTCGGGGCTTCCACTTGGGCCACCGTGGCGGGTTCAGCCCTGGCGGTCCTCCTGGCTGGGATCATGGGGGGCAACAAATGTGCCTGACTAGCCTGTTGCAGGGCTTCCTCAAGGCGCTGAGCCTTATCTAAGAAATATTTAAACCCTCCAGGGTAGTTCTGGGTAATTAGGGAGGGTACCAGCTCTGTCTTGACGTTCCCCACACACATCGTCAGTAATTTCTCCTCAGTCAGTGGCATATCGAAGGAATATGTAAGTCCCTTCCCCCGGGTGATGAAATCTGCGACTCGCGCATCAGGCATTTGCTTGCACTTGAAGAGGTCCGAAATGATGGTTTTCCGCGTGGTGGAGCTGAACTTGTATAAGAACTGCCGGTGAAGATCCTCCCAAATGGTCACTGATCCGATAGAGAGTTGGCTATACTAGATGAATGTCGGCCCTTCCAAATATTGTACGAAACATCGGAGCTTGGCGGCTTCTTGCTGAGTCGGGGTCCCCAGCATGGGGTCACACCTGGAAGAAAAATGAGCCAAGTGCTGCGGTGGGTCCCCTGTCCCGTTGAAAGGCGAGAAAGTGGGGTTCCCAAAACTCGTAGGTGCAGGCATATCATCCACCCATGCGGGATAAGGCTTGCCATCTGGTGGGACCGCCACCTGCCGTGTTTCCAACGCTTCAAGACGGGCTATGAGTGCCGCAATAAGATCATCCGGGTGGGGGTCACTGTCTTGAAGGGGATCCCTAACCACAAGTGCGTTGCTAGGTTACTCAACACGGTAGATGGCTCAAGCAGCTCATGGATCAACTGGCGGAACAACGTGCAGGGCGACTGGGGGAACCTGGACTGGATTCTTCAGATTGCCCCGTCGCTCGGGAGGGTTTGGCGAGACGTATCGCGCCCTCTTTCCGTAAGCTCCAGCTTTTGCCCTGTCTGCGGAAGTAGCATGATCAGGGTTTCCCGGAGGAGTCTCACCGGGGGGAAATTGTTCTTGCCCCTGCGGCCCCGGCCTAGGATTACCATAGTTGGGTCGCCGCTCTGCAACACGCTCAGCCAAGAGTTCGTCAACCAGCCTCTTCTGCTCAGCAAGCTGCTGGGGTAACGTGGCCTTCTCGGGATCTTCATTCATTTTCTGCACAAAGGTATATGGGTCTAAGTTCTTGACAGTTCCGACATGCTCCTTACCCTTGCCGGTGTTTCAACCGAGTACCAGCGACTCGGTGGGTACGGGGAGGCCTAGCAGGTTCCTCTGCTGATGGGTAACCCTCCCTGATGGGTCCAACAGTGGTGGTACACCCTCGGGGGGTAAGTCTCCATCAAGGAATTGAAGCTCGTCTTCCTTGTCCCCAATGTTGGCCATGTGGACCGCGACCCCTCTCGAGGGCATGTCCTCGATGTCACATAATGAATCGGGCTGCCGTCGGATAGGGTCGAAGAGGAGAGCGGCATAGTGTCCCCAACCATGGACATGCACATGGGGGTGGCTTCCCTGACGATCTTGCATAGTACTTTGAAACTCTGGATGCATTTCTGTTGGAGAGTGCCCTGGTGGTCGGGCGACTCAGGGTGCTGGGCCACAAGAAGTGCGGCCGCATCGATCAGGTGGCACTGCTCGCCGATTTCTTCGAAGTGCTCTCTGCTTCTGGGGTACACCACCTGTTCGTAACGAAGGAGGAAGTGTGTCTCCCATAGATTTCGACAAAAGCACCCCACTTTTTCAGGGGTAAGAGACTATGGTATGCAAAAATTCAGCACCGCCGTCGGCCAGAACTTCTCCGGGAAGTAATCTGATGCAAGAATACTCCAGAAGATCCTGGGCTCGGACTCAGGGTCTGGCCCTGTGTTGCCCCACTCGTCAACCGGAGGCGGCTGAGGGACCGGTAGCGGTACCGAGGCGGTCCTCTGGGATAGTAAACTTGGAGGCGGAGAATACAATGAACGAGCTGACTGGCCGCCGAATTCCGGGCCATCCTCTGAAGTGCAAGGTGACCTGGCCACGATGTCACGATATGATGGGCTGATAGCCACAGCATCCGGAACAGGAGTCGCGGATACCGGCGACAGGTCGTGTCGTCGCTCTACCGCCGTTGGCCCACAAAAAAAATTTCTCATCTCTAGTAGAGGTAGAGGGCACTTATGGTGACGATGGTGATGATTGCGTGGTTGAGGCCTGTGGAATTCCCAATATTTCTTCCTTCTGGATGTACCTGCGGAGATAGATGGGAATCTGGTGGACCTCATATTCCGGGAGAATGAGGCTAACGCGTCTGGTTCCTACCCCATTCCTTGATACGGAGGAGTGGGGAGAAGGATTCCTTTGCCGAGTCGCATTTCACTTCAGAGTCGGAGAAGCGGGCAGCTCTGATCTCCACCCGGGCCTTCCCAAGATTCTTCTTGTGGCGGCGACGACCCGCTCTCCTGCCCCGGGGTGGCTCTTCGGGATAGGGTTGATCCCTATCATGGAGTCTCGGGGTGGCGGTGGCACCGTGGCAGAGAGGACCCCCACTCAAGACAGATGGGATGCAAGGGGCACCAGGGAAAATGTCGAAGGTTTCATGGGGAGGAACTCCATCAACATCACCCATGTGGGCGGAGCCTCTGTTGGAATCGGGAGGAGCATGGGGAGGACCTCCATGGTCGATGCGGGCAGAGCGAGGCTGACCTTCACTCCTCGAGTTGCAGGGGTGAGGAGGACCTTCGCTGGTTGCAGAGAGAACGTAGGGAGGGCCCCAATGTTGGAGATGGACCGGATGGACGGTGCCTTCAGATCAGCGGTCGGGGGCAGGATGATGGACTCCATACCATGTATAGTGGGTGCGGGAAAGGTTTCCGCGCTGAGTGTTACTGTCGCGGGCCAGTTCTTCCTTCAGGATGGGGGTAGCGCGAGGCATACCTCTATGACGATCTTCAGAGTGGGGAAGGACCACGCTCTGTGAAGTAGTGGTACGAGGAGGGCCTCCGTATGGGGTGACATCACTGTGGGTTAGTTCGAGATGATCACCACTCAGGCATGCCACCCAGAGAGTCAACCCAGCCTGCCCGTGGGGCGGTTGGGGACTTGATCCTGGTTGGGTGAAGGAGTGACCCTGCTCAGTGTATGATGGGGCCTCATGATGCACGTCGGCGGTGGCTTGGGCCACTGTAGATGTCGACGTCGACACACCTGGGCGAGCGTCCTCAGCCCGAGCCCGATGCTGATGTCGGGTAAGGCGATCTGGTGTAGGTGGTGCATGGGCATGACCTGCCTGCTCTTCCTGCGGAGTCGGACAGTGGCGCTGACGCAGATGGACTGGAGCTCTCGCCTGGAGCCCTTGGGTCAGGACCCTGAGCGAGGTGAGCCGGACGGCACCCGCCTCTTCAGCGTAAGGAGTGTAGTCGTCAAGGCATTCCGGGGACAGGCTCCCAAGATGGTTGAACGTTGGGTTGGGGAGCAGGGGATCCCTGCGCGGCCTGTTAGGGCGGTGTTGACGGCGGGGCCTGGAGGCCTCCATGTCCAAGCGGTCCATGTCCCTAGTTGGGATGACCCCTTCCTCCTCGTACCTGCGCACGAGGTTGTTGATCACCCTTCGTTGGACGACCTCTGATGGGGAAAGGGGACGTGGGAACCCCGTATTCCGCGATGTGGCAACCGTCGCGGCGGTAGCAGTTCCATGTGGGGCGGCTGTACCGGTGTTGCCCCTGCCCCTGCGTAGGTGAGGAGCAGGCGGTGATCGCGTCTCTCTAACAGCAACCTGGTCCCTGAGAAACGAAGGGATCAACTCATCAGCACTGAGAGGAAAAGGATTGACAACCAGTGCCCCAGCGCCCTTCCATTATCCATATATGTAAGAAGGATCCACGCCAACACGCTGCAGAACAGAGTGCCCCACGTTCTACTGCCCCGACTTCTGGTGAGTTTCATGATAGGCCCGCTATTTTCTTGGCGGGACCAGGCACCAGATATCTAGATCCGGTGACACGTCAATCTACTGGTGTCTCGAACGCTACTAATCTCCATACTGAGGAGAAGAATTTCACGTCGGGTTCACCATTTCTGTTTCTGATGCTTTCGACGGGGCACGCGCGCATCCGTCCATGGAGGATGCGCTGCTGTCGCCCCGCATTCCTGCTTTCCAAAGACGGGCGGCATTCGCTCCTTATTCCGGGACGTCTGCTCCTTGATCGAAACGGGATGATGGGATGTCAGTTCTTCCTTCTGTGGATTCCTCTCACCTAGTCCGGGTCTCCCTCCTAGATTTAATACGTAGTTCATGAAACTCTTCCTAGTGCCATGTTTCCATGGACGCTGGTTAATTACACTGCTTCTGTCGGGACATTCCAAAGGGTCCGGTCAGGGCAGCAACCTTTATTCGGGGGAGTAGTCACGTTGAGGCATCAGTAGTGTGTCTGGATGCTAGGGAACCTGACATGTCTGTCTGTTATCCCTGGTCACAGGGCTTCTCGAGGGCATGGAAGCCCGAGGCATCCCACATCGAACGCGGGGAATTATATGTCATAGACACATATATGAGGTTTTCCTCAGCTTCCCATGTTTAGCATGGGGTACGCCGCGAGTTTAACGTCCAGCGAGGATGGATCAACCCAACTAGAGTATTAGCTAGGAAAGATCGGATTGAGGGATTCCCCTTGAAGGGATGCCGATACCAGGGCCAACCCATGGGTGGCTGTGAAGAGGAGCATACCGACATGGTCTCACCGAGATATGACGGTCCGGGCGAGAATCGGGATGGGTGATAGGTGGATGAATGGAGTAGAGGGGGAGTGAAATGGGACCATCGCAGTAGGCGATGGTGAAGTTGGGCTTGAACTTTGAAGAGGCTTCCTACGTATCCCCGTGGTAGGGAATCAAAGTCTGCATAGTTCGGGATGGTGCAAGGAAACCGATGTGAAGGTGGACCTTGGCCCGATGAATGTCGTCAGCGAACCAATGTAAAGGTGGACCTTGGTCCGATGTGTCATCAAACCGACATGAAGGTGGACCTTGGTCCGATGTGTCAGCGAACCGACATGAAGGTGGACCTTGGTCCGATGGGCATCATCAGCATACCGACGTGAAGGTGGACCTTGGTCCGATGGGTGGTGGACTTGAACCTCGGGGAGGATTCCTACATACCATGCCTTGACTTGGATCAAAGACTTCATAGTTCAAAGGGTTTCATCAGAGAACTGATGTGAAAGTAGACCTGTGGGTCCACTAGTGGTGGGCATGAACCTTGGGAAGGTTTCCTACGTACCATGCCTTGACATGGATCAAATAACTCATAGTTCGGGTTGGTGGAATACAGTTTAACATCATGTGGGATGATAGTGAACCCCAATGTGAATAAACGACGGGCATTGGGTGTCGGTGAACTGACGTAAATGAGGGACCTTGGTCCAATGGGAAATGGGCTTGAAAATGGGGGCCTGGCACACCGATTAGGAGACGGTTTGGGCCAATGATTGTTGGGCTTGAACCTCGGGGAGGCTTCCTACGTACCATTCCATGACATGGATCAAAGTCCTCGTAGTTCGGATTGGGGAATACATTTTAACGTCATACGGGACGGGGGCGAACCGACGTGAATGAGGTCGGAATGACCGGATGGTGGGTTTGAACCTCGTAGAGGCTTCCTACGTACCATGCATTGACATGGATCAAAGACCTCGTAGTTCGGGTTAGTCACAACGGCTTTCCATCGGACTGGAATTACAATTTAACGTCGTGCTGGACGTAGGTAGAACTCGACGTGAATTGGATAATGGGTGGGCTTGAACCTCGTGGAGGATTCCTACGTACCACGCCTTGACATGGATCAAAGACCTCGTAGTTCAAATAGGGCTTTGTCGGCGAACCGACGTGAAAGTGGACCTTGGTCCAATGAGTGGTGGTCTTAATCCTCTGGAAGGCTTCCTACGTACCATGCCTTGACATGGATCAAAGACCTCATAGTTCAGGTGGCAGTGGGTGTGCAGTTTAATGTCATGCAGGACAAAGGGAGCGACATACAGTTTAACGTCATGCTGGATGAGGGCGAAACTCGACGTTAATGAGTGACCGAGAAATTAGGCTTGAACCTCATGGAGGCTTCCTATGTACCATTCCTTGACATGGATGAAATTCCTCGTAGTTCTCTATGGGTGGGGGTCAGGGTCGGTTCTCACTCTAATCCCACGTGAGTCATGCTCGGTGTGAGAAACAAGAGGTTTCAAGGACCTGACGATCACGTCGTGAAGGATGCGTCTGTGAGAAGCGAAGAGGGTCTTATGCATTAGGCGGCCCATGGTGCTGGGACTTACTCCAGGATGGAGGCCCAGATGGGGGTTTCCTCATTCCCTATCACGCCCTCCACCGACCTTGGTTGTGGGGAAGTACGGAGATGCAGAGGTGCAGCCATCCGTTGGGGAACTAGGGTCGCCCTTCTCCTATGAACATACGCCACTCCAAATAGGAGGATATCACCCCTTGTGGATGGGTGATTCCACTCCTATGGAGATGAGTGGTGTAAAGAATGTTCGAGCTGGGGGGACCCTTCGTGAGAGGTACGAGGTCGGGTCATAGTTTAACGTCATGTGTTGAGGATGTGGTGCTTGGCAGTTTAACGTCCTGTAGCTCGGACGAGGTCGGTTCACTCCGCACCCCTA
Organism: Viscum album; assembly: GCA_963277665.1. Lineage (NCBI taxonomy): Eukaryota > Viridiplantae > Streptophyta > Magnoliopsida > Santalales > Viscaceae > Viscum > Viscum album. Next base: position 981,074,915 of record OY728140.1, on the reverse strand, counting down.
GGACATACATAACTGGTACCCTCAGGTCCTTAGGGAAGGGAAGGTACTAGTAAGGCCGTGGACAAGGGGGGGGGGGGTGGAACGAACCATCATGGGGTCCACGTTAGCGTGGATATGCGAAGAAGCAATAGTCGTTAGCATGCCTATGAGAAGAAGCATTAGGCAAAGCAACGCTACGAGTGGTATTGTCCATGGGACATTGAAATCACATCGTGCAAACCTGGAGGGTCGCACGGGAAGAGTAATTTCTAAGAAAAGGAGTGTGCATCGCGAAGTGGAGTGCCTTGGCCTTATCATGGGGCATAGGTGTGAGTGGAAGGTGCTTCGCGAATTGGAACAGCGTTCGCGAAGTACTGCCTCGCGAAGAAGAGGTGCCTCACGAAGTAGGGTCCTGCGAAGCAGTGTGCTTCGTGATGTGTAGTGATCCTGCCTTAGCATAGAGATCACTGGCGCGGCTTGGGTGTTTCTCAAAGCATAAGCACTCCGCGGATGCCCGGGTTCCCTTGGGAATCCCCTTCCTTCACGAATGCCCTTGAGCTTCGCGAAGGGCATCCCTCTCGGAAGACGGGCTCAAAACGAGACAAAGAAAAGGCCTCTCACGAAGTAGAAGTACCTCGCGGAGCTCATGATTCCCGGGGCAAAGTGTGCTTCACGATTCGAGAGAGGAGAAGACGAAAGGTCGGATTGTCCATCTCTTGGACTCAGGGAGAGTCCAGTATTTATAGGCAAGGGGCGCCGCGAAGCAGAAATCGTGTGCCGCCTCAGGTGCTTCGTGGTGTGCTCACGAACGTCAACGGCGTCCGCGGAGGGTTACCGCCTCTGGAACATCGCGGGGGGCTCGTGAATGTCAAATGCGTTCGCGGAGCGTTACCGCCTCAGGAGCTTCACGGCGGGCTCGCGAACGTCAAATGCATTCGCGGAGCTTTACCGCCTCTGGAGCTTCGCGGCGGGCTCGCGAATGTCAAATGCATTCACAGAGAATTACCGCCTCTGGAGCTTCGTGGGGCCACGATGATCGGGGCGCTTCGCGTCGGGGCTTCGCGTCAGGGCTTCGCGTCGGGGCTTCGCGAGGTAGTGTGCCAGCCTTTTTCGTGCCTTCCTTTCATGCCATATTTTGGCGCCAACAACTATCTTCCACTAATTATGGATTCTTATAAATACAATAAACAGATTTAGGGTACAACTCTGGTTTCAGATAAGACAACCTCATTTTCAGAAGTTCTGTTCGACAAACAAGTTATCCAGTTCATACATGAATCAACTGAAAACTTAAGAACTGCTCTGATACAGGTAGGAGCATCTTTTTATAGTTTGTGAACCTAATTTCTGCTATATATATACTAACAATTGTTACCATTTTTAAATTAGGATGATGATGAGTTTGGTTTCCCTCAACAGTTGGAAATATTCAAGTCAAAGAATTTCTTATTCTCAATTGATGTAACTACGTTTAATATTCAAAACTGTTATCATTCATTTGAACTGAATAGCTATAAAGTTATTTCTATCTGTGGTAATGATATTTACATTTGTAGATTCAGTCAGACCTTAGACCAAAAAGAGGTAATAAATTTCAACACTATAAACATACTATACCACTTTTTATATCCAACTTATTTCTTCTCTTTCTGTCAACACAGACAGATCAGAGTAGTGGGTATTTAGAGTTGGGTACTCGGATTGAAAATATGACTGTGCATTTTATTTACATTTTTTCAATTACTGTAATCCAAAACCTGAAACACCTCGCTCTAATACATTTTCCTGCCATCCCTTATAAAAACTTCATGATTCTGGGTGTTCTACTTCTTACGATATCACATGATTTGTTTTCTCGATCTCGGATGTCTCATCTACTCGAGTTAAAAAAACATTCCTGGAATTACAATTTTACATTTCCCATATTTATCGAATGAAAGTCATTCTTATTAGACTCTAATTTAATATGTTTCACCATTTACACATCTCTGTGATGGTTACCTACATATTAATGTCCAATTGTTCTACATGTAGAAAAACCTCTTGTCTGATTTTGAAAATGGAGAAGAAATTCAACATAATGTGAAGAGATGTGAAGACAACCTGGGATCATGAAGTAGTGGTACTCCCCTCGACGTGCCATATATGGATAAGTGAGAACAAGGGGATTGACTGAAGCAAATAACTGATAATACAAGAGTCTATCGAGGCCGTTTATTGGGCATTTTCCTATCACCATCTATACTGTTAATGACCTATCTTCAGATCCTTCCAACCTAGTTCCCTATAACTGTTGTCAAACATTTTTGTATTACTAGAAAACAATTTCATTTATCCTTCCATCTTTCTGAATATGTCAGACGTTTTTTTTGTTTCATGACATTGATTCTATTTTATATAATCCTTATATTGTTCTGTTCCCATCTCTCTGAGTGTATGTTTCTTTTACTTAAACTCTTCATATTTTCTATTTCTATATTTCATTTTATAAGAATGTTAAATTCAGAAAGTGCAGCTTACCTTCTTATTGGAATATAGACATAGGATATTAGTTACGATTTTCTGGGTACATTGGAGCTTCCCCAATACTTAGATATGTATACATGGATCCTGTTTAATGATGCGATGTCTGGAACCTTTCCATCATTTGTTGGTTGATGTGATAAAACATGTGATCGGGCTAGAGTTTTAACAACACTATACACGTACTCTAAAAACATAACCCATTATAACTGTTTATTTTAACAGTACATTCTTCACTGTAAATTATTATTAGAGAATATTTCACCATGTGACTATTGAGATGGAAGACACAGCTTCCAACAATAAAGCATACTTCATGAATAATAGGCCGGAAAGAGTATCATTCCTATATATAGGTATGTATCTAATTATTATTTTAAATTTTATTTCATGTTCTTGTCTACATGGAATATTTTTGGTTTATTGCATAACCCTCATTACAGGTTTTCCAAATCAATTTGAATTATATAAAAGGTGGTTATTTTATAAAGGCTTGAATTGAACTTTATCTACATGATTGGTAAGCCCAGTTTGTCCAGTTTTTAAGCATTTTAATGTAATTTCTTATCTTTTAAAATGTCTACATATCCTGGTTATTTTCATCAATCATTTTTTAGATTAGAAAGGTGGTGATTATTTGCTGGGTGAAATTGAACTAGATATAAAATATTTGTAATATTTTACTGTGTGGACAGGAATGGAGTCATCTTTGGGTTATATTGGAATTCATGACATTCATCATCTTTTTCTTGAGATGATATTTCAAATTATGCCAATCCTTTTTTAGTTTTTCACTTCCTACTTCAGTGGCCAGATTCTACATGCAGATTTTTATAAAAAAATTCTTTTAGTGTGGTTAGTTTTTGTTTATGTGATGCCACATATTTTGTGATATTTTGTTTTTGAACATTGATATCATTTACAATACTTTCATATGGAATAATTGTTTTTCTATTCTTATAAATATCAACGATATAGATGTACTCTATTTCAGAATTGTTTAGATTTAATTTATTATGGAGTTTTATCTCCCGTTTGTATTGGTTTCATTCTCACATTGATTTCACAACAATAATGTCATGGGGATAACATGAGGCAATTAAATTTAAAGTCCTGCTATATTATTGATTTTTGTTTTTATTTGTGCACTATTGATCTATGAAGATCACATCCCAGGGACTTTAGGAGTAAGCTACAATAGGGACTCTGGAACTGCTACAACTAATAAAAATATATCATCTACTCAGGTACATGTTTATTTCTTTCAATGTCTATAATTTAAATTTTAACTGTTACTTTTAATAGTATATTCGTCCCTGTAAATTATTATGACACAATATTTTACCATCTGACTTTCGAGATGGAACACACAACTTCCAACAATAAAGCATGCTTCATGAAGAGTTGGCCGGAAAGAGTATCATTCCTATACATAGGTATGTATCTTTTTCTTATTTTTAATTTTATTTCATGTTCTTGTCTGCATGCAATATTTTTGGTTTATTGCATCACTCTCATTACAGGTTTTCCAAATCAATTTCAATTATTTAAAAGGTGTTTATTTTATAAAAAATTTAATTGAACTTGTTCTACATGTTTGGTAAGCCCAGTTTGTCCAGTTTTTAAGCATTTTAATGAAATTTATTATCTTTGTAAATGTCTATATATCCTGGTTATTTTCATCAATAATTTTTTAGATTTGAAAGGTGGTGATTATTTACTGGGTAAAATTGAACTAGATCTACATATTTTGTAATATTTTACTGTGTGGACAGAAATGGAGTCATCTTCGGGTTATATTGGCATTCATGTCATTCATCATCTTTTTCATCAAATGATATTTCAAATTTAGCCAATCCTTTTTTTTAGTTTTTCACTTCCTACTTCTTGGAATCAAATATGAGATGCAAATGTGTTCATTATGAACAAGGTATTACAGAGAGCACTTTTCTCCATTCTCAATCAAGATCAAAATAAAGAAGGTTAATTATTAATCAGCATCCCATGTTTCTGAAATTTTTGTTTGTCTATTATAGATTTTTAAGTGATTTGAGTACCCCTACAGAAATAGAGGTTTGTGGATTTTTTTATTCTAGCTTGACATTGAGATATTTGTTTTTAAAATATGTATTTAATGCATGCCTCTTTTAATTTCTTTTAATTATACAATCTATTGCATATGTTTTCCATGGAAATCAATTGTAGGGCAGGGGAGTAGCCCTAAAGAATGTGCAACCATTTCCTAGATTAATTAGTATCAGAAATTTTGGGTATGAATAATATTAATGGTTAATTATTATATTACCCAATAAAAAAACATTGCTGCTGTTTTATAATTTAAACCGAACTGTCATCTGGAATTCTAGACTTTTGTTCAACCAAGACTTCATTGTGAATCTGCCATATTTGTTGAAATTAATGATGGGTTGATTGTAAAATATGGATTTCTATACAAGAAAGACTCCATTTAGTAGATAAACTATTGGGTGTTAATCAATCATTGGAGGATACTGACAATTTTCATGATTTCTGTAACATTTATTCCAGTTTTGGCCTCTAACAAATGTGTTGTATTCCAGGTGTACATAATCGCAGCTGATCTATGGATATAGAGGAGATTATGTGTTTTTTGTGGTATTTAACTTTTAGATCTATAACTTTTTATATGTTATAGAAAATATTTTTCTATGACTTCATTGTGTTTCAACTCTTAATGTATAGGAAATCCGGAGCGGTCTAAAAATTCCAGTTATTGGGATCTACAACAACATCGACAAAGATATTTTGGTACCCTATTACATCATGTATTACAATTTGTTGCATCAACTTTCTTCCTTTTCAATCCATTTCATATAAATATTGGGTCACACATGTTATTATTTTTCTCTGCTTTTCATAATTATCAATCAGTGAAACTATTTTTTTTAAATATTATAGGTTGGATACACGAACAATGTTCATGGGTTTTTGGATGATGCAACTCCAGAACAACTATCACATTTCCTATGATTGTAGATATTTCTATCCTCTACATATTTGTATAATGTGGTTTGTTGATGTGGCATTCCGGTGACTTTCGAGTTTTTTTCTATAAAAAGTTTGAATTTTTTTAATCACATTTTATTTGTTACATTCAGATTCCTATCTTAATAAATGACTCCATATTGTTCCTTATTTTCCAAAATATGTACCACATAATTTCAGTTTAAAAATTTTCCAATTATAATATGATTTATTATGTTTCGAAATTGGTATTCCATTGTTGATAATATGAATATTTTTATAGTGTCGTGCAAATGCACAGGCAGAGTACTAGTTATTCTAATAAATAGGTTTTCAATAATTTTTTCTCTTTAAAATTATTTCAAATAATTTTGAAAACATCCTTTATGTTATTTCCAAATTTTATTTTGATGGAAAATAATTAAAATTATTTCAATTATACTTTTATAAGTTTTCGAATCTAATTTCAAAGAAAAAGGTTTTCAAATTGTTTTTTATTCTAAAAATATTTTCTCCAATTGAATAGGAAATTACCCTTATGAAATGTTTTAAATGTTTTTAAAGGATAATGAATATGTTTTCAAACATGTTTTCAAAGTAATGTATTTTTTAAATGGTTTATTTTCTAAAAATGATTAAAAAAAAGTTTATTACCATTAATAATTGATCCAAGTGATCATTCAAAATCCTTCTTCATCCAATATTATATCATTTGATATAGTTTTTGTTTTACAGGGGATATGATCAAAGGAAAACATTCCTATTTTTCTTTTAATTCTTTATGTATAAGATGATAAGTTATTTACAATACCCATTTTCTTCCACAGTCTACCCCATGTTAAAAAATTTATAAAACCCACTTCTTTTCATGGGAATTTTTGGGGTCATTAAAACTATATTTTTCATAGGTTATGATATTATTAATATTTTATGATACTCATTTCATTTCATGGGATATGATATGATTTTTTTCAAACCCGTCTCATTCTATGGGTCTTATTATGATGAGATTTTTACTATCGTGTGTCACACTTATGTATTATTTAATTACGTGATGGTTTGGACCTATATATACCCCCAATGCATTGGGTTATAGTTTATATCTCAAGATATAATTGAGGTTGTAACATGGAGTGAACTAGATTTAGTAATGTTCTTTCTTTGATAAGATGACACTGGGAGTGAAACGTGACTACTAAGATGCTTTTGGGAGTGAGCCAGGACTACCAATATTATTTAGGGTGGGAAACCTCTCCGCTAAAAGGAAAGGGATGTGACTAGGGATGGTGGTGTGTCCTGCCTAGTAGGTTTATCCAAAATTATTTTTCCTGACAGATTTTGGAATAAATCCTTGACTTATAGGGAATAATTTTATATTATTATAAGTTTATAAAAAAATTTATGTCTAAATACAATGTTATTATCACATTAATCATGAACCTAATTGCCTTATAGTTAATGTTTTATGATCTTTTAATATCTATTTTGTGACTTGTGTGTAATATATATAATATAGAGGTTATGATATTAGAATGTTATTCCCATGTTCTTAAAGAATTATATTCTTGTTATGTTTACCAATCTTATTTTTAACCATACAAGGAATCCGATATCATCATTTCTTATGTTTTCCCCCATGTTATGATGGAACATGTTATTTAGAAGTTCTAGATGAGACGATCCTTGTTAAAAAAAGTGAATATATTTCAACAAATTTGAATAATGTTTATCCATGTTTCAAAAAACACTAAACTATTATGGTCCTATGGAATATAATTTTGTGATTTAATGAATATTAATCTAAAATTATGTAATGTCCATGCATGTTACTCATGGGTCTCTATAGTTGGTATCAAAGGAAATAATTAGTCAACCATTGGAAACAAGGATAAGAAACCATTTGAGACATACCTAAAAATATTTAAATGGATATGTATAGTGATGGATCTAATGATATACCTAAGGTGTCCTAAATTAAATAAGGTGTCACAATGTAGACATATTATTGGTTATTTTCTATGATTGTGGGGTTTTCCACTATGATAAGTGTTTCCTAGTCTATGATTTCTTAGTTTAGTCATTGGTGGGGACTAGATGGAATTATATTAACCTTGAATATGACCTAAAATTTATAGACGATAAACAAAATTTGATGATGATTTTAAAAAATAATATTATTATTATTCAGAATCAGCTATTATTGTACATAATTAACTATGTGAACATTTTTGACATTCCTAAAACATCGAATAATAGGAAGATTGACATTAATGAAAATTTCAATTTTATTGAACATAAATTAATGATGATTTTGTTTCATATATTTTATGAGGAAGGGAAGAAGATTCTGGAAGAATACCTTAAATAGAGGAGAAGATGTTATCTATGTGAAAGAATGGTTATAGAGTGACAAAGTTTCGAGGAGCTCACTTTCATATTTTTTTAGAACATTTTAATTACCCAAATCAATGCCCTGCTCTAAGAAGTTACTTCTTTTACAATGAATGACTTATTCCATTCTAAACATTGAACCAAGATGATTGATGTATTTCATTATTTGGAATCATGATTTTTGAAATATATCATGAGTATTCTGTAAAAAAAATACATTGAGGATATGGAAGAGTATGTTGAATGGTACTGATGAACTAGAAATTTTATTTAATATAAGGGTTATTTTTTTATGGAAAACACATCATTAAGGGATGATAACCCTTAAAATATTAATTATTTTGAGAAAATGGTGTTTTTTGGATAAAAAATGTTGTGTAAGAACAATGTAAATTGGATAGTCTTCATTACATGGAAAGTATATTAAGTATTTATTGAAAATTTATTTTATGCTATTAGGGATGAATTTTATGACATTTTTTATTAAGGAATATATCCAATAATCATTAGAATAAGAAAGCATGCAAATTTTCGATAATGATTTATGCTAATTCATATTATTACCGTGTTTTAATAGAATAAATGATAAAGTTATTAATATGTTTGGTTTAAAAAAATAAAGAGTTATTTTATGATATATAGGGGATTAATGATTAGATGATTTTGAGAAATTTAGTGACCTTATTTATAATTAATTATTTTCATCATTAGAAATGGTTATAAGGATAACCATTAATTGAATGGTTTAAGATAAACATCAGATGAGGTTTTAGAGATTGATGTATTATGTCAATATACAATATGTTATGCATCTTGATCACCCATCCTAACCATTTTTATATTATTATAAATAAATAGAGATGTAATGAAATATCATTCTACCTCATGATCTATTAGTACATAAGGAATGAAAAATAAATCTTCATTTCATGGATTAAGTGAGGAATTTTATATTGATAAAGGGGGAAAAACTGTGAGATTGTTCATATGAAAAGGAATGAAATAAAGTTATTATATTTCGTTATATTCTTAGGTAGAAAAATATTTATCAACGCTAGGAAAAATATATTTAAAAATATTTATAGAGATATTATTGTTTCTGCTGAACTGATGGTCTTATTAATCCAAAAATATATTTAGTTTTGAGGCCCTTAACATTTGATTTATCTTGATGTTACTAAAGACTAGTAATCACTTCCATAAAAATAATTTTTTATTATTTTCTTCCATTTCCAATCTCCAGACCCTACCAATGTTCTCCTATATGGGAACCCAATTATGAGTTACTTTGGTCAACCGTTATGGTTCTAACATTACATGTAATGTCCCCAATATTCGGTATAGTTTTTTTATTATAATGAATTATTTCAAGACAATGAAATTAGATGGCACGTGATTCCGAGTCTTGGAGTGCCCAGAATGTTCCATTGATGTTTTGTTATGGTTTAATTAGTACATGTAATCATTTTTCCTGAAAAAGTGAAAATAAATCTTAAATGGTTACTCGGATCATAAATAAGAGGGCACCATGGCACACATGATAACGGGATTAGCTTAGGTACTACTTAAGTTTAGGCGGCGCGGGCCTCCTGTGAGAAAACCCGAAAATGGAATAACAGTAAATAAAAAAATTAAGTAAAAATATTTTATTTTTAAAATTCTTATAACTGAAAAACAGTAACTCGGATTAAAAATCAAAGACCACCACTGAATTCATATAGGTATTCTCTCTTTGGGAAGATACTAACATTGGGCGGCACAGGGCACCGGTGAATGTTTTTTTTTGGATTTAAATAAAATAATTAAGTGACAATTATTTTATTGTAAAATTATTAACATTTAAATGGTAACTCGGATTGGAAATCTAAGAGTACCATTGGGTATTTTTTTTTGTGTTTCACTTGGGCAGAGTCTAACATTGACCGACGTGGGTCGAGGGTGGCCGTTAAAAATTTTACAAACATTTTTTCGGGTAGGTTCAGTTAACGTGTGAGTGACATTTTCTAACTTTTGAACTGTTGCTCGGATTAAAAATCTGAGAGCACCGTTGAATCCACAGTTCTAGGATTCGCTTAAGAGAAGTATAAAATTGACGTTAGTAGGTCAGGTGAAAAATTTATTCTTTTGGACTTTTGAAAGATTAAAAAAATAACATGTTTTGATATTTTATTTTCATTATTTCCTCCTATAGACAAACTACGTTGGCGGGACTAGTGATGTGTGAAGACAATAAATGTCTTGACTCTTCTTTTTCTGTAACCACACCATTGGTAATTTGAGAGGTTCATTAATTAAATGAACTTAATTAATTCCATGAGTTTTACACAATCCTCCTCTCTTATTTAAATGGAGCTCAGGGAGGGGTGTTGGCATAACTTCACCAAGAGATGAAGCCCTGGAAAAGTACCGTGATGCCAACCAACATGAGCATGAGATAGGTTCCAATGAGCAGTGACGAGCGCCACCGAGTCATGAAATTGTGACAACGATGAATAAAGTTCCATCGACCATCGTCAGTGGACATCTCTTTCAGGTAGGGGGTTTAATTAATTTTTCAATTCAAATGATTTTCCACTTCTTTTTTCTTGAATAACATGAAGAACACAGGTAAACTGACTAACAGGTTGACCCCAGATTCATTCGTCATTACGAGAGGTTATTTCGGGGAATCTTGTGGGGTTATTATTGTGTTCAATAATTTTTTTATTAAACTCCATTAATATCCTCCATATTGCAAGCTAATGTAGAGGGTGTGGTCCTAACAACACCCGACCCAAACCCTCAATTACTTTTATTTCCTTGCGTAACCAAGGAAGACCGCAACAATATTGATGCATGCCACAATAGGATGGTCACGGCTAATCAGCCACATAAAACAGAGGAGGTGGCTGGCACGTAGGCGGGCCGCAGGAAGGATGGCGGCATGACTGCTGCGCCACCAATGAACGTATGTCATGGCCGAAGCCATGGCGGTGGCCAAACCCGCCTCCGGTGGCTTCCATGGCTGCCAAGTGTCATCCACATGGATCATCTACCTCTCTAACTAAACAGTCTATAGGACGTTTGGGAATCCTGGTGATTGGGGGGTTACACCCCCCACATCGGACCGAACCGGGCCGCTGCCCATGGAGCGGGCCTCCCCGGTCGAGTTGGGCGGCTGCCCTCACACTGGTATACATCCCTCGTAGCAGACCGCCACCCTTATACTGGGCCACTACCCACAGACTGGGCCACTGCCCATGAAGTCTACCACATGGTGGGCTGCCTCCACAGCGTGCCGCCGCCTAGGACCGAACCGCCGCCCAATGCAGGTCTGGGTGCCCCATTGCGGGCTATACTATTCTTGTTGGGCAGCCCTTGCAGGCCGCCCATCTTCCTCACTGAGTCCACCCCTACCCAGCAGGCCAAGTCCACCCCAGCCCTGCACAGACCTCATCGGTCTGATGAGGTCGGACCGGACTCGGGCCCAAACGGACCTCAAAACACTTAATAGGGAATATCTTGAAAACCAAATGTTTGTTTGAGGATCCCTCTTCAGCATTGGTATCCTTGGATCGAAACTATCCTTTTTATATATTCGACATGATATTTGGAAAGATTTGGAGTATGGTCAGGTTGGATCCAACCTGAATCCAACTAGGCCCTCGAAGCTAAAATGCTTATAACTCACAGACCGTGTGTCTAATTGACACGCCATCTATTGTGTTAGAATACTAACGACATTAAAATACTTTGGGTTACTCCATTGTGGATCTTATTGGTAATCTAGGTATGACCAATATCTCGAACTACATATTCTACGGAACTCAACCACACCGGGTGCGAGGAAACCTATGGGAGGCTGAAATATAAAGAAAGAACATCGAACCTATGTGGTCAACATTTATTGATCGTATGTGGGTCAGATCTTTTGTGGGTCAGTACTCAGCAATCTTGTATGGGTCAACACATATAGATCCTGTGTGGGTCACTAGTAGTGACTCTTTAAAGAAAAAGATGATCTTGTTTATGACTAATCATCAATACTTCTGCACTTATATTATACCTGATTGTGAGCTGAGTCTTTTACCTGTGTGGTAATTAAATCTTTGTGGTGTTACCTGTGTGGTAATTCTATCTTTGTGGTGTTACATGTGTGGTACTTCTATCTTAGTGGTGTTACCTCTGTGGTACTTATATCTTTGTGGTGTTAACTATGTGGTACTTCTAGCTTCTTGGTGTAACCTAGGTGGTATATATACCTTTGTGGTATCGTCTTCGTGGTGTCACTTGTGTGGTACTTCTATCTTCGTGGTGTTACTTGATTGGTACTTATATCTTTGTGGTTTTATGTGTGTGGTACTTCTACTTTTTTTGTATTGTCTTCGTGGTGTTACCTATGTGGTAATTATATCTTTGTGGTGTTACTTATGTGGTACTTCTACATTCATGGAGTTACCTTCATGGTTTTATCTTCATGGTGTTACATGTGTTGTACTTCTTCCTTCTTGGTGTTACGTATGTGGTGTCCTTCCCTCATGTATGGGATTAGTTTTTTATAAATTTGGTATATGTATGGGAATATAAATAAGTAGATTTTATGTCTGGATTTGTGTTTTTTTCATTTGGAACTCTAGGAGACATACATGGGTCTTGGGGTCCCTAATGAGTATTGTTATACTCACCGATGCACGAGCTTCACCCACACCTTGTTGTGTCTGGTTCAGATGACATACAACATTGATCGAGGCTGAGGGATCTAGGACTGGACAATGCCTAGAGGTGGACCATTAGGAAAAACGTGACGCGAAGGAGACTAACAGGCTTGGAGTGCTGAGGAGGTGATTTGTACATAACCTAAAGGTAGGAACCTCATAGGAGGACCCAATAGCTATTTTTCTTTTTCATTTATTTGTATTGTACATCCAGTCATACTTGTACTTTTACAATTGAGCTTGTATTCTGGCCCCTTTTTTACATTCAACACAACTTTACAACAGCAGTTTACTTTGTAGTTGCATCTTTTTATGTTCTAGTCTCTGTGGTTTCTTCTTGTTGTGTTCTTGTACATTGTGTCTATACATGTTAAAATGGAAATACCTTCTCGATTAAGGGAAAATTCTTTCTGGTGCTAGATGCCAGCCCCTGTCTTATGGAAGGCATGATTGGGGTAGTCACGACAAGAACCCCGAGGGATGGGTCGTGAAAAAGTATTATTAGAGGAGTTATGTTCTACCGAATAACTAGGACTCTAATATTTTCTATATGGAAATAGTGTTATGTTTTATGAGTGTGGTTTTATGTTTAGGGAGTATAGTGTTGGTGTGGAGGCTAGAATATCCACACACCATGACCTTGAATTCTAATTTCTGACTCAGTGCATAAAAACACTAATTGCGTGTGTTTTTGAAAAGTTTTTTCCCATTATTTATTTAGTGTCACCTCACCAGGTATAAATTAATAACCATGGTGCACCTATTACATATCAGGATGCCTCCACAAAGATAGCCACCCAGCTTTCCTGAGATAGTACATGATGATGGCCCACTGATTGATGATGCTCTGGTGGAGGGCCCTCTTACTGTGTTGGCACCGTCGGGTGGTGTACTAGTAGAACCACCACCCATTGTGCATCAGTTACTACCAGTGGTACCCATAGAGTTCACAGTTAGGATTATTTCCTTACTCGAGTTTCATCATCATGTACCCCTCACGTTCTGAGTCGATCCTGACTCACTGGTGGCTGAGGACTGGTGAGGTGGCTGAGAGTTCTCTAGAGCTTCTACAACTTCGACAGGATGACATGTCGGTAGTTGATTATTCATCAAGGTGTACCGAACATTCCAAATACTCTATGAATATGATATGATCAGTGCTTCAGGGATCAGACATCCAAGCATGGTGTGTTTAAGGATGTACGAGCAATTACTATTCCTCGATGCATTCTTAGCTATGTCTGGGTGCTAGAGGGATCCTTTTTGGTTGAATATTATTTGGTTTAGCGGATACACCCAGTGAATGTTAGTTGTGGGAAATCCAAAAACTAGCGCCAGTCTCATAGACTTGGGCATGTAAATTTTTTTCGTGAAGTAGAAGATTTAGGGACAGATGAACTTGCAGGGCTGTAGATGTGGAATTAGAGCTAGCATAGCAGCATGAGGTGGTGTACATTTTGAAGTTTTATAACCACCCTCCTTTGTGGTCCCCACCCGGATCAGGGGGCTAGATGACAAGGGAATGGAGTAGCTTCATATGGTCAAGGAGTGCAACCGAAGGGCTCTTGGAATGATTCGATGAATGGTCTATGACTACCCCTTGCTGCCGTATTAATAGACACAAGTACAAATCTTTCCTTCCATCCACGAATCTTGTACAAGACCTAGAGTTTACAATTAATCCATTGAAATTACCCTCTCATCTGGAGATACATTTGGGTGGAGACAAGATAATCACACTTATTTTGATGGTGTGATTTGTCTCTTGAGGCGAGTGTTTAGGTTGGAACCTCTTGTGGCAGTGTCGAGTCCATACGACATTAGTTTGGGTATGGAAGGGATATCCACAGTTCATTCTCATATTGTCTATATTAGGAAAAAATGGTGTGGTTTATAAAAAACATTGGAATGGGATTTTCCTTGGTTGGTGAAAAAGGAATCCCAGGAAGCACAGAACAACTCGTTTAAAGGAGAGTGCAACTGATCATGCTTGAGTTGGCCAACCCTACCCTCGTGGTTTATAATGAATATTTATAGTCGAATTTATAATGAATATTTATAGTCGAATTATATTATGTATAACACTATATTAATAATGGTTTAGTTATTAAACATTTAATTTAACACTTTTAACTCTTCTTTAAATCAAAAGATTGTAATTGTCCTAAACTAATCCATGTAGACCAAAAGGACAATATTTTAGTCTTATGTTTGGTTTCAGTCAAAATACATTTTTCCAACAGAATTAGGACATGTGTTAAGATAATTACTAATATCAACCTTTGCTTAGTTATTTTTTAAATTAGATTCAAATAAGCAGTAAAATTATGTTTTTTTCAATTTTACAAATGCACATCGAATGCGGGTAAAAGATGTTAAAATGTTCAATAATAGTTTATACATATAATTTTATTATAAAATGACTCCAATGAATTACACTGAACATATATAGGTATTACATATCTTCTTCGACTTAAAATAAATTTAAATAAAATAAATAATTATTTCAATAAATAGTCAGTTTTAAACAATAACGCAAGTTTTTTCTCTATTCAACAAAAATTGAAAGTTTTCAGAAAAATACAAACAATTCACCCTAAGATAATTTTGATATTCCAAATAGAAAAATTAATTCTATTTTACTAAATTAAAAATATAATATATTCATAATTAATTGAAAATCTATTCCAGTTGTCAAAACCAGAAAGCTAGAATTTAAAAAGTAAAAACTATCAAAAGATTATCATGTGTTTATGTCAAATTTAAATGTGAAATTACATATAATGTTGGTCTTGCTTGTTGTTGACTGATGTTATATCCATCCCAAATTAATTATCTGCTCTTAGAACTTTAGTATAGCATAAGTTTTGGGTCGATCCAGAGGGAATAATGGTGTGCATGAATTCAATTGAGTTAATACATAATTAGGTGAATTATGTAGAATTTAGAGTTGATTGGTTTGATTTAGATTTTGGATCTAAACTATATTGTTTTACATTGAAGAAATTATTAATTGTTTTAAAAAAAACAAGTGAATTTAAAGAGTCTAAAACGGGAAGAAAAGACGTGTCAGAGCTGTGGGGATTGAGGAGTTTTTATGCAGATTACTTAAATGGTTGTGTTGTTCATGAAAATTCATTATTTTGGATTTCATTTTGTTAAAAGATTTCCTTGGTCTGGTTTAACTTGTTTGGAATTAGAGAAGTTGAATCCTTGGTCAGGTAGTCAGCGTTCTTAATTATTTATTGAGTTCAGTCCATTATTTGAATTGGTGAAATCTTTCCAATGGTAATGGGTGTTTTCACCGTTACTTTTCTTTTGTATCACTAAGAATTCTTCCCTTGGTCCAGCTCAGAATTCTCAGTTATATTTGACTGTGAATTAAGAATACTAAGATGAATTACAACGAGGAAACACAACTATATAAAACAACATAGAAATTATGATCCCTTCATCCACAACCCCAACACGAATGGTTTAGTTAGACATAGAAGGTAAGAAAGAAAAGACACACATGATACCAAACGTATTCATTGTGTAAGCGTTGAGGTAAGGTGTTGGAAGGTGGAATGGCAGAATAGCAGAATGATGGCACCTCAGTGGCTTCAGGAATGGTGGTAGCAGAGCTTCTCTCTCCTCCAATGGGTTCTAAACTCCAAAATCCGTAGGCCAAGGCCCCTTTTTATAGAAAAATTATGTACACAGTGTGTATAGAATGTACATGCCGTGTACTTATCGTCAACGCTCTTCGGCGCCAATTTCTCCACGGGTAGGCGGCCTAACATGCCGTCTTTGAATTTTGACCACGGATCCGCCTGATAGTTGAGTGTACACAGCATGTAGAGCCTCCATACATGGTGTGTAGTGTAAAAATATTGCCACCAATCCTTCTATAATAGCATACACGACGTGTAAAAATGGAACACATCTTGTCTCCTTCAACGACCACATGGGTGTGTGGACTTTTCTTCGGCAACTACTGCTTTTATAATGTAGTACACAACATTTAGCGCCGCCACACACAGTTTTTATCTTCTCATTGGTGATATGGGTGTGTACTCCCTCCTTCATTTCATTTCCCTGCCTAGATGTACATGGCATGTATAATAGTACATGCCGTGTAGTTTAAAATTTTTTACAGACTTCCCTTGATTTGTGTATTTAGCCCGAAAGCTCCTAAAAGTAAATAGAATAACCAAAATCAAAGAATATGTTCATGAAACAACAAAGATTTTCTGAAAACATGTTTTTATCTTCAATTATATATATGGAAATGTATACACAAATTGGGCGCATAAAATTCCCCCACACTTAGTCGTTTTCTTTCCCTCAAGCAAAATCTCAACATATAATTAAAAGTGCCTATACTTTAAAAAGGAAGGCATTTAATTAATCAAATGTATAACTGATAAAGTTACTATGGAAAAATTATAAAAGGCACAAACAAATTCAATTCATAAGATATTAAAATCATGACTCATAGATAATGCAATTAACTATTCTCACCCTCTTTCAACACATTTTTCAACCTTTCAAAAATAAGCATGCCACTTGATGATTTACCTTACCAGTCAAAATCACACCCCACACTCAAGATATTTTTATTCAAAGTTATGTTCAATCTAAGGTATATACACTCTATCGATAGGTTTGCAAGATGCCTTGTTCTCTACTTCAGAAAAAATTAATTACAAAAATCATGAGGGCTTTATCAGTAAGGTTTAGATGTCTCTGTGGCTAAGGGTTGGTAGGTTTAGATGTGAAAATAAATTTCGAGGCTTGAAAAATGAAGGTTAATTACTTTAAAAAACATAGCATGATATTCAAAGTAAATCCCACTGAAAATGATTCCTTCACAAGCTCAATCAAATGCTTTTGTAATCGTCACCATCTTCCTTTGGCAAGTAGGGTTCATGAGAAAATAAGCATAAGGTCCCCTTTTTTTGTTTTTTGTTTTTTTAAATATATATATATAAAAGACACAAGGGAAACACTTATGAATACAGTGAGTAATTTTTTGGAACCCATTCTACCCCAAATAATCAAGAGGCACTCCCCCACTCTTTATTTCATGGCTGTGCACAAAAATATTCCATGTATTTCCAACTCCCTCTTTAAAGATCAAATGAATAATAATGCAAAGTTTAAAAATAAATAGGGTAGGAAGGGAAAAAGGCTTCTAATGTGGCTTCCAATAAAGTTTGTTCATGTCTTCTATGGGCTTAACGAAGATTAAAGGTAGTGTAGGTATTAAGATAAAGGGGTTGAAACAATCTAATGCCTCAATCATTTTAATGTAATTCAAAAATTTCTTCATGTTTTGAAAACAAATCTTACAAATTCTAGTAGTGATGCATATCCTAAGAATCTCTCAAGAAAGAGTGTATTAGAAAATAAATATGAAAAAGGGTTTAGAATACCTCTCAGGAGTGGAAAAATAATAAAGGGGCAATCAGGTCATGACATGCATATAAATGATTTGACTAATCAATGTAATTTATTCAAGGATGAAAAGTTTCAATTGAAACTATATCGGCATTAATTTTAGAATACTTAAATACAAAATAAGCATGAAATTTTTCCAAAAGTTCCTACTAAAAACTCTAGCATTTATAAGAATGATTAACCAAAAGTGCATTACATTTTCAAATATAGAATCTAATAATGATGTCCCCTAGATTAGATTAAGGGAAAAGAAATGGTGAAAGAGATAGATGATCCCCCACACCTAATACTGGACATGATCCACCAAGTGCAAAACTAATGTAATGGGTGGGCAAGGGGGAGATATGAGGGAAAAAATGAGGGGAAGCAGTGGAAGAAGTAAATCCGAAAAGAAAGAAAATAAAAATGGAAAAATACTCCCCCAGGAAAAATGATGCCCAAGGTGCTCCATGATACCTGTGATTGTTGAGAAAAAAGAAAACTGCAAACAAGCATAACATCACAGCATAGAAAATGACCAAAGAGATATATAAGATAAAGAAAAATGTCACTATCATTGGGTCGCCTCAGGGGCGGCGACATCCTGTACAAAACCAGCTAGTAGAGATGGCATAGGTGGCATGGAAGTGGGATGCTCAGACTCTGCATCGGGAATGGGAGCTGAAGAAGTAGGAGCCGCAGGTGCTGGACTCAAGGTAGGAAGCTCAGAAGCAGGCCCTGGCCTGGCAGAAGTGGTAGTAGCAGGGTTCACCGTAGTCAGTGAAACAGAATCTGTGGCATGTACAAGAGATAGTGGTGGAGCAGCAGTAGAAGGGCTAGGAACAAAGGCACAGGCCGGTGGCGAAGGCAGTGGAACACCAAGATGCTAATCAATATGCAACAACAGCGGCTCCATTCGGTCTTGGCGGCCATCCCGACGAATCAGATCACACGCAATGGTGTCTTGGCGGCCGATGATATGAACGAACTGTTGCTCCATCTGAACTTGTCAGTCATCCAAGCGACCCAAGACCTGCTCCATCGTGGCTAGGTGGTGGGAAAGGACAAGATCGACCGAGGGTGCGGGGGTACGTGGGATGGGTGATGGGACAGAAGAATGAAGTTTATAAGAAGTGGGATCAGTAGGAAGTGGTGAGGTGGAGAAGCTGGAGGGGGTGGGGAAGGAGGAGCAGGGTCAGCAGCTGGGGTAGGAGGGGCAATAGGTGGTGGGGCTCGAGCCTGAGAAAAGATGTAGGCACCCCTGCTTCCGGATGAATCCCATGTGAATGAGCATGAGAAAGTCCATCCGCTGGGGTGAACCTAACAAGTCATGAGTTAAAGAGGGCTTCAACACCCCTAGGTGGTGGGCAAGATGGGTGGTGTAAAATACACCGGTCAGGTTTCCCTGACGGGCTGTAATATTGGAGTAGAAATATGAGGCAGCAAGATAGGGGAGGTCGGGGTAGTCGTGCTGAATGACACATGTAAGGAGCTCTATGTCACGGCCGGACAAAACCCCCATATCCTCATGGCGGTGGAAAAGGATGGCGCTGAAGCACCGATGGGTGAAGTGAAGGATGGGGTCAGCTATAAGAGTGCTCTTTAGGGAAGTGGGGGAGTATTGGTGGTCAGGCCCCGCGATCTCCCGCCACATGGAAATGAGGTCAGAGCGATCAGGCCGGGTCAAGGTAGAAATGGGGGGTGGGGGATATGATGGGGGTAGAAGCTGCACCCTCAGCCAAACTCTGTCTTGGTAAGAGAAAAACGTCGGCCGCCTAGACAGAATCGAACTACGGGTACCGCATCGCCAGGTGTCTCTCGGTACATCGCTCCATCAAACTCAAATGAGGCCGCAAACTCCAAAAATAAATCGCAGAACATAAGAGTGCTAACCTGGAAAATATCAAGGAGTGAGGTGTGCCCAAGAAGTGCCTCAAACTCCTCCAAAATACCGAGCTGTTGTGGAACGCTACTATCAAGGTACCAGCCACTCAATGGGATAGGCCGATGAGAGAGGTGCCAGACCCTGTCGTTTGCTAGATCTGTGACCGGGAATACCATGCAAGGATAAGGAGCACCTGCTGGTCCCGGCCCAGGTGCTGGTGCAGTAACAGTGGTAGGCTATGGGGGCGGATCTGCCGAAATAGAGGGTGGCTCGGTGGAAGATGTGCTCGAAGAGGGACCAGCTGCTAAAACAGATAGCATATGGAATGTTGCAGCTGGTGCAGGAGAAGTAGGCCCATCCTCCGCTGAGGGAGTGAGTGGTAGCTGAATGGCCAAAGGAGGATGCTCGAATACCAGAGCATCATGGTCTAGCTGTATCGGTGGTCGGAGTTTGATCCGAAGATAGCTGGACCCCTCTACCTCAGTGGTAGAGGATGGAATCTTCCCTCGGGAAGTATCATGATCTTCCATATCCTGAAATAAACAGAAAAAAAAAACAGAAAAAAAAAACAAAAATAAAATGGAAAGAAAACAAAACAAAGAAAATGTGAGAAAACTGGAAAATAAATGTACACAACGTGTACTCCAGAGTACACGACGTGTAGCGAAAATTTTAGAGTGTCCCGTCCTCTCTGTACTGACACACCGACGGTGAAAAATAGACCATGTAAAAGTACATGGCGTGTACCGAACATACATTCCGTGTTCTCTCAAAGTTTAGGCGTTCGTGTGGTAAAAATGACATGACCATGTTTTTATCAGTTCAAGGAAAAATAATACATGTCGTGTAGGATACAGAGACGGTGTGTTCTGCACATGAAAAACATGGTCGTGTAGAGGGGGTTCATGGTCCGGCTCATGGAAAAAGTATACACAGCGTGTACCAAATATAAAAGTTGTGTAGGGGAACATGGGGTAAGAGGCTGTGTTAGAAGCCACACATGAAGGGGCCAAAGAAAATGACATACACGTCATGTACCAAAAACACACGTTGTGTACAATACATGGTGTGTGAGGCTGTGTGCAAAGGGAAACTTGGGCACAATGAGTAATAGCACACAATGTGTACCGAACACACACACCGGGTATATTCAAATTTCGAAATATTTTGTCTGTGGCCATGTAACAAAGTACACGACGTGTGTTCTTCATTTCGTGGTCATGTACTGGTGGGATCTGAACGGTCGGCCGATCTAAAAAACATGTAAAAGAGTCAAAAAATTTAAAATATAGGGTGTAGAATGGCATACCTTGATCGATGATCACAATGAAATAGAAATCAAAGCTTGAAATGTCCAAAAATGACGAATCTGGCAAATGGGGGTTCGGGTGGTGTTCGGGAGAAGAAAACAAAATGAGGGGAGGAAATGGGGAGGCCGCGTGACACGTGCTCATGATGGGTGGCCCGTGGCCTATATAGGTGCGGTACATGGTGTGTTTGGTTGGACAACACACCATGTATTCCAATTTTTTTAAATTATATAAATAAATTATATTTTTATATTATACTATATAATAATTATTATTAATAATTAAAATAAAATAGAATTATCTAAAAATTATATTATACATAAACCTATACACGACGTATGTCCATAAATACACACTGTGTATTTTAAAATTAGAAAAGAGTAGTACAACCTTTGATCAGGTGCTTGGGTCGGGATTCGAACCGCTGATCGGCCGTTCCGAATGAAATCCCTCAACCACTAGAGAAAAGGTTGTTCTGCTGTTCATATTTATTATATATATATATTTATTCTATACGGACTATATACATGAAAAAAGCATGGCGTGTGGTTCTTATTTAGGAAAGGATGGGGGTGAAGAAGGGAGATTAGCGCGATTCGAAACCGGGTCTTTTGAACCTGGTGCCGAGACTTTTCCAATCTGCCAACATCACCTGCATGTAATTTCTTATTTTAAAAAATGTTTTTAATTTATATTCGAAAAATTATGGCACACACAGCGTATATCGGAGGACACATCATGTGGTTTTATTAAAATAAAAAATGATGGAAACATGACGGTTGTCTGGGTTCGAACCTGGGTCTTTTGAAACCGGATTATTATGCTAGCCAACCGATCCATCCCCATCATGGGTTTTATTAAACACACACACACAAACACACACACACATATATATATATATATGGAAAATACCACACACTCCGTGTAAATAAAAGGAGGAACCTCGTGCCGAAGGTTGGTCAGGAGGATTCGAACCAGGGACGACTTGAATAAACTCCTAGTGACTTTACCATCGGCACCAGCATCATCCCTAGTTATTTATTTGTTATTCTATAGATTTATACTATTAAGAGAATAAATTAAAAAGATAAGTACACGCCGTGTATAAAAGTGGGACACGGTGTGTAACCTCTGGGTTGCCTCCCAGGAAGCGCCTTTGTTTTTGGTCCTTGGATCGACCTTCTTACCTTGCTTACCTGATATTTATGGTGGAAAATGATCCCAATAGTGGCCGCCATAGCCATCTCGGAGTTGCAAGTTCTCTGACTCTTCTTCAACATGAATGTCTGGAATGTTAAATTTATCAGAAATATAGGAACATACCAGATCATCCACCAGGTGATCATCCATGGTCGTGATTGTAGAACAATCCTCATGATCATACGATGATGTATGCTTGATGGCATTGAGAACATTGTAGGTGACTCTCTCGTCTCCTACCCGGAAAATCAGCTCTCCCTGGTGCACATCAATGAGTGCCTTCCCAGTGGCTAGGAAAGGTCTTCCCAATATAAGTGGTGCCTCTGAATCATCCCCCATGTCGAGGACGATGACATCTGCTGGGAGGATCAGCCTACCCACCCTGACCAGTACATCTTCCAGTAGCCCCTTCGGATACTTAATGGATCGATTAGCAAGTTGAAGGGATACTCGGGTTGGATTCAAATCACAGAGCCCATGTTTTTGGTAAACAATGAATGGCATGAGGTTGACACTTACTCCCAAGCCGCATAATGCTTTTCCAAATTCACAGGGTCCAATTGTGCAAGGAATAGTAAAACTACCTGGATCCTGGAGCTTGGGAGGTATGGAATGTTGAACAACCGCAGAGCACTCCTTTGTGAGGGAAATGGTGCCCAGATACACCATCTTACGCTTATTGGAAAGGATTTCCTTCATGAATTTGGCATATGTAGGCATTTGTGTCAGGGCCTCAGAAAATGGGATGTTGATTTGTAGCTTTTTGAATACGTCCATGAATTTGCTGAACTGATGGTCCAACTTCCTCTGCTTCAATCTCTCCGGAAAGGGTAATGCAGGTTTGAATGGTTGGACTACCTCTATTTCTTTATTTTGGAAATCCTCCTTCTGCGGGCCTTTGGATGAGGAGCGGTCAGAGCTGGTACGTTCTTCATCATCAGGGGGTGTAGATACACCTGGCTGTGTGGATTGGTTCTGTTGGAGCTCTTTTCCACTCCGGAGCATGATCGCATGGGCCTCCTCCCTTGGATTCTTCTCGATGTTTCCCGGTATTGTACCAGTTAGCCTTCATAAATGTTGATTTTCCAACTGGCCAATCTGATTCTCCAAGCCTCGAATCGAAGCTTCCTAATTTTCAAACTGAGTCTCACCGGTAGATATGAATTTTGTCATCCAATCATCTAACCTTGAGATTTATCCTACTGAGGTGGTTGTTGAGCTGGTGGAGGAGGTGGATATCGTGGCTACTGTGGGTGAGGGTTCTGATACCCTTGTTGCTAATAAGGCCCCTACTGGGGTTGTTGCGGCCTTTGATATTGGTTCTGGTATGGAGGTTGGTTGTAGCTGGGTGGTCACTGGGGCAGAGGATTCTGTTTTTGTTGGCCCCAACCTATGTTCTATTGGTCTCTCCATGCTGGGTTCTGGTACTGATGGTACTGGTTGGGCCCTCGATTTTGGGAATCATAACTCACCCCACTCGTCGAAGGGCCTCCAGTCGAACCCAGGCATTCTCCCATGATATGGTTATCACCACAGTCACTTCATTCTAGATGGTTCACCGCATAAACTCGTGATGCTCCGTTGAGATTCAATGCATCGATTTTCTTGGACACAACGTCCTACTAAGTAGCTAACATAGTGGTAGCGTCAATATTGTGCATACCTCGCTTTTAAGTACCTTTCTCGGAGTGCCACTGGAAGCTATTGGCTGACATGACTTCTAGTAGTTCGAATAGCTCTTCGAGGTATTTCTGCATCACCATACCTCCAGCAGCAGCATCCACCAGGGACTTGGTATTCATTTTAAGTCCTCCATATAAGGTCTGGACTTGGCATCCATAGTGGGAGTCCGTGGGGGGTCATTTTTGTAACATTTCATTGATGCGTTCCCAGGACTCGTACAACGACTCGGAGTCGTGCTGCTGGAAATTGTGAATCTCATTCCGGAGTGTCACTGTCTTCGATGGTGGGAAGTATTTGGACAGGAACGCCTGAGCTAGCTCTTCCCAAGTGTGGATAGATCATTGTGACAGCTCCTTGATCTAGTCTTTTTCCATATCCCGTAGAAAAAGGGAAATAGGCGAAGACAGATGGCATCCTTAGACACGCCATGGTAATGAAACATGTCGCAGATCTCCAGAATGTTGGAGAGATGGGCATTCGAGTCTTCATTGGGCAGGCCTCCGAATTGGATGGTGTTCTGAATCAGCTACATGGTTGCAGGCTTGATCTCAAAGTGTTGGGCCTGGACCGGAGGACAGACGATGCCCTTATCAGCTTTGTGGATCGAAGGAAGCCCGTACTCTATAAGGGTACATCTTGGAGGTTGTTGCTCAAGGGGTGGAGCTTTCATGAACAGCTCATGAGGGGTGAAGTATTGTCATGGGAAGAGTTGATGCTGCGACCATTGGTAATCCCTTGGGAGGAATTCCATGAATTCTCCAGGAGCCTGCTCTGGTAGACCAGCCACAGGAGGTTGCTGATCTTGTACTGATTCTCAGCCACATCATCCATGACTGGTGCTCCCTCTTCCGTGTTTACTGGTTGTGAATTTCTGTCAGAGCATGCAGATGTTGAAGCATGGTCTGTTCAATCTCCGGGTCAAGCAGAACTAATTCCGAAGACTCGATGCTTCTGGATCATGTAAGACTTCTGATCATACAATTTAGGTTCCACACAACACAAAAATGAAAAACCAGGCGTAAAAGGGAAAAAATAGAAAATTTGAAATGGGATTAGAAGGGAGATTTTTGATAATTTTTTAGTTTTATTTTCAGTTAAATAAATTATTAACACAATTTAAATCTTATCACTAAAACCAAAGATGTTCCCCAGCAATGGCGCCAAAATTTAGCCTCTCTTGTCATTGACAGAAGTTATATGTGACCCAAATTAATTACCCGATCTTAGAAATTTAGTATAGTATAATTTGGGGGTCGATCCACAGAGAACAATGGCGTGCGTGAATTCAATTGATTTAATACATAATTAGGTAAAGTATGTATAATTTAGAGTTGATTGGTTTATTTCGATTTTGGATCTAAACTATATTGTTTTACTTTGAAGAAATGATTAATAGTTTTAAAGAAAACAATGAGTGAATTTAAATAGTTTAAAACGGGAAGAAAGGACGTGTCGGAGCTGTGGTGATTGAGGAGTTTTTATGCAGATTGCTTAAATGTTTTTGTTGTTCATGATAATTCATCATTTTGGATTTCATTTTGATACAAGATTTCCTTGGTCTGGTTCTTCTTGTTTGTAATTATAGATGTTGACTCCTTGGTCCGGTAGTCAGCGTTCTTAATTTTTTATTGAGTTCAGTCGATTATTTGAATTGGTGAAATCTTTCCAATGGTCATGGATGTTTTCACTGTTAATTTTTTTGTATTGCTGAGAATTCTTCCCTTGGTTCGGCTCATAATTCTCAGTTATATTTGACAGTGAATGAAGAAGAGTAAGATGAATTACAACGAGAAAAAAAAATATATAAAACAACACACAAATTACGATCCCTTCATCCACAACCCCAACACGAGAGGTTTTGTTACACATAGAAGGCATGAAAGAAATGACACACGTGATACCTGATGGATTCATCGTGTAAGTGTTGAGGTAAGTTGTCAAAAGGTGGAATAGTGGAATAATAGCACCTCAATGGCTTCGGGAATAGTGGTAGCAGATATTCTCTCTCCTCCAATGGGTTCTGAACTCCAAAATCCATATGCCAAGGCCTCTTTTTCTAGAAAAATAAAGTACATGGTGTGTATAGAAACTGCACGCCGTGTACTTTTCGTCAACGCACTTTGGTTCCTATTTCTCCATGGGTAGACGGCCTAACACACTGTCTATGAATTTTGACCACGGCGCCGCCTTATAGTTGAGTGTACACGGCATGTAGCGCATCCATACACGGTGTGTAGTGTAATTTTTTTTCCACCAATCCCGTCTAGAATAGTAGACACAACATGTAAAAATGGAACACGTCATGTCTCCTTCAACGGCCACATGGTCATGTGGAGTTTTCTTCGGCAACAACCGCTTCTTGAATGTAATACACGGCCTGTAGCGTCGCCATACATGGCGTGTAGCGCCGCCATACACAGCGTGTGTCTTCTGCCTCGTGACATGGGCGTGTACTCTCTCCTTCGGTCGATGTCCCTATCTGGACGTACACGGTGTGTATGAAAGTACACTCCGTGTAGTTTAAAAATTTTCACAAACTTCCTTTGATTTGTGTATTTAGCTAGAAAGCTTCTGAATGTATACAGAATCACCAAAATAAAAGAGTATGTTCATGAAACAACAAATATTTGCTGAAAACATGTTTTTATCTTCAATTATATATATGGAAAAGTATACACAAATTGGGTGCATCAAATGTCTTATATTATATTAAATGATAAAAATATAATCTAATTTTACTTCCAAATCCATAAAATGCATAATTAAACACTATAAATTATTTCGATTAAAAAAGTTATTTTCAGTTTAAAATATAATATTTTTCACTATTAATCCAAATATGAATGTTATTGTAAAAGTACCAAAAATTTATCTGAAATAAATTTTTATTTCCCGCTTCTAAATAATAATTTAATTTAATTATATTGAATATTTAAATGTGCCAGATATTTTTTTTAAAAGGGTTCTCCATTAAAAGGTTGTAAAACTGCATTTTTTTGAAAAATACATCTTGTACCTGAAAAAAATGAATTATTTATTATATTATGCATAAGGAATAAATAATATGTATTATAAAATTATATGGAGTGTATAAAATTCAAATTTTAGTTAATACTATTCATAAATTCTTTTTTAACGGCTAGTTTGGTATGTCATGGTGCACTCGAACCTGGTGTTGCGTGTTGAGAAATTTATTGAATTACTATGAAGAGATAGCGTACTATGAAATCTAGGAGTGTTACATTCTACCATTCACTAATAAATATCATCCTCAAAATCTGAATTTTTTTTTTCGAAAATAAAATGTTTAAAATAGGATAATAACTTTGTGGAAAACCCATATCGGAAATTGGGTTAATAAAATTTGGTCTTAATAGGATGAAAAGGGAAATGAAAAAGTCAAAACCAAATTATGATCTGGATTTGGAGAAAATTGGTGGAAATCAGAGAATCATAATTGGAGAAATTCAAGATATTTATATGGATTTATTATGGTCCTAAATCTCAAACAATTGTAAAATTGTGGGCCTTAAAGCCATCAATCTGTTGAGCAATGTATTGTTTTCAAACAATTCAAAATAATGTTTTTTAAAGGGGGAGATTATTTTAAATAATACTCTATCTCTTTATGATGATTTTGATGCTCACAAATACCCTTAATTATTTACTAATTATTTCGTTGAGTATTTTGCAGGAATTTATTTTATTTATTTATTTCATACAATGAGATTTCATACTTCATTTATTCTGAGATCAATTTTAGCGCGTTCTGGAATCACTGTAGCGCGAGATCAGTTTTAGCGCGTACTGGAGTCACTGTTCATACCCTACGTTGATGAACGTAACGTATGGATGAAAAGTTTACTTTTTATGTTAAAAGAAACGTATGGTTAAGGAACCTTACGTTATTTTGAAACGTATGGTTAATGAACCTTACGTTGTTGAAAAGTATGGAAGAAGAACATTACGTTTGGAAGGAACCTTACGTTTTTGTTGTTGGACAAGTATGGAAGAGAAACCGTACGTTAGTTTTCAGTGTTGAGTTTGTTTCTCAAAAGTATGGATCATCAACCTTACTTTTATAATTAACCGTACGTTCTTTGGAGAGTTGAAGCAAGACAAAGTATGGATGATCAACCCTACATTTGAATGCTGAAGAGAAAGTATGTATGTTCAACCTTACGTTCTGAACCTTACGTTTGTAAACCTTACGTTTGTGAACCCTACGTTTGGAGCCACGTCATCAACCCTACGTTTGGCATCGGGATATTTTTGACAGATGATATTTCCTTTTGCATTGGTCAAACAGGCGGATTATTAAGCGGATTTCGAGCCGATTCTTAAGCACGACTTTGACTGAATTTAAGATGATTTTCAACGGATTAATGATTGATTTAAACGGAGCTTTTTATGCCGATTCTTCAGGGGAGTTACAACGGCTCTGTTATTTCTTTTTAATATCGCGAATCTAAAGGAGATTTTCATGGATCTATTTATGCGGAAGATTTTCTCAGATTCGAATATGTGTTCTATCTTGGAAACTTCGGATATATATATATACACAGGAAAGTGTATGAAATATATAGAGATTGATCTTTTAACGAGCAAGAAACAGAGACTGTGTGAAGGCGTTCTTTACTGGTGATCGAGAAGAAGTGTAAAACCTTTATTACCGAAGGAAGATCTTGATAGCAGATTCACGTGTTCTACATCGACTATCTGTTGTGAATCTACTGCTGCTGAAGTTGTGAAGTTTCTTGTAATATCTATTACAACTGGATCGACTCAGAACTGTTTTGATTACAGATCTTTATTTTCTGAAGACGACGATCTATCTACTGTCAATTGCATTCTGTTGCAATTGTGAAGAACAACTGGAGAATTGTTTTCTTTATCGAAACCCTTTTTTATTTATTGAGTGATCAGCTTCTCGTTCTAAGCTGTGTGGGTTCGTGTTTGGACCAGGAAGGCTGTGTTTGCCTGAAACTTGTAAAGGTGTCAACTGCCTGTACTCAGTTGTGGACAGGTCTGTGGAAACGAGGACCAGATAGTGAAAATCGCCAAGCTCGTGGATTTGAGCATTGGTGGAGTGGACTAGGGGCCTTCTGTTCCCCTAACCACTATACATCCGTGTGTTCATGCTTTTACTTTTTCCGCTGCATATTTAATCGTGCTAAAGCATAGTGGAAAGAATTTGTCTAAATTGAAAAGATTGCAATAATTTTGAAAAGACACAATTCACCCCCCCTCTTGTGTGTAATCCGTAGATTCAGATCCAACAATTGGTATCAGAGGAGGAGCTTCTTATTTTTAAAGTCTTATCAAGCTAGAAGTATTTAAAGATTATACATAGTGTATCATGGCTGATACGAGAGAGGGAATGTCAATGGTCAGAGCACCTTACTTTAAAGGAGATAATTATGGCTGCTAGAAATCACGTATGATTATTTATCTGAAAAATCTTGGTTACAAAGTCTATTCAAAGATTCTGACTCCCTATGAAATTCCTGAAAATCCCGATACATGGAGTGCTGCTACAGAGGCTGAGTATGACATGAATTCAAAATCTATGAATGCAATCATCTGTGGTCTAGGACCGGATGAATTTAACAGAGTATCTCAATTCCCGACTGCATATGAAATGTGGCCAACAATAGCTGTTGCTTATGAAGGAACATATAATGTAAGACAGATGAGATATGCAACTGCTAAATTAAAATTCGATACTTTCAGAATGATTGAAGGAGAGAGTATTACTCAGATGAATGGAAGATTGACAGAAATTGTCAATAATATAACAGCTCTAGGAGAACCAATCTAGCAGGCTGATCAAGCGTTAAAGGTACTGAGAGTACTTCCTACTCGATGGAATGGAATCTCTGCAGCAATCAGACAATCAACTTCTGTTGAAGATCTAACTATGAGAGAGCCAATTGGTACATTGATGATGTACGAGGCTGAAATGCAAGATGAGGTAAATGAGCATAAAGTCTACATAAAAAGGGAAAATACTGCTTTGAAAGTGACTTCTCAACAAAAGAATAGAAAGATGAAGAACAGAGAAGTAAGTGCTAAATCAGAAAGCTCTGATTCTTCAAATTTGGATGAAGAACTGGCTTAGCTAGCCAGAAAATTCAGAAAGTTCTACAATAAGAAGAAAGACTTCAAGAAATCCTTCAAGAAGGATAGCAAGGAAGTGAGATGTTATGAATGAAAAAAGATGGGACATATCAGACCGGATTTCCCAAAATTGAAAGATGCAAAGAAGAAGAAATTCTTCAAAATAGATGGTTATGAGCAGAAAGACAAGAAAGCTATGAAAGCTACTTGGAGTGTTTCTGAAGACTCAAGTAATTCTTCTGAATCATGCTCAGAGAAGGAGGAAGCCAATTTAAAAGCAAATATGTGTTTCATGGCTGAAACTGATGAGGTACACTCATACTACTCCTCTGACTCAAATAATGAATCAAACTCTGAAACAAGCGTCTCAAATAAAAAACTTGCAGCTTACTGCAATATGCTTGAAGAAAGGTATGACTCATTATTTAAAAAATATAAATCTATAATGAACTTGCATAAATCTATTTCAGATGAGAGAAATACTTTGCTAAAACAACATAAGGAATTAATTGACAAATACAACTCTGCTGACTCAAATAAAATTAATTTTGAATCAAAAATAAAAACTCTACAGGATGAAGTAGAATCTTATAAAAAGGCTGCATTAGTTTTTACAAAAGTAGAAAACGCCTTAAATGAGATACTTGGAAAAACTGTAATTAAAAAGGAAAGGTTTGGAATTGGAAGTAAAGGAGAAAAACCTAAGTTATACAAAAATTATTTTGTTCCTAGAATTAAACAGGTTATTTGTAACTTCTGTGGAACAAAAGGTCATATAGCTAAAAACTGTTTTCTAAGACAACCTCAAATATGTTGAATTAAGAAAGCTTATATTTCCAATGATCTATATGATTCAATCAATTTTAAGAAAACAATGAAAATCTGGATACCCAGATCACTGCTTGCTAACACTCCTGGACCCAACAAAATATGGGTACCAAAGCAATTTGTTTGAATGTCTTTGCAGGTAGTAGGTCACCAACGAAAGAAGGAAATATGGTATATGAACAGTGGCTGCTCAAGACACATGAGTGGAACTTCAGCTAATTTCTCTTCTCTTACTCGAAAGGAAGGAGGACTTGTCACCTTTGGTGACAATGCCAAAGGAAAGATTATTGGTATTGGAACAGTTGGAGATCCAGAGACAGTCTCAATCAACAAAGTACTTTATGTACAAGGGTTAAAACACAATCTGATAAGTATCTCTCAACTCTGTGATGATGGATACACTGTTGATTTTACTAACAATAGTTGTACTGTTTCTAAAGATAAACTGTTTAAGTTTAGAGCACCCAGAACTGATAATGTTTATACTTTGGATTTGTATTCCTTGTGTAAACAACAAGTAAACTGCTTAACTGCTAATATAAGTGAATCCTGGATCTGGCATAGAAGACTTGGTCATTGCAATATATATGTTTTACATAAATTATCTAAGAAACATCTAGTTTCTGATTTGCCTAGTCTCAAATTTGAAAATGACAGATTCTGTGATGCATGTCAGCTTGGCAAGCAACACAAATCATCATTCAAATCTGTTAATAAAGTTGCTACAACTAAACCTGTAGAACTTATCCATATGGATTTGTTTGGACCTTCAAGAGTAGCAAGTTTAGCTGGTAAATTATATGTTTATGTATTAGTTGATGATTATTCTAGATTTACTTGGATTTTCTTTTTGAAATTTAAAAGTGAAGGTTTTAGTTTATTTGAAGGTTTTTGTAAATCTATTCAAAATGAAAAAGGTTTTAATATAATCTCATTGAGAAGTGATCATAGTGGAGAATTTGAGAACCAGGAATTTAATTCCTTTTGCTCAAACATGGGTATTAAACACACCTTCCCTGCTCCAAGAACACCTCAACAGAATGGGATTGTAGAAAGAAGAAATAGAACTATTCAAGAAATGGCTAGAACTATGTTAAATGAATATAGCCTACCTATATATTTTTGGGCAGAAGCTGTTAATACAGCTTGTTATATAATGAATAGAATTTTAATAAGACCTATTTTGAAAAAGACACCCAATGAACTATAGAATAACAGAAAACCTAAAATAAATTACTTTATAGTTTTTGGATGCAAGGTTTACATCTTGAATACCAAATATAATCTTGGTAAATTTGATCCAAAATCTGATAAAGGTATTTTCTTAGGATATTCTGCAACCTCCAAAGCTTATAGAATCTATAATAAAAAGTCATGGATTGTTGAAGAATCAGTTCATGTGAAATTTGATGAATCTGATCCTTTTGAGAAAAGGATAGAACAAATAGATGAACCTGATTCTAATGAAAACATGAGACTTGAGAATTTAAAGAATGATTTTGAAAATGATATAAAAGAAATTAAGTCCAGTTCAGAAGAACATGACACTGAAGAACCTTTGAATGTAATGCCTGGACAGTCTAGAACCTTAAAGAATCACCCTTTAGAATCTGTGATAGGTGACTTAGAGACTGGTATTCAAACTAGAAGAATCCTTGGAAACATAGTTGAATTCTCTGCTTTTCTATCCCAACAAGAACCTAAGACCATAGAAGAAGCCTTAGATGATGAGATCTGGGTAATAGCAATGCAGGATGAATTGAACCAGTTTAAGAGAAATAAGGTTTGGGAATTAGTTGAAAGACCACATGATTATCCAGTAATAGGAACTAAATGGGTCTTTAGGAATAAACAGGATGATCAAGGGATAATAACTAGAAATAAAGCAAGATTAGTAGCTAAAGGATATAATCAAGAAGAAGGAATAGATTATGATGAGACCTTTGCACCTGTAGCCAGGTTAGAAGCCATTAGAATCCTTTTAGCCTATGCATCTTATATGAATTTTAAATTATTTCAGATGGATGTTAAATCTACCTTTTTAAATGGTTATTTAATGGAGGAAGTTTATGTTGAGCAACCTCCTGGTTTTGAAAATTCTCAAAAACCAGATTCTATTTTCAAACTTACTAAAGCTCTTTATGGCCTTAAACAAGCACCTTGAGCTTGGTATGAAAGACTAAGTTCTTTTCTTTTGAAAAATGATTTTACTGTTGGACTGGCAGATCCAACACACTTTAAGAAAACTGTGAAAAATAATGTTTTGTTGGTTCAAATTTACGTTGATGATGTAATTTTTGGATCAACCAATAAAATTCTTTGTCATGAATTTTCAGAATTAATGAAAAAAGAATTTGAAATGAGTATGATGGGAGAATTAAATTTCTTTTTGGGTCTTCAAATATTTCAAAAAGATTTTGGAAATGTTTTAAATCAATGCAAATACATTACTGATTTACATAAGAAATTTGGACTTGAAAACAGCAAGCCATTTACAACTCCTATGTGTACTAATATAAAACTTGATTTGGATGAAAATGGAAAATCAGTGGACAACAAGTTATATAGAGGTATGATTGGTAGTTTGTTATATCTTACTGCTAGTAGACCAGATATAATGTATTCAGTATGTCTTTGTGCTCGATTTCAATCAAATCCCAAAGAATCCCATTTAACTGCTGTTAAAAGAATTTTTAGATATTTAAAAGGTACTATTTATCAATCTCTTCTTTATCCAAAAACCTATGATTTTAATTTAATTTCATATTCAGATGCTGACTTTGGAAGCTGTAGATTAGATAGGAAGAGTACTTCAGGAACATGTCACTTTTTAGGGAAATCTTTAGTATCATGGTCTAGTAAGAAACAACACTCAGTTGCCCTGTCAACAGCCGAGGCAGAATATGTGTCTGCAGGTAGTTGCTGTGCACAGGTGTTGTGGATGAAAAACACTCTTATGGACTTTGGATTAAATTTCAATAATACACCTATTTTATGTGATAATACTAGTGCAATTAATATTTCAAAAAATCCTATTAGTCATTCTAGAACTAAGCACATTGATATAAGACATCACTTTTTAAGATATCATGTTTTTAAAAAGGATATATTTTTAGAATTTGTAAATACAGAAAATCAATTAGCAGATATTTTTACTAAACCACTTCCCACGGCAAGGTTTGAATTTATTAAGGGGGAGTTAGGTTTATTTAATTTTAAATAGTTTTTTTTTATCTTATTCTGTTTTCGAATTCTGCTTAATTTCTGTTTCCCGCTATAAGTAATTTTATTTTGTTTTAAATAAAAGTAATGATTAGTGATTACACGGGAATCAAGGCAGTCAGAACCGTTTCACCTTCTAAACTGCTTTACCTTTTTCGGAAACCCTTTCGAAAACCTAAAACCGCACATCTGCTCCAAAACCCTTTTCTGAATCTTCAAACCCTAAACTTACGAACCTTCAGAAATCGTTGTTGGAATGGCAAAGACTAAGCGTCCAGATGAAGCCGAGAGCAGTGCTGCAAAGAAACCTAAGGTAGTTGGTCGGAAAATACTGCAAGGTAAAGTCATAGATTTAGAGTGGCTGTTTGAAACTAATTTACTGTTGAAGCAAGCGTTGTCGTTTCAAAGCCTTGAGCAAGCTTTTAATAGTGAAAATTCTGAGTTTCTATATGAGGCAGAAATGAGACATTTCTTTAGAACTGTTCAGTTTAGCCTTGGAGATACAAAGGATAGTTTATTGGCTCAAATAGAGGATAAGGACTTTTCAATATC
Source organism: Viscum album (assembly GCA_963277665.1). Taxonomy (NCBI): domain Eukaryota; kingdom Viridiplantae; phylum Streptophyta; class Magnoliopsida; order Santalales; family Viscaceae; genus Viscum; species Viscum album. The sequence goes on along the minus strand of OY728140.1, from coordinate 981,040,101 downwards.
ATCTGTAGAGATAAGTCAAATTCTTAACTGCCCTCATAAAGGAGTTTTTCATTTCGATTTACGGAATATTGGAGATTCTGTACATAAGTCTGAAGACATTATGTCTTTTCTGTTTGGAACCAGGGTGATAAAGAAGATGTTTATTAAGGATTTGGAGCCCGATCAGAAAATTTTGGTAAAATTTATTCAGACTGGTTTAGCACCAAGAATGGCTGAGATGGAGAAAATCCTATACCCTGATATGTACATAATGTATCTTCTGATGTGTGATATTAAGTTTAATTTTCCTCGGTTTATGATAAGATATCTGAGTTACTGCTGTCAGAGTGAAGCAAGAATGACCTTTTTCCCTTATGGAAGGTTCATTTCTTTGTTTTTGTTTAAAAGAGGAATGATCAGATTGGTAGATGCTGGGGTGAAATGTCACCACAGTAATGTTTTTAATGCTGGAACTTTGAGGAATGTAGGATACTTCTGGAGCACAATTAAAGGAAAACTCTTACCTGTTGGAGCTGAGGAAAACTCGGAGAGTGCTCAGGCTCAACCGGCTAAGTCCAAGGAGGGACAAGCAGAATCAAGAGTTAGTACAGTGGCAAGGAGAATTCGTTTTGAGATGGAGGAAGTTGAGGAAGAGAGAAGTCAAGAAGGACTTCAATCTAGAAGGAAGAGGTCAATTGATGAAGAAATTATCTCTCCTGCCTTGAAATCCTTTGAACCGTTATCTTATTCATTTGTGAGAGAAGCTGTTGTGGAGCAGACTGCACCGATAGAGGAACCAGTAGCTCAAACAGAAACTCAAAAAGAACCTCAATCTGCTGCTGTGGCTGTTGAAAAAGTAATTCAACAATAACAACTTATGGAGGCAGTTCCTGGTGAAGAAGTGGCCCGACCTCAATATTTACATGAAAATATTGTTCTTGACCAATCAGTAGAAGTCAGAGAGACTACTGTTCGTGATGAACATACTTCTGAAGCTAATACAGAGGTACTTCAGGAATATTTTTCAGTAGAAGAGTTTCAGGCTTCAAAAGATAGTTCAGTGGATCAACCTTGTTAGGACAAGGACAAAGAACAGTCAGATGCAGATTCCTTACCACTTTCCCTGCTTCATCAACCTAATTCTGGACATGAGAATCGAGCACAGGGTGCCCCTGATTCGAGAAAAGAAGAAGTTGTTGAGTTGTACAAGCGTATCTCTCAGTTAGAATCTAAGAATGTTAGTCTCAGAAATTCTCTGAACTTAGAGCAGTTGAAGTTTCAGAAGCTGAAAGAATGTACTGTTTCAAGACAGGAAGTAGATGTGTTTAAGACTGATATGCTGCATGCTGTTGATCAGTTAAAATCAGAGATGGTAAAGAAAGATGATTTATCTGAGTTGAAGATTTACATAGAGAGTAAATTTGAGTCTGTTGCAAACAGTGCTGTGAGTGGATCAGGCTATTCACCTGATTTGATTCGGAGATTTCAAGCAATTACTGGAGCACTGAGCAATACGAGTGACAGATTACACGATCTTCAGTGTAATAGTGCCCCTTTGTCAGTTTTTCTAGATAATCAGAAATTTTTAGTGGATCAGTTGACATCTGGAGAGCAACCGATTAGGATTCTTTTGAATCAGTTATCAGAAAAACTGGCTCTTTTTGTTGAAAAAGAAGAAAGAATGCATGAGTTTTTCAGAGTTAATTTGATTGAAGATATTCATATGACTCAAGAGAACAGAGATCTTATCATCATGTTAGGATATGGGATGATGAAGAGGCTCAGGGAACAGTTTACAGAGATAAAGACCGCGATTCAAAGGAAATAGACACCTTTTTCCCTGTCTTATCTATGAACCTTGATTCCTCTGTATATCACAATCGTATATATATAACAGCTTGTGAATGAAAAGTCTTTTCTTACTTCTTTTTTGTTTTGTTGTTTATTGATTTATGATTGAGTTAGCCAGTATAACAAATTCACTTATTCATACACAGTTAATTATAGCATTTACTTATAATTCAGTGCAATATTGAATGTGTTCAAATCCGTAATTTTTCATTCTTTTTGATATCACAAAATGGGGGAGAATTTGGATAAACACAACATTTAAATTCATTTGTTTCCTATGAAGAAATTTGGATATATGGGAGAATTTGGATAAACACAACATTTAAATTCATTTGTTTCCTATGAAGAAATTTGGATATATGGGAGAATTTGGATATATACGACATTTATCTTTTATCTATTTTTAGCTGAAAATTTATTTTTATGGGGGAGAAATTTTATTATAGTTAAATATTGTTTTAATCCTTTCAAAATTCTAAAATTTTATAAAACTAATTTTTCAATAAAGATTGCAATTAAATTATTTCTATTATTTTATGGGTTTTGTGATCATCAAAAAGGGGGAGATTGTTGAGCAATGTATTGTTTTCAAACAATTCAAAATAATGTTTTTTAAAGGGGGAGATTATTTTAAATAATACTCTATCTCTTTATGATGATTTTGATGCTCACAAATACCCTTAATTATTTACTAATTATTTCGTTGAGTATTTTGCAGGAATTTATTTTATTTATTTATTTCATACAACGAGATTTCATACTTCATTTATTCCGAGATCAATTTTAGCGCGTTCTGGAATCACTGTAGCGCGAGATCAGTTTTAGCGCGTACTGGAATCACTGTTCATACCCTATGTTGATGAACGTAACGTATGGATGAAAAGTTTACTTTTTATGTTAAAAGAAACGTATGGTTAAGGAACCTTACGTTATTTTGAAACGTATGGTTAATGAACCTTACGTTGTTGAAAAGTATGGAAGAAGAACATTACGTTTGGAAGGAACCTTACGTTTTTGTTGTTGGACAAGTATGGAAGAGAAACCGTACGTTAGTTTTCAGTGTTGAGTTTGTTTCTCAAAAGTATGGATCATCAACCTTACTTTTATAATCAACCGTACGTTCTTTGGAGAGTTGAAGCAAGACAAAGTATGGATGATCAACCCTACGTTTGAATGCTGAAGAGAAAGTATGTATGTTCAACATTACGTTCTGAACCTTACGTTTGTAAACCTTACGTTTGTGAACCCTACGTTTGGAGCCACGTCATCAACCCTACGTTTGGCGTCGGGATACTTTTGACAGATGATATTTCCTTTTGCATTGGTCAAACAGGCGGATTATTAAGCGGATTTCGAGCCGATTCTTAAGCACGACTTTGACTGAATTAAAGATGATTTTCAACGGAATAATGATTGATTTAAACGGAGCTTTTTATGCCGATTCTTCAGGGGAGTTACAATGGCTCTGTTATTTATTTTTAATATCGCGAATCTAAAGGAGATTTTCATGGATCTATTTATGCGGAAGATTTTCTCAGATTTGAATATATGTTCTATCTTGGAAACTTCGGATATATATATATACACAGGAAAGTGTATGAAATATATAGAGATTGATCTTTTAACGAGCAAGAAACAGAGACTGTGTGAAGGCGTTCTTTTCTGGTGATCGAGAAGAAGTGTAAAACCTTTATTACTGAAGGAAGATCTTGATAGCAGATTCACGTGTTCTACATCGACTATCTGTTGTGAATCTACTGCTGCTGAAGTTGTGAAGTTTCTTGTAATATCTATTACAACTGGATCGACTCAGAACTGTTTTGATTACAGATATTTATTTTCTGAAGACGACGATCTATCTACTGTCAATTGCATTCTGTTGCAATTGTGAAGAACAACTGGAGAAGTGTTTTCTTTATCGAAACCCTTTTTTATTTATTGAGTGATCAGCTTCTCGTTCTAAGCTGTGTGGGTTCGTGTTTGGACCAGGAAGGCTGTGTTTGCCTGAAACTTGTAAAGGTGTCAACTGCCTGTACTCAGTTGTGGACAGGTCTTTGGAAACGAGGACCAGATAGTGAAAATCGCCAAGCTCGTGGATTTGAGCGTTGGTGGAGTGGACTAGGGGCCTTCTGTTCCCCGAACCACTATACATCCGTGTGTTCATGCTTTTACTTTCTCCGCTGCATATTTAATCGTGCTAAAGCATAGTGGACAGAATTTGTCTAAATTGAAAAGATTGCAATAATTTTGAAAAGACACAATTCACCCCCCCTCTTGTGTGTAATCCGTAGATTCAGATCCAACACAATCTATGATGATTTAAAATATTATCGGTTTAACAAAACATATGGTATTACGATAAAACTTTTTTGGTTATATGATCCATTATCTATAGTTTAAGAATGAAATTTTTCATAGAATAGGAGGAATAAAGATATACTTGGCACGTAAATTTCAACATTCAACTAATTCCTACAACAAACTCATCTATTACTTTAAAAGATAATAGAATTCGAAAATATTTTATTTATCCTAATCATATAGGGTTACAATATTATTGAATTTATAATTAATTTCTCGATCTATTTAAAAAAATACATTATAAAAATCAGTACATGATGTGGGATAGTGGTACGTGATGCACCATTGTCGCCCTTCAGTTGCGGGTTCAAGTCTCGCAGCCTTGCGGGCTGCAATGGGTTGTCGGATGACCTCCGGGTTGTCCATTTCATAACAATACAAAAATAATAATAAGAAATTCCTTAACCATAACAATAGTATCCAATGTAAAACATAACCCATTCCAACATTTATACTTATCCAAAATACTTCTTTCAAAACTCATAGTCCAAAAATTTATAAGGTTAACACAACAAAGATCTTTTTTCCATGTAATAACATGTAAATACCTTCATTATGTATTCTTTTAAAACAAGGTAACACCCTGAATTACCATAAAACATTATTGATTACATTCATGATCCCTTATTCACTATAAAATACTTTATATACTTATTATATCCAAAAATGTTGTAAACTTCAAAAATATTGGAATAAAAAACAATTAATTAGTTTCAAAGTATTCAAGAATATCTAATATAATTTATCCAAATGAATAATACCTTATTCCAAAATCACTACCTCAGTATCAGAACCATATTAAGGTTTATCTTTCCTTCAACGATGTATTTAAAAAAATTATTAACTTTCTATTAATTCAATTTTAGTAGAAATATATAATCTCACATCCTCAATGAAATAGTACTATAATACAATCCTGATTTATTTCCATAATTCATATAACATGTAAATAATTGATACAACAATCAAATGAAATAATTCTTTAATAACAACATAAGAACACTAGTCATTCCACTTTATCTATTTTAGTATCATAACTTGATTATTATCCAATAGCATCATTTGGGATATACTATGTTGATTTGGACATTGATCCGCATAGTTTCCCAACTCCTTGCAGATGATGCATAGTAAATTTGAATCATTTTACATACCCTTACAATCAGGTACATGGTGTTCTTTTTATCCACACATATAAAAAACTCTCGTTCCCTACAAACATTTAACAACGTGATTCTTTCCATAGTTATCACATATGGGAAAATCCTTCTTTCCCCTCTTCCCTTTATCTATCCTTCTTTCTACCATCCTTTTCTTCTCTTGCTACACTTCAAAGACAAAGGGCTTAGATAATTCTTTACACTTCTTATTAACACATGATATTATTTCTTCATATGCTAAGAATATGTTGTAGGATATTTACCTTCTAAATGTTGGATTAATACTATGAAAGATATGATTATTTTTACTCCTTGGATCATGCGTATTGTTGGAGTTCCCCTTCCTTTTACTTGGAACCGTTTCTAAACAATGACATACAGTAGGTTAGTTTATGAATCACAATTCATAAATCTAATATTTTAAAATTAATAATGTAAATTGAAAAGAATATTCATATAATATATAATCAAAAAAAAATTTCTTTGAGGATGTATATACTCTTAAATCCTTCATAATGGATTGTAATGAAAATGTCAATTATTCTTAGCATATCCCTTGGGAGTTTCATAACCATGAGTGATGAAAAACCCATTTTCGTGTACCAGGATACTGTTTTTCAATCTCGGAACACCTTGTATGAGTTTTCACTCCTAAGTACATCTGTGCCAGAGCGTCCTCTACCTTCTCGTTTCTATTAAGGGATGTATTTCTTGGATAATACAAAAAAACCTCTACATTACCAAAATTCTATGAGGTTCCTCTATAATAATCCTCAAATTATATTTTTGTGTAATGTTATACAATTAATGTTTTTCTAAATCTAGTGTTCTAGTTTCTAGTAAACTTCATATGATACCAAATGTAATTCCCCGACCCCAAAAGCCCAGAGCCAATGCATTATTTTAATTCATTGGCATGATTACAATGAATTATGTCCTGATGGACCGATTAGTGTAGTAATATTGGAAATTAGATTACATACATGAACATTACATTACACTTTCAAGAAATCACAACATAAATAATACCTAAATAAGTCCATTATTGCCCTAGCATAACCTTATATAACAAACATAATTCACTTTTTAGAATCCTAGGAAAAAAACATAAGAAAGGGGTGATCTTAGATACTTAGTAAGGGTAAATAATTTTGTGGAAGCAATAAAAATTTAATGTAATATGTGTATGAAAAACAACAACCTTTTAAAAATAAACATGAAAATAATATGGAGAAAATAAATGAAATATTACAATTAAAACATGAACATGGATATACTAATAATCAAATAATCACATGTAATAATTAATTTCATAATGAGAGAATGCCTAACGCTGGACATCATTACCACATAGTCAGGGCCTCATGTGAATACTACAAATAAATGTTTTTTCAAGGCCTTATTCCAAATAAATAGTTTGAATCATGAGACATACAGATGCATTTATGGGTTATAGTGGGCCCCAATCCTCACTTATTAAGTCCATTGTATTCCTCATACGAAAAATATGAAACATAACGTAAACAATCATATCAAAACAAGCTTGCAAAATCTCAATACAACAATAAAGGGTATAAAAATTTCACATAAATAGTAAAACATATCATAACTCAATAGATAAATTATAGAATATTTTATTATAATAAATCAACGTTAATCAATAAAAATAACAAGTAAAGAATGTTGATATAGTTGAAAATGATCTGTAAACATTTTTGAGTGAAATATCCGTTTTTGTGAAATAATTTAAAGGTAACACTTATATAAAGGATGTAATTTAAAATATATTGTTGAATCAAAGTGTCTCATACTAATTTTAGTCTTTTTTAAGGAACTAACATTTTAGAACAATCATCTCCATATAAATAAATCCTTAAAATAATTAATAAAACATGTACAACAATGATAGAGGTTTAAAAGAATGAATATTTAAAACCTTTAAAAGTATGTTTTAGATGATGTGTACCACAATAGAATAATTTTGAAATATATTTTATGATACAAGGTCATGGATAATAAATATTCCCAAAAATATACTTACACATAAATAATCTCGAATAATAATGAGATTGAGAAATTAACCCCTACCATGTACTTTCCTGTGGATGAGGGTATGTTTAGCGTTCGGTATAATTACCATAGTATGTTATTAAATTATACCAGAACCGTATTAATATTTATTATATCATACATGATTCATTTATGACTTTATTCCACCCAATTAGTAATTATTTCTGTGATAAATTAACATTTTGGGATACAATCACTTTCTTTATCGTACATGTTTTAACTTGTTATTCTTGATCGTATCATTTTGATAATGATTTAAATACATCCAGAATATAATACCTGATTTATATATAATATATATTTAGAATATAAATATGTATAATATATAGATATATGAAATTTAAAACACCGTTTATGGAGACGGTAGGTCGTACATAGGCATAAACGTTGTTTCCGTTTTCATATCGTATTGAACAGACGTAAGTGAATAAGATATGTGTAAGTATATACATACATACTTATAAATATATATATCTAGTAACATTATTTTGTCATATATTATATACTTATTAATAATATATATGTTTATAATTATTTTTGAATGGTTAACCAGGAAATGAATCTCATCCCATTGTGGAGACAGTAAGTCATTCGTACACAAGAGCGACGATATCATTTCCTTAATGATGAAAGGGTGTGGAAGTGGATGGTATATCAATTTTAAAGAGAAATTATCATGTCATTTTAATTATTTATATACATATTACTCATCATTATATCCATCCAAATAACATAGTGTTAAATAACAAATTACACCAAGGCTTGGAGATGGTAAGTCATACGTACACACACATGGTGACATTATCATTCATAGGATGGATTTAATGAGTATGATTTTACCATATTTATAATAACATCACAGTATGTATAAGGTAATGGATTTATTATTTTTTTATGAAAATAACAACGAAATAGAATGTGGAAGAAGAAAAGATCTTTGTAAGATGTGATTAAATAATTACCCCTTCTTTGGGTGTTCCCTTTTTATTTGAACTAAAGGGATCCATAGGTTGGCTTTCTGATCAAGGGAAGGCATCTTGGATTAATTGATGTAATAATGAAGGATATTTGGGTAGGTTTTAGACAAGAAAAATGGCTTTGGATGTGTGATTTTGAGAGAAGGGGAAGTACCCTTTTATAAGAGAGGTGACATGCACTTTAGGAAATGTTTAAAATATTATTTTATTATAAATAATTTTTTTGTTTATAATTATTCCAAAAGGATTTATTTCCAGGATAAAGTGGGGATGGATGGAAATCCTCTCAACCAATATGTTTTAGACATGTTTATGTCACAATATTAACCTTATCTTTTAGATTTAACTCATAGTTCAATAGTTAATCTTTTACATTGTCTTCTTGTATTTTTATATTACATGTGTAATAAACATAAGATAAAATGCCAATAAAACCAAAATTGGTTCATTAATGACATGGATATCATTATATATATCTTGCTGATGAATCTTATAATTTTAGAAATATTATAACAATTTATAATATTGCATTTGTTTTAAAAAACATTTATGATAATTTTTACACTATTTGGTGTTTCGTTTCTATTAAAGTCATAAAAACTATATCACATAAAAAAATAAAATCAACCCTAAAATGACATATTAACCTAGAAAATTCCTGGATGGCATTAGAAGCCTCAAATTTCATTAATTTTTAATTTTATAATATCACTTATTTTAATCATTCATTGATAAAGTAATTATTGCATCATCATTGTGACATAAATACATTTAATTATTTATTCGTTAAAATTTATAAATAAAATACCAACATGTAGAAAATATTTTTATTTTTCTAATGAATATTTATATTAAACTTTATCTTATGTATAACACTATATTAAAGATTCTTTAGTTATTAAATATTCAATTTAGCACTTTTAACTCTTCCTTAAATAAAATAATAATAAATGTCTTAATCTAATCCAAGTGAACCAAAAGGATCATAATTTATTCCTAATGTTGGTTTTGGTTTAAATAAACTTAACCAATAGAATTAGGACATCCGTTAGGGTAATTATAATATTATTTTTACCTTTAGTCACCCTATTTACTTTTAACCATGGTATTTAAAAGTCAATAGATATTATTCACCAAAAATTAGTTTCATCTTATTGTACCACATCTTATTTACTTATCTCAAAAATGTCTATTGTATTTTTGAATTTCAATTCACAGAAGTGGTAAAATTATGTTTTATGTAAATTTGAAAATGTGCCTAAGAATACTTTATTATTAAAAATTCAAAAATGAATTCTATTTTACAAAATTAAAAACATATAACTTTCATTAATTAATTGAAAATTAATTCCAGTTGTCAAAACCAAAAAGCTAGTTTTTAAAATGATAAAAATATCAAAATATTGACCTGTGTTTTTGTCAAATTTAAATGTTAAATTACTTATAATGACCAAAATTATATTAAATGATTAAAATATAATCTCATAATACTTACAAACCATTAAAATAAATAATTTAACAATATATATTATTTCAATAAAAAAAGGTGTTTCCAATTAAAATTTATTATTCTTCATTATTCATCAAAATATGAAAGTTATTATAAAAATACCAAAAATTTATCTAAACTAAATTTTTATTTCATGATTTAAAATAAAAATTTAATTTCATTAAATTTATAATCTAAAAATGTCAAATATTGGTTTTAAAATGGGTTCTCTATTAAAAGGCAGTAAAATTTCATTTTTGAAAAATACTTATTTTATCTGAAAAAAAGAATTTTTTCTTATATTATGTCTTAGAAACACATAATATAGATTATAAAATTATATGGAGTATTTAATATTAAAAATTAAAGGAATAAAATTCATAACTTCTTTTTTAACGGCTAGTCGGGTAAGTCGTGATGTGCTAGAACTCGGTGTTCACATAGTGCAACATATTGAATTATATTAAGGATATAATGTACTATGAAATCTTGGGGTGTTAAATTATCCAATCCTTAAATAAATTGCATCCTCACAATTATAAATAGTTCTTCGAAAAAAAATATTTAAAATAGAAAAATACCATTGTCGAAAACCACATAGTAAATTGGTATAATAGAATTTAGTCTTAATAAGTTGGAAAGGGAAATAAAAAAATTACCACCAAAATATGATCTCGATTAAGAGAACATTGGTGGAAATTTAAGACACATAATTAGAGGGAACATTTAAATATTTATAGGGAGTGATTAGGTTCATCAATCACAAACAAGTGTAAATTGAGGGTCTCAATGCCATCAATCTATGATGATTTAAAATATCATCGGTTCGGAATAACATATGGTTTTAGGATAACTCATTTTTATTCATATTATCCATTCCCTATATTTTAATAATTACTTTATTCATCAAATTAGAGGAAAAAAATATACTTAACAAGTATTTATTCATCCTTCAACTAATTCCTACCACATACTCATATATCACTCCAAAAGATAATACAATTCAAAAATATTCTTTTTATCCTATTCATATAGGGTTCCAAAAACAATGAATTTATAATTCATTTGTAAAGCTATTTAAAAAAACCACATTATACAAACCAGAAGATCACATAATCCAGTGGTAGGTGATACACCTTTGTCGCCCATCAGTTGCATGTTCAAGTCTATTGGCCTTGCCAGATTTGACTGGTTGTTGGACGACCTCCACGTTATCCATTTTATAACAATCCAAAAATTATATTAAAAATTCTTTAACAATAAAAATGGTATCCAATGTCAATCATAATCCATTCCAACATTTATACTTGTCCAAAATACATCTGTCCAAACTCACAGTCCAACAATTTTTAATAAAGGTAAACACAATGAAGATCTTTTTTTCCACGTAATAACATGTGAATAACATCATCATGTATTCTTTTAAAACATGGTAACACCCTTAATTACCATAAAACCATATTGATTACATTCATGCTCCCTTATTCGTTATTGAGTACTTGATATACTCTTTATATCCAAAAATGTTGTAATCTCCAACAACAATGGAACAAACAAAAAAGTAATTAGTTTCAATGTAGCCAAGAATATCGAATATAATTTATACAAATCAATCATTTGTTATTCAAAAATCCCAACCATAGTATCAGAACAATATTAAGGTTTACCTTTCCATTAAATATGTATTTTCCAAAAAATTATAACTTTTTATTGAGTCACTTTTAGTAGAACCATATAATCCCAAATCCTCAATGAAATAGTACTGTTGTATAATCCTTATTTATTTTCATAATTCATATAACTAGTAAATCATTGATACAACACTCAAATGAAATAATTCTATAAGAATAACATAAAAAGACTATTCATTCCTCTTCATCTGTGGTAGTATCATAACTTGATTATTATCAAATTACATCATTTGGGGTATACTCTGATGATTTTGACATTGATTCACGTAGTGTCCCAACTCCTTGAAGATGAAGCATTGTATATTTGAAACCTTTTTCTTACCCTTGCAATGACATACTTCGTGTCATTTTTCTCCTGAAAAATAAAAATATCCAATTCCCATGAGGCATTAACCATGCTGATCATTCCATAGTTATCACATATGATAAAATCTTACATTCCACTCTTCCCTTTATTTATCTATCACCCTACCATTATTTTATTCTCTTGCTTCCCTTCCAAGCCGTAGGACTCAGAGAATTCTTTAGTTATCTTATTAATTCATGATACTAGTTCTTTAGATGATATGAATGCGTGGGATACTATTCCCCTTCTAAATGTTTGCTTAATACCAAGAAAGATATGATCCTTATTACTCTTTGGATCACGTGTGTCATGACCCGTCCCAGTGGGTCCCGAACCACAACTCCCCAAGCTCACCTCCAATAGGCCAGGGGATGATGACTAGCACTAAGAAGGCATGGTACTATCATGGGAGGCATTTCCTATAAACCTATACATATGCACACTCATCTCCTATCCCACAAAGCTGAAAAGTAAAAACTACAAAAAATGGAAATGCATGCATACACTAAAAATCCCAAAAAACAGAGTACAACAGGAATGTAAAGTATAGAAAGTGTCAAACCCTGGGCCAAAAGTACAAGCCCACCAAAAAGATAGTCTGTAACAAAGTCCATCATGTAAAGAAAGGTGCTGGGATAGCAGTCTGTGGCCGTAGAAACACACCTCGGCCTGTCTGATCTCACTGAGTACCGTTCGGTCCTGGTCCGCCAAGAATCATGTCAAAGGCTCGCTCATCTACACAAGACATGACACGTGCGAGCAATGCTCGTGTAGGTGTGAGTATAACAATACCCTGTAGAACACCCCAAAACCAAAAAAAGGAAACACGACAAGGGAAAATACTAGAAATGAAAGATACAGTCAGCTCCACACAGTATATATCTACCAAACATATAATAAGAATATCCAAATATACTCATACATGATCAACTATCATGAAGCCACCACTAATACCCAGCTCAAAGATTCCACTTAGCACGTAACAAGGAGAACACACTCCTAGGTCTGAAGAGAGAGATACGAAGGACTAGTCCCAAGAGAACACAATCCTCATGTACTTGAGAACATGATGCTCGGATGAGGAATACAACAAATTGCCATGGGGTGATTCCAACAACTTAGTCTGAGCTAATCCGCTAAGTAGAAAATCGATGCCCGGGTAATGTTGGTCACATCGATACCAAGAACTCTACCTAGGGTTCCAAGAATGAATAGGGATCCAAATATATGTCTCACAGATGGGATTCCAACAACTCTGTTCAGAAAGTCCTGCTAAAGGGATCATACTCTTATATGTAGGAAATGATACCGGAAACCTTTAAAAGAAAGACTAAGGGAAAAAACCCTAAGGAAACTAGCCCAAGTCACAGAAGGAAATAGGCTCAAACCTTGAGGAATTGGTTACACGGTATGTAGTATGTTTACATGATATGTTCCTTGACCTCAGGTACTGCCCGTTTAAACGGCCCATGTCATCCGTCCAAGCTGTGTAAAACTCAACTACACGATGTGTAGAAAAGTACACATCGTGTTCCTGACTCCGGGTACTGCTCGTGTAAATGGCCCGTGTCACTCGGCATGTTGATTAGAAAGTAACTACACAGAGTGTTGAATAATCCCACGTGGTGTCTGAGCACCTGGGGTCGCCCTTTGTAGGCTTTACATTTTCCCGTACACGGTCTCTGTCCGTGTCTGTGTCACATGCCTGTGTAACAGAACACATGGTATCCTATGTATCTGGCCGGGTTAGGCTGGGGAGGTGTATACACACCGTGTCCTTGGCCGTTTACCCAACCCATGACCGTGTACTCCTAGAGTACATGCCATGTTGTCTTCCAATGAACACATGCCACGTATCCCATACTTCACGGTGTGTAGTCAGGAAATTTCCAAAAACATTGTCTTCTTCCTCACACCGCGACTGAACTTCCGGATCCTCAATTTCTTGTCAGTTCGTTCTGATACTCCATCAATTGGTTCGTTTCGTCATATGAACACCGTTATGGGTGTTTTCGGCTCTTAAATTGGATCCTAAAACTCGACCGATCAATCCGATGAAAAATTCCTCAAAAATTGTATCTCCCGATCTGCTCTAAATCGCCTGCCGAAACCGTCATCGAACCACCATGACATCGCACCGGGGTTGGATCTACCATCTTGGATCGTTGTGCCAACAAAAGAATGTGCAACAATAGATTTCCTCCGAGAACGCATTGAACGCAACGAAGAATGCAAGGGAGAAAAAAAATGCAAGAATCAAACAAGAGGGGAGAACCTCGATCATTGTTCATGACAATCCTGGTTCATCACCGTTAAATAAAAACCAAAAAGACCTCAAAATACCTACAAAAACTCATCCCACAACAACGACCGATCAACAGAATAATATGTTCATTGATTAGTACATGTTCGTTTTGGAAATCAAAAACAGCAATGAAATCATCAAACAAACATCCTACCTGGATCCGTAGTGTTCTTTGGTGAAGATCTGGTCACCACGTCACCGTCGCTAGCTAAAATCATCAAGAACATCATTGCCGAGTTGAAAGGTCTTCTCCAGAGCCTCCAGAAACACCAAGGGTCTCAGGGTTGTGAGGTTTGTAACCCTGGACCCCTTCGCAGGCCTTTATTTAAAAAAAAGATAAGAGATATTTGTTGCCACAGATTTAAAATATTTCTCCGCAGAATAAAATATTTTTATTTAAATATTTTATTAATCTTACGTCCCAAAAAATGGATTTTACTACCGACCAGTGTCGGCCGATGTTAGGCCTCACCTAATGTGAAATCATTGTTACGAACGCAACGGTGCCCTCAGATTTCTGATCTGAGCACTCGTTTGGGAGTTTTTCCACTTTTTCAGGAAAACCGCACGCATGCGATATTTAATTATTAAATTAAATTAAAACCTTTGTTCCGGGCTCACTGGGCCTCGGAACTGCATGCCATATTAGAGCTTGGTCTTGAATTAATTGCCCTAAAATATTAAATTAATGCATGGGAAAATCCGGGACAATAAATCACACCCACCTTAGGGCTTTTACATCCCTGAAAACCCATAACAAAGGATACTCAAAAATATGTGGGTACTACACGGGAATCTGAGCCTCCTGCTCCCACATGATCTCCTAGAGATTCTCATGATGCCACAAGACACACACTAAGGGAATGTCTCACCCATGAAGGATCTTCTCTTGGCGATCCTCGATCTCTACTGGGTACTCAGCAAAGGTTGATCCATCATCGATGCCCTGCTCGCCCCAGTCGATAATGTGTGATGGATCATGCACGTACCTCCGTAGCCGTGACACATGGAAGATGTTGTGTACCCGGTCCATCTAAGAAGGGAGATCCAAGTGATACACCACCTCTCCAACTCTACTCAAAATCTGAAAAGGGCCAACGAACCTCGGAGATAGCTTGCCGCCTCGACCAAATCTCTACAATCCCCATCGAGGTGAGACTTGAAGGAACACATGGTCTCCTTCCTCGAACTCCAAGGGTATCTTCCTCCTGTTGGAATAATAATTTTTCCAACTCTGTGTAGTCTTCATCCACTCCTGGATGACCTGCACCTTCTCTATATTATCTCTCACTATCTCTGGGTCCATAAGTACTGACACTCTTGGGTCAGTCCATCAAAGTGGTGACCTGTAAGGTCACCCATACAAATCCTCAAATAGTGCCATACCAATAGTGGGATGATAACTATTATTATAAGAAATTTCCTCTAGTGGTAGGTGATCCTCCCAGCTATGATCCAAGTCAAGTATGCAGGCTCGAAGCATATCCTCCAGGACCTGGATGGTCTGCTCTGTCTGACCATCAGTCTAGGGATGAAACTCTGTGCTCAAGCATAACTGAGTCCCAAAGGCTTCATGCAATCCCATCGACACCTGGGATGTGAACTGTGCATCACGATCTGAGATAATCATGGATTGTACTCCATGAAGTCAAACTATCTTTTGCACGTAGAGGTGTCCCATGCTCTCTACTGAACACTACTCCCATATGGATAGGAAGTAGGCCGGCATGGTGAGTCGATCAACGATAACCTAGATAGAATCTTGTCTCCTGGACGTACGTGGTAAACCCGTCATGAAGTCCATGGATATCCCATTACACATCCACTCTGGCACCTCAAGGGTCTGATTCAAGCCTGCTGGAACCTGGTGCTCAGCCTTTACTTGCTAACAAGGCACCGAGAAACAAACTCTTCCACACACTTCTTCATTCCTGGCGACCAGAACTGATGTCGGAGGTCCTGATATATCTTTTCCACACCTAGATGCAGCGAAAAAATGTTATGTATTGAAATCCTTCCGAACCTCCTCCCGCAAAATCACTGATACTATTTTATTCCCTCTGAAAAGAACTATGTGCTCCCTACCTTTTGAATATCCATCAGACGCAACACCTATGGATATCTGAGAATGTAGAGTATCATAGCTAACATCATCGCGTTGTGCTTCCCTGACTCGATGTAAGAGTGGATGGGTGAAAACCATGTATTGATAGTAAGAACCCTCATCTCCATCCACAAAAGATAATTGTATAGAGGCCAACTACCTCGTCCTCTCATCCAGCAATTGCAAACTGGATTTCCTGCTCAGAGCATCTGCCACAACATTCCCCTTCCCAGGTGTGTAAACGATCTCAATGTCATAATCCTGGAGGAACTCAAGCCATCATCTTTGTCTCATATTTAGATCCTTCTGAGAAAAGATATATCTAATACTCTTTTGATCATAGAAGATGTTAAACCTCTCTCCCATCAGGTAGTGCTACCACATATTCAATACAAAGACTACTGCTGCCAATTCAAGATCATAGGTCGCGTAGTTCTGCTCATGTGGACTCAACCTATGTGAGCCATAGGCAATCATTGCTTGACTCTGCAACAACACACAACCATGACCAATTCTTAATGTGTCACAGAACACTATGTACTTTACAACCTACTTCGGTAATCTCAAGATCGGTGCGCTCATCAGACTCTATCTCAACTGCTAGAAAGCCCGCTGGCATCTCTCGGTCCACATGAAAGGCTGCCCCTTTCGGGTCAAAGCTGTCATGGCTGCTGAAATCTTGGAGAAATCAAGAATGAATCTCCGATAGTAGCCTTCCAACCCAAAGAAGCTCTGCACCACCATCACGCTCTAGGGTGGCTCCCATGTTAGTACTGCCTCCACCTTGGCTGGGTCCACTAATACACCATCTACTGAGATAACGTGTCCCATAAATTAGACCTCTTATATCCAGAACTAGCACTTTGAGAGTATCCTATACAACTGGTGCTCTGAGAGTGTGTCACGATCCATCCTTAAGTGTCTCACGTGCTCCTCCTCAGACAAAATGTACACAAGGATATCATCGATGGAGACCACTACGAATTGATCCAGATAGGGATGAAAGATCCGGTTCATGAGTCCCATGAACACTTCTGGGGCATTCGTCACGCTGAAGGGCATCACCAAGTACTCATAGTGACCATAGCAACATCTGAAAGTCGTCTTCGGTACATCATTATCCTGTACTCGTAACTGGTGATAGCCTGATCATAGATCAACCTTCAAGAACCATCGTGCCTCTCTCAACTGCTCTAAGAGGTCATCGATCCTCAGTAGTGGATACCGGTTCTTCATGGTCACATGATTCAAGAACCAGTAATCCACACATAGCCTCAAGATCTCTTCTGCCACCATGGAAAATATCACTGGGGCCGCCCATGGTGAAATTTTGGGTCTCAGAAAGCCCTTCTTCTACATGCCTTGCTGCTGCATCCTCAGCTCATGAAGCTCTACTAGAGCCATCTGATATGCTGATGCTGATATCAGTGTACTCCCAGGCTGCAACTCAATGCAGAAATCTATCTCCCGACGGGGAGGTAGTTCATGGACATCCTCCAAAAGGACTTCCTCGTACACAGCCACTACTGCGGGAAACTGAAAACTTGTAACATCTATCGCGTCGGGGGATTGGCTAGCCAACTGATGTGAAATCTGTTGTGCCTTCCTATGAATGAGTACATACTGTGCAGTCTAGGTCTCTCTTTCACTGAAAAAAGAGAACCTCATCCCATCACTGTGGACACACTGCACCCTTCGCCTAAAATTGTCGATCTTGACATGAACTGTGGATATCCAATCCATACCAATAATGACACCGTAAGGCCTCGACGCTACCACCAAGAGGTTCCAACCGAAACTCTCACCTCCAAGGGTCATGTCACACTATCTACAGAGGTGTGTGATATCTGAATCTTCTCCAGTCAGTGTTTCTAAGCGTAAGGGTTGAGTCAAAGGCTCAATTGGAATCTCAAGGTCTCCAACAAGATAAGTAGCCCGAAAGAAATGACTAGCACCTGTGTCTATCAGTACGACAGCCAAAGTAGAAAAGACATAGATTATACCTCAAATCATTCTGGGAGTACATGGGTCATAAGTCTCTACCGCCTGCAGCTATCCCTGCCTCTGTCCACCAGCTCCCCGAGCCTAGGGTGGACCTCCTGGGGGTCGTGGTGATAATGGGTCAAAACTCCGACCACCACCAGCTTCTCTCCCATATCCTATAAGATATCTGATGCCTCATGGATCTATCTGCTCCACATGTTGCCTCTGCCTCAGTGGTCCATCCACTGCACCCGTGTTAGTAGTACAGTGGGCGGAAAATCTCGAGCAAGATGTCCCCTTCCATCACATGAGTAGCATCACCTCTCTCGAGGCTGGCTGGATGCGCCCTAAAAACCCTGTACAGAAGATCCCAGGTCCAGGGATCTCCTCTGAAAACGTCTCCCATTCTTGGGTCCCTGGCATCGGCACCCTTCTGCCGAGGTCTCTGCTCCAGCTCACTCGCCGCTGACAACTGCCTGCTGTCTCTACTCTTCCAAGAAGCTCTCTTCCACCAAATCCCGCTCAAGCACCCCATCATAAGTGGGAATTCTCATAGGTATGATACTAGCTCAGATATCTCTACGCAAACCCTACTCAAAGGTACGAGCTCTAAAGTACTGATCTATGACGATATCCATCGAGTACATCGAGAGGTCGGTAAACCTCGATGAATAGTCATCCACCGACATGGTTCCCTGCCGGAGTTGAAGAATCTCTTGTATACGTACTGCTCTCGGGGTAACCTGTGAAAACTCCTCAATGAAGAGATGCTCAAACTCTTACCATGAAGGAGTCGCCTCGTCGTGGGTTTGGATAACCAAACTCCACCATCATCATGTCGAGCCCTATAGAAGGCTCGCTGCTAGGATCACCATCTGGTCTGCTGGTGTACTGACTAAACAGAAGACTCTGGTCACTGCCTCAAGCCAGTCCTCTATTGCCTGACGGTCTGGCTTGCCTCAAAACCTGAGGGGCCTCTGTCTCTGAAACTCATGGAGTGCGCTCAGCCTGTTCTACTCCTCCACTTGCGCAACATGTACTAAACACTGCTCCACATGTGGCGGGATAACTTTCACACCTACTGATGGTAAAACTGGGGGATCTGGTCCCTGAATCGAAGCTTCATCACTGATGGGGTCATCCTCGTGATCGAGCTGCTGGGTCCTAGCGGGTACGCGTCGCAGAGGAATCCTGTAATGAAACAATATTTATCTTAGTCGGTGATTATATCTGCATAGCTGACTCAGGAAGGAAATTGAAACCATAACCCATTCCTATATGATGGAAATACCATTATTTCCTTTGCAACTAGTGTTCTTATGTTCCGATTCCAAAATCTAGTTATCTGAGTCCTAGTGTATGGATACGTCAGACACCTATACCAACACTGGGGTCCCTATCCTGAAAGACGAACTGGAAACACATAACACTGTTTCCCCAAACCAACATACAGACTCTCGGTCCTAAGGTACAACCGAACACCTTTGATACCACTCTGTCACAAACTGTCTCAGTGGGGCCCGAGCTGTAACTCCCCAATCACGCCTCCAATAGGCCAGGGGATGGTGACTAGCACTTAGTAGGCATGGTACTAACATGGGAGGCATTTCCTATAAACCTATACACACGCCCACACATATCCAATCCCACAAAGATGAAAAGTAAAAACTATTAGAAATTGAAATGGATGCATACACTAAAAATCCAAACAAAACAGAGTATGATAGGAATGTAAAGTACATCATGTGTAAAAACCTAGGCCAAAAATACAATCCCACCAAAAAGAGAGTCCGTAACATAGTTCAACCTGTAAAGAAAGGTGTTGGGACAACAATCTATAGCCATAGGAACACACCTCGTCCTGTCTGATCTCACTGAGTACCGTTCGATCCTGGTCCTCCTAGAATCCTATCAATGACTCTCTCGTCTACATAAGAAATGACACGTGCGGGATAAACTCGTGCAGGGGTGAGAATAACAATACCCAGAAGGACACTCCAAAACCACAAAGGAAACACGATAATGGAAAATACCACAAAGGAAAGTTAAAGTCAGGTCCACAAAGTATATGTATATTGAAAATATAATATGAATATCCAGATATACTCATACAGGATCGACTATTGCGAAGCCACTACTAAGACCCAGCTCAACGATTCCCCTAAGCACATAATAAGGAGAACACACTCCTAGGTCTGAAGAGAAAGATACGAAGTACTTGTTCTGGGAGAACACACTCCACAAGTACTTGATACCATGATGCTCAGAAGTGGATCACAACCAATCACTATGGGGTGATTCCAACAACTCAGTATGAGCTAATCCGCTAAGCCGAGGATCGACACTCAGGTAAAGTTGGTCACGTCGATACCAAGAACTCTACCTAGGGTTCCAGGAATGAATAGAGGATCCACCTTTAAGTCTCATAGAGGGGATTCCAACAACTCTATTCAGAAAGTCCTGCTGAAGGGATCATACTCCTATATATAGGAAATGATACCGGAAACTTTTAGAAGAAAGACTAAGGGGACGAACCCAAAGGAAACTAGCCCAAGTCACAAAAGGAAACATGCTCAAGCCTTGAAGAATTGGTTACACGGCGTGTAGTATGGTTATACGCCCTGTTCCTTGACCCTGGGTACTTCCTGTGTAAATGTTCCTGGTCATCCGTCCAAGCTCTGTAAAACTCACCTACACGGAATGTAGAAAAGTACACGTCGTGTCCCTGACTCCGGGTAATGCCCTTGTAAACCGCCTGTGTCACTCGGCATGTCAGTTAGAAAGTATCTACACAACATGATGAATAATCACACACCATGTCCGAGCACTTGGGGCTCACCCTGTGTACGCTGGCCATGTGCCCATACACGGTCTTTGTTCGTGTCCGTGTCACATGCTCGTGTACCAGTACACGGGGTATCCCGTGTATCAGGCCAGGTCTGGTCAGGGAGGGGTATACAAGCCGTGTCCTTGGATGTGTACCCATCCCATTCCCATGTACACCCAGAGTACACTCCATGTGGTTTGGTAACGAACACATGCCGTGTATCCCATACTACACGGCGTGTAGTCGGGAAATTTCGAGAAACGTTGTCTTCTTCCTCGCACCGCAGCTGAACCTATGGATCCTCGGTTTCTCGTCCGTTTGTCCCAATAATCCAGGGATTGGTTTGTTTCGTCATACAAAAAACATAATGGGAGTTTTTGGCTCTTAAATCGGATAATAAACCTCGAACGATCCATCCGAAAAAATGCATGAAAACTCATATCTCCCAATCCACTCCGAATAGCCTGCTGAAACTGTCGTCGCACCTATGTGACATTGATCTAGGGTTGGCTCTACCATCTCGGATCGTTGCTCCAAAAAACGAATATGCAATGATCTATTTCCTCTATGAATGCATAGAACAAAACAAATAATGCAATGGAGGAAAAAAAGGCAAGAATCAAACAAGAAGGAAGAACCTCGATCATTGTTCGTGATGATCTAGGTTCATTGCCGTTAAATCAAAACCAAAACAACCTAAAAATCACCGTAAAAACCCATCTCGCAAGAACGATCGATCCGCGTACTTATCTGTTCGTGGATTAGTCTGCATTCATCATGGAAATCAAAAAATGGGGAATAAATCATCAAAAAAACATCCAACCTGGATCCACGACGTTCATTGGCGATATTCCAGTCATTGTTTTGTCATCGCCAATGAAAATCGTCAAGAACATCGTTTCCGCGTCGGGAGGTCTTCTCCAGAGCCTCCATAGCCGCCAAGGGTTTTTGGGTTATGAGGTTTGAAACCCTGGACCCCTACACAGGCCTTTATTTAAAAAAAGATAAGAGATATCTATTGCAGTAGATTTAAAAGATTTCTCCGCAAAATAAAATATTTTTCATTATATATTTTATTACTCTTACGTCCCAAAAACTGGATTTCACTACTGACTTGCGCTGACAGATGTTAGGCCTCACCTAAGGTAAAATCATTTATTCGAACACAACAGTGCCCTCGTATTTCGGATCCGAGCACCCATTCTAGAGTTATTGCACTTTTTCTGGAAAACCGCATGCGCGCATTATTTAATTAATAAATTAAATTCAAACATTTGATCCGAGCTCACTGGGCCTCAGAACTGCACGCCGTCTCAAAGCCTGGTCTCGAATTAATTACCGTATAACATTAAAATAATATATAGAAAAATCATGGACATTACAATGTGTATTACTGGTGTTCTCATTTTTTCTACTAGGCTCTATTTCAAAAAAATACAATACAATTGGTTAGTTTATGAATCGCAATGCATAATTCCAAACGTGTGAAATATCTAATGTAAATAGAATATAGTATGCATATAATCTATAATCCCCAAAAAATGTTTTCTTTGAGAAAGTATTTACTCTTAAATTTTTTATAATGGATTGTAAACAAATTATAAATTATCCTAAGCATATCACCCAGGAGCATCGTAACCAAGAGTGAATAAATTCCCATTATCGAGTACCAGGATACCCCAGGTGAAGCACAAAACTCTTTGTCTGATTTGTCACTCCATGGGACTTCTGTGACAGAGCCACCTCTACCTACTCATATCCAAAAAGGGATGTATTGTTAGGAAAATACACAAAATATATACATTAAAAAAATTAAAAGAAGTTATTCTATAAAAATCCTCAAATTTATCTTAGGGTAATGTTCTCTAATCAGAATTTTTCTAAATCTAGTTTCTAAGGTTTTTAATAAAATTCATCTGATACCAACTATAATGGCCCGACCTAGAATCCCGAAGATAGTTCTTTATTTTAACACATTGGCATGATTACAAGAATCAAGTCCTGAAGGACTAATCAGTTTAGTAATATTGGAAAATATACTACAAATATGAATGTTACATTACAAATTCTAACATAAAACAAAACATAAATAATTCATTGATAACACCATTGTTCCCCCAGATTTACCCTACATATCAAAAATAATACACTTATAGGAATATTGGGAAAACCAATCATAAGAAAGGGGTGAGCTCAGATACTCAGAAAGGGTAAATAATTTTGTGAAAACTATAATATTTTAAGGCAAGATATGTCATAAAAAAGACGTTTCAAAATACTCTTATACATAATATAGAGAAAATAAATAAAAAATTACCATGTAAACATGCACTTGGAAATACTACTTATTGAATAATCATATGTAATAATTAATTTCACAATGAGGGAATGCCTAAAGCCGAACATCATTACCACATAGTCAAGGCCTCGTACCAAGACTACAAATATAATTTTTTACTAAGTCAACTGCATATCTCATATAAACATTATTATAAATTACATAAACATTCATATTATACTAGTATACGAAATGTTAATTCTTCAACCAGAATCCATGAAGTGTATAAAAATACCACATATATATTCAAACACATTATAATTCATTCGATACAATTTGGAAGATTGTATTATACTAAATCAACCACAATCAAGAATAATATCCAGTAAAGAATGTTGACATTGTTGAAAATAGTCAGTAATAATTTTTGAGATAAATATCCCTTTTGTGAAATTATTTAAATGTCACACATTTATAAAAGAAGTAATTTAAAAGTTATTTTTGAATCAAAGTGTCCCATAACACTTTGAAACAATTGAAAGGAGTTAATATTTTAAAACAATCATGTCCATATAAATAAATCCTTAAAACCATTTTTAAAACATGGACATTAATGTGAATGAATTAGATGAACAAATATTTAAAACATTTAAAATAATATTTTAGATAAAAAGTTACTTAAATAATAATTTTGAAATTTCATTTATGAAACATGGAAATGGATAATAAATATGTCCTAGAAAATACTTACACATAAAAACTCTCATATAATAATGGGATTGAGGAATTAACCATATCCTTTCACTTTCCTGTGGTTGAGGGTACGTTTCACCTAATGTATAATGACCAGAGTATGTTATTAAATTATACCATAACAATATGTATATTTATTATATTATACATGATTTATTTATGACTATAATACCCCTTTAATAATGATTTCCATGTTAAATTAACTTTTTGGGAAATAATCACTTTCTTTACTGTACATGTTTTAACTTGTTATTCTTGATTTTATCATTTAGATCACGATTTTAATAGTTCCATAATATAAAACATGATTTATATATAATATATATTTAGAATATAAAAATTTATAATATATAGATATATAAAATGGAATACATCGTTTATAGAGACAGTAGGTCATAAGTATACATAAATGATGTTTTCATTTTCATATCGTATCAAACCGAAGTAAGTGAATAAGATATTTGTTAGTAGAAACATACACACAGACACACACACACACATATATATATATATATATATATATATCTCCTGTATAATTATTATGTAATATAATAAATACTTATTAACAAAATATTTTTTATAATCATCAATTAATGGTGAACCTGGAAATTAATCTCATCGCGTCGTAGAGACGGTAAGTCGTACGTACACACGAGAGAAGTTATCATTTCCTTAATTTTTACAAGGTGTGGAATTGATTTTTATATTAATTTGAAGGATAAATTAGAATGATATTTTCATTATTTATATCCATATTACTCGTCAATATATCCATCCAAATAACATAGCGTTGAATAACAAATTACACCACGACATGGATACGATAAGCTGTACGTACACACACATGGTGAACTTGTCTTTCATAAGATGGATAGAATAATGAGAATGATTATACAATATTTATAATAACATCATAGTCTATATAAGGTACTGGAATTATTATTTTGGTATGGAAATCACAAAGAAAGATAAAGTGGAAGAGGAAAAGAACATTCTAAGAGGTGATTAAATAATTACATATTCATTGAGTGTTTCCTTTTGATTTGAACTAAATGGATCCATAGGTTGGATTTATGCTCATGTAAAGACCTCTAGGTTGAAATGAGGGAAGTTGGGAGGAGTGTTTTTAGGGGTTGGTGGAGAAAAATGGCATTGGAGGTTTGATTTGAGGGAAGGAGAAGTACCACATTATAAAAGATGTGACAGCCACTTTTGGAAAAGTTTGAAATACTATTTTATTATAAAATCATTTCAGTTCTTAATGGCTTCAAAAAAATTTATTTTGAGGATAAAGTGGGTATTGGTTGAAATCCTTTCAACCAATAGGTTTTAGAAAAATTTAAGAAAACATATTAACCTTATTATTTAGATTTAACTCTTAGTTAAATACTTTAACTTTTACCATGCCTTCTTGTATTTTTATACGACATGATTAATAAACATTCAATTAAATATCAATAGAACCCCAATTGGTTCATTAATGACATATATATTATTAAATATTTCATTTGGATGAATCTTAGATTTTTAAAAATAGTATATCAATTAATAATATATCATTTGTTAACAAAACTCATTTATGTCCATTTTGACATCGTTCGGTATTTTGTTTTTGATATAGTCATAAAAAAATTATCACTTCTGAAAAAAAAATATTTAATCATCCCTAAAATTTCATATTAACCTCGAAAATTCGTGGATGTCATAAAAAACCCTCAATTTACATTTTATTTTTATTTTATAATATCAATTACATTAGTCATTCATTGATAATGTAAATATTTCATCATCATTGAGTCATAAATAAATTTAATTATTTAATCTCTAGAATTTATAAATAAAATACCATTTTGTAATAAATAATTTTATCTTTTTAATTAATATTTATAGTCTAATTGATATTATGTATAACCATATATTAAAAATGGTTAAGTGAATAAACATTGAATGTAGTACTTTTAACTTTTCCTTAAATAAAATAATAATAAATGTCCTAATCTAATCCATGTGGATGAAAAGTAACATATTTTAATCATAAGGTTTTTTATGGTCGAAATAAACATATGAAATATAATTAGGACATGTTTTAGAGTAATTATAATATCATTTGTACTATTAATTACCCTTTTTACTTTTAACCGTGTTAAATAAAAGTCAAAAGTTACTATTCACCAAAAAATATTTTCATCTTATTGAAACACATTTTACTTACAGATGTCAACTGTGTCTTTTTTATTTTTTAATTTCAGTTCATAGAAGTGGTAAAATTTTGTTATTTGAAAATATTCAAATGTGCCTTGATGGTAGGTAAAAGATGTTAAAAAGTTCAATACACTTTTATAAATCTAATTTTATCATAACATGACTCAAATGAATTACATAGAACTTATATAGTTATTATATATCTGTTATAACATAAAATAAATTTAAACTAAAAAAATTATTATTTAAATATATGTTGGTTTTAAACAATAACGTAGAGTTTTTCCCTATTCATCAAAAAAATTGGAAGTTTTCAGAAAAATAAAAAAATAAACCTAAGAAAATTTTGATATTGTGAATTCAAAAATGAATTCTATTTTACCAAATTAAAAAATATATAATTTTCCTTAATTAATTGAAAATTAATTTTCATTGTCAAAACCAAAAAATTGAGTTTTCAAAAAGTAAAAACTATCAAAATATTAACACGTGGTTATGCCAAATTTAAATGTAAAATTACTTATAATGACATACATTTTATGAAATTGTAAAAATATAATCAAATTAAACTTCAAAACCATTCAAATTCATTATTTTACACTATAAATTATTTCTATTCAAATAGATATTTTCAATTAAAATTAGGTACTTTCCACTATTCATTAAAATATTAAAGTTATCATAAATGTAACCAAAATTTATCCGAACTAAATTTTTATGTCCAGTTTATATAGAAGAATTTATTTTCATTAAATTAAATATATAAAAGTTTCAGATATTGGTTTTAAAAAGGGTACACTATTAAAATGAGGAAAAATACATTTTTTTGAAAAATACTTCATTTATTTGAAAAATGAATTTGTTTTTATATTTTATCTATGAAACACATAATAAGGATTCAAAAATTATATATAGTATATAAAATTCAAAAATAGGTTAATATTTTTCATAACCTCTATTTGTATGACTAGTTTAGTAAGTTGTGGTGCGCTCAAACTCAATTTTGTGTGCAGCGCAAGTTATTGAATTACTTTCAAGCGATAATGTACTTTGAAATCATGGGGTGTTAACTTTATTGGAAAAATAATTATTTTCATAAGTTAGTTAATCATATTCAAACCCCCCAATATAATGTCTAGGTTAAAATATTCACATTTAAAAAATAATTTTCTCTTTTTTTAAAATTGACATGGTGTATATTTTACAATTTTGAACAAACTACATCCTTTTAAAAACTCAAGATGTAACATTTTCCCCACCTTAAAAAAATCTTGTTCTAGAAATTTAAAATTTCATTTCGAAAAAAAATGTTGATACTTCAATATTTCATTGTGGAAAACCCATAACATATATAGGGTTAATAAAACATTCTCTTAATAATAGTGAAAGAGAGATGGGATGGTCGACACAAAATTATTCTTCTGAATAAGAGAACATTAGAAGGGAGTGAAAACATAGACATTGAAGAAATGTATAACAATCATGTTTTGATGAAGAGTGATAGAGAACATGTTATTTATAGTGTTAATCATAAAATAAATCATACATCTATGATATTTTAAAAGATCTACTGATTACTCAGTATGAAAAGTTAAAAAATAGAAATTTTGGTTCCAAAATCCCTTTCCTAGACTTGAGGTATTATTTTAAAAACCAATAATACGCCAGATATAAAAAATATATTAATAATTTTATTACAAATTCATAACCTCTTCCTTTGGTTATGATTCAATAAATATTCACTTCTTATGCCATGAATGGATACTGAAGATGCATTTTCCTGCCTGGAACACATTAATGAATCATAATATCCACAAGGGATTCCTTCAACCACTAAATATTTACCAAATGAAAAATGGTAATTGCATATCATACATTAACCCAAAATTATAATTTCTAAATATCAACAAAATCATTTCTAAAATAGGTTATCTATAAGACTCGTTTACAATATATCTATACGAGTTCAGATCCAAAAAAGTTACTAAATTCCAAAAATCAATCATAATATTTGGTTCACTTAACAACTTAATGTAGCTCTTATTTCCACGTAGCAAATATATGATTACCTTAATCAGCATAAAACCTAAATGAAAATATGCATGATTTTAATAATATAATATCTATTATATTTATTAAATCAAAACCTGTAGTAAACCTATTAATGAAAACATAAACCAAAAAATCACTAACAATGTCATGAACTAACCAGGATTCCATAGAACCCTAATAACCTAATTGATCCAAACATAACCCGAAGGGAGTTCCCAATGAAAATGGGTTGTTGAATATACCCCATTATTAAAAAAAGTTGGGAATGATTTTTCCACACAAATAAAGGAAGAACAATATATAAGTCGGCATGCTTTAAATAAAACACTATAGTGAAGCCTGTATCAAAAATTTAAAAAGTATAAAAACAGAAATTACATCCTCAATTTACCCTAAGAGTAAAGCTAGGAAACCTAAGTCCCAATGGAAATAGAACTTCAATATCAATGGATTAACAAAAATAATCACCACCATGTGGAACATTTCACATGATTGAACATGGGAAATGAAGTCTACAAACACTTGAAGTCCTGAGTACAGTGTGAGTTAAAATTCCATTAGGGTCTCACCATGTTTTCCATAATATAATGATAATAAATTAAAACTATACATGATTTAACTTTTAATAAAAATTTGCATGAAAATATAGTATCATATTTAAAATAAAACATGTTATAAATTTCAATTAATGGAAATATTTCAAAACAATGTTTTATTAAACATTTTATTTAAAATAGTTTATTTAAATTCATAAGGAATATGTAAAGAAGTTTTAAAAAATGTAATATTTATAAATATTTAAATAAAAATAAATGATAACATGGTCATATTCCACGATAAATGATAGTTCTATGTTATGGTATCGTCACACACTCATATGATGATCATTGAAGTCTTCTCACCTGAAATTATGACAATGGCCATTAAAGATAAACCAACGTCCTACAATGGATATGATATTCCTATAATTTTATGTAATATATTTAATGAATTAATTGAATTCGAGTGATGTTCTATATTTGAGTTATTTCCCAAATAAATCACTAACTTCCTAGGATTGATTATTCTCAAAAAAACAATCCACAATGAGAAGATTATTTCAAATCTATTCCATATACAATTTCCAAAATTTTCTATTTCAATAAGAAATTTTCTCTATAAAAACTAATTCAGGGGATTTTAATCAATTCATACCATTATCTATGATACAACCAATGGAATATTATAAAAACAATTTATTCCATTTTCTATCAAATATATTTCAAAATTTAAATTCCATAATTTTAATCAAATCTAAATCACTCCCCAATTCAATGGAATTGGCCATTTTCCCATTTTCATTACAAATAAATTAAAAACCCTAATTCACAGTGAATTGGTTGTTCATAATTTAATTAAAATAATCTAAAATAAGTAAAAAATTATATGTTAAATTTATTGTCCAATGTTATACGGATACACAAATTGAAACAAATAGTTTATATCTCACAACTCCCATAATGGGAAACCCCAATGAAGAATATTGGAAATGGAGAACTGAAAATAAATCCTAGATTCATGATATAAAATAATAATTATAAAATAGACTTATAACATGGAGATCTATCAACTCCTAAGGATAAGAGAGGAATAGATCAGTAGATAGAGAATGAGGGATTAACTCTTACTAGGGAGAGATTGAACGATGTTTTCTCAGATTCGATCTGCCTCAAAAAGGATTAGGAGGAGCTGAAATGATTCGTTAAGAGATCCAATGGACTAGGATGTCCAATACATAATTATTTTAATAGAATGCTTATATGTGGGTTTTATGAATTTTAGAAACAACTTTTAGTATTAAAATATTTTCTGTGCATGGTTTCGAGGAGGAGTCCACAAAGTTTATCAAATTGTGTTCCCTAACTATGAACACCTCTAAAGGGGTGCATGGATTGTCAGACTATGCATCAACCATTGAAACCCTCACTACCTGTGTTTTTATGGTTTTCAATAGAAGTGAATATGGCTCTGGAAAACCACGTTCCAACCATGAACAACCCACAATCCATCCAAAATTTTCAAATTTCATACTGAGACCACCTAAAAAAACCCCTAACAAGAGAATGATCCAAAATAGGTTCAATGTGTACATAAAAGTAATAACATGAAGTTATAAACTCCCCAACATTTAACACTTTCTATCCCCATAAATCCAATTAAGAAGATTATATATAAAATATATGAGGCCACTAACCTCTCACTGGTTCCTCTCTCTCCCATGTCTCACGATTATTAGAACAGTGATTCAATAGAACTGAAACCAAAGGTATCATCTTACCATGAAATACCATGGTTTTGGAGGCAAAAAATATGATTAGATGCTCAACCATGGATAAATTATGCTCAACATCATGATCACTATAGCTCAGAACATGAGATGGATCAGAAAGATACTATTTTAGCTGTGAAACAATGGAACACATTATGTTTCAACATCACCTATTGTTGTTGTTCTAAATGATAATCCACATTACCAACTATCACAACAACCTCAAAAGATCCCAAAAAATAAGGAGAAATATTCTATTTATTATTATGTTGTTAATGACCAAAACAAGTTGAATGATTCAATAACACAAGATCACTAACTAAAAATTCCAATTGTCTATGGAAAAGATCAACATAAAACTCATACCAACTCAATACCATCATCATTATTTGACATATCAACTGAATATTTGTGGTATTATATTGAATGTTTCTTATTACACTATGTAACATTCCCCGATATATTCCCGACTCAATATATATTTTCACGGCCAACTATAAAAGGCCTCAAAAGGGGCCATCCTAATTGCAGAACAATAACTATTGTTGTATGAAAAATAAACTAGTCCCAAATAGTGGTCCTAGGAAATATTTAATCCCTTTTGAGTTAGATAATTATTAACAGAATCCATCTATGAGAAGCCATTTAAAAAATAGATATAATATTCAGTTAACCCTATGAAGCTCTGAATCTCAAAAACATCTCATTGTCCCCCATGTCATAACAGCTTTCAACATTTCATGATAAATTGAAATTCTATGTTATGACAATTCTTTTCCCAATAAATTCACCTTCCAAATACATATTTCATATTTTGACAACGTTTTATAAGGATTATGATTTCTCAACAAAGCTAGAACTAGTCTATTATTATGCCCATGATCCTCCTTAGAAATAGAATAAATAATAATTTCATCCACATACAGTACCATGAGTGAATTAAGATACTCAAGGAAAATATTATTCATTAAGGTCGTAAAAAATGAATGAGAATTGGTTAGAAAAAATAGAATGAGTAGGTAATCGTAATGGTTATAACTTCTCTATAATGCCGTTTTTGGAATGTTAGATTCTTTTATTCTCTACTGATGATAACCAAATAAATGATAAATCATCAAGAAACACTTATCCCATTTTGAATGAAAAAAATATATCGAAAATCTCTAGAAATGGATACTTCTGAATTATCATAACTGGATTGATCTTTTAGTAAACAAAAAAAGGAATAGTGATACATTAGATTTCTTTTCCAAGAGAATAGGGCCCACCAAAGTTGTCACACTCGGGCAAATAAATCCATTCCCTACTAGTTTATCCAATTGAAACTTCAACTCCATAATTTAACTTGGATCCATGTAGTAAGAAGGAACAGATACCAGATAATTACCCAAAAACTAATCACTATAGATATCTACCTCCTTATAAGGGAAAACCGAAGATGTAAAAATGAAACAAAATCTAGAAAATTTACCAAAATTTGAGGGAGATCATAACTCGATGATTCTAACTCAAGATCAAAAGTGAACACATATAAAAATTTCCACAACTCTATATAATAATTTCTAGATATACTCATCCATAGGTCTCATTCTCCCAAAATCACACACCACATTTCCTTGGGTGAAATAAAGGACACCCACTAAAGATATAAATTAATTTGGGCATTATTTACAATGGTCTGATCCATCTTTAATATGACATCAAGAGGTATCATTTCAATAACCAAAAAATCACAAATAAGATCAATCTCTGAAAAATAGAATCCATAGGAAGGAAAATAGATACTCTTATCTCTATTTGTTTCGAGGGGTGTATTAATATCCTTCACATTAGATAAAATATATGTGTAAAGATTTAGAAGAATCATGATACATGTTGAAATAAATTAATGGGATGCACTAGTATCAAATAAATAAATAGATAAATAACTATGAAACTATCGTGATGATACCTTTCTTAATCATTGGCCTCATATGTGCTTCTTCTGAAGACTCTTACACTATGTGAAGAAACTTCATTCCAGATTCCAATGGCACAAAACTATTTTCTCATGAAGCATATTGTTGCAACATAGTAGTTTTTAATGTTAATGGTCCTAGGAAACTATAGGGTGAATATTAAAAATTATATATCTTATAATCGTTAGATGAGGGTCCACAAGAACAACATACCTTGGGTTCCTCAGTGAAAAACTATTTAGAGTTCCCATGTTTTCCGTAATGGTTTCTAATCAAGAGGCCTCTTCCTGGCATTATAGGAGTTCAAGAATAACACAGTTCTAGATAAACACAATTAGAATAAGCATGCTTCAAATGTCCTTTTATTATACTCATATAACTACCACTATGTGAAAAGGGAACTCCCATTAATCATAAATTACAAGCCAAGTCCATCTTACCCATCAACACTCTATCAATCACATTTGTATAAGAATGTTACTGCATCATGAAAATCAAGGAATGTATATAAGTTAAAATATCCATATTGACCAATAATTCTTCATCTTTTAATTTTTGATAATCTCTTGTACGAACTGTACAATCTCAACAATGAAAATTTCATATTATTTCATGGTCTTGTAAGCCTGCTTGAGTTTCAAAACCTCTATAGCCATATCCAATACCACAGAATTTAGATAGAACAAGTTAGTTAAAAATATATTAAAAATCCTTACACTCTAATTAGTAAATCTTATTTTTCATCACCATGTTGTCCCATAATTTCTTACTAGGTACCTCTAGATTTAAGGTGGCACAACTCAACATGATAGAATCAAGAATTCCCAAAACCTAAATAAAAGATCATCCTTTGTCAAACTATCCTTGTACTCTTCTAGATAATTTCAACCTTCTAATACTAGGCTCTTATAGATAAATAATTTCTGAGAATGAATCCTAAATTCATTCATATGAGGTTCCACAACTGGATCATAAATGGGATATAGTGCATATGCTTGTCTTGTAGCTTTAAAATAACACACAATAACATTGAATAGATTTTCTTCCTTAGGGAAGATTTTTTTATTTTGGGTCATCAAAATCATCCTTTGGATCCAATTCACATGTATTCTCAAAGGGATTATGCAAAAAACATCAAACGAAAACATTGAATATGTTAGACCATTACACGGATCAACAATAAAATAATAGAAATATGGAAATTAATCTCATAAAATAATAAACTTGATTTTTATTTCATTATATTAAAATAAAAAATACTGTAATTTAATTGAAATAATTCTCAATAATTCATTCTAAGACTACTCTTCATGAATTAATTCTCATTATTATGATATCTGGCTAGGAACTCACTCGTAACTACGTCCAAAGTCCCAAAAAATCTCCAACAGCATACTGACTTCAAGATAAGATGTTTAACCTATGCCTTTCAAACCACTTTTTCTTGAACTCGCTCAGATAACCTAGTGACATGATAATTGACCCAATACTGACATATCCCGAAGTACATTCACAATCTGCATAGGTTGGAAACTAGATTATGGAGCCATACATGATAATGGTGGGATTTTTTTCATATGTACAGTGGATGATATGAATATAAGTAGTATGCTAAAAACAATACATAGGGGGAATAATATCAGAAGTAAAATTGGTATAAAAACCCAATTTACAACAATAAAGTACTAGAAACAGAAATATAAACAACCAAGTCCCAATAGACCATTCACTCAAAGAATAAAGGATCAATATTAAGAACCACCTCCAAGTGAAAATTTCCCCAAGCTCAAACATGGTAGATGAAAATCTAAAAATTCTTGAATTTATAAGTAGGCCATGAGATAAGATCCTAGTAGGGTATCACTAAGGTTTCCATAATAATATTACAATAAAATAAAAAAAAATCTTTAAATTTTAAATAAAACTGGAATGACAATATAGTTTCATATTTAAAAAAACGTTTTACTCTTTTCAATTGTTGGAGACACATAAAAACCATTGATTAATAATCATTTCCTATAAAATACTATATATACATTCAGAAGACATAATAAACTAGTTTTTCATAATATCCCATATACATTTCAAAATAAACACCAATGAGAAACATGTTCACATTCCAAGAAATATTATAACTCTATGTTATAGCATCTAACAAACTCATATAATGATAAAAAATGTTCAATGAAGTCTCCTGGACACTGGACAATAAAGTCTAAAAAAATCCCTTTGGGAATAAGATCATATAACATGTTTATATCATAGATCTAATGTCTTAATATGATACTTGGAAAATTCCAACCTAGCATGTTTTTCCTATGTTACTCACAAACCACTTGGATTTCATGTTCTCAAACTAAAATCCATAATCATAAAATTATTTCAAAACTATTCAATATTTAATTCCTTATTTTTTCATTTCTATATACTAATTTATATTTAAAAAAATAAATGGTTTTTAATCAATTTAGTAATTTTTTTAGGATACAACCAATGATTTTTTATCAAAACAATTTAACCCATTTTCAAAAAAATTTAATTTCACATATTAAATTCTATGATTTCCATCAAATTTAATCACACCCTGATTCACTAGAATCAAGGGTTTTCACAAAATTAATTCCAATTTAATTTAAAATACCAATTCAAAAAGACATGGGTTTATACAATTTAGTAAAAATATATATAAAAAATTAATATATTCTTAGTAAAATTAACTGCCCAATCTTATATAGAACCGCCAATCGAAATTAGAATATCATGTCACTGAATAGTCGTAATGGGAAACTCCAATGAAGAATTTCAGCAATGGCTATCTGGTAATAAAATCGAATAAAATATTTAAAATAAAAGATATTTGAACCTCTAACAATATAGAGATATTTCAAACCCTATGAATGATACAGGAAGAGATCATGAGATAGAGTGTAGTTGAGAAACTCTAACTAGGGTGATATTGAACGACATTCTTAAACCTCTAATTCCCTTTGGAATAGTTTAGAAGATACAAAATTGGTTCCATAGATAACCAATGAATTTGGAGTATGTCCAAGTCCCTAATTAGGTCAAAGGAGAGTTCATATGGGGGGTTCAGAAATTTCTAGAACATATTTCATAATTAAAAAAGTCATCACACATGGTATCCTAAATGGGATTCATGGGTTGTCAAATATTGTTCC
This sequence comes from Viscum album, assembly GCA_963277665.1. Lineage (NCBI taxonomy): Eukaryota > Viridiplantae > Streptophyta > Magnoliopsida > Santalales > Viscaceae > Viscum > Viscum album. The sequence continues at coordinate 981,004,228 of OY728140.1, read as the reverse complement.
CTAACCCTTCTCCTCTGAATGGGGTGAACATATTCAACTAGGTAAGGCATGGTTTGTCAAATTCTGAACCAACTATGAAAACCCTCTCTATATAGCTTTTTCACATTTTCCACTAACCTAGAACACTATTTAGGAAAACAACATGCCAACAGTGCAAAGCCCAAAATCCTTTGAAAAATTTAAAATTTATTCCAAAAACCACCAAAGAAAAACCCCAACTAATGAATGATCAAGTGGAAGGTTGAGGAATACCTTAAAAGAACAAAATTATGTTGAAAACCACATTCATAGTCACAAATAATATCCCATTATCATATCTTTGTCATTGTTATCTCAACATCAAGCATATATTATGTTTTATCTCCCCTCAATCATCGTTTTTCCAATATACCGACATTCCAATAAATAATGTTTCTAGGTCTTCTATACCATTCAATATATTCTATTAAATATTTTATTATTATGTACCGATATAAAATCCTTATATATAACTATTGTTTATTAAAACTAAAATATCATTTATAAAATACTTTTATGAATAAATTCTTGAATCCAAACTGTCATATTTGACAATGGTAATACTATAGGCATGACCATGATCGCTTAGATTCTTCTGATATATATCACCTTGATTCTAGTATAATTTATTTTTTTAGTTCCCCATTTAACTAGAGTTGAAACATTATACATTAAGAAATTTTTTCATAATCACATGGAATCAAAATCATAGTGTAATTTTTCTCCACACTTGTAGAAAACTATCATTCATTTTAAGAATGTACCAATGTGTTTATTTCCACAATTATCACATGTGATGAAAACATTATATCCTTTTTTCATTTTTTCAATATTTTCACTTATATGATTTTCTTCTTATGATTCCATTAGAATACATTATGGAAGGATTAATGTTCCTATGTCTTGATATCACATGATATTATATACTCATTTGAACAGAAGTTTTGGGAGGCTAGTTCTCTTTAAAGGAGTGGAGTTATCCTATCAATGAAATTATTATTATTACTCTCAATATTAAGTACATTTATTTGGCTTTCATTCCATATTCTATGAACCATTTCTAAATAATGTAATTCACTATATTTGATATTAATACTATGAAACCTAATGTATAATCGTAAAACTAGTTAAACACAAATCATAAATTAAAATTTTATGTATAAGTTGTTTTTAAATAATAATGATAGGGTTTTTGAGAATATTTATAAATTATATCACAGTGTTTCATAAAATAATATATGTACTAATATATATAGTTCTATAGTATTATATATGAAATTATTTGATACTTACTATAGTGACCGCAACCCCAGAAGCCCCTAGCTATTGCTTACCACCATAACATTGGTATAAGATATAAGGAATCACATTTCTAATGACTGACTAGTTTAATAGGCATGGTAAACTATATACATACATGAGTCTTATATTACATTATTAAAACAAATTATTGAATTTTTTTAGGCTAAAATTTATACATTATGGAGTATCTGTGAAAATCATTCATTGTAAATTTAATCAAATCCTATTTAAAGGGGAAAAAGGTTAGTTCAAATTCAATGTTAGGGTAAAACAAAATGGAATAAACAATTATTCATTTATGAAAATCATTAATATAATATAAATATATAAAAAACATGTCATTTAATCAATAGAATATGAATGAAAAGCATCTATAATTTTTTTTAGTTAAAATATTAGAAATAGAAATAAATAAATAATAAATTCAGTAATTAGTAATTGTTGTACATCATGTTTCCAATGAATATGAAAACATTAATTTTAGGACCTTTCACAAGATAGTTTAAAACATAATGGGTGAAAACCTGTTAGCCAGGTCTAGGAAACTAATTCATCCCATGAGACAACTAATGCATTGAGAAGAACGCATTCACGAGTCCCAAAATGTTTCTTTCATATCATAATAATTCCTAATATTTAAAAAAAATTATTTATATTATAAATAATTTTTATTACAATCATATATTCATATTGAGTAAATGATACAGATTTAGAATTATTTCCCAATATATTCAAATTTCTTCCAAAATAATCACTTTATGTAAAAATGTTATACTATTTGGGAAATAATTTAAAAAGAAAATTTTGTATATCAACATTAAATCCATATAAAATTTGTAAATACATGAAAACAAAAAGTCATTTTCCTGACATAATCAATTAATTACATGTTTAACTCAATAAATGAAAATAGAGTTAAGAAATCCCTTACCACATTATAATCTGTTGAATCACATTCACCATGAAATAATAAAATTTAAAAAAACATTAAATACCATGAAAATAAATAGATTCATGATATAATACTACAAAATGGAAGTTCATATATTACAGAATGAAAATAATTGGTGAATATGAAATATGTCCCATAAAAATAAAAGTGAAATGAAATTTCATTACCACAATATAGTTAGTTGAATCATATTTCTCATAAAAGCATAAAATTTCAAATAACATTAAAAAACATTAAAATAATGAGATGCTTGATATAATAAAACAAAGGGGAAATACATGCATGAAAAATTAAATAAATAGTTATTATGACATATGTTCCCAATGGATAACTGTGAGATGAAAATTTATTTCCACTTTGTAAGTAGTTGAATCGTATTCCCAATGAAATAATAACACACAGAAATTAAAATACCAAGAAAATGAATAGATTCATGATATTACATAAACAATGTGTAGTATATAAATTATAGAAAGAAAATAAGTGGTGAATATGATATATGTCCCACAAAAAAATTACATGAATATCCCTTACCATGTACATTATATTTGTTGAACGTGGTTTAACCTCATATATAGCAGTTTACAAATGTTATTAATTTATACCTGATCAATATAAATACTTATAATTTCATATAAGATCATCCTATATCATTTTATCTCATTTATGTTAATAATAATTTTTTATTACCCTCTTATGGATGTTAACTGCTACATTTTCATATGAATGTTTTATTGGGTAGTTATAGGTTCTTGTGAATGAAATATATTAAATAAAATAAAAATTAATATTAAGGTTATAAATATCCAATTTAGTAATTATATATATTTTTATAATCAGTCTTGAATGTTGTACTTATAAAATTAATAATATCGCATCATGGAGACGGTAAGTTGTACATACTCACGAGCGATGACATTATTTCCATAATAGTTAAAGGGAAAGGATTTGTATGGAATAATAATTATTCATGATTAAATATAATTTCATAATTATCATATATATACCTTATTTCTCATCCATGTAAAGTGTTGATGAAATTAATTACACCAAAACATGGAGATGATAAGTCGTATGTATGCATGTATGGTGCCTTAATTTTTCATAGGATTAATAAAACTGAAATATGGTTCTCCCATAATCATAATAATATCTCTGAATATATATTAATCTATATTTGTCCCATTACCAGTGAATAAAACACTTGATGAGGATTTATAAGAAGAAATAAACATAAAAATATGGTAAAAATTACTACCTCTTCTGGAGAAATATTTTTTCATAACATCACTTATGGAAACTAAGGTATGTATTTTAGAAAGAAAAGTCCCCAAAAACATAAAAAGTATGTTTAGAAGAGAAATGGGAAGATTTAAATCGTTTTATATGGCTCAACGTGGTGTCAATAATTGAATGTAGTGGTACACATTTTAAATTGATGATAAGGACACTTTTAGAAAATCTCTTAATATTAAATTAATATAAATTAATTTTTAATTACATATACCAAAGAAATTATATATTTCATATATAAAAAATTATGATTGAAAATAATCTCATCCAGTAGTTTTTACACATGTCCTGGTCTCATTCATATGCATATATTTTTGGTATTAATTATTTTTTCTTATTTTATTAACACTTATCGTAAAAACATGTATTTTCATCTTTAATGGTAAGTATTATTAATTTAAAATAAAAAAATACCCTTAAATAGATAATTTAGGACAATTTAAACCATATCCCAATCATTTTTCTGAATTAAATATTTTTTGGAATATTATAACATTTAATAGAATCTTAATTATTTTATAATATCCATAATATAAATTTTGACTCTATTAATTACCTTGTCATTTAATAATATTAATACAACAATATATTTGTGAAAAAAGTATTTTAACAAATTAATAGTAGATATTAATAATCTATAAAATTCAGGAATAAAATTAATTATCACAAATTATGTTAATTTTCATATTTTTAATATCATTTATCTGATATTTACATCAATAAAATAACTACTCCATCACTCTTTTGAAAGAATTTATGCTAATTATTTCACACAAAAAATATAAAAATTAATATTATGAATATAATTACTCTATATTTCATAATTATATTTATATTTGAAGAATATTTTTAGCAAACATGATATTAAAAATGATATATGTAATGTCCCATAAATTCTGTAGTATTTTTTCTTGATTATATGGAATTATTTCGAGATCGTGAAATCAAACGGCATGTGATACTAATGCTCAGAGTGCCCGGAATGATCCGTCGATGTTTTGATAAGCATTAATTAGCACGTGTATGTAGTTTTACTGAAAAAAAAGTATAATAACTCCTAAATGGTAAATCATATCATAATTCTAAGGGCATCATTGCACTCTGGATGGAGAGTTTACTCTAGGTGCGACTAAATATTAGTCGGTGAGGGCCTCCTATGAGAAAACCATAAAATTGCATAAATACAAATAAAATAATAAAATAATAAAATAATGTTATTTTATTTTTCAAATGAATATATCTCAAAAACGGTAACTATAATTAAAAATCCAAGACCACTGCTGAACTCGATAGGGTATTATTTCTTTTGCATGATACTAACATTGGTCGGAGCGGGCGACTAGTGAAAGTTAGTGTTTGGCCATAAATAAAATAATTATGTTACAATTATTTTTTGTGAAGTCCATAATATTTAAATAGAATCTCATATTGGAAATTTGAGAGTACCGTTGGGTTTTTTGTGTCATGATTCACATAGGTGGAGCCTAAACATGACCGGTGTGGGTCGAGGCTGATTGTTAATAATTTTATGAACATTATTTTGGGTATGAATTTTGTAACATTAGAACCGGTTCATAGAATTAAAATTGTATGGCACTGTTGAACTCACAGTGCCGATATTCGCATAAGGAGACCTTCACGTGGACCGCAATAGGTCAATGGGGAAAGTTAGTTTTCATGTTTTTCGTGGGAGAGTTAAAAATAATAATAAAATAAAACAAACAAGTTTTATTTTATTTTAATGAAACCTCCCAATTGAATTCACGGTGGTGGGGATGACCCGAAATCTCTTATTTAATGTGGGAGACCCTTGAAAACCACCCAATTGAATTCATGGTGGTGGGGACAACCCAAACCCCTATATTAAATGGAGGAAACTATTGGTTTCCCTCAAATTAATGTTCCAACTCATCTTTTTAATTAATAAACTTAAAATTATTGATTTGGCACCTCACCTCTCGCGGGACAATTGTTGGCAAAGGAATGGAGAGCTTTGGAGAGTTCTAATGATCTTTCTACAACAAAGTATGTCCTCCAAAGAAGAACAACTTCTAGGATTGGAGAACGAGGAAGATAATTGATCCTAGATAGGAAACATCTTGCAGGAGCGACGAATGTCGATGTCACCATCTCAACCATGGCGTCTTCTTTCTCAGGACATCTCTTACGGGAAAACAAGGTAAAAGTTTTAATTTGATTTTGATTAAATATATTTGTTTTGTTGAATATTCTTATTCAGAAATTACAATGATGATGGCCAAAAAGATGAGGCCATCATCCCACACATATACCTTTCCCCCTTTATATTTTGTTCTCTATGAATTCTTCGTGTGTTCTTTAATGACAAATATTTAATGACACTTGAAACACTATATTTTGTTGAGCATGATATATGGACGTAGAGCTCTATACCCATAGATCACGAATATGTTATTGAATTATTTTTTCGGCTTTAAACGAAGACGCAATAGCTCTTGGAAGAAGGTGGTGGTCAGAACACGGCTGGCCACGAGGATGGAAGGGTGGATCATGTCCACGTCGCTGGATGATGAGGAAGTCATGTCCCATTGGCTGCGGTGGGGAAGTGTGGTGGTAGGCATCCGGCCGGCCGCGTGGTAGAGTGGCGGCTCGCGTCCATGACTCAAGAGTAGAAATATGTAGCGGAGGCTGGAGGGTAGCCGAAACTTGGCCATCTATAGAGGAGTAGTGTCGTGTGACCACGCCAATGGTAAGAGGATCAGCTGGTGCATCGGTCGGCCGTTGTGGTTCTATGGGACCCGCTCGGGTCCTACGGTGACTTGGCAGTGCCTAAAGGCTCTTCTCGTTGCCATTCTGAATAGAAGGGGGATGCTCCCCCTTCAGCGTAAGATCGAGAGGACAACACTAGTTGGATGGGCTAGGTTGCCCCCTACATGGGCTAGACCCAGGTCGGGCCATGTCGGACTGACTAGGTCGGACCAGACAAGAGCACAACTGGACCCAGTTTCGCCTTTTTGGCTGTATCTTGAGAACCAGGCTTCCGTTTGAAAAACCTCCTACATCAACAAATTCCCTGGATTGAGACAGTGCTTTTGGTTTACTCCACTATAGTTTTTGATATTGTTTGAATATGACCGGGTTCGATCGGACCCTGAATCCAACCGGGCCCACAGAGAGGAAACGCTAATAACTTACAGACTGGGCGTCTGATTGACATTCTGTCTATTGAGTTGGGTCCCTTTTGACATGAAGGAACATTGGGATAATTAATTTTTCGAGTTCATGGTGGTTGATGTATGGATAATTTCTTGGGGAGCGGTTCTCCTAAATGTGCTACACATGGAACCCTTCAACTGGATGAGACTTGACGACTATTGACTGTTTCGACTCGGAGTGACTCAACAGGCCCTGTGGGGAGTGCCTTGTTGTGATGCGGTAGACCCACAGTGGGGAGAACCTCTGTGTGACATGGTAGACTCATATTACTCGAGAGGATAAGTAACTTAGGAAGCCATGAGGGGGAGTGCCTCTAGGTGACATGACTGACCCACGATACTCAATAGGAGGAGAACCTTAGTATTCCAAGGTTATTGGTAAGATCCTCTGTGTGACGCGACATGACCACTATACTATACGGAGGTTCAGTTCTCCAGCAGTCGAGGTGTTTGATGTTGTGACTAGGGATGTTACTTGTTGTTATCCCTAGAGAATCTTGTGCCTGGCTATCAGCTTTCATAGTGAACCTGTGTGGGTCAACATAAAAATCCTGTTTCTCATAGTTTTATAAGTGGTTTGATATGAGTATTATATCTTCATGGTGTACTTGTGTAGTACTTTATCTTCATGGTGATATCTGCATGGTACTCCTACCATCGTGGTATTACCAGTGTGGTACACTTATCTCCTGTGTGAGGTGGTTATATAATGATAACTTAGGTATATGAATGGGAATATACCAAAGTAGGATTGCCTATAGTTTCTTTGTTTTGTGGTTTATCCTTTGTGTATTTGAGAGACCTTCAGGGGTCTTGGGGTCCCAACTATGTATTGTTATACTGACCCCTGCACGGGCTATGCCTGCACCTTTTTGTGTCTGGTGCAGACAACAGACAACATTGACTGAAGAAAAAGGGTACCTGGACTCGAGACTGCTTAGAGGTGGACCATTGACAAGGTGTTTCGCAGCTATGATCATTCAATATCTATAACTAACATTCAGGTAGGATCCTTGGTGTGTGTTCACAGGAACTGTAATCATTTTAACTTGTACTTTCTAGTTTTTCCTATACTTTCCAGTTGTAATTGTATTCTTTCCCCATTACTTTTTGTACACACCATGTTTACTATATAGTTTACAGTTTCATTGTATCTGTCCATGAGCTTCGTTTGTGTGAATTTATAGTTTATAAAGGCAATGCCTTCTTTTTTTAGGGAATACACCATTAGGTGCTTGTCGCCAGCCCCTGGGATTTGGAAGGTGATCTTGGGGTAATCACATCATGGGCCCCATGTGATGGGTCATGAAAAATTGGTATCAGAGGAGTTATATTCTATCAAATAACTAGAAATGTGATCTTTTCTATGTGAATCCATAGTGTAAAATGTTTTGAGATTGGTTTTCTGTTTTGGGAGTCCAGTGTTGGTGTGGCAAATGACGTATCCATACACTAAGACCCTTACATCTAATTTCTGAATTAGTACATGAAAACACTGATTGAGTATGTGTTTTTATGAAAAATTTTCTTTGTGATCTCTTCGTGTCAGCTCACTAGGTATAAAATAATCACCATGGAACACCTGTTCCTTATTAGGATGTCGCCACATAGATAGCCAGCGAGTATTCCTGAGAGAGTACATGATGACGGCCCACTGAGTGACGAGGCCTCGGTGTAGGGCCCTCTTACGGTGTTAGCACCTTCGGGTGGTGTACCCGCGGCACCACTACTTATTGGATGAGAGTTACCACTAGCCCCACAAGTAGAGGATGCACGCCGACTGATCATGTTTCATGAGTTCCAATGATAGAGGCCTCTGAGGTTTCAAGGCAAGTCAGACTCGCAAGTAGTTGAGGGATGGATGGAGGTAGTGGCGAGATTTTTTCACATAGTTGAGACACTGGTAGAGAATATGGTGATCTTATCATATAGTCTTTTCTAGTGAGAGACCATTAGGATAGTTTCATAGAGATGAGGATTTGGTACGTGGACCATTTCCCGAGATAGTTCCTTCAGGTAGTGCTTCAACTATATAACTGCCCATTGGGCAGTAGTTACAACCGGTGATACCGGCAGTAGACACATTTAGCCTTTGTTCCTTACATGAGTTTCATCATAAAATACCGCGCAGGTTCCGAGGTGATCAAGACTCACATGTAGCTAAGGACTGGCTTTAGGAGGAGTTTAAGTGTTCTCTAGAGCTTCTACAACTTCAACATGATGACATGTCGGTAGCTACGTATTTATCAAGGGGTAATGACCATTCATAGTACTTGATGAATAAAATACGATCAGTGATTCAGTGCTTGGACTTCCAAGGGAGGTGTCTATAGGAACATCCGAGACATTTCTATTCCTGTATGCATTCCTACCAATGTTAGAGTTCTAGAGATAACCTTTGTGGTTGAATGTCGTTTGGCTTAACGGATACAACCAAGGAATGTTAGTAGTGGGAAAGTAGGAAACTGGTGCCAGTCTCCGAGACTTGGGTCTATAAAAATGATTCAGGAAGAAGACATGTTAGGGACAGATGAATCTATAAGTCATATACATGGAATCATATCTAGGAGAGAAACATGATGTGGTTTACATTTCAACATGTTAAACCACCCCCTTTGTTGTCCCCACCATGATCAGGGAGCTAGAGGATAGGGGAATGGAGTAGATGCATATGGTTAAGCAGTGTGACCCAAGGGCTCTATCAATGATTCGGTGAACAATATGTGTCTACTACTAGCTACCATATTAATAAACATATGTACCAAACATTCCTTCCTTCCATAAATCTTGTACAGGACATAGAGTTTCAAGTTATATCATTGACATGACCCTCACATCTAAAGATACATTTGTGAGGAGACTTGATAATAATATTTACACCGATGGTGTGATCTGGAACGTGAGGCGAGAGTTTCAGTTGGAGCCTCTTGGTGGCAGTGTTGAGGCCTTATGATGTTAGTTTGGGTATGGACTGGATATCCATAGTTCATACTCCGATTGACTATATTAGGCAAAAGGGTTGTGGTTTACCTACAATGTTGGATTGGGATTTTCCTTGGTTGGTGAAAAATGAATCCCTGGCAGCACATGATAAACTCATGCCTAGGAGGGTGCATCCGATCACTCTCAAGTTAGGCAGACATACCCTCATAGCATTAATATTTTTGTGTTTTCTGTTCCAAATAGGAGTAGCATAGCATAGGGACATATTATCAAAAGATGTTACCAAGATTACCTTCTCAAGGGGAGAGGGAATTCTACTTTGGCTATGTACTACAAAATATTAGTACCCGACTTCTTCAGGGTAGAGACACTCTTTTCATATTTGATAAAAAGGGAGAGCCATTCTTGTGGATGGAGAGCGTCAGCAGAAATTTTAAAATATGAGACAGAGACTGATAAGTAGAACTCTTCAACCCATGACCTAGAGTTAGAAGTACTATTTTTTTCACTTAAGATGTGGAGACACTACTCGATGGGTGAACGTTTTATAGTCTACACTAGTCACAAGAGTCTCAGTTATAAATTCTCTTAGAAGGACTTGAACCTGAGACAATGGTGAAGGAAAGAGTTCCTACTGAACTATGACATTAAGATGGTCTATGATCTTGGGAAGGGGAACTTTGTAGCAGATGCACTCAGTTGGAGGTCCGGTCTATAGTTTCTGAGTGAAGCGATAGAGCAGCTAGCTGTGTTGCATATATCCTTCATGGATAGAGAAAGAGCAGCATACCTCCTGTCTATGATATTCACTCCCCACTCCTTCAGTGAGTCAGGGAGGCATAGCTTGCGGGGATTTACTACAAGGCTCTACATTCTCAGATATCCTTAGGGCATGCACCTGATAGATTTTCATGATGGTGCGGAGCTTATCATCCACTTTAGAGAATATATCATGTTACCAGTAATGGTACATGAGGATGGGTTAAGGGAGTTCTATTCGTCCTCTCTTGCATTACATCCCTAGAGTGGTGAAGATGTACCAAAACCTTTGACATCAGTAATTATGGCCTGAGATGAAGCTAGCAGGGGTAGAGTTTTTATCCCAATGTATCACTTGTCAGAAAGTGAAGACTACACAGATTTGGAAGAGGTCTTATGTCGAAAGGATACAAAGACCCATTGAGTTTTAGGAGGGGGACCATGTATTCTTGCATGTGTCTCCCCAAAAGGGGATATAGAGATTTGGTAGAGGTGGAGATTTATCACCGAGGTTTATTGGTCCTTTTCTAATAATCTAGAGGATGGGCCTGGTGGCATACCTCTTGGACCATCCACCACAATTTGAGGGGATACACAACATCTTCCACATATCCTAGCTGAGGAGATACATGCACAACCAATCACACATCATCGGCCAGGGCGAGCTGGACTCGATGATGAGGTCACGTTTACAGAGGTTCTAGTTGAGATTGAGTATCGACAAGAGAGGGTCCTTTATGGATGGTCGAAACATCAGGTGCACGTACACTGGAAGTACAAGAACCTCTAGGAGGGCACAAGGGAGTAGGAGACTCAGATTCATGCTCAGTGCCCTCTTTTGGTAATTTTTCCTTTGTTGTGGAATTTAGGGATGTAAATCCCTATTCTGGGAATATGGTAATTTCCTTGAAATTCCATATTTTTTTAATTATATGGAATTATTTCAAGGCAACAAAATTTGACGGCGTGCGATTTCGAGGGCAAGAGTGCCCAGAATGATCCATCAAAATTTATCTAAACATTAATTAGCACGGGTAAGCAGTTTTCCTGAATAATTTGAATAACTCAAAAAATGGTTACTCATATCATAAATAAAAGGGAACTGTTGCACTCATGATGGTAGGTTTACCCTAGGCATGACTTATGTTTATTTGGCGTGGGCCACAAGTGAGAAAACTGGAAAGTGGCATAACATTAAATAAAATAAGTAAATAAAGTTATTTTATTTTTCAAATACTTATAACTCAAAATGGTAACTCGGATAAAAATTCCAAGACCATTGTTGAACTCATGACAGTATTATTTCTTTAGGTAGATACTAACATTGGATGCTGTAGGCCACCATTGAAAGTTAGTTTTGGCTGTAAATAAAATAATTAAGAGGAAATTATTTTCTTGAAAAACTATAACATTTAAACGGTAGCTCAGATTGGAAATATGAGAGTACTGTTGGGTTTGTTGGGGAATGTTTCACTTAGACAAAGCCTAACCTTGGTCGGCGCAGGTTGAGGGTTTCTGTTAATAATTTTCCGAACATTTTTTTGGGTACACTCAGTAAAGGCGTGAGCGGCGTTTTGTAACTTTTGAACCTATGTTTTGAATTGAAATTTGAGTGCACAGTTAAACTTGTAGGATCAATATTCACTTAAGGAGTCCTTCATATTGACCATAGTAGGACAAGGGTTAAAGTTAGTTATCATGTTTTTTGTGGGAGAGTTAAAAATAATAATAAAATAAAACAAAAAAGTTTTATTTTATTTTAATGAAACCTCCCAATTTAATTCAAGGTGGTGGGGACCACTAGAACCATTTTTTTAATGTTGGACACCCTTGGAAACCTCCCAATTGAATTCATGGTGGTGGAGACCACCCAAACCCCTCTTTTAGTGGGAGGAAACTCTGGGTTTCCATAAAATTAATGTGCCAACTCTTTTTGTTTAATGAATAAATATATTCTTATTAATTTGGAAAGTCACCTCACATGGGAGAATCGTTGGAAAAGGAAGGGAAATATTTGGAGAGTTGGAAAGATTTTTCTCTAAAAAAGGTGGTCCTCCAACAAAAAAATGAATTCCGGGATCAGAGAATGAGGACGACGCTTGATCCCGGATCAGAAACATCTTGCGTGAGCAACAAATACTGATGTCACCATTTCATCGACTTTGCCTTCCTCCTTGTGACATCTCTTACGGGTGAACATGGTAGGGGTTTTAATTTTATTTTTATTTAATCTATTTTTTATTGATTCTACTTATTTTGGATTCACAACGATTATGGCCAGAAAAACAATTCCATCTACCTAGACATATATCATTCACCCTTTATCTTTTTTTCTCTGTGCGTTCTTCATGTGTTCTTCAATGCCAAATATTTAATGACATTTGAAACAAAGTATTTTTTTGATCGTGACATATGGATGTGGATCCCTCTAACCATGGATCACGAATACGTGATCAATTTATTTTTCGTGCTTGGAACGAAGCTGCAATGCTCATGGAAGAAGGCAGTGGCCGGTACCCGGCCGACTACGAGGAAGGAAAGGCGTCACATGTCCATGCTGCCAGATGATGTGGAAGATGTGACCTGTTAGCCGCTGAGGGCAGGGTGAGGGCCGACATCCGGCCGGCCGCGCGATGGAGCGGTGGCGAGCATCCGCACCGCCAGAGTAGGAGGTTGCGGTGGAGGCCAGAGGGCATCCTACACCTGGCCAGCCATAGAGGAGCAGTGGTGCGGGACTTACCCGACGGGAGGAGGATTGGCTGGAGCACCGATGGTCCATTGCGGATCAGTGGGACCAATTATGGTCCCGCTATACCCTGGCAGTGCCTTTAGGCACTGCCAGTTTCCATTCCAAACGCAAGGGTGATGCTCCCCATATGGCGCCAGCTTAGGAAAACCACGCCCAGCGGGCTGGGCCGGGAGGTCCCCAAAGTGGGTCGGACTGGGCCGGACCGAAGTAGGTCCCACTGGGTCAGACCGAACCCTAGCCTATCTGGACCCAAATTTACCTTTTTGGTTGTTACATGTGACACATGTGTCTTTTTGACAAACCGTCTGCGGCACCGTAATTCAATGACCAAGACGGTCCTTTTGGTATAATTTACAGGAGTTTTGAAAAATGTTGGAGTATGGTCGGGTTGGATTGGACCCCAAATCCAACTTGGCCCTTAGAGTAGAAACACTAATAACTTACAGACTGGGTGTCTGATAGATGCACCGTCTGTTGCGTTGGGTCCCTTATGACATGACGGAACATTGGGATACTTTTTTTCGTGGGTCATCTAGGTAGTCGAGGTATGACAAAAATCTTGGGGAGCAGTTCTCCCAACTGTGCTATGCACAGAACCCTATGACTGGCTGAGACTTGAAGACCGGTGAATGTTTCGAGTCGGAGTGACTCGACATGTCCAATGGGGAGTGCCTCTGTGTGACATAGTCAAACCATGGTGGGGAGCAACTCTGTGTGACATCGTAGACCCATGGTACTCGACAGGAGGAGTACCTCAGAAGTCCGTGTGGGGGAGCGCCTCCCTGTGACACAAAAAACACATGGTACTCATTAGGAGGAGTACCTTAGCTATCTAAGGTTAGTGGGTGGCGCCTCTATGTGACACGGTAGGCCCACTGTACTCTATATAGGAGGAGTTATCCTTTAGTCGTGGTGTTCAACATTTTTACAAGAGATTTTACTTGTAATTGTACCTACAGAATCATGTGGCTGGATATCAGTTTTCATAGTGATCCTGTGTGGGTCAGCATCATACTCTTGTTTCTTAGATTTGTATAACATGTTTGAGCTGAGTCTTATAACATCATGGTGTTTATGTGTGGTACTCTATCTTCATGGCGATACCTGTGTGGTACTCTAAATTCATGGTATTACCTGTGTGGTATTCTTCCCACATGTGTGAGGTGGGTATATTATGATAACTTAGGTATATGTATGGACATATACATAAGTAGGGTTGACTATTGTTTCTACATTTTTAGGTATATTCTTTACCGATTTCAGAGATCTTTAGGGGTCCCAGGGTACCTTGTGAGAATTGTTATACTCACCCCTACATGGGCTACAACCAAACCTTGTTGTGTCTGGAGGAGACAACGGACAACGCTGACTGAGGATGAGGTTATCTGGACAGAAGACTGCTCAGTGGTGGGCCTTTGATGAGGTGATCCGTAGAAATGATTGTTTGAGAATTGTACATACCCTTTAGGTAGGATCAATGGCTGGTGTTCACTGGATTTGTACTCAATTTTACTTGTACATTCTAGTTTTTCTTGTTCTTTCCAGTTGATCTTGTATTCTGGTCCATTTAATATTGGTACACACAATGTTTACTATATAGTTTACTTTGTGCTTGTATCTGGTTGTGTGCTTGGTTTGTGTGAGTATACTGTTTATAAAGGCAATGCCTTCCTATTTTAGAGAATACACCTTTCGGTTCTTGTCACCAACCCTAGTGTATGGAATGCATGCTTAGGATAATAACGACATGAGCCCTGGGGGACGGGTCGTGGCAATATAATTATTAAAAATATAAATGAGGCATCTTTGAATTTTCTTTCAGTAAAATATAATAAATATCATATCATCATTAAAATGATTATAATTTATAATATAATTGTTCTTTAATTTATTATGGAATAAATGATACCATCCAATAATATTTTCAGAATGTTTCAGTTTAATTTTCTAGTCCTTATCATTTTACTTTTATCCAAAATTACTCAAATTACCCTTTACCATTGTAACCAAAATTATGAATGTTATTATTTATATGTGTAAAAAAATAATGAACTATTTAATATATTTAGATTTATAAATCAAAATATTTATTCCATTTATAAAAATAAAAAAATTAAATTTACATATTCTAATTAAAACTAAACCATGAAAACGTATTGAAAAGTAGCTGTTCATAAAAATGACATATTAAATATTAAAATTTTTATTCGGAATTCAACAATCATTTTGATACCAATTAAAATAATTGTATTATTAATAATATATTATATATAATTTTATTTTGAAACTAAAATAAAATTAATCATTTAAATGGTTTAAATAAAAATACAATGTTTATTAAAAATATATAATTTTAACTATATAGTGGAAAATAAATATTTTTTTATTGTTACAAAAAAACACTACATTAATTTTTAAAATAATATTTTAATAGATGGTGTTTATTTTTTCAAATATTATTTATAAAAATTTAATAATTTAGTTTCAAAAGAAGGTCATCATTACAAAGCAACAGAACTATCTTTTGAAAGAAAACATCTTTTATGGGTACTATTGTATTTGTTATTATATTTTTTATATCATATCAATTATATGAATTTAAAAAATTATATATAAATTTGATTAATACCATTCAATAAAAGTAATTAATTTAATCTTTACAGTAGAAATACATTAGCTTATAATAGTAGTTTTTTATAAAAACATTTTCTCAAATTAAATAAGTATTTACACTCATTTCTAGTTAATTATTTACCAATTAATTCATTTTATTTTATTTCTAAAACATATATTCGTATAATATCATTGATCATATACATACCCTCTAATATAATGGCTAGGTTATAACAAAAACATTTGAATAATAATATTTAGTAGAACGTTTAACCTTGATTTGGAATATCTTGTACACTATCAAACAGAGTATTTCCTTATAAAAACATAAAATGATATGTTATGGATGCTTTATATTCATTTGAACCAAGTAAAGTATTGAAATTCAATTTTGTATTAATTTTTTAGACATTAACATTAAGATGAATAATTAAATTTCTTGAGATCCTTATACATTTAGTTTATCTTAAATATCCATATTATTTGTATCATGGATATGATTATTTAAAAAAGAATATACCCTTTTAATATACTATGATTACCTAGAATTCAGTTTTATTAAAAACGTAAATTTTTATAGTCTATAATATTTACTTAATATAATTTATTTATTACTCATATTTTCCATGAATTAAATAGATCATTCGATATATGAGGAATTGTTTAGACATGTAATGTTCGGTGGGGCTTTGTATTTTATTATTAGTCAATGAATCGATATTATCATGTGGAAAACTAGTAACAAGGAATGTAATGGTGTTTTTCTTTATAACCAATGATCAATTAAACTGTCTTAGTAAAAGCTCAATATTCTATATATATCATGATGTATAAGATTACAACGTCCAATATTTTTCATTTAATTCATAATGAATTCACTTATTATTATCCATGAGATAATTTTATTTTTATTATCGATGGATGTAATTCGTGATCAAGTTATATATTAAATGGATATTTCTTTCATTTATTTACCTTTCCATGTTGATTTTACCTTTTCTAATGATGATAGTTATGTTGTTGATTAAATTGAATGTTTGTTTAGTTATTTAACTTAATGTATTGATTTTTACTTATTTATTCATGACCTATTCCACTTTACACAACCCTTACATAGAATTTGATCTCCCCCTAATTTTATTTATTTTTCCTATAATATGAATTATTATTATTTGAATGAGTTTAATGTCTTAGAGTATTTACATTAAATTATTTTTATTTAATGTTTTTAAATGTAATGAAATACTCAATTATGTATCTAGTTTACCAAGACTACTAAACGTTTTGGTCAATTGAAATGTGATCTCTTGTATCTTGAACCAATATATAAAAGCTTCCACTAACTCAAGGAAAATGGGGTTGAGATTTTTACAGGTGGTGTTAGATAATATTTAGTAGAATCCTGAGGAACTAGATTTAACATAAATATATATTATTGAACTTTAACCTATCATATTAATTGAGGATTATATAATATAATATATTATCTTTTAGTAAGGAAGATATGATATCCTTTTTCATAGAAATACAACAATTTATGGGTATAAAATGTGTTGATCAAGTGTAGTTTTCTATAATACTTTATTTTATTATTATTAGGGGAGATTGTTGAGAACAATACTTTATGTTTTTTTGATGATAATGCTTCTCACAAATACCCTTTTTTGTTATTATATTGATTTTTGCCTGAGTATATTTCAGGAAGTTAATATGTCTTTATATTCTTATTTTTTGGCTGATTTAAAAGTGTTTACACCATATGGAATATTTGAAAAAGTATTCATGAAACATTCGACTGTGTTCTGGAAACACTGTGTATACCCTACGTTGAAGAGCATAAGTATAAATACAGAATCTGTCATTTACATTATGGGAATTCAAAAAAGTACTGTTAACCAACCATACGTTCTCTGAAATGTATAGAAGTGGACCCCTAATTTAGGAAGGATCCTTACTTTTATAATATCAGAATATTATGGAAGAATAACCATACGTTAGTATGAAACATTACGTTTGTTTCTGAAAAGTATGGTTCATCAACTGTACTTTCATAATGAACCATACTTTCTATTAAAAAATTATGGATCATATATCATAAATTTTTCTAAAGAAGAAAGTATAGATAATACACCACACATTTTAATGCAAAATTGAAAAGTATTGATGATCAACCTTATGTTTGAGATCAACGTTAATTTTGTAAACAATCTTATGTTTTATCAAAAAGTATGTTTTATGTACCATATGTTCTAAAGAATAGAAAAGTATGGGTGATCAACCTTTTGTTTGAGATCAAACATATGTTTGAAACCAACCTTACATTTTCAACATTATGTTCTGAGAAAAGAAGTCTATGTAGCTCAACCCTTTGTTTGGTGTCGGGAATTTAAATTTCTACATTATCAAGCAATGATCTTTATGCGGATTACGAGGGTGATTTCAAGCTAGATTCAAAGCACGATATTAAAGAGCGTGTTTGAATTATTCAAATTCATTTATTTATGATTTAAAGGACCTATTTAAGAGGAGGATTTCATGCAAATGATTAATGGAGGTTATTACTTCACTGTTATTCGATCTTTTGAATATCACGATTCTAAAGGTGACATTTTTGGATCTAAATTTTAATGGAAAACACTCTTATTTATAATTTATATATCAGTGTAATTTTAAATGAAAAAATTACTGAGAAATATCATCACCAAAAATATTAGAAGAACAAGATCTCATCTTTTTCAACTTCAGTTTTTACAGAGGTATTTGCGATATACATATCTACTGTTACAAAGTATGATAAAAAAACTATTTATAAAGAAGAAGAAACATGTTGAAGATTCACTATTTATATATTGATGATCAATCGTAAATATATTTTTTGTTGGAGTTGCTGAATATATTTCTATATTTATTTCAACAAGATCTACTCAGAACTACTCTTACCCAAAGAATATCTTTTCTTCTAATGACGATCCATCTACTCTCAGTTGTGTACTATTGAAAATGTGAAGAACATCTAGAAATTTTTATTAAAAAAATATTCTATTCATTTTTAGTTACCAAATTCTCATAATATGATGGGTATTTGGTTCTATGTATAAAATAAAAGGAATTGTTTTATCCTTAACATGTAATGGTGTCGACTACCTACACTCTATTGTGGATGGTCTGTTGATAAGAGGACCAGATAGTAAAAATCACCATGCTTGAGGAGTAGAGCATTGATGGAGTGGATTACAGTCCTTTTATTCCCCAAAATACTATAATTATTTGAATCCTAATATCTATTTATTTTAGTTGAATAAACATTCTGATAAAGTTAGAAGATAGATTTTTCAGTCATCCCAATTCTCAAAGAAATTGTTAGAGACACAATTCACCCCCTCTTGTGTGTATTCGGTAAATCTCGATCCAATAATTGGTAACAGAGGGTGGAGATTTTTTCAATGGTATAAAAATTTTATTGTTTTATATGACTATACTCAGAGATCTCAATGGATTATACCTGAGAGGTAATGCCAATGGTTTGAGCTCCATATTTCAATGGTGAAAACTATGGATGTTTTCAATAAAAAATGATCATCTATATGAAAAATATTGGACACAGAGTCTTCTAAAATTTTTTTACTCCTTATGAAATTCCAGAGAAACTTGAAACATGGAATGCAACTACTGAAGTAGAGTATTAAAAAAATTCAAAAGATTTGAATTTTATCATTAGTGGTCCATGGCAAGATAGATTCAATAGAGTATCTCAGTGACTAACTGCTTATAAAATTTGTGACACAATTGTAGTTTATTATGAAAGAACTAACAATGTCAGAAAAATGTGGTAGGCCATAGTTAAATTGAAATTAGACACATTTAGAATGTTTGAAGGAGAAAGCATCACCTAAATGAATGGAAGGCTTATTGATTTTTTTTGAATATTAATACCTTGGGTGAGCCTATTAATTAATTAAATCAAGACCTAAAAGTACTAAGAGTAATTTTAAGCCAATGGAATGGGATATCAGCCGCCATTAGGCTACAATCACCAGTCAAAGATCTGAATATGGTAGAATTAATTGGAATCTTGATTATATATGATGTTGAGAAGCATGATAATGAAAATGAGAATAACATCTTCATCAAAATAGATAATACTGATTTGAAAGTAACATCCCAAAAGAAGAAAAAAGAAGAAGAATGAAATCAAAGTGAAATCAGAGATTTCTGATTCATCCAATTCAGATATGGAAATAGCTCAGCTAGCCATAATGTTTTTCAAGTTATACAGAAAGAAGAATGGATTTAGAAAACACTTCTAGAAATATGGAAAAGAACCAAAGGAAGTTAGAAATTATGAATACAAAAATAAGGTCCACATAAGACCTTATTATCCTTAATTAAAAGTAGAAAAGAAGAATAAATTTTTACAAAACAATGTTTTTGAGAAGAAAGAAAAAATAGCCATGAATAATAATTGGAGTGTTTCAAAAGACTCTAGTATCTCATTAAGATCTGACTCAGAAAAGGAAGAATCGAATATAAAAACAAATATTTTCTTTATGGCAGAATATGATGAGGTATAATCCAATTAATCATCTTATTCAGATTTTATTTCTAGTTTCTCATATGATAAACTTGCAGCCTACTGCAATATGCTAGAAAAGAAATTTGATTCCTTATTTATGAAAAATAAAATTCTAAATAATATTGACACTGCAATTTTATGGGAAATAGAAACTTTTCTAAAACAACATCAATATTTAATTAAAAAATATAACTCATTAAACAAAAAATGTAAAGATAATGAAACTAAAATAAAAAACACTACAAATTGAATTAGAGACCTACAAAAATGTGGCTCTTGTTTTTACAAAATCTAAAAATTCATTGAATAATATTCTTGGAAAAATGTAATTAAAAAGGAAAGATATGAAATAGGTAGTAACGGTGAGAAACTCAAACAATATATGAAATATTTTTTTCCAAGTACAAAAGGTATAATTTTCAATTACTGTGGAACAAAAGGTCACATATCTAAAAACTGTTCTTTATGGCAACCTCAGAAAAGTGGAATTAAAAAATACATTGTTATAAATAGTTTATATGATTCTATTGATTATATAAAAAAATACGGATAAATAGATCTTTTCTATCAAACACTGTTGTACCCACATGTTATGGCTACCAAAAGAAACTTTTTTTTGAATACCTTTGTAGGAAGAAAGTCAAAGAAGCCGAACTAAAATATGGTATATGGATTTTTGTTGTTCTAGGCATGTGAGTGGAAGCCCATCAAAATTTAGAACACTAACTCAAAATGATGGTGGATTAGTCACATTTTGTGACACTTCCAAAGGTAAAATTATTGGCATTGGAAATGTTGGAGATCCATATGTTGTCTCAATCAAAAAAGAGCTCTATGTACTAGGATTAAAACACAACCTGATAAGAATCTCTCAACTATGTGATGATGGTTTTTTTTTTTGATTTTTCTAACAACTATAGTTTTGTTTTTAAAGATAAATCCCTTAAATTTAGAGCACAACAACCCGATATTTTTTATAACCTAGAATTGAATTCCATGTGCAAACAAAAATTAAACTTCTTAATTGTTATGAAAGATGAACCATGAATTTAGTATAGAATATAAAAATGGATATTTCAAAATATATGATTTACATAAGTTATCTAAGAAACAACTACTTTATGATTTTCCTAATCTAAAATTTGAAAGCGATAGATTATGTGATCCATGTCAACATGGAATGAAACAAAAATTGTACTTAAAATATATTAAAAAAAATTACTACCTTTAAGCCTCTAGAACATGTCCCTATGGATTTGTTTGGTCCTTCAAGAATAGAACATTTTCTGGTAAATTATATGTATATGTATTAGTTGATGAATATATTATGTTTACTTGGATTTTCATTCTAAAATATAAATATGAAGCTTTAATAATATTTGAATGTTTTTTCAAATTTGTCCAAAAAGAATAAGGTTTTAAAAAAATTTCATTAAGAAGATATCATGGTCGAGAATTTGAGAATATAGAATTTAATAACTTCTCCTCAAATATGGTTATTAAACACCCATTCTCTGCACCTAGAACACGTCAACAATATAGAATTGTTGAAAGAAGAAATAGAATTTTTTTGTAAATGGCTAGTACTATGCTAAATTAATACAATATTCCTACATATTTCTAGGTAGTAGTTGTAAGCACAGCCTGTTATATATTGAATAGAGTTTTAATCAAAAACAATTTTCAAAAATACATTCTATGAACTATAGAATACAATCAAACCAAGCAAAAAGTACTTTAATGTTTTTGGATGAAAGATTCATATCTTGATCATCAAGGCCATCATTGGTAAATTCATTCCAAAATACGATGAATGAATTTTTTTATGATATTCTAAAACTTTCAAAGATTATAAAATTTTTAATTTAAAGTCAAGGATTATGGAAGAATCAGTTCTTTTAAAATTTGATGAATCATCCCTCTTTGAGGAAAGGAAAGACCAAATTGATTAATCTAACTCTAATTATAACATGATAATTGAGAACATGAAATATGTTTTTGAAAAAGATACAAATAAAATTCAGTCCAGTTTAGAAGAACATGACACTAATTAACCTAATACTATTTTACCTAGATAGTATATAACCCTAAAGAATCAACCTTTAGAAACTGAAATAGGAGACCTAGACACAGGAATAAAAACTAGAAGGATCACAAGAAATCATGTTGAGCTTTATTCATTTATCTCCCAATTAGAACCTATGTCAATAAGACAATAATTAGTTGATTAGTTTTTGATGATAGCAATGGAAGAAGAATTAAAGAAGTCCAAGAGAAATGAAGTTTTATATTTAGTGGAAAGACCACAGACCTATCAAGTAATATAAACTTAGTGGGTCTCTAGAAATAAGAATGATGATCAAGGGATAATAATTAGAAATTATTAAATACTAGTTACTAAATTATATAATCAGGAAGAAGGAATATATTATGATGAGACCTTTGTACCTGTAGCTAGATTATAAGCTATTAGGATACTTTTAGCCTATGCATCTCATATGAACTTTATGATCGTTTTATCTTCCTTTTTTTAAAAAAATTATTTTACTGTTGGAATGGAAGATCGAACATTGTTTAAGAAAATTGTAAACTGTAACATTCTATTGGTTCAAATTTATGTTGATGAGGTAATTTTAGGATAAAAAAAATATATTGTAATGAGTTTTCACATTTAATGAAAAAAGATTTTAAAATGGGTATGATGGGAGAAATAAATTTTTTTAAAGGACATGAAATTTTTCAAAAAGATTTTGGAAATGTTTTTAATCAAAGAAAATAAATTATTAATTTACTGAACAAATTTGGACTTGAAAACATCAAGACATATACAAATCCTATGTGTACTAATGTAAAACTTGATTTAGATGAAACTGGAAAATCAGTTGACAAAATGTTATATAGAGGTATGATTGGAAGATTATTTTATCAAACTAATATCATGGTAGATATATTGTATTCATTATAACTTTGTGGTAAATTAAAAAAAGATACCAAAGAATCACATCAAAGTGTTGTTAAATGAATTTTTTGATATTTTAAAGGAACTGTTTTTTCAATCTCTTCTCTCTCTGAAAACTTATGATTTTAATTTAATCACATATTCAGATACTGATGTTGGAAGGTATAGATTATATAAAAAAAGCACCATATGAACCCACAACCTTTTTAAGAAAATCATTAGTTTCATGGTCTAGAATGAAACAATACTCAGTTGCTTTGTCATCAGCCACGGTGGAATATGTCTCTGCAGGCATTTTTTGTGCACAAGTTTTGTAGATGAAAAACACTCTTATGGTCTTTGTACTAAACATTAATAATATACCAATTTTATGTGATAATACAAGCACTATAAATATTTCAAAAATTCCAATTAATCAAACTAGGACTAACCATATTGATATTAGATACCACTTTCTAAGAGATCATGTTCTTAGAAATTATATATTCTTAGAATTTGTAAGTACTGAAATTCAATTAACTGATATTTTTATTAACCCTCTTCCCACTACAAGGTTTGATTTTATTATGGGAGAGATAAATTTATTTAATTTTAAATTAAATTTTGAATTTGATTTTATTTACCTATTTTTATATTAATTATTATTTTATTTTATCGTAATCATTCCTGTTTTAAATAATTTTATTATTTGTTTTTAGAATAATTAAAAATTTCATATGTACTGCTATATTTTTTTTGCGTACCTTTTATTTTTTTTACGAAATGTATTGATAATTATATACATAAATGATATGGGAATCAAGGCTGTCAGTGCTGTTTCAAATTCTATACCCATACATTTCTCTTAAAAACCTTAGAAACCAAAGAATCCTTATTTCTCTTGTCTACCCAAACCTTATCCTTCAAAATCCAGTCTCTATGAGACTTTAGAAATCTACGATAGAGATGTATAAGGAAAATAGAATCTAGGAAGGAGAAGATAGTAATTACAAGCATTACCATTTGGCAGGAAAGAAGAATTTACAGGGCAATGTAATTGATTTAAAATGGATGTACAAGACCAATCTAAGGATGAAGAATGCTTTTTATTTTCAGATTCATTACAAAAAGTTTAGTGAAAAAAACAGAGAATTTTTGTATGAGGTAGAGTTGAAAAATTTATTTAAATCTATTCAGTTCTGTCTTGGAATAACAGAGGACACCATATTAGCAAAAATTGATGATCGTTATTTTTCTATTTCATCTGTGGAAATAGATATAATTTTAAACTACCCTCGTGAGGGAGTTTATAATTTTGAATTAGCAAATATTGGAGATATTGAACATATTTCAATGGAAGTTATTTCATTTTTTTAGTTCTACAAATATGATAAAGATGTTAGTCAACGATATATAGCCTGATCTAAAAATTCATATAAAATTTGTCCAAATAGGGATTTCCCCAAGGATTTCTGAAATGGAAAATATTATTTATCCTAATATATACTTGATGTTTCTATTTTTGAGTGACATAAAGTTGAATTGTCCTCGATACATGAGAAGTTATTTGGTCATTTGTTTTCAACAAGTGGATAGAATTAAATTCTATCCCTATTGAAGGTTCATTTAAAAATTATTATTTAATTCGGATATGGTGGTATTAGTAGATTCTAGAGTGCGATGTCATCAAAAAAATGTTTTCAATGCTGGAAATATAATGAATATTGGATTCGTCTATAGTAATGTGAAAGGAGATCTTATGCCAGTTGAAGCTAAGAAAGACTATGAATCGGCTTAGGGGGATAATCCTAGTATAAGGACCCGTACTTAAACATTAAATAATATTGAATTAATTGAATATTTCACATGGAGGATCTTTTCAGGTTTAGAGTTTTAGAGATTTAGTCCATAACTATTACATTTCAAAATATTACAATGTAGACACTTCTACTCAGTTTTCATTTTTTTACAAAACATGAACTCTTATTAAAAAAGATTCATGCCTAGTTCCATGTTTTAGATGACATGACTTTTCCTTGGTCCTATCCATGACCCTATTCCACATTATGTCCTGTGAAAAACATTTCAAAAACTCGGGATGAGCATAAAAAGCTCAGTAAGGGATACACAATGAAGGAAAACTGTTAGATTTTCAAATCAACAAACAATACTTTTCCCTTTTTTTTGAAGAATTAAATACTCTTTACTATATAAAAGATCATTACTTACCCTTTTGTAGCCAAAGGATTACCATAAAACCCATATAAAGAACACATAACATATAAAGGTTATTTGTGACATAAACATACTTAAATAGAATAACCATATGGTCGAATTCCACACATTTCACAAAATGGAATAGCCATACGGCCGACTTGCATACCCAATGCATTGGTGGTTATAACGTAACCAACCATCCTGGTACTCACGTCACCACCTGTCATTTGGTTTATCACGTAACCACCCATCAAATGTCTAAGTACCAACAAAAATCATAACATATGCAACAAATATAAATGAAAGAAAACATTTCCACATTTCAATCAAAATATATCACATAAATATATTGACATAATAAATCCATTTTCAAAACAATTTTCAATACCGAAATACATAAAAGAGTATATGGTATTTAATTTCTTTTATAAAAATTACGGCTTGTTGAGGAAACTAGAGATCAAATACTACTCGCAGTGGCGGAAAAGATCGTTGTCATCGCGTACGTTAAAAGACACATTCCTTTTAGTCTTTTAGTAAAACACTTTGTAGAAAAATATTCCCTTTGAAATGTCAGGGGTATTTATACAGCGTATAAAATAAAGTCGTGTATTAAAACAAAATATGCCACAATGAAAGGAGATTGAGACGAAGTCCCTTACCTCGTGTCAGACATGACTTGATCGTTCTTTAATATCCTGAATAATAAACTAAAGTAAATTTATACTTTCTTTAGAACCTTTTTCAAGTTAATTATTTATTTTATATCACTTATTACTATGTTATATCCATTATGTAACCATTTATATTAATAATGTTCTTTTTGTCGATATTTGGTACTTCAGTAAAAAATGAACACCTTATATTTACAAGTTGTCCATGTGGTCAATAGTTCATTATATCGATAATTAAATTCATCATTTAGATATCATATATATCATATATATCTAGTATATACATGTATATATAATAGTACATAACATTCAGAGGTAAGAAATGAAATGCACCATTCATGGAGACGGTAAGCCGTACGTACACATGAACGCTACCTTCATTTCTATTTCTTATTTTAATTGAAATAAAATATAATGATAAATATGTATATTTTAATATCATATACAATATCATTAACTACATCCTTTATACATCGAACATAAGGCATTATTGAATCACATCACTTTGAGGGGGCGGTAGTCCGCGCTTCCTCAAATGAGATTATCGTATTTACAAACTATGGAAACCATAAAGGATTGAAATAAATGGAAAGTACAGAATCATAAGGTAATAATAAAAATTATATATGTCATATATAAATACAGTTCCATCATAATGTCCACAATGATAGGCGGTAATATGTAATTGAAAAATCATCATTTTGTGAGACGTTAGTTTTCCATCCACGGAAACATTATGTTCTTCATCCATTAAATAGAGGTGTCAATAATTGTAGTTCTAATGCTTATTATAAAAACATACTAGTATATTGAGCATACTGGTGTTGTTACAAACTAAAGGATATAAAAATAGTTTATGGGTTGGAGAAGTAAAATAAAAGAAAACAATTTAAGAGAAACAGTTACCTTTAATTCGGGTAACTCTCTTTGTATTGAACTGAATGACATCTTGAAGTGACTTTGGCATAAGGTAAGGATTTTAGGAGGATGAGAGGGATGTAGGGATCCTAATTGATCAGAGATTTGATAAGCCAAATGGCTTGAGAGGTCTTAGTAATTTCATAAAAGTGGTCTAATTTTAAAAGGGAGAGGAGGGGATCTTTAGGAAAGTGTGAAACTATTATTTTATTATATAATGATATTCGGTTTATAATAGTCCAAAAATCAATATAGATAAAGATAAGATGAGTCATGGTATAAATTAAATCATACAATCAAAATTGGACTTCTTTTGAATAATATTTTAATCATTATATTCTTATTTATTTTAATCATTTATTAATGAGGTAAATACTGCATCATTATTGTGTCATAAATAATTTAATTTATTCGATGTCTAAAAATTATAAAAAAAATACTATCATGTATTAAATATTTTTATCTTTTCAATAAATATTAATATTCAAAAATATTCTTTATATAACACCATATAAAAATTAATTTCTAAAACATTTTTGTTTATGTCTATTTTGCCTTTACATTAAATTAATTAGTCTAAATTGTCATTATCACTCCCATGTGGATAAATGGGGTCCCAAAATCGACCCAAACATGCCCATGGTGATTAATTACTCAACCGATAAGGTTTAAAAAAGTATTAAGGTAATTTTTAATTATTATAGTATTCTTTTTACCTTGAATTACCCTATTTACCATTAACCGCGGTAATTAAAAGTCAAAAGTTACTATTCACCAAAAATTATTTTCATCTTAATGACCCAAATTTTACTTCTTGATAACAACCATGGATGTCAGATTTTTGAAATTAAATTCACAGAAGTGGTAAAATTTCATTTAAATGAAAAAAGTTCGTTTCTTAACTACCACTAAGTGGTTTCACTATTCATAAAAAATTTATGTTTTTCAGAAAAATACCAAAAATTCCAGCCTAAACAATATTTGATATTCCAAATTTCAAATTGATGTCCATTTTTCCAAATTCAAAACATAGAAGTGGAATTAATTAATTTAAAAATTAATTCCCAATGTTAAAACAAATAGTGTGTTTTTAAGAAACAGTAACTATCAAAAGAATGATACTGGTTTATGTCCAATTTCAAAGTGAAATTAATTCCAATGACCAAATTTGGATTAAATGGTAAAAAAATATTTTAATTTATCTTTAAAACCAATTAAAAAGATAATCTATCCATACAAATAAAGTAGATTAAAAGGCACTTTTGAATTAAAATACAATATTCATCACTATTCATTAAAAAATGAACCTTATCGGAAAAATTCCAAAAAATTGCACAAAGTAAATTTTGACATCCCCATTCTAATGAAGGATTTTATTTGGTAATATATAACATATTAAAGTGACCAAAACTATATTTAAAAATGTTTCTCCATTAAAAGGTGATAAATCGGCCTTTTAATGAAATTTATGCTTAAAATTAGATTCATTCGCTTTTTAAGACTCTAACTTTTATTTGATAAATGTAAATATATATACCAATAATGTATAATCATATTGTAGTTAGTATTTTTAATTCATGCCAATACAACGTATATGAGTTATCTATCGTTTAAAATAATAATATTATATTATAAGTGTGCAATTTAGGATTCCAAAGAAACTCGTTGTTGCGTATCAGATGTGCTATCGAACATAGAAAACCCTTTAAAGTAAAATTAATATTTATTTCAAAAATATTAATAAGTATGAAAATATCTTATTCTTCATTTACCTAGGATTTTACATCCTTCCCCCCTTTTGGGAATTGCATCCTCGCAATTTTTATTCACTTATCAAAATAAGTGGGGGTATTTATCCCTCATAGCATTTTCCGATTCCCACGTTTCCTCTTCAACAATATGGGTTTTCCACAAAACCTTTACCTAGTGAATTACCTTATTCCGCAACACTTGCTCTATACGGTCAAGAATCTGGACTGGTTGTTCTGCATAAGATAGATTCTCTTCCAACTGAACTACCTCTTGGCTCAAAACATGAGATGGATCTGGCATATACTTTCTCAACATCGAAACATGCAAAACATTGTGTACCTGGGATAAACATGGAGGTAAAGCCACTTTGTATACAACTGATCCAACTTTCTCTATAATTTCATAAGGTCTAATGAACCTCGGACTCAACTTTCCCTTTGTACCAAAACGCATCACACTTTTCTAAGGAGAAACTTTGAGAAAGATATGATCACCTACCTCAAAAGAGAGATCCTTCCTCCGGTTATCAACATAACTTTTCTGTCTACTCTGAGCTATTCTCATGTGCGTTTGAGTCAACTGAACTTTTTTCTACTATATCTTCTACCAATTTTGGTCCCATCAATATCCTTTCACCTACTTCATCCCAAAAAGATGGAGTTCGACAATGCTTTCCATATAATGCCTCAAATGGAGCCATCTGTATACTGGAATGAAAACTATTATTATATGAAAATTCAACCCAAGAAAGATGTTGGTCCCAACTTCCCTGGTAATCTAGTGAACAAGCACATAGCATATCCTCCAAGGTCTGAATTGTTCGTTCTGACTGCCCATCAGTTTGAGGATGAAATGATGTACTAAAATTTAATTCAGTACCCAATGACTTCTGAAAGCCTTTCCAAAAGATTCAAGTAAACCTGGGATCACTATCTGATACAATAGAGAAGGGAACTCCATGCAACCTTACTATCTCTTTAGCATACAACCGAGCAAGTTGATCTGGAGAAAAAGTATCTCTAATAGGATGTAAATGAGAAGATTTAGTCAATCGGTCAACTATAACCGAGATTGCATTATTACCTTGAGATTTCTTTGGTAATCCCACAACAAAGTCCATGAATATATTTTCCCATTTCCACTTTTGCACTGGTAGAGGCTGAAGCATTCCTTTCGGTAATTGTCGCTCTGCTTTAACCTACTGACAAGTCAAACACTTCATAGTAAAATCAGCAATATCTCTTTTGATTCCTTCCCACCAGTAATACACCCGAAGATCTATGTACATCTTAGTACTGCCAGGATGAACTGAAAATGGATAACTATGAGCGTCACATGACAACTCATTATTCAACTGTGAATCACAAGGCAGACATAATATCTTTCCAAACCTCAAAACACAATCATTATCAATGTTAAATTCAGGAAACTTACCCTTCTGAACCAACTATACCTTTTTCTAAAACTCATTGTATTCTTTCTATGCTTTATTTATTATATCTGATAGAGATGATCTCACTAACACATGAAAAAAATAGAAAAATTTCATGCACCAACAACTTCTATGCCAAAGATCATCAAATCAAAAACCAAAGGATCTCGTTCAAAAAGTAGCATGGTTAATGAAGCATTACTTTTTGACTCAAAGCATCATCCACTTTATTTTCTTTTCTCAGATAGTAAAGGATCGTGCAATCATAATCCTTGATTAATTCTAACCATATCCTCTGTCTCATGTTTAATTATTTCTTAGTGGATATATACTTCAAACTTTTATGATCAGTATGTATTTCACACTTCACTCCATACGAATGATGCCTCCAAATTTTTACTGCAAAAATAACAGCAGATAATTCCAAATCATGTGTAGGGTAATTTAACTCATGAGGTTTCAACTGACATGAAGCATAAGCAATTACCTAATAATTATACATTAGGACACATCCCAGTCCTTTCAACGAAGCATCACTATAGATAACAAACTCACCATTTCTGGAAGGCAGTTCCAAAAATAGAGAATTCACCAATCATCTTTTCAATTCCTAAAAAACATCACATTCTTTTGTCCAGATGAACATAACACCTTTTCGAGTTAACATAGTCATTGGACTAGATAACCATTCAAAATTTTCAAAAAAACATCGGTAATAACCTGCCAAACCAAGAAAACTACGAATCTCTGTTATATTTGTGGGTCTTGTCCATTCTTCAACAACTTTCGTTTCAGCAGGATCAACAGTTATGCCATTTTTTGAAACAATGTGACTATGGAATGAAATTTGTTGTAACCAAAACTCACACATGATGAATTTCCCAAAATGTTTCTTTTCCTTTAAGGTTTTCAAGACAACCCTTAAATGACATTCATGTTCCTCCTTACTTTTTGAAGAAACCAAAATAGCATCAATGAAAACAACCACAAACTTATTCAAGAACTCACAGAAAATTATAATCATAAGATTCATGAATACAGCAGGTGCATTGGTTAACCCAAAAGGCATAACTACAAATTCATAATGGCCATATCTAGTATGAAACTTGGCCTTCGAAACACCTGCTCCTTTACATTAAACTGATGGTACCCCGAACTCAAGTCAATCTTCGAAAAATACTGAGCTCCCTAGAGCTGATCAAAAAAATCATCGATATGAGGCAAAGGATACTTATTCTTAACAGTGATGTTATTCAATGCTATATAATCATTGTAATGTCTCATTGAACCATCTTTCATTTTAACAAACAAGACAAGAGCACCCCATGGTGATGTGCTAGGTCGAATGAAACCTTTATCTAATAACTCCTGCAATTGATTCTTAAACTCTAAATGTTCAATTTGAGCCATTCGATAAGGGGTTTTTGAAATTGGCTTAGCATCAGGAACTAAGTCAATAGTAAATTCAACTTCTCGATCAGGTATAATACCATGAAACTCATCAGGAAAAACATAAAGGTACTCATTTAACACTGGAACATCCTTAATCTGAACAGTTCCTTTGTTTTCAACAATATGTGCAAGGTAAAATTCATTTCCATCTTTTACCTATTTTTTGACTTCTTGAAATGTTATCAAAATCAAGGTTTCATTTTTGTACACAAACTGAAAATCATTCTGAAAGGAAACCTTTTTAGCTCTGCAGTCAATTATACCATGATAAACAGAAAGCCGATCCATGCCCAAAATATCATCAAACTCTAGTAGAGGGAAAAAAATAAGGTCTACAGGTAGATTATTTCCACACATAAGGAAATGAATGTTCTTATGTTTTCTTTTTGAATCAACATTTCCTCCATGTGTTTTTACCGTAAGATCAGTATTCATTTCATGAGATGGAATTCCCAATTGACAGGAAAACGTTTCAGAAATGAAAGAATGTGTAGACCCTGAATCAGACAACACATTGGCATAATCTGAACAAAAAAACAATGTACCTGATACTACTTCATTTGATGGAACAACTTCTACTAAAGTAGTTGCAAAGGATTATGCCACCCCTTTTTTCTTGTTGTATATATGCTTTCCCTTAGTTGGGTTTTTCTCTGGATACTCATTTTCATAATGACCCATTTCATTACACTTAAAACATCTTACCGATGGCTTTTCATTGCCTGCTTTTTCATCTTCCTTACAATTACAAGCAATATGAACAGACTTACCACACTGGAAGCACTTTCCAGTCTTTGATAAACATTCTATGGGATGCTTTTTACCACACTTCACAAAAGATGGATATTAAGTTTTCTTACCTCCAGGATTCTTTGATGAATTCTTACCCTTTTCCTTCCAACTGGACCTCTTATTCTATTGTCTATCAAAGAACACTTGTTCATCAGCAAACTCCATTTCCACCTTCTCCGCACATCGATCAAGTTTTTCCTAACTTTGGAACTCACAAGAGGCTAACACTCTTCAATATCATGGATTCAGTCCTGAGTAAAACCGATTTATCTTACTGTCATGATCTCAGATGAAATTTGGATCATAACATGCCAGTCAGGTGAACTTTGCTCCATAAGCGGCCACTGAGTCATCCTCCTGCCTCAATTCCAGGAACTGGTTTTCCATTCTAAGATGAACCACCTTAGGAAAATATTTCTCAAGAAACATACCATTGAATTCATCCCAATTAAGACCATCAATATCCTCACTATCCCTGATATTTTTCACCATTGACCACCACTGATCAGCTTCACTGTCAAAACGGTAAACAACAAGACTAACCTTTTGATGTTCTGAACAACCCATGAAATCAAAAATCTTTTCTAGTGCTTTGATCCATCCATCAGGTAGCACATAATCAAATGATCCTCTTAATGATGGGGGATTTTTCCTTATAAAATGATCAAATACTGACATGTTCCTCTGTGGTTGATCTAGTTGATATCGTACATGGATACCACAACCATTTATAGCCTGAGTCAACTGTTCCATCGCTGCGACAAACTATTCAGTTCCGATTCTGACCATCTTAGGTTGGTGATTTGGAAGGCTGTCTTCCTCCTGATGTCGTCCCAACAAAGCCGCCCTATTTCCTCTACAGAAAACCATTCTGATCATAGAAATAACTTAGGCGAAGCATCATGGTAATCTAGAAATACTATATTATTTAAATATTAACATAAATTACTTTATGGATATTACTTTAACAATACCATAAAACCTAAATTTATCTAAACTGACCTATGAAACCAACTATAAGGACCTGGCCTTAACCATTACATAATATTGAATTAATTGAATAATCGACATTGAGGATCTTTTCAAGTTTAGATTTTTATATAGTTCGGCCATAAATATTACATTTCAAAATATTACAAAGTAGACACTTCAACTCAGTTTCCATTTTTTTACAAAACATGAACTCTTAAAAAAAGTGTCAGGTCTAGTTCCATGTTTTAGACGACATGAATTTTCCTTGATCCCATCCTTGACCGTATTCCATATTATTTCATGTGAAAAACATTTCAAAAACTTGGCATGAGCATAAAAATCTCAGTAAGGGATACACAAAGAAGGAAAACTGATAGACTTTCAAAACAACAAATAAACTATGAATACTCAATCTTAAGTAATACTTTTAAATTTTTTTTAAGAAGTAAATACTCTTTACTGAATAAAAGATCATTACTTACACTTTTGTAACCAAAAGATTTCCATAAAACCCATATAAAGAACACTTAACATATGAAGGTAACTTGGGACATAAACATACTTAAATACAATAACCAAATGGTCGACTTCCACACATTTCACTAAATGGAATAGCCATACGGCTGACTTCCATACTCAATGAATTAGAGGTTATAACGTAACCACCTGTCTTGGTATTCACGGAACAAACCGTCATTTGGTTTATCACATAACCACCTATCAAATGACCAAGTACCAACAAAAATCATAACACATACAACAAATATAAAGGAAAGAAAAAATTTCCACATTTCAATCACAATATATCACTAAAATATATTGACATAACAAATCCATTTCAAAACTATTTTCAATACCAAAGTACATAAACGATTATATGGTATTTAATTTCTTTTAAAAACATTACGTCTTGTTGAGGAAGCAATGATCAAATAATACTCACAGCGGAGGAAAAGGTCGTTGTCACCATGTAAGTTAAAGGAAACATTCCTTTTTATCTTTTAGTAAAACAATTTTTATAAAAATATTCCCTTTGAAAAGACAAGGGTATTTATACAGCCTATAATAGAAAGTCGTGTATTAAAACAAAATATGCCTCAATGACAGGATATTGAGACGAAGTCCTTTACCTCGTGTCCGACTTGACTCGATCGTTCTTTAATATCCTAAATAATAATCTAACGTTAATTTATACACGCTTAAGAACCTTTTTAAAGTAAATTATTAATTTTATTTTACTTATTACCATGTTATAAACATTATGTAACCATTTAAGTTAATAATGTTCTTTTTGTCGATATTTGGTACTTGAGTAAAAAATGAACACCTTATATTTACAAGTTGTCCATGTGGTCAATAGTTCATTATATCCAATATTAAATTCATCATTTAGATATCATATATATCATATATATCCAGAATATACATGTATATAAAGTAGTACATAACATTCAAAGGTAAGAAATGAAATGCACCATTCATGGAAACGGTAGGCCGTACGTACACATGAACACTACTTTCATTTCTATTTCTTATTTTAATTGAAATAAAACATAATGATACATAGGTATATTATAATATCATATATAATATCATTAAATCATCCTTTATAAATCCCATATAAGGAACTAACAAATCACATCACTTTGAGGGGCGGTAGTCCGTGCATCCTCAAATGAGATTATCGTATTTACCCACTATGGAAACTATAAAGGTGTGAAATAAATGGGAAGTACAAAAGAATAAGGAAATCATAAACATAATATATATCATATATAAATACATTTCCAGCATAATGGTCACCATTAGAGGTGGTAATATGTAATTGAACAATCATCGTTTCGTGAGGCGTTAGTTTTCCATCCATGGTAACATTATGTTCTTCATCCACTAGATGGTGTTGTGTGTAAGGGTAGTTCTAATAAATCTTATAACAAAATCCTAGTATATTAAGGATACTAGTTTTGTAACAAAATAACGGAAATAAAAAGAGTTTAGGGTTTGGATAAATAAAAAAAGAAAACAATTTAAGAGAAATTATTACCTTTAATTTTGGAAACTCTCTTTGGTTTGAACCAATGGACTTCTTGAAGTGCCTTATGCCTAAGGCAATTCTTTCAGGAGGAGGTGAGGGATGTATGGAGCCTAAATGGATATAGTTTTGATGATCCAAATGTCTTGAGAGGTCTCAGTAATTGCATTGAAATGGTCTCCATTTATAAGGGAGAGGATGGGCTCTTTAGGAAAGTGTGAAACTATTATTTTATTATATAATGATATTCGGTTTCTAATGGTCCAAGAATTATTATAGTCTAAGATAAGATGAGTCATGGTAGAAATAAAATCATCCAATCATAAATTGGAAACTTTTTGGATAATATTTTGATCATTATAATCTTATTTATTTTAATCATTTATTACTGAGGTAAATACTTCATCATCATTGTTTCATAAATAATTAAATTTATTCGATGTCTAAAAATTATAGAAAAATACTATCATGTAGGAAATAGTTTTATCTTTCCAATGAATATTTATAGTAAAAATTATTCCTTATATAACACCATATAATAATTAATTACAAAAATATTTTTTATGTCTATTTTGCCTTTACATTAAATTAATTAGTCTAAATTGCCATTATCACTCCCAAGTGGATCAATGTGGTCCTAATATCGACCTAAAGTTGACCATGGTCGTTAATGACTCAACCAATAAGGTTATGACAAGTGTTAAAGTAATTTTGAATTATTATAATATTCTTTTTACCTTGAATTACCCTATTTACCATTAACCGCGATAATTAAAAGTCCAAATTACTATTCACCAAAAAATATTTTCATCTTAATGAACCACATTTTACATCTTGATAACAACCATGTATGTCTGATTTTTGAAATTTAATTCACAGAAGTGGTAAATTTTCATTTAAATGAAAAATTTAGTTTTTTAACTACAACTAATTGGTTTCACTATTGAACAAAAATTGATGTTTTTTAGAAAAATAAATAAAATACAGCCTAAGAATTATTTGATATTCCTAATTCAAAATTGATGTCTATTTTTCCAAATTCAAAACATAGAAGTGGCATTAATTAATTTAAAAATTAATTCCCGCTGTTAAAACAAATAGTGTGTTTTTAAGAAACAATAACTATCAAAAGATTGACACTTGTTTATGTCCAATTTCAAAGTGAAATTAATTCCAATGACCAAAATTGGATTAAATGGTAAAAATTTATTTTAATTTCAATTCATAACCAATTATAAAGATAATATAACCATATAAATCAATTATATTAAAAGGCACTTTTGAATTAAAATACAATCTTCTTCACTATTCATTAAAAAAAGAACTATATCGGAAAAAATACAAAAAATTGCACAAAATAAATTTTGATGTCCCCACTATAATGAATGATTTTATTTTGTCATATAGAATTTTTTAAAGTGACCAAAACTAGATTTAAAAAGGGTTCTCTATTAAATGGCGATAAATTGGCCTTTTAATGAAAATTATGCTTAAAATTATATCCATTCACTATTTAAGCCTCTAACTTTTATTTGTATATGTAAATATATTTAACAATAATGTATAATAATATTGTAGTTATTATTGTTAATTCACTCCAATACAACAGCTAGGAGTTAACTACTATTTAAAATAATAATATTATATTATTAGTGTGCAATTTAAGATTCCAAAGAAACTCGTTGTTGCATATCGAGTACGCTATCGAATATAGAAACCCCTTTAAAGTAAAATTAATATTTAATTTAAAAATATTAATATGTATGAGAATATCTTATTCTTAATTTACCTAGGATGTTACACTTAGAATGTCTAAAGAAGGTATGGTTGAATCAAGAGTATGTGAAGTTTAAAAAACATCATGAAGAATGAGATTTGAAGCAGTTGATGTACTTGATGATGAGTGTAGTAAAGAGTGACATTACAAGAAAAGGAACTTAGTGCATCAAGCTTCAGAGGAGCCTATTCAAACAAATACTTTTCCACTGAACTCTTTTTAAATATAGATTAGTAAGAGAATTTGTTTCTCAGATTGAGGTGGTACCAAAAACATGAAGTAAAAGTTGCACCTAATACTAAGGGAGATCCATGATAAGTTGATGTTACTCAAACTGAATATGTTCAAGAATAGTCTGCAAAACAAACTGAAGTTATTCATGAAGAAACATTTCATGAAGAACTTGTTTTAGAGGAAATAAATGTAGATGCTCATGAGGTGAAACAAGCTGAGGAAAACATGAACTGATGAGTGAGTCCATCTGAAATTCATACAGAAGTTTTAATTGAAATTTTTCTATATATGAGTCAGGGAATGACTCAGAGGGTAAATCAATTGAAAAACCAGTATAAAGGGAAGAAAATGAGAAATCAGATTCCCAATAACTTCCTTTAGTTCTGATTAATCACGTTGAAGCTCGAACAAAGAATCAAGCACAAAGTGCCTCTGATTCTGATAATGATCATGTGGATGGGATAATAAAGAATTTAATAGAGTTCAAGATAAAAATGCTTCTTTGTGACCAGCATTATATACAAGGAGACATAAGTTACAGAACATGAAATAAATATTAGTTTCAAAAAAAGTGGATGATTTTAAGAAAGAGAAGTCAACTGATGTTGGGAAATTAAAATCTCAAATTGTATTGATGTCATATTTGTATGATTTTAAAATTTTCATGGGGAAACAATTCAAATCTATCAGGAGAAATCAATAAAGTACATCATGTACATTTCCTGATCTGATCAAGATATTTCCATCCATTACAAATGTAATGAGACATATGAATAACACATTATAGGATCTTCAGTGTAACAGTGCTTCATTATTTGTTTTGTTAGACAATCAAAATAATATTATTGACCAGATTACATCAGGTGAACCAATAGTAAGAGAGTTACTAAACAGGTTCACTAAAAATCTAATTCAGTTTATAGAAAAGGAAGAAAGTTTACATGAGTTTTTCAGAGAAAATCTAATTGAAGTTATCCATATGGCTAAAGAAGGTAGAAATATCATAGTCTTTTTAGGGTACAAACTAATGAAAAGGTTGAGACTGCAGATTACAGAGCTCAAGGAAGTTATTCAAAGGCATTAAAACCTATTTCACAAACCTTTTTCCCAACCTCGATTCCTGTTTTCATTTCTGTAGTTGTATATAAATTTTCTCAATAAAAAATATTTTCATCTCATTTTCATATTTTTTTATTGTTTACTGTACCATCTATATTAAAGTGTTAATAATACTAATTCAAATTTTGATAAACAGTTTATCATAGCATTTACTTATGTTCATTTCTACCTTAAAATGTGTTATATTTCATTTTCTATCATTTATTTTGATATCAAAAAAGGGGGAGCTATATGGATAAACCAAAAATTATTTTTAATGTTTTATTATTCTTAAATAATTTACCCAGGGTGTGAAAAGAGATTTTTTATATTATATTCTTAAAGGGATGAAATTTGGATAAACATATTTTTTCTTTCATCATAAAGGGGGATAAATGTTTAAAAAATTATTATTTATGGAAAGCACAACATTTTATTTCTTGTAGAAATATTTTTGTTAAACTTAAATATTGTTTCTAGACATTCCAAATTCTAAATTATATTCAATTAATTCTATAGGTTAATTTTATAGGTTTTGTGATCATCAAAACATGGGATATTTTTGAGCAAGTGTTGTTTTCAATAATATTATATTTTGTTATTATTTGGGGGAGATTGTTGAGAACAATACTCTATCTTTTTATGATAATTTTGATGCTCAAAAATACCCCTGTTTGTTTTTCTAATGATTTTAACTTGAGTATATTTCAGGAAATTAATATTTCCTTATATTCTTTTTTTAGTGAGATTAATGTGTTTAAACCATATTGAATATTTGAAAATGTATACGGAAATCATTTGAGAGTGTTCTAGAAACACTGTTCACACCCTCCATTGAAGAGCATAAGTGTAAGGATAGAATCCATCGTTTAAATTACATGAGTTCAAAAAAAGTATGGTTAAGAAACCATACATTATCAGAATATTATGGAAGAGGATTCCAACATTTGGAAGGAACCATAAATTTGTAGTATCAGAAAAGTATGGAAGAAGAACCCTACGTAAGTATGAAAGGTTACATTTTTTTTGGAAAAGTATGGTTCATTTATATTACTTTTATAATGAACCTTAAGTTATATAAAAAATTATCGGTCATATATCATACGTTTTGCTAAATAGGATAGTATGGATAATCTACCATACCTTTGAAAGCAGAAGAGAAAAGTATGGATGATCAACCTTATATTTGAGATCAACCTTACTTTCATAATCAACCTTATATTTTATAAAAAATTATGTTTCATGTACCTTACATTATGAAACAAGGAAATGTATGGATGATCAGCCATTATTTCAAGATCAAACATATGTTTTAAATCAACCTTACACTGTCAAACTTCCATTCGGGGAAAAGAATTCTATGATTTTCAACCCTACGTTTGGCATCTGGAATTTAAATTTTGACATTATCGAGCAACTGTCATTATGCAGATTATCTCGTTGTTTTCAAGCAAGATTCATAGCCCGATATTAAAGCACATAATCGAATGATTCAAATTTATTTATTTATGATTCAAAGTTTCGAATTAAGAGGAGGATTTCATGCCGATTTTTAAGGGAAGTTACGACTTCTCTATTATTCGAACATTTGAATATCATGATTCATAAGGTGACTTTTGTGGTTCCAAATTTGAAAGGGAAACAATATTATTCATTATATATATATCTGTGTTCATTTGAATTAAAAAATGAGTGAGATAGATCATCATAAAAAAAAATAGAAGAAAAAAAAATCAGGTTTCTCAACTTCATTTTTTATAAAGGTATTCGAGATATATAGGTATGTTGTGACAAAGTAAAATAAAACATTGTTTTCTAATGATGAAAAAACACATTGAATATTCCCTTTTTAAACATCAAGGATCTATCATAAATCCATTTTTGTTGGGGTTGCAGAATTTTGTTCTATAAATATTGCAACCAGATCGACTCAGAACTGCACTTTCCAGAAGAACATCTTTTCTGGAGACAACGGTCCATCTACTATATGTTTTGCACTGCTACAACTATGAAGAACATCTGGAAAGTATTTTTAAACAAATAATCCTTTCATTTTGAGTAATAATCTTCTCATAATAAGATGTGTATTAGATTCATGTGTATGAACTAGAAGGCTCTGATATATCCTTAACATATGAATGTGTCAACTACCTGCACTCAGTTCTGGATGGTCTATTGATAAGGGGACCAGATAATGAAAATGACCAAGCTCATGGAGTATAGAATTGGTGGAGTGGATGAGGGTACTTCTATTACCCAAAAAACTATTAACTTTTTCATCCTGATAACTATTTATTTCTGCTGTATAAACATTCTAATAATGTTAAAAAATAGATTTTGATATCATCATGATTCTCAAGGAAATTTTAAAAGGCACAATTTCCCCCCTCTTGTGTGTATTTTGTATAACCCGGTCCAAAAAAAGTAGACATGGTTAAGGAATATTTGTACAAAGAGGTAATAACTATGAAATGGGAATATTGGGTTTGACATAATCATCACATGGTGTATAAAAACAAGCATTAGTGCTCACCTGGATTGAATCTCCCATGCGATATTATTTGAATATATCACCATTTCTTTACATCCCATCCATAATTATTTCAATAGATTATTAAAAATAAATGTCCATGGTTTTAAATAAGGTATCATTCATTAAAAAAGGATTACGGATTTGGAAATCCTAGAAACAATTATTTTTTTCCACCATGAATATTTCTATTTAAACAATGAATTTTTGTTTTATTCGATACATGGCAGTAGAAGGAATAATTTTAATGTTAACTGTGATAAATAATATGGATATTGTAAGCAAAAAAATCAGATGGTGGCTAGAGTGAATGAAATCATTATTTGGACTAATCAGTTGTTAAGATATACAATTAACAACCTACACCATAACCAACTCTCAGACATACCAATGAAAAGAATGATGGAGACTGTTAAGATCTTGAGTGGTTGAGGATATAGAGGAAAAATGTATTGACTTAATTAATGTCATAAATGTGTAAGGAGACACCTATAACAATTAATAAAATGAAAAATAAATAAAATTTTTTAAGAAAGGAAATACAATCATTAATTTATGGGGAAATGTGGGGATGTCAAGGGGTTGAAATATGTTTTATAATAGAGTTCTATTTAGACTTAATTGTATTACATTTTGGGAACCTGGGAATTACCAAAGTCAATTCCGAATTTTAAAGGATAAATCATAAACCACAGAAGGAATCATATTTAATTATATGGTTCTAAGTATTTATGTATTGGGATTGAATAATTAAATTATAGAAGTATTTTTTTATCAATCGTATTTTATCAATAAGAATCATGAAACATTTTAGGATTTCGTTAATTTTTTGAATCATGTTTGTATTCCTATAATATTAACTCTATAATTATTTATAATAATATGGAATTTTGGGATTTAGGTTGATTATATATCCATAGTCATAAATACCTCTATTATGATTTTAAGTGATGTGATTTTTATTTGATTAATAAAAATTTTGGGAATCCTTTCTTTAGGCTGTGATATATGTGACCCAAGGTTCAAAATGAACTATTATTTGAGTAAGAATGATCTCTTCATAATTTTGATGGTGTTGATAACCTTTGGGGTTAATATGATCAATGGTGTTGAGGTAAATTTCATTTACGATAATTTCAGAACATTATCATATTTATGTTTATAATGTTTTGGAAAAAGGACAACCCACTTGGTAGGTGAAATCCTGTAACATCTAGAATGACCGAAGGGATTGAACCAAAACTGATGGGTGAGAAGGGTTTGGTTCCTACCACTAGCCTACATTCTGTACAAGATAGTTTAGAATGGATTTTACTTAAAAACTATTTGACTAATATAATCATATGGATTGAAGGATGTTGAATTTTTTGTTTTCCTGTTGAGGTTTTATAGATTAATGTGTTATATTCATTCATATTGGAAGACCCATTATAATAATATTTATTTTATTGAATACTAGAGGAATAACTTGTTATTCCTTTGGGAATTATCTAATCTGGTAGAATTTTATTTTAGTGATTCCGTAATAAGAAAATGATATTGGATATTTATACCTTAGAGTAAGAGGTGAAGTGGAAAAATATTTATGAACAACAAAATAATGAAATGGTTCTTATAAAAATAATAAAAAAATACATCAATTATGTATATTTTTTTGTGTTCCCTATATTTATAGTGATATATCAAAAATCATATAAGAAACTAACCTAAACATGAAAATTTTATCATATTACCATAATATTTGATGAACCAATGGTCATTTAACTCATTATATATTTAGGGATTTGTGGTCATTTACTTTCTCGTGATCATTAAATTTCTTATGATCAATGATCCCTATCACTCCTTATAATAATTTAGAATTTTTTTTCCAAGCACATATTTTCAAACCCAACCACTTTTATCCAATATGGAACTTTATTTTTGAGTTATTCAAGATGAAATTTTTATTTCCCTTTTCCCTTTTAGAAGGATGTTTTATTGACCATTTTTATGATGTGGATTTTCAACTAAGGTATTTTCGAAAATATAACCACAGAAATAAGAATGAATGTTCAAGATGGGAGGATAAAATTTATTATATTTATAAATAATGTAACACAACTATATTTTAAAAGAATTATATATTTTTTGATTTCATATATAAAACATATCACCTAGATTAAACATCAAGGGAAATATATTATTTAAAAATGCCTACTACCAATAAAATATTTGTTGCAATATATTAATAGGATTAACCAAATTAAGAATATATATATATATAAATTTATATGTATCTGACTTAACAAATAAAAATTTATTTTTAAAAACCTATTATCTAATATGTCAAATTTTTAGTAAATAAATATTATTCTTCAAAATTCATATTCTTCAAAATTGGTTTTATTTTTCATTTTTTTTTATTTAAAATCAATTTATACAAATTTTATAAATTTTATTTTAAAGATAATGTAATTTTTTAAATAAAAAAATCAAAATTTTCTTAGGGTACAATTTGTAATTTTTTCTAAAATGTGTTATTTTTTAGTGAGTACAGAATATATTACTTTCAATACAGCATTCACTTCCTTTCTACAATATATGTAATTTAAATGTATCAATATTTATTTAATTTTATTTCTAATTAAAACAAGTATTATTTATATTTATTCAAACTAACTAATTTCATTTCAATTATATTTCTACCATATTT
This sequence comes from Viscum album, assembly GCA_963277665.1. Classification (NCBI taxonomy): domain Eukaryota; kingdom Viridiplantae; phylum Streptophyta; class Magnoliopsida; order Santalales; family Viscaceae; genus Viscum; species Viscum album. Next base: position 980,960,319 of record OY728140.1, on the reverse strand, counting down.
TGGTATATGTTTGTTTTAAGGCTTAAAACACTTTTTTTCTCGAATCTATTTTTATGTACATAAAATTTCTCAATTTTAATTTATTAAAATTATATTTATTGATGAATGATTAAAATGTAATTTATATATTATATATCTAATTACATGAATTTAAATACTTTATTTTATGATTAATAGTCATATAGGTTATATATGATTAACTAATGCTTGAAAAAACCATTTCGTGATAAATAATTTATATAGACTATTTTAAAGTTCAAATTTAATTTATTTTTGTATAGTTATATGAATTGAATTTTCAGAAATGTATTCCTTATTTGTAATAATAATAATAATAATTTATATTAGGTAATAGGGTAAACATAATTTTTTATCTCAATGAATAGTGGAGTAGTTTAAAATATATATATATTGTGGTTAGGGTTAAAATATATTTAATTAGGGGGGATTAAACCATGATATAAGGGTTATAGTTAAAATTAAGAAAGTAAAAATCATATTTCATTGGAATATTTTTACATTATACAACCCACCCATTGAATCTAATATCATTTTAATGATTTTTTTTTCAATGACTATCACTCAATATTCTTTTGGGAAATATCATTTTGGTTTCCAAAAAGGTCCACTTTCCCTTATTATAAAAGGGAACCACTTCCCCTCTCTTATTCAATCATATCAGAACATATAGCTAGACTAACCCCTAAAAATAACCCTTAACAACATCCTTATCAAAATTTTAGAGGTTTTATTTGTCCCAAATTTCAAAACTAATGGTCTTTAATTGGAAATCCAAGGTGGTTCTTCTAAGTAAATGTAATTGTATTTACTAAGAACATTCTTTATTATTTTATCTTTTAAAAAATAAATTTTTGATTAAAAATTAAAATATAATTATTATATAATATCCAATATAATAATATATTATTTTTTTAATTTAGGAATATTTATCTATCTCTTTCTACCTCAAATGGAAAATAAAGATATAGCTTGTGTGTATAATGAACTACCATCTTACGAACTGTGGTATTTGTTATTCCATCACCAAATTACATTAAAATTCATAATAATAAAAATAATGAATATATATGATATATATAAAATTATATTAATTCTATAAAATTAATATCTCATCAAATATTTTAGCTTCCACCCATAAAAACAATGATATCATTGATGGTGTGCACGTATGACTTAAAATATATTTAATGTGATGTGAATTATTATCCATGTCCAAAATTCATGAATGGTTCATAAAATGTATTTAATGAATAAATAAGGAAATTATTACCTTAATATCATTTTAGATATGAAAAAACTACATCCTATACACAATAATCAGAACTTTCATGGAAAACACACATTAGAAAACATAACACTTAATACCTTGAATAATTGTAAAAATTAAATATTTTTATTGATCGTTTTGTAAAATGTTATGAGAGTATAATATATGATACCATATAAGTGAATATGGTAGTTGAGTAAATTATTAACATTTTCAAAACCATTATATATGATGTTAAATCACCTATAACTAAAGGGAAGTGTGGGGTAAGGGACTTGGCCTCCATTTTCCTTTATTGAAGAATTTTTTAATGATTTAAAGATAATTTATTTTCTATGATGTATATTATAATAATTTTATTTATAATATCTTAAATAATTGAAATTAAATTATTTTTTATGTTTTAATTTTAATTATTTTTACATAAGTGGTCTTGACATAAAATTTACCAAGTGGTAAATAATTACATAACTCAATTTATTTTCATCCAATTATACTACATATTTATTATATATGATATTATATGATTATATATGTAAATAATGTGCTATTTTTTTATTTAAACTTTTTCGTAGATTTATGTTTGAAACATAAAATCAATTCATTGATTAATTATCACAAAAATGTTATGACCACTGTAATGGTTTATTTCACAATATCATTTTTTCCAAAATTGATTGTTCTTTATTTCCATTAAATGATTTTTTTTTCATTTTTAATTGAAAAAATACAAGTTATTATTCATATGTTATTTAGTAATTTCTTAAATAATAGTACCATTTTTTCTCACTTTGGTACTCAAATCGGTTGAGAAATTGATTTTAATAATATCTAATTTTTTTCTCTTATTATTGAAAACACTTTTTTTTTCAAATCCATGATTCAAAAAAGTCTAAAATGTTTTATAAAATTATCCAAAATGTTAATTAAATAAATGTTACCCACATTTTACTTTCTCTAATTGTTTTTGAAATGAATCTTCTTTTCATTTTCCAAATGATAAAATTTTTATTCTTTTTACAGTAGTATGTTGAGAATGTTTTTTAACTTATATGAATACTACGAAATATCCCACCATGATGGAAACTTTGGTTTTTACATTACCTTATATGTTTTTATGGTTCTTTTAAAATAAATTTTTTTCACTAATATTCCAGAAAGTAATAATTTTTAAAAATGATTTACAAGGTACCAAAAGGGGATTTTCCACAAGAATGTATTAATAATATATTTATTATACTTCTATTTGTCCATGATAGAAAAAATCTATTTTAAATGTACTCAACTAGAGATATGTATGAATTATACCATTATTATTAATGTTTTGGGTAAATTATAATCTATTTTACCATGGTAAATATTTTCATTCACTTTCATGAATATTTTTAATAGTCATTTCAATTATCATAAAACACTACCTTTCATCTGATTGTGGGATATTAAATTTTTCCTAAATTACAATATTCTTTTTATTTGTGACATGATTATTGAATAAATCATATACAATTTAAACATATGGTGTTTATAGTGAATGATATTTGATAAACTTTGATGTTATTGATAATTCATATTCTGTAATTAATATGGACATATGTTGACAAGACATATTGTGCATCAATTAAATTTATCATTAGAAATATGGTGAATGAGTTGGAAAGGCATTTATTGGTGCGGCCTAGAATTATATAGTCTCTAGATGCATCAATGGACTCTTGATGGGAAATAATATATTAGAACTAAATGGGTTTCTAGTGTATATAACAACATCATTTAAACTTCCACGAAAAAAGGTACTGAGATTATATATATCCCGATTCATGTGATCATGAAGTCAAATATTAATAATTTCTTTCATTAAGAATTCAAATATTGTTATCCATAAGATTTTTTCATTGATATTATCAATAGATTCATTTTCTTCTCAGTTTATCGATTAAATAGAATGTGTATTAGGTTATTTTCCATACATACTGATTATTCCTTATCTAATCTTAAAATATATTTTTTGGGTTAAATTAATTGTATGCTTAATTATTTACATTTCCTTAATTATTATAAGAAATTTATTTTTTATATTATCTATTATACATATCATATAGCCCTTATATTATCTCTCATCCCCATTATATGAAGAATGAATATTTGATTGAGAATAAGGATGTAGAATATTTACTTTCACTTGGTTGTAATTATTATTTTAAATTGTAAAATAAGATTATATTATTCATATATATTACCAACACTACAGAAATATTTGATCATTTTGTATGAAAACACATATATTTTGCAACAATATAGTAAATTAACCACTATCTCAAGGCAACTATGTTTGGGGTCTTTAGATACTCAATCTAGTTAGAGGTCTGGTTTAATACCCATCCAACATACTCATATTTCAATATAAACATATCATTTTTAATATGTATCTTATGAATCATATTTTTACCTGTATAATCTATTTTCAAATGACATCTAGTGATGTTTTTAAAAATTATATAAGAATATATTTTTATCCTCTCATTATTTCTTGATTGTCTGAAAAATACATACCATGTGGATGAATACACTACATGCCATTCATTTATATAATAAGTATACCACATGACACATATCCAAGTAGTTAGACACATCATATGTGATACAATGATGCATGAAATTAATTTTCTCATTATAAATGAATAATAATTCTAGATTTCATTAATTGTAATATCCTTAAACATTTACGACCATTACATCCAATTCTTGATGTGTATTACACATAGATATTATAAAATAACCACATGTATTTTTTATGGTAAATTTTTTTTGTATTTAAAACTAGAATCTATGTAAAATTTTATAGAGATATAATTCTTTCATCTAAAGACTCGGAATATATATGTATCCTTTCATTGGTACTTAAGGAACTCCTTCATAGAAATCGGATGACTCTCACTAGGATTAGATTTGTATTTATATGTTATGATCAATGAATTTGACACATCTTGTGCACTAAATAATAAGTAATACATGTTATATCTTATGGAGGACACTTAAGGAACCACGAAAATCATTTTTAAATATTCATAAGAATCATGAATCTTATTCAAATATAGGGGGTTGAAACTATAATAATGGCTTTATCATGGAGTTTCCCTTGAAAAATAAATTCATCAAATTCCAAATATATATATTATTGGTCATTACATAAATCCGATTAAATATATATATATCCTCATACCGAGTATTTTAGATTATTTATCCATGTATTTTACAAATAATCATTGACCAAACCACACCCTCACAATGTGAAGTGCTAAGATATCAATTAAAATAAGACATACATCATTTATTTACAGTATTAGAGAGACTTTAATTCTCTTATTTGGACACATGTATATAATTAAATCATATTAATTCATGATTAACTCAAAATAATCGATTGAATTATCAAACCAGATATTCTAACTCTGAGATGAATTCTTTCATCCAATAATATACCATTGTGTCTTTCAAACATTAGTATTCTCATTTAGAATATAAAAATCCGTAGTATATATCATATATATGTCATTTCTTGAATTACTATTATAAATCCCAGTTTTAAATACATATGATATATCTCATAATCCTAATAAGTTGTTATGGATAGAAAAATCATAACCGACTTTGTCATCGCAATAGGAGAAATAGTCTATTCATAGCCAATACCATGAAATTATTTGTAACCCATTACCAAAAAACATGAATTATATGTGGAAGCTATACCATACATGTTATTTATTATTGATAAGACAAATTCACCTTATGATTATCAACAATTTTGGTGAATTCACTATGAACCAAACACTATTAGTACACATGTAGTCAATTTATCATTCCACAGATTATAAAACATTCTTTGAATCATACCACAATATGTATTATCCATATGATGTAGGTTTATATCATATAAATGTAATTTCTATATCACTGGAAATGAAAAATCCATATATTTTGTTCTTAAATAATACTACCAGAACATTTTTGATCTTGAATAACATGAGTTGATTCTTCTTCCATAACTCTTTGTGGAACCGTCTCATCCTCTATCTTTTTGAAACACATTATTTATTGGTGCTGAAATTCTCCAAGATTAAATTTCTTCCAATTACATTCTCCATTTAGATTTTAATTCCTAGTAAATATAGTAATTCATGAAAAAATAATCATATTTCATACTTCGGGTCATTTTTATCGTAAGACAAATGCCATACAAAAGAATTGCAACCTACAATTTTCCTAAATGATATAATGGTACATTTTCCACCCCATATCTCATATAGAATCTTCATGGGTGCTTTATATGGAATATAATTCCACATAAATGAAGATGTCTAAAGAGCATTACCCAAAAATGATATAGGTGGGTCAGAAAGACTCATCATTGGTCAAACCATGTCTAACAGGGTATGGTCCCTACATTCAAAAAAACATTCCATTATTTTGTTCCAAAAGGTTTTATTTGTGAAATAATTCCACATTATCTATGATGACCTATTAATACTTGGGTCAATTATTCACCACCCTAATCTTATAAGAATATATAAATTCTTTTTGCTAGTGTATTTTTTAATTTTTTTAAAACTCATTTAAATTTTCAAATGTTTCTTGCTTGTGTATCATGAAAAAACATACCCCCTATCAACAATAGTCATCATTTACCAAAAAAAAGTACATAAAACCATTTTATTATGTAATAATTATTCTTTATACATAAATATATATAATATCCATCATCCATCTAATACTCTAAAAAATTTCTCCTATGATGTGGCTTATTCATTTTATCTAATAAATAATATTCACATGTATCAAACAATCAATACTCTAATGTGTTCATAAATTAATATCTGTGGAGTGTATGAATGAATTTATTGTGTATATGTCTAGGAAAACAATATCACATGTATGTTGGATTACAATCAATTATAAAATTATTAATATGATTACACGTATCAATTATATATAAACCATTTATTATATTACCAATTCTATAAAACAATTCACATTTATATTTAATGAAAATATCCTTATTAATAATGAATTAAAATCCCATCTTATCCAAAAAAATCTATTGAAATGAAATATATGTTTATAGTGGGAACATAATCTAGTAACACAATACATTTACTTATATTTTTAGATGATTGTTGAATATAAATATTCAATATGTAAACCTCCAAGGATCCTATGGCCTAGTGTATAAGGAATACCAGGTTCATGATATATTAAAAGTAAATTTAATACAATAAATAATTATTTTCTTATACATGATGATCTCCTAAATCCCTTTGTGCTATTAAAACTGTATAGGATAATATGGGTTACTCCTAAAAAAATAAATGAGAAAAAAATACCAATAATAGAATAATCATGATAACAGAGTATAATGATAATTTTCCATGTTTATTATTCCTTATATTTTATTCTCAACCATTTATTTAAATTAGTTCTTCATTTAGATCCAAGTCGAATGGTTTGATGATGTTCGACTCATATGTCCAAAATAAACGTATAAGGATGAGTAAATTCAATGTAATTTTTATTTAATAATATAAATAATTATAATAATTATATAATTATATTTTTATACATAATTTTTATACTAAAAATAATAATGGGTTGTGGTTATAGTAAATAACTGGTGTTACAATCATAGAGACGGTTGGTCGTACGTACATATGCGTAAAGTTTCGTTATTAATCAATCATAATGGAAATAATGTAATTGTTATATTATAATTTAATAATGTAATTATAACATAAATATGATATTATTTTATCAAATAAATTTTATTATTTAAATAATTTGATGCGTTAATACAAAATGTATTACATCACTTCGTGAGGCAGTAGTCTACCACACACAAGAATGATGTTATCATTCATCAATGGATTGTAATCTAAGAGGGTATATGATATATTAATGTTCCAAAATTATTATCATGTAATGAATTCCATATACATAAATTAAATCCAACATCTTTAATAGTTTTTAAATTAAATAATAGAAAATTAATTTTATCGGTTTGCAAGTATTCCATTGTACACACGAGTGATACGTTCGTTTCCCATTTGATAGAAGTAAAGATGGTTTTAAGTTATGAAATTAAAATAATAACATTTGTAATATGTGATATATTAATTTTAATATATATTCCTGATTTAATATGATTTTAAGGAGGTGGAAGAAGGAATAAAATAAACATTCTATGTTACAAATGATATGAATTGTTCAAACAACCTCTTTAGGATTATACTTAAAGCCCTCTAAGAATTTATTTATGATAAAAAAAGTCTAAAAGTCATGTATTGTAAATTAAGGAAGTTATTTGGATAGGTATCAGTTGAAATAAAAGGAATTAGATGTGAAAAAAAGGAGAGTAGAGGGTGTTCCCTTTTATTAGTGGGGAAGAGGACAGAAGGGGTATTTTGAAAAAGAAAAGGTTATAACCACTTTTTACACATACCACAATGCTCTAAAATTCCTCAACATTAAATCATAGATTTTATAAGCCCTAAATATGGACTTTATAAGGACCTGACCTTAAAACATTACATAATCAGTAATTACATGAATAATTCACATAGATGATCTTTTCAGGTTTTGAGTTTTAGAGAATTAGGACATAACTATTACATATCACAAGATTACAAAGTAGGCACTTCTACTAAGTTTCCATAAAATAAAAACTCTTAAAATGAAACATGTCTACTTCCATGTTTTAGATATCATGTCTTTCCTTGAACCCATCCTTGACCCTATTCATCATTAAGTCCTGTGGAAAACATTTAAAAAACTTGGGATGAGCATAAAAAGCCCCGTAAAGGATACACAAAGAAGGAAAACTGTTAGTTTTTCCAAACAACAAGTAAATCATCAATACTTTATCAAAGTAATACTTTTCACCTTTATGATGTAGAAAATACTCTTCACTGAATAAAAGATCACTACTTATCCTTTATAACCAAAAGATTACCATAAACCCATATAAAGAACACATAACATATATTGGTAACATGGGGCATAATCATACTTAAATGGAATAACCATACGGTCGACTTCCACACATATCACTACATTGAATAGCCATACGACCAACTTCTATACCCAATGCATTAGAGGTTATAACTTGAAAACCCGTCTTGGTATTCACGACACCACTCGTCAGATGGTTTATCACGTAACCACCTGTTAAATGTCCAAGTACCATTATTAAATCATACGACATAAAACAAATGAAATGGAAAGAAAACATTTCCACATTTCGATCAAAATATATCACATAAATATATTGAAATAAAATATCCATTATAAAAACCATTTTTAATACCAAAATACATAAATGTGTATATGGTATTTATTTAATTTAAAAACATTATGGCTTGATGAGGAAGCTAAAGACCAAATAATACTCGCGGCAGTGGAAAAGGTCGTTGTCACCGCGTACGTAAAAATAAACATTACTTTATATCGTTTAGTAATATGCTTCATAGAAAAACATTCCTTTTGAATGAAATGAAAAGTAAAAGGTGTTTTATAAAGTGTATAAAAGAGAGTCTTGTATTAGAACAAAATATTCATCAATGAAAGGAGATTGAGACGAAGTCCCTTACAAAGATGATATCCATTGATTAAGGATAAATAAATTACATAATTATTTGTGAAAAAAGAATACACCAAATATAAGTGGATATTAAGTGTAAAATAATCAGAGGTCATTCACACATATTCATATAATGACATATTCAAGGAGTACAAGTTTAAACCAAAGAATCAGAATTGTGTTAAGAAGATCCCTTTCAAAAATTCAACAGCCTAACGGTGTCACATAAAAATTCATAAAATTAGTTGATGAGAGATAAAAAGGGTATCTCATCACATGTACATTAAATTTACAGCAATAAGGATATATTAGAACAGATCCCAACATAAGAATATGTAAATGAAAATACATAACAAAAAAGAGTCTTTTTAAAGAAGAGGAGGGTGAAATTTTCCCTTACCGGTTTTGGTAACTTTAGAAACATACAACCCATGGAAAAAATGTCATAAAATGAATATGTAAATACCCATAAATGAAATTATATTACACAAAGAGTGTAATAATGTTAATTACATACACCAATCATTTAAAATGGTGGAAAATGTAGCATAAATCTCACAGGAATAAAAGTGAGATGAAAAATCACTTACGAAAACTCGGCAGCCTAACAGTGCCACTTAAAACTTCCAAAAAATGGATTTATTAAATAAAATAGGGTATCTCATCATATAAACATAAAATATATATTAAGAGGAATATAAAATAACATCCCCCAACATAATAAATAGTATCTTTAATAATTTGACATAAAAGAGAGTACTTAAAAATAAAGAGAGAGGTAAGATCCCTTACCTCAAGTCCGACTTGTCTTGTTCGTTTGTTTATATTCATGAATAATAATGTTTGGTCAATTTATAATTTCTTAAGTTCCTCCTTTAAATATTATTATTAAATTCATATCACATATTATAATGTTATAATAATTGGTTAATAATGTGAGTTCATATCAGACGTTTTTGTCGATGTTCGGTACATGAGTCCAAATTGAACTTGTTGGAAAAGAATTTTCCATGTATTTATAGGTAAAACATCACCAGAATAGTATTAATGATTTAAATATCATATATATTCAGTATATATCCATTTTATACTATTCCATAACATTTGGAGATAAAAAATGAAATGCATCGTTCATGGAGACGGTAGGCCGAGTCAAAAATATGACTTGTATTACCCACTGTCAAAAATATGACTTGCACCATTCAGTATATATCCATTTTATACTATTACATTAATATTCATGGAGAATAGTATTAATTATTTAAATATTATATTTTGTCAAAAATATAACTCGGTAGGCCGAGTCAAAAATATGTCTCGGCCGTTCATGGAGACGGTAGGTCGAGACGGTAGGCACTTGACAGTGGGTGGATATGCCCGCATGGCTTTTTTTCATTATCAATGATCAATCTAGGATCAATAAGATGATAAACACTAGTCTACATGGATCGAATCACAGAAAAAGACTAAGAATATGGTTTGTCCCGGAACCACAAACAAGAATCGTTAATGTTTGATTATAATTAATTTAATTAATTATAAAGAAATATCTTTTGGGTGTTCATTCTTCATTGATGTTCTTGATCACATTTTTGATGTTATCCATCATTTCATCACAGAATCCATGTGTAGACTCCCTTTAGCGGTGATCCACACGTGTACCTCGTATCTCTGGACGTTGCCAAAGGATTCTCCAGGTGCTAGCGTGGAGAAGTCTTTGCTTGCGTTGTCCTGCTTAGATCGTTTTGATCCGATGGAAGAGGATCCCTCCCGATCTTTAGAACATTATTGGAGGAAGAGGTTCTTTCGGCCTTGAACAAATTCTCCAGAGATGTTGTGCACAATTATTCTCTTGTGTAGGAAAAGAGTTGGGGTTGCGAAGATATTTATAATCGAGTTTGAGGTTGTAGAGTCATGACAATAAATAAACATGTTACGTGTTTCATTTATTTCATTAACTCTTATTGAAAACCCCCATTTCGAATAATTAATTCCTTGATATGTGCTCACACTGATTATAATAAATATCATTTAATAAAATGATATTATATCCTCAGAATCCTGACTGGAAAAACTACATGGCGTGTAATAATAAATACACGGCATGTACTTGTTTTTCATTGAAAACTACACGGAGTGTACATTAAATGTACATGGTGTGTATATCTTGTTTTCATTTATTCATTTCCTTTCCAAAATAAAATAGCATGGCATGTAAATTTAATAATACACGGCGTGTACTTGTTTTATTTTATTTTTCCTCCACCAATTAAAACAACTTTGGCTTCCTTGAATAATTATTAAACCACGTACGAGAATAATCTTTATTCAACATGAGATACATGGATACGCTTAGTGAGTGACCCTCTAGGCCTCTTTCTAGTTGGCATTAGGTGGGTTTGCCTAAAGTCCAAGATTACTGTCTAGCAACGGGTGAAGGAACCCAAGAGAAAGATGTTGATGCCGCATTGACGTATCACCTCATACAAACGCTTACTGTGTTATTTAATCCCTTTGTCTTGATATCTCATCAAGCAGTTTTCATGGTAGTGTCATAAACCTATATGCATGATCCATCGTTCTTTGACTACCTGAAATAAACTCATTGTTTACACCATGGCCATGGAATTTAATGTGACAGTTCTATTTCAATCAAAGGGCCGAGATATCAACTTCCATAAATAGAAGGGAAAAATCCTTTATCGACTTATCCATTAACAATATGTCACTCGTGATGCAGCCAACATACCCTACTTTCCGCCAACTGTCTGAGTGACGGTTTTCGTCAATAAATCTAAGTGTGCGAGTCATGACATGAGTTAATGATAATCTTCCGGTGTAAGGACCATTACACACGCTCGGAGATAGAAATATCGGATGACACCAAGACATGCAGAATTACTACTGCAGGGTCCGTTCTCATAATCTCCCATCTTAGAGATTATCATATGAAAACTCCATGAGAGAGAGTCCTGTCTTCTTATGAGTACTCGCACATGACGGTCTGTATACTATGTGTCCTATCGTAGTATTTCATCCAACCAGAGAACATTATTTAAGAATATTGTTATAGCATTTCAAGGTTATCATCATAGCGGGGATCTTCTATAAACATATGAATGAAACAAATATTCCAGGACATTATTATATTATATTCATGCATAAAAATGAACAATATATAATATGTGAGCATTCATTTTATCAAAGTACAAATTAGTTGGTTCTGAGGACACCAACCCTTACAAACTCCCACTTGGACTAGAGCCAACTCCCTACGACTTTTAGTCCACTAGACCTCACGTGATGATCATGTTTCTGCTGGGTCAAGGCTTTAGTCAATGGGTCCACCATGTTGTCTTCCATGGAAATACTACTCACTACAACTTCACCTCTTAGAAAAATTTCTCAAGAGATGATACTTCTAAATTATGTGATTTGTCCTCTGATGTGACCTTGGATCTTTTTAAAGTTCCCCCACTACAGTATTATCACAATAGAGTGTGATAGGATCTTTACTGCTTGGTACAACATCCATCTCTTGGACGAAGCATCGCATCCATAGTGCTTCTTTAGCTGCCTCAAAAGCTGCGATATACTTGGACTGCGCTATAGAATCTGCCACCACACTTTGTTTTGAGATCTTCCAGCTCACTGCACCTCTATTCAAACTGAATATGTATCCAGTATGTGACTTCATGTCATCTTGATTAGTCTGGAAACTAGAATATACATTTCCTCTGATGACTAGTTCATCATCTCCTCCATAAACCAGGAACATATCCTTAGTACGCCTCATATACTTAAGGATAGTCTTGACTGCCATCTAATGGCAGTCTCATGGATCAGATTGATATCTACCTACCATACTTAATGCGTAAGCAACATCTAGCCTTGTACATAGTATAGCATACATGACTGTCCCAACAAAGGATGCATAAGGGATCCTTTCCATTCTATTTCTTTCCTCATGTGTCTAAGGACACATTTTCTTGGAATGATGAATGCCATGTGACACTGGAAACACTCCCCTCTTAGACTGTTCCATACTGAATCTCTTCAGTATCTTGTCAATATATGTACTTTGACTCAGGCCCGGCATTATCTTGGATCTATCACGATGGATCTTGATCCTAAGAATATATGCTGTCGCGCCCAAGTCTTTCATGGAGAAGCATTTATGAAACCATGACTTAACTAAGTGTAAGATAGGTACTTTGTTTCCAATTAGTAATATTTCATCAACATATACTATTAGGAAAACGACTGCACTCCCACTAAACCTCTTGTAGACACAAGGCTAACATTATTTCTTAACAAAGCCAGATTCCATTACAGCTTCATCGAAACAAATGTTCCATGATCTTGATTATTTCTTTAATCCATAAATGGATTTCTGCAACTTTCATACTTTGTTGGCATCCTTTCTAGTCACAAACCCTTCAGGTTGTGTCATGTTGACATCTTCTTGGAGGTTCCCTTTAAGGAAAGATGTTTTGACATCCATTTTCCAAATTTCATAGTCATGGTAAGCAGCAATGGACAATAGGATTCTAATGGATTTCAGCATCTCAACTGGTGAAGAGGCTTCATCATAGTCAACTCCTTGACGCTGTCTAAAACCTTTTGCAACCAGTCATGCCTTGTAGGTGCTGACTTGCCCCTCCATGACCAGTTTCTTCTTGAATACCCATTTATTACTAATAGGATTTACATCAACTGGAGGATCTACCAAAATCCAGACTTAGTTTTGGTACATGGAATCCATTTCAGAATTCATGGCCTCTTTCCACTTGGAAAAGTTTGTGCCTTCAACTGCTTCCTTGTAGGTAAGAGGATCATCATTGTCAACCAATAATGAGTCACCATCCTAGTTGACAAGAAAACCATATCGTTCTGGTTCTCTCACCTCTATTGTGCTCCTACACAGTTCTAGTATCATTGGAACAGATTGTTCTTCCATGGGGCTTTGTGGAATCTATTCTTGTACCAACTCATGTGTATCTTGAGCCTTGACTTCATAGAATTATATCTCGCTCCCACTATCTCATTTGGAGATGTGCTCCCTCTCAAGGAATATGGTGTGTCTTACCACTGTAACCTTTTGGTCTGAGGGGTTATATAGGTAATATCCCCTTGTTTCCTTGGGATATCCTATAAAGATACACTTTGTGCCTTGGGGCGCATGTTCGTTACCTTATGAGGCCTTAAAAAATGCTTCGCTACCCCACACATGTAAATTCAATAACTTGGCTTTGCGTCCATTCCATAACTCGTATGTAATACCATTTATCGATTTAGTTGGTACTTGGTTTAGAATGTGCGCTGCTGTTTGAAATGGATATCCCCAAAAGGATAATGGAAGACTTCCATGACTCATCATTAATCTCACCATGTCTTATAGGGTGCGGTTCCTTCTTTTACATACACCATTCCACAGTGGTGTGTAAGGAGGAGTGAGTTGAGATAGAATCCCAAACTCCCGTAAGAAATCAATGAAGTCCTGATTAAGATATTATCCTCCTGTTTCTGAGCGGTGTTTCTAAATCTTCTTACCAAGCTGGTTCTCAACTTCAATCTTGTATTCTTTGAACCGATCAAAAGAATCTGACTTATACCTCATTAAATAGATATATCCATATCTACAAAAATCATCTGTAAAAGTTGTCAAGTATGAGAACCCACCCATTGCTTCAACTGTAAATGGTCCACACACATATGTGTAAACTAATTCTAGAACCTCGTTAGCTCTTTCACCTTTCCCACTAAATGGGGATTTGATCATTTTTCCTTGTAGACACGCATGACATACACCAAGTGCCTTTAGTTCGAAAGAATCAAAATACCCATCTTGATGTAATTTTTTCAAAATTTTCTCATTGACATGACCTAGCCGGTGATGCCAAAGTTGGGTGTGGTATGATTCATGTGAATTAACTTTTTTATTGTTTTCCATTACATGGTTTGTGTAGTCTGACACATAAAGGCCATTATATAAATGTGCCCTACCAAAACAAATGCTATCTTTATAAGAATAGCAACATCCACTTCCAAACATGAAGTTGAATCCATTAGTTTCTAATCTGGATACTGAAGTAATGTTTTTGGTTACAGAGGGTACATAATAACATCCTTTCAAAACCAAGACCATCCATGTAGGCCATGTGAGGTGGTAGTCACCGACATCTACATCAGCAAATCTTGCTCTGTTGGCTGCTCGTAGATCTACCTCCCCTCGATCATTCATCCTGAATCTACTTGGTTCCTATATTTGGATACATATGTGAGCACCACAAGCATTATCTAATACCAAATTAGTATAAATAGATAGATTTCATTCGATAAAAAAACGCACCTGAAGCTTCCCCTTGCTTCCTTGGCTGGGTGCAGTTTTTCATCCAGTGGCCCTTCTTGCCACATGCAAAACAAACAGCATCCTGTTCCTTTGCCTCCCCATTGATCTTCCTTTTCTTGGATGGCCTTGAAGAAGCTTTGGGATTAAAGATCTTTGCCTTCCCTTTCCTTTTATTCACCATGAGGACATATGTCTTTTCACGCTTCATGTCAGCGTCCACTTGGCGAATGAGGATTAGAAGATCAGACAGAGACTTCTAAATGTTGTTCATATTGAAGTTCAAAACTAAGTTTGAGAAACTCTGGGGGAGTGATGCAAGAATGAGATTGGTACCATTATCCTCAGGGTGTTTAAACCCTAGAACCTCCAAGCGCTCAATGTAGCCAATGAGCTAGACTACATGAGGCCCGGCTGGGGAACCCACTCCAAGCTTGATCTGAAATAGAGCCTTGGATATCTCGAACCATTCTTGTCTTTCTCTCTCCTGGTATAGACCACAGAGATTCTCGAGCATGATATAGGCATCCATGTATTCATGAGACTTTATGAGCTCACTAGACATTGATGATAGCATCAAACATTGAACGTCGAGTTCATCGTTCAAATGTTGATCATAGACTAGGAAATATTCATCACTCTCCCCTGGGGTAGGGGAATCAGGAATTGAGGACTCCATCATGTAAAACATTTGTACATAGCATAGGATAACCAGAAGGCACCTAAACCATTCATGAATGTTAATGCCGGTGAGGATATTGTCTTTATCCAGTATTTATCGCAGAGAAAATGTGGTTGATGAGTTTTTCATCTTGATTATACAATTTAAAAGAGAATATTTATTAGTACTTTCTTGATTACAATTTATGAGAAATAATGAATTAAATAATTGATTCTCCCACTATTTTATGATGTCCCAATGGACATCACCATTGAACTCAGAATTTCCAGTTGCTTTGACATTCTAGTGGCAAGGATACATATTTCCCTTCGCATAACCCCAAAAATGGTTGGTCAAGCTATTTGAAGGTATTTAGGTAGGCAGGTCTTTTCCAATAGTGAGCTTACAGTTCCTTGATCTGTTGAGTGGACTCCCCAATCCTGAAATCCTGACATGGATTTCCTCAACTCTTGCCACCAATATTACATCAAGTCTAGCAAGGGCTACTCTTCTTGATGTAATATGGTTAAGTCAACCCGAAACATTTCATTAGGGATTCCTTTATAAAAGTAAGTGTCCCAACAAGGGTTGGTTAAATACATAGTTTTATTGAGTCTTTCCCTTAATCAGGTAACAGAAGGCATGCTCTGACTTAATATGGTATTGAGGGATTTTAGTCTTTATGCGTATTTTTTCATTACCACATGCTTGTTAATATTAAGTGATACTTGCTTAAGTGATTAACCATGTTCTGATAATGTTTACGCATAGTCCGGTTTTTATTTTATTCCATCGTTGCATGATTGTTCATTTTATTAATTATGTGATCGCGAAAACAAATACATAATAAATAAACCATGAAATTAGACAGAAATAAAATAATATGGCATGATCATGAGCTTCTATTGGTTATATTATCTAGTGGTTTTGATAAGCTGACCCTGTCCAAGGGAAAACACCTTGAACCTGTTGGTTCATGTTTTGCAGCTCCCACCTTTCCACCTTTGTATCTTCTTGCGTCGATTTCACCTCGGCTTCGGGATTTGAACCGTCTCCTCTGGCTTGGGAGATCCTCCATTACATGGGTTTACATTAAAGTAACCATGGGCATGCAGACCCAACATTTTATTGGATGAAGGCTCACAGGCCAACAAATTTAAATTAAATAAATGTAAATGAAACCATACACATACAAAGGGTCTTTGGTCTAGCTCATGATCATCCACAGCATGCAACGACATTTACGCATATTTAGAATTCAAATTCTTTGAATCTCTCTTTCATTTAAGATAAGTCGTGCTAGAATTCAATTAATTATGATCTTATAATTAATCAATTATTTATCTTAAATTTCTTTCTGAATTTCCTTGAGAATCTTCTCATCCATATTCTTTGTATGGGTCTTCGTACATTAAAGGAAACCTGGTGAAATTCAATTTTTGGAATGTAAACGGCGTGTAGTTTATGTTTACATGGCATGTATTTATTTTCAACTTGTTTCCAAAGTACACACCGGGGCATTGGCGTGTTTTCTCTACTTTGGAAATTTTGGAGTACACAACGTGTAGATGAATCATACATGGCGTGTAATTCCTTGTTATGTGGTAACTAGCTTGGAAATCTCGTATACGCAAAACAAGGCTTCTCCTTGTACACGGTTTCACCATGACCAGATCGTACTTCACGGCGTGTTGTTCCAACATACACGTTGTGTATTCCGGTTCCCACGCGTCGTTCAATTCTGGTCAACACAGCATGATTAATACTTAGGAATAATCAAATCACATGGTGTGGTTTGGAAGACCAGTGCTGATTCATTGAACCTAAGTACATGACGTGTAGTTTTTATTATACGCCGTGTAATCCTGTGTTGTACAGACAGAAAGACAGACTCCTCCGGATGAATTCCTCGTTTTTATTTTAATCAAAATTAAAATTAAAAGGTTGTTTCTATGATATGAATCGAGAAACGAAGGGGAAAGAATAAATCTCGTTTATTCAGATTAAAAGAACAATATATTTCGAATTGAATCAAATATAAATGCATAAATTATCAACGAAAATTAAATAACTATAATCAACGTTTTAACCTCGCTCTGATACCATTTGAAGGTTCCAGGCATAGCAGAAGCATGTGGGTGGATGTGCCCACTTGGCTTTTTTTCATTATCAATGATCAATTTGGGATCAATACGATGATAAAAGCCAGTATCCATAGATCAAATCACAGAAAAAGACAAATAAGATGGTTTGTCCCAGAACCACAAACAAGGATCGTTACATGTTGATTATAGTTAATTTAATTAGTTATAAAGAAATACGTTTTGGGTGTTCTTTATTCGTTGATGTTCTTGATCACGTTGTCGATGTGATCTGTCGTTGAGTTGTAGAAGTCAAGTGTAGGATCCCTCTAGCGGTGATCCACAAGTGTAACTCGTATCTCTAGACTTCGCCAAAGGATTCTACGGGTGCTAGCATAAAGAATCCTTTGCTTACGTTTTACACCTTAGATCATTTTGATCCGATGGAAGTGTATCTCTCTCGGTCATGAGAGATTTCTTGGAGGAAGAGGTTCTTTCGGCCTTGAAAGAATTCTCCTGAGATGTTGTGCACAACGATTATCTTCTGTAGGAAAAGATTTAGGGTTGTGAGGATATTTATAATCGAGTTTGAGGTTGTAGAGTTATGACAATAAATAAATGCATTATGTGTTTCATATATTTCATTAACTCTGATTGAAAAACCCCATTTCGAATAATTAATTCCTTGACATGCGCTCACGCTGATTATAATAAATATCATTTAATAAAACGATATTATATCCCCAAAATACCGACTGGAAAAACTACACGGTGTGTAATAAAAAATACACAGTGTGTACTTGTTTTTCATTGAAAAATACACAGCTTGTACATTAAATGTACACGGCGTGTATATATTGTTTTCATTTATTCATTTCCTCTCCAAAATAAAACTACATGACATGTACATTTAATAATACATGGCATGTAATTGTTTTATTTTATTTTTCCCCCATCATTTAAAACAAATTAGGCATCCTTGAATAATTATTAAACCACGTACAGGAATAATCTTTATTCAACATGAGATACTTGGATACGCTTAGTGTGTGACACTCTAGGCCTCTTTCTTATTGGCATTAGGCGGGCTTGCCTAAAGTCCAAGATTACTGTCTAGCAAGGGGTCAAGGCACACAAGAGAATGAATTTGACACCGCATTGACGTATCACCTAATAAGAATGCTTACTGGGCAATTTAATCCCTTTGTCTCGATATATCATCAAGCAGGATTCATGGTAGTGTCATAAACCGATATACCTGATCCGTCGTTCTTTGACTACCTGAAATAAACTCGTCGTTTACACCATGGCCATGGAATTTGATGTGACAGTTCTATTTCAATCAAAAGGCCGAGATATCGACTTCCATAAATAGAAGGGACAAATCCTTCCTTGACTTATCCATTAACAACATGTCACTCGTGACGCACCCAACGTACCCTACTTTCCTCCAACTGTCTGCATGACGATTTTTGTTAGTAAATCTAAGTGAACGAGTAATGACATGAGTTAATGATAATCTTCCAGTCTAAGGACCATTACACACGCTCACATATAGCAATATCTGATGACACCAAGACATTCAGAATTACTACTAGCGGGTATGTTCTCATAATCTCCCATGTTAGAGATTACCAAGTGCGAACTCCATGAGAGAGAGTCTCGTCTTCTTACGAGTACTCGCACATGACGGTCTGTATACTATGTGTCCTATCGTAGTATGTCATCCAACCATAGAGCATTATTTAAGAATATTGTTATAGAATTTCAAGGTTCTCATCATAGCGGGGATCTGCTATGAACTTATTAATGCAAAAAAATATTCCAGGACATTATTATATTATAGTCATGCAGAACAATGAACAATATATAATATGTGAACATTGATGTAATCAAAGTACAAAACAGTTGGTTCTAAGGACACCAACCCTTACAGTCACACCATGTGACAATTTGACGTGAAACTATTTATTATACACCAAAAATGAATTATTAATCATTTTTGCTATGTTATATTGAATCTCGTATTGTATTTTATTATTTTTCAGCAAGTAATAGATATATTGAACAAAAATTTCAGTTTTAAACTGAAAACAGATACTTTGAATCATACTAATCACATTGTACATCCGATTGAGGTGAGGTTCATTCCTACCCATCAAAAAATGACTTGTGTATCATTTTGATGAATTATAATAACATTACGATTTTGTTTTAACTGTACAGATTTTGTATCTTTTCTTTTTTAATAAAACTTATGTCATTTTTAAATAAAAGTACACACGTAGAGTTGTACGGGACACACCGTGAATTATATTAAGGTGGGATTGATTCTTAAATATAAAAAATAAAATATTAATTTTTAAATAAAGTATAAAAGTAATGAAATTGTGTTTTATTATTTTTTAATATGTCAACTTTTTTACTAAAACTATTGTCAATTATAATAAAAATACACACATGGTGTTATACCGGTCACACCGTGTATCATATTGAGGTGTTTTTTATTAATACACATAAGAGATGGCTTTTGTATTATTTATTTTAAATATAATAACAATTTGAATTCATTTTTTGAATTTTCATTATGTCACTTGTTCTTTAAACTAAAATTAATATCAATTTTAAATAAAAATTCACACTAGGAGTCACATAAGTCATATTATTCATTGGATTGACATTCAGGTGGTTATTATATGTAAAAATGAATTATAAATCTATTTTTTAATGTATCAAAATAATAACAATGTTTTTTATTGGTTTTCAGTATGTCAGTTCTTCTTTTTACTAAAATAAATATGAATTTTAAACAAAACAAACACTCTCAGAGTCATATAAGTCACATTCTGTTTCTGATTGATGAGTTGTTGATTCCTATATGTCACAAATTACATGTGGATCACTGTCTTAATGTATCAAAATGATATTAATTAATTTTATTTATTTTCCAGTATTTCACTTTTTCTTTTTCTATAAACTATTATATATTTTAAATTAAAAGACACACACGGTGTCATACTAGCCACACTGTAGATCGGATTGAAGTGAAACAAATTTTTAAAAATAAAAAATGGCATATGGATTGATTTAATGAATTATAAAAAATAATAATTAATTTAATCAATTTTGAGTATTTGATGTTAGTTATGAACTAACATGTAAATTATAAACTGAAAACAAATCATCCAAGTCATAGAGAGCACTCTATGTTTCAGATTGTGGTACGAATGATCGAGAATGTACTATTTATTTTTATTTCTACTATATAAAAAAATAAAATAGAGAAAATGTTCAATTATAATGGATTAACATCTATATGTTCCTAGAAATTATGACATCCCAGATTATTTTTGAAAAGAAACTAATTATGTATTTGATAAATATAAACATGAAATTAACTAAAAAATATTAGATATAATGATTATTTTAAAAAAAAGTATTATGAATTCAACTTTTCATGATTGTTTTATTTATTCTAAACCCTTTTTGTAGTTTTCAATATCACATTTGAAACCATGAATTTTGATCTTGCACGAGCATGAGTAACTTCAAAAAAACCACCCCATCCCTATATTAAGAGTAATCATTTATAATAATAAAATTCCTATGTTATTAATACTATAAATAAAAAAACAAAATTTATATATGAAATAATAAATTAATAAAATTTCAATTTTAATTTTAAAAAATACAATTTGATTCATACTAGGTGAAACATGTATCAAATTATGTTCAATATCATAGTACACATGGGAATAATCTATATAGACAAATTCGTTGCTTTATGTTCTCTATGAGAATTGAAAAAATACATCTCATATATAAATTATGATTAAATAAACATAAAAGTGTAAAGAGTGAAGATAAAATCAACTAATTAAGAAGTATGAAGTCAGAACTTCATGATATATGTGTACATTCTTCCATCAGGTATACTGACCAATCAATTCTAAATAAATCTACCTCTTTTTGTAAAATTAGGATTTTTTACAGTAATAGTATTAATAGAAAAATATAAATACCCTAGTGATTAATAAATATTTTATATTAAATAGTAATTATCTTTGAAAATAACTCATTGTAGGTGGTATTTTATTGATGGTATATGATATATCTCATAAATTTATTAACATAATAACCACAAACAGTTCCATTTGTTTGTTTTAGAAACTAAAAAACATTTTCAAAATATACATACTTTGTTTTTATATGCGTTTGGATATTTATATTTTATTATATATGCCTAGATAGTTTTTCACTTGTAGAATCTGACTCGCTCCTTTCTTGTATGGACTGTCCAAATGCCATGATTTTCATGTTATTTAAGAATTGCACTATTATAATATAAATATCTTTAAAAACTAATTTAAAATATTTAACATGAATTTTATGTCTAAAAATTAGATATATTATAATAAAAATTGAAAAATATCATCATGCGTGGATGGTTTGTTGGTTATACATTGAGTGAATCCATAAAATAAATATTTAGAGTATCAAAAATGAAAAAAATTACTATCCAATGTAACATAAAAATTAAAAAGGAAAAATAGATGAAAGGAATCAAAATATTTTTAATAATATTAAATTGTAGAGTTTTACCCCTACATCATTGGTATTAAGAAGAGTCTATCATCCATAATTTTTCCTTCAAATAACATGACTACTTATCAACTATTTCATATTTTATTTTATTAAATTCGCCTTTTGTCTGTAGAAGTGACGTGAGGAAGAAGGATTCAATATTTAAATTTAGGGGGTAATACCTTAAATTGGTATTTCCCATATACTCATATAAAAATTATATAATGTATTTAGTAAAGGAAAACATATTATATCAGCTATGGGAAAAAATCATGTAATCGTACCTCATGTATACATTTACGGTTGATACTTTTAATCATTTATACTTGATGAATTAATTTACATTCTCAAGAGAAATTTATTATTTAATGGATTGTTCATATATTTTTTATTCAAAAAAACTATGAGATTACTACCCCATTGAAAATTTTTATCTGCATGATCCTTCATTGTGAGTGAATGCAGATATTGAATGACCAGGTTAAAGGTTATTTCTAATGATCTCTTCGATTGATTATTTGATCTTTTATATTATTTTTATTCAACCATTCATTTAGAACCATTATCATTATCCATCTATAATAAAATTCATCATTTCATTCCTTCTTCATTAATTATTAAAGGTGTAGCATAAAAAATATCTGTTAAATTTATGCCTCACTATCGATATGTTTTTTAATGATTGAATAGTAATGATATGAATTTTCCAATATCTTAATCAGACGTATGAATATCATGATCATCAAGTGGAATGGATAGCTCAAAAATTGGATCATCAGCTACGATAATTACCAATTTCACATGACATGGTGGAATTTGTCTATTGAGTATCCTGATTTCATGGATATTGAGCATAGTAGAACCCATAAAATTTTAATGGGTGGGTGCTGATATATATAAATCATAGTCATTTTCAAACTATATAATCTCAGTACTTGAATGGTATCAGTGTATAACTATATATTATTTCATATAAAAAATAATGAGACTATTGATTACCTCAACTATGACAGATCATTGGGGGTAATGGATCACCTCAATGCTAAGGGGTGTGGGGCGGGATATTCTTATAGTGCTTGTTCTTGATTTGTTTCTAATCTTTTCTTCCCCCAATAACAATTTATATCAACTTAGACTACCAATGAAATTTTTATTCAATGTATCTAGGCATAATTTCATCAGTTCAATTTATTTATCTTTATCCCTTTTTCTTTTATTTTCTCAAAATATGTTCGCGGTGGCCCCCAAAACCCATATCTCTGACATGGTTATACTATTCTGGCCACTTAAAGGCCATATGTAGTCAATGTTCATCCCTTATATGAAATGATGATTCATTTTTGTAAGATGAAAAGAAAATATAGTAAAATAACTAATCATGGTTATGGAATATAAATTTTAAGAAAAACTATATTATATTATTTTACTCTTATACAAGAATCCCATAATTTTTTGTTTTTATTCTATTATTATCCCATATTTATTTACACATTCCACCTTCTATAGCACATTGTGTAGGATGAAATTTGATTTGGATTTGGATTCATTCGTGTAAAGATAAATATAGTTGCATAATTATTATGATGTTTCATTTCACAAGATTATAATATGGTATATTTAAAATACTTACAAATTTTTTTCAAGTAAATTTTACAATTTCCATGATTTACGGTAGGGGTATATTGGTTTTACTGCCCGTTCACTATTTTTATCACACAATTTCTATTTCATAAATTAAAAAATTTCTATAAAAGTTATTAATACACATATTTTCAACCAATATATTATCAACTATAATGTACCTAAATGTTATCTCCCCAAGACGACCAATAAACACATCCCATGCAGCTTGTCTTATCATGTGTGCATACAAATGTGGTCAGTGAAGGTTTATCTTCACTTCATCATATTTGGGATGAAATTTCATTAGAATTATAGAAAATAGTCTCTGAGTCTTTCCAACAAAAAATTAATTATAATTTCTTCTGGAAATAATATACAATACATTCACTATACAAGGGATGATGAAGAGTAATTCAATAATCAGTATTTTATTTTTTAGTTGTATAAAGAATGGATATCATAATTTTACCCCAATATTTTTTAAAATATCATGTGTTATGTTTGGGAACAATATAGTTCCATGAATCTACTTCATTTAGTATGGGATATTGAGTGACAATCCCAATGAAACTAATGAACATGGATTTTTGGGGTTAATAGGCTAGTGGTGTACATTCCATCTGACCACAGATTAGAAGCCTTTAGATTTTTCCTTAATATTTTTTTTCTAAAATATTCATGCTAGAACGCACATATTTTTTCTCTGACATCAGTTCTCCACCTTCTACCATTTCCTCATGTTCAACATCATCAATATGTTATTACTATGGATTGGTAGCATCATAATCTTTAGAATGTTATTGTTCCTTATCCTTGGGAGAAGCATCAGTTTGATAGATGTATTCTTCCTATATATTGGGTTCATCAATATGTGTAGAAGTTCATTAGTCCTCTACACAATGAACAACAGAAGGTTAGGAAACATTTTGTTCCTCAGGATTTGGAGTATCATCATCTTTAGAAGACATTATTTATAGAATTATTTAAAATTTTAATTTTAATTGTATTTTTACAACATTGAACAAATAATAACATGAAGTAACACATTGAATATTACAAAATAATAATACATTGTTATTGAAATTTATTTTTTATATTTGGAATGATTTAACCCCTCTATAGAGTATCCAAATACCTACATTGTGGTTTCCTCTAACATATGAAACCACATCTACATTGGTACACCTAAAAAAGGACTTTGGAATCCGAATGAATGGTTCAACCTCCTTTGAATTTTCATCTGTCCCTTCAGTGATTTTGGTCAATAATTAAATAATTGACCTCTTTCAGTTTGTGGGATCTAAATCATAAAATACATGTACTACAAGTGATTCCATTATAAATGTTTTTTCATTATACCCTTCCATATTGAAATATAAGTCCGTGAATACTAATTCATATACATTATCAAAACTCTTGTTATCTACCCACATTCATTTAAAAATAGGCACATGGAATGTTGTATATTCCAACTCCCACATTTTTTTGATGATTCCAAAATATGAGATATTTTTATAAATTAGATCTATTTATTTGATATAGAAACACACATCTCTTCATCAAAAAATGCAACTACATTTGATTTCATTGTAATTCCCTCTGGATGTTCATTTTTGAAGTGGTTATAACCATTAATTACATAGCCATTGTATTATAAAACATTCAAAATATGTCCTTTAGCTTTCCATCAATGCCATTATAATATTGAATTCTTATTTTTATCTTAATACATAAAAAAGAGTCTCCAAATCAGTGTATAAACCGTTAATTATGTGTATTTGATATCCACTATTAATACCTTGATAGATTTATATGCCTAAGAATTTTTTTGTGGGTTCTAAAATACAAGGAAACCTCAAAACAATGCAGAAAAATGTAATGATGAGATATATCTAGATCAATAATATTGATTTTTAAAACATGTATTCCAAAACATACTTCACCCACAATCTACGTAATGTGAGGATATTTTGGTATACCAATGCATTCCACACTAGATAGGTAGTCCAAAAATAATTCAATGACTTCCCCAACAATATATCATTCCACTATACAACTATCTGGAAGAATTTAATTTTTGATACACCCAATCAAAATATTCATATACCATTCTATGGTGTACACCCAACCATAATGTATTTGACAACATAGACCAATCTCTCTCACCATGTGACCCATCATTTGAACCATTATATTAAAGAATGTTATTAGGAAGAAAATTTTAAATTCACATATTATGATTAGAATATCCTTCTACACAGTTAGAAATTTTTTTCAGTTTAATAACATTTCTATATTTTTATTTAAAAAGTAAACTGATACATGTTAATGTATTATGGGAATTCTTGTTAAAAATTAAACGTAATGCTATAAGAATTAGATCTTATATCAAAAAATTACCATCTTGTGATTTAAGACCCTTTATATTAAATTAGACACTAATACGATATTCTTGATATTCAATGAATACCCTATTAGAACATTTACATGATTCCTTATGTTTAAAAATAGATATTTATCCTTTCTGTAAATAGTGTAAGTAGATGGAGGAAAAAAATTAATTTTTTCCCTTTTATAGGTTCCTTGACTTCATGTATTCCCATGTCACTCTTATCCATCCGAGCCTTAATTATATAATTTGTTTTTCCGGATAAATTTAATAAAGATCCATTAAAACTATCACATAATTATTTTTTCAACAGGCATAACAACAATGAAATTTCTAACATAAATCTATTTCCAATATAAATAATCTAATAAAATTTTAACTTAAAAAAAACTAATAAGATTATTGAAAAATGTATATAAATTGGATTTTCTACATCGTTTCCATTCTAAAATGGTTGATCACCTATTAGTAAAGATAGTGTTGTATGTTATTCCGAACTCCCATCAAATGGTTTCATAGAATATTGGTACATATGACTTCGTGGTAAAAAAAATATGATGTCCTAGATACAGTATTTGTAAAATGTTTCAACCTAATTAAATGTGTAACTTGTTAAAAAGTAGGACACACTTGAGTTCCTTTAATTTAATATCCTGACAAATTTTCACAAGTAAGAATGTCATTTATCGTCCCATAAAATATGTATCTCAATGTGAAATCTTCATTTCATTATACATCATAAAATGTAACACCTGTATCCCATCATACTTTCAAAAATTCTATCAATGGATCCATATAAACATCAATATCAATAACAGTTTTTTTGTCATGATATAATCATAGATAACATAATGTATTTTTGTTTCATGGATAACTAATATGGGATGTTATAATATACCATCACAACTATCTATGTACTATGAGTGATTATTTGGAAACCAAAATAATTTAATCCATCTGTAGATAACAAAAGAAAAAGGTTTCTATGATCATTTTCAAATTCAGGATACACCTTTTCAATTCTATTACAACAAGTAGAGTTTGTGGGGTGACAATGTTTCCCCTAATTATTTCTTTTATTTTTGTGCCACATCTGTCTCCATGTATTCTACTCACATCCATATAGGGTCCATAAAACTCAAAATATTGGAAATTTAAATAAAATGTTTATAGGACCTGATTCATTTTTCTTGTATCAATATGGACTACACATTTGTCACTCATTAAGTGGTTTTTCATCCTTTTGACATATTATATAGTCATGTGGACAAGCATTTATTCTTTTACAGATCATACCCATCAAACATAGCATTCATTTTGTGACATATGTTCATCTATGGAGCTCCATATCTTTTTTTATTATATCATTCAATATAGAAAGTAATTTAGTAAAAATAGAATCAATACATACATTGAAATATTTTAAATTATACAATGTCACAATAACTGAAAATGATATATATTTAATTCAACTACCATACTATGGAATCTTTGAAAAAAAATAACTTCACATACAATTTTTAAAAATTGTCAAGTTCATATTAAAATATAATTTTCATTTACTCAATACGGTAGTCATCATAATTCATATTTGTAATCACATCCTTGAGAGATTATTTTTCATTATCCAAAATATTAATATAATCAGATGATATATAAATTATATTATTATCTGAATCACTAGCCACATATTATCTTATCCATTATTTATTCCAATATTTATAATTTTAAAATATTCTATGGTAGATCAATTTTTCTTCCTACTCATCTAGACTAGTTAGCCTTGAAAAACAACCATGTAAACATGAAAAAGGATGT
The DNA here is from genome assembly GCA_963277665.1 of Viscum album. Lineage (NCBI taxonomy): Eukaryota > Viridiplantae > Streptophyta > Magnoliopsida > Santalales > Viscaceae > Viscum > Viscum album. Next base: position 980,931,899 of record OY728140.1, on the reverse strand, counting down.
TGGAAGGCTCATATAAAGAATAATTTTCAAACTTGATAAATATTTCACCTTATCTTAAAACTATTTTGTTATATGATTGGAATACATTCATTCTCTATTCATATTCATACTATTTTATTCTATAATATTTATATATAACTAAATAAATAAATTCCAAAAAATTACCATCAAATAAAGAGAATTCAATATTTAAACGTTTCAAATAATTTCTTCATTCATTGAATGAAATGGTTAATTGAATTTATCAAAATAATAGCTCTAATTGTGGTATGTGTTGTCCTCTGAATACATCCAAAATGTTCATTGTTACCTGGTATTGGATGAATATTTCTTAGAGTATTTCAATAAACATAGTTGCAAGTCCATAAGATATGGGTGATGATTCTCATGAAACAAAATTAAATAATAATTTTTTGGGAGATGAACCTAATGAGGATGATAGTTTTTATATAATTTTTGTCTTTAGACTCATCCTCTTTGAAGCTAACACCAAATCAAAGTGAAGATATTGTTTCCAAGAACTCCCTTAAATTCACCCATGAGGGTGATGTTTGATTAAATTCAGGTGTAATAGTTTCAATGGTGTAAGAAATTAATTCACATTTTGTTGGAGTGAGTTCATGGAAGATATCCTATGGGTTGTTTAAAGTTCCTGGCATTCCCTTGGAATGGTGTTATTATCAATCTATGTTATATAAGAGGTAATATTTTATGTATATAGAGGGTCATTGAATGATAATATTTTTTTATAAATAAATGGAGAACCCTTTACGTGTACACCATGGTCTACTAATGGAATTATAAAAACGAATCGAATTTGTTCCTTCATATATGCATTGTTAGATATTAAATCCAAAAAACAAAAAAACAATGAAACTCATCCAACAGTCAATTAAAATAATATATCCAACTTCCTCCCATTATGATTTAAAAAAGAAATTATTTCATATAAGAAAATATCTAATAATTATCAAAATGAATTTTTAGGAAAAATAATCATTGTATGAAAATTTAATAAAATATAACAGTATAATTTATAGAAATAAAATTTACAAAAGTATAAAAGTATTAAAATACTAATAAATTGAAAAATATATACATGTATACAAATAGGAATTAAAAATGTATATATATTCATATCAATATATAAAATTATAGGAAAATATATAAGTATAACATTATATATTATTTATAAAAGAATTTATATTTTAAATAATGAAATGTAATTTACAAATTTAGAGAAATTTATAATAAAATATAAAAGTATATATATGTTATAAAATTATATATAATTTATAGATGTATATAGTTTTAAAAATTTATAAATTTAAAATATCATAATATAAAAAAGAAAAATTAAACAAACTATTAAATTATATTAATTAATTAAGAATAAAACTATAATTGTAAATTAATTTATATATCTAGAAAAATATAAATGTGTAAATAATTGAGAAAATTTTATATTAAAATAATATCTGTAAATATAATATAATATAAATTTTTGAAAATTTCATAAATTTATAAATTATTTAAATTAGAAAAGTCTGTAACAACACAAGGTATGTAATTGTGAATCTAGAATTTACAGAAAGGTCATCATGTGGTATATAAGTGTCATTTACACTAATAAGAGATGATACATATGATTAATTCTCATGAATCAATGGAGATTTATACGGTTCATTTCATTTATAATTTGAGGTAATGATTCGGCCACACATTGTATTGATGGTCATACAATGAAGGAAAAACCTAAGTGTTTTTCCATCATAAAATATGATTGATATTTTAGACAAAATTTCATTAAAGATCAAATTGTATTGGAGTTTACTAATTATTTTCAGATATTAAGAAGATTAACCTCAATTTAGGAATTAGTACCAATGTTTGTTTATAAAATTTATTAGGATACTATATTATCAGACAACCTTTTTTTAAAAGAAAGCAAAGTTTAATTGAATTTGATATTACTATAATTTTCGTCCCATCCTTTTACATAGAATTTCATAATACTATTAATTATATAGAGTTTGTAAATTTATAACTATATTTATTTTTAAATAAAAATATACATTTTAATAAAATATATAATGTTATAAAATATTTCAAATAAATTATTATTTACATTAACAAAATATTATATAACACTTGTTGGAATTTTATTTTAGTTTAAATTTTTTATCTAATATTAATATATTTAATATGAATAAAATAAATTCAATTCATTAATATAAGGATCCCTAAATAACATTCATTTTAAATTTTTTTGAAATATTTTAAAAAATATATGTCAAGAATACATTACTGCAAATTTGAATATTTTTGGATAAATTATTGGTAAACCATAAATTTTCATGCAGAAATGAGACATATATTTTGATGCATTGACAATTTTTATTCATTTTAATGTTTTATATCAAACATATTTACTATGATAAAATTAAATTTTACTTCACTAAAATTATATTCATTCTTTTAAAAAATATGCAATCATAAATTCAATTTAATCTTTCAATCGTAAAGATAAAAGATAATAATTAAATTCATAGAATACAATAACATGAAAGATGTAATATATATCTATAAAACATATATGTGATGATTGATGATGGGAATTAGGAAATTTCGAATACATACATTAGTTGAGTGATCACATGATCTCATTCTAGCAATGCAATTATACTTAAACCACTACTATTGAGATTTCTTGACTTCAACTTAATTATGAGATCTTCTAGCATAGTTACACGACTTCCTATCCCTAATCATTCACCAAAAAACTTCATCAATTCTATCAATGATGGAACCCTGCCACGACCAATCCAACTGAGAAAAAGATGAAACTTTCAGTCATGGTATTGTTTTCTCGTAGAAAATAGGAAAGCAGGTTTGTTGTGATATGGTGCATGGGTTGTGTGATGTGGAGTGGTTAAATGAGGTGTAGGTATTCATGTGTTGCATGGGTAGTGTGATCTGGTTCATGAGTGTGATTTGTTGCAGTGATTCTTCATATACCATAGATTTGGAACAACATCAGAAGGGGCTACACAAGTAGTGTTCAATGTGACCGATGACATGATGGAAATGGGGTTCAGTAATAATAGTGAAGGGGGAAGGAGTAGTGTTTGGTGAGGGTAGCGACATGGTGGTAATGGGGTTCAGTGAGAATAGTAGTAACGGCGGGAGTATGGTTCAACGCATAGGGCGATGCACTAACAGTGGGGTTCAATCAGAGCTTGAAGGTATGAAAGAGTGAAGAGATCCAACTAGCATTAATTTATAAGACCAGAAATGGATTTTATGGGTGCCTTCAAAAAAGAACAGATAATGAGTTATTTTATTAGTTCTAAAATGGAATTTAACAATAAAGGGATATCTTTATTAGCGCTAAAGAGTGTTTATAATGATATAATCTCATTAATTTATTCGTATTACTATATATTTGTAAATAATTATATACATAATATATGTACATTATAATTATAATTATAAATCAATATATTTATAAATATCTATATATATATATTAAGATATTTTTATAATTATAAATATTTCTACAGTTATTAATATTATATATATATCTATTATAAATATTTATTCATTTAAATACATATATTTATTTATAATTATAATTAATATATATATTTATATAAATATAATTATAATAAATATATTTATTATGATTTTATGATTACTAATATGTATATATAATTAAAATTATAAATTAATATTCATATATGTATATATACATATTTTACATGTAATTGAACATATTTTAAATTTTTTGTTATTTAAATATATTTATTGAAAATTTATTGTTTTTTAAATATGTATTTGTGATAATTATCATGTACCTTAGTGGTAAAGGCTCTGCATGGAATCCAGAATTTCATGGAAACAAACTGTAATAGGCGAAAGTATTGTTCCAGTATTATGTAGGCAGTGATGTAGATGATCATGTATTGAAGTAGTGGCATGGGTAGGATGATGCAGTTTTGATGCTGCACTAGGCTATCGGTTCATGTTATGAGCATCTTGCAAATTAGGATTATGGGTCACATACTAAATAAATAATTCATGATAGGTGGTTAAACCCCTTTGGGGTTACGACCTACATTCTCGAAAAATGTTTGTGGTGTGTGTGATTGAATGCAACTATACCACCAAGAACCTACTATTTTATAGAAATATTTATTTATTTATTTATAATTATAATTACAATTATGGTATTTGAAAAATATTTATATATTATTATAAATATAATAAATTTAATTATTATTATTTAAATATATTTATTGTAATTTTATAATTATTTATATATGTATTTCTTATTTTATAGTTATAATTATAAGTAAATATATTTAAAAAGTGTTCTTATATTGTTATAAATATATTTATATAAAAATATATATATGACTATATAATTATAAAGTGAAAATATTTATTTATTAATTAATTATAAATATTATTATTTGATTATTATTAATATATATATATATTTATTTATAATTTTATAAATACTTTATTTAAACAATTATATATATTTATAATTATATAATTAAATATTTAAATTGAAATATTATTTAAAAATCATTCAAAATTGTAATTATTTAAATTTCAAACATATTTTAAATATTAAAACATAATCAATAAAAACAAATAAATGCAATTAATATAAAATATATTTAATCTATTACATGTATATATGGTAAATAAATATATCAATCAAATTATTAACAAATGATTAAATATATTTTAACATTACTAATTAATGTATAATAATAAATGGGAATTTAAATTTTATAAATTATCACAATATTAAATAATGAATAAGTAACATTTACATGAATTACAGACATCCATATTTACACATACCATATACAGACACACGCATATAAAAATATACAAATTGATACATGTATTTATACATTTATATATATTTGAAATTATTTAATATCAATATTAGTATATATCTAAATACATATATTCATTTATATATTATATAATTACTTGAATTAAATATTAATATATTATATTTATTTTAATTATATACATGTTTCATGACCAATGTATATAAATAAGATATTAATCATTTTACTAATATAAATGTGCTAATCTTTATATATAAATATATTTACAAAATTAAATATATATATATATATAGCCAAACATTCCAGGGTCTGGTCAGATCCATCCCTAAAAATTTATTCAGAAAATGATAAGAGAGTCCGGCGTACAAGGGATTATTACAAAGGCGAGAGTATATTACACCACGCATGTCCGCCTCCACCAGTGGAGCGCAGTATTCTGGTGCCGTGAAAGACCACATCATATTCTTCGCCATTATTGCTTTCTTTGCCAAAGCATCGGCAACTTGATTGGCTTCCCTATAAGCATGTGATATTATCAGATTGAGCTCAGTAGCCTTGTTGAGACACGCAATCCAGTGAGGTAGAATTCTCCATGGCACATCTCATGTTGTTGTTTTCAAGGCCTGCACTACAATTTGAGAATCTGATTCAATCCATAACAAACTCCATTTGAATTGAACAGCAAAATTGACTGCATGTATAATAGCCCAAAGATCAGCTTCATAGGCCACCCATGTATTAGTGTAATAGTAAAAGCAACCCTTCACAAAAAAATATATATTATTTAAAAATATATATTATAAATTTATAATTATTTATTTATAATTCAATTTACCAAAAATTTAAAAAATTATATATCCTTAAAATTATGTTTATATACACATATATATTTGTTAATATATAAATATATATAATTATAAATATAATAAAAATATTTATAATTCAAAAAATTGTTATATTTTAATAATTATATATATCTATATTTGTAATCATAAAAATAATTTTTTCAAAAAATTATATATGTATTTGAATTATAAAAAAATATATATTAATATATCATATATATATTAATTATAGACATGTATTTTATAAATTATACGTATAAATAAAAATTGATGTTACATATAAATATAATAATTTTATAAATTAATTACATCTTTTGTTAGAAAAATTTATCAGTGGTAATAAAACGGGTGATAAAGATCCTCATTTATTAGTGCTAAAAATTTCCCTGATAAAGGGTGATACTTTATCAGTTCTTTTTTAGGACTAATAAAGTAATATGTATTAGATCTTTTTTTCCAGCCTTAATAAAAGTATGCCTTTAATCATCGCTTTTTATTCTATGCAAATAAAATAATACACTATGTAAATAATGATCTATTGTAATGATATTCGATTAGTAATAACATATTTTAACTAAATTTAATTTAAATACATTTTATGACTGAATATAAATTTTTATATTATTTAAAGGGTAAGATAGTTTTAAAAACCCAAATTTTTCACTATTTATTAAAAATGATAACCTTCATAAAAAATAATAAAAAATCATCACTATCCAATATTGACATGTTGATTCAAAAAAGGAATTTAAAATTTTCAAATAAATTTTCTAAAAGTTTAAAAACATTATTTTATTATTTATCGATAAAAATATATAAAAATCGTTATTTTGAGAAATATGAATTTTCAATTCCTATAAATTCGTTATGAAAAATTAATTATTTTTTATATAGTTTTATTGTCCTTCATAATTAATTTAAAAACCTATTTATTCCTTTTCATATTTTTAAATGTATTGTCTTGGTTGTAATGTACATTTTTATATAATACTAATAATAGAATATAGTGGTTCATTAAAAATCAATGTTGTACTTCACGTAATCTATCGAAGATAGCTTTAATTTTCATTAAAAAACGTAGAGTGATAAGTTCATTACCATAAAAATATGTTCACACAAAATATTTCATATTTTAAATCAAGGAAAAAAAGATAAGGGTACTAATACTTCATTTCATAATCTATTTCAATTGTTTCCCCATTCGAATTTATGGTTTTCCTGTTGCACTTTGACAAAGGGATTCCTCTTATTGTATTTAACATTATTTCTATAGTCCGAGATCTTCACCGGATACTCCTCTTAAGAGGGATCGCTTTTTAGTTATACCACCTATGAATTCAGAATATGTGAGGGATCTTGTATTCGCTTCCCTAAAAGGAATTCATTAAATATATTATGTACTAGATAAAGTGTTGGTGGGAGTTCCATTTGCAAAGCCACAACTCCGAAGTGATTGATAATCTCAAAAGGAACAATGTTTTCAAGTCTTAGAATTCCCCTTTTTATGAATCTCTTGACTCCCTTCCATGGATATGTGTAGAGAAAAACATTATCCCTAACCTAAAACTATAGGTTTTGTCAATGATTTTCTTCATATCTTTTATATAGGTTTAGAGTAGTCATGAGGTGATGTTGAATGGTCATTCCAATTTCTACCACTTTCCTAGCCATTTCATGTCCTAACGTCTTTTTTCTCAACAAATCCATCCCAAACTAATTTTTTTTACATCTTTTCCCCTAAAGAGATATAAGGATCCATTTGGATGTGTGAGTGAAAGATATTATTGAATGAGAACATAGTTAAAGGAAAATTATGACCCTTTCCTCCTAAAAAGTCCATTGAACATGATCTCAACATATCTTCTAGTGTCTAAAAATTCCTCTCAAATCTTCTCTTAGTTTGGGGTTATAATCCATATATAATTTCAATATAGTTTATAGAGCATGTTAGAGGCTCTTTCGGATCATTTTGGTAAATATAGGGTCATGATAAGATAAAATCGATAGGGGTGTTACAGGTATCCTCACCACCTATATGATGTATATCTTTTAAAATTGATCGAGTGAGAGGTCCTCTAGAATTCAAATAATGTGAAAAGTATTTTGAAGACAATCCACTATAACCCATATATAATTTTTTTCCACTTGATGTCCTGTGAAGACTAATGATAAAGTCCATGGTATTGTATTTTCATTTCCATATAGGTATGGGTAATTGATACATCATCCCCATAGTCTTTATCCTTTTATATTTTAATTTATAACATAACAAACCCTTCATTGTATATTTTGAAATTTTCTTCCTCTTATTGTCCCACCACTATACCTCTATGAGATTTAAATAAATCTTAATTCTCCTGGGTTGGATAGTTAATTTCAAGGTTTTTGCGTCATTAAAAAACACTTTACCTCTAAATTTTACGATATTCATAGAAATGGGACATATCCAAAATCTAATTATTAATCAATTTTGAACTCTAAATATTCTTATTTACTTATGGATTCTGACATATTGGAAATTCTCACATCATCTCATTGAGTATTAGACAATTTTATATTCTGTATATATTTTTGTATGGAAAACATAATCATTTCACTCTTCAATTGACTAAACATGTTAGTATTTGTTTTTTTGGTATTTATGGATGTATATCATAAAAATGTGTAAAACTAGCATAAAATGGTAGATATGATCATGTGGAAGGAACTTCACTCCCAACCACAAAGTGTAACAACACACTACATTATTATTAAATGTAGATTGATGCTGCGGAATAGTCAAGGACACGTGAATTACTATGTCCATGACTAAAAACTATATATCTTGGTGAAAAATAATGAAAACAGGATAGAAAACCATATCAAACATCATGGAACACTATTATAAGATTCCTAACATAAAAAATTACAGTAAACAAATTCATATAGTGAGAGGTATTTCCCCACACATGACACGTCATTAAAAATATTTACATGATTTGAAACCCTCTATGGTAATGTAAAAAAATTAGTTTGATTAGAATAAAAATAGACACCAACCATTTAAGACCCCGAGAATCGCTATGATGACATTTGACCAATTTATTATTCCCTTTAAAGAAATATAGAATATGGAACTCTTATATATATGAGGTCAATCTAGATGATTCAAAATGAGATCCCAAGAATCCTATTTTGAATTTCAATATAGGGATACAGCTACTTTTGGTATTCTTTATTTTTCTTTTATTTTCTTATATTATGTTAACCTTGTAACTCATTTTTCATTTAAATAATGTCTTTCCATCTTCATCAATCCCACATTCTCTACCAACCCTAAATAATTATCTACCTATATTATCCTACCACAGTTATATCTATTCACTTCTCAATAGAAAGTGGCTAATATGAGGCTTTCCCCCTAGAGATAATTTTTGATGAGATTAATTATTTATCATTAAATTAATTATTCTATTATTCTTTTTGTGGTGGATAAGACATAAATGCATGGGTGTCATTATAGTATACCATGATATGAATTTCAAATGCATTCCTACATTCTATTGAAGGAGTTAGACTTTTGTTGTGCAGATGAGGATTATAAGGAAGGAAAATAACCAACACAAGGTAGATGGTGGAAATCAATTTATGCTGTAAAATTATTTTTAAATTGAATTAAAAATGAAATAAAAAATGAAATAACCCATGTATCAAACATGAGGGAAAATTATATTCTTTCACAATTTCATTCTATCTACATTTATATAGTAATTTAGGATATTTTATTTCATTATTCTATTATTTTATTAAAACTGTAAATAGTTGTTTTCAATAAATATTAAACAGAAAAATAGTTACATTTTGTGTAATAGAATTTTTTTTGAGTTGACTATGATGCTTCTCAAGTGAGAAGACCATGTTTAGCCACTATGTTTAATTTAGAAAAAAAAATTTATGCCATACGAAAATCATGCACCAGCAACCATTATATTCAATACATGGTACGTTTGATAAATATTTTGAGAAATTAATTATGGTGTTCCTTTTTCTTGATTCCCATGTTTATATTTTAAATATCTATGAAGATTTGTTAATTGTCAATTCGCATCATGGATAATGTCTGCAAATCATTTCTATGTGGAGAATCTAACATATTTTTTTACCTTACCTAGGTGGTAATAGATTAGAAATTCATTTGTCATGATCAAATCTAACTATATTTGATGGTGAATATTATCATCCATCAATGTGAATATATATTTCAGGATATTTTTTTTATATTTTCCACACTAATTCCCATTGAGACAATTTTATCTATATTTTCAATGTAATGACCACTTATTCCAACTATAGATCATGTGTTGGGTAGTTTGTATCATGGAATATTATCCACCACGAGGAAAAACCAATCAGTTTATCATTATTTATTAGTATATTGCCTAATGCATTCTTTGAAGCATCATTGTTTACCATCCAAAGTTCTTTATTTGAGAAATTCTTGAGGAATGATGTAGTGGTAAGCCTATTTTCATCTACTTAATTATTTATTCACATTCAATAGTCTATAAAATATTTACATTCATTTATCTTAGCTATCTTAGTGGGTTTGAAAATTGTTAGATGTTTCTCACAATTCATTAGTAATTACCAGATAGTACAAGGAAACTACAAATCTATGTTACAAATTCTATTATATGATAGTCCTTTTTATATAAAAGTAAAAAATATATCTTCTTCCATATGATAATATTCCCCAATATGGATGAATTATTTATACCAATCCTAGATTAACAATAATTTTCATATATCTTATCCTTTATCAATGATTTTAGCATAGTATTTAAATGATATCCATTCCCCTATATTATTTTTAGTAAAACAATAAATCATATTTAAGAGCTACATAAAACTTATTGTTGTCATCACTAATCACAATATTACTTATGTATATTAATATTTATATATCATTATTGAGTCTAAATAGAATAATTATTTACTTAACATACCACATTTTTAAGGAGTTTTTGGGACCATATTCCATCTTCACCAATAATTGGGGATATCTCAATTGATGGTCTATGGTATAAAAATTCTTATCTCTAAATATTTGATCGAACAAGTCATCTATCCTTGGAAAGGGGTACTTTTTATTTATAGTTATTTTATTATGTTCACGATAATCAATACACATTGACCAATCCTTCTTCTTGATGAAGTCAACTTGTACACCCCATGGTGAGGTAGAAGGGAATATAAATCATGTTTATACATACCCTTAGTAACTAATTATAAAGATTTTCCAAATCAAAAATATTAAATCTTCAAGGATTCATTTATATGGAAAAATATATTGGTACACGTTCAATCCATAACTCAACCTTTCAATGAGGAATAATTCCCAAAAACTATTCTTCGAATAAATCAATAAAATCCCTCAAAATTTGAATACTTGTGTGTAGGATTATCTACTTTGTATCAATAATTTGGGAAATATATTTTTTCCTAATTATAATAATATACGTGATGAAATAAAAGTATATATGTAGATTCTTCATCCTCATTATACGTGTACAAAATAGGTGGATGGCCTAGGATGGGAAGTGTCATCTATCTCAATCTCTCAATAGTTGATGTTGGGGATATGTAAAGAAAATTAATACATTACACAATGTAACATGAAACAACATTAAATAAAGTTATAAAATGTTTTCTTTATGATTCAATTCATAATCATTTATTAGGGAGGAGTTATATAACTAGTATACAACTATTTATCTATTACCATATCTTAGTAATAGCTAAAACACCATGATTTGAGTCAGTTATTCAATATTTCTACTAAACAAGCTATATAAAAACTGATATGTAGAAGTAAAATCAAATATTAAATTTAATATTCTTTTATGGAAGACTAGAAACTATAACCATGTCATTTTTGATACCGGCCACAAAAGTAGTGTGAGAGTAAAATCATATCTCCTCTCTAGGTCCTAGAGATCATTGTCAATGACTTCTACTATCATAACTTATATTAGGTAATTTTTATACATAATTTATATTTTTACTTGTAGTTGAGTCACTTCACCACATGTTATATAAACAAATAAACCTTCCTTTTTTCTTCCACATTATGGAGTTTCCTCATTTCTATATGGAATTGGTTAGAAATGTTCTCATCTGTTCCACATTTGAAACCTCCCTCTGTTCACAAATGACAGTTTCTAGGATGATTCTTCCCACACTTATTCACTATTGGGATTATTGGTATTCATTAATCCATTGGAATTATCTATTTATATCAATTAATAAAACTATGTTTAATATTTTTTGTATCTTGTCGCATGAGACCTCAAGGATTCTTTGATCTTCACCTCAACATCGAGGAAAAAATGAAAAATATCATCGTAACTATTAATGTATTGAAATTACAAATTGTTTTAGAATTAAATTTACTTTAATAAATATTTTAGAATACCATACATTCGATGATGATGAAAAATTCAGAGGCACACACAATAAGAATTAGGAAGTTTCCCTCAGAAGCCTCAATAAACTCATCTTCATTTTTTTCAGACAAAGAAATGACGTATCTATTTTAAGATGTAGATCATGGGGAACATATTTATTGAAAAATATTTTCCTAAAGACTTATGATTCCATATAATCTATATCCTCATTGGACTTTGTGATCTTGATATGTTTTCACCACTGATAGTCTTCTCCCTTAATGTAATAAATTGCCAACACAACATTATATTTATATGAGAATTGGAATAAAACAAATACATTCTGAACAAATTTGATCCATTGTTCCATAGTGTGAGTTTTAAAAGATCCACTAATGGTAGGAGGACCATTAATATAATTACTCAAATTTAACAAGATATATATTAGGAGGACTAATTAGTTTCATATGATTAATTTTATTATTCATAAAAAAATCTATTTAAGACCGTACTTCTATGATGTTCTCATATCCCACTCCAATGATATTAGGTAAATAATTGAGGTAATAATCACACATATTATCATGCTTTTTTTGGAACAATTTATCCTATTCAACACCACTAAATAATATAAGAAAAACAAGATATAAAAAATTAATTATATAATAAAAGGAAGAAAAGAAAACATATAATCATTGTAGGAATAACATATAAATAAGAATTATTTCCCAACATTTTTGTCTCAAGGATTGAGTCTTGGTGATCCATATAAATATCAATCTTGGGTTTTCTAACCTACTAATTTGTTCAAGACCTTAATAATACCACATATAGTGTTTTTGAATATCTAAAAACGAATACTATGGGAGTGTAAAACCATGTGGTAGGAAGCCCGATTCTCATGGACGAGAGCTACATCTAGTTATAGTATCTAGAAATAGATATATATTTTTGGAACGCACACACTCTACACTTTAGAAAAACTTCAGTTAATTTTGGTATAATTAGTCTTATCCTTATACATGTCCCTTATATTCAGACAAACTTATAATTTTTTTACCCACAAAAATATCTATACCAATATCTGATATCAAATATAATAACCCAAAACTTATACACATTTTATTACATTATTAATAATTATAAATTACAAATAGGTACAACCCCAATGGTTATGAGGCCCAGTTTTCATGGAAGACTAAGTGAAGGATATATAAAAACAAAACATAAAACACAAGAAAATATTTTATTACCTATAATGAGATTCTAAATCCATTTTGGATCCTAAAACTACATAGTAAAAACTAGGGAATACATTAAATAAAGGGGTGATATAAAAACTATAGTAAGGGAATAATCATGATAATGATGTATAACATGTTAGTCAAAAGAATAACATGATATCATAAAAGGGATATATAATGAGTAATCACCAGGAATCATAACATTATGAAAATGATATCATAAAATCAAGTTATTATAGAAAATTTTTATAAATATATAAAATTTTGTAAACATTAGTCATAGATAATTTCATATTCAATATCACATGGTTAGAAAAGTCCCCTAATGGATTATGCATACTACCTAATACCATGCATGGTGTCTTGTGGGACTAAATCAATACCCGATGCATTGGAGAACTCTATAAGATCACTCCTCATATTATTTTCATGATTTTTTTGTTCTGAAATAATGAAATAAATCATAATCCATAACAGAACAATTTCCAATAGAATGAAAATGGGTTTCAGAATCTTGCCTCATATCATAATCAAAGGAATTCTTTAAATAGTGGAATTTGAAAAATGATCAAGGAAAAAATTAACCAACAAAAATAATGTTGAATAAACATTGAATATATATATGAGACATATATATAATATATAATAATTTTATAGCTTTAAATATAGTGATAAATTTAGATAGAGAGAGACTGGACAAAACCTAAAGAGAATGGTAGTTTAGAGACATCCCTTACCTCTATCCCAATTCATGATGTGAATTTTTTATCTTCTGGAATAATAAACATCTGTTTATTATTTAAATTATTAAAAACCATTTTATATTATTTTATTTCCTTAGTCTTATTCATTATCATGTTATATTCAATTAATTAATCTTTTAAGTACAATTCATATGTTTGGATGATGTTTTTCTCATATGTTCAAAATTGCATTGGAACATTGACTAAGGTAAAATAAGTTATTACTAGATCATCTCTAGAATAAAAATAATTCCCTAAAAATCACATATATACTTGAAATATAGCTCTAAAAAATGATTTGAGGTTTTGGAAAATAAAATACAATATAATCATCAAGATGGTTGGTCTTACGTATGTTTTCGTAACATTTAAATTATTCAATGATCATAATGTAATGAAGTTAAGATTTATTTTATAATTAAAAACTACTAAATATGTAGAAAATTAAATATTATTTACATAAATATACTTTCATTTATCATCCATGTTACATGGTTAAAAATGAATCAAATTGCTTCATGAGGTGGTAGTCCTCTAGAATCATGAATGAAATTTCCATTATTTAGTGAATGATAAGGTAAGAATCTATATGATATATTTTATAACCAATATAATAATATTTAAAGAATATCATATATTAAAATAAAATATATCTTTAAAAATATCTTGGTATGTTCATATAGGAAAAATGTTATGTCGGTTCGTGTGGCGGTAGTCTGTGGTACCCAAAAATGATGGTTTTGTTTACCTTTTGATAGAAGTAGATATTTATTTATGTTATTTAATTAAAATAATAACATATTATTATATGGTAGATACTTACTTTTATATCATATTTATTTAATAGTTTTTTATTATTTTTAAAGAAGGAATATAAAAAGATTATTGTTGAAGAACAATACCTCTCCTTTAGGTAATGTAACAACCCAAGATTTTATTAGAATTTTTCTTTTTAATTTCATTGAGATTATCTTGCTCTATACAAAACACCATATTAGCTTGCAGTATATGCAACACTATTCTTAGCTCGTGCTACACACAATTTCATGTTCATTTTGTAGAAATTATTCTACGCAACATTAAGTATAGATTTTGTTTAATGTATGAATGAAATATGGTTGTATTTTCTTTACGCAACAACAAAGGAGTCTTGCACTACACGTCACCCTGAATTGGCTTGCATTACACACAATCGTGACCTTCCTCGAGAGCGTGTGTAGTACGCAATACCGGGTTTCACTAAACAATGATATATTGTTATAATATTATTATGAACTAGATGTTACGAATAGTATTAACTACATTTTTAATTTTATAACATTATTATACATCTTAAAAATTTTCTAGAACATGGTATAAGAACAAAATCATTTTTTCGAGTAAAATAAGTATTTTTAAAAAAATACAGTTTTGCTTCCTTTTGTTGGCGTACCCACATTAAATCTAGTTTTTGACTTGTTTTTTTGTTCACTTTAACAAAATAAAATTCTTCATAGGAATCAGGATATAAAATTTTAATTTGGATAAAAGTTTCATATTATTCTGATAACATTCATATTTTGATGAATAGTATAAACATGCTATATTTTAATTAAAAACAAATTTTTTTATTGTAAAAATTTATATGGTTAGATTATATTTTTAATTTGTTTTGAAGTGTAATTAGAATATATTTTTCCCATTTAATCCAATTTTGGTCATTGGAGTTAATTTCACTTTGAAATTGGACATAAACAAGTGATGATCTTTTGATAGTTATTTTTTCTTAAAAACACGCTATTTGTTTTGATAACGGGAATTACTTTTAAAATTAATTAATGACACATCTATGATTTGAATTTGGAAAAATAGACATCATTTTTGAATTCAGAATATCGAATATATCTTAGGATGAATTTTTTGTATTTTTCTGAAAAACTTCAATTATTGATGAATAATGAAAACACTCAATTTTTGGTTAAAACCGACTTTTTATTTAAAAAATAATTTATTTGATTGAAATTTTTTAAGGTAATAATATATACATAATAATTATATAAGTTCAATGAAATTCATTGGAATCATTTTATAATAATTTTAGATTTATAAAAATGGTATTGAACTTTTCAACGTCTTTTACACACCTCCTAGGAGCTTTTACAATTGTTAATAAAACATACTTTCACCGCTTATGTGAGTTGAATTTTGAAAATCCGAGAGACACAGTTAATATAAAGGAGTAGAATTTGGTTCAATTAGATAAAAATAATTCATTGTGAATAGTAACTTTTTACTTTTATTTACCATGGTTTAAAGTAAATATAGTAATTCAAGGTCAAAGGAATATTATAATAATTCAAAATTACTTTAACATTGTCCAAACATTATTGGACGAGTAATGGCTGTCCATGGGCATCCTTGGGTCGACTTTGGGACCTCATGGAGTCACTTATGAAAGACAATGACACATTAGATTAATTAATTATATGTAATGACAAAATTTGCATTAACAAAAATCCTTTAGTAATTAATTTTTATAAGGGTATATATAAATTACCTTTTAGACTATAAATATTCATTGGAAAGATAAATCTATTTCCTACATGTTGGTATTTTTTTATAATTTTTATACTTCAAATAAATTAACTTATTTTTGACACAATAATGATGCAGTATTTACCACATTAATAAATGATTTAAATAAATAAGATTATAATGATTAAAATATTATCCAAAAGCTGTCAAATTCTTATTGGATGCTTTTATATAGAATATGAGTCATCTTAGCTTCTACATTAATGTTTTTTCAACCTCTTGAAATCGAAAATGTGTTTTTAATAAAATAATGTTTTCACACTTTCTTAAAGAGCCCCTCCTCTCCCTTATAGAAGGAGACCACTTCTATGCAATTCCTCACACCTCTCAAGCATTTTGGATCGTCCAAAATCTGCCCAAATAAGCTCCAAAAATCCCTCTACTCCTTCTAAAAGACTTACATTAGTTATAAGGCACTTTAAGAAGTCCCTTTGATTCAAAACAAAGGAAGTTACCCAAATTAAATGTAATAGTTTCTCTTAAGTTGATTTCTTTTATTCTACATATCTAACCCCTAAACTCTTTTTAATCCATTATTTTTTAACAACAACAGTATCCTAAAAATACTAGGATGTCTTTATGAGAAGTATTAGAGATACACTTATACACACCTCCATCTAATGGATGAATAACATAATGTTTCTGTGATGGAAAACTAACGCCTCACGAAATGATGATTGTTCGATTTTCTCCTACCATCTCTCATGGTGGCCATTATGATGGCACTATATTTATATATGATATATATTATTTTTATTATTTCCTTATTCTTATTTACTTCCCAATTCTATCAAGCCTTTATAGTTTCCATAGTGGGTAAATACAATGTTCTCATTTGAGGAAGTACGGACTACCACCCCATTAAAGTGATGTGATTCGTTAATGACTTATGTGGGATGTATAAAGGCTGGTGTTAATGATATTATATATGATATTATACTGTAATTATAATATACATATGTATAAATATTATTTAATACCATTAAAATAAGAAATAGACATGAAAGTAGCGTTCATGCGTACGTATGGCATACCGTCTCCATGAACGGTGCATTTTATTTCTTACCTCCATATGTTATGTACTATTATAAATACATGAATATTCTGGATATATAATGAATATATATGATATATAAATCATTATTTACATTTTGGAAGTAAGTAAATCATGATATAAGTAATAATAACATCAAGAACAACAAGTCCAACATGTACGATAAATAAGATGATTTTTCCCAAAACGTTGATTTAACATGGGATTTACAAAAGAATGGGTTATATAAAGTAATAATTGAACCATATATGATATCATAACAATAAATATGATTCTTTAAAAAGTCAATGAAATTATATAAATCATTATACAGGTGGTTCGGATACGTACGATGCATATCAGACCTAAGGTAAGGGATAACCTTTTCAATCTCGTTTTTATCTAAGATTGATTATTCGTGAGTATTCACTAGGGTTATATTTATTATCCATGATCCTATTTTTTAAAAATTATTTCATGTATGTTTAAAGTCTGTTTACCAATTTTTGAATTTTACTACATGGTATGTAAGGAATATTTCTTTTGTTTACGTTACGAGGTACTTTTTTGACTTTTTGACAAAAGTATGAGAAGAATGTTTTTTTAACTTATATAGTATGAATGGATTTTTACAATTTTAAAAAGACTTATTTTCATGAAGCTTCCTCCAAAATATTTCATGACTATTTTCAATAAAATATCTTTCTTTTAAAATCACATGATATGTTGTGAAAAGAAATTGATTTTGAAGAAGAAAGGATATTTTCCTTATGAATTCATTTCAAGTGTTTTATCAAAACCATTTTCCATATAAGATGTCATTATTTCATATGTATATGTTTCAAGTATAATGTCTCTATGATTTACATGGTTTCACTTTTCTTATGATGAAATATCCATTTTTTTTATATGGATTATGTGATGATGGGATGATGTTTATGAAACCCATTTTATTCATTGGGTTATGATGATTGTTTTAAGTTTATTTTGTGGCACAAGTAAGATTGATTTCATTATGAGATTGGTGGGACCTATATCTCCCTCCAATGAATTCGGTAATGATTTATATCTCATGAGATAGACATGGATGGAACGAAAAGTAAATCCAGTTCAGTAATACAGGGCTGGAACGGCAAGTAAACTCGGTTTAGTAATGGACATTGTCCACTAAGATGGTCTTGACAGAAATGCCTTGGCTACTATGGAAATCATATCATGTGCTTAATGTTTTTCCACAATTATAAGTTTTATTCCCATGTTATATTATCATGATTAATGTTTCTTTATGATCTATTCCTTATGTACTACCATGTTTTATGCCATTGCACAAGATTTTGATGTTTAAATACCATGTTCATGTTTTTAAGTTCAAATATATATGATTTTTTTATTTTATCCATGCTTACCCTTAATGATAATTTGAGATCACCCTTTATATGTTTTCTTTTCCCTAGGATTTAAAGAAAGGTTTTAGGTAAGAAAAACAAAAGATAAATATCTTTATGGGAGATGTTGGAGATCTTTCACCACGATTAGAAGATTACGTTCTGAGTTTACAAAGACACTAAACTATTATGATCTTTATGTGTCTTTTTTTGTTATGTATTAAGTATTCCATAAAAGTAATGTAATGTCCATTTACGTCAAGCTTCGGGCCTCTATAGTTGGTATCAAAGGAAAGGTTTAGTCAACTTTTGGAAACTAGGATGCGAAGACTTTAGTGAGATCCCTAGAGATACTTCTATGGTATATCAAGGGATGTCCCTAAGGTTAAGTATAGGTATAGGTTATAGTACTAGAATTACGGTAACGATCATAGAATTAAACCTAATATGTTAGATATTGATGTTACTCCCGCTTTATTATATTGTTTTACTTATCATGATTTTTTCCTCTCACACTATTCTTTTTGGGATTTAGAAATTGGTGGGAACATGAAGATTCGTGATAATGGAGAATATGATGGACAATGAAATGATATTCTTCATGATCAAGAAAATGAAATGGGATTTGGAAGGAAAAACATCGTTATTGTGCCTAATCAGCAATCTCATAATATGATCAATAATCTCAGCTTTGGTAAGTTTCATGACTCAGATAATAAGAGAAACATGGAGTTTCATGATGATCATAGAGGAAAGAAAGTTCAATTTCCCTCACGTAAGTCATGTGGGAAGAGGAATAAAGGAGAATATTTCAAAGGAATTGAAAGATGCTTTGGGTGTGGAATAAAAAGACACAAATCTAGTAATTGCAAAGGAAAAGTTTCAGCTAACACCATGGACAAGGTTAATGGTATTGCTAAGGCATCAATAATTGTTATGTATTTTAAATTTAGAATGTACGGGCATCATCCAAACCAATTCCCTAAGGTAAAATCTCATAAAGAGAATTATCATGGTCATGTGGGTAGTATTTATGTGGATGAAGATGAAGAGACTACAAATGATATATGAGATGGAAGAAATGATGAAGCTCAGTCAGTGGTTTATGAAGGTAGTGTAATGATTTTATGTTTGTCAAGAATAATGTATGGTACTATGTAATAATGAAAAATCAAAGGATTGTTACACTATTCCCTTTGCTTGATTTTTGAATGTATATGATGAATTGTACTGGTAACCATGAAAGGTTATTCAGATATTTTTGGAAAAAAGATGATGTGCGCATAATAAAGGGATAATGAGATAATTAGATGTTTGATAGTATTAATGAGCTCATGAATAATATAAGGAAAAAGTGATATCCTGGTTTGAGTATAAAGAATTTTTGGGATTTGGTAATGTGGAAGGAGACAACATTTGACATAATTCATGTTTTCAACTAAGGTTATATTGTAATTCATGTTGCAATAGAAAACATGATTAAAGAATTTACATGTTTGGAATGCGACCAACAAGAAATATCTAATGATAAATGATGTTATTCACGTTCTTGTTATGTGACCCTTCTAGTAATCATTTTCTATATACTATGAGATCGGACAGATGTATTTTGGATAAGACTAAAGATTGGAGTGAATTATGTTAGACATAAGATAGTATTGTTTAAGGCTAGAACATTTTTTTCGATATTATTTTAGGAATGTTATTATAATGTAGTTTTAGAAAAAGGGAAAACCAAAAAGACGGGTGAAAACCTGTCACATCGGACAAGGATGTGGGAATAGAACCCACAACCAATGTGTGATAGACCTTTATCGCCTACCACTGGCCAACATGAAGTCCCTGGTTATTAGAAAACTAGTTTTATTTTATTAAGCTGTATGATTGATGAATTATAAGTCCATTTTTTGAATCATATATGATTAACCTCACCATACATGGACTTATGTATTCGATAACTTTTTCTATCCTTTTCTTTGAGACAGATGGATTGAAAAACCATTCTATCACATGATCTACTAACACATCAAGAATGACAAATTGAACTTCATTTCTTTATGAGATGAAGTGGAAATTGTTCAAGGCACAGACACTAGTGAGAATGTTCCAAAATAAAGCAAGTATTTCTTCTAATTAAAATTCTTCAACTATAGGAAATGATATTGAATACAAAATATTTTCCTAGTGCTCTTATATATGATGAATCATCTGGTACCAAAGATCATCACAAATTTATGGCTTTGTGATCGTTGGATTTTTTATAAATCTGTTCTCTACCACTCTTAATCAAAACATGATGGTTAAATTTTTCTTCCATATCCATATTTTCACCTATCTTATCCTATGTGGAAACCCAGTGATTAGTTAGTTTGGTTAACAGTTACATTTCATACTTTAGTTTTTGATGATAGGTTTTGGTTTTCCTTTTTTATGATGTGGGGTTCTATTAAAGAAACATTCAAGTATTAATCCATTTATAACCCCGATGAATTTTGAGGGAAAAATTCATTTTAAGGGGGTAGAATGTAACAACCCGAGATTTTATTAGAATTATTCTTTTTAATTTAATTGAGATTATTTTGCGCTATACGAAACACCATATTAGCTTGCAGTATACACAACACTATTCTTGGCTCGTGTTACACACAATTTCAAGTTCATTTTGTAGAAATTATTCTATGCAACATTAATTATAGATTTTGTTTTATGTATAAAATAAATATGGTTTTATTTTGTTATATGCAACAACAAAGGAGTCTTGCACTACACGTCACCCAGACTTGGCTTGCATTACACGCAATCGCGACCTTCCTCGATAGCGTGTGTAGTACGCAATACTGGGTTTCACTAAACAATGATATATTATTGTAATATTATTATGGACTAGCTTTAATGAATAGTATTAACTAAATTTTGAATTTTATAACATTATTATTCATCTTATATTTTATAGAATATGGTATGAGAACAAAATCCATTTTTCGAGTAACATAAGTATTTTCCAAAAAATGCAGTTTTTCTGCCTTTTGATGGTGCACCCACATTAAATATTGTTTTTGAAATGTTTATAAGTTGAATTTGAAAAAATATAATTCTTCCTTGGAATCAGGATATAAAATTTTAATTTGGAAAAAAAATTTCATATTAATCTGATAACTTTCATATTTTGATGGATAGTAAAAACACGCTATATTTTATTTAAAAACAACTTTTTTTATCGTAATAATTTATATGGTTAGATTATATTTTTAATTGGTTTTAAAGTGTAATTATAATATATTTTTACCATTTAATCCAATGTGACATAAACAAGTGATGATCTTTTGATAGTTATTGTTTCTTTAAAACATGCTATTTGTTTTGATAATTGGAATTACTTTTAAAATTAATTAATGCCACATATATGTTTTGAATTTGGAAAAATAGACATAATTTTTGAATTCAGAGTATCAAATACAGCTTAGGCTGAATTTTTGGTATTTTTCTGAAAAAAATCAATTTTTTATGAATAGTGAAAACACTAAGTTTTTGGTTAAAACGGACTTTTTATTTAAATAATAATTTATTCGATTTAAATTTTTTTAGGTCAAAATAGATACATAATAATTAAATTAAGTTCAATTAAATTCATTGGAATCATTTTATTATAATTTTAGATTTATAATAATTATATTGAAATTTTCACCGTCTTTTACCCACCTCCTAGGAGCTTTTGCAATTGTTCGTAAAACATAATTTTACCTCATCGGTGAGTTGAATTTAAAAAAATTTTGAGGCACAGTTAATATAAATGAGTAAAATGTGGTTCAATAAGATAAAAATAATTTTTGGTGAATAGTAACTTTTTACTTTTATTTACCACGGTTAAAATTAAATAGGGTAATTTAAGGTTAAAAGAATATTATAATAATTCAAAATTACTTTAACACTTGTCCAGACCTTATTGAATGAGTAATGGCCGACCATGGGCATCCTTGGGTCGATTTTGGGACCCCATGGAGCCACTTATGGAAGACAATGACACATTAGATTAATTAATTTAATGTAAATACAAAATTGGCTTTAAGAAAAATCCTTTAGTAAATAATTTTTATAAGGGGATATATGAATTATCTTTTCGACTATAAATATTCATTTGAAATATAAAAATATTTAATACATGTGGGTTTTTTTATAATTTTTAGACATCAAATAAATTAAATTATTTATGACACAATAATGATGCAGTATTTACCACATTAATAAATGATTTAAATAAATAAGATTATAATGATTAACATATTAACTAAAACCTGTGCATTTCTGATTGGATGATTTTATTTCTAATATGAGTCATATTATATTCAACATTAATGTGTTTTGGACCTCTTGAAATAGAATATAAGTTTATAACAAAATAATGCATTCACACTATCCTAAAGAGCCCCTCGTCTCTCTTATAAAAGGAGACCACTTCTATGCAATTCCTCACACCTCTCAAGCCTTTTGGATCGTCCGAAATCTACGAAAATAAGATACCAACATCCCTCTACTCCCCTAGATGCCTTGAAGTGGGCATAAGGCACTTCAAGAAGTCCTTTTGGTTCAAACCAGAGGATGATACCCAAATTAAAGGTAAAAGTTTCTCTTAAGTAGTTTTCTTTTATTCTACTTCTCCAACCCCTAAACTCTTTTTAATCCTTTATTTTGTAACAAAGAAAGTATCCTAAAAATACTAGGATGTTTTTATGAGATTTATTAGAACTACACTTACACACACCTCCATCTAATAGATGAATAACATAATGTTTCTGTGATGGAAAACTAACGCCTCACGAAATGATGATTGTTTGATTTTCTCCTAACACCTCTCATGGTGGCCATTATGATCGTACTGTATATATAAATGATATATATTATTTTTATTATTTTGTTATTATTCTTTACTTCCCAATTATATCAATCCTTTATGGTTTCTATAGTGGGTAAATATGATGATCTCATTTGAGGAAGTGCGGACTATCGCCCCCTTAAAGTGATGTGATTCGTTAATGCCTTATGAGGGATGTATAAATGATGGAGTTAATGATATTATATATGATATTATAATGTAATTATAATATAAATATGTATCATTATGTTTTAATTCCATTAAAATAATAAATAGAAATGAAAGTAGCATTCATGCGTACGTACGGCTTACCGTCTCCATGAATGGTGCATTTCATTTCTTACCTACATGTGTTATGTACTATTATAAATACATGTATATGCCAGATATATAATAAATATATACAATATATAAATCGTGATTTACATTTTGGAGGTAAGTAAATCATGATACATGTAATAATAAAATCAAGAACAACAATTCCAAACACGTACGAAAAATAAGATGATTTTACCCAAAACGTTGCTTTAACATGGGATTTACAAAAGAACGGGTAATATAAAGTAATAAGTGAACCATATATGATATCTTAACAATGAATACGATTTGGTAATAATTCAATTACATTATTTAAATCATTATATAGGATGTTTGGATACGTACGAAGCATATCATACCTAAGGTAAGGGATAACTTTTCCAATCTCATTTTTATCTGAAATTATTTATTCGTAAGTATTCCCTGGGGTTATATTTATCATCCATGTTCTTGTTTTTTAAAAATTTTTTAATGTATGTTTAAATTCCTTTTTACCCATTTTTTACTTTTACTACATGGTATGTATGGAATCTTTATTTTGTTTACCTTATGAGGTACTTTTTTGAGTTTTCTAGAAAATGTACGAGAAGAATGTTTTTTAACTTATATAGTATGAACGGATTTTTATAGTTATATAAGGCCATATTTTCATGAAGCTTCCTCCAAAATATTTAATGACTATTTTAAAAAAAATTATATCTTTTAAAATTTCATGATGTTTTGTGAAATGAAATTGATTTTGAAGAAGAAAGGATATTTTCCTCAAGAATTTATTTAAAATGTTTTATCAAAACCATTTTCCATCCAAGATGACATTATTTCATATGTGTATGTTTCAAGTATAATGACCCTATTATTTACATGGTTTCACTTTTCTTATGATGAAATATCCATTTGTTTTATATGGATTATGTGATGATGGGATGATGTTTATGAAACCCATTTTATTCTTTGGGTTATGATGAATGTTTTAAGTTTATTTTTAGGGACAAGTAAGAATGATTTAATATGGAGATGGGTGGGACCTATATATCCCTCCAATTCATTGGGTAAAAATTTATATCTCATGAGATAGACATGGCTGGAACAGATAGTAAATATGGTTCAATAATACATGGTTAGAATGGAACGTAAACCCGGTTCAGTAAGGGACTTTGTCTACTATGATGGTCTTGGCTGCAATTCCTTGGCTAATATGTAAATCATATCATGTGCTTAATGTTCTTACACAATTACATGTTTTAATCCCATGATATTTTATCATGATTACTGTTTCTTTTTGATCTATTCATTATGTACTGCCATGTTTTATGTCATTGCCCAAGATTTTGATGTTTAAACATTATGTTCATGTTTTTAAGTTCAAATGTATATGATTTGTTTTATTTTATCCATGCTTACCCTTACTGAGAATTTGAGATCTCCCTTTATATGATTTCTTTTCCCCAGGATTTAAATAAAGGTTTTAGGTAAGAAAACCAAAAGGGGAAGATCTTAATGGGAGATGTTGAAGATCTTTCACCACGAATAGAAGATTACGTTCCGAGTTTCCAAAGACACTAAACTATTATGATACTTGTGTGTCTGTTTTTGTTATGTATTAAGTATTCTGCAAAAGTAATGTAATGTCCATGTACATAAAGATTTGGGCCTCTACAGATAAGCTCTTAATTATTATATATAAATCCCTAATTGATTGAATTTCTAGTCAATAAACATACTCTAGTAAGTACTATGGGATGTAAGCAAGGTATTATTCATGGATTGGGAAAAAAATAATTATAAATGTAAACAGGATAGGATATGGTTTATATTTTAATAGTGTGGGAGATGACAAACATGATGTTTTTGAAAAGAAAAAGTTATAGACATATTTAAAAGATGTAACAAGGCTCTAAAATGAATCATTAATGTACCATATGTTACATAAGGTCTACATTTTTCTATAAATTATCATTTTAACATGTTTTCATTCAATTTTAACCCTTATCAATTTAGTTTATACCCTATTAACTAATTTTAACCTTAATCGTGATATTTAATTTTTTTTGTTTTTACCATTAATTATAAAAAAAATTATATAATCTATTTTTACAAATTCTAGTCATAGATGTGGTATAATTTATTTTAAATTTAACCCAGGAGATGCAACAAAAAAATGATTTTTTAAATCAAAATCTTAAATAAGTATAAAAATAATATATATTAAAATTCAAAAACAAATTTATTCCAATTAACATAATTATATTATTAATAACATAAATAAACAACAGTTAATTTTGAAATATTTGGAAAAAAATACAACTTTTTAAATGATTTAAACTAAAAGTCATTTTCAATAAAAATTATAGTATTTTACATTATTAATTGAAAAACAAATTATTTAAAAAAATCATAACAACTAATCAGTAAATAATTTTAACATATTGATTCTAAAAAATATTTTTAATTTTTGAAAAGTTAATTTTATACATTTTTAAATAATTAATTTTATTAATTTTTTATAAAATGAAATATAAATCATTAATTACAAAGAACTAATTTTGAATCCTATAATGACTTTACCAAGAGGTAATTACTATTTATCTAAATATTTTTTTTTCATTCACAACTTCTTTTCAAAATTTGGTTATTTCAATTTATACATCCAAATTTAATTACTAGATTATAAATGTCTGTTTTAAATAAAAATATTAATAAAATATTGTGTTTTGTTAAAAGTCAATGTTGAGTAACACATACTTGATCAAACAAAGCATTATTTAAAAAATATATCACGGTGTTCCATAGAATAATTTTTTTTTCAAAATTTAGGTTAAATCCACATTGTTAAATCATATATCTTTCTTGGCCTTTAATATCAACACTATTTCTATATTACTAACAAGAAGATCTAATCCACCCTGTATCAATTCCCACATATCATTGAATCTGTCTTTGTCAGTTAAACTGTGTTATATACACCCAAGGTCTAATAATCATGAATCAATATTAGGGTGAATTATTTCTATAAGAGTCACATTTGGGTATAGTGAATGTTTATCCTAGAGAGGACTCTATAATCCTAAACACTAATTTATGACTATTTTATATGCCATACATCTTAATAATATCCATATGATTATAGTGAAGTATATCACAATCTACCAAAAATGAATTTCATTATTTGAGTATCTTGTGTTCTAATTTTTCATTAATGGATTTAATATGAGATATCTTAAACAAAAAATGGAGAATTCCACACATCATATCCTTTTAGTAATCAAAAATCTATATTTCACTATGAAATGAGTTCACTTTATAATTCCTATGAACAATTTGTTATTTAGTTTTGGAATTATACTAATAACTATATATATTACTCATCGATAGTTAAAAATATAATAAATTATCCAAATATATCATACAGATTCACGGAATCATATTCCACTAGTATCATATTCCCATTATGGTCCCTTGGTGAGTATAACTAAAAGAAAACACTAAAAATGGATTTATAGAGGACAATCTCGGAAAAACATATCTTTGGAAATACAAATGGAAAAATGTTCCTTAGATATATATATAACCTAATTTCATTACAAAATAAATTTCATTCTTTCCCAAATTTGTAACGATCTACCATATTGGATGATTGAGTACTTGACAGGTGTCTCTTAGGAAGGAATACAACTCTTAGTATTTATAAATTTTTTCATTTAATGTCTTTCCAATATAATATAATTCATATTCACAATAATTTCAAAACTATAACATCATATATTACATTTATATTTTCATGATTTTTTTCATTTTTCTATTGAATGATCTAAACTTTTTATTATTACAAATCCCTATTCCAACAACAAAATAAATATGTTCGTAACACATTATTGTGTAACTCTTTACCCAGCCCACGGTTCTATATTACTCAAACATACAAAGAATCCAATTATTTTCAAAAAAATCCAAATTAAATATATTCATAGAGTACAATATTTATTCATGTAATGTAATAGAGTTATATTATATGTAAAAATGATGCATGAGTAAGCCTAGAGAAATAGAAGGTAAACCCAATTACCTTTTATTATCAAGGAATAAGCCTCTTAAAAGTAGGGGTTTTGACACTTAGTCTCTCTGTAATTGGATACACAATTCAATAAATAATTTAATTAATGAAAAATATGAAGCCTAGAAATTAGAAACTATTCCAAAAAAAATTTCTCATGATCATTACTTTAGAGAAAAATCATGGTCAAGGTAGATTGAAACTAAATTTTATGACATAAAAACTATGAAGTAATGGTTGTATTTGTCCAAAAAATAAATATGTTATATAATTGGGAATATATTATATTAATAATTAATAACTTATTTTCAAAACATTAATATCAATTCAATTTACAAAATAAATAAATTATATATTTATTTTTCTAATAAATGAGAAATTTATTAATTATTAATAAATAAATTAAAATGAGAAACATTTAATAAATTATAAAATAA
Source organism: Viscum album (assembly GCA_963277665.1). Lineage (NCBI taxonomy): Eukaryota > Viridiplantae > Streptophyta > Magnoliopsida > Santalales > Viscaceae > Viscum > Viscum album. Next base: position 980,903,100 of record OY728140.1, on the reverse strand, counting down.
AATAAAATTTTATATTCATTTCAATATGAAAATTTTCAGATTTAATATTATATAAAATTTCTAGGAATTATATAAACTTTATAATTCAATTTCTATTATATTAACATTTTAATTACTGTAGAAATCTATTATATTTTAATTTATAATCACACTATAAATGACCATGTATTATTTCTAAATAATCATTTTATTATAGATCTTATGGAATTTTATGTAATTTTATTAAAAGTTATTCAAAAAACATACCATTATTATTTGGGAATGATATTTCATTAATATTTATTAAATTAATTATAACTATTTTATAATTTAACAAAAAAACATAAATTTCGTATAAATTAAGCAGTTTCAAAATACCATTTATAATGATTATATATTCATTTTATAAATCATTTGTATCAAATAATTTGTTAGAAAAAATAATATATATTTACTCAACCCCTAATAATATTTTATAAGTAGTGCTAAGGTAATCCAATTTACCTTTACGCAAGTCTTTTAGAGCATCTATGTGTATATAAAATATTCAATTCATTTATGAAAATTCTTTAAAACTTATTTTTTATCACTAAAAAATATTTTTAAGAGGATTTATTAATGATATTTAAGTGTTAGCTTTATATAAATAAATTAAAGACCCTTTAATTAATGTAATAAACACATTACATTTACATTTATTCCACATTAAATGATATTAAATTTATGTAAAATATTCAAATAAGTGTTTGTAACTAGTTACAATTACATTAACAATTTCATGTAATAGTATTCTACAACTAGCCACTGTATAGGCGATAATTCTTTTACACATTTTAATTATGTAAGGGTAATATATAGATTGTAAAGATATTATAAATTTTACTCAACATTTTCCATTATTTATATTTCTATGTAAACGTAGGGTTACTCAATAGAAATTTGTTTTTAAAAACACCAAAACATGATTTTTGTTATAATATTCATGAAAATGAGTGATAAAAACATATTTGATTCTTTATGAAAACCACATTTCATACAAATGATCAGTTTCATTTAATCATATAATTAAAATTTTTAGAATAAGGAAAAATAAAAAAATGTTATTTATCTTCAAAAAATATATGTGTAAATATTATTATAAAATAGAGTACCTAGTATTTAAATTTTTGGAAACTTATATCTATTTTTTTGATAGTGTTCTCATTAGGATATCATGTGGATTAGTAAAAAAACCATTCTACTTCCATTTGAATAAACTATCCAAGTCATCCTAGAACATTCCATGTGGAGACCCAAATTCATAAGGGGTTCTAGAACCTCCTCAAATGAGAATAATAGAGTTTCATAAAGAATATATTTTAGCGATGTCTCACACCAACCACATAAGAATGAGAGAGGATAACTTACCTTTTGTAGCCGATTCTTGAGTCTCATTGTTCATAACACATTTTATACGTTGTAGCGAATTCTGTTTAATTTATTGAACTAATTTCAATAAATATTTTGAATTAACTAATTAACTAACCCTTGTATTCAAAACTAATTTAAAACATTTGAGAGTCATTTTAAATTTTTTTACCCCACATTCATCTAATTTGAATTAAAATATATATAATTTTTATATGTAACATATATTAATATTATTCATTCATAATATGGATGATAATTAAATGTAAACCACATATGTCTAATAATATATACATATATATACTTCAAGTATAAAATCCATGAATACATGCATCACATGAATGTATTTTTGGGCAGATACAACATTAGTTATATGGAAGGAAATGATAATATTTTATTATTACAATTTTAAGTTACATAACGAATATACAAAAAGAAAATCATACACATAATTGAATAAATTTTTAGGAATGAAACTCTTAAAAGAAACCCACCATGGTTCCATTATCGAGGAAACAAATTACTACGCTAACCCACTATGGGTCCCAATGTGTCCCCCTTAGGTAGGTATGGTTTCTTCGTCACTTAATAACTTCTTTATAAAATATTCCCAAAACCTATCATCATGATGACAATAATAATTGCAAATCATGGTTCAACTGAGTAGAATGAAACTAACAAGTTATATGGTAAAATTTCACATAAGTTGTTGTTTACATTTTAAGAAAAGAAACCTCTAATTTGTTAAACAATCACAGAAAAGGAAATGCATGTCATGTTATTCCTTTCTTCCATATTTTAAGAATATACATGGTTATATTTCCAATGATCCAAAATATAAAAATCATATATCTATAAATCATGTGCATCCAAAATGATAAAATAATTCATATATATGGAAAAAATATAAAAATTATAACCTCTTTTACATTATAGATATGAATAAATCATGATTGATGTTAGAGGACCATGAATGGAATGTCAAAACATATGAGAAAAATGAGGCGGTTATTACCCAAAATATAACTTTAAGAACGAATTTTTAATAAGTGTTTAATAAAATATATTGTGAATAACATATATGGTTCATTGATAGTTTTATAATAAAATTTTGTTTATTATATTTTTGGGCTGAATGAGTATTAATAGAGTCAACACATAAGGTAAAATATTTTCCTCTTTCTTTTTTACTTTTCTGAGACACATGCTATATTCACCACCCCTTTCTTCTATATGGTTTACATACATACCATGAATGTATTTTATGAAACTTATAATAAAAATAATTTTTATGGTAATATCCATTCTAGGATCTCTCCATCATGTGGTTTGAGGTTCAAAATTTACCATTGGTAAATTATTTTTATCTCAATTTTCCGTCTTTAAGATGTATTTTATGATATGGACCTATATTCTTTAATGAGTATATAAAACCTTTATGACATGTATTTTCCTAAACATATTTATTATCATTATTTTTTATGTTCCATTTTATTTTATCCATTTATGGGTGTTGTGATTAAATGTTACCAAAGTCATTAAGATATATGTTACAATCTCATTATTTAGAGGGATTGTTTTTTTATTAAGTCTCAAATGAGTAAATATGATGATCTACCTCAAAATAATTCCCATGAATTTTAATTCCTTTTTGGTGTTCATGTTATAATAAATTATTAGAACCATTTATTCACTCTTTGAACTTAATACAATAAAATAATTTTTTTACTAAATCCACCCAAATTACATTCTAGTGTCCAAAAACTATGTTCTTTAAAGAAAATATATTATAAAAATATTTTAAAAATGTTTTAAATAATATTTTAAGCACTTTTTCAATGAAAAGGAAGTTGAAAGTTTTTTTTTGTTTTAATAGGTGATCAAAATTGTTTTTAATGATTTCTATATTAGTTTTCAATGTCATTTTCAATGAAAGTGGTTTTCAAAATGTTTTAGGTTTTAAAATGTGTCTTTTAAAGAAGAAATTATATCTTCTTCATGAAATGTTTTAACATTTAATTTCAAAAAAATATATATCTTAGATGGCATAGGCCGATGCTAACTATTCCTTGTGATGGATATGATCCATGGATACCATTTAATTATTTCATTAAATGGTTTATGATTTTATGGAATAATATACTTGTAAATATATTCTTTTCCGCAAGACAATAATATTACAGCTATATTGTTTTGAAACCAAAATATTTTCCATGGGTTAATCATGTTTCAAATAGAAAAAAATAAAATAGTTTCTTTTTCATTGGTTAATCGGTTATGAAATAATAATAATTGATTTTACGAGTTTTTATAATGATATGAAACTGGTTTTTACTTTATTAATGTTTTGGTTCATGGACATAAATTATATTATCGGTGGACCATATAGTATTGGGTAATCCCATTACATCTTATATAAAAGGGTGGTCTAGATAGCGCCTAGTAAGCCTATTACTGCTTATATGATCAGGTGGCCCAGATTGCGCTAGGTATTCTCATTAAATATTATATGATGGTGGTGTCCCAGATAGCATTTATTAAACCCAATAAATTTTATTTTATAGGGAATACTATATAGCATCAGTTGATACTGTTATATGTTACATGATTGGTGGACCCAGATAAAAATCTAATGAATTCGGTAAATATTAATATCTCATGAGATAAACATGGATGGAATGGGGAGTGAACCCAATTTAGTAAGGGTCATTATCAACATAAATTTTATTTGGTGTGAACCATTACTACTAATATGGTTTATGGAGTTAACTCATTCTTCTCAAATAACATTGAGAGTGGTCTTTTACAGTAATTGAAATACATTTATATTTTTTTTAAATAATTCCTTTTATTATTCCAATGTTATACTCACAATGATTAGCCTATTTTATTTCTTAATGATTCATTTATTAGGAAATAGTTATCTTTATTTCATGATTCATGTCCATGAATGTAGATATGTAGTTTGTGGTCTTAAAATGTTTTTATCATGTTCTTAGACCTATATTTTCATGTTATGCTTAAGTGACTTTTTAATTTACCCTAAATCAGTTTCTAAGATCACCCATTATTATTTTTCTTTTAACAAGGTTATAAAGATTGGTTTTATGTAGGATTAATAAATGTTGATATCATTTTGGATGACATTGATGACCTTTCGCCAGACTAGAATACATTTTTCCATGTTTCCCATGGAAATAAACTATTATGGCCATCATTATTTTTTTAATTTAAAGAATATTATTCTAAAATGATGTCACATCCATGTATCACTACTATAAATTTAGTATATAGCCATTATTTATAACCATTGATATAGGGTCTAGTCCTGGTTTAGCAAACCGTGGCTCCTATTCACATGGGAATAGGGCCACAACTATATCCACATTTTAAAACATGGTAGTACACCTATAGCTGATTCTGGAAACCATGGATATAGCCCATACCACATAAGATTATAGAAATGGTTCAAAACCATGAATATATTCCTACTTACATAGTTACAACCCAAAGATCTAGACATATTACTATGGTTTTTCACTATTTTTATAGCCTACAAGAATCATTAAAAATATTTTTTCCACAATTATAATATAAATTCAATACTAAAAATAATAATCCAAAGACTCTACTAGACACCCCATAATTAAGATACAATGTTAATACAATTTTTTTTTAATATTTTATGATTTTTAATTATAAATACAAGACTAAAATCCCAAAATTAAAATGAATATATACCATCTAGAAACAAATTACTCCACCAACAATGTGTAGAGACAATTGTCAAACTGGAGGCTAAATAAATATACATTAGTGAGGATTACAGGAATATAGATAGAATATTCTTCTCGAATGTAAACTCTTATACATTATCCAGGATGATTGATCTCCCAGGCATGCGTTCATGCTTCAAAATTTATTTCATCGCGTATTTTTTTCCTTTAACAAATTTACTATTTTTTAGACATCAAGTATATATCATTCCACATCTAGCACTAGATCCCACTAGATTCACTTATTCATCTTCCATCTAACAGAACACATCCCTCTTATCATTATCACTACGACTTTAAATCTCCTTGCCCAAAATAATAATAACATTATATAAAACATAAAATAGGGAAACATAAGAAATGAGAAAAAACTATAAAACATAAAATGAATCTATAAAGAAGAACAATATAATAAACATACTGGTTAATGGGGTGTAAGAACCATCTATGATATTACTTTAATTAATTACATCACCCTAGATAAGGTATATATGAAACAATTCAATACATAATTTGTTGCTTATAGTAAAATACTGTTTAAAAAATATTTAATTATATCTCATTATTCAATATTTTATTAAAGGGTACTTGGTAAATAATGCATATATTAAAAAAAATAACTCTCATTCAAGCCCTATGACACTTAAATGTTCAAAATTTTAGATGTTTGACATACTAAAATTAATACACCTTCTATAATAGTGGTGCCTTCCTAGAAACCCAAACAAACTTGTTAACAGAAGATTCCATTATAAAGGGGATTGTATTACATTTAATGTGTTACATATGTATTCATAAATACACATCATCATGTATAATCTCAATCTACACTATAAAAATAGATCAAATTTTGAAATGGTATAATTCTCCTATTAAGAAACTATTTTTAAATGACCATGATCTAAATCACATAAGTGACACCAGGATGAGGGCACCACATAACCTGATAAGCACATCCTAAACCCCAAGTTCTTATGAAAGAACCATTCACATAATGAAATAATTATGATCTGCATAATTACAAATTACATGTTTTATATCTCAAATACATAGTCATGATTGGTATGAAATTTTGTCAAAACAATTATAATACATAATAAATTAAAATGTAGACCTATTATATTATTCCATAAAACTCATCAGATAATAAAAATAACATACATTTTACACAATTTTAACATATGTATATGCAATACATGTGCATCAATTTACAACTTCCAAAAACGTAAACAAGCATTATGAGAAACAAGAAATAATTAATAAAACATCATTTTTGTAGATACAATAGAGATAGGTGAAACCACTTATATGTTATGTGTAATTAGCACATTCCTATTTTTCTAATACCTATCATAATAAATCTCTAACTATTTAATGAGTGGTAACTACGGTGTGTTAATGAAATTCTCTGTAAGAGATCATGTATAGTATTTTCTGTAGAAAATACATACCCAAAACATCTCGGATATTGAGTTAATTATGGTCTAATTGAAGAACATAGAAGACCCATTTTAAAATTAAATTCTTTTAATATTATTTTTTCATTCATATATTTTACTTTATGGAGAGGACACATTCATTTTTTCACCATTTTCAAGAGTTTTACTTTCAACACTTTACATTTATGACATATATTGCAAAACATATTAAAAAATGATGTGGTTTTATAAAATCATTTTATATAAAAAAGTATTTCCATAAGATTAAGAATGAATCTAGGAAATAATGAAAAAGAGACAAGTAATGGGTTTTTAAGAAATATACATTGTTTTAAATAGAAAAAAATTAGTAAAATAAATTTATTGTATGGATCACATAATCCCGTTTCCCTTAAAATCAAAGCATACATTATTACACCCAAAATGAAAAACATAAACTATATTATGTATGGATTTATATAACTCATGTCAGTTTAGTCGGGAATTAATGTTTCCCTCAATAATAAAATTTAATGACATAAGAAAATATATGACTATTGGAAATATAGTGACAATATCCTCATTTCATAAGTGATATGATATTTTTTCCTTAGTATTAAATGTTTTTTTTATAACTATGGTATTTATAAAAAAATTATTCTATATCTTTAGTAAATATCTATAATATGACTAATTAGATTAATAAAAATAGTTTCAAAAGAACCCAAATAATTTTTTATATAATTTCATATGGGATGGATGGACCTCTTAATGAATAATTATCAATGTGTCTTCTCTTGTATTTTAATGGCATCAAATCGACCCCTAAAAATGACCAATCACATCCCACAGTCCTTTATAGTCATACACACATGAATCCAAAATAATCTATTTGAAAATATAACAGAGACCTAGTCTAAACATAGTTTGAACACCAATTTAATTATACAATTTAGTATCAATAATATTAAACTCATTGATCTTATTATAAAGTTCAATAAATCAGAGGCTTGGATTAAGATAACCCCAAATAATACACATTAATACACAATCAAAATAGTGAAATACCTATAAGAAATCCCTATTTTCAAGCTAATTTATCTCATATAAAAGGAATCTATGGAATGTGATTGGATTTTGCCATGATTATAGTGAAATACATAATAATGAGATCAATTTAAAATAAATAAATTCTAATAAAATTAATAATTACAAATAATATACGAGTGTGGGAGCTCAATGTTGATTTCTGTATGAAAATATCACTTAGAAACATAATGATGAAAAGGAAATGGATGAATATATATGGGAGTCCCTGAGGATTCAGTATAAAGGAACATAATTATATCTAGTATTAAGGAGGGGAATTAATCGTATATACATTTATATAGAAAAGAAACACATTCCATGTTTTTCATGAAAAATGTCTTAGGTCTACATGGTACCCAATGGATGTCCACTAGTTTCTCTGTGGGCCTAATGAACAACCCCATACAACTCAGCGCCACTAGTACACCTATTGGAAACATCTTATAACATATCACATAAAATAATAAGTTTGAAAAAATTAGCGGTGTTTCTTCTGTTTTAGTAAAAAATCTTGTTCTTATATACTATTTGACAAGACATATAATGAATTATTAAAAATATTTAGTAGTATTATAGAAACCATATATATCATACATGTTTCAGTAGAATTTAATGATTTTTTGATGTTCTAGAGTAACTAACTTCTTAATCTGATTAATAAAACATGTAAAAAATGACATGAATAGAAATATCATATGGAAAGCGTAAAATTGAGAGAAGTATGATGATAAAACACTGGATTTGGAAGGATTATGTTTTCATGATAATGTAATTTAACATTAGCATTATGACATTCAAAATTTAATACTACAATATGAACTGTATGTAGTATGAAATAAAATCTATGCTCGATATTTATTTAACAAAATTGTAAATGAATTATTACTTAAACAATACATAAGAAACATAGTTATGATATCTGACACTATAAACAAATAATATAATATAAAATTAAAAACAGTAAATCAATTGTAATATTAGTCTTCATAATGTATGTTAACTTCAAATGTAGCTATTTATTTATTAGAAAAAACTCATGATGCATGACAAGAAAGGATTTGGTCTTATGCTTAATAAAATAAATAAAACAAAGGTTGAGAATATGGATTTAGATCTAAATAATGATTAATAAAAATGATTACTAGTTTACATTCTTCAATTCCTACCAAAATAACTGGTTAATAACCACAATGGATTTGGTATTGTATGTTTGAGATGGGGTTTATTAAAATAGGTAATTCAATTTCATTTTTATCTCTTATCTTGGTATACATAATTCTTAATTACTAACCACTAAACTCATCAAAATAAACCAAAAAATATTGATTATGATGTTAATTGAGATATATGTAATTATTAATCATCAATTTGAACAGTGAAATACACATTTCATGTTATCTTAATGATTCTAAACAAGTTTAACAACATAAATCTGCATTGTTTATGTCATGAAATGGAAATTAAAAATTTTAACTGTATAATAAAAAAAATGTATGCTGTATTGAAGACAATACTATAATTTAAGGTCCTATTGGAATGTTGTAAATCTGAATTGATAAATAAAATAAATAATATAATATTTGAAGTCCAATATTATTTTTAATGAAACCATTTCATTAATATAATGCATTATTCTTATCTTTCATCATTTTTTCTTGGATGATAAAAGGGGAAAAACTATCTCTATGAACCTGCATATATGATTTTATTCAATGTCATCATTTTATAGAATACATGAAACATCTGGTAGTAAATACGTAATAAATATTAGGAGATTGTAAAATGTAGTATTACAAAATCCATACATTTATTTCCCATTATATAATTTCATCGAAAAATAATGTTATACATTTTTCAACATGCATGGTATACTGGGGTATTCACATCTTCCATCAACATTGAAACACTCTTATCATCTTAATTAGGATCAATAAGTGAAAATGTGTTTTGGTTTTAATTTCCCATTATAGTGGTAAATATGAGTAGCTGGCTTTGAAAACATTTAGAAACTAATCAGAAAACAAATTTTATCATATCAATCTGTTCAGTCTAATAAATTTTTAATATCCCTGTAATATTTTTATCCATTGTGATACCAAACATTAATTTTTTTGAAAACCATGTTTATTGATATAGTAAATCACTTCTTTGTGATTTAATAATGGTCCTACAACACTCTCAAAACACATGCGTCAAATTAATCCTTCATCTGAATAATTATTAAATGAATAGTGAAAAAATCAGAACACCTTCTGAAACATGTCATTGATCTGATCATGGTTGTACATCATTCTTCTATCCATCCTAATAGTAATAACATGTTTATGAAAATATCATACGAAATATCATAAATAGAAATTTGAATAAAATATTAACACACTATTAGGTGATATAATATGTTTTTGAGTTTGGTCAATTTTTTATTTACCCTACATAATCTTTATGTTCCTCTAATAAAGTAATTATGGTTCATGAATTATGGACCTATTAGAATGGATAATTAGGGATCAGGGAGAAAAATGAAGATGATGTCCAATAATTAAGAATCTCAAGCATGACACACAACGCATAAAAAATAATAACTTTCATCATACAAAGGGAAATGGTGCACCATGCCATGTGCCATTATTACTTGGTCAATGAACTACATAATGTCAGGGGAGGAAGGAGGTGGAAAATTGACTTAAAATAATGTATTTTAATAAATTATTTTAATATATTTGGGTCAACTGGTTCAATAATGTTAGAATAAAAAAATCATATTGTGCAATGGAATGAACAATTCCATACTATGCAATGGTGAAATATTGTGCACAACATGACAGAACATCTCAAATGGGAAATTTCACAAGAATTTCATAGTGAAATGGTGCACCATGCCATGTGCCATTATTAATTATTTTTATTTGGTATATTTTATTTTTCATTAGAATATTTTTGGTGATTAGTTTTATTTATTGATGACATGATAGTTTTAAAACGATCATGGTATAATAAGATGCTCATCCCTCTTGAGGATGTGGAGCGAGGTGCTCACCTCTAGAATAAAACCTTATATCTTAATATATTATTCTTGTTTATTATTTTCAATATCTATGTCAGATATTATGATGCACTACTTTCTGTTTTTCACAATTATATTGTCCAATTCATTAAATTAAATAATTAAATGCTTTGATATATCTAAACATTGATTACCTGATAATCATATCACATAAACTAACAAATGATATTAAACGTGCCTATAAAATGCCATGGTAAATAATGGATGGTATCACTTTTGGGTGGGAAATAAAAGACGTCCAATCTTCTAAAAATTATTCATTTCATATAAATCCATAATTGTAGATAAAATTTATGGAATTCTTGAATATAGTTTATAATCATTAATTAAAATATAATTTGACAGTCCCCTGAGAAATAAAATATAATTTAATATTACCTGTGGTTTTATTTAGGGAAAAAATTATTTTCTAAAGGTTTCACTTTTTTATCTACACTTGTCTAGCCGATGTAGACAAATATTTGGCTAGTCGATGGTACATTCTAAGGAAAAGTGTGATGAGACCCTTATCATGTTCAAATAATTAAAACCATGGAATGTGTATAATTTCATTGGTAAAAGAAGAGTTATTAAAATATTAAGATATTGATATGAGACATCCATCCATTGTTTGTTCTTTTCAAAATTATTGATATGAATTTAATTTCATGCATTCCCTAAAATTTTAAATATGGTGGAGACAAACATTCTATCCTTTTCATTTACATTAAATTAGGTGAAAAAGTATTGTATTACATCTTATATTTTTTGAATTTACAACAATAATGAATGGGATTCTTGATGTTCCCTTGTATTATTAAATATAATGTTTTATTTATTATCATTTAGTGAGTGTCAATGAATTTTGTAAATTCATACATAAGATTTCATTGAAGTTGAAAAAAAATTGATTATTATGGAATATTTAGGTAAAGAAATTACCCATGGAATATGGGTATTGTAACTAGTTACTTGGTGAAAAACCACTTAAGTTTAATTGTTGTTAAATATTATTCAAGTCATTGAATAGTGAAAAGTATTTTTAACTATTGTCTACAAAATTTAAAAGGCTGGTGAGGTGTTATCTATTTTGAAAAATGTGTGGGGTTTTATTAAAGTTGGCTATACTGGTTTGAATTAGATATTAAGGTGATATATATATTGATAAACCATCCATTACATATCACACATAATTTATTTTGAATAAATGTATTTAATAAAACATGGATTATTTTTTGAGAAGAGTGTTGGTGGACTGACGTTAGTTGTTGTAGATATGCATTAATTTGATGAAAACTGCAATTTTGATGCTAGGGATGAAAATTGGATATGTATGAAGAAATTGGTATGGGATATTTCCCTATATCATGTCAGTATCATATATTATGTCTGTAAGTATAATCGATTTCATTTTCAACCATCATCTATTGTATCTGAGTGGAAAAATATTAATGTTTTGTTTTATGTAAGCATTTTCCATGTTTCTGTAAACAACATTTTACCTGTACTTATGAAAAAAATAGATGAGTTTTCATAAATAATTTTCAATTAAAACAAAATGTTTTCTTATATAGATATCATTTTCTCTCAACATAAAAAATATTTAGGTTTTTTAAAAATTTAAATAATCTATATTAGCATCCATACATAATGAAATTATAGTTTTCTATTGAGTGAAATATGATGTTTCTAGATTTTATAATCTGAATAGTTACGCCATTGTCATAATTCTAAATTCCCAAACATTGAAAACAACCATTTGGGTTTCTGGATGATATAATAAAATTATAAAATCGTATCATTAATCTTAGTGATCATGATCAAAGACAAAACGAGATTCCACGAGGCTTTTTAAACTCTCAAAATTGTAAATCTAGATTTCATAGAATCTAATGAATATAAAATATAAATATTATAAGATATTATTTCTAGATATTAAAAATATGGAGTCACTGTATATTCCTAGTTCATTATTCAGTGTATGACTTTTGGAATATTTCTACATTTATTTTAATAGTTAGGCACCGAGACGACATGCAAATCTGAGACCCGGTGTTCTTGAAATAATTTATACAAAAATATATAGTATATTTTATACTATAAAATAATCTAAAATTTTATATCTCTCACATTAAAGCTTATATCTGAAATCTGAGTCCATGGTTTTATTTGAAGAATGGAGTTAACCCTGTGGGGGACATACCTATTGTTGGAACAAGCCTTCTGTAGAAAACGCCATTGATAATGTAACCATAAATAAAATAATTAAATTATTTTATTTTATCTCAGACAATAATTCAAATAAATCTTGAATGAGGAATGTGATTAAAAATATGAGACCGTAATTGAATCCATAATGGTGTGTTTAACCTAGTGGGACTTCAGGTGAGAGGATTTAGGATGTTTTGATTCCGAGACCACTAGATGTTTACTATAAATAAGAGTTCAGGAAATGAGCTATAGTAATATAATTTCCCTCACAAAAGGTGATTCTCTGGACATCAGCTTCCTATGATTATTCAATATCCGAACATCCTTATATCGCTATAAAAATTCAGGGACTAGTAGATCAGAGTTCATCGAACACAATAGTGGATCCAAAATTGTGGTAGGATTTCTATTTTTTATTCTTCTAATCCATAATTGAATCTTTTGTTTCCGATTTTGAATTCTATGGGAATTCGTTGCTTTAGACTCATTTATTGATGGGAAAACTAACAACGGAAATCCTCTATTTTTTTTGGGGATCACCCATTCTTCACGTTCTTCATCGTTCTTCAACTATAATATTGAAACAATTCATAAACTTATGTTTATCATTTGAAAACAATTCCATTCATATCAATAATATTGAGTTAATTTATAAACATATGATTATTATTTACATTTTTAAGAACCATTTTCTATTATATTATTTCCTTAATCTTATTCATTATCGTGTTATATTCAATTACATAATCATTTAAGTTCAATTTCAATGTTTTAATGATGTTTTTCGCATATGTTCAAAATAGGATTGGAAAGTTGACTAATGTAAAGTAAATTTATATTACATCATTTCTACAAAAATAATAATTCCATAAGAATCATGTCTATAAATAAAATATAATTCTAAAAATAAAAACGAGGTAATGTTATGGAAAATGAACTATGTTACAACCATCAAGAGGCTAGGTCGTACGTACGTATGTGTAAAAATTAAATTATTCAACAACAATAATGGAAAGAAGTTAAGAGTTATCATATATATAAAAAAATTTTGTTGTGTAAAAAATTTAATATTATTTACTTAAATATAGTTTCATATATCATCCACATGACGTGATAAAAAATGAATCAAATTGATTTACAAGGTTTTCGTCCTCAAGACATAAGAAAGACGTTATCATTATTTAGTGGATAGTAAGGTAAGAATCTATATGGTATATTTTTTTACAAATGGATTAATATTTCATAAATAAAATATAGTAAAATTAAATCCATCTTCATGAATATCAAGGTATGTTGATATTTGAAAAAAAATTATTTTGGTTCATGTGGTGGTAGTTAGTGGTACACTCAAATGATGGTTTCATTTACATTTTGATAAAAGTGGATATGGATTTAAGTTATCAAATTAAATTTATAACATCTTATAATATGGTATATACTGATTTTTATATCATATTGATTGAATATTATTTTATGAATATGAAAAATAAATAAAAAATATTTTTGTTTAAGAAGAACACATCTTCATGAAATAAACTATTTAGTATTGTATATAAATCCCTACTAGAATGTCATCTGAGCTAATGAACAGACTGTAGTAATTATTGAGGGGTGTAATCAAGTAATTTTACATGGATTGGAAAAAATGTAATTATAAATTTAATTAGGATATGACAGGGGGTTCCATTTTAAAAGTGAGGTATAGAACACACTTGATTTTTTTGAAAAGAAAAAGTTACAGACATATTGTAAACATGAAATAAGGCCTTAAAATGAATCATTAATGAACCATATGTTACATAAGGTCTATATTTTTTCATAAATTATTATTTTGAAATGAGTTCATACAATTTTATCCCTTTTCATTTTAGTATATCTCCCTAGTAACTAGTTTAGCCCTTAATCGTGATATTTAATTTTATCTATTTTTTCTATTCATTATGAAAAAATATTATATAATCCATTTTTCCAAATTCTAGTCACAGACATGGTATAAATTATTTTACATTTATTCCAAAATATTCAACAAAAATGATTTTGTATATGAAAATTTTTCATAAGTATATAAATAATTTGAAGTAGAATTTAATTATAAATTTTTCCGATGAACTGAATTAGATTATTAATAACATAACTGAACTATTGTTAATTTTGATTCATTTTGGAAAAAAATATAACTATGTAAATTATTTAAGATAAAAGTCATTTTTCAATAAAAAACTATTATTTTAAATAATTAATTAAAAAAATAATGTTTTATAAAATCAAAATAATTAATAATTAGATAATTTTTTCAAACTGATTCCAATGTATTTCTTTATTTTAAAAAGAAATATTTCTATATTTTAAAAAAAAAATTCTTATTAAATCATAAAAATACATATAATTCATTATTTAGAAATAATAAAATTATGAAACCTATAATGACTTTACCAAAAGGTAATTATTATTTACAAAAAAAAATTTGTTTTTATTCACAGCATATTTTCAAAATGTGGTTATTTCAATTCATACATACAATTTTAATTTCTATGTTTTAACAGTCTTGTTTAAATAAAAATATTAATAGAATATTGTGGTTTGTAAAAAATCAATGTTGAGTATCACATACTCTATCAAACATATCTTTATTTAAAAAAATATCTTGCTATTACGTAGAATTAATTTTTTTTCAAATTGTTGGATAAATCCACATAGTTGAGTTATATAACATTTATTGGCCTTGAATTTAGAAATTATTTCTATATAACTGATATAAAGATATAATCCCTCTTTATCGAATCCCACCTATTGTTGAGTCTATGTTTGTTAGTAAAAATGTCTTATGTGCATAGAATATCTAATAATCATGAATAATTATTAGAGTTAATTACATCAATAATAGTCACATTTGGGTACTGTGAATGTTTCTCTATGAAAGGACTCTCTAATCCTAAACATAATCTATTACTATTTTGTAGGTCATACCTCTTAATAATCTCCAATTGATTATAGTGATTTATGATGAAATCTACCAAAAAGGAATATCATTAATTGAGTATCATGTGTTATAATTTTTCATTAATTAATTCAAAAATGAAATTTCTCTAAAACTAAATGACGACTCCCAAATATCAGATCCCTTTAGTAATCCAAGATCTATATTTCACTATGAAATGAGTTCCCAATAGATGTCCTATAAACAATTATCTATTTTTTCTAGGGAATCATCTCAATAACTATAGTTATTACTCATTGATAGTTAAACGTATAATAAATTATTCATATATATTATATGGATTCACTAAATCATATTGCACTAATATGTTATGCCTATTATGGTCTCCTGGTTAGTGTAACCCAGAAAAAACACTAAAAATGGATTTATAAAGGACAACATAGGGCAACATATCTATCAAAATAAATACCCAAAAATTTTAGATAGAAACATATTACCTACTTTACATATAAAATAAATTTCATGGTTTCCCATCTTTGGAATGATCAACCATGTTTGATGATTGAGGACTTGACAAGTGTCTCTTCAGAAAGAATATCACACTTAGTATTTATAATGATTTCCATTTAATTTTTCAACAATTTAATATAAATCATATGTATAATAAATTCAAAACTATAAAATCATATGTTATATTTACATTTTCATGATTTATTTCATTTTTCAAATACAATATTATAACAATTTTGTATTAAAAATCTCTATTCCAACCACAAAAGAAATGTGTTCATAACACAGTAATGGGTAACTCTTTACACAACATACAGTTCTATGTTACTCACACAAAAATAGAATCCATGTATATTAAAACCTATCCAAATGAATCATATTAATATATTACAACATTTATTCATTTAAATTAATAGAGTTATATTATATTTAAATACTCTTTATGCGTAAGCCTAGAGAAACATATAGTAATCTCGATTATCTTTTATATCCCAGGAATGAGCCTATTAAATAGTATTTGTTTTGACCCTAAGTATCTCTAGAAATGGATACATATCCCAATAGATATTTCAATTAATCAAAAATCTAAAACCTAATTTTTATTAACTATTCAAAAAAAATTTCTCATTATCATTACTATATAGAAAAATCAAGATCAGGGTAAATAGAAACTAAATTTTATGACATAAAAACATTCAACTATTATTGGGGTTTATCCTTAATGGAATATGTTATATAATTATGAATACATAATATTCATAATTCCTAAATATTTTTCAAAACATTAATATCAAATAAATATAGAAAATAAATAAATTATATATTTATTTTATAATAAATGAAACATTTATGAACTGTTCATAAATAAATTCAAATGAAAAAAATTAATAAATTATACAAAAATAATATTTCAATTTCATTCCAATATGAAAATTTTCGTATTTAATATTATTTGTGATTTATATGAATTGTAGATATTTTATAATTAAATTTCTATTACATTAACATTTTATTTAATGTGGAAATCAGATATATTTTAATTTATAATCACACTATAAATTAGAAATTATGATTTCTAAATAATATATTTATTTTAAAACATAGAGAATTTAATATAATTTTATTAAAAGGAATTGAAAGATAAAAAATTAATATTTGAGAATGGTATTTAAATAATATTTATAAAATTAATTATAATTTTTTTTAATTGGATAAAAAATAAATTTATTACAATTTATACAATTTAAAAATACCATTTATAATGATTTATAAAAATTTTATAAATCATTTGTGTCAAATAATTTGTAGGAAAAAATAATATATATTCTATAAACCAGTAAAAATATTCTATAAGTAGTGTAAAGGTAATCTATTTTACCTTTACTCAAAATTTTTAGGTAGCTGTGTGTATGCGAGTGATTCATTTCATTTATAACAATTCTTTAATACATGTTGTGTATGGGTATAAAATGTTTTTAAATGGATTTATAAATGTTATTTGAGAGTTACCATTATATAAATAAATAAATACCCACTGAATATATATAATAAACACATTACATTTAAATTTATTCTTCATTTAATGATATTAAATTTATTTGGAGGCTTCACATAAGTGTTTTTAACTAGTTACCTTTACTTAAACTTTTTCAAATAAAGATATGCTACAACCTTCCACTATTTAAAATATGGTTCTCTTACACACCATAGTTATGAAAGGCTAATATATAGATTTCAAAGTCATTATAAATGTTACTAAACTATTACATTTATGTATATTTAGAATTCCACATATGGGTACTCATTAAAAATTTGTTTTGAAAATCACTAAAACATTACTATAGTTATAATTTTCATGAAAACAAGTGATAAAAATATATTTGATTATTTATAAAAACCATATTTGATACAACTGATCAGTTTATTTGATCAAAAAATTAAAATTTTTAGAAGAAGGTAAAATAAAAAAATATGTGATTTATCTTAATGAAATAAATGTGTAATTATTATAATAAATTAGATTACCTAAATTTGAAAGTTGTATAAACTTATATCTACTTAGTTTTATAGTGATCTCATTGAGGATATCGTGGGATTAGTGAAAAAATCATTCTTGTTATATTTTTATAAACCATCCAAGCTATCCATGAACATTCCTTGTGGAAACCCAAAATCATAAGGGGTTCTAGAACCTCTAAAAATGAGAGAAATATAGTTTCATGAAGAATAGATTTTAGTAGCGTCTCACACCAATCACACAAAAATGTGATATGATTACATACACTTTTGTAGTTGATGCTTCGGTGTCATTATTCATAAGACATTATATACATTATATCCAAATCATTTTAATTCATTGAACTTATTTCAATAAATAGTTTCAATTAATTATTGAACTGACTCTTTGGTTAAAAACTAATTGAAACAATTTAACAGTGGTTTTAGAGTTTTTTACATCACATGAAACCCACATATTCATCTCATTTGAATTAAAAAAATATTTATTTTACATATAACATGTATATATATATTATTTATTCATCATATGGATGATAATTAAATTTATAACACATATATATAATATAATATATATATATATATACATAATGTATCAAATTCATGAATTCAAGCGTCAAATGAATGTATTTTGGGGTAGATTGAACATTAGTTATATGGGAAAACCCCATGTTTTTTATTATTTAATTTTTTACGAAACTAAATGAATATCCAAAAGTAAATTAATAAAAATCATTGAATCAATTTTTAGTAATGAAACTTATAAACTAAACCCACAATGGTTCCATTATTGAGGAAACAAATCATTACACTAACCAACTAAGGGTATCAATGTGTCCCCTTTATGTATGGATGGTTTCCTCCTCACTTGAGAACTTCTTTCTTCAATATACCCAAGAATGATCTTCTTGATGACACTAATAAGTGAAAATCAATGTTCAACTAAGTAGAATGAAACTAACAAATTATATGATAATATTTCAGTTAAGTTGTTGTTGATATTTTAAGAAACATGCCTCTAAATTATTAAGAAACAACAGAAAAGGAAATATATGTCCTGTGATTCCATCATTCCAAATTTTATGAATATACATGGTCCTATTCCTAATTATCCAAAACATAGAAATCATACATCCAAAAATAAATTACATATAAAATAAGGAAATAAAAAATATATATAGAAAATATATGATATTTATACCATGTTTTACATTTTTGGGATGATTAAACCATTATTAAAGTTATAGCATCATGAATGGAAAGTCAAAACATATATGAAAAATGAGGCAGTTATTTACCAAAATATAACATTAACAAATAATATTTAATAATTGGTTAATAAAATGTAATGTGAATAACATATATGATATGATATATATGAATATGTTCATTAATTGATTTATAAGAAAATTTTAATAATTATACATTAGGATTGAATGAGTATGAAGATAGTTAATACATTAGGTAAATGATTATCCTCTTTTATTTTATTTTTGGGAGACACATGATATAATAAAAACCCCATTATTTTATATGTTGTATATACTTACCATTAATGTATTTTATGAAACTTAAAATCCAATTATGTTTTATTTTAATATCTATTTTAGGATCTCTCTTTCATGTGGTTTCTGGTTCAAAAGATACCAATAGAAATGTATTTTTGTCTCAATTTTCCATCTTTGAGATGTATGTTATGATATAGACCTATATTTATTATTGAGGTGTATATAAAACACCTATTACATGTATTTTCCTGAAATTATCTATTATATTAATTTTTAAATTCCATTTATTTTTATTTCTTTATAGGGTTTATGATTCAATATTACTAATTTCATAAAGATATATGTTACAGTCTCATCATTTATAAGGACTGTTTTTTATTAAGTCTCATATTTAATAATCTGATGATCCAACACTAAATATTTTACATTTATTTTAATATCCTATGGTTGTTCATGTTATAATCATATATTATAACCATATATTCCCTCTTTGTACTTAAGAAAATAAAATATTATTTTTGAGAAAATCCAACCAAATTTCTCTCTTCGGTCGAAAATAAGTGTTCATTGTAGAAAATCTATTCTAAAAATGTTTTAAAATATTTTTAAATGATATTTTAAACCCATTTTCAAGGAAAAGAAATCTGAAAATTTTTTATGTTAAAAAAGAGGATAAAAATTGTTTTCAAAGATTCCTATAATATTTTTCAAAGTAATTTTTAATGAAAATTGTTTTCAAAATGTTTTACATTTGAAAATGTGTTTTTCAAAGAAGAAATGATTTCTTCTTCAATTTTTTTTAAACCATACATTCTAAATTATTTTTGATCTAAGAGGACATAGGTCGGTGTTAATTATTCCCTTTGATAGATGTGATTTGTGATACCATTCCATTGTTTCTCTGAATGGTTAATGTTTTGATGGAATAATATTCTTGGAACTAATTTCTTTTCAAAAAGTCAATAATTTTCCAAAGATATTGTTTTGAATACACATTATTTTCCATGGGTTTATAATATTTTAAATAGAATAACATGAAATAATTTCTATTTCATTGTTTTTTCCGGTTATGAAAGATTAATAGTTTTTTCCAATAGTTTTTATTATGATATGCGAGCTCTTTGTACTACATTAATGTTTTTGTTATTAGACATACATTATATTATGGGTTGATTTGATAGTGATGGGTTATCTTATTACATATTATATGATTGGGTGGTCTTGATAGCACCAGGTAATCCTATTACAACTTATATAATTGGGTATCCCATATTTCACTATGTATTCTTGTTAAGTCTAATATGATTTGGGTATCCCAAATAGGATTTTTTAAACTCAATATAAATTATTTTATGGGGAATACTATATAGGATCTGTTGATACCATTATAGGTTACATGATGGGTGTGCCCAGATAAAACATCAATGCATTTGGTAAATATTTATATCTCATGAGATAGACAAGGTTGGAATGGGGAGTGAACCCACATCATTAAGGGTATATGTCAACATAGATGGTATTGTGTGTGAACCATTACTACTAATATAGTTTAGGGAGTTAAGAAGTTAGGGTTAAATTTACATGGTAGTGAGTATTTAAAACTATGTAAATTCTGTTATAAAATTATTTGTTTGTGACTATTACTTTTCATATACCAAGGATATTATCACAAGGATTATTCAATTTGATACCTTCATGACTCTTGTGTTACGAACTACAAATCATTATTCCATGATTCGTGTTCATAATATTTGATGATTATTTAATTTTGAATTAAACTATAAATTTAAATTATTTTGAGTTTTACTTATTCATTTAGAGTCCCCATACAAAAAATAAAACATTATTTCATTATTCTGAAAGAAAATTTAATCATCAATACACATATAAACATTAGCAGACACAGAAATTGAGAGACACACACTCTCACATAGATATATATATATATATATATATATATATATATATATTTAATATTAAATACATAAATGGTTTGGGAGAGGTTATTCATATTTTTTTCCAACACCCACATTATAGAAATTTGTTTTTTAAAATAACATAGAATCCATTAAATGGGATTTCAAAATTGAAAAACTAATGATTTCAAATTTTTCATATAACTCATGATGTATCCCTCTCATAGAAAACAATTTCAGAAGAAAACTTTATCACTACTTATAAAAGAAGAAAATTTATTATCTATGTTCTAAGTGATACCTCATACAATGGGGAATTATGATTTCTTGAGATAATATCTAAATCTAGTGTTGTGGTGGTGAGAAACTCTCTTAGGAAGTGATTCATTGCTTACACATGTTGTAAAAGAATGGTGTCAAATCTGAAAAACCCTTTTTACGGTATTTCATGAACTTTTTTACTATATAACTCATCATGATAGGGTGTATAAACAATATTCAAGGTCATACTTCTCTTCATTGGATTTTATTTTACCTTTTCTTGAGTCCAAAATGAAATAAAAACATCAAAATTATTGGATATTCAATGATATGATGAGATTAAGTAATATTCACCATGGTCTAATAACATAGCCCTTAAACCTAGGTTCTATACCCATATCATTGGTACTCACTACCTCATTCATACATGTCCAATTTTCTTAGAGGCCTATTTTTTCTTCAAATAAGACACCATCTACCCCAACATTGAACACACAAACTTTCTTGGATGGATAACTAAATTAGTTAGGATATCCCTTCGCTATACATATTTGAGATACCCTCATAAGTGTGATCCAATAGTGATAAAAATGAAGTCTATCCACTATGGTGACCCACTAGGGAATGTAACTAGGAAGAGCATATAGAATGGTATACCTCTACTAGGATTAGACACTATAGAGATCCACTAGGGAGTCCCAGGATAGTGATTAACTTGTGAGACCCTCCCCAATGAAGATTCATTACGTGGGAGACCCTCGAAAATAGAGTTCCTTTAATGTGTTAACTTTGGTGATCCACATGAGTGATTCACTTGGGAGACAAATTAGAATTCCCTCAAGTACCCTTCACTCAAACCATATCTACTAGGGTGAATCATACTAAATTTCTTCTACTAGAGTGACACACCATTGTGCAAGCCCTAAATAGGATGACACAACTTTTTGATGTCCCTCACCAGGGAGACAATCATTCAAGGCCCGTCATATTTGGTGACCCTTCATATGGGATATCAATAACCCATATCCCATGTTCTATAGACAACCACCTTTTTTATACATCACTTTATACAAACACCCTTTCTAGATATCAATCAATCTAAAGACCATTTTCTTCCCTCAATAAGGCTAATAATATTTTATAGCCTTTACTAGGGATAGTGACCTTTGGTAGAAATTGCATGGGAGAAGAAATCATATTATCCATCACTGGTGATTCAAACCATATCTAGTTATCATGTTGTATAAACACCATATATATCCATCACCATGGATAATAAAAACATCACTCATATCTTTAACTAAGGCACCCATCAATAATATATAAACATAGTGTCAAGATAATCCTATTTCATTATATGATCAGCTAGAAAATATATACTCCTCATAGTTTTCCACATTCACCTAAAGTAAATATTCTCCTCCTGGTGCCCAAGAATTATAAGATATGAGATACTAATTATGAAACAAATTACATAAAATCCACTTGACTCCCTTTTTAGAGTGAACCCTATATGGACATCCTATTAGGTGTTACTCATGACCAAACCAATATCATTTCAATATCCAATTCTTAGAATACTTGAAAGATAGGAAAAAAATATGGGCCTCTAGCTAGATGTATATCATGAAATGGTTTGAGCTACCATATAACCATACACCCAATCCCACCCATGTAATTCCCCGAAGGGTGTTACCAATACCAATGAGTTTACAACTACTTCCAAATAATAAAATGATTCCTTTGGGATTTTATTTTACCATATCAATTACAGAAAATATCCATTTCAAAAACAATAAAACACTATATAAAACATCAATATAATCATCCATAAAAAATAACAAGGAGAGTACAAGTGATTCATGTTAGATACTAAAATTATAACAAAAATACATAACTTCTAAAAGGGGAAAAATCCCAAAAACACAAGAAACCCCTCATGGTATCAGGTCCAACACAGAACATGTCTACCTTATCAACACCTTCCCAAATAATGCACCACTAAAAAGAATACCCTTCTCCACATCAATAGAAATACTTTATATTACCAATTTTACAAAAAAATGTTGTAAACACACCCATAGAGTGTATATAGTGTGTGATCTCACATTACTAGTATGATCACAACATGTTTTCTATGCATAAACATTATTAGACAAATAAATATGGTAAATTTGAAATAAATAAATTATTTTTTTTTTCAAACATGATTTATCTTCAAATGATATTATTTAGATTCCATAATAATTTAAAACATATAAAAATATATAATAATAACCATGTGTAATCCCTATATATTTTGAGTTAGTGGGGGCCCAGTATCCTCAAACACTCAGTAATCTACTGTGGACCCAAATTTTTTTTGTCTTTTTTATGAAAACCAACTATCATAATCAATTTTATTAAATATAATCCCTCTTGGTAGGGTGTGTCATTGATAACATTAATTTCTTTGTATACCTATAGAGGAACCCAAGATAATCATGTTATTTACACTATTTATCAAATAATGAAAATTCCAATTTTCAATAACCAATAAATCATATACTTATGTACTTCAAAACAATCCATAGTCATAGGGAAAAACAATTTCAAGAACTATAAAAATTGTCACCATTGAAATCATAAGTTGACAAATAAAAAGATAATTTGGAATGAAATTAGGGGAATAAAATGATCCTTTAAATAATTAAATAACATCACGACATGGAACCACCACATTTTCTATTGAAATCACCAATAACCATTTTAAGACTAAAATCATAGATCTCTGGAGATCCTATAGAACCATAACTACACAACCCACATCAAATAAAAAAACAAGAAATTTATGTCCAACAAACTCTAAGTTACTATAACCACAAAAGAGAAAGAAACCCAAGAAAAAATGGTGAGGAGGCCAATAAGAAAATATTAGAAACATGAACAAGATAATTATTAGTGGAAGAAATTTCAAATAACCCATGAAAAAGAGTCAATAAAAATAGGGAGAAGATGGAAGGGACACCTTGGTAAGAGATGGTAAAATTAGGGAAATTATGGGGTGAAATGTGTCAAAATCATAGAGGTAAAATATTAGAATCTAACATTTTTTTAAAAAAATGGGCCATATGATATCCAATACAATATATCAACCATGTGTTTTCCTATTTCCAAAAATATAGATTCCTCGAAGTTTGTGTGTAATGGTTTAATAGAAAATTAACCTAATCATAATGGAACTACACTTCCACTATCTTCGGTACATGGTTTTCTCGAGGATAGGGCAGAGTTTCTTTAATCATTGTTCCAACAGTGTTCCATACACCATCACATAAGAACATCAATGTTTCTTTAAAAAATTTGTAAGTGATATAATAAAATTATATGATGAAAAATAAATAATATAATAGATAGAAATACCCAAAAATAAAAATTTGGGTGTGAAAAATCTCCTCACTATGACACATTATTCCCACTGAAATCCATCTAGTAATCAAATCAATGAAAAAGTAATGGTATTATACCTCGACCCAAGATATCCATTTCCACATCTTATTATTTTTATTCCCACTCATAAATATGACACTAACTAATGGAATATAATTTTTCCAATTCACTTTCATTAAGGAATACACAATTCAAACACACTACTTGACCATATAAATATTTTTTCCCTGCTCAATATCTTCATAGTTCAGCACACGATAGGGGTCTATATTACACCTCTTAAATAATTAGATTAGGAAAACATCATTAATTAACATCAACTATGAAATAAAATCCATGTAGTCTATGTCCTCAAATATTCTCTCAGTAATCTCAAAATATTTGAAATAGCTCAGCATAAGCTTCCCATACTTCCCAATATGGTGATGGCCTAAGTAAGGTGTCACCCTCAATAGTACCTCATCAACAAATAGTAATTAAAAATAATAGTGTTGATGATTATAATAGGACTAAAAATGGATTTTTTCAATTAATAAACACTAGGTAATCAATGGAATCTTGATGATCATCTCCTGCATGATGCTTGGTTCCACTAAGGAAGTGTTTCCCACTTTTATCATGCATATTGGTGACCAAAATGGCTGACCAAACAATACATTCATGGTTTATATCTTGATAGAGGATTGATAAATATTATTGAAGGATAATTTTATGAATCCAATATGGGTTTATAAAAAATTGCCATTGTCTAAAATATTGGCATGATGTATGAATATCGAGATATGGTTTACCCTATCTACATGGATATCAGTTAAAGGATGGTATGCAATGTTGAGTCTATTTTAAGATAAAATTTCCTTATAAAGGAATAAAATGAAAAGAATGGTAAAATGATGGTCCATGTAAAAGAATTATATCATATGGAACACCAAGTAACAACAAAATATGATGGACATAAAACCTTCTAAAGACTTACACTTTAGAGGTATACTTTATGTTACATCCCAAGTAAGTAATGAATAATAGATATTTTTATCTATGTCTATTAATGATTAAGATAGTGTTTTAGAGGCTTAAAATGAAAATAAATCCACTCTTAAGCATGGAATACACTAATATTCATAAAAGATTGTTTTACTGCCTTATGATGGAAAAACCTTTTTTAAATCTATCTTTTGACAATTTTATAAGATATTTTTGAAAAAATAAACTTACTATTTATGTTTGGGACATCAAAATTTACTTTTTGTGAATTTTTGGTATTTTTCTGACAATGTTCATTTTTTAATGAATAGTGAAAATACTGCATTTTACATCAAAACTGCTTCTTAATCTAATTTATTTATATGATTATATTATCTTTTTAATTGGTCTTAATGTTTAATCTGAATATATTTTTACCATTTAATCCAATGGTGGTTATTGGAATCAATTTCACTTTGAAATTAGACTTAAACTGGTGTCAATCTTTTGATACTTATTATTTTATAAAAACACGCTATTTGCTCTGACAGCGAGAATTAATTATTAAATTAATTAATTGACTTATATGTTCTGAATTTTGTAAAATGGACTTCATTTTTGAATTCTGAATATCAAATATAGCTTAGGGTGAATTTTCGGTAATTTTCTGAAAAACTTCAATTTTTGATGAATAGTGAAACAACTAAGTGGTACTTATAAAAACTGATTTTTCCGTTTAAATGAAATTTTGCCATCATTGTGTTTTGAATTTCAAAAATCCGATATAAATGGTTGTCATTAATAAGTAAAAAGTGGTTCAATGAGATTAAAATAATTTTTTGGTGAATAGTAACTTATTATGTTTTAATCGTGATTAGTGGTAATTAGTGTAGTTTAAGGTAAAAATAATGCTTTAATAAAATAAGATGAGCTTGAAACATGTCCTATCCTCATTGGTTGTGTCATGGCCGACCATGAACATCCATGGGTCAACTTGGGGACCCCATGGATCCACTTTGGTTGGGAAATGACATAAATTACTTTTTATTTAATGTAAAAATAAAAATGACACAAACATAATATGTTTTAAGAACACAATTTTTACATGGGGTTATAGAGATAAGATTTTTGATTATAAATATTCATTGGAAAGATAATAAGATTTCCTGCATCATAGTATTTTTTTTTAAAATTTTTAGACTTTAAATAAATTAAATTATTTATTACATCATGATGATGAAGCGATGACCTCATTATTTAACGATTTAAATAAAATGGAAAGATAATGAAAAATATAAAACCTACACATGGAAAAAACCAATTGGATGAGTGTATTTCGAAGCCTTATCACCTTATCCTCGAATTATAGCAATGTGGGACATTTTGACTCTGAAACTCTTTTTAAAATAAAGTAACTTATCTTTACTTTCCAAAAGTGCCCCTCCTCTCCTCTTATAAAAGGCCCCCAGCTCTACCTCATTTCACAAACTCCTCAAGCCTTTGGCTCGGCCAACCCCTGAAAATTTACTCTCTCCAAATCCCTCTACTCATCCTAGATGATTACCTTTGGGCCGAATCCTTTCAAAAGAATCCTTAGGCTCAAATCAAAAGGAGTTACACTTTTAAAGGTAATTCATTCTCTCATGACCATTTTTTTTATTTTGCTTCTCCAACCCCCTAAACTGTTTTTATTTACTTATTTTGTAACAAAACCAGTATCTTCAATATACTAGGATTTTTTGATAAGATTTATTTGAGCTACACTCTCACACAACTACATCAAATGGTTAAAGAACATACGGTTTCCGTGGATGGCGAAATTCTGCCTCCCGAAACGATGATTGTTCAATACTCATTTAACACCTTCAAAGGTGGCCATTATGATGTCACTATTTTTATATATGATATATAATATGTTTATGTTTTCCTTAAGCTTATGTTTTTTTCATTTTGGGCATACCTTTATGGTTTCCATTATGGGTAAACACGATATCTTCATTTTAGGAAGTGCGGACTACCGCCCCCTGAAAGTGATTTGATTCGTTAATACCATATGTGGGATGTGTAAAGGATAAAGATAATGATATTATATATGTTATTATACTGTAATTATAATATACTCTTATATAATTATGATTCCATTCCAGAAAATACGAAATAGAAATGGAAGTAGTGTTCATGCGTACGTACGGCTTACCGTCTCCATGAACGGTGCATTTCATTTCATGCCTCTAAAAGTGATTTAATATTATAAATACATGTATATGATGAATATATATGATATATATGTTATCCAAATCATTAATATCATTCTGGATATAACGAACCTTTGACCAAATTAACAACATGTAAGTGTAAGAAGTCTATTTTTGACATAAGAACCAAATACCGACAAAATGAACATTATTAACTTAAATGATTACATGTTGTTCATAACATGGTATAAAAGGAATAATGAACTTGAAAAAGGTTCATAAGTAGGTAGAGATTAACTCAAGTTTATTATTCAGGAGATTAAAGAACGGTCTGGTCAAGTCGGATATGAGGTATGGGACTTCGTCTCAATCTCCTTTCGTTGAGGCATATTTTGTTTTATACACAACCTTCTTTTATACGGTGTATAAACCCCTTTGACTTTTACGCTTATTCATGATGAATCTTTTTTATACGAAGTGTTTACTGAATGACAAAAGGGAATGTTAATGTCATACGTATGCGGCGACAATGACTTCTCCGACACCGTGACCATTATTTGGGTTTCGGCTTCCTCTACAAGCCATAACTTCTTTTTAAAAGAAAAATAAATACCATGTTTTAATTTTCATTTATTATGGTATTGAAAATGGTTTTCATAATGTTTTTATATCAATGCGTTGTATTGATATCTTATGATTGAAAGGTGGAAATTTTATGTTTCCTTTATGCATGTTTTATGTGATATGATTATGTTGAGGTTCTTGGGCATTATTATGAAGACGGGTGGTTCCGTGATAAAATAAGGGAAAGTGAGCCCGATATAGCTCTCCAATGCCTTGGGTAATGCGAAGGAGTGAAACGTTAAGGTTTCTCTGAAGAGATTTAGGGAATATACTGTGATGTGTATTCCAAATGTAACTAAGATGGTTACTCGCTACGTAAGAATGTTATGAATGCCTCAAGTTACTTTTATGTCTTATGATTTCTATGATTTGTTAATGATTTTATGAGGTATGTTAAAGTGCCTATGTTTTATGGGTAATGTATGATCTCATCCTTAGGTATATATGTACCCATGTTTCCTTTCCATATTTTTATGTCCCTTACTGAGCTTTTTATGCTCATCCCAAGTTTTTTTTGAAATGATTTTCACAGGTCAAGGGAAGGGTAAATGATATGATGATAGTGTCAAGGAAGTGTCAAGAAAGAATCCATGTTTTATTTTAAATATGTTTCCATTGATGGGAATAATGAATACTATCCTTATGTAACCACATTGTTTATATGTGGAATGTAATGCAAGTTTTATGATCTAATTCTATAAAACTCTAAACCCGAAATGATCCTCAATGTGTAATCTTGTAATAACTCAAGATTAAGTTAGGTTTAAGGCTGGGGCCTTATAGTTGGTATCAAATGTCTATTTAGATAACTTTAGGAGTTATAATACTATTAAATGATTATCCTAAAAAAAATTTAATTGATATAGCATTTGAAGATTACCATGTTGCTTCATCTAAGACATGTTGGTTCAGAATGGTTTTCCGTAGAGGAAACAGGGAAGCAGTGCTAGGAAGGCATACCGAAGGAAATAACCTTCCGAATCAGTATCCAGAAATGGTCGGAATTGGAACAGAATAGTTTTTTGCAGAAATGGCGCAGTTGACTCAAGTGATAAATGGTGGTGGTATCCATGCACGAGATCAGCCAGATCAATCGTAGAGGAACATGTCAGTGGTGGAACATTTCATGAGGCAACATCCACCATCATTCAAGGGATCATCTGACCTTGTGCTAGCTGAAGGGTGGATTAAAGCACTGGAGAGGATTTTTGATGTCATGGGGTGTTCAGAAAATCAGAAGGTTAGTCTTCCTATTTACCATTTGGAGGGTTAAGAAGATCAGTGGTGGTCTATGGTTAAAAATATCAGGGACACCGATGAGATTGGTGCTCTTGACTGGGATGAATTCAAAGGTATGTTTCTTGAGAAGTATTTTCCTAAGGCTGTTCGGCTTAGGATGGAAAAACAATTCTTGGAATTGAGGCAAGAGGAAGACTCTGTGGCTGCCTATGAAGAAAGGTTCACTCGATTGGCAAGGTATGCTCCAAATTTTATCTGAGACCTTGATAGTAAAATCAATCATTTTTACTCATGATTAAAGCCAAAATATTGAAGGGCATTAGATTATCATGAGTTTAAAAGTTATGAAAAGCTTGTTCAATGTGTTGGGAAGGTGGAAATGGAGTTTGCCGATGACCAAGTGTTCTATAACAACCAGCAGAAGAAGAGACCGAGGTGGCAGGAGAAAGGTAAGAATTCTTCAAAAAAGTATGATGGTAAGAGAACTAATTTTCCAGTTTGTGATAAATGTGGCAAAAGGCAAGCTGGGGAATGTCCTATGAATTCTAGAAAGTGCTACCAATGTGGTAAGATGGGACATAAGGCTCATGATTGCACTGAAAAAGATCAAGGTGAAGGTAATAACAAATTTGATTTATAGTTAGTGAAATGTTATAAGTGCAATGAGATGGGTCACTATGCAAACGAGTGCCCGACAAAGAGCTTGAGTGATGGGAAGCAGATAGACTACAAGAAGAAAGGGGTGGTGAAATCCTTTGCAACTACTTTAGCAGATGTCGGGCCATCAAATGAAGTTGTATCAGGTACTTTGTTTGTTTGTTTTTTTTTCAGATTATGCCAGTGTGTTGTTTGATTCGGGGTCTACACATTCTTTCATCTCTGAAACCTTTTCTAGTAAAATGGGAATACCATCTCAAGAAATGACTCCTGAACTTTTGGTAAAAACACCTAGGAGAAAGGTTGAGGCAAAAAGAATTTATAAGAATATTCCTATACTTATCTGTGGAAAGAACCTACTTGCAAACCTTATTGTTCTACCTCCAGTAGAGTTTGATGTTATCCTGGGTATGGATTGTCTCTCTATTTGCCATACTAATATTGACTATAGAGCTAAAGAAGTTTCTTTTCAGAAAGACTTTCAGTTTGTTTTCAAGAATGAACCCTTACTTTTGATAACATATCAAGAGGCCGAGAAACTTGTAAAAGATGGAAATGAATGTTACCTTGCACACGTCGTTGAAAATAAAGGAACTATTCAGATTAATGATGTGCCAGTGGTAAATGAGTATCCTGATGTTTTTCCTGATGAGTTTCCTAGAATAATACCAGATCGGGAAGTTGAGTTTACTGTTGACTTAGTTCCTGATGCTAAGCCAATTTCAAAACCCCCTTATCGAATGTCACAAATTGAACTTTTAGTGTTGAAGGAGCAATTGCAAGATTTATTAGAGAAAGGTTTCATTAGACCTAGCACATCACCTTGGGGTGCTCTTGTTTTATTTGTTAAAAAGAAAGATGGTTCTATGAGACTTTGCATTGATTATAGAGCCTTGAATAACATCACTGTTAAGAACAAATATCCTTTTCCTCATATCGATGATTTGTTTGATCAGATCTAGGGAGCTCAGTTTTTTTTTCAAAGATTGAATTGAGATCGGGGTACCATCAGCTGAAGGTAAAGGAGGCAGATATTCCGAAGACCGCGTTCTATACGAGATATGGCCATTATGAATTTGTAGTAATGCCTTTTGGGCT
Organism: Viscum album; assembly: GCA_963277665.1. Classification (NCBI taxonomy): domain Eukaryota; kingdom Viridiplantae; phylum Streptophyta; class Magnoliopsida; order Santalales; family Viscaceae; genus Viscum; species Viscum album. The sequence continues at coordinate 980,870,823 of OY728140.1, read as the reverse complement.
AACCAATGCACCTGCTGTATTATGGACTTAATGAATAGAATTTTCCATGAGTTCATGGATAAGTTTGTGGTGGTGTTCATTAATGATATTTTGGTGTTTTCTAAAAGTAAATAGGAGCATTAAAGACATTTAAGGGTTATCTTGCAAACCTTAAAAGAAAAGAAACTGTATGGGAAATTCAGCAAGTGTGAGTTTTGCTTGCAACAAATTTCGTTCCTTGGTCACATTGTTTCTAAAGATGGAATAACTGTTGATCCTGCAAAAACAAAAGTTGTGGAAGAATGGCAAAGACCCACAAATGTAACTGAGATTCGTTGCTTCCTTGGTTTGGCAGGCTATTACCAAAGGTTTTTTAGTAATTTTTCATGGTTATCTAGTCCAATGACTAAGCTAACTCAGAAGGGTGTTAGGTTTATCTGGACAAAAGAATGTGATGATTGTTTTCAGGAATTGAAAAGAAGATTGGTGAATGCTCCAGTTTTGGAACTACCTTATAGGAATGGTGAGTTTGTTATATACAATGATGCTTCATTGAAAGGACTTGGTTGCGTCCTAATGCAGAATGATCAGGTAATTGCTTATGCTTCACGACAGTTGAAAACTCGTGAGGTAAATTACCCTACACATGATTTGGAATTAGCTGCTGTTGTTTTGGCTTTAAAAATTTAGAGGCATCATTTGTATGGAGTAAAGTGTGAAATATATACCGATCACAAAAGTTTTAAGTATATATTCACTCAGAAAGAGTTAAAAATGAGACAGAGGAGATGGCTAGATTTAATCAAGGATTATGATTTTACAATTCATTACCATCCGGGGAAAGCAAATAAAGTGGCTGATGCTTTGAGTCGAAAAAGTAATTCTTCATTAACAATGTTGTGTTTGGAACGTGATCCTTTGGTTAAGGATTTGATGGACTTTGGCATAGAAGTTGTTGGTGCAGGAAGTTCTTCTGTTTTGTTTCAGGTATCAGTGAGATCTTCTCCATCAGATAGAATCAAGCAAGCACAGAAGCAAGATAGTGAGTTGCAGAAAAAGGTAGAGCTAGTTCAGAAAGGTAAGTTGCCTAAATTCAACATTGATAATGATTGTGTTTTGAGATTTGGGAAGAGATTGTGTGTGCCTTGTGATTCACAGTTGAATAGAGAGTTGTTATGTGAAGCTCATAGTTCTCCGTTTTCAGTTCATCCGGGCAGTACTAAGATGTATAGAGATCTGTGGGAGTATTACTAGTGGGATGGAATGAAAAGAGATATTTCTGATTTTACTGTGAAGTTTTTGACTTGTCAGCATGTTAAAGTGGAGCGGCAGTTACCGAAAGGGATGCTTCAGCCTTTACCAGTAACAGAGTGGAAGTGGGAGAATATATCCATGGACTTTGTTGTTGGATTACCGAGGACATCTCGAGGTAATAATGCAATATGGGTTATTATTGATCGCTTGACCAAATCTGCTCATTTCCTTGCTATACGAGATACTTTCTCTCTTGATCCACTTTTCCATTTTTATCTTAAAGAGATAGTCAGGTTACATGGAGTTCCTCTCTCCATTGTATCGGATCGTGATCCCAGGATTACTTCTAACTTTTGGAAAGGCCTTCAGAAGTCATTGGGTAATGAATTAAATTTTAGTACAGCTTTTCATCATCAATCAGATGGGCTGTCAGAACGAACAATTCAGAAATTGGAGGATATGCTACGAGCTTGTTCTATGGATTATCAGGGAAGTTGGGACCAACATATTTCTTTGGTTGAATTTTCATATAATAACAGTTTTCATTCCAGTATACAGATGGCACCATTTCAGGCATTATATGGGAAGCGGTGTCGAACTCTAGCTTTCTGGGATGAAGTGGGTGAAAGGAAGTTTATGGGACCAGAATTGGTAGAAGAGATGGCAGAAAAAGTTCAGCTGATTCAGAAACACATGAGAACAGCTCAGAGCAGGCAGAAGAGTTATGCGGATAACCGGAAGAAGGATCTATCTTTCGAGGTAGGTGATCATGTTTTTCTCAATGTTTCTCCTTGGAAAAGTGTGATGAGATTTGGTAAGAAATGAAAGTTGAGTCCAAGGTTCATTGGACCATACGAAATTCTGGAGAGAGTTGGATCATTTGCATACCGAGTGGCTTTACCTCCGAGTTTATCTCAGGTACACAATTTTTTTCACGTTTCGATGTTGATAAAGTATATTCCAGATCCATCTCATGTTTTGAGTCCAGAGGTAGTTCAGCTGGAAGAGAACCTATCTTATGAGGAACAAAAGGTCCAAATTCTTGACCACAGGGAGCAAGTGTTATAGAATAACGTGATTCACCAGGTAATGGTTTTGTGGAAAAACCACATGATTGAAGAGGCAACATGGGAATCTGAAAATGCAATGAGGGATAAGTACCCCCATTTATTCGATAAGTAAATAAATTGCGGGGATGCAATTTTCTAAAGGGGGGAAGGATGTAACATCCCAATTAAGTAATGAATAATAGATATTTTTATCTATGTCTATTAATGATTAAGATAGTGTTTTAGAGACTTAAAATGAAAATAAATCCAATCTTAAGCATGGAATACACTAATATTATTAAAAGATTGTTTTACTGCCTTATGATGGAAAACCCTTTTTAAATCTATCTTTTGACAATTTTATAAGATATTTTTGTCCAAATAAACTTATTATTTATGTTTGGGATATCAAAATTTACTTTGTGTGAATTTTTGGTATTTTTCTGACAATGTTCATTTTTTAATGAATAGTGAAAAATACTGCATTTTACATCAAAACTGCTTCTTAATATAATTTATTTATATGCATAGATTATCTTTTGAATTGGTCTTAATGTGTAATCTGAATATATTTTTACCATTTAATCCAATGGTGGTTATTGGAATCAATTTCACTTTGAAATTAGACTTAAATTGGTGTCAATCTTTTGATACTTATTGTTTTATAAAAACACGCTATTTGCTCTGACAACTGGAATTAATTATTAAATTAATTAATGTGACTTATATGTTTTGAATTTTGTAAAATGGAATTCATTTTTGAATTCGGAATATCAAATATATATTAGGGTGATTTTTTGGTAATTTTCTGCAAAAACTTCAATTTTTGATGAATAGTGAAACCACTAAGTGGTACTTATAAAAACTGATTTTTCCGTTTAAATGAAATTTTGCCATCATTGTGTTTTGAATTTCAAAAATTTAATATACATGGTTTTCATTAAGAATTAAAATGTTGTTCAATGAGATTAAAATAATTTTTTGGTGAATAGTAACTTATTAAGTTTTAATCGCGATTAGCGGTAATTAGTGTAGTTTAAGGTAAAAATAATGCTTTAATAAAATAAGATGAGCATGACACATGTCCTACCCTCATTGGTTGTGTCATGGACGACCAAGACAAGACATGGGTCAACTTGGGGACCCCATGGATCCACTTGTTTGGGAAATGACATAAATACCTTTTTATTTAATGTAAAAGTAAAAATAACACAAACATAATATGTTTTACGAACACAATTTTGACATGGGGTTATAAAGATCAGATTTTTGATTATAAATTTTCATTGGATAGAAAAAAATATTTCCTAAATCATAGTTTTTGTTTTTTAATTTTTATACATTAAATTAATTAAATTATTTATGACATCATGATGATGAAGCGATGACCTCATTATTTAACGAATTAAATAAAATGGAAAGATAATGAAAAATATAAAACCTAAACATGGCCAAACCAATTGGATGAGTGGATTTAGAAGCCTTATCACCTTATCCTAGAATTATAGAAATGTGGGACCTTTTTAATCCAAAACTCTTTTTAAAACAAAGTAACTTATCTTTACTTTCCAAAAGTGCCCCTCCTCTCCTCTTATAAAAGGCCCCCACCCCTACCTCATTTCACACACTCCTCAAGCCTTTAGCCCGGCCAACCCCAGCCAATTTACTCTCTCCACATCCCTCTCCTCATCCTAGAGGATTACCTTTGGGAAGAATCCATTCAAAGGAAGCCTTTAGGCTCAAATCAAAAGGAGCTACACTTTTAAAGGTAATTCTTTCTCTCATGTTCATTTGTTTTATATTGCTTCTCCAACCCCCTAAACTCTTTTTATTTACTTCTTCTGTAACAAAACCAGTATCTTCAATAAACAAGGATGTTTTTATAAGATTTATTTGAGCTACACTCTCACAAAACTACATTAAATGGTTAAAGAACATACGGTTTCCGTGGATGGCGAAATTCTGCCTCCCGACACGATGATTGTTCAATACTCATTTAACACCTTCACAGGTGGCCATTATGATGTAACTATATTTATATATGATATATAATATGTTTATGTTTTCCTTAAGCTTCTGTTTTTTTCATTTTGGTCATACCGTTATGGTTTCCATTATGGGTAAACACGATATCTTCATTTTAGGATGTGCGGACTACCGCCCCCTGAAAGTGATTTGATTCGTTAATACCATATGTGGGATGTGTATAGGATAAAGTTAATGATATTATATATGTTATTATACTGGAATTATAATATACTCTTATATAATTATGATTCCATTCCAGAAAATATGAAATATAAATGGAAGTAGCGTTCATGCGTACGTACGGCTTACCATCTCCATGAACGGTGCATTTCATTTCTTATCTCTAAATGTGATGTAATATTATAAATACATGTATATGATGAATATATATGATATATATGTTATCCAAATCATTAATATCATTCTGGATATAATGAACCATTGACCAAATTAACAACATGTAAGTGTAAGAAGTCTATTTTTGACTTAAGAACCAAATACTGACAAAATTAACATTATTAACTTAAATGATTAGATGATGTTCATAACATGGTATAAAATGAATAATGAACAGGAAAAAGGTTCATAAGCAAGTAGAGATTAACCCAAGTTTATTATTCAGGAGATTAAAGAACGGTCGGGTCATGTCGGATACGAGGTATGGGTCTTCGTCTCAATCTCCATTCGTTGAGGCATATTTTGTTTTATACACAACCTTCTTTTATACGGTGTATAAACCACTTTGACTTTTATGCTTATTCAAGAGGAATCTCTTTTATACGAAGCGTTTACTAAACGACAAATGGGAATGTTTTTGTCATACGTATGTGGTGACAACGACATCTCCGCCGTCGTGACCGTTATTTGAGTTTCGTCTTCCTCTACAAGCCATACCTTCTTTTTAAAACAAAAATAAATACCATGTTTTAATTTTCTTTTATTTTGGTATTGAAATGGTTTTCATAATTTTTTTATATCAATGTGTTGTATTGATATCTTGTGATTGAAATGTGGAAATGTTATGTTTCCTTTATTCATGTTTTATGTGATATGATTATGTTGAGGTTCTTAGGCATTATTATGAAGACGGGTGGTTCCGTGATAAACTAAGGGCGGGTGAGACCGATATAGCTCTCCAATGCATTGGGTAACGCGAAAAAGTGAAACGTTAAGGTTTCTCCGAAGAGATTTCGGGAATATACTGTGATGGGTATTCCAAACGTAACCAAGAGGGTTACTCCCTACGTAAGAATGTTATGAATGCCTCAATTTACCTTTATGTATTATGATTTCTATGATTTCTTCATGATTTTATGAGGTATGTTAAGGTGCCTATGCTTTATGGGTAATGTATGATCTCATCCTTAGGTATATATGTACCAATGTTTCCTTTCCATATTTTTTTATCCCTTACTGAGCTTTTTATGATCATCCCATGTTTTTTTTGAAATGATTTTTACAAGTCAAGGGAAAGGTACATGATATGATGATAGAGTCAAGGAAGTGTCAAGAAAGAATCCATCTTTTATTTTAAATATGTTTCCATTGATGGGAATGAAGAATACTATCTTTATGTAACCACTTTGTTTATATGTGGAATGTAATGCAAGTTTTATGATCTAATTCTCTAAAACTCTAAACCAAAAAAGATCCTCAATGTGTAATCTTGTAATAACTCAAGATTAAGTAAGGTTTAAGGCTGGGGACTTATACTTTATGAAGATAAAAGTTTCATGTTTGGTCAGATGATCGATAAACATTCAAATCATGTTCTTTCCATGAGGGGCATGGGGTGACATGGTAATAAAATCCATGGCTACCTCATCCAACTTATAGGTTGAAATATGATGGGGGGTTTTTAGAGAAAGAGTGTCTCTCATACTCATCATTATCATACTGATATTACTAACATTGAGATATGATGTTTTCTATATATCAATTTATACATGGATTCCAGAACTAGTGACGCACATCATAAAACATCATTGTAATACTATAATGAATGGCCAATAAATATTGATGGACTTCCAACAAAAAAACATTTTAAATATCAAATGACTCAACTACATAACCAAGGAAACAAATATTCCCTTTAAAAGTCAATGACCATACATTTTTCAACTCCTTAATATTTTTAAATTTACTAGATCATTGAATATAATCAAAAAAATTATTCCATTACCAAATAAGTTATAGAAGATAAGGTGTCAACAAAAATATATCCAACAATATACCTTTATAGTATTTCATATCCTGTAGGTGCATCCATGATAAAATCCCCATCAGTTCCCACTAACCACTATACTACTTTATATCCCATGTTATAATAATTTTACCTAAGCAATCATTGACCACATTTCCCATACCTGGTGTGTAGATATCATCAATGTCAATCCCAATATGTCCCTCAAAAAAACCACTTTATAATTTTCATATAATTATTGGATAATATATAGAACACTTTTTATGGTCCATGTACAATAAAAGATTCTACCAAAATTGATAGTGGTTCTTGGATTTATGGGCATACATCGCTGTAAGAAGTTCTAGGTTAGGTAATGGTAGATTACTTAAATGTGTCTAGAGTTTGTGAGATATATAAACCACCATATGGTCACCCGAGATAACCATACAACTGAAACATATACTTGATTATTCATAATAGACCATGTACCCATTTCTATCTATATGTATGGTAATGATAGGGGTGGTTGTAAACCACTACATAAGCTCTATAGAAGACATTATTAATTATGTAATCTATTAAATCCTCAACACTTTTGGGATGAAATCTTTCATAGGTGAAGAAATTATAGTAAAATCTCTAACATACCACTGGTAGAACCCTACCCAGCCGAGAAAACATATCCTCTTAAATACATTCCTCAACACCTCACATGAAATTTCCTCCTTGAAATTTTCATTGTCAGTTGATTTCCCATTTTCCAAGGTCACATTTCTTAGAAACAAGACTTCCTAAATAAAGAAATTTCATATATAAAATTTACCATAAAGAGAGTGGTCTTGCAGTACTCTCAGAATAATCCACAAATATTTTTCATTCCAATATTCCAATCTTGAATATAAAAAAACGACTTCCATGAAAACCATGATTAATGATTCAATGTGTATATGAAAATACCCATTCATACGAGCCTTCTAAATTGTGGGATAATATTTCAATCCAAATGGAATAGTAAAATAATCAGAATAGTTATACTTTCATTGGGAAGAATCCTTGGAAACATATATTTCACATACCCTGATTTCATGATACCCTAAACAAAAGTCGATCATTTAGACCCAACTTTCTCAATTGATTAGGTAAAGGATATCATCAATATAGGTAAAGGGGTATTTATTTTTTATGATGACCAAATTTAGATTATGATAGTCGATAAAAATAAAATGTTATCCATTGATCATCTTAGAAAAATACATTAGAGTATGATAAGGAGATGCCCTTGGGAGAATGAACCCCATGGATTCAAATTAATCATATTATTTAATTAGTCCCTAAAATCATTAGGGAACATTAAATAAGAAGGATGATATATCCATTGTATACATATTTCCAAATATATGGTGGACTATACATCATGTCTAATAGGTGGATATGAATTATCCCTTAAGAACACCTTGGAAAACACACTTGACATAGGAGGCAACCCAATCCCAAATTCATCTCCATAATCAATCTATTAGATAAAATATTCCATGAAAAAAAAATCTACTAAAGTGGAGGCATATATCTTCAAGACTAAAAATACTAGTCCCATGGGAAAAACATTAGTGCTCCCATCGCGGGGTGTGATATTCTTCAATCAGTGATAGAAATCGATGTTGGCTTTGGAGTTAATCATCCAAAACATCCCTAGGATCATTAAAAAGAGATATATCTCAATTTCAAAGATATAGAAGTTCCTATCATTGTTTAATAAGGAAAATCATAATTTGGTCCATGGAAACCCTTATACTTCAATCTTTTGATAGGCGTAACTAGATACACGAAATACAACATAATCTTTGTGAAGAGTTTTAAAAACTCAACAAGGTAAAAAAGAAATGTTTTTGTGATAGGAAACTATATTGTACAGAGAAATTACAATGGATTATGCAATAAGAATGGTCGCTTGAACTGTCATTAGTCTTACATCAAATTATATAAATGGATGGTCCATATAGTGAATGTAATTTATCATTTCATTTTCATTTGGATGAATATTGAGCTATGTATCTTCCTTAAGAAGACTCTACCCAAATGTAGACATCTATTTTCTATGAAATCCACCAAAATGAGACCCCAAAACTATTGATTCATTATACTGAGTTATTTTTCACCAATGAATTTATATAATTCTCTTTACTCTACGAATGAAGTGATCTACTAGAGAGACCTTATAGATAACCCTTTGATCAAAAAGGTGGTTGATCACCCATTGGTCATCATTGATTATCAATTGGGGAAAAAATTAAAAAAATAATATAGGTGAGATTAATTATTTAATATATAGAAAGTAGCGATTCAAAGGAAAACCAATGATACTATAAATTTATTTCTTTTATCTCTCCAAAAATTGAAAAATAAAATTAATTGATTTGGTGTTGAAAATGGGAAATAAGAGAATATTTATTTTTAAATTAGTTTTTTTAATGAGAGAAATATGGAAAAAATTGAAAATCCAATTTTAAATATCATGTCTGAATAGTAATCTAGGACTTTTAAATTTTATGGTTTAGCTGGAATAAGACGAATAAATTGATTGGATTTTTCATTATTAGGGCTAATGACATGATGGGGAGGATCTAATTTTCTAGTTATCCTCACCTTAGTATGAATATAACTTATTTCTCTTAGTCTTATATTTTAGGTTCTAAAGCTATAATTTTTTTTAAATTATTGAATTTAAACATAATTTCCATAGAGTAACGGATGGTCATTATATAGTCTACGGATAATAGTTATGAAATTAAATAGTTCTTTAAAAATTCATCATTCAATGGTTATGATTAAAAAAAGGCAAATATTTGGAAATATTATGAAAAATTGTAGAAACCATAATGTATGAACATAAAATGAAATAAAACCTAAAAGAACCTTCCCCCTTTGTCTACATTACCCTATAATATTGAAGGAGTTGAATACGTATTCTAGTCATGTGGGATTAAGGGACAATGAGAAAGAAAAAAATCATTGAATAAAGATGAGAGAAGAATGCATATGATACTAAAAAATGAAACTCCTCTCTCGAAACAATGGATTTTGGATCAATCATAGAAACATGAGATTGATTCTTTATTTATTGATCTTGAAGGGTTAATTGTAAAAATTTATTCCCATTATTGAGGCCATAAATGTGTCAAAATTATTCCTCATGTATTTATTTTCCATCCTAGGTAATAAATTTGAGTCACTGTATAATTCCATGTGAAACCAAGTCATTTTTTCCTCATCATCACATTTTTCACAACGAATAGTGTTTTAGGCCACATGATATTGTGGAAAACATCCCACAATTGATTTTGATTTATAAAATGAAATCTGGAAATTTTATCGGTGTGTCACAACATAAAAATTTTCTACTTCTCTAGGGAGTGAATTATTCTTCTATATTGGTCATATATCATATTTCCCAGAACATTTACATCATATATTAGACATTTACGATGTATTTTTTTTCTAGTATCAAAACCACCATTTCACCTTGAATTGGAAATTATAAGACCATGGTTGCTCCTATTAGAATCCCTTTTTATGAAAATCAATCATTCTTATGGAATTATCGATCATTTTATTTCCATCAATCATTTTTAATAAAAAATTCCTTCCATATTTGAAAAATATTGGTAAAAATCCTAAAATGAAATTATCATATAATCCATAAAATTTACTATAATTTTATAATTATATTTAAGAATAATTTTTTTATTTATATTCCCAAAAAAAATATTTCAGATATGTTTTTATGGATGGAATCTAAACTTACTTCATATGAAACTCACCATATCGTTTGTTATGTATCAATATAAAAAATTCAAATAATTAAATTGGGATATAACTATTAAAGTATCACATAAGAAAATACATTAAGGCATTTTTTTCCATTTAAACATGTAAATAAAGTATTTTTTATTCTTTAGGAATAACCAAGCCTCTTAACTCATCTATTTTTTAAAATTGATTATTTATATGAATTCATTTTTCAATTTACCTCACCTTAATTTCTCCACTAATAATTATGATACAGATGTGTATATAGTTCAATAAAAACTCAACAACATGGCACATACCATAGTCTTTCATATAATCTATCATCCCCATCTCAAAAATATAGAATAATAAATATTCATAAGGGATTCATCGTTATTTTTGAATCACACTAAGGATTGTGTTTAGGTGGGTATTGGAGTGAAAAAACTAAATCTCAATACATAGAATTGATATAAAAATCATCATATATGATAGAAAAATATATGCTCAACGAAAATATCATATTGTAGATATTATCACTCTATTTCTAATAAAAATATCACTGTTTGATTTTGATAAATGACACGAAAAATATATCATCTCCTCTTTGCTATTTTAACTTTTTTTTTCAAAAATTTGTGACTAAGATAAATCTCTAATCCACCACTAAACCATATACGATCATAAAAATTTCTATCTGAAAAAAGATATTTTTGATCATCCTATGAAACAACACAATTTCTATTATTTATTTTAGTCGTTTATTTTTTTTAAGAGAGGTCAATAATAAAATAAAATTAAAAACATCATAGACTCTCCCTAAATAATATAAAAACCCCAAAAATTATTCTCATTATGGTACATCCTTATCTACAATGGAAAGCCTAATCAAAATAGTTAGTCTTCCGAATATCATGAAACGCATTGTGAGTAGGGTATGATTGAATATAATATCATTATAAAGTGGATCATTTACTAACAAGTTCATTCACTAATTTTATATAAAAAATAATGATTAATGACATGTTCGTTCTATGGATAAGGGGTTTAAAAATTTCCTCAATCAAATTTAATGTTCTTCTAATCTATCATTGATTTTTTTTAATGAAAATTAAATTCAAAAGGTAAACATGTACGAGTCTCTAAATTAATATACTATAGAAGTATTGGAAAATATGTTTCTCATACGATGCCTTGAGAATAATATGAATGGCCGGGAAAATTACTCATAAAAAAATGGAAAAAATCAACTAATTCAAATATATAAATTTCAAAGAAATAAGAATCTAAGAAAATTTTCATATAAATATTTTAAAATACTACCATAAATTAGGATTTTTTAAATCCTAAACCATGTTATTATCTCAACAAATTTATTTCACTATTTTATGTAAAATTTTACTAAAAAAATATAAAATAATGGAATAGAAGTTATGTCAGGATGTTTATATCTCCCAATTTAATTTGATTAAAGTAAGAACAAATGGAGAGAGGCAATTGGTAGTTAAAACACTAAAAAATTAATTATGTGGAATATAACTGATAAATACATAATGGGATTTATTACCCTAATTTCAATGAATCTTTAGCTTATGGAAATCAATTATGCATCCTTCGTAACAGTTTATTCTGAGAAATTAAAGGAATCAAATGAATGTGCATGGAAATTCCATAAAAGTAAAAAATGTGAAATGAAGCTAAAACCTAATATGAAATACTATCCTATGAAAGAAATAAATATAAATTCCTATAATGATATAAATTTTTCCTTTCTCCGATAATCATATAATTTTAATAGTTTTGTAGATCGACCATAACAATGTTAGCTAATTAGAGTGTCCTACAAGGATAAACATATAGGGTTCACCTAATCATGAATTTCTTAAACAGTTGTCTAAGATCGTCTCATATTCATTGAAATAAATGTGATATTTCGATTATCTGACAAGCATATGGATGAATCGATGCTTTGTAAGAAGAATTTTGGATCCATCCAGACATTTCAACATTCTTCTATATCAAATAATAGTTCAGTCTATTAATTTTTTAATGATAGTTTCAGGTTCAATAACTAGCTTTTTCTAATCCTCATCTACATATACATAGTGGGTGCATATGATTATGGTTTTATGTTGTTCTTATAGTTATGGTGAACTTATATCATTAACACATACTCTATAAACAATATTAAGAACAACATTTATTTTTTTTACTCTTTTTATTATTTTTCTTTCAGCATTTCCCCTAGTTGGTAAGGAATCAGAGAAAGGACTCAATAATAAAGACCCCTTATACTTATAATTTTTGTTATTATTTATATATCTTGATGAATTTTTTATTACCCCACTTATTTTTAATAGTATAATCCCCCTCTTCATCATCCTCCAAACTTGAAAAATCATGGGAATCTTGATTAGCATCATGGATAGCTTCAAATGTGGTACTTACCTTGGACTAATTTGTTGTGATTTGTTTCTCATGAAAATAATCATAGAAATTATTCTATAGTATATGATGTGTTGTGTCAAAATATATTGGTTATAGTTCTCCAATGAATTTTAATTGAATATTTATATTTTTTATTTCATTGAGTTACAGCAAAAAATAATTCAGAAGGAAGTTGAACTTATCCTTAGTATTCAATGTGATATGAAGCTCTATTATTATATAAAAAGAATAATTATTGTATAAATTAGTGATTTTTTTAAAAAGCTAAAATAATTTAGAATTATTTTGAAATATTGAAAATTACATTGAAACCGTCCCTGGAGATATCACCAGTTTTGATTGTATCGGGGCATCATTAATTCACTATAAGGGTAACATAAAATAAAAAATTATAAATCATTGAAAAGTTTGGTACATTAATTAATATATATTTAGTAGTGAGTCCAATTCATAACCATGTGATGATGAAATTAGTTATTTTAGGTTTTTAAATAAAAATATATTTAAAAAATTGATTTGATGATTTGAGGGTAGGAATAAATATTATTTTATTGGATAAAGTTTTAAGAAAGGAAGAATCTAAGGTAGATTAGTTGTGTAAAAATAAAATTATAAGATTTATAGGGATTTATGGGATTTATGTTTTATGTAAAATTAATATATAAATTTATTTTATTCCTCATTATTTGGGTCAAAGTTCTAATGAGGAGGATCTGATTGATGTTTATCCCATACTTAGTAAAAAAATACAATATTTACCATTGTCAGTTATTTTACGGTTTTAAGGAACAATGTCTATCTCAATATCATATTAAATCCTAATTTTCCAAGATTACCAAATTTTCATCGTATTTTCTAAGACAAATAGTTTAACAATTAATAAGGCCTTTTTAGATTAACCAATCATTGGTCATGATTAAACACAAATATAATTTTTTAAAATTTATTCAAAATTATTAAAACCCAAGTACATAAACATAATAGAAAATAGAATATAATAGAACCATATTCATTCATCTATATATTCCTAGAAGAATCAATTAATTTCCCCCTCATTCTTGTAATGATGGAATAATGGGGATGAAGAATGAAAAAAATTAAACATGGAAAAAATAAGAGAGAAAACAATTGATGGCCATACAACAATGCAACCTGTTCCCAACACATTAGTTTTTAGATTGATCATAGTAGAAAAGACTGAGCCTATATATATATATATATACCTTCAATGGTTATCAGGATATCATTATTCCCATTATTTTAGTTTTAAATGGGATAAAAAGTTTTCCCAAGTCATTACTAGCCGGCTGAGGTCATAAAGCTAAGTCTCCGTCTAATTCCATGTCAAACCTAGTTATTTATAGCCCCATCAATACATTTTAGACTATGAATAGTGTCTTTAATTCATATTAATTCATTGTATAAAAAAATAAATAGTAATTTTTAGAATAAAATTATATCTAAAATTTTTTATGTTGTACTAGAATGTGACACATATGGTCCTTCCCTCGTGTGTTTTTATCCTACTATATTAGTCTTAAAACTTGTTTCCTTTAACATATATGATGAAAAATGAATATTTACGATGTAAAAAATGTCTTACCATACCAAAAAAAACTTTTTCACTAAATTTTCCATTTTAACCCCATATATGTTCCTACGATCCCCCTTTTTCTCGGAAATCAATTTTTTAATGAAAATATCAATCAGTTTTTTCATTATTCTGTTTTTCTTTAAATTATTGTAACCATAATAACATGAAGAATTACATTGGGTAGAAATACTACTCAAAACATGAACCTCATGCCCTGGATAAACTGACTCCTTTATTTTCAGAAATCCACAAATGACTAGAACCCAAGAAAGGTAAAACAATAATAGATTCAATTTTTCCATTAATTGATATGAGATACCATCCACCTCTACACCTGACCCGACTCATGGCATATTTTTAAGGGTGTTCCGGATTCTAATAGAACAGAAACAATAGTGTGGTAATTGGAGAAGTCCTTTGGGAATGATTTTACTATATGAAATATAAACAATGTTCATATCAAAAACCATAAAAAATATATATAATATATCACATCCATCATTTAAAAAATTATACTACGGATCATACACAATTTTCATGTTATTATATACATTTATATCCAAAACATTAAATGTACAAAAAATGGAGGGGATAATGATACAAAATAAATCCCTCCATATAGAATGAGCCTATTATCAACAATTTTATAACCATGAATACCTTCTAAAAGAAACAATTACTAACAAGAGTATCATACACCCCAACTGTAGAATCCATTTAAATTACATGAGCCATAAAAACATGATTTACATAAAAACATGGGGTGTATGTTGAGTATGATTATGTAGAGAAACAATCATTAAGATAAACATTACCATTTTGAATGAAATAATTCATTTAAATTTAATAACATTTTTTCATTGAAATAATTTTATGCGATGAAATAACTAATCAAAATAGGTAAAAACAACATGAACACAATTGGTAAACCCTATATATCCAGGGTCAGTCGAGACATAATATCCTTTTACTCTCATTGATTAAATGTGGCTGAAAAGTTTTATTCACCTACATTAGAAAACGAATCCACAGAGTCATAATTTAGTTAGTTTTTTAATTTAATCAAATTAGGTAGGGTAGTTCATTCCTACAATACATATCATAGTGTTTTCACCTAGGTAATTGTGATTCCGATATGATTCGGTAAATTTATCAAACTATAAAAATACCCTTTTTCATAATCCAAGCCTGCAGTTATTGAAGCATGTCACTTCCATCCATAGTTATAGGGGGTAAATAGTACCAAAATTCTTACATCCACTAAAACCATTGAAATCACTAATTTAAACACACAACACAATTTAGAAATAAATTGATAGTAGAAGAAACCACCATTAAATCATAAAAAACCAGCATAGAACTACAAACATGTTCTATTGAAATAACCAACAAACAATTGAAAAACATAATCCAAGTGGTCTGGATATCTTATGTAAGAAAGGACACACCACCATAAAAAAACCAAATAAAAAAATTAGATCTATCCCACATTATTTAACCATTACCACCAGAGATAAGAAAAAAAGGAATAAAAGAGGAGAGACCATGAAAATAAGTGAGGATATAATTCCATAATGTCCCTTCATGGATCCAAACTCAATCCAACTATGAAATGGATCCAATATGTTGGTGTGTAATATTATAGGAACCACAAGGGGTGATAGGTGAGAGTGGGGAAAAGAGAGGTGAAATTAGTAAAAATAAGTAATGAGAATATTTTAAAACATGTATTTTAAATAAAACTAGGAGGTTTTCATGGTTTGGTCACATTGTCTGCTAGACCGTGCCCAAACTGTATGGGTGCCTCTACACCAATAGGTGTAAGATGCACTATTTGGGTTTCACTATTTCACAAACCATCCACATAACCATTTAAGAACATTAATTCCATTGTCTAGAATACATTATTTTCTAATGGTTGGTTCATAGTTTCTTCTATACATGATATACTCATACATCACAAAATTTCTCCCCAAAACATTCATTATTAGTTTCATAATTTGATAGAATATCCTCCAAAAAAGCAATATACAAATAAAATAAATAAATAAAAAATTAACTTGAAAATAACATTTTAAATGTGACAATATAAACTAAAAAACCTTATTACATTAAGCTAAGTGACATTAATGTTCATTTATTAAAGGGTGGATAATGTGTAATCCATGGAATATCTCTTCTTTTCACCCCTTTTATGACATATGAATCTTATATGGTCCTCCATATATGTGTAAGACTGAAATATAACTTAAAAATAAGCACTAATACATAATCCCCATTCAATCACCTATTATAACTGTTTCACAACAAAGGAGTACTATCTATGAAACTTATACATACTAAATAATCAATTGTTATTTTGGTACTCCGATGAATTGGGAAATATTTTCAATCTCATTATTCTCAAAAAGATCTTTAATATCATTTACGTAAATGTTTATTTGGTCATTTATTATAATAATTGGGAGGAATGACTTTATACATCTTCTATATATTATTTGGATTACTCTAAACTACATATTTCATATCCTTATCACTAGATTATAAACATTATAGACTAGTCCTTAAATATGACCATGAACAATGTCAATAAAAATACATTGGATTCAACTAATATTAATAGAGACATATAATATGCATTTATTTGGTTTAAACCCAACATCCTAAAAATTAATTCTTCTATTATGTGATGGGAATATAATAACCAATGATTCCATGATTTAAAATACACCTCTTGGTTCTATAATACATCGTTAGTTTAGAATTTTTTTTCTTGGATTCCTAATATACATCAATTTGAGATGATCCTATTTGTTCCCATGTATAGGGCTAAATATTTTTCAATTTACCAAAATTAGCTAGCTACATACTATGTGATGACCACTGGATCTCATTATACTGATGAGCATAAGAAGAATCATCCTTCTTTGGTGTTATCTTAGGGATTACACTGATGATGAGTATGACATGATACATACATTATAATTTTTGTTTAAAAACAAATTTTATGTACTAGAATGGTCAAATCATGTGTAAGTAACACAAATGAAATTTATTGTAACTTTTCAATTAGTCTTCTACTTTACATGGTTTTTAAATACTTTGATGTGACCATTATCACACAACCAAAAGTGGTACGATGTGTCTCATTCAGTTTAACTAAACCACATGGGTTTTGATTCCTATTATAATAGTATTGATATGATAACTCATTGAGATTAAATCCCATCTTGATAAGGCCATGTATCTATCACGATGGGGATAAATTCTAATGTACCCAACAATATATCATTAAAAAATCATCATGAATTATTAATTTAATTACAAGGAATCTCTATCAAAAAAACATTACAACATATCTATATAGATTAGATTAGATCATTTGAATTGGGGTAACTAGTCTCATAGTGGAATTTGGTTATGATTTCAAAACAAATGTTCAATTAAAAAGAGAGTCCAACAGTATGAAACAATTATCCCTAAAGGGTGTTATGAGTCTAACATACCATCTTGTAAAAACCTTGGATTTTTGAATATCTTGTTTTCAAAAAATAAATCATTGATTGGTATCATTATCCACACATAAAACTAGACTAAAAAATAAATGAAATGTTGAAGAAAAATTATTATAAAAATAAAATAAATAATATTATTTATAGTATATAAAAAATATATTAATCAACTAAAATATCTAAAATTTAGAGGAAAAATAATTACAATGATTTAATATTAAAAAAGAATTTGCTTTCACAAAATAAGTTTTCTTAGAGTGTTATATGTTTTTCACTAATAAATTAACATGTCCACTTTTTAAAAAATATTATATTTGAACGAATATATTATAATTCATTATATTAGAAATTTATATGGAAATAATATAATAATCAATAAAAATTAAATTTCTCAATAAAAATTGATTTTCAATATAATTTGTATTTTCAAAAAAAAATTAATTTATTTTTTAATTGATTTATAAAAATAACTTTATTTCTGGAATTAATCATGTAAAAAAGTACTAGAATTATTTTTGGATGTTTTTTATAAAAATGTTATATTATTTTGAAAAAAATTAAAAAATACCAATTTTGAAAATACTTCCACTTTTTGGACATTGGAATAATATGAGAATTATTTGAATTTTTATCAAATAATTTTAATACATGTAATAAATTTATAAAAAATAAAATAACTCATTCTAAAATAGGATATTAAATTTATAAAACCCTTTTTGAATATTTGTTAAAATTAAGTGTAATTTTAATTTAACAAAAACTGATTTTTAGATTTTTATTTTTGGTAAGTACCAACATGATGGAATTAGATTTTTGATTATTTGAAAATCCACATAACTACTTTTTTAAATTATAAAACAATTAATGAAATAAACATTCACATTATTTTTAATTTTATCATAATCATGATTGAAATGCATAAAAATATCCAATTTCATAAAATGGTTCTTAAGAGTTCTCGGTTTTAATATTAAAATAACTTTTTTATCTACATTATAAAAGTATTTAATTTAATGGATTTACTATTTTGATATGTTAGGAATGAGTTATTTTGTGTGAGTAATTTTATTTTTAGGCATTCAAATTAAATGAATTAAGTAAAAATTAATTTCCACTATAAAAAACATAATGTATATAAAGGGAAACATCAAAGATTAAATAAAATAAAAACCAATTTAAAATTTATTTTAAAATTATGTTTTTTATATTATCAAGCATAGATTATAACCCAGTATATTATTTTTCACATTAGATACACATTTTAGGAAAAAATTAAGCAATACTTTTATAAAAAAAAATTGTATATCCAAAGTCTCGTTCACATCGACTATAAATAGAGCTCACCTACACATCATTTATCTACTAATTTTAAAGAATATGTTTGATAAAAACTATTAAATTGTATATCATAAACTATCGCAAATAATAATATAATACTTGTACATTCTAATGTAATATGGCATGGAGTAGTAAGATGTCACCGAAGGGAGAAATCCAATTTGTGGGAAACTGTTCCAAAATAAAGTCTCTTAAATGTTTTCTTTGTTCCCCTGAAAATATTCCACAAATGGAATGATTAAAAAATTAGTATGTATAATATATAAAAATTTTATTATACTATTTGAATATCCATTTTAAACCTTCCCCTCAATCCATTCAAAAAATATAGATGTTGTCAACGTATGTGCAGGATACCACCTCCCTGAATGGAATGCCATATTTTACATTACTACCATAATTTATTTTCTAAAAGAATATTTTTTGATGTAATTGGTTATTTTAAACATTATTTATCATATGAAATTAAAAATGCACTTCCTATATTCTTTATGATCTTTGGAAAATAAATGCATCACTGATGCGTACATATGGACTCCCTACTCCATAATAGTAATGTATTTCATTTTCTATATAGTCTTATATTATTCATAAAAATATCATAAAATATTATTAACCCTAGTAAAATAATCTAAATAAAATAATTATTCAATTCTACTAATGATATTATTCCAAAATAAACTCTTTCAGAACCATACTCACTCAAAAATTATAGCTTTTTCTTATTTGGGTTGGATTGACCACCAACATGGGAAATGCTACATATTTCATTCTTTAATGATTATAGAAACATATATAATATTTTTATTATAAATTTAATATAAAATTATTTTTTATTATATGTTTCAAGAATATTTATATTAATTTTAACTTATTATTACTGTAGCACCATTTTGTTGGCTAAATATTACTGAAACAAGCTCAATACCAACTCTATCCAACTGAATCATAAAAAAATAATTATGAAATGAAATTTTAACATTGTAAATATTATAAAAAATAAATTATCATAGCTATATTAAAATTTTATTAATGTAATTCAAATTTATTAACAAGAATATACTCCTCCACTATAGAATTTGAACTAAAATAATAATTTAAATTAATAATATCTGATTATGAAAAAAATTATTGACTAATATATTTATAATAAATGGTTATAAATAAAGTTTATAAAAATGTATTACTATGTATAATTTTTTCAAATAATTGAATAAAATATTTTTTATACATGATTTTAGATAATGTGCAACTATGAATTATTTAAAGTCAGTATTTTTCATAACCAACTTTTTTTTCATTTAGTTATAATAATTATCCATGAACAAAATTTATATAAATTGATTAGCATTATCATATACTTTTAAAAGATTTTAATTTGACTATATTTTATATGGATATATAATTCATTGTCATGAATACAAGTTTTAGGGATTATTACATCCGTGATTATGATATTTGTAATTGTTTTTTGACCTAAATTTTACTTCATGGAGATATAAAGATTATTCATCACTTATTTCCATTATATAGTGTATATATTTCCTATTTATTCCATATATCATACTTTTTCAATAAATATATGGGATTTAAAAGTTCTTCTCATGTTATACACATCATTGATTTTTGATTTTAATGGTTATGAATATAATGAGATGCACTTTTCATACATATATATTACATATAAATAGATGAATATTTATTAAAACAAATAATGAAACCATAAAACAATGGTGTGAGTTTAGTGTCTTTGGAAACATTGAAACATATAAAACTATTTTTTGAAATGTATACATAATTTCTTGTGTATTCTATTGTGACTATAACCCTTTTTAAATGGAAATATTAATACCATAATTCGTACCTTGGGGTATAGAAAAATAATAAATTCTAGGATCATATTCTCATTAATGGTAAAAAATGGGGATATGTATGAATAATAAGAAAATAAGGGTATGAGGATGTTAGAAAATTTTTTTATGATCATACCCTATATGTTAGTGATCATATACAATAGTTGTGGAATAAATATTGGTAGGTCATAAGACATGAATAATTAAATAATCAACTAACACAAGCGAAGATACTATAAAATTTGAATGAAATATAGTATTTTTTCTTTAGACATAATGATATAACTTTTTAAACATGTCTAAATAAAAAAAGTTCACTTGTCAAGTCAAGGAAATGAAATAATTCCATTTTATAATAATATGTACGTGAAACCAGGTGCACACATAAAATTATGTACATGGAATAGAAGTCCCCAAATAACGTTGTAAAAATGTAATCAGGTTGATGATTATCATTTCTGAACATGTAATCAGGTTCATGCATAACATTTGTGAACATGTAATCATTTTTATGCTTAAAATTTTTGAACATGTAATCAGGTTCATGCATAAAATTTTTGAGGATGTAATCTAGTTCCAAAAATAACATTTGTAGATATATAATCAGGTTCACACCTAACATTTGTGAACATGTAATAAGGTTAAAAATAACATTTTTACTAATTATTTATCCATCATTACCCAATTTATTTGACGGATATATAGTTCTTACCTTTAAAATTATTAAAATCATACATATGTGTTCCATGGGAATATAAATCATTTGTTACATCACAACCATTGCAATGAAGTGAGTTTAAATTTTTTTTATCAAAACATGACACATGGAAAAGAAATAGGATTCATAAAAATCAAGACATCATAAAAATAAAACAACTATAAAAATAATTAGGTTATTATCTTTGGATAATATACCTAGTGGAGAATAAGTAACATAAAATAATATTATATTAGGTGAAATGTAATTTGGGAATATAACATGTAATAGTCCTTAATGAAAACATCACTTCCTTTTTGAAAACATTTTTTAAAATTTAAAATTATTAAATAAAATATTTTATTTGGGAAAAAACGTTTAATATTGTAACGTAATATTTAAGTAATTATTGTATGATGATGGGGGGGATCTGCCCATTCTATATATTTTAGAAAAATTACTTTTTTTTTTATTTTTCATAAAAAAACTAAAAAGAACATCTCATAGAAAATTAAAAAAATAATCCTGTCAAAACATCTTCAAAAAACCCAAACATGAGTAAAATTGACATTAATGAATCATATATAATGGATGAAATATTTTTGATACAATACTAGAAAAACAATATCATGAATGAAAAAGATAGTTTTAAAGGAATGTTTAAGAAGATAGTTTTTAAAAGAAAATCCATTATAAATATTAATAAAATTAACCGATTATGTTTATTAAATGTAAATCCATTGAAAAATGATAAATAATTAATATAATAAAATATTATCTAAACAATCCTATTAATAAATAATAAAGAAAGTATAATTTTAACCCAACAAATGGAAATTTTGTTAATAATTCCCTTACCACATTGTAATTTGTCGAATCATATGCATCATAAAAGTAATAATTATCAAATTAAATATTTAATTCTATTAATATATTGAGACTAAAAATATTATATATAAAATGGAATTATATACACAACATACACATAAATTACGTAGTGAATAAGACATATATCTCACAGAAGAAAAAGTTATAGGAGAACCCCTTACCTCATGTTTCCATTTAGTTTTTCATACTTAAAACTATTTTATAATAATTTTAATAGTGTTATTAATTCATAGTGAACCATGTTAATATTTATGAAACCTCATATGATATTAATATAACTATTTACCACTCATTCATAAATAATATTTCATGATTTTCTTTGTTTCGGGTGTGTTTGTTTCCTTGTTTCCATGGTCAGTTAATTATTGTATAATTAAGTATTTTCATATAGAATGGAAATGAAACTAAAGAATTTAAATTAAATTATTTTCAACATCATAATTTTAAATTATCCCATATGTCATTTTTATTACTTACATAGGGATAATTCATTTGATAAAATGTTAATGATAAATGATTAGTTTATTTTTTTTGATTTTTCTAATCATCATGAGCTGGTTTCGTTTTATTTAATATTATACCTATAACATAGTTAAAAATTATAAAATAAGTTATTATATTCCTAATAATATATTATTAAACTAGAATAATATTTTTATGACCATCCACGAAGGTGGTGATGGAATAAAAAAACAAAATCATTATCCACAGAGCTAATTAACCGGCATAATTTGAACTATAGTTTTGTTAATTTCTAACAGAGGTGTTAATAAAATGATATTTATATTAGATATTCCATTAAAAGACTATTTTATATGTGTTACTATGGTTTTATCATGCCTTTTTCAATGAAAGAGGTAATAAGAAAGTAGAAAATGTAAATACATTAATAGATGTGTTTTGAATACATTACCTCATAAATATCACTTCTATGGAAAACCATGTGTGATCCTATGATTTTGTATTTTGGTGATAAAAGAATAAATTGGATGTGGGGATATATATTAGGAGATTTTTTGGTATAAATTTTGGGACATTTTAATTTTTGGTCTAAATGTGGTAGTGTTTATATATGATGAGTGGGCGGTTCAAGTGATCAAATAATGATAAATTTATATTCAATGCTTACCACATTGTGGTGGAATTAATATCTATGATTTTGGATTAAAATTTATATATTATAGGCTGTTTATAGTTGATAAATACCTCAATAAACCATTAATTATTGTAGATATTTGTTATTTTAAATCATTAACTCTTTAACTTTAACCCGTTTAATTTTTTACATTTACTACAGTAAATAATTTTTTTACAATGGTAAATTTTCATGCCTAAAATTGAAAATGAACTAAAATCATAATTTTACATTATTATTCTAATTATAGAATTAATTTCACGAAATTTAATTCAAATAATTGCTAAAATTATTTTGAAAAGTAATTAGCAAACACAACATGAAATCTGGATTTTAAAGGGAAAGGGATCAAAAGATTGAAATGTTTTTATATCCAATATCATTGGGAAATAAATTAAAAGGACATAAATTGGATTTTATTATATATAATTGAACTAATTATAATAAATAACATTTTAAAATATAATTTTACTCTATAAATAAATTTTAAAAAGTTGTAGTTTTTAATTAAAAAGAAATACTTTTAAATATTATTGAAAAAATTAAACTTATCAAAAAAATCATAAAATTAACCTTAAGATAAATTTTAGAATTTAATTTAAATAATAATGTTTATTTTTCAAAAATAAAATTATGAATGTGTAATAATGTGTTTTTAAAACAAGTGCACCACTAAAAGGAAGGAAAAAATTCTTTTAGGAAAATATACCTTTTGTGCTTACAATTAGATTTATTATAATCTTAATCCTATAAAACATAATGGATGAATTTAAATTCCATTGATTAAAAATAGAACATATAAGTTTCATTATTTTCATTCAATAATTGTTTTTCTTTTAATATATGAAGATAAAATTCCACTATGATCATAAAAATAGTTTTTTATCAAAAATGGACCATTAATATTCCATTGGTTTTTTATTCTTATTTCAAATTAATTAGTAAAAGATGATGTAATTGTATTAATATATGTAAAATTTCTTTTCATAATGTATTTAGTATCATTAATTCACTTCATTCTAATGGAATTGTGATATGAATAAAAATTAAATAATAATATTTTGGAATTGATTTAATCTCGGTGGTTTGTGCAATGTAATGTTTTGAAGAGTACGAAAATGTGACATAGTATAAAATTTGGGGTTGTAACATTTTACCCCCTTAAAATAAAATTTTCCCTAAAAATTAGTTACTCAGATATAAACATTTGAGTATACCTTTGTCACATCAAATCTATATATTCCCACGTAGCTTCCTCAAATTGGTGGGTTTTCTACCATACATTATCTGATGAGGGATAATGTTTCATAGAACATTATTTCTATGATCAAGAATATATATTAGTTTTTTATTATAAGAAATATCATTCTCCATTGGTATAAACTCTGAGTTTAGTACATGTGAAGGATCAGTTATGAACTTATTTGGGACAGATACATAGAACAGATAATGAACTTTAGATAGATTCAGTAAAACCATAAATGAATAAGAGGACATACTGATAAGATCATGAGTTTCATGACATTTAATCCTTAAAATTTAAAATTCACATTGAAAATATAGTTTCACCATTGAAATTTTCAGTTTTGGGAAACCAAAATCAGAAAAGGGGTAAAAAACATCCCCTTAAGTTGAGGGAAAATAAAAGGTAGAAATCACAATGTAAATAGGATTATAATTATGAGAACATTAGTGGAAAGTGAAAACATGGACATGGGAGAGAATTTATACTATCCATTTTTAATGGAGAATTATAGAGAACATGGTCCTTAGATGGATAGTGACCTAAAAACCATAGAAAAAATTCATCCATAAAAAGACTATTTTTGACAGAAAGATGATACATTTCATAGAAAAGAAATGATCATGTATTAATATAATGAAAAAAGATTACATTAGCATAAAAAGAATTTTCAAATTGATCCATCTCAAGAAGGGGAATAAGATCATCATGAACTCAATTCATCCGCATAAATTCTTACCACCAACTCATTTTTTCGAAAGACTATGAAAAAGAGGATTATTATCCCTATAGACATTGATGAAATTATAATTAAAGTATAGGGTAATATCACAGAACATGATCCATCTATTAGATAACATTCATGAATGATAAATAGAGCATACCCTGATGGCCTGATCATAGATGGTAGAATCACATTCGAACCAAATATTATTCTATCTATATTATTTTTCCTTTATAGATGCCATGATAACAACATATGTATTTGTAAGAAGTGAATAATAAAACAATAAGAGAAAGAAAGACAACCCAAGACATCACCATGATGGTCCCTGAAAATATCCCCATAACCTGATGGAACTGAATTACCCACAGAAGAACAATTTGGGTTAAAATTCATCCATATTAGAAATGTAAAATGAAATTATTTTTCAAATGTAACAAAAGGTGGACTAAAATTTACTTTAATTTGAATCCCTTTATGTAGAGAGAAATCGTGAAAATAATTGAGAAAAAACCTCCGATATTACATTTCTTCTTTCACAACCCTAAAAAATTTATCTAAGGAAGAATGATACATGAAATATTCATTATCAGGAATCCATATATTATGGTCATTCCAGATGATAAAACCCATCTATGTTGTAGTATCCTTAAATAGATTAATTAATTGAGAAGATATATAGATTCACAAGAAACAATTGAGAAATTCCCCAATTGAGGTTATATGAGGAAACATAAATTCAAAGACCTTAGAGAGAGAAGTCAAAAAAATCTGAAGGCATTATAGAAAATATAGAAATTTAGTCAATATATTCAATATGATGATGAAAAATGGAATAATAATACAAAATTTATATTCCATGTTTTGGTAGATACACATTATTTCGAAATTTATTTCATTCCAAACTCCAAAATGAGCACATATTGGGAAGGCCTTTTTATATTCATGTTCACCCTGCTAAACCATTTAAGATCAAAAAAATTATAGATTTAATTCTAATAAAATAATTAATAAGTATATACCACATTCATTATAGGCTCAAACACCCATAAATAATCCCTTGATGAGAATCTATATCAGGAAACATAAGATTTAATGTTATCTGAAATAGAATCCATATTATCCAATGGATCTTTTATTGAAAACCCAAAGAAAAATTAGAGTCATCATTTATTATAGATTTAAATTAGGGGACTGTATTCCAATTGTTATTTCATAAATTTAGATATGAATCTCTAGATACCAACCATCTATATTAAGAAGTAATTTTAGGAAAAAATGGATCGTAAAGAGGATCATATAGAGTAAAAAATAATGCAATAATTCCCAATATTGAGTCTACTAAAAAATATATCATAAATAAATTCAAGATATTTTGGATTTAAATTTATGATCCCAACAAAAAATTAACATGCAATTGATTATTTTATAACAGAATACATTTAATCCATAACCCCCTATATCATATGGCATGGAACAATTACTCTTGGAGATAATGGAAAGCCTTATCTCGAGGATACTACCAGTCCAAATAATGTTCTTAAGGGAATCATAAAAAAATTTATGATAGAATGATTATATTTATACAAAATAGAGGATTATACATATTTTGAAATGATAATATATTTCACCAATCAAACTCGACTATCCAGGGATATATATTTAAATTTCCCATAGGAACGTTTGCTCCAGTTCTCACAAAAAATACATAAAAAATAGAAACCCCATGGAAGTAAATAAAACATTGTCATACTAAGTTACATAAATAGAAAAACTCCATCTCTACCAACCAATTCCTAGATAGAATCAATTTTGATGGCTGTAAGAACCTCCCTACCAAATAAGATTACATACTTTCTCTAAATAACCATTAAATCATAGACATCTGTATAATATGCCAGTTCAATATTTATTTTTTTGCAATTACCCTTATACCATTGGGTGAAGTGTAAAAAATTATCGACATAGAGATGTGTAGGGGGTAAAAATCCTCCTATGTGAATAAATTGATTTATATTTTCTATTATAAACCATAATGGAATTTTTTCTGATGAGGTAATCCTCTATAATGGAAAAAATAACAATAGAAATGGTGTCAACTTTTATAACAACCATATATATTGTAAAAAATCCTTCTATAGAGCCATTAATAAGGATAGAGTCATGAGAATCCCCTAAAATTAGTTTTATATACTTGAAGAAAGAATCATCCAAACGAAACATAATAATAATTTTATAAATTAAATTCAAATCCATCGTGTCAAAATAATTTCCAATATAAGAATCAGCGAAATAGAACCTTATTTGATGGTATTTTTATAAGGTTTATACATTATAGGGTAATAATGGGAAAATGTAGAATATTTATCCACTTAATGAAGACAAACTGATTCAATGATACAATCACACATGAAAGAGATTCTAACCAATTATCAAGGATTTGGGGATAATATAACTAATGATATTTACTAAAGAAACTAGAGTTAATAGACGAATATCATTAGAATTATCTAGTTTTGAATGAGTACAATGAAATGGGAATTCAATCCATGATGAAGAGAATAACATTTGAAAAAATATGAAGAACAAGATTGTAGTCATCAACTTGAACAATATCCCAATAATACTGAAAGAAGAAATTTTTCATACCATTCGGACCCAGGAAACTATTAAATTTGAGACGAAAATCTTATTACAAAATCTCTTAATCAAAGGGAGAATAAATGATACATGAATTCTCATCATGAGTGAAAAGATGTGGAATAATACCGTATATATGATTTAAAATGGAGGTTGAACCATTCGAAAAATCCTTATAGTAAGAGAAAACATGACCTGTAAGGTCTTACCTATTATCAATTATCTGATCACAATTATTGAATAAGAATAAGGTTTTGGAGACCTTTATAGAACCTTGAAGTCAAAAAAAGAATTTATAATTTATATCACCATATTTTATGAACTTTTATTTGATGTAATGAATTTTAATTACATATTTAATACTATGAAGACTATTAATCTTGGTCTCCATCTCAAAATACTTCATTATACAATTCAAAAAATCATTGAATGTACTATGCTCATCAAAATCTCAAATATAGTCCCCAATAAATGATATTTCACTATCAAGAAAGATAAAATGATTCTTCACAGATTTTATAAAACTTACATTGAAAAAAATTATTTGAATAATGTATAAAAAATATCATTCTTGTATTTAATATAACTTTAATCATACGAAATAATTTTAACACAACTAGAATGAGTAAACCAAACAATGTTTGACCTAGAAGGAAAATGAGGGTTCGATTCCTTACTCAAATGACCTACCATGATTGGATGATGGTCAGATTTGATCCTCGATATGGTTGTGCATGAAATAAAGTCCCAAGTGTCCATATATGAATCATTAATAAAAATCCCATTCATTCTTTCTTTACAATAAGAAATTGAGATTTCTATTATACCAGGTTTACATTGATACCACCTAATTCACATCCAAAATCCATGAAAATCAATAATGTTTATATATTCCATGGCTGAGATGGAATTATTCACAATAACCATTTTATCATCTGGATTCAAAATTTCTTTTATGTCACCAAGGAGAACCCATGGACTATTAATATATGATTTTAGAGAATCAGTTTCTATCCACATACTCATAAAGTACTGATATAAATAAATCATACAGGATGTGACAACACATTCCTAGATGAAAAATCTAGATAAAAAACCATCAGTTTTAACAAGATCTATAATAACTAGTTTATACTTATATAAATAAATCATACAGGATGTGACAATTATATTGTTAGAAATCCCATGTAAATTTCAAAAGATAAACAACGTTTTGATTTAGATAAGAGGCTGTAACCCCCATTGGCTTTTCCCCTACCATTTTATTTATATAATTTGTAGTTATTCCTATATTCCATTAAATACAGTAGAACCATACAAGATATTACTAATTTTAGTGGCCTTAATTAAATACTCATTAGATTCCTTACTATACATGTCACTATAATCCTTCAAAAAGACTAAATTCAAAATTTTTTGAATTATGGTTAGAAAATTTTCAAAATAAATATATAATTTATACCCAAAAAACCTTATTTATCTATTAATTATCACATACCTAACATGTTATGATAATTATCTTTTATTATCCTGAAACATTGAAATAACCTAAATTAACTTTAAACCTTTGTGAAAACAAGAATGATTTCAAAAAATAACTCCTTCCACATACTATAAATCCAAATATTCTATAATATCAATACATGAACAACATTTTCATCATATTACTAATTAGATATAAGGTCATCAATACCTACCCATTAATTGTATCACAATCAATCATCTCTTTGAATCAATATAATCCCATAATAATTCATATACTAATGGATATATTTCCATTAATCATGTGTTCAACAAAAATATAATCTTATCATTTAATCCCTTTTTTAGTCCATCATCATGATTTAATATATACTTTCAAATAATTAATAAAAAACATATGTTTACAAAATAATTAGTATATTTCATAATCAATGAATTTGAGTACATAAACACTTCTTTCACCCCCCCCCCTTTATTCTCATGAAATTGTCTAAGATTCATCAATTCATTACTTAATAGTTCTTTCCTTTCACATTTCATTTTTAGTCTCAATATATCAATCACTCATAACACCTTGATAATTTTCATCTAAAACATTCCCCTATGAACATTATTTTCAATAATACCCATACATTCCACATTTAAACATTTATCTATTGATTATAACATTGGGAGACCAGTATTATCATTCATTACCTAAAATAAACTCTTTATTTTTCCATTATATTTACTTTTATTGTGTCGTTATTTTCCAGGGGAAAAACATCTTCATGTTTCAATAAGGCATCCACATCTATATTTCTTCCCATATTTTCAATATGTAAGAAACTAAATCTTATTTACTCTATACTCTCTACTACCTAATGTCTAAATGAACTATTTCCTCAAATTCCTTGGTGAGTCTTATAGTTTGTTATGTTTTAAATTTCTAATCATGTTCCTTGAAAACATTTTAGGCATAATGAAAACTTTCATCACTCCATTAATCATCCTATTTGTCTTTCCTCAAAAAAATTTCTGTCATAGTAAACATTAATCCATTTCTTTCATGTTCTCATCAGTGTCTAAATCCAAAAATAAAATGATGATTATCACTAATAATACTAAGAAAACAAGACATTAGATAGAAATTACTAATAAAATTTAAATTTAGGACACCTTAGGTCTTATCCTAGGTTCTTCATCATCTTTACTAAAATTTATTATTGTGACTTAGATATAAACATTGGTTTATTAATATGGTTTTATCATCACAGTTTCCAATTGTTAAATAAATATTTTTCTGATAAAAACTATAAAAACCCACTCTTTTCATATATAGATGTAACATCTAAATATATTAATATTCAATAGAAAACATAATTGAACCATGCCAAAATAGATTGGTTTTAGTGTATTTATAAACATTGAATCATAAAAAATGGGTTCATAAAATTCCTATATCTTCTCCCACTTATTCATTTGTAAATAAAACACTTTTTCACATATCAAACAAAATACACTCCCTCATATTCTGGGGAAAAACTTAAAAAATGTTGAGATCAAATGCTCAGTAAGGGTATATAAAGGATATATGTAATCATAGTATGAAAATAATGTTATGAGAATATAAAAAAATATTAGAAAATCATACCATACATGTCAATGATTATATTCAAGAGTCCTAGAATAATGTTTGGTAGTTCAAAAGTCATGAATCATAAGATAATAAAAAATGGTCAAAGGGAGTATATCAATTACCAGAGACATGAAATATATGTTGTATTAAAAAATCTATAACTTCATCAATATGTATGATTAGAAAATATTCACTACTCCGGTTATGGATATAAAATAATTCCAATTCATTATCATATAAAAATGAAACCTAGTCCATACATATTTTTATGATTTTGAAACATATGTCCATGCATAATATTTTGAACATGTAATAATGTTCACACATAAATTTTTTGAATATATAATGAGTTTCATATATAAAATTTATAATCATGCAATCAGGTTAACTTGTAAACCTTATGACTATGTACTAAGGTTGAGAAGTAATATATTCTAATATGTAACCTAGTTCACTAATAAAAATTTTGAACATGTTATCAGGTTCACGCCTAACATTTAAGAATATTTTTTTTCATGCATACCATTTGTGAACATGTAATTGGGATCATGAATGACATTTAAACTCATGAGTTATCCCTAATTTAAAAAGGAAATGGAGAGATATATAGGCCCCACACATAAAAAATTAAAATCATACATATGTGTTCCACATGAACAAAAATCGTTCATCACATCAGAACTCATTTAAAAAAATTGAGTTCCATACACAATTTATCAGGACATAAATCATTGAAAAGACGTATGATACCTAAAAATAATGGCATAATAAAAAGAAAAAAAATATTTAAATAATAAGTATAATATAATTACATAATATCCATTGAAAACCATAAGAAAAATCACATAATTTAATCTTAGATGGAATGTTATTTTAAAAGATCACGTGAAGTAAACCTTGAGGAAAATATCATTTTTTTAAACACTTTTAAAATGAACAATTATAAAATAAAATATGTTATTTTAAAAATTAATTTGTAATATGGTAATATAATATTCAAGGTATTAAATTCTCATAAGGAAAAGAAAATATTCTCATGTAGTATAATTTAATAAAACCTTCCTTTCATATTTTTTGGGAAAAGTATTAGTGAAACACTATTGGAAAATGAAATAACATTTCCTTTCAAACCATTTTATTAAAATTAAAACATGAGTGAAAATGAAATTAAATATCATAGAGAATAGTAAAATGATTTTGGAAACAATTTTAGAAAAACATGGGTATAAAAGAAAAATATAGTTTTATGGGAAACTAAAAAAATTAGTAAAAATTCAACATAAAAAAGTAGTTATAAAACTTAAGATAATAAAAATTAATCTTCAATATAAACATATTATGACATAATCAAGGAAGTATATGTTTAACCAGAATAATTGAAATTGGGTTTATAATTCCCTTACCACTTTGTAATTAGTCTAATAATATTCCCCATAAAATTAACAACTATAAAATTAAACATTGAATGCTATTAATATAATGAAATTAAATACAGTATATATCAAATGGAATTATATGTACATGACACACAATAATTTTTTGTTGAATAAGGTATAAATATCGTAAATGAAAAAGTGAGATGAGAAACACATACCTCATGTTTCCCTTTATTTTTTTGTTTATAAAAATAATATATAATGTTATATAAAATAAAATTAATTCAGTAAAAATAATATTATTATTTTTAATAACTCATATGTTATTTAAATAATATCTTACTACCCATTAATTAACAATATATCATGATTTTCCTTTTTCGGGTCTGTTTGCTTCATGGTATTCAAGGTCGGATCATTTCTGTATGATTATGGATTTTTGTGTATAGTGGAAATAAAACATCATAAATTAAATAAAATAGTATTAAAGAGCATTTATAAATTTAAATTTTACCAAATATATTTTTCATTTATTACATGAGGATAATTAAATTGATAAAATGTTTTTGATAAATAATAGTATTATTTTGGATATTTTTGCAAACATCATGAACCAGTTTCATTTTATATTATATTGTAATTATATATTAGATCCCAAAAATGAAATATATTAATATATAATTATTGAATAATTCATTATCCCAAATAATAGTTTTTTTAATAATCCATGAAGACGGTAATGGGAAACGAACAAAATCATTAGCTATAGAGGCGATTAACATGCATAATTTGGAGAACAAATTTGATTCATTGAATAAGAGGAGGTAATAAAAGGGATATATATATGATATTAAATTTTAAATATAAAACTCTAGTATATACATGGTTATATATTTATAATTCCCAAATTCATGGAGGAGGTGAGAATAAAGTGGGAAAAAAATGAAAAAGGTGTTTTGAGAAAATTACCTCTTGAATAAGACTTCTTGGAGAATGCATTAAAAACCTCATATTTGGTATTTTTGTGGGACCATAAGTATATGTATGTGGGTATAATGATGATGAGAGGTTTGTTTAGAGTTATGAGTATCTTGAAGTAATGTGGGATTAAAACACATGGTATTTACATTGAAGAGAGGTCTGTTTTAGTGATTAAATAATGATTATTTTATATTTAAAGAAAAGAACATATATGTTGAATTAGTTTACATGAAATTGGAGGATAGTTCATATTTTAGAGACTATATATTATACATAAATACATAAAATGAAAAATATATTTTTTAGTTTTTAAGTACTTTAAGAAATTACCTTTATAAAATTAACAAATTTCATTTTTTACCTATACCGCGATGATTAATTTTTTTACCATGTTTAACTTTTTTTGCCAAAATTTGAAAATTTCATTAATGAATAATTTTAATATTATTATTCCAGATTTAGATTCTATATTAATTAATTATATTATAATTATTCATAAAATTATATTTAAAATTAATCATGCATATGGAATGAGTAAACATGTTTTTATTGTGGAAATGTTCAAACGTTTGAAATGTTTTATATACAATACCAAGGATAAATTGATACCTATGATAGAAATTTTATTTTTTAGTTATTATTTAACTAATTATATTCCAAAATATAATTTTACTAAATATATCAATTTGAATAAAATGAAGCTTTTAGTTAAAATACAATATTTTTCAATATTCATAAAAAATGAAACTTATTAAAAAAATAAAAAATCACCCTAAGATAATTTTGATATTAATATTTCAAAAATTATGATTATTTTATCAAAATAATCATATAAAAGTTTTAAAATTTAGTTTTAAAACAAGTTCACTGTCAAAATCCAGAAAAACTGTCTTTAGAAAAATATAGATTTTTATTCTTAAAATTGGCTTATTTTTATCATAATCTAATTAAAAATAGTAAATTAATTTTAAAAAATTTATAATACTAAATATTTAAATTTAATTATGGACATTCACTAGTATTTATTTATTTATATTATTGTGATAAAATTCCATTATGTGCATAAAAATAGTTTTTAATAAAAACCACACCTTTTATATTTAATAGGTTTTTTATTTTTATTTCTAATTAATTATTTAGTGATGAATTCATTTCATAAACATGTGTAATATATATTTTAATAATTTAGCTAGTCTCATTCATTCCATATATTTTAATGTTTAGGTGATGACTATCAAAATTAAATATTATTATTTTGGAGTTAAATTAAGCTCGATGTTTTGTGCAATGTAAGATATCACAGTGAAACAAATGAGACATAACGTAAGATCCTCGGGTGTTATAATGAATTTGTAAGGTTTTTTATTAAATTAATACTCTATAATTTAGTTATATTAATAATTTTTGAATAAAACGTTCATAAGTTGGGTTAATTATTCTGTATGATGGTATTATGTTTAATTTCATCTATATTTTTCATCGGTCAGCATTTTTATCACCTAATGTCTTATAAAAAAATATCCTACTTCATTAATTAGTTTCAATATAAGGGATATTATCATATCACTTTAATTATTAAATAAAAATTCCTTATTCACCACTCATTTAATATTATGAAGTGATAATATTATATATAGATCCTTTTATCATAATATTCATAAAATTAAAGAATTGTTTTTTTCGAAAAATTTCCTTTTTAAATATAATTTTTTTTTATATTGAACGCAATAATAAAATAAATTTTTAAAAAAAACATTTTTTAATAAAAAGTAACTAATTTTATTTTGAAAATAATATAAAATAAACTTCATGGTAAAAAAATAGACATTTCTTAACCCAAGAAATGAACTTCCCTACCCAAATATTTTGATACAAACTTTCAAAATAATGATTAAATGAAATATAAAAGTCATAAATAATTATTTCCAATAATTAAAATACCATTAAAACATTTAATCAATGTTATAATATTTGGTCACAAGAAATTGAAAATAATTATTTTTAAACCTAAACACAATATCTTACATTGAAGAAATATAATATTTTCATAAAAACCACAGAAAGTATAAATAAATAATGTAGGTAACATGAGTAGTTCCTTTTATATCACCCATTAATATGTATTAAACATCATGGTTAGAAATGGAATGAACCTATCAATTACAAATGTAATAACCATTACGATTACATTTTTGAAAACCCTCATGTTTAGCAAAAAAAATTTTTTACCTAAATTAATTGAGTTCTAAATTGGACCTAATCATCGTTAATTATATGATAACCACCCATAATAATAATAAATTCCCAAAATAGATAACATAATAATTATAAATAAAATCATTCATCATAATAAAACATTTTTTTACCCATAAGAGAGCATTTTAATGTATTAATATATCCTTATACATTAAAACCCAATTTTTAAAACTAAAATTCCTATAATAAATTGAAAGAGAAATATTATTTGAACAAAACATGTGATATTATAATGGAAGTAAGATATCCAATAATGATTGTGATGGCGAGAAAATTTATAATCACCAGATACAATAACATAAACCATTAAATTTTTATTTTATAATGAAAGTTAAAAATAATAATTATAATGTACATAAAATGAATCCTTAGTAAAACCATTGAATTAATTTAAAGAATATCATACAATTTCCCTTATAATTCCTTTATTTCCATATAAAAAAGTCCTAATAATAATTTTTAAAATTTGAATATGGAGGAAATGGAGTTGGAAGGGAAACATTACAATGTGATTTTTAAAATGATATACCCTTAGCATGAGTTTCATTCATCAAGTATATTCTATATCATCCAGAATTACAATCACATGTTGAATATTTAAATTATGAAGAATATTTTTCAATTCATTATTCCTTTTAATTTATTTAATACGATGATATATATATACAGTTATTTAATAAAATATGTTAATTTCAAAATTTTTATGATATTTAACTCATTTTTCAAAACTAACTATGATAAACATACTATGGTCACATAGATCATTATTATATTATCCAAATAATAATTATAAATGAATAATTATCATTTTGAAATATCAAATAAACAGTTAAAACCAGCCAACAATGATGAGTGTGAAAAATTGACTACTTCACAATCATTGATATTGTATACCACACACACGCACGAGTCATATTTCTATTTCTAAATGATTATTATTTGAATGAAATTTATCATTATTTATTCATTCGATAATATTCATTATATCACGAATGGAATATTATTTCATTAAATAAACTTATATATATCATTAATGTGATGTACTGATTAAAAAACACATTAGTTCTTAAATATTGTACTCCACACGTACACCCGGACAATTTTATAATTATTTATTTTGTGGAATGGATAAAATTAAATGATATATTATATTTTCATAATTATATATATGTCATAAATTTCATATATATATATATATACATTAAAACCATCATTACAGCCATTCTTAATAGGATGACATGGAAAAAAATTACATCGGTTCATAAGTTGGTACATTGTCAAATACATGAACGATGGTTTCATTTCCCATTTGATGGAAGATGAGGTGGATAATGGTTGTAACACCCTCAATAATTTACAATATATATATTTTTTAAATAAATATATTTTTTGGGATAGTTTCTCATATATGAAACACTGAGTTAAATGAAACAGAATATTCTATTTAAATATTATTACCGAAACAAGATAGTTATAACCTATCCCTTAATAACTAACCAAATAAAAAAAATATTGTTTAAACAGGTAAGAAAAATTAAAATTTTATTTATTTATTATAAATAAAATATGAATAATTTTAAATAAAAAAATTGTTTTCTTTTCTTAATGGCAGTTCAGTGATTATTTCTACACATAATTAAAAAATAAATTTTTTACACATTTATAAAATTAATTTAAAATATATTAACTTCATGTTTTAAAGAATAATATAGCAAATATACTATGGTGAATTGTTTTGATTTCTATCCAATGATTTATTTTCTGATAAATAATAAAAAAATACTAATTTTCTTATTAAAATGTTTATTTTTTAAATATTTTAAAAGAACCATTTTATTTTAATATGGTTTTGAAGGAAATATTAGTTCAATTATATTATTATTAATTTAAATTAATTTATTTTAAAAAATTAATATAGAACATTTATATAATAATATTTTAAACTTGTGATGGATTTTACTTTGGAAAACAATACTTCACGTCTGTGGGTTGAATTTTAAATTAAATTCTTCCAATTAATTGAATTGAATTTGGAAAAATAGATCTCATATTTTTAATCATAAATATATACTATCTAATGAGTTCAAATTAATTTTTTATTATAATGAATAGTTAATACATTATTAATTAATTATTATGTTAAGGTGAATATCATTCAATCGGGGGATAAAATAAGAAAATATTTGTTAAAAATAAACTAAAACATGTCCCAAACCCATTTTATGTACATATTTAGACCATAGTGACTATATTTTTTTTTCTCATTTCTCAGTTTTTTTGTTTTGGAATGTGAAAAATATGGGTTCACATTATTCTTTTAAATAGTTTCATTTGTTTCCTCTCCTCGTCTTATAAAGGGAAACTTTCTCCATTAATATAATTATAATTATCAAGCACTATTAATTGAAACAAAAATAACAAAATATCTACCGTTGCACCATTTAATTATTTTATAGATTTTGATATTCAAAAAATACCAACCATTTTGGCTTTAATAGGGTATCCGATGGAGGTTTCAATAGATAAGATAATTTTCTTAACAATGATCTTTCATTTTCTTTCTTATTTTTCTATAGTAAATTATTTCATAAATCATATAATATAAAACAATAATTCCATCACATGTACTTAGATATTATTTTTTATTTAATAATATCCATCCACCTCCACCTAAAAATTTTCTATCATGTGTATGGTGGACTACCACCTCACAATCTAACGTAACTCATATTCAATAAACAAATAATGAGATTATATTTAATGATAGATTTAATTTATATAAGTAATTTATTATATTATTATACATTTAAATTATAATATCAAACATCCTTTTTTAATTTCGTATCCATTTAAAATATGATAACATTGCTCGTGTGAACGAAAAACTTCTAACATGTAAAGCGATGTGATTCCTTTTCCCCTAAAACATTATGTGTAAATTATTAAGAATAATTTAAATTAATATATATATATATATACATAAATGTATTTATTATTAAATAATAATATATGACACAATTAGTTACAATTTCCTTCATTTTTCGAATTATATCGTTGCTCAAGCTTATATATGACAAAACATCTCCATGAAGTGATGTGATTTCTTTTTCACTACTCAAACTTAAAGAATGATTAAAAAATATATCAAATGAGTAAATAAAAAATTAATAAAATTGTGTAATTCTTTATATGTTGTATCAATATTCCATAAACATTAACAAGAACATTTATTACAAAACATGCAAGATAAAACGTGACATTTAACACCTGAAACAATGTAAATATTGTAATTATATTAAATGGGGGTAAAATGTTATAAGATAACCTTATATGATATTATAAGAAATAATATTTCTATGAAATAAGTTAATAATATTATAAAAACAATTATAAATGTAGTTAAATCAAGTTCAACCAAGTGTATATGTGAGTTAATATATTTTATCTCAATTCCTATTTCGTTGAGAAAAAATTGTTAATATACAACCATTCACTATTACATTGATTATATACTTCCTGTAAGATTTTTTCATTTTAATATATATTTATTATTTAAATTATTGTTAAAAATATTTTTTATTATTTAATGTGGTACAATTTAGAAGTAACTAAAATTGTGAGAGTTTATTTTATTATATCCTTTTATTTTTTATTGCATTTACTCTTATTAAAGGAATATTATAATTTACCCTTCATAACCTCAAATATTTCTATTAAGTATACCTATTAATTATATAATTGGTATAATTACTTCCTAAAACATATACCATTTGTACATATGGTGTCCACATTGACTATTATTTGATTTTCTAGGGAGATATCATTAAATTCGTTTTCATTACTCAATACAGATTTTAGATGCTAAAAACATTATTTATTAATTGAATAAATTATATTATATATAAGGAAATATATGTTAATTGTGTTATGGTTGAGTCCTGGTTACATATATCTCTTTGATGGATTGGTATTTTCATGAGTTGAATCACTAACCAAGAATTATATGGGGATTTACTTTTAGATTTAAAATATCTTTTTTTAAAGGAATTGATAGAAGTTGTATCATGATTCTTAGTATCATGAAGTCCAATAATTAAGAATTATATTTTTTATAATTTAGTTATAATTATTATCCATGATATTTTTGTATTTATATTATATCTGGATGTATTTCATTCTCTATTTATTAATTAAATAGCATCGGTGTTTATTTATTTACAATTCCATAATGATTATGCCTTATATAATCATGATATTCATGTTATTGATTAAAGGTAAATTGTTTTTAGTTATTTAACATTAAATAATGATTATTACTTATTTATTCATGATTGTGTACACTGTACACAACCCTTACTGAGAATTTGATATCATCCATATCTTGTTTCTTTTTCACATGATATGATATTGAATTAACAGACAATTTTCAAGGATGCTGAATGTGTTTTATTATTATGGTTTTTAATTTCATTCCAAATTTAAAATATGAATCATCTATTTATTATTTTCCACAATATTAATTGATTTATCAATCCTTGGTGATTTAATCCCTAATATTTTATTCCAATATAATAAAGATGTCTCTTTATCTAGGTTACTAAAGTAATGGTTGATACATAGGTTATTCAATAAACATGATTACATATTAGAATACGAGATAAAATTTTGTTTTTATTTCATAGTGTTTTATGAATATTTGATGATGTTCGAAAAAATATAGAATACATAAATTCTTGGGTATGAAATATTCTAATTTTTCAAACTACCTATTTGGGTTTACACAAAAATCATTTATTGTGTAGTTTTATAAAAACAATCCTCTAGAATGTGTTGAGGGATGAAAGGAATGATATTATAATTGTATTAGTCGAAAAAAATTATTTTATATGTAATGAAAAATGTATAAGAGGTTCCCATTCATAAGAGAAGGGTGGGGCACTCTTGGATTTTCTTATAGTCTTAATTTTATATAAATTAATTTTCTTAATCAAATTGTTCCAAATTAATAATATCTGAATCTAATATGGGGATAAGTAAAAATAACCTAAAAAATTAAAATATGGATTAATATGGAATTCTTGGTCAAGAATATAATTTTCTCCCACCCTTAACCACTCTTCGAAATTACAACATTATTAAATATTTTATACATAAAGGGTTTATATAGTAACTATAAAAGGGAAATTA
Source organism: Viscum album (assembly GCA_963277665.1). Lineage (NCBI taxonomy): Eukaryota > Viridiplantae > Streptophyta > Magnoliopsida > Santalales > Viscaceae > Viscum > Viscum album. Next base: position 980,829,570 of record OY728140.1, on the reverse strand, counting down.
TACCATAAATAGATCGTGTTTGGTATTATAAATCATATCCTAATTACATAGAGATTAATAGTATTTTCTAGGGTTTTAAAAAATTTAACTAAAAAACATTTATTATAAAAAAATGTGACCATAAATTTTGGAACATTTCATTTACTTTTGACTTTTAAAATTAAAATAAATGTTGGAATCAAATTATAATTTATTAAAACAATTATAATATGAAATTTTATTCTAAATAAATCATGTAATAAAATAATTTATTTAAATATTTTTTTTTTAAATTTTTTAGAATGTTTAATTCTATTTAGTTGAATAGATACTTTATCGGTGTTGCATATGGATTTTATGAAATTGTTTCATCAGAAAAAATTATAAAATATTTACCATGATAAATTAAATTTATTTATATTTAAAATTAATATTTCTAACTGAAAAAATATTATTTTTATCTATACATTAATTTTTTTTGGATTAATAAAAAATATTCACATTTTTAGCAGTTCTTTACACATAATATTATAAAAGTGCATATCATGGAAATATTGAAAGAAGACCATAGAAACATTTTTTAGGATTATGGACGAAATATAAAAAACCAATTAAATAAATGGAAATTTTAATTTTACATCCAATTCCTTATCACAATATATTTACCCAAAATTAACTCTTTTTTACTTTAACAATTTTAAAAAATTTATTATGATTATAATTCATGATTATAAAAAATATATGGATCAAATTTACCATATTGATACATCATGATTTTTTTGTGATATCCATTTTCCATGATTCAAAAAAGAGAAGTTTCTAAAATGAATTTAAAATTAATCTAACAAAACATGATGGGAAATAATTTTTTAGGAAAATTCACTTTTAAGTAAAAAATGTGTATATACTAAATTGAATTATAAAATTCATTAAAAATAATATAATTTGATTACGTTCAATCACAAAAATTAATGAAATTTTAATGACGATAAAAATTAATATTTTACTTTATGAATAAATTAAAATGATTTTTTTAAAAGAAATTATTATTTATCATTATTCCTTGAAAAATCATGCATTTTAGAAAAATCTCAAAATTTAACCATCATATAATTAAAATAAAAGGATTTAAAAAATGAAATTATTGTTATCAAATTTAATTTTTAAAGGATTTTGATATTATTTATATTATTCACTCACAATAAATAATAAATAAAATTTTGAGTATAAAGTATTTTTAAGAATGAAATTCATTATCTAAAAATTTAATTATAATTTCATAATAATTGCTAAATATATTTTTATTTATTATGATACTTATTTTTATTTCATACTTGGTTAGTAATATTCATACACATAAATTTAACTACTATGTTATATTAGTAAAATTTAAATGATAATATTCGAGGGTTCATTTATGCTTTTGTTGTAATTCATATATGTTATCAACAATAATTTTATTATTTTAAAAATAATGGGGTGAAAAAATTTATAATAAATTAGAAGGGAAATATTTAACATTATGTATTAAGAATGACCCTTTTTATAATAAAGATGGAGGAAAATTTTGGAATCCCCCTTTACATTTTCAATAATGTTACATTATTTTTAAGGGTCAAAGTCTCAAAAAGTGATGTATGAAAAGGGAAGGTGAGTTTTGGTTGAGAAACACATAAAACAACCATTTAGATACATGTTTAAAAATATTTCCATTTAGTAAATAATTATTTTTCAAATATGCTTCTTGTAGAAAAATGAATTTTTCAACCATTATAAATAACATTAATGAAATTTTTTAAAATTTTCAATTTTAAAAAATATGAACATTATGATTTTGAATTTGAATTTTTTTTCAGATAAAATTTATAAATATGTGAATTTTTAATTTTAAAATAAATACAATAATCATAAAAACTGTTTTTATTGAATAGTTTTTTTCAACTGTAGAAATTATCTACGATATGTGATTATCGAAATTATCATTTTTCTTACACTAAATAGGTTTATTATAATAAATTGTATTAAAATTTAAAAAGTCTAAAACTAAATTTTAGACCTAGGAAACTTCGTCAAAGTACATAGTTAAAAACTATTATAATTAAAATGATTGTTTTGGTTTATAAGGTAAAACATGGGATATATTAAATAAAAAATAATTCAAATAAATAATTTTTTCAATTAATAAATATTGGTTCAATTTTAAAAAAATATTCTAGGACGTTCTTATATACTAAAAGTTAAATAAAATTAAATTTCTCCATAAATACTTTTTTTAAAATATTCATCTAAAATTAATTATTTGAGAAAATATTTTAAATTAATATTAATCTACTATTGTCATAATAAGTCCCAAAAATTATATTTTGTGAAAATATCCTTTTATTATTTCTAAATTTATCTCTTATATAGTCTATTAAAATATATATATATATATATTTAAAGGATAACATCCTTTTATTTTGTTAAATCTTATTCTAAATTTAGTGCAAATATGTTATTTATTAAAGAAATATATTAAAAATGATAAATATCCATCATAGAGTTTTAATATAAGTATGAAAATATTTTTATAAACTACATAAATATATTAGTAGAAATAGTATAAAATAGTCCTTTATTTAATATTGTGGTTGAAATAGTTTCTACTCACTTATTAAATGGTTATATTAAATTGATAAATACACATTTTATTAAAATGTTTAATGGTAAATTATGTTTAGTGTTCTATATAGGGAAGTGTTTCAATCATAGTATTTATTTATGGAATATGATTTCAATAACATATTTTGTTGTTATATTCTACCCTACGACAATAATTATTGTATTGAAATATTATTACTCAAATAAAAAGTGGGTCTTCTTTTGTATCATCGACCTACAATATTTCAATACATATTCCCTGATTAGATGGATCCTCTTTATAAATTAAAACAAATGAGTGTTCTTCTACTACAACACATTATTTTATCAATGCATAATTTGCACAAGTTTTTCCTCATATGAGAGGACATTCCCAATTAAATATATTTTTATTTTAGAACATGTGATAGATCATATTTGTACATCTCCAAAAGTGATAAATTGAAAATTTCATGATCATTGTATTGGTTTATAGGGATTTCTAAGAGATAATCTACCACCATGACATGATCTAGGGTCACAATGGATCTATATACATAGTTCTCATCTTTTGTTTTATCCCAAATCACATTACCAACATCCATAGAGATACCAAGTGGAACACATTATCACTAAATTCAAACACTAGAACCCATCAACAATTATCTACATTAATATTATATAAAATATTAGCAATTTTAATATAGCAACGAGTGGTTTGAATACTCTTCATTATTTCATATACTATGTTAGGACCTATCAGATTCCTCTCTCCAACTTCAACACTTCATCTTGGTGTCCTACATCTCTTCTCATACAGATCCTCAAATGGTTACATTAAAATACATGATTTGAAACTTATGTAATATTATAACTATAATAAGTGGAGTTTATGATAGAAAAATCCTTGAAATTCTATTGAACCAGATCATAACATATCCACATATTTTTTAATACTCCTATCATAATAAATAACTATCTAAGGGGGATAAAAAGAAAAAAAAACTCAACTCCATCCCATCTACATTCCGAATTGTTCCCAATAACTTCAATTTAATCCTTAGGTCCCCCATAGACAAAATAGAGAGTGGTATGTCATCCAGACTTACCACTTCCATCATTTATATCTTGGCGACTTTTCCAATAGACAAAAATTATTTGTTAGAAATAAAAGGTGAAAAATTTGAATTATTTTTTACTACAACTCAAATAAAATTATAGTCTTTAGAAGATTTTGAGATACTTGTTAAAAACGTAATCTCAATATATTCAAATTTCCATACTTGTATGGGAAATGGTTTCAAAATTCCATTAGATTTATGTCATTCAACCTAAACTCCATGAAAAACCAAGCATTGAGATATGTGTTTTATTATCACCAACTTCTTGTTATCTGAGAAGAAGGTTTAAATTAGATCTCTATACATATACATGATTCCTGAATGAGTAGTGAAGGATGAGGCATGGATATCATAGAAAAAATTTCTTCTTTGGTTCATGATTATAAGGAACAGACATCTGGGATCCATACATTATTACCCCTTCTTTATCAAATATTAACTCTGAAATACATAGTATATTTTTTTATAGTTGTGAATATAAAAAATTTGGATTCTTTCATCTTTAAATGTAGGGATAGCTGACCATTAAATTTTGCAAGATATTATTTCTCACATTCCCTTAGGACATTATGATTCATCCTTTTTAATTTTTGAGTATTTTTTATTTCTCATCCCACATCATGGAGAGAGTAACTTTATATTTTCTACTCATTGTATGAACCACATTTTTTTCCTCCCCCAACTAGAAATGTTTTGAAAATTAGTAATATTTAATGAGTTCTAACCATCTATATTAGTGTAAATTAAAATCATTATGTCTGAATATATATGTCATGTAGTTATGATCACCATATATATGACACTTGTTTCCATAATGATAATGTTTCGAAATTTCATTACAAATATCATTAATTCAAGCTGTAAAATGGAAATCAACATATTTTTCTCTTGATTAATTAATTGACATGTGGCATAAGAAATTACATTATCATTCATAATGAGGATAAATCATAGGATTTTTTTAATGAATAAATATATTTTAAAATACCATACTCATTTCAATATAATATAATTTTTGGGGTAGCGACTATATTTTTCATTCATTCCATGAATCAATCATCAGAGTTCTCTATCCAAATTAAATTCACTCTCATCCATGTTAACATGGTTAATGAAATGTATAACATTAAGAAATTTTTCGAAATTCATTAGCAATATTTTCATAACCCATGAAAACTATAAATATCAATTGTAGTTGTTAATCTTTGTGAATTCCCAATAATTATTATCTTTATTGAATCTGTGGATTACAAATTCTTGTATTTATATTCCCTATGAATGATATTTATGTAGCCAAAATTCACACTTTCTAATCATGGAATATAGTTCTCCATTTGTTTTTTATTCAAAAATATTTATAAATGCTCTAATTTATCTTTATTTACACTATAATATATAAGGAAATAAATTTTAAATACTAACAGTAAATTATCATGATAATCTCTAAAGACACTATTCATCAAAAAATAAAGATTGAAGGATCAGTAATATCTTCAAATGGAGTCAATATATATTCATTGATTTCATTCCTTATGTGAAAAACTATTTTTAAACTATTCTCACTTTTGATTCTTAACAAATAATATCCAAATAGAATTCAATCGTTGAGAATTATTGAACTCACTCGAGTTGATCATAAAGATCATCAATTCTAGGTTGTGGATAATTTTTTTATCATGATTTCATTATTCTCTTGATAATTAATATAAATACACATTGATCTATACTTTTATTTGAAAAAGGAGACCATTTCACTCCACATTGAAGCACTTAGTTAGATGAATACCTTATCCCAAAATCTATTGAATTTGATTCTTTAATTCCACTAATTTAATGGGGTCCATTCTATATACAGTCTTCACGATATGTATAAATCATTATATTAGTCCAAACAAAAACACATATTAACACTCCAGGGGATGAAAAGTATGTTGATTTAGATATACATTAGTATAATCTAGTTTAATTTTTAGTCCATAAATGTTGACTTCCAACCATGTCATTTTAGATAAAAATAACTCATTTAGTGAATCAGAACTTATATAAGATAATTTAATTCCACAGGGTGTCCATGATTAATATGATAGTTATACATATTAATGATATTATTCTATTGAGGAAATTGAATCTCTTTTCCCTAAAAATTGTTTTCTTCTTCATGTTGGTAATGCCATTACATACACAATATGGTGTATAATTCATCAATATAAGGAAATATTAGATCCACTGGAAGTATCCTCCCACAAATATTAATTGAACAAGGCATATATATCATCAATGTGATCATTTTTTGATTGGTTGTTTTCAAATGTACATTTATCATATATTTATTTATGTGTGATTCAACAATATTATAATTCTTGTGTGATAAAAATAATTATATTAAATGTATTCAAATATGGTATTATAAAATCAATAAAAGTGAGCCAATATAAATCACATAAATACATTACATCAATATACCCTGGTAATAGTGATCAACAATTCCCTTCGTTTCATCCCCAGTTTGGGAGGTTAGAGGGTCTTATTTTTGTCATTATGATGAGGGTTGGTGAATTGTTTTTTATAATGTCCAAAATAATTTCATTTTATGTATAAAAGTGTCAGTGGATTATAATCTGGGGAATAATTTTTACTCTGTGTGATTAATAATCCAAATAGCCTTACGTCAGATATTGAGTGGGCATCTTGTGAATAACTAACATGACCCTACACATTTGAAAAAAAACTACGATGATAATAATATATGAATTACATTTCAAACCATCCAAAAATAATTAATGGGTCATTAATGACCTTGAGTTGGTGTATAGAACAACATGGGATGCCATTGCCTAATGTACTTGTACATTATCATACATCCATTTATATTATAAAATTAAATATTCTAGATAATAAAACCAACATTAATATATAATTCATGTGAAAAATGATCAAAGTACACAATTTATGAAAATTTTTGAATATATAATGTAAAGGTTATATTCCCAAAATTACATTACTAATTCGACCTAATGAAACTAAAATACAAAATGATGACTCTTTGATGGATATTTGTCAACAAGAAGATCTCATACATCATTAACAAAAATATACGACTAAATTCCCACAACCCTAATGGAATGTCTACTAAAATTACCTATAATCAAATAATTTACTATATGTAATATGAAACATATCGTAAATATAGTTATACATGGGTGAGTTCATACATATGCACTTCAAAAACCAAAAAACAACAAAGTTTATTTTGAAATACTAGTGCACACAAATCAAAAAAAGTAAAAATAAAAATTTATATATTTATAAGTATAAGAACATATATGTAGAAGATAATTCCACTCTATAAAAACCATATACAAAAGAAACTTTCCCATTAAGGAACTGAAGATTCCATATTACCCAACTTTATAACCCATATTAATACTTAAAAATATAAGGAGGGATTTATATACTTACAGATAAGTATAGGTCAAGGGATTAAAAACCCCCCAATTCTAGACCCATTCCTCATCAAATTAAACATTACAGATAATGGTGTAATTGATTCTATAGAAAAAGGACTCATGTCATGAATAAGTGAGTGAGTTTCAAATGTTATTATCCATGTAAGGGACATATCCATTATCATGGATACGGGAGAACTGACCCCATTCATGATCTAGATGACTCATAAACCAAGGTTATTTGTGTTATCCAAACATTGTTAATAATTCCATTGGTCTTATTTTTTTTAATATATTACACACTGGGGAGTTTCTAACCACAATTTCACTATAATAAACTCACATGATCCCTTTGATTGAGCTCAAAGAACTATTTAATCTTAATTAACAAGCATTTATCTTATCACACTTATAATTATAAATAGGAATGTATCATTTTATTTTATAAAATAATAATTTTTATGAAATACACATGTTTTAAAAATGTGTTTGGGAAAGAAAATACAAATTTATTCATGTTTGGGAAAAGAAAATGATATATACATTTGGGGTAAATGGAATACATTTCATCAAGATATCATTGTCCATGTAATATTTTCCACATTTTATATGGGGATTGAAAAAAATCCTATATTGGATACTGAACCTAACATGTAAGTCAAATGGGGGAACTAAAAATGTGTTTCCACTCCTTGAGTCATGTATGTATGGATATAAAATGTGTCTAATCATAACTCTCATGACTTTTTATGTAGATTAAAACCATTGATTTTAATTCCCATATACACTGATGAAATGATACTTATAAAAAATAAAATATGTAACATATATACACACTGTGTGATATTTTACTCGATCAAGAAATCCTACCCTCCATTACCATCAGGGTACACAATCTGGGGCTCAAAATTACTTTTAATGTTATAAATTCTTAAAGAAACAGATATTTATAACACTCATAATTTTAAAATCATCATAGTTCAGAACTCGGATCTTGTCCGAATCACCACCGTAGTGTTCAAACATTGTCTTATAACATTTGGGGTTTTATACCATCTAGTTTCAATTCCATATTTATCATTTTTATCTAGAAATAAACACAAAATTATTTTTTATAATGGAATAAGTCCCTATGAACATTTTCTCCATCATATCCTATCAGAGGACCCTAATAAATATATCGATGATGCTATAATTAGAAACATGGATCACATTATTTTTCACTATCATTAATCATCGTGATCCAGATACTTCAAACTATATGCGATGGAAAGTCTTTGTGTTGATAACATAGTTTAGAAGGGTGAGGAAATTAAAGGACTGAAATTTTTAGTGTTGATATAATGGGATAGTCAAAATTCATTAGGAATATATCTTCCAATAATAAAAAACGCATAGAAGATCAATTTTCAAAAAAATATTTTAAATAAATAAATTTTCTCTATATAAAAAATCTGGAAAAATGTTCATCAAAAAACAAATTAATTACTCAATTGACATAAGAAACAAAGAAAAATTTTGAAACGATTAAAATAACATGTTATGCTTATCTACTAGATCATTTATCAGTGATTACTGTATTGTAATGTTGTGATGTTACTGGTTCTATTTCAAAAAAAATTGGCTCCGTATCATGGTTAACACAATGATATTTATCTCCACATCTCTATTAAAATTTGTTTTAAGGAAGATAATAATAAATTTAAGAGTTAAGGATGACTATATAAAGTAAAATGGGGTTTTCTAATATAAATAACATAATAATTAATTTATAAATTAAATTAATTTATTTCACCATTGATAGACCCAACAAGGGGGCCCAAATGAAAGGCCACTCTATACCACCCCTAGGGTAAAACGCATCTCATGAATATAAAAAATACTATATTTTTCCCCTCTATGTATCTGTGTATGGGGAAATGATATTTTACCTTGAGCATCTATGTGAAAACTAAAAATAATAAAAAAAATTAATATATTATTTTTTGGAATCTTTGACACTTATTAAATGAAAATGTGTAGGTGGGATATAAATCCTAAGAATCCAGTGGAATAAAGGATTGAAAACACTAATTTACTATAGGATCATTGGTTATTGAAAATGTTATCGAAAATGGTTCATTTTTTGTGATGTAAAAGAAACCATGAAAATATTCATTATTCTTATTTTCTTCTATAATTTATTATTTCATGACATTTCCATAAAATTTATTATAATTATTCAAATAATTATACTTCATGTCTAATTTTTAGTTTCACATAGTTTGTCATTATTATGACATTATTATATTTTCTCATTAAGATTAAACAACTTTCTACCGTGTAATATTAAATACACTTATTTTTTCATTTCCATTTTATTAACTTATTTCTACCGTAATAAATATTTCTTAATTATGGATAACTATTTATAGTGTTGAAAAATTAATCTCTTAAATAGTTCATCCTCAAATATATTAATCCATTTTTTCTTGCTGTTTTTATATTATTGTGATATATAATGTCAATGTTTTGAACATGTTGTTAAATATATGTATATTTATTATTTGTTTATCTCACCTGGTGTAAAAGGTTATGTGTAATGTATGTGTATTTTTCACCAAACATAGAAGTGTGGGTCTGGGGAACATCAGTAGGTTGTATAGAAAAATTTATTTATTTTATAGGAGGATATTAGTAATTTTTTAGTATTATTTTTAAGGAAATTTAGTGAGAACCCTTTGGATGAAACTAATTATATAAAAACATTCTATTATTTTGGTTGCATTTTGAGTTTGTGGTTGTCCAAGAAATTTCATCACTCTTTGAATACTAGAATAAGGATTTGGCTGTAGAAAAAATTCTCTAAAGGTAAATAACCTTGAAGATGTTTTTTTCGAGAATACACTCAATATTTACTCATGGCATGATGAGTGGGACTAATACTATGCATAGGTATAGACACTCTTATGTGATATGTTTTTTACTATTATATCCTTTAAATACCATTACAAGTATTTTAGGAAAACTTCATTCAATGATAAATGAACCTAATAATAATATTTCCTTTATAAATAGTGGTTTAAATGAAGGAGTTATAAGTTGATCAAATTCTTTCCTAATTGAACTAAAATTATTATATGGTGAAATGAATATTTTATATATAAATAAATCATGAAATAAATTTTTAATATTGAAAATTCTTGGGAGATTATAATAAATATTTGTTTTTTAGTATCTTGTTGGGAATAGGGAAATCAAAATTAATATTGGAATGGTATGTTAACAGAATCCCCTATCTCTTAAAATCCATCTAAGGATTCATATATGGTTGAAATTATTAAGATAATGAAAAATATAAATCCATTCATAATATTTGGGAAATTTTGTGTGTCCTAATATTTGAGGTTTAGAGGATGATATCTCTGTAATAAATTAATATTGATTTTCATATAGATTTGTTAGGTTTTCTCATTAGAGAAATAAAATTAAAAGTGAAATGATTGAATTTATTTGGGGGATGGAATTCTCTAAGATTTGAGTTTGTATTTTACTTTAATAAAAAACCATGATTCACATGAAAGACTTTTATAAAATGTCCCAAACCATATTAGAATAATATTATTTTGAAAATTTTCAGAATAATTTATATATTAATTCAAAAAATGTTCATATTCAACTAGTATTTTTTATTTATATGAAAAATAATTAATATTATTTTAATATTTAAAAGGATTATTCATTCTAAAATAATTTTTTTAAATGTGTTGTATGTATTATCGTAATAAATTAAATTTACCACATTTTTAATATTATTATTTATTAAATAACATATCCGCATTCATTAAATTAGAAATTTGTATGATATAATACTAAGAATATATGAAATATACTTTTAAAAAAAAATTTTATTCATTATATAAATAATTTTCATTAATTTTTCTTTTAAATTTTAGAATCTTGATTTTATAAAATCAATATATATGTTAAAATAATAACTTAAAAAAACTGTGTATAAATTTCTAGGATTTTTATGAAGTGATTTTTTTATTTTAATACTTTATAATATAGGTTTTTTTAATACCATCATATTTTATACATTATCAAGATCTAACACGACATAAAAATGATATAATTTTTTTCCCTAGCAATATTTTTTTATAGAGTAAATTTGTCATTTACAAAAAAAATTAGTTTAAATAACCCATTTTCAATATTTTTTGTTTTACTAATATCTTTCCCTAATAAAAAAATTTATTAATTTTAATTAAATTATTTTCTTAACGATGAGAAATTCAATTTTGGATTTCTTTGAAATACAATTAATACTAATTTATTTAGTAATAACCCAATTAATTTAATAGAAATCATCTACATTGATAAATTTACCTTATCCATAGTTTGTAAGAAAAAAATAAACTTTTCCCAAAAATGGTGTTTATGAATTATTTGTGGTAATATTAAAACTTATTTTTATCATTGATTTATAAATTTCACAAATAATTTAAATTTCAGAAAATTTTTTACAAAATATGTGATTATACTAAATTAATTTCTAAACATTAAATGTAAATTACATAGGTAAAAAATTAGTTACTAAAATAAAAATCTAAACCTAGTAATAGTGAAAAATATATGAGAAAATGACATAAAATAAGTGAAAACATGTTTTCAATTTTTTGGTTGACATATTATAGACATTTACCATCCCCTACTAAATTATATTACATAATTGTATCCATTTGACATATGAATAAATTTGATCTCCATTTATATTATTTAAAAAATGTCACTCCTATCGATTATAAAAGGATCCATCACAAACCAAATTCTCTTTACACCCTAGGACTCTTATATTATTCCAAACAGTTCAACGACTATCCAAAAACTCATGAAAAGTTTTTAATTTTTATTCTCAAAATACAACCTCTAGAATACCTAATCTATATTTCAAAGGTGAATGGTCACATTCCCAATTTCACTGTTTTATTTCATTTCCCATTTCGTCATCTTCTACATCCTCCAAATATAATGTAAACATGTTTATATAATTATGTTATATAATAATAATAAGTAAGTATTTTTATTCTTTTGGAAAATCAATTTTTTACCTCCTAACTATTTAAAATTTTAAAATTCCTTTTTTGATACATATAGAATACTTCCTTTATAGGTGATGTGATCCATTTTTCATTATGAAATTCCAAGGCTGTTTAATATAGAGTACATAATGGATAAATATTATATTATAAAAAAATTATTCAAAAAAATATAGACCAACTACTACCTCGTTTATGTTTTATGCAAACGAACATGTCACCCGTGTGTAGGTACAACTACCACCTCCACAAAAGTGACACATTTAATTTTTAATATAGCCTTTTATTATTTATCATAATAAATAAAAATATGATTCATCTCCTTAAAAAAAATATTTTAATTTAATTATAATTATTTTAATAATTATATTACTTCAAATTAGTGATTTTATTAACAATACTCTCCAATATAATTTGACTTGTTCTTATTGGCACAAGTTTATCCACATATTTTAAAAATGTTATGAATTTAAATCATGGATGTATATGAAAAAATAACTAATGTTGATACTATAAATTAAATATAATAAATTGTTTCGTTATTTAATGGTTATATTAATATTTAACTTATGATTATTATACCACCATTTCGTTCATTTTAATTTACAGAAACATGTTCATGACAAAATTCATCCAAAATAATCATAACCAAGACATATATGAAGTTAAAGTAGAAGATTATAAAACATTATAAAACATATATTTCATTATGTATTTTGATATTTTACTGATGAATCTTGAATCTATAAAGAGTAAACAACAACCACGGTGAAACTATTATTAATGATGTTTTTAAACTAATAACACATGATTATGAAATTAATATATAACTAAGTAATATATTGTAATAATTATTTTAGATTGATTTTATAAAGGTTTATAAGTATAAAAAAATGTATAGATATGTTATTAAGATATTTTTTATTTTTTATATTAGAGTTTATATCTAATTATTCTAAGAGGGATAAAAGGTAAGGCTCTTGCAACATAGTTTTTCTTTTTTAAAATTTTATTTGTATTCAATAAATTATTCCATTTTGTGGTGTATAAATAATCCATATATTTTATTTATCGTAAATTCTCTGTAAATATAAGGGATTTTCAAATCTATATCTTGTTTTTTGTTTCATGGATTTTAATTTGTATTATAACATTGATGAAATGTTTTAATGAAATAAAACACCCTTATTTTTCTTCTATTGTTTAATCTTAAAATTTTTACATCTATTCCTGGTTTCACCACTATAAAATTTTATATTAAAATTTCTATTTCAATCAATGTAAAATAAATCTTTTGATTTAAATCTTCATCCTTGATGAATTTCATCCCAAAAAAAGAATGGAATTATTAATAATATTTCACATCCTTTACAAGTAAGTACATAGTCATCCAAATTAATGTTTTCAATTCATTCCAATGATCAAGTTCATATTTGAAAGCCCAATTTTGAGAAATATTTTAGAACCCTAAATTTTAATGTAATTAACCCTTTATTTATATAATTAATGTATATAAAATATTTTTCTTAAGTGCTGGGTGGTTTGGAGAAATATTTGAGTGTTTTTTGAGATTTTTCAGCAGTTCACAGTTGGATGAAATTTAGTAAAACACATGTAACACCTCCTAGGGAACTGTGAAACTGAAATAATGGTCGATGGGTAGGAATATAATTAGGCAGACAGTTTGGTCAAACCATGTGACCACCCAAGAGAAATTTTGTGATATTATACATATGGGTTTAAGAAGTTTGGTGCACACTTCTTCCAATAGTGTGAGCTAACCATGTGAGGGGTCTTTTTTGGTAGTGTATAATTCATGGTTAGCACACAATTTAATAAACTGTGATCCCTAAAAATATGTTGGGAAAAAAATATTCATGTTTTTTGGCTCCAACTCATTTTATCCCATTAATCCCACATTTTTCATTAATTAAACCCTAAAATGAGTTAAACATCATCCCAAATATGGTGAAACCATTTATCCTGATTTGAGATAAATCCATTGGTGAACCTTGGTGTGTGGGGTATAGATTCCATGGTTAATTCTAATTCTTGGTGGTTGTACTTATTTTTCTTTTTTGTCCCTCACATTGCCTCACAGATCTAATATGATGGGGAAAATCTATAATGTGTGATTATAATAATGTTGGTATGTGATTTTTTTGATGATAGGGAATAATATCTAAGGTAGGATTTTCAAGATCTAAACTATGTTTGTGGGTGAATTTGTGTCTTTTTTTATTTTTTAAATGGTTGCTATAGTAGTGCATTCACTCTAAACTCTAATTATTATAACATAAATGGTTGATTTAAAATTTATTTATTAAATTAATTTGAAAAGTGAGAATTATGGTAAATGTTTGTGGGTAACGATATATTGTGATAGTTTGTGAAATTATAGAAATTGACTGTTTTTTGGAAAGTGAAATTGGTTTTATATTTTTTAAAAAATGATTTTAAAATTTTGTTTTTATACATGAAAAATTGGTCGGGATGATTTTAAATAAGTGGATGGATTTATTGAAATGGTTTTTCTTACTGATTTTTCCAGTATACTTGGCATAAATGGTTTCTGTGTGTTAATTTTCATTTACCAGACCCTATGGAAGGGGCATGTTCTATTGGGATACATTTTATATGGTAACCTTATGAAAACATTGTAGATAGACCGATTAATGTTCATGATTTTAGAACATTCAACTAGGATATCATGTTTTAATATGTATAGTGGAATGGGTTATTCGAAAAAAATGGTAAAATTGAATGAAGGACTTGTTGTGTTACTTCCCTTGGAATTTTGTTTCTTGGGAATTTTTTATTATGGAAATGATTTGGTTGGAAACCTATTTTCTCATTCATATTAACTACTTCAAAGAGATTTAAAATTATTTTATATAAATTTTATAAGATTTTATGTCATATTGGAATGAGTACGACATTCATTAGTGAAATCCTACTAGGTTTCATACTCTCCGTCTTCTAGGCCACTTTTTTGAATTTGAAAATGTTGAATATAGAGACACAAGTAAAATAATGGTATCATAGTTCTTTAGTCACACATCATGATACCTTATGAATGTATTTCGTAGTTGGATCTTATAAATTTTTGGGGTTTTGGATTAGATTTAGGGGATGCCCTTGGGTTTTTTTCATTTTTTGGTTTTATTTTTATACTCAAATATGGTTCTTGGTTGTAGTTTGCTATTTTTATAGTTGGTATTACTTTGAGTTGTATTACATTGTATTCATTCATCATATAATGGGTTTTGGTTATCGTTATCTTGTTTTTTTTCAAAGAGAAAATCATCAAATAAATTTTTATGAAGCCCTTGGAATTTTTTTACATATTTTATTATGTTGGAGATTTCATATAAGGCTAATTAATGACTCTGCCTATTCTCAAGCCAATGGTTATGGGAGGGATGATACATATTGTATTGGTATTCAATGGTGTTTATTTAATTTTGGAAAAAATGGTATCAGTTTATTCAGTCTTGGATTATAAATTCGTTTTGGTTTAGTCCTTGTGTTTTTTTTTGTAGAAATGAGGTAAGATCATTACAAAATGAAATGCAGATCATAATGGGGAATAGATAACAGATTTTTGATAAAATTCATTTTACCTTGTAGATGGGTACATAATGTTTTGAGACACTTAAAGGAGTTGTAACATCATCATCATGGGTTTAGATAATGAGGATAGCATTACTTTCATTGATAGAAATGAATTCCCATTATGATTTAATAATTTATTTTTAGTAATGATTTATGATTTTGAGAAATAGTGTTGATTTTTGATCAGACTGAAAATGTATTGGTTTTTAAAATAGAGGTAAATTTTTAAAAAAATATGAAAATTGGAAGTTTTTTATATTGGGAATTCCTTGTGGTGATGTTTGTAATGAAGAAAATTTTAAATTTATAATCCTTTAGATATAGATTTATATATATATTGTTCTATTGATTTTACCAAAAATAGAACATGATAGGTGCATGAGAAAGAAACTGAAGGTAGATTTTGAGAATGTGGTTGTACCTAAGCCACAAGAAAAACATGAGTTTGTTTAGATCAATTTCTATGATTTTCTGGATATGGATAGAGGGAACTGTAGGGATGAACCATATCAAGTGGATCATTCTGTTTAGTTATAGAAGAAAATTCACCATATTTTAGGGTGATTCTAAAACAGAAAATCTATTATTGTGGCTGAATAGGATCAATTGAATCTACAATTTCCTTGGGCCACCAGTTCAGTTGATAGTCATGTTAGAAATGAACATTCTAGATGATATTGCATTCCAAAGGTGGTATTTCCAATTTTTTACTAAACTGGACCAATAAATTTCATGGGATAATATTGAATAATTATTCAAAAAAAATTTTAACCTCCCAAATTCAGGTTCATTAGTACAATTATTTTTTCTAGTTGAATCATGTGAAACTCACTATGACAGAGTACAAAGCTAAATTCATGAATTTATTCTGATTCTGATGAAATATTTCATAAAATGTGTCCTTAATGAAAAACTTTTTTGAATTTGGGTTTAGGCTAGATACTATCTGGAATATTTCTATGATTTTTATAATATGTTATACTGATATAATCAATCATGAGGTGGTGGAAGAATGATACCTCCTATATACTTTAGGTAGAGGAATCCTATTAATACCTTTGGGAAATGGTGGGAACTCTAATGTTTGGAATAAGTGGCAGAGGGAAACATATTTCCAAGGTATTGGAATGACTCCAAATAAAATGTTTGGATCTTTGAATCTTCCTCTTAAACCCAATATGAAGATGGTATGTTTTTAGTGTGGTTATTTGGAGCATATTAAGCTGTATTGTACAACAAAACCTAAAGGATTCCCCAATTTCATAAATATGTGGCATCCACAGCCCTATTCTCATAGTTCTCAATGGTTGGTTTCAAGGGACACATCTCATGTTTTGAATACATCGCATGATTTGAAAATAAGTGTGAAGAAGAATAAATCTCATTTTAAAAACTGAGCATGCCATGGTAATTCTAGGAATACCATTACTCATCAAGTAGTTCAATATCAACTGGGTAATAACGACCAGTGTTTAGTGAGAAGAACATTTTGTGGAGCTTAGTATGTGATTTTAGATGACCAACCACGACCATCAATGGTGAGAGGTATAGTTATTTTGAATTCTACCCTTATCATGATTTGTATGACACATGTGCATCCTATTCGTTTATTTCTTTTTTAACTATTTATCATCTTGTTGGGAACGTTGAGATGATTTATTCTATTTGAAATTTCAATGTCCTTCAGGTCAAAGAGAATTTTGAGCCTTTATATGTAAATAATGTTCGATAACTATCGATGGGGATGAATTGATTCATTATTTATCTATACTTCATACTATTGTCTATTACATAATCCTGGGTATGAATTGGTTAATATTGTTTAATTCTCACATCGATTGTTACCACCCAATGGTTTATTTTCACTTCTGATGGTGGAATCGAGCATCTCTTAATAGGATACTATAATGTAAATAAAGGTTTATCAAGATTTTTAGCACATAAAATTGGAATTATTTTATACTAGTTCATAGATTTTTCCTTCAAATCGGTGAATGATATTGGTGATAGTGGTTTTCAATCAATTTGTGATCTGTTTCAAGGTTTTTTCTCGATAATTTCTCAACATTTATAGATATAAGTGAAATTTAGTTTTTGATTTATATCATTATAGGGACTAGTAATATCTCACAAATAATTTATTGGATGCCCCCAAAGAAATTAAGTGAATTAAAATTTAAGTTAGAAGGCATGGAATGCTCAGGGTTCCTTCTTCCTAGTACCTCTACGTGGGCATCACCAGTGTTTTTTATGAATATGGATAGAATTATAATGATTTGGTTGTATCTTATTAATCTTAACCAAGTAATGATAAAGAAACAACACCATGTTCATTGCTTGATGATTTATTAAATCAATTGAGGGGATCCCAATAGTTCTATAAAAATGATTTCATTTAGTATATCACCGATTGTGGGTTTGGAATTTTGATATTCCAAATAAACTATAGAGGAGTATATATGACCATTATTAGTATGTTTTTATACCTTTAGGTCTTACAAATACACTAAAAATATTTATGTAATTGATGATTCTGATATTTTAATGATATTTGTATTATTTTTTGGTATTGTTTATGGATGACTTTTTGATCCATTCAAGGAAATGGGATATGTATGAGAAATAATATGAGACAATGTGGGATATCTTGTGAGATCCTTTTTTCACGCCACATATTCATATTATGATTTTTGGATATAATAGGTTAGTTCCTTAGGCTATATTATCTCTAAAATATGTTTTCTTATGGGTCTATAACAGATATTTGTTGTGATCTCATGGAAACTTCCAACAACGTATTTTAGTTACATATATTTTCTGATATTGCTAGCAATTATCAATGTTTTTTTATTGTTATTTATAGATTCAGTAATAATATATTTAATAATGAAAGGTTCTCTATATTAATTGAATGAGGAATGTTAGATTCCTTTTCAAGTGGATAATGGTTTCCATTCACCACCACTAATATTTAAATTTATGGAATCGGGATAGGGTTAGGTGGTGTACTTTAATTCTTAGGGTTCTTGGATGGGATATGTTCTCATACTTAGAGATCATGTTGTTCCTTATGAATCAAAACGCATATACATTCATGAGAATAAATACCAATCACACGATCTGAAATTATGTAATTTTTTCCATGAATTGATGACATGTTTTCATTATACCTTTAGTGAGAAATTTTGTTTGATTTAGGATTATAAGAGTTTTAAAAAAAATTTAAAACAAAGATATTTCAACCTGAGACAAATAATATGGATGGTGTACCATAAAAGGTTTGGCATGACTTGATTTATAAATAGTTTAAAGGAAATTCAGTGGTAGATTCATTATGTTAGAATACATACCGTCATTTAGAAAAAGTGGCTTCATATTAGTGGAAGTTATTGTCGGTGATATCTGATATACACTTGGATTTTGAAGATAGTGGCACTATTGCATTTTTCATCCTTGTTTCTTTTGTTCCATATCTAGTTTAAATGTTTAAAAGTGAATATACATATGATTATGAATGTTTTTATATGAGGTTAAAATAAATTTTGGGGAGACCATTAAAGGATGGAAGTTTGATTGGAGTTCAATTTTTTGATTTTGCGATCAGATGGTCATACTTATAGCTTGTTAGCAACAATATCTTCATGCTTACCACAATTCTAGTTGGGATATTAATTTTGGAATAAAAAATATGTATATGGAACTGATATAATAATTTTTTGGGTGTGATAATGAAATGAAAAAATGTATATTTTATGATGAGATGCCTCACCTGACAGTAGCTTATGGAAAAAAATCGGCTGCTATTGTGTATGAAGTAGTATCTAAAAATTACTATTTAGAAATCTAAGCAGACGTCCATGGATTTTTTATAGGTCTCCCATAGATGATTTGAAAACATGATTCAATATGTGTGATAGTGGATAATCTCACAATGTCCATACATTTTATCCAAATTATTAAATCTCATATGTTTGTGGTCATGACTAAAATGTTTATTTTGGAAGTGGTAAAGAGGACTGGCATACCACTTTTCATAGAATTGAACTGAGATCCAAGGTTTATTTATCATTTCCTGAAATCCTTGCAGCAATCCCTTTAGATTTGGTTGACTATGAGCACAAAATATCATCCCAACAAGGATGAAATATGTAAAAGGATGGTTTATATTTTGGAGATATACTTTGGTCTTGTATATTGTATTTTGTGGCACAAGTTAGTATCTCATACCATTAATGGCGTTCATGGATTATAACAGATATAAATCCATGAAACATATGGATCTAATTGAAGAATATAATGGTTTTCCTTATCATTCTATACTTTATTGGGTGGAAATGGGTGGGAATTCACTAGTTGGACCAATCCTTGTAAAAGATATAATAGATAAGATTCAATTTATTATAATGGAATGTAAATGGAAAACAGTTATTATAACTTTTAATTAGATCATTTTATATGTCCATTTTCATTTGATACGAGTGATCATGTGTTATTTATAATATCTCCAATGCTTGGAAATCATTGTTTTTGGAATCATGGAATGTTATCTTAATTATACATAGGTTCTTTTCAGATAAATGAACAGGTTTTTGAGGTGGATGATTGGTTTTCATCAGCACCACTGTTATTTTTTATGAATAATTTATTTCATTTATCTCAATTTAAGAATTTTAATCCTATTCATTTCCATGAAATTTGATGGGATCAAATTAAAAAGGACATGGATTCTTCATTGCTTTGTGTCTTAGTGTAAATTTTGGATTTGAAACAGAAACTATTTCACTAAAAAATACTTTTCCTTGAATGTGTTTTAATGGAAAGACATTCATATTCATGAAGAAACATGGGAATGGGAGAAATAAATTTTCGAGTAATGGCTCAAACTATATCTGGATAACGGTAGTTATCGACTTTCTAGGGATGGAAAGTCTAATGATGTTGAGAATGTAGCGACATGTTTTCAGGTAATTAACCCTTAATTTATATATTTTATGAATATAACGTATTTAGGTTATGGGTTTGGAGGTTTTTAGGGGTTTAGGAATGTTTGGGGGGGGGGGGGTTTGAGGTGTTCGGTTTTAGAATATTTAGTAGAAACCATGAAGCACCTCCCAGAAAACTGTCCATCTCAAACCGTGGATTATGGGTCAGTGCACGGTTAGGCACACATTTTTTCCAAACTATTATTCCACCCATGATAAATTATATTATATTTAATAGAGGGTTTTATAATTATCGGTTCATGGTTTTTTTATATCTGTGAGTGAGTTATGTGAGGGGTTTTTGGAGGCAGTGTCTAATTCATGGTTTTCCTAACCATGCAACATTAAAAACATGATCAACAATTTTTAGATATAACTCAGTTTATTTTAGGGTTGGTTTCCTGAGAACCAACTATTTGTACTATGATTACATGAATGTACACTTATTATATATTGATCATGGTTCTACAGGACTATAATTTAATAATGTCCTATAATATTTGTTGCATTAATAAGGTCATGGAAGATCCCTACTATCATGAGAACCTTGAAATGCTATAACAATATTCTTAAACAATGTTCTATGGTTGGATGGAATTCTATGATAGGACACATGGTATAAAGACCGTCATGTTCTTGTACTCATAAGAAGATGAGAATCTCTCTCATGGAGTTCGCACTTGGTAATCTCCAAGATGGGAGAAAATGAAAACAGACCCGCCAGTAGAAATTTTTCATGTCCTAGTGTCATCGGACATTGCTATCTATGAGTATGTGTAATAGTCCTTAGACTAGATGATTATCATTAACTCATTTCATGACTCACACACTTAGATTTTCTGATGAAAAACATCACGAAGATAGTTGGCGGGAAGTAGGGTACGTTGGGTGTGTCACGAATTACATGTTGTTAATGGATAAGTTGAGGAAGGATTTGTCCCTTCTATATTTATGGAAGTATATATCTCAGGCACATTGATTGAAATATTAATGTCGCTCAACTTCCATTGACATGGTGTCATGAAGAGTTTATTTCTAGAAGTCAAAGAATGAAGGATCAAGCATATATGTTTATGAAACTTCCATGAAACCTTTTTCATGATATATTGAGACAAAGTGATTAAATTACACTGTAAGCATTCGTATGAGGTGACATGTCAATGTGGCATCATCTCCTTTCTCTTGGGCGCTTTGACCCATTGCTAGACACTAATATTGGACTTTTGGCAAGCCCGCCTAATGCCAACAAGAAAGTGTCCTAGTGGGTCACACACTAAGTGTATCTAAGTATATCAAGTAGAATAAATACTGTCATCGTATGTGGTTTAATAATTATTCAAGTATGCTTAAAACGTTTTAATGTTGGAGGAATAATAAAATGAAAAACAAGATATACATGTCATGTACATTGAACGTACATGTCGTGTAGTTTTAACTTTAGAAATGAAATGAAAAATTAAAACAATATATATAGGCCGTGAACATTGATTGTACATACCATGTAGTTTTCGATGAAAAATGAGTACATGTTGTTTATTAATTATTACACTCGGTGTAGTATTTTCAATCGGGATTTTAAAGAAAATAATTACATTTTATTAAATAATATTTATTATAATCAGCATGGGTTCATGCCAAGGAATTAATGATTCGACATGGGGTTTTCAATAAGATTTAATAAAATAAATAAAATGTGTAACGCATTTATTTATTGTCAAAACTCTATAAAATCAATATTTATTATAAATATCCTCACATCCCCAACACTTTTCCTATGAATCGTTTTTCACTGCAATTCTAGATAATTATCTCAAGACCGAAAGAACTCCTTCTTCCAAGAATGCTCTAAAGACCGAGAGAGATCCACCTTCATCAGATCAAGGAGATCTAAGGAAAACAATGAAAACAAAGGCATGTCCACAATTGCACCCAAATATTCCTTTAGAGATGTCTGGAGAAACATGGTGCACATATGGATCGCCATTAGAGGAAGCATACACTTGATTTATGCGACGCAATGAATAATCGCTTTATAATGTTATTAGAAATATCAACGAAGAAAGAACGCCATAAATGGCACTTGTTTTCAATTAATTAAATTATTTATAATCAACCTATGATGATCCTACATTGTGGTTCTAGGACTATTCTTCTTCTTTTTTTATTTCTATGATTTGATCTGTGGAGTATGATGTTTATCATCATATTGATCACAGATTGATCATTGCTAATGAAAACAATCCAAGTGGGCACATCCACCAATGAGCTTCTGCTGGGCCCGGGACCTACAATTGGTATCAGAGTTGCTACAATGTCGATTATAGTTATTTAATTTTCATTAATAATTTACACATTTATATTTGATTTAATTCATGATAAATCATTATATAAAGCTGAATGACTGAGATCTATTCTTACTCCTTCGTTTCTCATTTCACAACATACAAATGCCATTTTAATCTTAATTTTTATTAAAATAAAATTGAGGAACTCATCCGGAGGAGCCTCTCATTCTGCCTGTACAACAAAACAACACACAGCGTGTAGAAAAAAGTAATCACCTTGTACTTAGGTTCAACGAACCGGTACTGGTCCGCCAAACCCACACCATTTGAATTTATCATACGTATGTTTTTATAACACCGTGTTGACTATAACTGAACAGAACGTGGAAACTGGAATACACGGTGTGAATGTTGAATAAACATGTCGTGTAGTCCGATCCAGCCCATGTGAAACCGTGTATAAGGGGAATCCAAGTACCGCGTACATAGGATTGCCAGGATGGTAACCTCATAACAAGGAAATACACACCGTGTTAGATTAATCTACATGTTGTGAACTCCAAAATTTCAAAAGTGCATAAAACATGCCAAAGCCCCCGACATGTACTTTAAATAAAGGGTGAAAACAAATACACATTGTGTAATATAGCCTACATTCCATGTACATTCCAGAAATGTAATTTCACCAGTTTTCCTCCAAAGTAAAAAGACTCATACATGGAATATGGATGAGAATAATCTCTAGGAAATTTGGTAAGGAATTTTAGATAAATAATTGATTAATTATAAGATCATAATTAATTGAAATAATGTGCGGGTTATCTTGAATGAAAGAACGATTAAATGAATTTGAATACTAAATATGTGTAAATTTCGTTTCTTGCTATGGATGATCATGAGATAGACCAAAGACACTTTGTGTGTGTATGGTTTCATTTAAATTTATTTTATTTAAATTCGTTGTCCTACGAGACATCATCCAATAAAATTTACGGCATGCATGACCATTGTTTCTTTAATGTAAATCCCATGTAATGGAGGATCTCCCAAGATAGAGGAGACTGTTCAAAATCCTAAGCTGAGGCAAAACCAAACCAAGAAGATACAATGTTGGACAGGTGGGTGCAACAAAAACACAAACCATTAGGATCGAGGAGTTTTTCCCAAGGTCAGGGTTCTCTTATCAAAACTGCTAGATAAGATAACCAATAAAAGCTCATGATCATGCCAACATATTTTATTTCTAACTATTTTCATGGTTTATTTATTATGTATGTATTGTCACATTCACATAATTAATGAAATAAAGAAGCATTCCATGATAGAAGAAAATAAAAACCGGACTATTGGTTATCATTATCTGAACACGGTTAATCACTTATGTGAGCATCACATTATATTAACAAGAATGTGATAATGTGAAACAATGAATAAATGATTAAAATCCCTCAAATACAATATTATGTCAGACCAAGCCTTCTATTACTTGATTAAGGGAAAGACTAAATAAAACTATGTGTATGACCAAACCTAGTTGGGACACATACTTTTATAAAATAAGCTCTTATGAATGCTTCCGGCTGACTTAAACATTTTACATCAAGAGGAGTATCTTTTTCAAGACTTGTTGTAAAATGGAGGCAAGTGTTGAAGAAATCAATTTCAGGATTTCAGGATTGTGGATTCGACTCAACATATCAAGGAACTTTAATCTCACAGTTGGCAAAGACCTACCTACCTAAATACCTTCAAATAGCTTCACTAACCCTTATTGGGGTTATTCATAGGGGAATTTGGATCCTTACCACTAGAATGTCATTGCAACTAGACATTCTGAGTATAATGGTGAGGGAAATTGGGACTTGGTAAAATAGTGGATGAATTAATAAATTCATTTATTATTTTTCATAAAATATAATCAAAAGGTAATGACAAATATGATCTTTTAATTTGTTGAATCAATATGAAAAACTCGTCAACCACATTTTCTCTGTGATTAATTCTGGATAAAGACAATATTGTCACTGGCAGTAACATTCCAGAATGGTTTATGCACTTTCAGGTTATCCTACACCATGAATGAATGATTTATGTTCCGGAGTCCACACATCCTGATTCTCCTGCCCAAGTGGAAAGTGATGAATATTTCCTGGTTTATGATCAACATTTGAGTGATGTATTCGACGTAAAATGTTTGATATTGTCATCAATGTCTAGTGAACTCATGATGTCTCATGAAGACATGGATTCATAGAGCATGCTCAAGCAACTCTGTGGTCTGTACTAGGAGAGAGAAAGACATGAAAGGTTTGAGATCTCCGAGGATATATGTTAGAAAAATCTTGGAGACAGTGCCCCAACTGGGACTCATGTAGTCAAGCTCATTGGCTACATTGAGCACTCTGAGGTTCTAGGATTTAATTTCCCTGAAGAAATGGGTACCAATCTCATTCTTGCATCACTACCCCAGAGAATCTCTAACATTTTTGTAAATTTCAACATGAACAACATTAAGAAGTCTATATCTGATCTTCTTATCCTCATTCGCCAAGTGGAAAATGATATGAAGCTTGAAAATCCTTCTGTACTTATGGTGAATAAAAGGAAAGGAAAGGTGAAGATATTTTAGCCGAAATCTTCTTCAAGGCCTTCCAAGAAAAGGAAGATCAAAGGGGAGGCAAGAGAGAAAGAGGTTGTTTGTTTCGCATGAGGCAATAAAGGCCACTAGAAGAAAAACTAAACCCATCCAAGGAAGCAAGGGGAACCTTCAGGTGCATTTGTTATCAAATAAAATCTCTCTATTTCTACCATTTGAGTGTTAGATACTACTTTTAGTTCTCACATCTGTATCCAAATATAGGAACCAAGTAGATTTTGAATGGTTGACCAAGTTGAGGTGGATATGCAAGTAGCCAACGGAACCGGACTCGTTCATGTAGTTGTCGGAGACTAGCACCTCACATTTCCAACTAGGATGGTATTAGTATTAAAAGAATGTTATTATCTACCATCTGAAACAAAAAACATTATTTCATCATCCAGATTTGTTATTGATGGATTCATCTTCATTTTTCTAAATGAATGTTATGACTTTTATAAAGATAACATTTTTTGGTAGGGCAGATTTATATAACATATTTTATGTGTTACACTACAGAAACCAAGTAATGGAAATCGATGAGAAAGTTAATTCACATGAGTCATACCATACCCATCTTTGGCATCACCGGGTAAGTCATTTCAATGAGAAACGTTTGACAAAATTACATTAATATGGGTATTTATATTCTTTCAAACTAAAACCACTTGGTGTATGTCAAGCGTGTCTAAAAGGCAAAATGTCCACAGCCCCATTTAGTGGGAAAGGTGAAAGAGATAAAGAGATTATAGAATTAGTTCACACATATGTGTGTGGACCATTTCCAATTGAAGAAAGGGGTGGGTTCTTGTACTTCATAACTTTTACTGATGATTTTAATAGATATGGATATATTTACATAATGAGGTATAAGTCATATTATTTTGACGGGTTCAAAGAATACAAGAATGAAGTTGAGAAGTGGCTTGGTAAGAATATTAAGAATCTCTGATTAGATAGAGGAGGACAATATCTTAATCAGGACTTCATTGGTTTCTTTTGAGATTTTGGGATTCTATCATAACTCCCTCCTCCTTACACGCCTTAGTGGAATGGTGTAAGTGACAGGAAGAACCGCACCCTATTGGACATAGTGAGATCAATGATGAGTCATGAGAGTCTTCCATAATCTTTTTGGGGATATGCATTACAAATTGAAACACACATACTAAATCGATAAATGGTATTCCATACAAATTATATAGTGGACGCAAAGCCATGTTATTAAATTTACATGTGTGGGATAGTGAAGAATTTGTTAAGGCCTCTTCAGGTAACAAGCTTGCACCCTAAGGCACAAAGTGTACCTTTATAGGATATCCCAAGGAAACATGGGGTATTACCTATACAAACCCTCATATAAAAATGATAGAGTGGAAAGAAACACCATATTCCTTGAGAGGGAGAACATATCCAAACGATATAGTGGGAGTGAGATAGACTTAGATGAAGTCAAGGATCAAGATACATAGGAGTTGGTACAAGAATAGATTCCATAATGCCCCGTGGAAGAACAATTTGTTCCAGAGACACAAGAACATTGTATGAGGATGGGCAAGGTGAGAGAACAAGATTGGTATGGTGTTCTTGTAACTAATGATGGTGACTCGTTATTGGTTGACAATGATGATCCTCTTACCCACAAGGAAGAAGTTGAAGGCACAAATGTTTCCATGTGGCAAGAATCCATGAATTCTGAAATGGATTTCATATACCAAACCCAAGCCTATATTTTGGTAGATCGACCAGTTGATGTAAAGGCTGTTGGTAATAAATGGGTATTCAAGAAGAAACTAGACATGGAGGGTCAAGTAATAACCTATAAGGCATGACTACATGCAAAAGTTTTTAGATAGCATCAAGGAATTGACTATGATGAAACCTTTTCACCAGGTTCGATGCTGAAATCCATCAGAATACTGGTGGAAATTGCTTCTTACCATGACTATGAAATTTGGAAAATGTATGTCAAAAGAGTATTCATTAATGGGAACCTCCAAGAAGATTTCTACAAGACACAACCAGAAGTGTTTGTGACTCCAAATGATGCCAACAATGTATACATGTTGCGAAAATCCATTTATGGATTAAAGCAAGCATCAAGGACATGGAAAATTTGTTTTGATGAAGCTTTAATAGAATTTGGCTTTATTAAGAATGAATGTGAGCCTTTTGTATACAAAAGGTTTAGTGGAAGTGTAGTCATTTTCCTAATAGTCTATGTTGATGAAATATTACTGATTTGAAATGAAGTACCTATCTTATAGTCTGTTAAGGCATCATTGGATAAATTCTTCTCTATGAATGACTTGGGTGAGGCAACATATATTCATGGGATCAATATCCATCATGATAGATCCAAGAGAATGTTGGGACTAAGTGAATGTACATACATTAACAAGATACTGAGGATATTCAATATGGACCAGTCTAAAAGGGGTTGTTTCTATTGTCACATGGAATTCATCTTTCTATGAAAATGTGTCCTCAGACACTTAAGGAAAGAAAAAAATGTAAAGGATCCATTAGACAACTACGATTGGGTCAGTCATGTATGATATTCTATGTACACGACTAGATTTTGGGTACGCATTAAGTGTGGTAGGCAGATATCAAGCTGATCTAGGAGACCACAATCGGATGGCAGTCAAGACTATACTTATGTATCTGAGGCATACTAAGGAAATGTTCCTGGTTTATAGAGGAGACGAGAAACTTGTAATCAGAGTACATGTAGATGCTAGTTTCCAGACAGATCAAGATGGCTTGAAGTCGTAGACTGGATACATCTTTATTTTTAATGGAGGTGCAATGAGCTGGAAGAGTTCAATGTAAGGTGTGGTCGCAGATTCTACAGTAGATTCCAAGTATATCGCAGCTTCTAAGGCATCTTAAGATGCAGTATGGATTTGAAGCTTCATCTAAGATATGGATTTAGTACCTAGAAGTAAATATCCTATCACACTCTATTGTGATAATATTGCAGCGGTGGTACTTACAAAAGAGCCAAGTTCAAATCAGTGGAAAAAGCACATACATAAAAAGTATCATCTCTTGAGGGATTTTTCTCAGAGAGGTGAAGTTACAGTGAGAAATATTTCCCAGGAAGACAACATGCTAGATCCCTTGATTAAATCCTTGACTCAATAGAAACATGATCATTATGTGACGTCTAGCAGACTATAAGTTGTAGGAAGTTGGCTCTAGTCCAAGTGGGAGTTTGTTAGGGTTGGTTTATTGAGAACAAACTATTTATACATTGATTACATGAATGTACAGTTATTATATAAGGTTCAGTGTTCTGCAGAACTATAATATAATAAAATCATGGAATATTTGTCGCATTAATAAGGTAATGGCAGATCCCTGCTATGATGAATACCTTGAAATGCTATAAACAAATTCTTAAATAATATTCTACAGTTGGATGATATACTATGATAGGATACATGGTGTACAGACTGTCATGTGCGAGTACTCATAAAAAGATGAGACTCTCTCTCATGGAGTTCACACATGGTAATCTTCATGATGGGAGGTTATGAGAACATACTTTCCAGTAGTAATTATTCATGTCTTGGTGTCATCGGACATTGCTATCTATGGGTGTGTGTAATGGTCCATAGACTGGAATATTATCATTAACTCATGTCATGACTCACACACATAGATTTTCTCATGAAAACCATCAAAAAGACAGTTTGCGGGAATTAGGGTACGTTTGGTGCGTCACGAATTACATGTTGTTAATGAACAAGTCGAGGAAGGATTTGTCCCTTCCATATTTATGGAAGTAGATATGTTGGGCCCTTTGATTGAAATATAACTGTCGCTCAAATTCCATTCCACAATGTCACGATGAGTTTATTTCTGTAAGTCAAAGAATGATGGATCACACATATAGGTTTGTGACACTTCCATGAAACCTTCTTGATGAGATATTGAGACAAAGCGATTAAATTACATGGTAAGCGTTTGTATGAGGTGACACATCAATACGGAGTCAACATCTTTCTCTTCGGTGCCTTGACACGTCGCTAGATAGTAATCTTGGACTTTAGGAAAGCCCGCCTAATGCCAACAAGAAAGAGGCCTAGAGGGTCACACCCAAACTGTATCCAAGTATCTCAATTAGAATATATATTATTCTAGTATGTGGTTTAATAATTATTCAAGGATACCTATATAGTTTTAATATGGGAGGAATAATAAAATGAAAAACAGTATATACACGCCATGTATATTTAATGTACATGACGTGTGGTTTTCATTTTAAAAAGGAAATGAAAAATGAAAGCAAGATATACATGCCGTGTACATTGAATGTACACGCTGTGTTGTTTTCAAGAAAATTTGAGTACATGTCATGTATTAATGATTACACACCATGTATTTTTTCCATTCCGTATTTTGAGGAAATAATATCATTGTATTAAATGATACTTATTATAATCAGCATGGGGGAATGTTAAGGAATCAATGATTGGACATGGAGTTTCAGTTAGAGTTAATTAAATAAATAAAATGCATAATGTGTTTATTTATTTTCATAACTCTATAACATCAATCCCAATTATAAATGTCCTCACAACACCAACACTTTTCCTACACTTCATTTTCCACAAAAATTCTGGAGAATTCTATCAAGACCGATAGAACTCTGTTCTCCAAGAACACTCTCAAGACTGAGAGAGATCCACCTCCATCGGATCAAGGCATTATAAGGCATACAATGCAAGAAAACCCTTCTCCATGCTAGCACTCAAAGATTCATTTGGTGATGTCCAAAGATACGTGGTGCACATGTGGATCACCACTAGAGAAATTCTACACTTGGCTTCTGTGATGCAATGACGAATCACATCCAAACATGATCAGAAATATAAATGAAGAAAGAACACCATAAAAAGTACTTCTTGTCAATTAATTAAATTAATTATAATCAACATGTGATGGCCTCCTTTGTGGTTCTAGGACTATTCTTCTTCTTTGTATATTTCTATGATTCGATCCATGGAGTCTAGAATTTATCATCGTATTGATCTAGGATTGATCATTACTAATAACAAAAATCCAATTGGGCATATCCACACATGAGATTCCTCTGCGCTCGAGACCTTCAGTTTATTCCCACATCTCCTCATTATCCCTTAATATGACACTAATATTTTTCTACTTACTCTAATATCTGTAGAAACATTTCATCTATATCATGGAGTAATTTTTGTTGTATTTTAGTGCATGTGTGTCTATATGACTTGGTAAGTTCTTCTTCATTGTTTACTTCCTTATTTTTCAACTTCTTCCCACTATTAAATTCATGGATCTAATCTGTTGGGGGTGGATAAATTATTCTTGTTTGAAATAATTTTGATATATAACTATTTTGATGATTTGGATGAATATGTAAGGCAATGATTTGATTATATAAGACATGTATGTTGAATAATTTGTGTCTTTCAACATTTTTTCCTTGTATGGTAGTTTGCTTTACTCTTAGCACCACTAATTATAAAATTAAGGATTTATTTCAAATTTATTTCATTTATTATTTTAATATTTAAACTAATTGGAAATATTTATTGGAAACCCGATTTAGTTATAGTTGGAGAAATTAATCAAATTATTTTTTTGTGTAATGTTCAACTAGTTTCATAATTTTAAAATGATTACTTTAAAATTAAGGTGAGATTTGATACTTGGAAAATTGGTTGTAATATGTTTTCAATAAAATGATGATTTTCTTTAAATTTTTTTGGGCTCAATGGTTTTTTCATTTAATTTTTCACTAATGATTAGAATGTGTTCATTTTAATTAGTGTGGACTAGTGGAAGTAGTGGGTTCTATTGGGGATCTTGGTTTATGTTCACCTTGTGATAAATAGGTAGATCGATGAGAAAATGATCATTAATATGGAACTATCACCTAGGAAGGCATGTGTGTATTTTTAGAATGAAATGGGTTATGACAAATGGATTTTTATAATGATTTTAAGGACTTATTCGGTTCCTTACCATGGAATTTTTTTTTGTTTTGGAATTATTTGGTTTGGTTGTTATTTAGATAAAAAATATTTTATATTTAATAGAGACTAATTTAAATTAGTAAAAACTATTTTATATAAATTTCGTAATATGTTATATCATTATTGAATAATTAGCTAAGTCATTTGTAAAATACTATAGAGTAGTATACACACCCTCTACTTTTGAACTTTTGTGCATTTACATATTTTTTATATCGATAAAAAGGTAAATGAATTTTATCTCATCTCTTTAGTGATGCATCATGATACATTGGGCATGGATTGTTGATTTATAGAATAAATCTTATTGGGACTTTCTTTTTAGGTCATGGTTGTCCTTCTGTATTTTTTTCTTTTGGTTTCCTCTTTTTTTTGTGGTTCTTTTTTGTAGTTTGGTGTCTCTTTCAGTTGGTATTTATTTCGATTTTATTAAATTATATTCATGCATTATAAAGTTTTTTTTTGTTTTTTTAAATTTTTTGTTTAAGTTATTTTAAAAAGGGGAAATAATCACCCAATTATTTATAAATAACATTGAATTTATTACAAACATTAGTCGTATTGGTGATGTTAACTATAGCCTAGTAATGTCTCTTATTATTCTGAAGATAGTGGTGAGAGGTGATTGGTTATAAATACCTTGTGATAATCATATTTACCAATTCAATTTTTTAAAATCTGGTCTTCTTAACCATTATTGATTTTTATGTTTTAAAAAATATATTTTAATATATTAAATAGAAATTTTCTTTTTCATGTTTCTTTATTTAAATTTCTATTCCAATAATGCATGAAATAATCCATAAATCACATTCATGTATCAAATTTTGAAATTTATTTTTAAAAGCAAATAGTTTTAGATGTTTTATTTTTAAAATTAAAAATTTACTTTTCAAAGTGTCTAAAAAATTATATTTTTTTCAAAATAAAAAATCATCTTATAAAAACTATATTTTTTCATGTCAATTATTATCTTTATCCTTAAATTCTTTATTTCAGTGGAATTTATATTATATTTATCACCCTAAAATTTTCCTTTGATATTATTCTTTTTTTTGTGATTGAATTTTGAGTATAAACCATTTTCAATCTTTAGGTCAATTTTTGTTATACCATCTAAGAATATTATGAAATCCATTTTTATTTACTTGTAATTATATGGTATGATAAATGATTGATTTTAAACGGAACTCATATAAATGGATTACAATTGTTTGGTTCAAATACATATTGCAAATCCATTTGTTATGGTTATATATCTCATGGGATACCAGTGAACATTATTTTTTTTTGAATCCTAAGTCGCTAACAGATAGTATGTGTGTGAAACTGATCACAAAAATAAAAAATAGATTTGTGAAAACTATTTCACTAGTAAATCATTGGTTTTAAAAACCTATTTCACCGGTAGAACATAGGTTGATAAAAATATATATCAGTTATGGTCCAACGGTTTTTTATTCCTAGGACACAATGTAATGTTTCCCCGCACTTATTATTTTGATAATTTTTTTTGTTATGATACATTTATTTGACATTAAATATATTTATATCTATGAACATGATCCATGGATCATGTTTATTGTCTTATATTTATAAATTATTAAACTATGATTTTTTTATCATTCCAAATTACACTATTTCTATCATATTTGATGGAAAACTCATATTTACAATGTTTTATTAAATAGACATATCTCCCATACTCATGTTTAATGATGTTATAATGACTTAATCTCATTGGGACATGTTGATGATTTATTCCATTAATATGTTTTTTTTCTCACCCCATTATTATTTTCACATTACCTAGGTTATGAATAAGAGTATAACGTATGAAAAGTGTTTAAAGTAGTCCAGAATAGCTCAATAATTGATAAATTTTCAAAATTAATGGAAAATAAATCTCTTATATAGATAATCCTCAAAGAACCTACACCTTTTGTTCTTGTGATTTTGAGATTATAAGGATTTTTAATTTTATGTCATAAATATTATGTAAAATATAAGTAGTTTTACCTTGGGTCATCTCACATTTTGTCAAATCCTATGTTAAATGTATGTGTTCTAGCACCAATCAAAGACGTGTGGGTCTAGGGAACATAAATGATATCAAACCATAATATCGTCTCATGAGTATTTGGAATAAAAGTATTAAATTCAAAAAACTTATGATCCATGAGCATTATGGTTGTTGGTACACCCAATACACATCATAGAAACACTTATAGTTAGTTTTATACTAAACCAATATCTAGACAAGTCCCATTATTGGCATTACACCCAACCCATATCACATAAAAACCTATGTTTTACATTATTTCCAATTATATATCAAAACAAATACATTAATTTAAGATTTTGAGAAAGTTTACTATCCAATATGTGGTGAATTATATAATTTCTAAAATTTTAATATTATACTATAGTTAATAATTATGACATTAAAAATGAATAATATATACATAATTATTTTATAGTGTCTCATATAAACATTACCCTATTTATACTCTTCACACAAACAATGCACTATTGTGACAGCCAATCCAATGTGAAGTGATATTTTATGGTGAGTCATAATGAAATTAGTACTTCTTTTTCTACTGATGAGATAAAAAACAACAAAATAGTTAATTTGGAGTCATAAACCAATATAATAAAAATTTTATCATATAGTCACCACCAAATATAGACCTTTCCCACCCTAAACTAACAACCCAAACATTTATACCTTTTTCACCTTGATAAAAATCTCAATGTATCTTTTAAGGGTTCATATAACCCAACTAACACTACTTTTTTATGAAAAATAATAATCTAGATTTAGAGAATATAGAAAATAAATATGATGTGCACAACACTATAGTAAATAGTTTATAAATTGATGTTTGAATTTCAGGTTAAAGGAATCATTGGTCATAATGGATGTGTGGGAATATAATATTGAGTTCTACTAAAATTAATCATGCAACAATATTAGTAAGTGCATGTGTAAAACACTCAAAGATTATCCTGTCACTTTGACACTAATTTAATAAAAAAAATCATTATATTGTTTCTATATGCACACAAATAATAGTCACATGAATATCTATTGTAGTTTATCTTTTTTCTATCATTAACTAGAATTTTTTCTCTCATTGAAAATAAAATACATTCATGATAGAATTACAATCAATATTCATAATAATAAATAAACTATATGGTTAAATTCAATAGAATAATAAATTATTTAACAATAAATATTTCATTTAAATATAACATGATTTTTTTAAACATAATGACTTTTTATAGTTCAATAATAATCAGGATCAACATATTCCTATACATTTCGGGTAAATTCAAATTTTATTTTTATTCATCAAATTTGTAGAGTAAATATTAAAGATGATCCAGTCCCCAGGATCTTCATTTAATTTTAAGTATTGTAATTATAATTTATATTTAATATAATTAAGATAATTAATTATTTATTATTTAACAATTATGATAAATATGAGAACCAATATAGATATGAAGGGGATATAAATGTATTTAGATATGATAATATTTCATATTTTGAGTTAAAAAAACAATTATAGGAACTTCAAAATGGCATATGAATATTAGAAAACATAAGAAGTTGAATTTCCTGAGACATTAATAGTCAATATAACTCTTTGTCTCACATGAATTAAATAACTCTCAAGATATTATTTTCCATATTCCCTACATTGGATAGCCTTTTTCTAAATAGTCCAGTTATGCCTTTTAATACACTTGATTTCTCTTCAGATATAATATACAATATATATTTTTATATTTAATATCTTATGATTTCATATGAATTATATTCATGTAATACTTTTATAGGAATCACATAATTGTTTATAAAATGTAAGACTGAAAGTTCCCTACATAATCCATTATTGTTTTTTGAAAAGTTAATCTGCTAAAGATTTTAATGTTTCATCACAACACTTTAAAACCATAAGATATTATACATAT
Organism: Viscum album; assembly: GCA_963277665.1. Lineage (NCBI taxonomy): Eukaryota > Viridiplantae > Streptophyta > Magnoliopsida > Santalales > Viscaceae > Viscum > Viscum album. Next base: position 980,793,794 of record OY728140.1, on the reverse strand, counting down.
CAATACTTCAAGATCGGGTTATTGTAAAAATATATTAATTGTTTTTAATACTCACTTTTTATGAATTATTAAATAGAGTGTTTTTAAAATTTACATTTCAAAAGAGAAAAAGAATCATTTATGAAATAAAACATTAGAATATGTTTCCAAAAATATGATTCATTTTTAAACTCACACTAATGTCCATTTTAATCAAAAATTTGATCACAAGAAACATGATAAACACAAAACATTAATAAATAAACAGTCAACCAAATCAACCTTAACTCGACATCACTCTTTATTACGAGCATTGAATTCTTCAAACAAGGAAAATCCTTTTTTCTTTTCAAAAATAATATTTGTGTGAATAAATAAAAAATATAATTATCAAAACATAAAAAATGAATACAATCTACTAAACAATTTATATATTTTCTATAATTAATGAACAATTAAAAAACCCCACTTTTGGAATAATAAAAAATGATAATTTAAAGAATATTCATAATACATCTCCTTTCTAATAAAATTGAAATTATTTATTCCCTACACAAAATATATTGGAAAAATACCCATATGTTAATATATATTAAACTAATATTATGTATTTAAGAAAAATTTCATTCAAATTTAAATAAGTTTTAAATTAATTAAAAAATATTTAATTCTAGAAAAGAGGTATCTAGTGAAAAACATTGTTAAAATCTTAATTTTGATGGAAATTTATAAATTTAAAACATATAATGGAACTAAAAAGATATAATTAAAACTCCCTACATAAGTAATAAAATAAAATGGGAAAAAATGTGTATATTTTATAAATTAATATAAATACGAATTGTGAAATATTCAATTCCCTTCATAGTCCCATAAAAAGTCTATATATTATATATAGATATAAATAATCAATTTAGGAAATAATAAAGATGAAAGATAGGAGATCTACAGTAAAAAAGATATTTTCTTAGTAATCTAATAGATATAGTAGTGAGTGTGAAATCGAATTCCTATATCAACTCATATTATACAAAGTTTTAATAATAAATGATTAGAAATAATGATAATTATTTCCTTAAATATGACATAATAAAATTCATAAATTCCTTATAACAAGTTTAAACATGTTTTCGTCTGACATAACTATATAGAATGTTTTAATAAAAAAGTAAACTAATTGATCTTCGATGGGGGCATTTTATAAATGAACTTTTTATTTTTGAAAATTATATATAATTAATAGATATCAAATATCAATATTTAAAGTGATAGATTATTTTATAGCATAATTAGGGATAAGAATATTATATTATTTATCACATAAAATATGAATCTTGTAAAATTATTTTAAGAAACAATTTTGTTTTCGTGATCTATAATCATTGAGAACAAAAAAAGCAATAGTTCCATATTCACATTATCTATAGATAAATAAAATAATATTTATTTAGTACACATTAAGTAACTAAACATTTTCCTATGTAATGATACCTTAAAACATTAATTTTTATATCAAATATGGATACTCTTTAGTAATAATAAGAATATATTTTTAATTTCATATAGTTTTTTTAGGATAAAATATTTTAAAAAATAAGAACTACAGTATATTTAATATTTATTTAAATGGATTTCAAGAGACCATCAATATGTTCATCTTATAATAAAAAGAAATGAATATAAAAAAAGTAAAATAAAGTCCACAAATATCTATATATAATTGAGTACAAATCATTCCCATAAAAATATTATTACATACTTATTTTCTATCAGTATAAAAATATAATTTATAAGATGTATCCATATGCTTTTTTATGATTTTATTAGTATCATGTTCAAGACTTTTAAATATCTATTTCTCATAATAAGAGAGATTATAAAATATTGGATCATTTATTAGAAATATTTGAAGTCCAAAAAGTATTTCAAATCTCCCATAATTTTAATATAAATTTCTTATTTCATTAAATATGAAAATTATTTACACACAATTTTACTTGTGAATATGAAAAAAATATCATATAAATATATAAGAATAATCATAATATAATTATATTTGTTATTATTATATATGATAGGGTCTATGTATTGGACACCCAAGCTAAACATACATAAATAATACATTGATCCAATGGATTATTTAACACATCAAATAGCTCATTGTCCAACCTAAAGAACTAAAGTTTTAATTTCATAATGAATAACTATGTAAACATCTAATTTTATCATACATTAGGAAATTTTAAAATAATTGGGTTTTTCTACACCCTCTTCATGATATATCACTTGATATTGACATTATCTTAAACTGGGTATTATAAACAAATGAAAGGGGTGACCACTAATGCTTAATAAAGGCATATCATCCACTATTAATAACCATTACATAATAAAAATCTTAGAAAATATGAAAAATAGATAATTATATGATTACAATATCATGATAGTGTAAGTGATAATCATATAAATATATCAATAATTAATTATCATGACATAGATACATAATAGTAACAGATGATCATAATTACCTGGATTACAAACACATAATAAAAATCAACAAATTGAAGATATCATAACAGAATAAACTGAAACATCTTTTGAAACGTGAATATCATAAATTTTTAAAATATCATAGAAATACATCACATATTATAGAAGCAGTCCAAAAAATCATATGAAAACATTTACAAAAAATATATGTATAACCACCCTTTAGTTTTCTGAACACATCATTATATTTCCACATTTACACATTCCAAATCACCATTGAAAAATATATAAGGGAAGAAGTAATTAAATCAAGGTTACATTGTTCTCCATAAAAAAGGAAGGTATGTTGGTTGAATCATGTGAATCACATAACATAGAAAGGGAACATGATCATGTGACCTTCATAAGGTCATGAGAATGGGTCATGTGATGCACATGATGTGTTTATGATCATGTTTAGCAACATTTTACAATCCATCTAGTTCATGTGAATATAGAAAAATGGCATATTTTGGCCGTACAAATTATTACCCTATAGAGGCAAGACAATAATATAAACCCCCTTATTAAATAAATGCATAGAAGGGTGGAATCCTCATGAAATGGATAATTACATTCATATTTATGTGAAAGACTAAGGTGATTCTCATGACCCCACAAATCCCCTAGAGACACATACACTTTGTCATGAATGTTCATATTGGCATCTCACCTTCATCCTATGAAGTACCTCAGACATGTCCATTAAATCATATGATTCCCCTATAACCTGGAAGATTGGCATTGGGATTGTCTCTGAAAATTCCCTCCCATAATCATGTGATTAGGTATTTACCACAAGATGTGTCGCATACAAGAATAGTGATTGTACTGGTAACACTCTCATGACATCACAAGATATCCTTTCCTTTCAGAACAATGTATTAAATAAAACGTGAAATGGTGGAAGCTTCTCACAAATGTTTGATATGATGATCTTCACATGAAAGAGTATTATCCACCCTAGGTGATCATGATTGATCACATGAATCCCCATTGATAATACATCATGATATTATGAGGTCCCTTCAACATGTCATCCAGATCTAACTGATAACCCCTTGAAAATCCAATATTTTCATACAAAGGACCCCAAAAAATTCATCTTTGATCAAGAAAAATCCACCCCATGGTCTCCCTAATCACTCAAATACTCCTAGAACTGTTGTACTTCCCTTTTAAATGCTCTTGGACATATCAACATTGTTAGGTGAAATCCCATTGATCAATTCAGGTCTAGTAAACATTATGTTGGATGAAAATTCAAATGTTCACTATCATCATGTGACGCCATGGATAACACATGACAGGGTCATGAAAAGCATGTGATAAAAAAATCCCTCCTCTGACTAATGCTCACATTTGTGAGATATACACTACCGAATGAGGATAGATATGGAACAAAGATCCATATATATACTCCTCCTCATAACACAAAAAATAAACCGACATAGAGACAACATGTGGATGCTACGTGGGAGTGCAAAAGAAGTATTCTTAAAGAGGAAAGTCACATGATCACCAAGGTATTCTTCTATGTAAACTCTAGGCAATGACCTAAGGGATTATTCTATATGGATATCTTCTTCACAGGATCACACTATAGATCATGTAAAAGAAATATAGAGTTCCAAATAGATTATGTGAGTGAAGTCCTGCATGTTGATTAGGTCACATGAATCCTAAAACTAGATAATGTTTTAAAACCCATGTGTAACATAAGGAATATAGATTGTAAGATTACAAAAAATGGATGTATTATGTGAAGATGGATAAGGGGATCATCAAACACTTTACATGACCTACCAAGATCATCAAACAACATAATCGAATTTCTCCAATGTCATGTGACAGCCTCTAGACAAGCCCTATGGATCATGTAATGTCCCTTGGACCTATCATGTAAGTTATGTGGTGGAACCAAGTCATGCCACATGTGAATTTTGAATCCCTTAGAGCTTCCTAGAAAGATATCATGACTTCATATAGAAATTTCACTTATGTCTAGAGATCTCCCCTGTAAAAGTAAATAATATCCTGTGATTTCCTTTAGAAAAGTCAACCATGCCATGTAAAGACCTATATTCATTCAATATATATCCCATGATGCCCTCTGAGTATGTTATCCAGGTCATGCAACACCCTCTGAGTATGTCATCCAGGTCATTCGACATACATTGAGTATGACATCCATGTCATGTGATTGCCTCTAGATATGTCAGAATGGATCATGTGACAACCCCCATACATTTCATACATATCATATGGTGTACTTGGGGAAATTCAATTGGGTCATTATATTTTATTTGGACATGTCTTCTAAGAAACTATGACATGTCCATACATCCTCAATCATCTCAAACGGATACCCCAAACATTTTAGGAATACAATCAAGAAACATTAGGTAGACATCTCGAGACATGATTACCATTTCTAGTGGATATATTTTGGAATAATCCCAATTTAATTATGATAACTCTGATTTTTTATGTATCCTAGACGTAAAGGAAAACTATTATAAGGCCTAAGCTCCAATGTGCATCTTTTTCAGTGTAAGTACCCCCCCATATATTACAAAACCTAACCCTTTGGACTCAAACACTCATATGAGTTTATTATTTTTCCTTATAAATTAGTGGATCTAATATCCAATTTAACTATTATGGCTCTAATTACTATCCTAACATGATATATTAGACAACTTACAATAGCCCTATATCTAATTGTAATGCCCCTCAATGTAATCCCCTTCCATGTCTTTGACATTATTACCAATAGAACCCAAACTATCATATGACTTCAGCATTCTCCCCTATCCATTATTAGATTGGAAATTAAGTGAACATTAATGAATATGTTTTTTTCATTACCAAGATAGGTTGGATTCCGTCCTAATTCTTGATCTCTATATCAAAAACCCTATAAGGGCCTCCCCAATTTATAAGAATGACATCCATATGCAATGAGACTGGTCGCTTTTTATCCCCTATTTCTCATACTAATCAGGAATAATGTTGTCCTAGGGATTTTCAATTATCATATAACTCACTTAAGGAATCTCCCTGAGTGTTGGAAACCTCATTGTGTAATCCCCATTCAACAACTTGATATGAATTCCCAGACATGAGGGTATCCAGCTTGGGAAAAGTTCCAAGGGTGTGATTGAACTATGATGACTTTTATTCCTTATATAAATAGGATATGTTGGACACCTCCACATGGAACGAGCTCAATACACACTTCCAAAGTGTTCTTATTCAATTCCTATCTGCATGATGTAAAAAATCACATAAAAATTATCTACATGGGTTTTTATTTCTATTGCAAAAAATAGTATAGGATTCCAAATAATGGTTCAATATCATCATTGAAATATTAATAAACAATATGGATGGAAGTCAAATCCAAATTGTATGGTTATACAGCTTAAAAATATAAACACTCACACAGTTCAATGAAATAATAATAAACAGATGAAGACGATCAGATACATATATATGTAATTGTATGTAGAACCCCCCCCCCCCCACTACAGAAAAAGGATTCAACCACTAATCATGTATTTATGGTAACTAGTTCTCTATCAGTACAAGGAATAGATTAGTGCAAATATAATAAATCTTTAATATATTCCTAGATTAGATAACAATTACCCATAAAATGGTGTGACAACACTGACATCCCATTCTATTTACTAATGCATGTTCCTAATAATCATTGGTTAAAACCACCAAATGATAACCTAACATTGTAAAGAAGGTATGTACTCAGTTATTGATTTAGGAACCATTGGGTGTTTCTATATATAATAAAAAAATGTAAAACCCAACCTAAAATCATTTGAAATGCTATCACCCCCCCCCCACCATAATCAATTGCTGGATCCCATGAATCGTCATATGGAACAAAAGTTTTATACCAAATGGGAAACATTGTGATGGTCGAATAACTAAATTATTATAATCATTGTCTATCATGTCTCCAATAATAAGGGAACCAACCACATATTTTTTAGAAATAAAAAGTGTGGACCCGATATGAGTTTTTCAAATGGGAAAAAAGTATCAGTTGACTAAATATAAATTTTTTTATCATGAAATAAGTCAATACTCGATGTGAAAATTACACATGACGGAAATAAAAAAACTAGGAATAAAAAAAGGCAAATAGTGTAAATTATGGATATCTGATTGGTTATCTATCATACTCATGAAGATTCATTAATCGTGGAATATCTTCCATATCATGTTTATTACTATAGATACATGTCTCATAAACAACACCTTTACCTGATATCATGTATTCAACTAGTGAATATTCTGGAAAATCAACTACAACATCAATCCCTGTGAAGTAAAGGATAGCCTCACCCACCTAAAAACTATAGCTTTGGGTGGTGAATTATATAATCTGAGAATGAAAACAACATAGTGTAATTCTGACTCTTTAAGTTACATGAAAAAGTATCTTGATGATGAAACTGATGATTCCATATCACCAAAAGAGTTGCAGTGAAGCAAGTGGTGCTCATTTCCATTGATAATTTCTTCAGAAGAATTTCCCCAGAGCATTATGATTTACACCTTCAGTATTTTTATTAATGTGTATCAAATATTTGATTATGTCTCCATTTTTTATTAAGTGGTTGTAGAGGAGGGATCCTATCGACCTCTATCATCAGTTTCAGCCTAGTGGTGACCTTAATTCACATACTGATGGTACCGACCCACACATTCCCACCTCAGAAGATCATGTATGGGAAAAAAGTCACATCAGGTGGGGAATGATAAATAAATATGGGAGTGGGATCATATGCCTAATTCTATTTATGAATCCTACCATCATATTCTAGTGGTATCTAGTCGACATGCTCATATTCCTACAACTTTAGATAAACTCTATAGGAGTAGTTATACCATGGGAATGGGAGAGGCACATATCCATTCTCCCATGCATGAATCCCATCAACATATTCTTATGAAAAATGGATGATTGAATTGGGATTATATCCCCACATTGATTAATGATATCACTAAATACATATTGGAGACTGAAAAAATGTAGGCCCACATCCCTGTATAAACTTTGTCCAAGTGTCTCAACATTTTAGCAGTAGCTGAATAACTCTACCTAAATATTCCATCACTGGAAAAGATACATAGATCAGCACACATTCCATTCCCTTGAGTCAAAAAAGAATGACATTTTGGTCAACAAAAACATGTGGTTTCTCTAAAAAAAGTTCATATTCATGAAAATTCCATGGAGGATTATCAGTATATTTTCATAAAGAATGAGGCACTAGGTAGGGAACATATTCACATTCAAACTAGGATATCCAATTGAGAGCATAACATGATTTAATACATGTGAACATTCTTATCAGAAAAGAATGATGTCCTACACTAATGGAACTAGACGAAGCTCAAAATCTTGTTCCAAAAGGGCCTTTCCTAGTTAGGGAAATATATTCCCAAGGACAAGCTCATATTCTTATCAAAAAAGACCATCGACATACTAAAAAAGAATTGAATCAGGATAATATTCATCTCTATAGTTGGGCATCACCATGTTATAACATAACATGCCTTAAGATAGGTTCATATTCCTATTAGTGAAGCTACATGGAATAATCAAGTAACTCAATGACGTCAAGTTTATATCTATACTTCCGCGGATGAACAATAACACCAATATACTTAAGTGGCCATACAGAAGTAGGATAATATCCCTTCCCCAATTTCGGAGTTCTATTTGTATATTCATGTTGGGAATCCATATTTGGTTGCACTCATATCCCCACTTCAGTCAAGGTTGACCATAATATTCTAGAAACCACCCACATGTAGGGTCATATTCCAACTAGAAATACAAATTCTCATAGGAATATTCTAGTAGCTTCTCTAGTGGGGTTCATAATCCCATAAAACTATATGGTTATCAACATATTCTAGCATTCATCATATATCTAGAACATATCCTTGCACAACCCCAAAAGGCATGTCGATATATTCTGGGCACGAAATAGCATGAGTCTCAAATCCCTAGCCTTCTTAATTATTTGGTCATTTAGGTTGTTATATTAATAATCTTAATACATCAATGTTACACAGACTATTCTAAATAAATAAGGCAATCATTACCATGATCTTCCTCTTCATCGTAGTGTCGAGATGGATCTCATGGACTCTACCCCTAACATCCACCATGCCCATACTCCACTCATTGATATCTCCATCGGACAAGGAATCACTCTCCTTTAAAAGACACATATTTATTGATTGGTTCTAAAAACATAGATTCCTTTTTATAGATTGTTTCTTGAAACATCAGGGTAAAACATATATATATATATCCCCATCAATTACCAGTTACCAATACCAATGATATGTAGGTGTGTTATGGAAGTGACCTCTACGGTCTGACCTGGTGATGGCTTGTAAGTCTAATAAATATGAAGTAAACATTGATATATAGAGAGGGATTTCCAGAAAAAACCTCATAACCATGTTTTGGATTATTGAAACTTTTATCAATGAGACCCTAAAGGATATAGAGATGGAATTAAAGCCTTTTCAATGTGAAAATATATGGGAAACTCATTAGTCAGAAAAGGATAGACATGTCCCTTATCTAGGATACGAGTGACACCTTCAGACCAATAGTATATTATGTTTATAGGTAGACCTTACTACTATTTCCATGGACTGAGATATGAAATAAAAAAATGGTGGAAATCCACAACATGATTTCATTCAATGGATAAAAAATCTTCAAAAACTAATCCCTATAGAATTATCACGTATCTATATCATAGGATGAGGAATTAATGGCGTATTTCACTTCACCGCATTCCTAGAATGAATGAACTCCCCAGATATGGGGTCATGTAATGTCATAGCCTCTAGTAATAGTAGGGGACAATGTAATGTGTGTGCTAATTGGTCAATATAATTGACTTACCCCACAATAATGATGCTACAAAATTATTAATGATGGGAGAATAATTCAAACATATATTCCTACTAGGACCCTCAAAGAAATGGTATTGCATTTGAGACATAGAATCCAATGATTTGGTCTACCCGATAACTTCTTCTAGAGAATGACTCCCTTCTTAGGATTCCATTACACCCATATCTTGCAAGATAACAACACCAATAGATCAAACATGTCACAATAAAAGCTGTATCATAGAGAACCCCTCCCCTTAATATGGGGGAATATTTTCCACTACCAAAACCCCTCAGACCATATTACACACAATTAATTCAGAACATAACATCATTAGATTCAAAACAACTGCATACCATAGGGTTGGGGTCATTTATATCTCAATCCCCAACAAATGAGTCATTAAATCTTTTACATGAATCATCAAATCCTCATCATTATGATCAATATTGCCAATGATGGTCTTGAATAGTCCCCAACAAATAGGGAAGGTGTCATTTTCATCATCATCATCACTTATTAGGAAATTAGTTTCTCTATGTTGGGGGGAAAATATTGATGGTAAATATCAAATCCATTCATCCCTCCACAATCCAATCCTTTTCTGTTTAGGGCTGATTAAAAAATCATGGTCGAAACACCCTTTGGGTGACGATTCACAGACTGAGAAAAAATGAATGTACAATGCAGAAAATCAATCCCCATAGGGGGGAGTAAGCCAGAAATTTCCAATATGATTTGGGGTTAGAAAAAAATCCTTAGATTGTAAACTAAAAAAATCACCCTATAGCGTGGAGAGTAATGGGAATACTACCATTTCAATATAAACTTCAATTAATGTTATCTCCTTCAAAAATAATAGATAATGTATCTCAATGCACAAATACATAGGGATGAAATATAGAACACATAACATATGAAGAAGGTGATCTGGATGCAACAACTGAGGATGCATGCATGAAAACCTGCTCGAGAATCAAAATATTTCACCTTAATATATTAATTTTTTACCTTTATAGATGAACACTTACAATGATAACAAGAATGAAGTGGTCATATCTCATTAATCACTAAGAAGATCCATAATTCCTTCCACTGAGGAGAATTTGGAACAATATGAGAATGAGCTTCAAAATCATAGACAACTTAATGTGGATCTAGTCATGGTAAACAATACTAGTGGGTAACATCAACATGATAATATGAATATATATCCTTCCATTCATCAAGAAAGAGTTTGTCCACACGTAAGAGCAATATCTGACTATCAGAACTTATCCAAACCTAGGAAGTCGGTCTATATAAATGTGGATGATGATGAAGATCATGTCATCTCACCATTAAGGATATAAACTCTCCCATTCTAGGGAGATCATCTAATGTTAGAAGGGATCTAGAATCACTATGAAATAAAAATGGATCCACCTTATCAAGCACACCTACTCCATATAGGGAAAATATGGGATAAAAGTCTATATTGCCTAAACAGATCAATGTAATTGAGTCCCTAGCTGCATGAATGGAATCCATTAAATGATGACATGCACCTGTGCTATGTGAGAAGAAGACATATCGAGAATGTGTTGATGACAATTTTAACCTACCCAATTTTGGGTACCATACCATCTCCACCTATGACAGTGTAGGAGATCCTGAACAATATCTTGTGCACTTCCTATCCCGATGTGGTCTCATGGTAGACCCTCAAGATTATTAAGATGTGATCAGGATGAGGTTTTTTGCAAATACATTGATATGGTCTGCCTTTTCGTGGCACACCATCCTTCTAGAAGGATCCCTTGTCGAACGTGGAGACATTCATCATCAATTCCTTTTTTAATTCATCTCTACACTAAAAATTGGTAATTGTTGACCTGAAAAACATCATGCATTTCAAAAATGAGAGGGTCTTTGAATTAATTTCTAGAAGGAATGGTTTATCCTATTCACTTATCATCCCTCTCTCATATGTGAAATCTATTGAACTATATACTAAAAATATGTAGGATGAGTTTTAGACACCTCAGATTATGCTGAACTATTAAGTCATATTTCATAAATTTTTTAAAATGTCAAAACATTTGGAAGATTTCACTTTAGTGTACCCAAGATAAACCTCGAATAATTCCCTCCATACATTGGAAAAGGATCAATAATATAGAAAAGGAAATTTTTACCCTCAATCCAATAGTTGTTCCCATTCAACCACTACAGTAGGTAATGAATCACCTCATACCACTTATAGACTAGAAAAAAACCACACTCACCTAAAAGAAAAAATAGGTCATGATTGTTCAAGATTCAAGGAATAGTTGAATAATGAATACTCCTTATAAATTGTGTAGGTCCCAATTTTTTTCATTGAATTCATGTAAAATAAACTAATCAAGAGATCATAGCTTGGGAAACACGATAATGTCTACCTCACTAGTAACCACAACTACTACTCTTTCCATTAGAGTATATATCACACCCTCCAATATTAAATCATCTTAAAATACATCATCCAAATAATAGTGGATTCTAGGAAGGTGATGTTTGAAAATTCCACATCATAGATTACTTATGTAATTATTTCATAACAAAAGGAACAAGGATATTAGATATGAGTTCTACCCAACTATGGAAATTTGTTCAATTTATGGATGACAAGAATTATAGGTGACTAAGCTCATTCCAACACATGAAAAATGATTAAAAATTCCATAATGTTTTAGTCACATAGGTCGGTGACATTGAAAACACCTCCTGAATGGGGATGTGACCATCATACTTATGAATATACATAAGAGGAAGAGTCATATTTAACTCTAATGGGAGATCTAATTCTTGAATACTTCCTTCCTTCAACATTTGAAGCATGGTAAATGCCCCACCAATTAGATCAATCCTCAAATGAATATATCATATTGTGTTTTTTAATATAATTCATTTAGAACACCCCCTCTCTAATGTTGAATATTCTTAGGAGTATGAGTTTCCAATTCTTTTTTGGGGATTAGAAGGTCATGTGTACATTATTCAGGGATACATGGGATAGTGTGTGAAAAGTTAGACATAATATCATTGTCACCCCCCTCATACAAAGGACATATATACTACCAAGACCCATGGGAAATCACTTATATGATCACAAAATAAAAGGTGCCTCAAATCCCTCTTGTACTATTTTCATCTCATCCATCTAACTTAAAAAACAAGTGGGGTGTAGTTATCTAATTATCCTATAAAAAGGGAATGTCATGGGCTTCCTATGACCCTATAATCAAATACCACATCGACCTATTTATAAGAATTATTCCTACCAGCCTCAAATACATTAACTATAAAACATCATAATAAGGATCAACCCCGTGTTGGGAAGATTAGACCTCTGGAAAATAATTTCAAAATCCTTAAATAGTTGGTGATTATTGCATAAAAATAATTAATCCTAGATTCACTCAATCATTCAAAGGTACATATAGAGGTACTCTTCACATACCTCTATTTTCGACAAGATTTTGAGATAGATGTAGTTTTATTATGGGTTTATCTAGTAGAGAATATAAATTTGTAATTCCATGTTTCTATCTTTTTCATAGAGAATGATTGGGAAGAGGTCATCCAGGGGAATATCTAATCCCCATACATTTCAAAAAATCCTGATGATCTCAACATCTGAAGGGCTCTAATTGATAATTTTTCTGGGATCAAACTCATCCATGTTAGAACCCTCCCATGTTTGGGATATAGCATGTTCGATTTATATCCTACAAATATAATTATTCAAAGGTATGATAAGAGAGTGAAAAGACCTTTTGGGAAGATAAATATCAAGTCTTGTCTTTGGGATCTCACATCTAATATTGATTTATGGGTTATTCAGCAAGACAATAAATATAACTTCCTTCTTGGAAGGCCATGGCTTCACAGCCATGTGGAAATACCTATTAGAACCAAGACCATTCCATGTTATATAATATGTGTGGTTTGTGTTTTTTTGTCAATCCTCATTCAAATATAATAATGATTTCAGAAAAGTGATCAGACAGTTCATGCAGACAACAGTATTGAAGGTGGCATCTTTTCCTTGTGTTTGACAAATTTTCTTCCTTGAAAATCATAAAATGGAGAAATGTGTGTTTCACAAAGGAAGTTCCACACAATATTTTAGTTTCATGTAAAATTGTGTGACAATAATGTTTGAAGATTATAATGGTGAGAAATAGAAAAGGAAAGAGTTGTGAAAAAAACCTAGAGTGTGCGTAGAAAACGGTTATTTTGCTAAAAGGAAGTTGTGCGTAGAATTGGAGTTTTGCGTGACATGGTGGGTTTTGTGCGCGGGGGTCAGTGACAACTATGAATAATATGTAACCCCCCTCATTACAAACATAAAATTACTTAGTGAAAATCCGTGTTCTCATGCTCATAAAATTTACACGAAAAGGATGTTATGCAGAAAATTTAGAGCAGCGCGAAAAATATAGGGTTGCGTGAAGAAGCTGGAGTTACGCGGAAAAATTACTGCTATGAAAAAAATCTATAGTGCGGAAAATTACTATTACAATGAAAATATTAAAGATGAAAACGAAAAGATACAATTCCACTTAAAGGATGAAGTAGTGCGAAATATTTTCTGCATGAAAAGCAAATCTTGTGCAAAAAAGTCTGATCTTGCATGCATAGTGTAGGTGTTGTGTAAAGACCCAACCATAGTTGCCCAGAGATGTTGCCTTATTTGATTACTTTGGCATACATACAAGGAATAGTAATCCCAAAATACTGAGTAGTTTATTTTTATTTGAAAAAAGTTACATACATATGTTTAACATTACAACATGAAGGGAATGAAAACACAATTTTTATCCACTAGAAACATCACGTCTCCAGGATTATGTTTGCAAGTCATTCATAAATTAATTCTTCATGTCCTAAGAAATTGAAACATAAGATAGGGGTGATCTCAAAGGATGAGTAAGAGTAATCAAAAAAACGAAAGATAGAATAAACATCAGACATGTTGAATAATTGAAAACACATGACTTTAATAATGAACATGAACACATTGTCGAAGAAATATGAGCTGAATAAATAATGCATTAATAAAACAAAATCATGGGTATTATACTAGTCTAATAACCATGTGAACTTAAAATACTAGCCTCATAATGAGGGAAGTTCATATTCTGGACATCATAACCATACCATACAAGCCTCGTGCTAGGACCATAAAATAATCATTTTGTCAAGTCCTCGTGCCAACACTATAGTTTTTCTCATGAGACCTACCGATGCATCGAGGGGCTATAGAGGGCCCCACCTATAACATAATAAGTCCAAATAATTCCACATATGAGAAACGATCAACTTGAACAACATACACATTTATATTGAATCTATCATATGAAATGTAACTAACTTTCCCCAATCATTAAACATAAACCATTAACCATTCCGAGTAATATGGTGAATGGTTTTAGGAAAAATCATCCACAATAAATTTAGACATAATAAATTAAATAAAATATGGTATATGACTTCGTAAATGAATAAACCCAATAATAAAATGGAATGAACGGGATCATTTGAATCAAACAGAATTACTCTTATAAAATCAATAAGCAATTTTGAGATAAATACTCTTTTCTTTTGAAAAGAAGAGATCTTTTGGAAAATATTTGTATAAAACAAGAAGTTTCATAAGATATTTTTTTATAATAAATTATTATTTTTATAAAGATAATGGTTTCCAAAAATAGATTATAGATTGGCCTTTTAAATAGATATGAATTGGAGAAATTCCCTTGAATCGGGCTTATATTTTGGAAACAATTTTGAATATTCCTTTTAAAACATGTAAATATCCTTAAAATATGGGAGGATTATGGTTTGTTAACATATATATGATAATCACACAGAATATATGATGAGTACATAAAAATACACAAAAATATCATTGAGGTAATTAGACAATGAAAGTATCCCGAATGAAAATGGATGTTCAGGTGGAAAAACCATTACCTTAACTCCAAAAGTGTTCTGATCTTTTAATTAAGCTCATGGAATATGAAATTATAATTTTTAATAACGTAGATAATATCATATTATACATTTATTCAGTTTACCATAAGTCTTGTTAGTTCATTTATTTCTTTATTGATAAGTTATAGTATTGAATTTCATCGTTCTGGAGTGTTCGTTTCCTTAATTTTCATATTCGGTTCACTTGTTTTTAAGTATTGAAGTTCATGTGGAATGGTTATAAATCTCCAGGATTGGAATTATATATTATGAATGAACATAAATAATTGTTAATTGTCATTTCTATCATTTTGTTACACGGAATGAGGATGAATCGTTAGATGACAACCACTACGATTATTCGGCACTATTTGAAATATAATGAACTAGTTTTCTCATATAACATAATTATATGTAAATATTCTTGTTCTTGGATATTAATTAGGATATCACAAAAATATTATAGTCTATTCAACCATGAATAAGGTTTCATGTCCAGTAATTAATAAGAAATTGAAGAATGGAACTTCATCATCTTTGAAGGTTATAAATCAGAACCTCATAGACGTTGATTTCATTTATACAAATAAAAGGGAGGGAGTAAACATATTTGTGATGGTTCATCCATTAACATGATATAAATCCAGTATATATATGTTACTGGAGTTATAATGGTCATTTGGACAGAGGAGGTGTGGAGATAAAAATAAAATAGATGAACTTGAAAATAAAATAAAAGTTAAGAGATCCCTTATGAAAAGTCGGCACCATAACGGTGTCACATAAAATTTCATAAAATCAAATGATGAGAACAAAAAGGAATATCATCATATTGCAATCAAAATGAAATTAAAATGAATTAATAAAATCAAACCCCAACATATGAGACTATAATTTCAAATAGAAAACATAAAAGAACTGTCGACTTAAAGAAGAGAATGAAGGATTCCATTACCTTGTAGAATAACTCCTAGATCTTCAAGGATGGGACCTTGGGGGCTTATGGACACCTTGGGAGGACTCCTAGAGATTTAGAATAACCATATATTTGAGGATCAGGGATTTGGAATGAAATAACACGAATGGATGAGTGGGTATTTATAGAAAAAGAGATGTAATTTTTTAATAATATCAAAGGGACACCTCATTAGTGGTTTTTGCCAATCCATGGGCTTTCCCATGGTATTTGCCCATGGTTTTATCCACGCGGGACACCTCATGTAATACATTACTATACAATAGTATACCATAATTTTATATTTAATTATTACATCATTATGATTTCATTAAACTACCAAAATCTCAAAACTGTAATTTTACTATTCATGAAAAAATCATCTATTTTATAAAAAACCCAAAATTTCACCCCTACCATTTTTTGATGTGTAGAATTCAAAACTAAAATCCATTTTTCAAAAATAATTTTCTAGTTATTATTAATTTAATTTTTAAATAAGGTCATAGTTAATTTGAAAAATAACAATCTTAAAGTGCAATTAGTTTTATTTTTCACTGAAAAAATAATTAATATCTCATTATCTTATAGCATTAAGTAAATAAAATAATATTATTATTTACTATTCATTAGGGTCATATTACTATTCATATTACTATTCATAAGGGTATGTTACTATTGACCAAAAATCAAGTTTGTTCTATCAAACTCCAAATGACTTGCTGAACAGAACTCTAGATGACCATTTTTCTAAATTCAAAACATATAAGTGGAAAAGTTATGTTAAATGAATAGATTATAAAATTTCATTCTATATTTATTTTCAATACCATTGGGTGTTACATTATACCCTCCATACAAAAATTTCATCCTCAAAATTCACAGAATATTACCTAAAAAGATTTGGGTATCTCTTTAACATAAGCTCCTCAGGATCCCATGATGCTTCCTCTATATTATAGTTCCTCCATAGAACCTTCACTAGAAAAGTCATCCGATTTCTCAATACTTGTTCTCCAGTATCAAGAATCTTGATAGGCTCTTCATAGTAATATATATTGGGCTCAAATTCCACTTCATCACAAGTGAGTACATGTGTTGGGTGTGGCATGTACTTTCTTAACATTGAAATGTGGAACACATTGTGATCCTTGGAAAGCCTTGGTGGCATTGCCAAACGATAAGCTATGGCTCCGATTTGGTATAGAGTTTCAAAAGGTCCGATGTACTTGATACTATATTTTCCCTTATTACTGAATCATATAATAACCTTCCATGGTGATAACATTAAGAAAACGTGATCACCATCTTGAAATTTTAAATCCTTCCTTAAATTATTAGCATAGCTCTTTATCCTACTTTGAGATATTTTTATATGGTTCTTGATAATCTTCACCTTCTCCATTGTTTCTTCAATAATTTCTGGGCCCATGAGCTTTCTTTCACCAACATCATCCCAACAAGTTGGTGTACGACATCACCTCCTATATAATGCTTCATAGGGTGCCATCTGAATACTTGAATGGAATCTATTATTGTAGGAAAATTATATGAGAGGAAAATACGGATCCTACATGCCTTGAAAATCAAGTGAAAAAGACCTCAACATGTCGTCCAATGTTTGAATAGTTCATTCTGATTGTCCATCAGTTTGTGGATGGTAGGTAGTACTCAATCGAAGAACATTATTTAGGGCCTTATGAAGAATTTTCAAGAATCTTAAAGTAAAATGTGGGTCACGGTCAGAAACAATCGATAAGGGTACTACATGATGTCTAACAAATTCATTAATATATAGTCTTGCTAGACGTTCAAGTGACAGATCTTCTTTTATAGCATGAAAATGTGATGACTTGGTAAGATTGTCAACAATGACCCATATTGCATCGTTCATTCTATGAGTATTTGGTAGTACCATGAAAAATTATATCATGATATTATCCCATTTTAACTCAGGTATGGGAAAAGGTTGCAATACTCTTCCAGGTTGTTGCCTTCTAGCATTCACATGCTGAAAAAAATACATTTTGGCAAAAAATCAGAAATCTCCCTCTTCATGTTGTCCCACCATAAATGTTCCTTCAAATCTCTATACATCTTAGTGCAACCAGGGTGTATAGAGAAATTGGAACTATGAGCATCATCCAACAATTCCCTTTTTAGAACAGGTATATCGGGAACACAAAGTCCCTTCCCAAATTTCAAAATTCCATCTTCATATACGAATTCAATCAATCTCCCATCATTCACAGCTTTAATATTCCTTTGAAACTCATCATCATCAGCCTAAGAACGTTTTATCATTTCTAGTAAATATGGTTTGGAACCCATTTGAATAATCATTGACCCTTACTTAATAGTGCCTGTCGGATTCATATCCGAAAAATTATGGAAAATCAAAATATCATTTGGGTTGGTCAAGAAATTATATTTTTTCCTCCAAACAATGAAATATTTCCTGACCCTTTATCAGTAACTAAAGGATGCACTAATAATGAGGCATAATACCAACAACTCATCACTAGCTTGTAACATGCCCTACATATTTATATAGCCTAGATAAACATATAAGGGGATTCGTAGTTATTAACAAATCATATAAATAATGAATATTCCATAAAATGAATGAATTGGACCCTCTTATCAGCTATGTTAGATGACTGATGGGATATTCCTCTTTTGATCCTACTTTGTTTCATGTAATATCGATCATAGAATATGTATGTCAATGCACAAGCTCATAAAGAAAAAATTCTAGATAACCTTTATTATGATGATGTGTTATTCTATATAAAAAACCAAATTATGGTCCCATTGATATTTTTCTATGATGTGGAGGAGTTCAGTCTATTTAACACTACCCTATATTTTGATGAACTAAAATACATCTTTGGAATGATAGAATGCAACATTGATTGTCTCCAAAATGGGACTCTCCAATTAAATCGAGCCGGAAGGGAACATATTTAGTTTAGAGTACTGAACATTACCCATTATGATCGAAAATATGAATAAATACTCTCTAGAAGAGATGCTTTGATGTAATACTCCTCATATGCGTAGCAGAAAAATAGATTAGTGTTTTCATGGAAGAAGTCCCTATGGACTCAGGTAGCATTGATCAGTTTTGGACCAGGCCCACCTACAAAAATTTGAGACTTGGATACTACTAGAAAACAATTATACCTAACTATATAGAATTCACCTACAAATTTCATGCATTCTAGATTCAAAAAAAATTCATGCTTCAACCCCTATAGATACTACATGCAGCTAAATATTCCTATTCATTTTCCCAATGGGAGTGGTCATTTTAGGGCCATATCCCCCATAAAAAACAAAAAATTTAAGTATATGAATACTTCTATTAACATATTATCTGAATAGTATTATATATTTCCCCACATTTACGTCAGGATGACGAGGATCATAACCTTTTTAAATTCCATTATCATCACAAGATTCATCATCCCTCAAATGATGTTGATCGGAAAGGGAACCAGCTTCAATTATTCTAAGTTCAATAAAATCATCTAGGATAACAACATCAAGTCCAACCATTAATACCACTATCACGTATTTTAAAATGGGTAAATAGAGTTATTCAATAAGAATATATAAAACATACTCAAAAATGTTTTGAATAAGGATATAAATTCTTGGCTGAACAAGATCCTCCATTATATATGGTCTTATTGTACCACTACACATACGACGACATAGAATAATTCATATTCACTGGTGTAAATAACTGAGGTACTATTTCCCATATAAATCTAATGTCCCATTCATCTAATAGCTATCTATGTTAAACACATATGTGATGTGATGTCTCAAAAGTGTTTGGAGGAATTAGAGCAGATCAATGAGAAATTGTTGAATGCATTTCCCAACCTTGAAGTCCACCAGAATCAGAATGCATAAGCATTAACTAAAAAGGTTTTCATACATTCACCCCTTTAATAAGATATGATATTGGGCCTTAGAATCACAATAATCTAGGAAAGAAGCCTGCAATTATTGAACCCAAATTTGAAGGGCCTTACATCATAAAAATGAATATTATAATAGAGCATAATTATTTGACATAATTGATAGGTAACTAATCACACCCACACTAATGTGATGATTTTTATGATATAATATTAATATCTTCCATAATGAATTATATTCATCTTGGTAAAATGAAATTAAGATTCATAATAATTCCTAACCACATGACATATAGAAGTGGTCATGGAATCAGGACATTAAACTACACACCGTCTCATATCTTAAACACAAATTGTAAAACAATGATGAGTAGGTCATGGATGTAAGGCGTTAAACTACAAAACATCTCACATCCCAAACAAAGGGTTTTAACCTCAGTGGAAGAGTTATTGGAAGTAATATTTTATATTGTACTTCATCTCTCATCTGGGTCAGATGATGTAAAACTACATGAAATTTCCTAACTACATGTCAATATAATACATTTGAGGAATCATATCCCCTAAAATTCACAACACACAATCTAGATATGTGTGAAAGATACATGAAGTTACCCCTTCCTTGTGTAATAGTGAAATCCTCATAGGGATTCTCTATATCAAATAACTATGCATCGGCTGATTCATGCCATCAAATGATACGTAGTGACACCCAGATACCCAATATTGGCTCCAGGAAAAATTTACTCATCATGATCAAAACACATTAGACTATGAGAGAATGTTCAATATTTCATTATTATACCCAGTAACCCTCATCCTCGCTACTAGATGTTAACCTGCATGATTTACGTTCATACTATATGGAGTTAAACTATATGGTTTTAAGAGAAATACATGTGTCATACATCCTTTTATTATAAGATACGTAGAGATTCCTATATTTACTTTTTTAGGTCCAGCAATGATATTTATTCATGTCGATTCAAATTTTCAATTATAAAATAAAATTAATCAACAGAGATAATTTCCATTCTACATGACATTAAAATACTATATTTTACAGAACTGTATAATGATGGATTCTCAATCTAGTGATATATGTATGTACATATTGATCATAAATATTGTCCTATCCACCACAACATAAATACATCCAATGTCTTTCCTTTTAATTTTTTCTATGTGGGGAGAGAAACATTTTCAAAAAATAAATAATTAAGAATTACTTGAGAGGGAAAACCCACTTTGGAGTGATATAAATTTATGTGATCCAATTATAGTGGAACCTTATAGCATAACACAAAACAATTTTTGTGCCATCCCGGGGGAAGGATCCCATACAAGAGAAGTGTCTGATATTGTAATCCTGGGGGGACTTAGTGGAAAGGGAGTCATTCAATTTTTTTCACTCATGCCACATGTGCATGATTTATATGGTTTCATTCTTAATTCCATGTACTTATGAATTTGATAAGAGATGGACAAGGGTGTTTGGAAGTTCCCATGCATAGAGTAATAAACATTGCGGGAGTCCATTTCATAGTAGCTAACTCGATACTCCTCATAGTTAAAATCACTAACCTCATAAGAAATTCATTCACTTTATAATTAAGGGAGTCACCACATACAAACAATGATTTGAACACTATGATGATCGACCCTCTAGTATCACACACTAACACACCACCCCACATTACATCGGTGCATCTTGAACCATCGGTATTACATTTTAGACCGATGCTATGAGGAATCCATATGTAACATAGACCTAGGGAGGTGGTGTTGTAAATTGATGAGTGATACTTGATAGTATGAAGAATTATAATGGATGGGGAATACACTTCATTCTTTAGATTCCGAACTAAATCGATTAGTAGGCTCCTCGTTTTGAACATCATGCCCATGTTTGATTTGGTAATTCCCTCGGTCTGAGATATGTTCATTTTCTTCCATATATACCAATATCCTACAAAAAGAATGACCTATATATCATTATTATCTATGATGTTATTACTCCCTCCATGGAACAATTGATCAAGAAAGTTTTTTTAGAGAGGAAAGGGGTTGAAAACCTTGTAAATCTTTTGAAAGTTATCAAAAAACCATTTAACCAATGTGTTTCAATGATTTATTGATCCAATGATTTTGGATTTATGATCAATGAAAAACATGCACATAGATTCCATATGAATGAAAATGAATTTTATATTTTCATAAAAGGACAGATATTGGTTCTGGAAGAATCATACTATGGAAGTATACATTTGATGGAATTTATTTTCCCCAAAACATCTTTCCCCACCTATCAAGCTCACCCATATCCTACATCGTTCTGCTGTACACTTTAATGGTGAAGCATTACGATTAAAAAATGATGAATATTTATTTATTAGTGTCCATTTTCAGAATAATTACATTGAATAAATAGATTTGATCCCAATTTAAAATGGTCTAAATGACAGTCTAGTTTGTACTAGCTTACAGAAGAAAATTTATGGATTAGGAATCCCAATAGATTACCTGCAAAATTCTTATTCTAGAAGCTAATATCACCCATTTTTTCAATCCATTTATCATGTATCTCATGTAAATTTAAATGAAAATAAACGTTTTCCCATATGGATGAAATATTTGCCTTTAATGGTCCCACCACAAATCCATTCATGATAATGGACAATCTACCCCATAACTAGTAAACCTTAATTACCTCCCTTGAATGTTTCCCATGTGTGAATTTAATTGTATCATTTAATATATTAACATTGATGTCTCCCTCTCTATCCAATTTTGAGAGACTTACCCTGTAGGAACAATGATTCCTTCCCATATAACAAAATTATAAAATGGACATATCCAATATTTTCATAATATCAGAGATGGTTTTATTTGAAAAATTGAGAACCCAAAATGTGTACATGGAAATGGAAGATAAGAAAATGTTAACTAGAATTATCTTATATTGGAATTATATAAACGTACTCTTTTAGTAGGTGATACTATTGGTAACCCATTCAACCACCTATCAACATGATGAACTTAGAGAATTATGTTGAATATTTTCATACTAAGGTATACAGTTAGAAATGGTTTTTTATTACCCTAGAATGGAATCTATGTCTCTTATTCTCTTTCTACAAAACCTAAAATATATATAAACACTCTTCTTGTCCTGATTTACTAGCTATACACTCCACCTTAATTCTTTAATAAGAATCATGTGGAAAACATTTTGAATCATGTTTCTCACACTACGCAAAGATCACATGGGAATAGTAATTTCGCTAATGTTTTCCACATATGGATGAGAAAAATTTGGTCATCATATTGTTAGAATGGTACCATATGAAATAACATAAAAGGAACACCATGAGACATTTCCTCATGAAGTTAAACTACATGGTTGATGTCTCTTGCATGACATAAAACAGTTCATTGCTATATACACTATATGAGAGGACCGATACCCTCGGTGTTAGTAATCTACAACATATCCATTCCAGAACTACTTTTGGATGGATTCCTAACATTACAGGATATGTAGTGTTAACTTTATCTCAAATTTTGTGTCCATCAGTAATAATAAAATAGGTCAATTCCTCCTATGTGTATGGGTCATAATAGGATGGAGAGTTTCTCATTCATGAACTATGTGTGGATTGATTCCTATAATCAAAATATGTAGTGACACACAGATCTCCAATGCTAGGTCTTGATATTATAATCAAGAAAAGACCCCATCTTCGATGTATGGTTAAGAGGAGTGTGTATAGTTTCCCATTCATGAAATAAAAATTTCATGATTTCCAATCATCATAGGACATTCAGTGATGCTTGGATCTCTATTCATGGTTCCAACTACAAAATTTAATCGGAATGATCTCCATAGGTTTATAGATCAGTCATGTATAGATATTTTCCCATTAAAAAACTATATGTTTATTAATTCCTATTACCATAGGATATATAGTGATTCCCAGATGTAAAATTTTGATTCCTGTCACAACATAAAAATGTATCCCCCTCCATGCCAACATGTTAGAGTTGTGGATGGAATTTTAATTCATGAAACACCTATGGATTGATTCACATCATTATAGGAAATGTATTTATTCCCACATCTCTTGCCCTTGGTCTAGATATAAAAATAAATGGGAATAATTCCCCCCTATATTCATTGGTTAGACCTATATGGATTGATTCCCATTGAAGAACTACACGTGGATATATTCATGCCATCATAAAATTCATAGTGATTCCCGAATCATCAATACTAGGACTACTCTCCATATCATTAGTAAATATGAACCCCTAAATACATATAGGATGAAACTATACTATAAGATATATGAGACCCACCCTTTCAAATATCATTCTATTTCATAGATTACCCTTTTTGTTCATGTTGATCATGGATCATGTGATCTTGGGGAATATGGAAAGATAGTATAACCAAAATGACCACAACATATCTCAGATTGGGAACCAGGTCATAATAGAAAACTCTAAACTATATATCAAATTTATGATCTAATATCATGATGTTTAACAATATAGATGGGAAAAATTATTGACCGGATGTCATTAAAATGTAATGAAAAATCCTTATCACATAACAAAAAAAATAGGAAGATAGATCTTTCACCACTAAATTATGTTAAAATGTGTAGAACATCACCCATCATCATTTATTGTCAACAGACCATAATTTCCTAACCCAGGTCAACCAGAGTATGGGTGATTCTGTCATCTTCTAAGCACCTCAACATTTAAATGAATCCTCAATTATTAAGAGCCTCGGGGTTTCTCCATCATTTCAAGGACCTTGGAAATGAATACTTATCCCACTATTTTCCCATTATAGTGATGAAAAAGGTATTTCACACACCCACTAGTGGCATCTTGTCCATGTAATAAGGTTTTCCTCATCATTGTGAGCCTGACTTCAACAGGGAATAATTCAACACCATAGAGTGTTTAGGGTCACACCTATCATGATTTTCCCATATCATTAACCATAACCCAAGAACATTCATCCATGTTTTCAAACATTTCCACCTACCTCTCAAAATGATATAGGAGTTCTCAATTCCCTAGATATACTAATAATATTGTTGTGTAACATTCCCCCCATACATATTCCATGTGCATCATGACTATAAACAACATTAACATTGTTCAAATTAGTACGACCGTAAAACATTATCCCTTTATTGTCCAAATAATATGACCCTAGAATTTTAATAAAATACACAGAAAATATGACATCCTAAAAACTCACAAATTGTAGCATGAGAAAAAGTTAGGTATTGTATTTTTAATCGCTTCATCTCTTGAGTTTAGGAAAAAGGTAGGGCATAAAAAACAAGGTAATAAAATCATGGGGAAATATTTGTGGCCCTAGAAAAATATTACCAATTCTCACTATAACCCTTGGTCCAAAAAATAGTTATAGTAATGGTTTTATACAACCATTTTCCATGACAACATGTTTACTAGGTGGAGACACAATGTTTAGGATATGAACATTTTGTGATCCTAGAAATATTGATAATGGAAACGGACAAAATCTTGTTAGGTAAAAAAACATAAGTGGTAAACCATTAAAAAATATATTTCATTTCCCACTAATCCTTTCTTTATATGAATATTAGGAAAAAAATCAGGAAATTTAAAATAATAATATATAGAACTTGTTGGTATCATTATTTACTATTACAAAAAAAATTAAACTAATTTTACTATGTCTATTTACTTCGGAAAAATATAGATCCTATCCCTCTGGGAAATTCTTATTGTACATAAATTTTCCATGAAAATCATAAGATCTCATGAAAACTCAAACACATACAATAATGAGTAATCTATTGATAGTTGACATTCATGAGCATTTTTCATCACAAATATTTTATCATTTAAACAATAAAATCATGGAATTCTTGTTTAACAGATATTATACAAATGATTGGAATCATTGATGATCTATGAAACATTAAATAAATTAAATGTATTTCATATTAAAATTAATAAAATTAGAAAAAAAATATATTAATTTCGGAAGATCGTTTCCTTGATAGCATGAAGAAGGAGGAATCTATACTAATCAGACTCTCTCCTATGAATACATAGGTGAAGTAAATATCACAAAATTATATGTCTATCATATTATAAAATTGGATGAATTCTTGATCTTTACAATATTTTACTCCGTGGTGGAAATGGCTAGGCATAATTGTTCAAAATATTCTGTTTCTACCTTGGAATCTCACTATAATTCATCCACCCTAGAAACAACAACATGTATGGACATATCCTCTAGGTTTAAGATCTCATATACTCCAATAATGATTTCTATGAAATCTAAGATTCATGATGAATCCAATATAGATCTTCTTGAAGGCAGGTAATTTCAGACTATAAATGGAGGATTACAACCATTCCAGAGTTGACCATGTCTCAGTGAGCCACCACCTCCATCGCACATAGGGAAGCATTGTTTAAGGATTTATCCCAAAATCTATTTACTAAATATGAGGCCTCATATACTGATACCATTAATTCAAGGAACTCATTTCCTCCCATAGAGAGATGTCTTACATTGCCCAAGCATGATGAAAAGTACAATAAAAACCCCAATAACCAAGGGTGGTAAATGAAAACAAATTATATCCTATCTAGTCCTTAATACCTTCAAAATGGGCCTCTAAAATTAAGGTCCAAATATAACTACACACATGCTGACGCAAATATTAGTAAGTTGATGTAGGGTTCATATCTGGACCCAAGGCAATCCATGTAACATTAATATATTCTAGGACTATGTAACTATGTAAGGGAATTATGAAAATTTTCCTCAATGATGTGGTTAAAGAGTAAACCTCAATGTTTGGTTATTTGGTAATAGGAATTTCTTATGAAGAATATACCATAACATATGAGTATTAAGGAGAAGAAACTATGATACTAGACATAATATTTATTAATTAGATGATAAATGGTATGATATCATTAGATAAAAACAGATAAATGGAAGTTGGAAACTTAACTTTTTCTGATGTATCTATAACAACATTTGCTTCCCCAAACACGTATTTTTTTGGAGAGGAAACACCCTCTTATTATGAGTGACCTGATAGAACCATTGGTGCTTTCCTTGAAATACTTTTTTTGATCACTGTCATTGAGAAAAAGAATATTGAATGAATGGTTATTAGGAATAAAAAAAAATAACCATGAATATAGCCTGTGAAAATGTATAAAATTTTTCCCAAACCAGCCTCCATAAAATTTAAATCAGTATCAAAGTAGATACCTATATCAGTTTCCTCTAAGTGAGTGTTTGACTATACTAGGTAAAATTTCACGACTGTCACAATATCATCTGCAAGAATCGATTCTAATTGAAATTACACTTTGACCTCCCCCCCCCCACTCCAACAAATTCTCTATGGGTTGGACCTGGTATCAAAGGTTATAGTGATGCAACTGAGTGATAACCTATATTATGATAAATACCTACATGATTTAGTAGGATGGATTGGTGGGGACCTACACATTTTTTATAAACCATAATGAGTTCTTTAAATGGTCTAGAAAATATAAATCAAAATTCAATTTTTTACATTGAGTATCCTGGGGAATGGGGATTTGTTAATTTTGAGAACTTCCTTTTCCCTTTCCTTTTCATGGAAGGGTTTTAAAAAGGTGTCGATACCATATGTGTTGAGGATAGAATAGATAGAATTGTGTATTGCGATTCCCCAAGGATGTTAATCACCGCACTCGTCAAAGATAATTTCCTTGAGGAACCCTTATCATTAGGCCCCAAGTCACCACCCTCATCCCCTACATCATTAAACCTAGGAAAATATACTGGGGATGGCTATCATATAAATTATTCATAATTGTTCATCCATATCAATGGAAATTAAAAAAGACACCATTATGTTTAAATAGAACCATATACCATTAAACATGGAATCAATATTTTTCTGACCGTTTCCTCAATAATGGGATAACACTGTTGGTCCATAAAAACCTACAAAGTTCCCCCAAACAACCATTATAAAACCAAAGGAAAATATTGGATTAGACCATTTATGCTTTATATTATTGTGCCATGGAATATATGAATGTCCCTAACCATAGTAGGTTGGTATTTTAATGTTTTCCCCTTGATGTTGTGATATAATAAAAGTAGTTTAAACATATATCTTCCTAGCTCAGTTATCCACAGAGCACAACATTATAATTAGAGATACTCTAGGTCATCCAACACTAAAATTTTGTGGGATATTGTAGTACATGAGTCGATTCACTCACATGTCTCATGCTCATTTTATCCATACTAGTAGACACTTCTATTGGAAATAAATGTTCTGGTAAAAGTTTCACTTTTGTACGATGACCTATAGAGGCTATTGATATGCTCGAAACAAGTCATTTTCTAGGCCTCATATTGACTTCAATACTCAGTAAAAATTTTGTAGACCCACATACTGTTGTGGATAATTTCTTATTTCTTACGAGTGGATCCAAAAATTAGAATAATTTTCGGGGAAAAAATCTCAGCATCATAGGGAGGTAAATCTATAAAGACCTAAGTCTCCTCCCTGGTGAACGTTATCCCAAACTAGAAAGCCATTATCAGGTGATTATGACATAAAACATGGATAGGGGAAGAACATCTCATATGAATACCTAGAAATTGATTTATAAACCGACATGGTTCATAACATTCACATAGAAGACTCACATCAATGTGAACAAATAGATTCCCTCATAAAGGTCATCATGTAGGATCGTGAATGATGTCTACCCAACCATTGGCAACAATAATACCAATGGAAATTTATTTATAGGTTTTGAAGAAGAAATAATCATTATATCTCAAGAAGTCCTGGAACTCCCAATCCCTTAGTGTGACATGGCTTAGGACACTAATTCACTAAAAAAGGGTTGAGACACTCATTGGGGATACATTAGATTCTAATAGTCTCATAGCCACCCAGATTTTCCCCATGAAACACTATAATATCTGAATGGGTATGAAAATTCCATGTGGGTATCATTCCCAATAAATGTGGCACATGAGGTGATATAATGTTTCTAACACATGAATATCTAATACAATGTGATTCAATCCTTCCATAAAGGCCGTCATCATAAAAGTGGACATTACGACTCGACCGTTTTCATTAATATGGAATATGTACCCTCTTATGTACATGGAATGAATGTGGACTAACTAAACAGTTCAATCAACATTAGGAATAACCCCCCACCCCAATCTAGTGAATAAAATTTCAAACTATGGGACAATATGAACCCCCATTACTACATGATTCATTTGTGGGGAAATCCATTGGCCTCATGGAATTGATATCAGATCAGACATTATTAATAAATTCCCCCACCCGTTTTATATATAGAGAATCTACCCCAGGAAGGGGGACCTTATCATAGGTCTTTTCAAAAAAAAATTATCAAATCCCTTGAAAGAAGAGAGGTCTTCTCCATATAATCTCATTTAGAGGATGTGAAAACACATCATATACATCATCAAAATGGGTACGCAACAAATCTACTTGAATTCCCATAGGTTGGAAACCACCTCTACCTATATCAGGTGGAAATAGTTTCTATCTAACATATTATGAATGAATAAGTACACCCTGAAGACCTTATTCTAGTTGACGTATGTGTATGAGATCTATATGGACCCAAACATCCAGATCAACTTCAGGTTTTTGAATAATACAGAGGTTATATATTTACCCCAGAATGGAAAACCCGAATCCATTCCATACACCCCTGATTAAAGACTATATTCAAGACACTATTTAAATATCTATTTTATGATAGATTTTTTCAATACTGACTGGTACATGTTGATGTTTAAATCAATCTCATGAAGCTTCTCCCAATTTGTTTTTTACATAAATTATAATATATACGCATATTCTCATATCTCATAAACACTTAAATTATCTATATAGGAAATGATTTCATGAAGGTTATTTTGGGTTTCTATAATCCTTGTATGATGAACTGTTAATGATTGTGGATTAAGGATAGGAGTGTCGTTTTTTAGGGAAAACCTATAAGGATGAAGGAATTCTAAGAAAGGATATTCCCTAATTTTCATCCACATCATTTTTTTCAAGATTTTCTATGATAAACTTATAATACGACAAGATATTGAATTCAAACATCCAACCTAGGTGTTTTTATGAGACACCTATATTATGGATTCATTCATTGACGAAGTTCAATAACTTGAATCCATATTTATAATTTAATGTAACACATGTCATATGAATATTAAATCTCATAAAATGAGATGAATGACTCTGGTAAATTCATGTGAATCTCATTAACCATGAAGGGATTCATGATTGGATGGCCTGATATAGGTCTCCTGAACATTATTACCAATAAAGTATCTCACGGAAACATAATAAATTATGATACTCATGATCTTGTGACCCTGATATGGTCAGGTGAACTACATGAGGATTGATAGATCACGTGATGAGCCAATGGGTCATGTGAATCCTCCAACACGTCAATACATCCAAGGAACTATTTTAAGATTCAAGAAAATTATATAGATTTGATTCATGATTTATTTTACCAATTTTTTTTGAAATACATGTTAGGTATCATTAGAACGAAACCAGATATCTAGAAATAATTCTCATGAAATAGTCTTCCAAAATATGTAACATAGTTAGTTCCTCTAGGGAGGTCATTCAAAGAATGTATTATTATTATGTACTGAGATAAAAATCATGTGATGGAAACAATCATGATGGATCAAGATATTCATGTTGAAAGTGAATTGAGAAACTCCTTCACCCCTATTTATAGAGCACTCTGTGGAATGCCGAATGGCACCCGAGAGACAAAACGTCACATCAGAAACTGATCAACGGTATCCCTGAGGACTCAGAGAAGTAATTGATTTTCTCAGAACAAAGACTTTTCCAATGCATTCTTCACTCATGATATGGGATTTTGTTGACACCATCCTAATAGGTATTGAAAAATATATAATGGAAGAAATATTCAAATCATTGGTATGATTTTATCCATAAATAATGGAAGGGAAGGAGGCAGATTAATCCAGATCATATGAACTTTATAAGGACACACAATCTAGTGACCCATGGAAGGTCACATGGATGGTTCATGTTCAATAAATGATCTTCTTATAATCACTCGGGGTTTCTTTCAACATGACCACATTTTCATGCAAAGACATCCAGATGATCTCTTCTGATCATGATACTTTTCAAAAGACAAATTTTTTAAAATCATCAAAACCCTTATATAAAATAATTAGAAAAAATTCATAATCCTTAGGTAATGGAGAGTTATTTTGATATTCAAGTGATTCACTCATGAAATTCGAAAGACCCCATGGATCCCCTGGATGCATGTCCACATTGTTGCATAAGAGAATGTTGGCACTCTAACTTCATCATGAAAACGACATCAGTCACTTCTATTAAATCATGTGATTCCCATACATTTCCAATGATAAGAAGATTTATTTTCTTTTATAATGATCACACGTAATCACAAGATCTTGTAATTATCATGTGACACATCATAGAAAAACAATGTGATTTTCCAAAACAATTCATGCATGATGTTTCAAGATCTCATGTCCTCTTAAAATGTGGAAGTAAATAAAATTGGAATAGGTCGAATATTATCATGAAGGAAATAAATTATGTTCTTACTATTAAATAATATTATATCCCATAGACTATATATATTGATCACATGAATCCCCATAGACATCAAAACATGATATTGTTAGGGACCTTCGACAAGTCAGTCTGATCCTATAGAGGCCTCCTTGAAAATACACCTTAGCCTCAGGAAGGAAACCGTAAAAATTGTACCATATCATGTGAATGATTTACCATTGGAATCTTGGACTCAGGAAGACTCCCAGATTTTTTCCTTAACATTGTAAAATATCTTTGACATATATACAGAGTTATGTAAAATCCCTTTGATCAGCAATGTTCCAGTAAATATTGTTATGTTAGATCATTACATGGTCACTATCATCTTCTGACTCCATATGTAACACATGAAAGGATCATGTGAAGTTAATGATACAATATTCAGTTACGTTAATATGCCACATATATTTGTACCATTCACCAAGTAATGGGGAATATAATTGGGGCATGGATTCCTATAAATCCCCCCCATTGCTCATCACAAAAATAGAAATTCACATAGAGAAGACATGTTCCATCTACATCGGAGTATAGGATCAGAATTATTGGTGTAGAAATTTACAAATTGGAGAAGGTGTTTTTTCAGGTAAAATAAAGATAATGACCTAAGGGTTTATGTGGAATGGATATGTGCTTTTCATTATCACTCTATGGGTAAGGAGAAGATCTTCTGGTGTGCCAATAAGATTAAATGGAGGTGGTATAGAAAGATGAATGAGTCATTAGAAACCTAAAATATTCCAATTCATAAAAACCCTTGAGTTATATATGAAATAAATACTTCATGAAGATTAACAAATATTATAGGCCTATGTGAAGACAAATACACTAATCTAAATGTGCTTCACATGGCCTACCCAGATCAGGCGACAACACCGTGGCATGTTGTCCAAGTCCTGAGACAACCTTTATACATGCCATTTGGATCATGGGATGTACCTTGGGAACATCAATAAAGTTATGAAGGGTTCCTATGGCCAACAAACCAAGACTTATTAAGTCTTCCACGATTTTTCTATTGATATCACGATGTCCTCTAGACATGTCACCTATGTCAGGTGATGTCCTTTGGACAAGTCATCAAGATCTTGTGATGTCCTCCAGAAAAGACACCATGGTATTGTGATGTCCACCGGGCTTAGAAAAAACAAATCATTCAATAACCTTTTATTATGTCATCCATTTCATGGGATATCCTCCAGGTATATCAGTGATGATATGTGACACCCTCTGAGTATATAATCTAAGTCTTGTTAAACCCTCTATATATGTCATCTTTGATCATGATAAAGCTTCCCGAAAATGTCATCCAGTTCAAGTGATGTCATATGGACAAGTCAAATGGGTCATTAAATTGTCTTGGTACATGTCCTATAGGTATCTAGGAAACATTACAACATCCTCAAACATGTCATAAACACACCCTATTCATGTCAGGCATACAATTAGAACATGTCAGGCTGACAGCCCAAGACATGATAGCCTTGTTAGGTGGACATACAAGGGTATAAAATGAATTGAACTTTTTTAACTATGACTCAATCTATATATAGGATTCTTATGACACATTTCTAAGCCTCAAATTGAAACATGAATCTACCTTAGTGTATGCCCCACAGTATTAAATCCATCCATACCCTTGGGACCTAATCTCTACAATGATTTAATCAATCTTCCTCAATCATGAGAGGATTAAGGATCCAAATAAACTATATAAACTATGATTCCTACCAAAAAAAAAAAATATATAATGCCTTCCTGAATCCCATGCTTCATTGTAAATCCACATCAATGTAATCCCTTCCATGTATCACTCATTCAGCCCCGTGGGACTAAAACTATCCTATCAGTTAATCATTTTCCTTTATACATATGTGGATTGAAAAGATAATTAACTATGTTGAATATAATTCCATTCATAACCAAGATATGTGGGATGTCTTTTGAAGGCCTGAGTTCTATATCAAGACCTCCATAAGGGTCACCCCCACATCCAAAGGAAATGAGGCTGACAACTTGTAATCCTTAGTTTATCACACCAATCATGGATCACTTGTGATTAGGGATTTGAAATTATCCTATCACTCACATCCTGAATCTCCACTAACAAAGGAAAATTCAATGTATTATCCCCATTAAATAGCAATATATGACGGTCCCCATGTAATTGAATCTATCCCTAGGGTAATTCCAAAGGCCCTGATTGAACTATGATGACTTTAAATCCTATTGTAAATAAGGTATGCAGGATTCCATCATGAGGATCATGATAAATACCTAGCTCCTAAGTTCCACCATAAATAACTTTTCTCCAAGCTATTATAGTACATGGATGAAACAAACTATGTAGTTTTTTATTCAAATTATAAGTAGGTTATGCTGGGATCCACCTGAAGGTTCCACCCCATCCTCAAAATATTAATAAACTCCCTGGATGGAAGTAAAATTCAAATTGTTTGGATATACAGCTTCAAAATATAAATAATTGTCCATTATGAAGAAATAACAGGAAATGGATGCAGAACCCCAAATACAAAAAGTTAAAATTGTTAATATAACCCCTCTATAAAAAATATTTAACCCCTAATGATTTTTAGGGTTAATAGTTCCATATCAGGATTAGGTAGAGATTTTTGAACATATCTTAAATATATAAGAGAGTCTCAGAGTAGGTTATAATTCCCCCAAAATGTTGTGATGATCATGACCTCCCATCCTATCAACCAATATCAGTTCCAAACCATCTTCAGTTCTCAACCCTCAAATGACCGCCTTCTTTTGTAAAATAGTTCCATACTCATTTATGGATGTGGGAACCATTGGTATTTTAATTGGAAATTTTTAAAAATAGTAAACAATATTTGGAGTATTTTGAAATAGATTAACCCTACCCCAATAATCAATCATCGGGCCTCAAGAATATTCAGATAGATAATTTGGTAAGCACATGTGAAAGCATGTAATGATAGAAAATTAAAATCAATATAGGTATTGGGAATTATATTCCTTAAACATGAGGAACCAACCACATTTCTTTAGATAAACTCCACCCTTTAGCATATAAAAAAGTATTTATTCCCACTCTTTATAATATCATGAGATATAAAATCATAAGAAATGAATTAGAGCATGGTATAGTGAACCATCCATCATTAATCATACTTATGAGAGCCACAAAAAAATAAAATCATACATCTTATCAAAAATAACACATGAGAAGAAAATGGGTTTTATAAATTTCCAAAATTTTATAAATTAGATGAACATGAACATATTATTCCAAAAACATAATATACCAAAATTATTATTTATTAAGAGAACATATTATTTGATATATGAAACAGTACTGTATTATTGAAGATCTTTTTAAAATGGGAGAGAAATCACAAAATATATTTTTTTGTTAAAAATGGTTATTAATTCCACTAATAAAGGATATGATTTTCAATCCACCTTCCAAAAGCCACTGTAAAACCCTGATATAATGAAAAGAGGAACACTATTTTTGATAGTGTATGTGACATTCATCACCGAGCATAAACAACCCATGAAATATATTTCATTAAATTTAATATATTATTTAGCTTATGGAACATGAAACCATGTTTCTGAAGGAACCATAATATAGTATACAATTATAAAATATCTCTTAAATTATTGGGGTATAAATATTCCAATATAAATTATAAATAATCGTGTTATATATTGTTTAGAATTGAAATAAGAATCATTCAAAATAAAAGGATTTGTTTAATGAAAAAAACTATTTTTACACTTGTTAAAGGTTTACTCATGCTTTTAAAACATAAATTAAAATATATTTTCAGCACATTTTATAATTTATTTGATGAACTAAACATAAATTTTTAAATAAGGATAATATATTTCATAAAGGGTTATCTTTTTGAATTTTTCTAAAATGATTTTTTTATGAATGGTAAAAAATAATCTCTCTTCCATTGAAATAATTTATAATTCTAAATCATATTCTGGAATGATTTTAATTAAAAATTAGTTAAATTTTATATCAATTAATCGAATTTAGGTCATTGTAATAATTTTTATATAAAATTTTTATATAAAAACATTTTAAACATTTGAAAAAATTCTTTATAAAACACAAAATTCTCATCGCATTTATAAGATTAAATTTAAATTAATATTGGAAACATAAGTTAATGGAATATGGAAAAAGGATTCTAGATTTTATATTAGATTTATTTGTAATATATAATATTATTCACTTAATTTTTTACAAAAAATAATAGTGAAATATTAAAAATCAATTAACACCGTTGAGATAAAAATGGATTTACTGAGGGTTAAACTAAAAAGAAAAGAGTAAAATAGGACTGAAACCTTGTCTAAAATATAATTTATAGAAATATTTAGACCTTATTCAATGTGGAATAGATAATGATATATTACAGAAACATTTTGACATGATAAAAACATGGGTGGAAATCATTCTTTTCAAAAAAAAGTTACATGTGTGGCACTCATCTCACATATAAAAGGCTACCCACTATCTTATATTATTCTCATGACAAACCCCTTTCTTATTTGAAAATAAATAACCAAATAATTTTCCAACATCCATAATTTCATTTTATAAAACATATTTTGGGATTAAATATATATTATTTCTGATTTGTGCAAACATGAGGATGATGCATTAAGAAGAGGTATTGTTCTACAATGAGAGTTTTTATGTAATTTCATCATCCACCACCATCAATTATATTTCAATCCATAAATCTATAATAATATATATATATTCCACATAAAAAGATGTTTCTATATTATGTTAATTACCTAAAACATCCTCTACTTCTATCAAACGGGTTATGAAATCATCATTCTAGTGTACGGTAGACTACCACTTCTTGAACCAATGCCATTAGTTTTTCCATTTCCACCTCTCACAATAGGGTATCATGATGGATATAAATTATATAAATTAAATTTATAACATAATTTTATCTATGGATTCATTATATTATATATATATATATATTATAATTTCCATTTCGTTGGAGATGTGATAATGTCGCTCATGTGTATGGTGGACAACCACCTCACGAAGTGATGTGATTCTTTTTTCACTAATTCATTACACTAAAGAAGATAAGGATTAATTTAATTCTTATATGAAATATACATAAAATAATTATGATATTAATGAAATAATTTTTCCTCTAAAAGATAATATATTTTACTTTCTTTCTTACTATTTTCTTCAATCAAAGATGATAACATCATTTCTGTATATGTGGACTACACCCTTCACAAAAAAATGTGACTCTCTTTCTATCACCACGCCACATGGATGATATATAAAAGTATGTTGAATGAAATAATTTTTTATATATTTTATTATAAATATTCTAAAAATATGATATATTACTTACATTATTTCCATATGATCATTGGAAAATGAAAACGTTACTCATGCGTACGTTTGACCTTCTATCTCCATGATTATAACTTACATTATTCTTCACAACCATCATTCATGATTTGTTTAAAAAGAAATATTGATTTAAAAATATGATAATTATGTAATTAATATGATTTTGAGGATGATATTACTATATAATATTCACATGAATCGGAACATTCATGAAAAAATAATAATGAGAAAATAAGGCTATTAACAACTGAAATATAGGAATAATGAATGATTATTATCAAATGAGTTATATTATGTTATAAAGGGATCATATATGATTATATATATATTAATAAGGTTCTATTATAAGTTAATAATGTTGGGCATGTATTGTCTCAACAATACTCAATCTTATTGATTATGATGCTCAGAAATAGCCTTGTTTGTTTTACTAAAGAATTTACATCCAGTTCATTTCAGGATTGTAATATACCTTATATTACATATTTCTTTATTATATTAAATATTATTATTCACATGGAATATTAATCAATGTGTATGAAACTTTCTAAAACTTGTTCTGGAAACACTATTTATACCATATGTTGAAATACGTAACGTAAGGAACATATAACAACCCATAATTTACATACATTATTATTACTTCAGAATTGAAGCACACTTATTACAACATATAACAAAACCAGGAATGGACCGTATAGGTATAGTGTCTTTAGAAACTGGTAAACATAAACAACTGGTTCAAAAATTATCTACATTGTCCCCCTTTTATTTTTGGCATATCTTACTTAATATCCTTCTTCCTGACCTGGGGAACAGAAAATATAAAAAAGGGTGAGCTCAAATGCTCAATAAGGGTAAAAAAAGAAATATCAATCACATCATATTCATAAGGACATAACATTTTGGAAATCTTACCCTATAAAAGAGATCATAATTTCACAACATGGGATAAATCATGGCAGTGAAATGTAATCACAATAAACATAACATAAAACATGAAACTTTGTGGCATACACACATAATCATGGAGAATCATTTCTTATTAGTCAAGACTTATTTCCAAGACTATCTTAGTGGACAAAGTCCATTTCTGAACCGAGTTCATTCCTCATTTCAATCATGTTTCACTGAACCAGTTTAAACTGCCTTTCCAGCCATGTCTATCTCATAGGATATAAAATCTTTACCCAATTCATTGGAGGGAGATATAGGTCCCACCCATCTCATAAGGATACCATTCTTATGTGTGCCACAAAATAAAAAGTCATACATCATTTCATAACCCATGTAATAAAAATGGAAATCTTAAACATCATGCCTTCATAACATAATCCATATTAGAAAAAAGGACATCATAAAAATAGTTCCATCATAACATAATCAAATCAATGTAAAAATAGGGATAGAAACAGAACCCTATATTATCTTAGATGGAAAATAATTTTGATAAAACACTTGAACTCCATTCCTGAGGAAAATATCCTTTCTACATCAAACACATTTTTTCCATTCTTGACATGTCATACAATTTTAAACTAAAAGAAGTTGATTAAAAATAAATGTGAAAACATGTAAATAAATCTTCTTGGAAATAATGTTTTAAAAATCCCTTCATTCTATATATGTTAAAAAAACATTCTTCTCGTACTTTTTTCGGAAAAGTCAAAAAGTACCTCGTACAAAAAATGAAAAAATATTCCTTTCATATATTTTACTAAAAAACTCACTAAAGGGTAAAATTGGATATAAACTATTGTAGAAGGATATAAAAATTACATATTGAGGAAACGTGGACGTGAATGATAAATATTCTGCAGTAAATTCTGAAGTATAAACAATCTCGGATAAAAATTGAGATTGCAATATTTTCCCTTAACTTAGGTCAGATTCACTTCGTAAGTGTCCGAACCTCCTGTATAATGATTAAAATAATGTCATTGACTTATTCCATAATCATACTCATTTTAATAATATCATATATGCTCATATTTTTAGCTTCTGATTAGTAATATTTCGTTGTTACTTGTTATTCGCGTGTTTATTGCTTTTTGTTCTCATGCGTGTTTTGTCGAATAAATTATTCATCTTCTTTTTGGGATATAGATACATCATTTCCAGAATGGTATTAGTGTAATATATATCATATACATTCATTCAATTTATTTATATAATCATTATGCAATGAAGATCATGTAGAACGATTCACATCACATCGTGGAGGCGATATTCCGTACGTACACACGAGCGATGATATCGTTCCCATGATCGTGAAATTTTAATGGAGTGTATGTATAATATTTCAGAATCAATATAATTTATAGTTATTATTTACACCATTATACCCATCCAAGTATGGTGGTGGTGGAAAATAGATTACACCACGGCGTGGAGATGGTATTCTGTACGTACGCACGTGCGGTGATTTCGTTTTCCGTAGGATGGATATATGGTGAAATAGGGTTGTGTCATACTTATAATAACATATTAGTGTATTATGGATACTGATGTTATTTCTTCACAATGAAACAACTAAAGAAGAAAAAGTGGAAGATGAAATACAGTTGAGAGAATCGGTAACGGACAGTACCTCTTCTATGAAGCGCCTCTTTGAGACCTCCTTTTAAGGCACTAAAATTGGTCTTTGAAGAATACCAAGACCTCTAGTATGCTTCTAGGGTAGTTTAGAGGAGAATGTGGCATGGTTTGGTCGAGCTTGAAGGCTTAAAGTGGTGTGAGGAAGAGAGGGAGGAGGTTCCCATTTATAACGGAGAAGAGGGGCACCTTTGGAAGGACTAAAAATATTATTTTATTATAAAGTCATATTCGGTTTTAAATAGCTCCAAATTGATTTATTTCAATGCTAAGGTGGGGATGGGTCGAAATAATCTCATCCAATAGAATTTAGACATGTTTAGGTTCCTATTTTAACCTTATCATTTATATTTAATTTTAAGTTAAATAATTTTACTTTTACCGTGTCTTTTTGTGTTCTTACACTATAAGGTTAATAAACTTACTATAAAAAGAAAAAATAAACCCAAGTTGTTTATTATTAATATATATAACCTTATCTAAGTTATTTGGACGAACCTAAGATTTTTAAGAATAAAATAACAATGAATACTATAATATTTGTTTTAAAAACTATTTTATGCCAATTTTGACACTATTTAGTAATTGATTTTTTGGAAAATCATAACAGAATGATTGATTCGGAAAACAATAATTACATCAATACTAACATGTCATATTAACCTAGAAAATTAGTTGAATGCATAAAAAAGTCTCAAATTACATTTATTTGGGTATTTATAACATCAATTATGTCAATATTTCATTAATAAGATAATTACTACATAATATTTGTGTCATAAATAAATTAAATTATTTAATGTCTAAAAATGAAAACTAAAATACAATTTGGTAGTAAATCTTTTTATCTTTCTAATGAATATTTATAGTCGAATTTATCTCATGTATAACCCTATATTAAAAATTATTTACTTATAAAACATTGATTTTAACTATTTTAACCCTTCTTTAAATAAATTAATAACAAATGTCCTAATATAATCCAAATGGGACTAAATGGTCATATTTTATTCCTAAGTTTGTTTTTGGTCTAATTACAATTTTCCAATAGAATTAGGACATCTGTTAGGGTAATAATAACATCATTTTTACTCTTAATTACCCTATCGACTTTTAACCGTGGTAAATAAATGTAAAAAGTTACTATTCACCAATAATTATTTTCATCTCATT
Source organism: Viscum album (assembly GCA_963277665.1). Classification (NCBI taxonomy): domain Eukaryota; kingdom Viridiplantae; phylum Streptophyta; class Magnoliopsida; order Santalales; family Viscaceae; genus Viscum; species Viscum album. The sequence continues at coordinate 980,752,498 of OY728140.1, read as the reverse complement.
GAACCACATTTTACTTACTGACATCAACTGTGTGTCTCAGATTTTTGAAATTCCACTCACAGAAGCGGTAAAATTATGTTTTATGTAAATTTTCAAATTCTCCTAGTAGGTGGGTAAAAGACGGTGAAAAGTTCAATAAAATTTTTATATATCTAAAATTATTATAAAATTACTCCAATGAATTACATTGAACATATATAGGTATTATGTATAAATTTTTACCTAAAATAAATTTATATAAAATAAATATTTATTTAAATAAAAAGTCGGTTTTTTAATAGTAATCTAGTGTTTTCACTATTCATCAAAAATTGAAAGTTTTCAGAAAAATACCAAAATTTGACCTTAGGCTAATTTTGATATTCCGAATCCAAAAATAAAAGCCATTTTGAAAAATAAAATTTAAAAAATTTCAAAAAATGGTTATTACTATTCATAACGGCTAGTTTTAATAATATTTTAATAGCATATCGTTGTTTAGTGAAACTCGGTATTGCGTACAATGCAAGCTATCAAGGAAGGTCGTGATTGCGTGTAAAGTAAGCCAAGCTAGTGTTGTGTGCAATAAAATATTCCTTTGATGATTTATATAAAAACAAAATATTTCTTATAAATTTCTCAGTTGTTACATTCTACCCCCCTTAAAATGAATTTCGCCCTCGAAATTCGTCACTTTGTAACAAACATATGAGGATACCTCTCCCTCACCATATCCTCAAGCTCCCATGTAGCTTCTTCTAATTTTCAGTTCCTCCATAAAACTTTCACCAAGCAAGTGGTCTTGTTCCGTAAGACTTTTTCACTATGATCGAGAATCTCTATCGGCTATTCTTCAGAAGAAAGATCTTGTTCCAGCGGTACAACTTCTGAGATGAGTACATGTGAAGGATCAGGTATGTACTTTCTCAGGATAGATACGTGGAACACATCGTGAACTTAAGAGAGATTCGGTGGAAGCGCCAATCAGTAAGCTACCATCCCAACACGATCCAATATTTCAAAAGGACTGATATACCTAGGGCTCAACTTTCCCTTCTTTCCCAATCTCATGACCCTCTTCCAAGGATATATTCGTAAGAAAACATTATCAGCCACATCAAACTATAAGTCTTTTCTTCAGTTGTCGGAATAACTTTTTTGCCGACTCTGAGCAGCTCTTATGTGTTGTTGAATAGATCGGACCTTTTCTGTCATCTCATCAACAAGATCAGGTCCTTATAGATTTCTTTCCCCAACTTCATCCCAGCAAGTTGGAGTCCTCTATTTATTTCCATAGAGTGCTTCATTAGGATCCATATGAATACTGTGGTGAAAGATATTATTATAAGAAAATTATACCAAAGGTAGGTGTCGATCCCAACCACCTTTGAAATCCATACAACAAGCTCTCAACATATCTTCTAGGGTTTGAATCGTCCTCTCAGACTGACCATCTGTCTGAGGATGAGAAGCAGGGCTGAAACTCAACTCTGTATCCAGAGTATGATGAAGACTTCGCAAGAACTTTGAGGTAAACCTCGGATCCTGATCAGATATAATATAAAGTGGTACTCCATGCAATCTAACCACTTCCATTACATAGATCCTGGCATGCTGACCCAGAGAGAAATCCTCTCTAATATCAATGATGTGTGCAGACTTTGTAAGACGATCAACTATGTCCGAGATAGCATTATTGCCTATGGATGTTTTAGGAAGTCCTGTGACAAAGTCCATAATGATGTTTTTCCATTTCCATTCGGGTATGGTTAAGGGTTGTAACATCCCCTTAGACTTCTGTCTCTCATCTTTAACTTGCTGACAAACCAAGCATCAAGAGACATATTCAACAACATATCTTTTCATTCCATCCCACCAGAAGTACTCTTTCAGGTCTCTATACATCTTCGTGCTTCCAGGATAAATAGAGAATTAAGAACTATGAGCCTCATCCAGCAGCTCCTTCTTTAATTCGGGGATGGGAGGAACACAAACCCGATTCCTGAACGTTATTATCCCATCACAATCAAGTTTGAATTCAGGAACATTTCTCAACTTCTTTTGTAACTCTACATCTTCTTTCTGTGCCTCTTTAATCCTCACATGTATAGATAGTTGAACATTCATTTGAGAAATATAAGATTTTTCCCCTTCCATTATAATTCCAAGATCCATCCTTTGTAAATCCAGAAATATTGGATCTTTATTTATCCTCATCATGGATAAACTGGCATGGTCTTGTCGACATAATGCATCTTCCACCTTGTTTGCTTTCCCAGGGTGGTAATGGATTGAGCAGTCGTAATCCTTAATCAGCTCCAACCATCTTCTTTGGCAGATATTCAGCTCCTTTTGTGTGAAAATATACTTTAAACTTTTATGATCAGTATAAATGTCACACCTTTCTCCATAAAGATAATGCCTCCAAATCATTACTGAAAATATTACTGCAGCCAACTCCAAATCATGAGTTGGGTAATTTTGCTCATGGATTTTCAACTGTCGTGAGGAATAAGCTATCACCATATCATTTTGCATGAGAACACACCTCAATCCCGTCTTGGATGCATCACTGTAGATCACAAACCTTTCTCCACTACAAGTAAGTGTGAGTACAGGTGCACTGGATAAACTTATTTTCAACTCCTTTAAATTATCTTCACATTCCTCCGTCTAAACAAACTTAACTCCTTTTCGGGTCAACTTGGTGAGTGGATTAGATAATCGTGAAAAATCTGTTACAAAATGTCGATAATATCCAGCCAAACCAAGAAACCTTCGGATCCCAGTTACTGTTGTTGGTCTCGACCATCTTTCGATAACCTCTGTTTTTGTTGGATCCACTGATATCCCCTCTTTTAAGATTATGTGACCCAAAAAAGAAACTTTTTGAAGCCAAAATTCACACTAGTTAAATTTGGCATAATGCTTTTCCTTTCTCAGGTACTTCAATATAATTGTCAATTGATCTTCATGTTCTTCCTTGATCTTTGAATATACAAGAATATTGTCTATAAAGACTACCACAAACTGATCAAGGTAGTCCTTAAAGACTCTATTCATTTGATCCATGAAGATAGCAGGGGAATTGGTAAGACCAAATTGCATCACTATAAATTCATAGTGTCTATACCTTGTACGGAAAGACGTCTTTGGTATATCCTCCCTTTTGACCCTTAATTGATGATACCCTGAACAATGGTCAATATTGGAAAAGTATTGAGCTCCGCGTAGTTAGTCAAATAAGTCATCAATCCGTGGGAGAGGATATTTGTTCTTAATAGTGATCTTGTTAAGTTCTTGATAATCAATGCAGAGTCTCATTGATCCATCTTTCTTCTTAACAAACAGAACAGGTGCTCCCCAAGGTGACGCACTAGGGCGTATGAACCCCTTATCAAGATTCTCTTGGAGTTGCTTCTTCAATTCGTGCAACTCAATTGGTTCCATTCTATAAGGTGTCTTTGAAATAGGTATAGCACCTGGTACGAGTTCTATTGAAAACTCAACTTCACGATTTGGTGGAAGACCCGGTAATTCCTCTAGAAAGACATCATCCAACTCCCATACAATGGGAATATTCTTAATCGTGAGTTTCTCACCAACCATTTGAGATAAATAACCTTCATTTAGTGGAATCAAGACCCATAAGATGGAATAAATTTCCACTGGAAGGTTATGTTCATCCTTGCATTGATAGACGATCATAGATTGATCTTGAATGTGAAATGTGACTTCCCTTCTTTGGAAATTGATATGAGCTCCATATAGAGAAAGCCAATCCATGCCAAGAATCACATAAAATTCCACTATAGGAAAGATCACAATATTTACAGGAAACACCTTCCCACAAACTTCAATCATAGAAGAATTATAAACTTTTGGTGCGACTGTTGTGCCATTAGGGGATGTCACAGCTAACTCAACATCTAATTGTTGAGGTAATACAGTGATACCCTAAGAAAATTCTTCTGAAAAAAAGGAGTGGGTGGATCTAGAATCAAATCAAACATTCGCTACTTTAGAGTGGATGGTAAGTGTACCTTTCACCACTTCGTTATCATACTCCACATCGCCGATAGAAATTGCATGTGACTTTCCTTTGTCTTTATCCTTAAGAGTTTGTTGACGTCAACCATCATCTTAAACCTTTGGATTTGGGCATTGATTGGCATAATTCCCTATCTCCTTGCACTTGTAACATTGAAGTGTAGGAGTAGCACTCTGTGTAGCCTTTTATTTGTTTGCATCAATAGAAATCTTCTTCCCATCATTGTGGCATTAAAATGCCCAATAAACTTCCTTTCCACATTTGAAACATTTACTTGTCCCTTTAAGACAACTCCCTCCATGTTTCTTTCCACACATTGATCATAAGGGAAAACTCATCTTCTTTTCAGTGTTCTCTTTAGATTTTCCATTGAATTCCATTTTCCTCTTCTTATCAAACCCATATGACTGATGGGTCACTCCAATCTTCATATCAGCTTTGACAGCACATCGAACGATTTCCTCATAGCTATTGAATTCCCTTATGGATAACTCCCTTTGAAGACTTTGTTTTAAGCCACTAAAGAATCGATCGATCTTACTCTGAGGTTGGATAATAATACCAGAAGAATACCTTGCAAGTCTTGTAAAATTTGATTCGTAGGTACCAACATATTCATCATCCTTTTGCTTTAGTTCAAGAAACTCCTTCTCCATCTTTCTTCGAAGAATACTAGGGAAGTACTTACTGAAAAATAAGTTCTTGAACTCGTCCCATTCCATGGACTCAATTTCATCTCTTTTCCTCGTAATCTTGATAAGATTCCACCATTGATCAGCATCACCTTCCAAATGATACAATGCTAAGATGACTTTATCATGGTCAGAACATTGAAGAACTGAAAATATCATTTTAGTAGCACTAATCCATTGTTCAGCAACTAATGGATCAGTAGTCCCGCTGAATGAAGGTGGACATTGCCTCATGAAGGATTTAGCAGAATGTTGCTCCTTCCTTTGCTCATTTGGAATTCTTGCAGGATTCATCGCTTGAGAAAGTTGTGTGAGCATGGCTACAAGATTTTTCATTCGAGCACCCATAACATTTGGTTGCTTAGGGGGGACAATCATTGCATTGCTCGTCGCATTCTGCATTAACACGGTTCCTTCAGGTTCCAGCCATTGACTAAAACCAAGAAGAATAGTGTGAGAAACAATAATTATAATAGGAAAACCACATAATCAAGAATAAAATTTCTCACTTAAGGTCTTATCATAGGTTATTCATGGACATTTCTAAAACACTAAGATTGTGTTCTATTCTTAGACTTATCCTTATGATTCTTACTAAGTCTTTCACATCCTAGTTTCCAAAGGTTGACTATACCTTTCCTCTGATACCAACTATAATTACCCACACATTACATACATTGTTATTACATCATAATTGAAGCACACTTATTACAATATATAACTAAACCAGGAAAGGACCATATATGTATAGTGTCTTTAGAAACTGGGAAACATAAACAACTGGTTCATAAATTATCTACATTGTCTCCCTTTTATTTTTGGCATTTCTTACTTAATATCCTTCTTCCTGATCTGGGGAACAGAAAACATACAAAAGGGTGAGCTCAAATGCTCATTAACGGTAAACAAAATAAATAGCAATCACATAATATTCATAAGGACATAAAATTTTGGAAATCTTACCTTGCAAAAGAGATTATAATTTCATAACATGGGAAAATCATGGTAGTGAAATATAATCACAATAATCATAACTTAAAACATGAAACATTGTAAAATGAACACATAATCATAGATAATCATTTCTTATTAGTCAAGACTCATTTCCAAGACTATCTTAGTGGACAAAGTCCATTTCTGAACCGAGTTCATTCCTCATTTCAGTCCTATTTCACTGAACCGGTTTGACCTACCGTTCCAGCCATGTCTATATCATGAGATATAAAATCTTTACCCAATGAATTGTAGGGAAATATAGGTCCCACCCATCTCATAATGATACCATTCTTATGTGTTCCACAAAATCAAAAATCATACATCATTGCATAACCCAAGTAATAAAAATGGGAATCTTAAACATCATTCCATCATAACATAATCGATATAAGATAAAAGGACATCATAAAAATAATTCCATCATAACATAATCAAATCAATGTAAAAATTTGTATAGAAACAGAACCCTATATTATCTTATATGTAAAATAATTTTGATAAAACACTTGAACTCCATTCTTGAAGAAAATATCCTTTCTACTTCAAAAATATTTTTTCCATTATTATCATGTCATTAAATTTTAAACTAAAAGAAGTTTATTAAAAATAAACTTGAAAAATTATAAAGGAAGCTTCTTGGAAATAATGTTTTAAAAATCCATTCATTCTGTATAAGTAAAAAAAACATTCTTCTCGTACTTTTGTCGGAAAAGTCAAAAAGTACCTCGTATGAAAAACGACAAAAGATTCCTTTCATATCATTTACTAAAAACTCACAGAAGAGTAAAATTGGATATAAACTATTTTATAAGGATATAAAAATTACATATTGAAGAAACATGGATGTGGATGATAAATATTCCCCAGTAAATTCTGAAGTATAAGCAATCTCGGATAAAAAGAGAGATTGTGAGATTTTCCATTACCTTAGGTCCGACTTGCTTCGTATGTGTCTAAACCTCATGTATAATGATTTAAATAATGTAATTGACTTATTCCAGATTAATAATCATTGTTATGATATCATATATGGTCAAATTATTATCTTCTTATTAGTAATATTTCATTGTTACTTGTTATTCGAGTGTTTACTGCTTTTTGTTCTTATGCGTGTTTTATCGAATAAATTCTTATTCTTATTTTTGGGTTATATATACCTCATTTACAGAATGGTATTAGTGTAATATATATCATATTAATTCATTCAATTTATTTATATAATCATTATTCAATGAAGATCATGTAGAACGAGTCGCATCACATCATGGAGACGGTATTCCGTACGTACGAACGAGTGATGATATCGTTCCCATGATCGTGAAATTGTAATGGAGTGTATGTATACTATTTAAGAATCAATATAATTTATTGTTATTATTTACACCATTATACCCATCCAAGTATGGTGGTGGTGGAAAATAGATTACACCACGGCGTGGAGACGGTATTCCGTACGTACGCACGCACGGTTATTTCGTTTTCCGTAGGATGGATATATGGTGAAATAGGTTTGTTTCATACTTATAATATCATATCAGTATATTAGTGATACTGATGTTATTACTTCATAATGAAACATCTAAAGTGGACGAAGTGGAAGAAGAAATAAAGTTGAAATAATCGGTAACGGACATTACCTCTTCTTTGAAACGCCACTTTGAGACCTCCTTTTAGGGCACTAAAATTGGTCTTTAAAGAAGACCAGGACCACTAGGATGTTTCTAGGGAAGTTTATAGGAGACATTTTCAGGGTTTGGCCTATCTTTAATGATCAAAGTGGTGTGAGGAATAGAGGGAGGAGGTTCCCTTTTATATGGGAGGAGAGGGGCACCTTTGGAAAACCCAAAAATATTATTTTATTATAAAGTCATATTCGGTTTTAAATAGCTCCAAATTGATTTATTTCGAATTTAAGGTGGGGATGTGTCTAAATAATCTCATAAAATATATATTAGACATGTTTTGGTTCCTATTTTAACCTTATCATTTAGATTTAACTTTAAGTTAAATAATTTTACTTATACCGTGTCTTTTTGTGTTCTTACACTATAAGGTTAATAAACATACTATAACAAGCCAAACGAACCCCAAGTTGTTTATTATTAATATATATAACCTTATCTAAGTCATTATGCAGAACTTAAGATTTTTTAGGAATAAAATTACAACTAATAATATAATATTTGTTTTAAAAACTATTTTATGTAAATTTTGACACTATTTAGTAATTGATTTTTGTGAAAATCATAAAAGAATGATTAATTCTAAAAAATTTAATTACATAAATAATAACATGTCATATAAACCTAAAAAAGTAGTGGAATTCACAAAAAAGTCTCAAATTACATTTATTTGGGTATTTATAACATCAATTATGTCAATTTTTCATTAATAAGATAAATACTGCATCATCTTTGGGTCATAAATAAATTAAATTATTTAATGTCTAAAAATTAAAAATAAAATACCATTATGTAAAAAATCTTTTAATCCTTCTAATTAATATTTATAGTCGAATTTATCTCATGTATAACCCTATATTAAAAATTATTTACTTATTAAACTTTGATTTTAACTATTTTAACCCTTATTTAAATAAATTAATAATAAATGTCCTAATTTAATCCAAGTGGGCCTAAATGGTCATATTTTATTCCAAAGGTTGTTTTTGGTCCAATTATACTTATCCAATAGAATTAGGACATGTGTTATGATAATAATAATATCATTTTACTCTTAATTACCCAATTTACTTTTAACCTTGGTAAATAAAAGTAAAAAAGTTACTATTCACCAAAAATTATTTTCATCTCATTGAACAACATTTTACTTACTAACATCAACCGTGTCTCTTGGATTTTTGAAATTCCACTCACAGAAGCGGTAAAATTATGTTTTATGTAAATTTGCAAATTCTCCTAAGAGCTGGGTAAAAGACGGTGAAAAGTTAAACAAAATTTTTATATATCTAAAATTATTATAAAATTAATCCAATGAATTACATTGAACTTATATAGGTATTATGTATCAATTTTTACCTAAAATAAATTTAAATAAAATAAATAAGTATTTAAATAAAAATTTGGGTTTTAAATAGTAACCCAGTGTTTCCACTATATATCAAAAATTGAAAGTTTTCAGAAAAATATCAAAAATTTACCCTAGGCTAATTTCGATATTCCAAATCCAAAAATCAAGTCCATTTTGAAAAATAAAATTTACAAAATTTCAAAAAGTGGTTATTACTATTCATAACGGCTAGTTTTAATATTATTTTAATAGCATATCGTTATTTAGTGAAACTCGGTTTTGCGTACAATGCAAGCTATCAAGGAAGGTCGTGATTGTGTGAAAAGAAATATAAGCTAGTGTTGTGTGTAGTGAAAGATTCCTTTGATGATTTATATAAAAAAAATATCTCTTATAAAAGTCTCAGGTGTTACAGAACAAACCCAATGTTTGTGTTAAACCTTATGCTGAAAAATCAGAGCATATGGTTAATCTACCAAAATTTGAGAGAAATGTATAGATAAAGAACCCAACATATTAATTATACTTTATGTTTGACAGAGAGAAAATGTATGATTAAAGAACCCTAAGTTAGTATGGAAACTAACATTTGAGAAGCTATCATATGGATCATCAACCCTACTTTTCCGATCAACCTTACATTCGGCTAATGAAACCCACATAGTTAAACCCTATGTTTTGTATTTTTTCATTTGGTAAAAGAACCTTATGTTTTAATTTCATCATCGAATATTTGAATTTACACTACTACCGAAATTTTTTGCAACATTTTTTATGAAATATCTAGTAGATATAAAGATCATTTTTCATTGATTCAGTGTTAATTATGAATGATTCAAAGAATCTTATTAAGAACAGAATTTCTCTATGAATCTTAAGGAATGTTATGACTACTTTGTGCTACCATAAGAAATTGGATTCTTAGGATTTATCAGGAATTTTCCATATATTTGAATATAAAAAAGGAGGCTGTCAGCTTTATTTATTCTATCGGTCTATTTGTTCTATATATATGTTTATGATTCAAATATGAATATATATATTGAGATATATATGGAGAAATATATTGTGACACGTATTCACGATTGAAATTTCATTCTTTTGAAGAGATATTACAGATCTACTAGAATAATGGATCAGACTCTATTATCTACAAAAGAGGATATATTTGATGTAACGTCCCAGTTCTGGAAGACACCCAGAGGCGCCCCGTATCTGATTGGTAACATAGCCTCATGCACATTTCCCCGAACTCCTATTTCTACAATCTAGAATTAAGGGCCTTGGGTGTGATAACAGTGAAACAATGCCATCATTTGAAGAGTAACAGAGCAAAAACAAAATAGATAGCAATAGTAGAAGCAGTAACAATACCATACCAAAAGAAACCATCGAAAGACTGAAATAATATACGATTAGATCACATATGTAAATGATGCATGATACATATATCTAGGAAAGTATAAAAACAAGTCCCAATGCTGGAATACAGTAATGATCCAAAATACAACAAAAAACTGATAAAAAAATCTATAGCACTGCAAGCCTCAGCTTGGTCCCATGCTCCCCAGCTCCGCAACAATCATGTACCTGAAGTAGAAGGGTGCTTTACCTTATCTAGACCTATAATAATATAAGCTATTTGGGACCCAAAGCATGACTCAAAAAGGGAGTGAGACTAATCCAATTAGTCAACCAACAAAAGATCTGTGCTTAATAGTTAGTGAATATATATGTGGCAGGCAATAAGAAAAAGAAATCATTAGATAAGGAAGTAATAAAAAATAAACAATCCTACAGTTTCAATTGCATTCAAATTTCTATATCAAGCATGAAGATAATAACAAATATGAAATCTTATTGAAATTACTCACATATTAACCCCTCTAGTTCATCCAATACAACACAAGAAACCCTTTGGGATGTTCTCACAGTCTAACCCCTCTAATTCACCTTTAGCATAGTCTCTATGTGAAATCACTCATCGTCAATTCCCCTTATAGTATCATATCGGTAACTAACAGGCTCTCTGAGGATGCACTCAATGTCAAATTCCCCCTATGGCCCATATTGAGGAACTACAAAAACTCTGAGGGAGCACTTACATCCATCCCCCCTATGGTCTCGCAATGTTAATGTAAAACAGACACTCTAGAGAAGCCATCACGTCCATTATCCCTATAGTCTACTACACCATGTTCTCATGGCCTGGTGAATGTCAATCGAGCACAGAGATATATGGAATCCAATGTAAACCACAATTACTACATGGATAAATAGTCTACAACATAACACAACATGACAAATAATAATCACTCCACCCTACAGTACTAGGAATGGAATGCAATGCAGCCTAACATGCAATCTAGACCAAATAGTCAAAACAAAACACCAGGGGAGAACATCCATAGAATGGAAATATTAACCCTATTCACAAACGATTAACCTCTATAAAAACAGAAAAGGAATAGTAGGTAATAACAGCGCTAAAAACCATAAACATGAAATACCCCGATCAAGGATATTGGGAACTTCTGCATATATAACACAAATACTATCTATGGAAATGCACAAACCACCATCCTCAGTGTCCTGGGATCGATATATGTGAACCTCAGGCCTTGAATCTCTCTAGGACACCGTAGATATACAAAAATACTTAAAACATTCAACCAAGGATAACTCATGGGAGACAATAAATCAAGAGACCACTTTCCAGAAGAAGGGACAACTGACTGATATGATTCCATCACAATTGACGATGGTCAATTCAGTGAATGGATGACGAGTTGGGGGCTCAAAGAAGATGCGCTGTCATACGATCACTCTTAGATGAGATAGATGAAAAGAAAAATTTTTGTGTCGATTGGACATGACCCCGGTCTATTTAATGAAATAAAAGAATGTGCATGACGTGTATTTCAAAAGTACACGCCGTGTACTGGCCTTTTTTGGCCTCCACTTTTGGCGGTCTCTATGTCACCACACAAGGCCATGTGCTCGGCCATTACATGGCCAGTACATGGTCCCCATCGACAACCATGTACATGATGTGTACATAAAATCACCCAACATGTACTCCTGAAATTTCCATAAACTCTTATTTTTCTAAAAACAACTAAAAAAGAATAATATACTTGAAAAAGAAGATTCAGGTTCTTACAAAAATTCACGCTTAAAAAAATTTGTCCCCAAATTTCCATAGCACGACTGTGTAGAAAAAGATCCTTGAACAGCTCCGAACACTATGATCAGACATCAGTATCCCTCTCCATTGTCTCGTCCTGTACTCACACATGCTTCCATAGGACTCGTACCAGAGGAACAAACCAGCCATGGAGAACCTTCTCACCTTAATCAAGAATCCAGATAGGACGCTCCACAAATGTGGCGTACACCTCGAGCTCAACCGTCTCGGTTTGGAAAACATGATATGGGTTTGAGAAGTAACATCAAAGCTAAGAAACGTGGAATAACTCATGCATATCATGGTACCACGGAGGTAACTACAATGTATAGGCAACCAGACCAACTCTATCCAACACCTCAAATGGCCCAATGCACCTTAGTAAATGCTTACCCTACCTCCTAACCCTCTAGTGTCCCAACCACGGTGTGACATGCAGGAAAACCTGATCTCTGACCTTGAACTATAGAGGGAATCTTTGTCGATCAACATAAGACATTTGTCATTACTGTACAGTGTCCATCCACTATTAAATCAACTATATCAGTTGTATGGTTTCTTAGATAAGTCAAGGTCCAAGCATTTCTAACTCGTTTGCCTCCAGCTAACAAAAGGAAGATTGGCCAGGCCTACATTACAAAACCTCATAAGGTTCCATCTGAATAGTTCATTGAAAACTATAATTTTATGAAAACTCTATAAGAGGTATGTGATTGTCCCAAGAACCTTTAAAATCCCGGATGCATGCTCGAAACATGTCCTAAAGCACCTGAATCGTACGCTTGGACGGTCCATCTGTCTAGGGGTGGTAATCTGTACTCAGAAGTACCTATGTACCCAAAGCCTTCTATAGCCCCTTCGAGACCAGAGAAGTAAAACATGCATCCCTATTTGAAGTAATGGATTGTGGGACCCTACGTAGACCTACAATATATCAGATGTACAACCTTCCCAACTCACCGACACGGATGGTATCCTTAATCACAATATGTGAGAAACCTTCGTGAGTCTATCAATTACATCCCAAACTGCATCATTCCCTCGAGGCGACCTCAGAAAACCTATCACGAAATCCATCACGACATCATTCCATTTCTACTCGGGAATGGGTAACTACTAAAAATGCCATGTTGTTCACTGATGCTCTACCTTTACCTACTGATAGGTGGAACACCTCATGAAAAACCCAACAATATCTCCCATCATACCTGGTCACCAACACTGACGATGTAGATCATGATACATCTTGGTGACACTAGGATAAACTACCAAGACTGAGAAATAAAGTTCCTACATCATCACCTCGTGCATGTCCGCTGACACCCATACATGCCCATGAACACATAAGATCTTTTTATCACCTAATGTCGATCTAGGAATAGGGTCCTCTCCTGAAACACTCTCATGATTAACTAGACCTTAAGAATCTAAGAGTCACATCATTCTCACTCGATCAAGTAGTGAAGAGGTGACAACCACAGAAGAAATAAACATCTTACCCTGTCTATCATGCACCTCCAAATGCATCTCAAAAAATAGATCCAAAAATTCCACTCACTACTAGCCTACTAAACTTTCTATATCTGAGTCCTCTTGCTCAACGCATCAACCATAGTGTTGCCTTTCCCAGGCATGTAGGCAAGCTAAAAGTCAAAGGATTGAATGCACTCAACCAACTTTTTCTATCTCATATTTAGGTCATGATGAGTGAAGATATACTTGAGACTTCAATGGTCATTGAAAACCACAAAATGATCTCTGAGAAGATAATGACTCCAACTGTGTAAGGCATGAACAACTACAGCCAGTTCAAGATCGTGTGTCAGTTAATTCCTCTCATGTGGCCTCAAATGCCGAGAACCATATGCAATGACCCCTTCCCCAGGCATCAATACTGGTCCTATCCCGATACCTAATGCATCACATTACATATTATAACTCTTTCCCAGCTCTATAAATACTAGTATTAGTGCTGAAGTCAACCTCTCTTTAATCTCCAAAAAGGTTGAATCACAAGAATCTAACAAAAAGTAATTTGCACCCATCTCTATCAGGACCATTAGTGGAAATGTTATGTATGAAATTTCAGGTATAAAACTATTTTAGTACCCACCCATCCCTAGAAAAATCCTTACCTCAATGATATTCTTTAGCTGCTCCCTGGAAACTACTACTCTAACATTCTCTGGGTCTACTGATACTTCTGTCTCTGAGATAACATGACCCATGAATTGAATTTGTTCCATCAAAAAGTTTCATTTTGAGAGCTTAGAATATAAATGATTCTCTCTAAGTGTACTAAAAATGGTCTCAAGATGTGTGGTATGATCATGTCGAGTGTGAGAGTACACCAATATATCATCCAAAAAGACTACCACAAAGGAATCCATGTATGTATGAAACACTTGGTTCATCGGTTCCATAAAGACAACAGGTTCATTCGTGAGACCAAATGGAATAACCACATACTCATATAGACCATCCTTACTCAGAAAGGATGTAAGTGGTATATTAGATGGTCAAACGCGCAACTGATGGTAACCGGATCTCCAGCCAATATTTGAGAACATCAAGGATCCTGAAATCTGATCAAAGAGATCACCCATCCTCAACAAGGGATATCAGTTCTTGAACATCAACTTGTTCAACATCTCATAATACACACAAATTCTGAAGGTACCATCCACCTTCTTCATGAACTGGATAGGCGAACCCCAAGGAGAAGTACTGGGTTGGATGAAACCCTTTTCCTACAACTACTCCAACTGCTTCATGAGCTCCTAAAACTCTGTTGTAGTGATCCTATAAGTAGGAATTGACAATGGTGTCACTCCTATTACAATATCAATTTAAAATTTCACCTCTCACTCTAAAGGAAAACCTAAAAATTCCTCTAAGAAGATGTCGCTAAAACGATCCACCACTAGAGGAAATTCCATCTGTGAAGTCCTATAGTCATCAAGATACAGGCTAGCAATCTGAGATGTAACTTATCCTTACCCATGATGCTCAGGTCCCACTCTTCTCACATGAACATCCCACTCACGCTTATGAAGAAAGGATCTGCACTCATATAATGTGAAACGCACCCTACGGGGATAGCTGTCAACAACAGCATGGAAGGGAACTAACCAGTCCATTCTATGAATGAAATCATAGCCTGTCATCTCTAGGACATAGAAGAACCAAATGAAATGACACCCACCAACCTTTAGAGGGAACTCCTTACACTATCGTGCACTAGCCATTCTTATCCACGATGGAGTGTCTAATGTCAAAATAGTAATAGATGAAAAGATACAAAGCCCAACTCTCTCCAAAACAACAACAGATATAAATCTATGGGAAGCCCCTCTATTAAAAAGAGAAAAAGCTAAAATGGAGGCAACTAGGATTGTACCTCAAACTATAGAGGGTATGAGATCCTTCTCTTATTGGGTCTGATCCACTACAAAATTATGACCTACACTATGACCCTACAACCCTGCTTGACCACACTGATTGGATGCACCCTGTTGTTGCTGAAATCTTGGGGACCGGCTACCACTACCATGACCTCCACCTCAGTCTAAATAATTGAATGAACTTTTGTTTCCTGACAGATGAGAAATTGGTGGAGCTGATCCTGAATGAGAAGTCATAGAAGAACACCTCTCACATGCTTCTGGTGAGAAGATATGACAGAAGCGTTGAATATGGACCATCTTTCCACAAGATCGACACTCTACTAGGTCTCTCAGGCAATGTGGCTTTGTATGCACGTTCTTCCCGCACTGGTAGAACACCACATAGCTACCCAAAGATGTCTCTCACCTACTACGGTATCCATGCGTAGACTCCATGCAGTGCTTCCTTCTATCAGTACGAGGGATACCAACTATGGATGTTGAGCCTCCATAGCTCAGAACTCTAGAATGCCACATATTATGCTCCGTGATCAGCATCTGGTTGACTATAGAAGTGATAAAAGTCAACCTGATGATGTTTACATGAGATTGGATGTTGTGCCTAACATCATACTCATACATCCTTTCCAAAATTAACTTATCACATATGGGTATATGCATGAAGTGATGCAGCATAGTGAAGCGATAAGAATACTCCATAACAGAAAGAGTACCATGCTCTAGACTCATGAACTATCGAGCTCGATTGGCCCTCAAAGTCTCTGGGTAGAAGTAGTCATAGATTTAACACTAGAACGCATCCCATGACATATCCTATAAGAGTCCAACATATTAGATCACATCCCACCATCTTTTGGAGGAGTCCCAAATCATATACGTAGCAAACTTCACTATCCTCTCTGGAGGCATCTCCAAATGGTCAAAGATAGATAGCATGGATTCTAACCATAACTCTATAGCCTAAGGTCCTTCTTCCCCTGTGAAGGTGGGAAGAAGCTGCGACTAGAAAACACACATCAAAATTTCTATAGAAGAATAATGATGCGGTACTCTTTAGAAGGTTTTCATAATCCTCAAAAATCCCTCTCTGAACTCTGCGTTTTCACCTATGTCTGTAATGATGGATGGTGCCAAGACTGGCACAACTAGAGGATCTTATGGTGGTCCCTGATCTACCATGTTCGGTGTCTGATCACATCCCTGTAACTAGCGGACAACCGGAGGACGTCTTGGTGGAATGACTTTACAAGGTCTAGTGCACACCATAGATCAAGATTTATAGGGACTAAAACTTAAAATTGTTAGAAGGGAATAAGAGAAATAAAGAAATCACGTTTTTTTAAAACATTGATAAACTGCGTGTATAATGCCTATACATTGTGTTACCTTAAGCCTTCACATGGGCGTGTACTTTCACCAACCCAGGTCGGGTAACACCCCATACACACATCATTTTTTCCTAACACAAGGCGTGTACATGAATCCTCTATCCATGTCTGAGTTCTTCTACATGACTAAGCAACAAGGATCTACCAATAACAAGACTACACGATATGTTAGTGTGAGACTCAACATGTACTAGATGAACCTCACCGACCCATGCTGTTAGTCACATGATCAGTTACACGACTCACTCTAAACGGAGTGTTCCAGATAGACACTGCGTGTACATGAAGTATTTCAACTACCAGTGTTGTTAGTTACACGGTCAAATATAAGGGATACACTACATGGTGTGTTCAATATTGACACAGTGTGTATAAATATAGTTTTATCCATTTTTGCTGTTAGTCACATGGATGGACACATGGTCAATGCAACACGGCTTGTACATCTGGTACACGGTGTGTCCCACCACAGATTTCTCAACCATGTGTCACTTCCCACACAATTAGTGACACAGTAAAGGACTACACGATGTGTACATATAGTACACTGCATGTACTTTAGAAAAATTTGTCTTCCCGGAATATAAGGATACATAGAGTCTATTCATCAATAACCGCCATGTATTTTAGGATTTTCTAGACAGTAATCCTCTAAAACTGCTTTGGAACCCAAAAAAACACTGAAACAAACATTAATGTGCCAAATTCTGATCTATAAGGGCCCATACTCGCAGTGAATCAATGCTTGACATCTTATAAATGTCATATATAAACATAATAGAGCAATGATCCACCAAATTTTTGTCCATGAGGGCACATAACACCTGAGGAACTAATGTTTGGAGTTCATTCAAATAAATCCTCAGAAATATCAATACCCTATCAAAATTAGGTATTTTATCAAGTCATATATCTCAACATCAAGCATATCCTGCAAAACAACTATAACAACAACACGCATTCACTAATTCACCCTAAATGACATGGCATAAATGAGTGATATGTGATTTCTAAAAAGTAACTATATGATGCATGAGATGGAATACCCTCATCTCATTAGGGTTAGATAGAAATAGAACCACAATAATATCATTGAAAATAGAACAATACATGTGAATCATCTAAAGGTGAAATCAAATCAACTGTAAAAGTGAAAAACTAGAAACAATTTCAATAAGGAGGTAGATTAGCTTTTCCCTATACAAGGGTTAGCTACTCATGGGGACAACTTATAACCATGTAATTATTCCTTCTTATCATTGCCTATAGTCTCCAAATATTATGTCAAGAAGAAATGAGTTCCTCTAATTCCACTTTTTAAAGTCCCGGTTCCGAAAGCCACCTAGAGGCACCCCATACCTGGTTCATCACATGGACTCAAGTGTATTTCCTCCAATGCCAAATGATACCGACTATAAGTAAGGGCCTTGGGTGTGATAGTGAGGAAAATATTCCCTCATTGGTAGTGCAAAACAGCAAGAACAAAATAGACAGCTATAACAAATGCAGTAATAATACCATACAAAAGAAACCAGTGAAAGACTGAAATAATAAACAATTGGAGCACATGTATAAATGACGCATGATACCTATGTCTAGGAAAGCATCCAAACAATACCCAATGAAGGAATATAGAAATGAACCAAATTACAAAATAAAATAGACAAAAATATCCATAGCATCGCAATCTTCAGCTTGGTCCCATGCTCCCCAACTCTGCAATAATCAAGTACCTATTGTAGAAGGGTGTTTTCCCGTTTCCAGAACTGCAAAAATATAATCTATTTGGGCCAAAAAGCAGGACCCAAATAGGGTGTGAGACTAATCTCAATAGTCAACCACCCAAATATTTGTGCCTAAAAGTTATTGAATATATATGGATGGCAATAAGAAAAATGAAAGTAGTAGACAAGGAAGAATTCCAAAGTAAACAATCCTACAGTTTCAATTACATTGAAATTCATATATCAAACAAGCAGCTAATCCCAAACAAGTAACCATCTAGAATATACTACTAACCAAACCCCTCTGGTTCAACCAAAATATCATAAGCATCCCTCTGGGATGTTCTTAGAGTCTAACCCCTCTGGTTCATCTTTAGTACAGACTCTCTGAGGAAGCACCCACTGTCAATTCCCCCAATAGTCTCTGATCAATAACTAATAGGATCTCTGAGGAAGCACTCAATGTCCAAATCCACCTTTGGGATGTATCATGGAACTATAAACACTTTGATGGAGCACTTATATCCACCCCCCCTTTGGTCTTGCAACGTAAAAGTAAAAAAAGACACTTTGGAGAAGCCCTCGACGTCCATTCGCCCTATGGTCTACTACACTAGGTTCTCACGGCCCAATTTGATTCAATCTAGCATAGCTATATATAGAATCCAAAGTAAACCTCAATAACTACTTGTCTAAATAGTCTACATCATAAAATATCATGTTATATAATAATCATTCCATCCTACAGTACAAGGCATTGAAATAATTGTAGCCTAACAGGAAAGCTATACCAAATGGTCAAAACATGAAATATGGGAAAAACATCCATTTCATGAAAACATTAACCCTATTCACAAACTATTCTCTTCTATTCGAACAATCAAGGAATAATAGGAAATACCAGGGCTAAAACAACAAACCTGAAATACCCCGATCTAGGGTATGGGGCACTTTTTCACATATAACTCAGAGAATATATACGGAAAGGAACAAAACAACTACCTCGGCATCATGAGGTCGATATAAGTGATCCTTAGGCCTCGAATCTCCCTAAAATTCCATAGATCTATAAAAACACTAAAAATGTTCAACCGAGGATATCTAGTGAGAGATGAGAAATTAGGCAATGATGTTCAAGAAGAAGTCAGAACTCACATATGTGATTCCAATGCAATCAACGTTGGTCAATTCGGAGAACGTACGATGAGTTAGGGGCTCAGGGAAAATATGTGGTCGTACGGTCACTCCTGGATGAGACAGAAAAAGATAAAAAGGGTTCTGTCAATTAGACATGACCCCAGTCCATTTAATGAACAAAAAGAATGTACACGTTGTGTATTTCAAAAGTACACAGATTTTAATTTCATTTTCTAGTCTCTATATTAGGTGGTCTTCAGTTTACCACACACATACATGTTCTTAATCCTTACACGGAAAACACATGGTCCCTAGCGGGAACCAGGTACATAGCGTGTACTCCTAAATTTTCCAAAAATTCATCTTTTTCTCAAAAATAACCATAAAAGTAAAACATACCTAAAAAATAAGATCCAGTTTATTATAGTGGAGATATACGTCTTCTGAATTTAGTATTTAATGTGCTTATTCTACTAAAATTCATTATAGGTTTTATTTCAAATATCTATTGTAATATAATGTATTTGGAACTACTATTTCTTGAAGAATGTATTTTTTAAGAAGAAGATTAATCTTCCATCACTTTTTTTACCTGTGAAGTACAATCATATCATTTTTTAGTCAACCTATGTTTATTCAGAGTCTCACCTACTCATAGTCAGTTTTTGTGGATTATCAGCTTATCTATCTAAGGTATGGTTTTTTGGTTCTCTGTTAAATATCAAGAAGGCTCTATTTCTAGACTTAATTGTAAAGGTGTTAACTTCCTGCACTCAGTTGTAGATTTCACTTATGATATGAGGACCTAACTAGTGAAATTCACCAAAATAGTAGAGAGAGTAATTGGTGGAGTGTATTAGGGGGTCTTTATGCCCTGAACCACTATAAATATCAATATTATATTTTTCTATTTTTTCCACTAGTCGTAAATTCATACAAATTATAAACACTACTTACCTGTATAATCATAATTCGACATCAAAACAAAGATTTGTAAAATATTTTGAAATGGAAAAATTCACCCCCTCTATTTTATATTTTTATATTCCTGCCACATAATTAATATCAGAGATTAAATTTTGGAAAAAACTATAATAAGATAAAAGTATAAAGTCGATACAGAGATTGAAATGACTAATCAGAGAGACGTAATGCTAGAAGTACATGGTATTTATTTCCAGGGTGAAAGCTGTGGATACTAGGAATCATGGATGATTATATATTTCATTAATCTGGGATGCAAAGTTTACTCAATGATCATTACTCCTTATATAATTCCATAAATTCCTACAACTTAGACTGCTACTACAAAGGCTGAGTATGACATGAATTATAAATCTATGAATGGTATTATATGTGTTCCAGGACCAGATGATTTCAACCATGTCTCACAATTTCCTACTACTTATGAAAAGTGGGAAACCATTGTTGTTTCATGTGAAGGAACATGAAATTTAATACAAATGAGGTTTGGAATCGAAAAACTCAAATTTGATACATTCAAAATGTTTGTTGGAGAAAGTATCAGTCAGATGAATGTAAGCCTTATATAGATTATTAATAATACTAAATCATTAGGAGATACAATCAAATAATAAAATCAATCATTGAATTTACTAAGATTACTACATACTAAATGGAATGGAATATCAGATGCAATTCGACAATCATCACCAGTCCAAAATCTGACAATTAGATAATTTCTTGGGATAATAATGAGGTATGATGCTGAAATACACGATGAAGATAAAGATAATAATGTCTTACTAAATAAATATAATAATAACCTAAAGGTAAAATCATAGAAGCAAAGAAAAATAATAAGTGAATAATTAAATGAAAAAAATAATTCATATACATCTAATTCTGAAATGGAATTGAATAAATTATCTAGAATGTTTTGAATGTTTTATAAGAAGAAAATAGGATTCAAAAAACACTTCAAATGCGATGAAAAATAATCTCGGTAAGTCATATGCTATGAATGAAGGAAATTACATCATATAACACCTAATTCTCATCAGTAAATAGGTTAAAGGAGAAATATAGAATATACATATCAAGAAAATTATGATTATGTACATAAAGGCAGATGAGCACTGAAGACTGCATGGAGTGTTTCTAAAGACTCCATAAGCTCATCAAAATATGATTCCGACAAGGAAGAATCAAATATAAAATCAAATATGTTCGTTAAGGAAGAAAAGATAATGTACAAACCAATTATTCATCTAATTCTGATTCAGATTCAAAATTTTCAAATAATAAATTGGATGCTTGCTACAAAATGCTAGATGGATAATATGACTGCTTATAAAAGAATCACAATTCTTTAAAGAGTATACATAATGGTATTTTAGGGGGAATAGATCCATTATATAAACAACATCAAGAGTTAATAGAGAAATTAAACTCATCTACCGTAGACACTATTGTTCATGAAAATAAGATTAAAGCATTACATGATGTAGTATAAACATATAAAAGAGTTTCCCTATTATTAATAATAGGAGAAAATATTATGACTGAAATTATTGGTAAAAATATCATTTGAAAGAAAAGATTTAGTATAGGACGTAAGGGTGAAAAATATAAACTATATAAGAATTATTTTCTTACCAACTCAGAAACAGTTGCTTTTCATTTTTTGTGGAATCAAATGAGATATAAAAGAAACTTTTATCTAATAAATCCTAAAATAAGTGGAATTGAAAAATATTTTATTTAAAACATCCTATCTAAATAAATTGATATGATTTGAAAAAACAACGAATATTTGGATTCCCAGATCATTGTTGTCTAACACTGCTTTACCAAAGATAATATGGCTACCAAAACAAACTCTTGTTAATATTTCCTTTATCGAAAAAATGTCACAGTAAAAGAAATGATATATTGTATAAGGATAGTGGATTTTCCAAAATATTATTGGAAACTCGTCAATCTTCAATACACTGACTCAAATAGAATGTGGTCTAGTCCCATTTGTTGAAAATCCCAAAGGAATGATAATTGGACTTGGAACTATTGGAGATCCAAAAACAGTCTCAACAAATAATGTACTATATGTATAATGGTTGAAGAATAACCTGATAAGATTCTCTAAAATCTATTGTGATGGATATTATGTTTATTTTTCTAACAATTCATACTCTATATTTAAGGAGAAATTTCTTAAGATTAGATAAACTAGAACTAATTGGTTTATACATTAGATTGAAATTCCTTGGTAAACCATAAATTAAATTCTTTAACTGTTATGATTAATGAGTTATGGATATGGAATTGGAAGATTTTATATTGTAATAATTATTCTTTAAATAAATTATCTAAGAAATAGTTAGTTTTATTTTACCAAGTATTATGTTTGATAGTGACAGGTTTTGTGATGCATGCCAAATTGAAAAAAAACCCAAATATTCCATCAAATATATTAACAAAATTACTACCTCATAACATCTCGAACATATCCACATGGATCTACATGTACTCTGAAGATTAGAAATCTTGGATAGAAAATTATATATATATTATAGTTCATTATTATTCTAGATTTACATGGGTGTTTTTTCTAAAACATAAATGTTCAGGTATTACTATTTTTGAAACATTTGGTAATTTTTTTCAAAATGAAAAAGGTTTTAAGATAATTTAATTAATATGTGATCATGGTATAGAATTTGGGAATCATGAATTCAATTCATTTTTTTCAAATTCTGATATTAAACACACATTTTCTGCAGCAAGAACACCTCAACTAAATGGAATTATTGAATGAAGAAATAGAACTATTCAAGAAATGTTTAAGACTATACTGAATGAATATAGTTTACCGGAATTATTATGGGAAGAAGCATTAATCAAAACCTGCTATATCATGAATATTGTTTTAATTTAGTCTATTTCCAAATAGAAGTCTTTTGAAATTTATAATTATGGAATACCTAAGGTATTGTACTTTCATATTTTTGGATGTAGGGTGAATATCCTGAACACTATGGATAATCAAGGTAAATTCAATCCAAATGCAGATGAAGGAATATTTTTAGTATATTATGAAAAATCTAAATCCTGTAGAGTATTTAATAAAAATTCAATGATTGTTAAAGAATTAGTTCATGTGAAGTTTGATGAAACTAACCATTTAATAAAATAAAATGATCAAAATGATGATATTATTGACTCTTATAACCACATGAGACCTAAAAACCTGCAAAATGATTTTGAAAATACCATAAATAAAATTTTGTCCAGTTCATAAGAACATGAAACTAATGAGCCTAAAAGTGTTTTACCTAGACAGTCTATAACCCTATGGAATCATCCGTTAAAATAGTAATTGTAGACCTAGACACATCAATAATAACTTGAATTTTGGGATTAGTTGAAAGACCATCAATTTATCCAATTATAGGAAAAAAGTAGGTCATTAGACATAAACAAGATGATGAATGGATTATAACTATAAACAATTGTAGATTAGTATCTAATGGATATAATCATGTAGAAGGTAAATATTATGATGAAACCTTTTCCCCTATAACAAGATTAATAGAAATTAGAATTATTTTATCTTATTATTCTCATATAACCATTAAATTTTATTATATAGATGTTCAATTATCCTTTTTAAATTCCTATTTAATTGAGGAATATTATGTAGAAAAACTTCCTACTTTTTAAAATTCTAAAAAACCAAATTCTATTTTTAATCTTACTAAAGCTCTATATATCCTTAAACAAGCACCTATAGCTTGGTATGTAATATTAAGTAATTTTAATTTGATAAATGGATTTAATATTGAAATGGTAGATCAAAAATTCTTTATGAAAACCATTTCTTCTAATATTTTATTTGATCAAATATATATTGAAGATGATATTTTTGGTTGAACTAGTAAAAAAATTTGAAATGATTATTCAAAACATAAGAAAAAAGTATTTTAAATGAGTGTAATTTGAGAATTGAACTTCATTTTAGGAAATAAAATTTACAAAAAGATTATGGAAATATTTTAAACGAAAGAAAATATATTATTGATTCATTGAAAAATTTTGGTCTTGAGAACATCAAGGTATATACAAATCCCATGTGTACCAATATAAAACATGATTTGAATAAATCTGGATAACCAGTGGACAACAAGTTATATAGAGGTATGATTAGTAGTTTATTATATCATAATTCTAGTAGATATGATATTATGTTTTCTTTATGTTTATGTGATATATTTTAAAAAATACTAAAGAATCTCATCTTATTGCTATAAAATAATTTTTATATATTTAAAATGAACTATTTTTCTATCTCTTATTTTTAAAAAACGTTGATTTTAATTTAATATCATATTCTGATATATAATTTAGAGTTTGTAAATTAGATAGAAAAAAGTACCTCAGGATCCTATCACTTTATTAGGAAATCATTAGTATCATGGTCATGTAGGAATAAACACATAGTTTCCATAACAATATCTAAGGCCGAATATGTATTTACAGGTAGTTTCTGTGCACATGTCTTGTTGGTGAAAACACACTAATGGACTTTGGATTAAATTTGATTGTAAAACTATTGTATGTGATAATAAAACTGCTATAAATATTTCAAAAATCATAGTAAGTCATTCTATAACCAATCATATTGATATAAGGAATCATTTTCTAACAAATCATATTCTCAAAAATGATATATCTTTAAAACTTGTAAATAATAAATATCAACTACCTGATATCTCTACAAAACTCTTTCCACTATAAGTTTGTTTTAATTAAGGGGATATAGTTTTATTTAATTTGTAAATAAATGTTAATATTTTTAATTTTAAATATATTTCTTATTTTATTTCATTTTATTTTATTTATTTATTTATTTATATTTTATTGATTTTTGAATCATTTACTGATTAATTTAAATTTTATTTGTTTTAATATTTTTTCTACTATATAGTTTACATATCTTATTTTATCTTAAACTCATTCATGACATATATTTTAGAATTTTTCTTAATTGTCTTACATAATGGAACAAGAAACAAGTCATTATATGATATATTTTGAATACCTAACCTTTTCATCTATAAAACCATTTTTGAATACTACAACCCTCCTTTAGCTTCATCCACCTCTGATTATCACTGTTTTATTTTGAAAACATAGAACCTGAAAACATTAGATCATTCATTTCACAGAAATTATGAAAACTAAGAGAACCGAAGAAGGTTAATCTAGACCCTGAATGCATTATAAAGTTTCTAGGTAATATATTCTATATGGAAAAGTAGTTTATTTGGAATGGTTTTATCCGAAAAATATACTCCTAAAGAAATGGGTATATTTTTATGGATTGGAATTTGTGTTCAATGAGATGAAATCACAGTTCCTTTATGAGGTAGACGTAAATTTTTTCTATAAAAGTGTTTAGTTTAGTTTTGGAAATTCTAAAGTTATAGTATTCCTAAGAATGGAGGATAATAACATTTTGGTTTCATTGAATGAAATTTCTAAAATTTTGAACTATCCTAATGAGGGGGTCTTTCATTTTAATCTATGGTGTATCAGATATAGGATCATAATTCTGAATATATTATTCCTTTTCTGTTGAATAAAAAATATAGAAATTTTATTCAAATATATTAATTTAGACCACAAAATTGTTTTTATATTTATTTAAATAGAAATTAATCCTAACTGGATGAGGTGGACGAAGATTCCATATCCATGAATGTATACCATGATTCTATTTTAAGGTAAAATAAAGATGAAATTTCAATGTTATATGTTTAGATATTATCACTACTACGGTCAACCGATTGCTTGGATGTCTTTTTATCCTTATGGAAGGATAATATCGTGAATTTTGTTTAATAAAGGATTGATTAATTAAATAGATTCAATTATCAAATTTCATCACAACAATGTAATCAATGTGGGAACTTTTTGGACATTACATTTTTAATAGATTATAGTCAAAGGAAAAGTCTTGCTGGTTGGTGTAAATGACCAAAAAATATCTTTATCTTTTGCATAGGGGGAGAAAAGTGGAACTGTGAATAAAGGAATTTGTGATATATAAGGTGAAGGGTCATGAATACCGACCCAAAGAAAATTGATACCTGTTGAAGAATAATAGGAAGAAGAGTTAGTGATAACAGAATTGGTTGTAAACCCTTGGAAAATTATAGATCCCCCTGATGAAGAACCGGAGTTGGGTTCTGGTGATGTTACTAGGTATGTATATTTGGAAGAAACTTTTCATGAGTAGGATCATCATGTTGAAATCCAGATAAGAGATTAAAAACATTTTGACATACTAATTGTCTAGGAGGAAGAACCAACTATTTTGGAAGAGCAACTATTGAATAGATTTTAAAATGTGGATACTAAAATTGTTGAGAATTTAATTTAATTTATTTTTGATCATGTGTATGAAGGACATCAATCATCAACTGAAGACAAAACAATATTTCTTGGTATTTAATCTTGTTTGATTAAAAAGTTAATTGAAAACCTAGTGGAAATACTCCTTCAATATCTCTTGAAATATTGGTAGTTGGTAAATCACAATGTCCAAATAAAGGGATATCTGATTCCATATCAAATAAGGTTGAGGAGCTTGTAATGAAGTTTTATATGTATTAGGATGATAATGTTAATCTTTGTAATGATCTATAAGTTTCAATGAAAATTATTCATGATATTAAAGAAATTTCTATTTCTAAGAAGCAATTTGATGCTTTCAAGAGAAATATTCTAAATAATGTGGGGAATATAAAATTTTAAGTAGTTTCTATGTCAGACTTTGCAGATCAAATGTGGTATTTAGGGAGTCAATTTGAAATAATCAAGTGTATTGTTGGTCAAAACAGTACATCTACCTGTACGTCTACTACCAGTCCAGATCTCATTCAAATATTTCAAGAAATAACTTATATCTTTGTAGATATGAATGAAAATCTTATGAATAATCAATGAAATAGTGCTCCTCTATCAGTTTTGTTCGAGAATCTAAAATTTCTAGTTAACTAACTGTCAGAAAATGAACCAGGTATAATATTTATACTGAAAAAATTTACAGAAAAGTAAGACCATTTTATGCAGTAAGAAGAGGGTTTTTATGACTTTTTTAAGGAAAATATTATTGAGAATTTTCATAACAATCATTATTTTAGGGTTTTTATTTTCCATTTGGGTAATAGTCTAATGAAGAAGTTGCGGTTACAGAAATCAGAGTTGAAAGATATGTTTGAAGCAGCTCCAAATTCATAGACCCTTAATAGAGCCAACTCCTACCCAATATTCTGTACCCTAAACATTTCATTTGCTTAAAATTGATTCTTAATCATACTAATTATTGTATTTATAAAAATATTTATCAGTAAATCTAATTTTATTATTTTTTATGTGCTTTATTTGACATTATTTAATGATTATGTCTCAAGACAAAAATCATGTCTTCATTATTTAAACAGATTATTATAAAATTCCTATATAAATATATGAAAAACTAAATGTGTTTTATTTATTTTTATACATTTTTTTAATCTCACAAAAGGGGGGAGAAATTTGGACAAACACAATATTTCTTTTTTATCGAAAAAATCCAAAATTTCAAATTAGTTTATTTTAATTATTCTAAAAAATTATAAATTTTTTTATTAATATTATTGGTTTTGTGATCATCATAAAGGGGGAGATTTTTGGGTATGTATTGTAACAATAAAACTCTATAAATCTTATTGATTTTGGTGTTCAAATATAACTATGTTTTCATAAAAATGATATATTTTTAGTGAATTTTATAAAATTTATTTACTTTATATTTCTTATTTTGAAATAATATTCAATCTTATTATTCGCATGGAATAGTCATCAATGTGTTTGAAACACAATTAAGACTAATCTAGAAACACTGTTTATACTGTAGGTTAAAAAAATAATGTAAGGAAAAAAACCTACATTTATATTAAACCTTATCCAAAAAAATCAGCGCGTATGGTTAATGAACCCGACATTGACAGAAACGTATGGATAAATTACCATACATTTGGATGAAACCTTACATTTTTAAATGAGAAAAGATATGGTTAAATATGTTTATGTAATTATGGAACCTTAAGTTTGATAAGTAAATGTATAGATCATCAACCTTACTTTTCTGATCAACCTTACATTAAAACAATGAACACTATATAGTTTTCACTATATGTTTGGTATTTTTTTATTTTTTGTAGGAACCATACATTTTGCTTTTCATCATCAGAGATTTGAATTTAAATTTTTTTGGGGTTTCATTCAATAGTATTTATGGAATATCTGGATGATTTAATGCTCGTCTTCGAATGATTCATAATTTATTATGATTGATTCAAAGAATATTATTAAGAAGAGAATTTATCTCTTTTTCTTGAGGAAAGATACTTCTACTCTGAGTTATCTTCATAAATGGAATTCTTATGATTTATCAGACATTTCTCTTGGATCTAAATTTAAAAAAGAAGGATATAAGCATTATTTATTATATCAGTGTGTTTGTTCTATATATGTGTGTATGAATCAATAAAGAAGATATATATTGAGATATATATATTGATCCATATATAGAGACATATATTCATGATTGAAACTACATTCTTATCATACTATTTTACATATCTACTACAATAATAGATCAGAATCTATTTTCGACAGAAGAGGCAACAATGAAAATATGAATGTTCTAAATTTAGTTTTTGTTGTTAGTCTCCTTCTACAATTCATTTATGTTTTTATTTAAAATATCTATTGCAACTAGATCACTTCATAACATCTCATTCTTAATGAAAATATTTTCTGAATAAGAAGAAGAGCCATCTTCCATCAGATGATGTTTCAAATGTTAAGTTTAACTGGAATTGTTTTAATCAATGTCTTTTTATTGATTGTTTTAACTGCCCATACATAGTTATAGTGGATTATTAGTTTCTTGGTCTATGATTTAGTTTTTTTATTCTCTGATAAATAACTATAAAGCTCTTTTTTTAGCATTATTTGTAATGTTGTCAACTACCCAGACATATTTGTGGATTAGTCTTATTATATGAATAAGTAACTAGTGAAATTCACAAAACACACAAAGAGAGTAATTGGTGGAGTATACTAAGGGATCATTATGCCTCGAAACACTATCAACATGCATTCTCCATATTTCTATTTTTATTTTCTTTTTATAAATTCAAATAGAAGATAAACACTTCTTATTCACATAATTAACAATCATCCTCAAAAGGAAGAATTGTGAGTGATTTTAAAAAGGAACAATTAACCCCCCCCCACCCCTCTTTTGTGTATTTTTATAATCTGACAAGACAAATACCCTGTTTAAATCCAATATAAAAGAAGTCAAAGAACATTAATCCAAAAGAATGTATGAAGTAAGGGATTTCATCTCAATTTACAATGTATTAAGGATTATTTTTTATTATGAACTAATTTAATTATTTGTGATGTTTATAATACCCATTTAGAAAGTAATATTAGGAATCATTCATATATCATATTCATTTATGTTGTCCTTACAATTATTCCATCTAAGGGGATTTTACATGAAAATTACCAAGTGGTAAAAGTTATTGTTTAATCTCAATTTATATTGTGATTGTTAACTTTACCTTGAAAAAATAACTTTCTTGTGAACAGTATTCATTATATTCTAAATTTATATTTAAAATATTTATTCCTGTATTATGGATATGATTATTTCAAAAACCATATTGAGTATTTACATTCTGTGTTTACATTGATGGTAATATGATATACTGGAAAAATATTAGCAAATTTTAATCCTTTACTCAGTACATATTCATACTGATAAGGCACATTGTTTTTGAATTAAATCAATTATTTTATATTTAAATAATTTATTGTACATGATGTACATGGGTGGGTCTCAATTATAGATATCCATGAATGAATAAATATTCTCATGATATGAATTAGTTGCCCTAATCAGATAAGTTTTTATCCAGTAGTCTTAAACTATCTTGAGGATAGATCATGATGATAAAGGTATCATGTTTCTATGAAACATGACATCCATTAATTAGTAATTTACATCCTTTATAATTCATTTTTTATTATAATGCATGATATTTTCTTATAAATATTATTTATGGATGCATTTATTTCTCATTATATTGATTAAATTTTCTTATTTTTTTTTTTTGTAATTTAGATTTACATATTGATTATTCCTTATCTTACCAAGAATGTTATGTTATTTTAATGGTATGTTTGATTAGTTATTTAAATTTATTTGTTGATTATTCTTATTGATTCATTATAGAGTCCTCTACACATAACCAATAAAATGAATTTGACAACACCATTATTTTATTTACTGTCTTCAATATATTATTAAGAAATCCTTGAATGCTTTTTTGATGATACAAATATTTTTTTATATATTAGATTTTATTTTATTTTACCAATGTAAAATGGGTATCATGTATGTATATAGTTCTCCAAAACTACTAAAATGATCAGTCCTTCCAGATTTGATTCATTATATCTAAGCCAATCTAATAAAGTAAGACACTTGTTATATTGTATTGGAGTTCTTTTGATTATAGTTTGGGTTAGATGATGTTTATTAGAAATCACGGGAACCAGATTAAGGAAAAATATATTAAGAAACATTACCATATGATATAGTTTAAGGATAAGTATATGAGAATGTTCTAATGTTTTGGTAAGGAAGAGATAATGTTTCCCTGATAATAATTCCTTGTACAGATTACGAAAGTGGATGTGGTTCTAGAATAGATGTACCCAAAGGTAATAACTCTCAAAAGGAAACATTAGGATGGACATTATCATCACCTAGTGCACAAAAATGGACCTTTATTGACACTTCATTTGTCACCCTTGAGGTATATTCTAAGGATTATTCACAATTTATTCACAAAACATTAAGAAGGATTTGAATATAATTATATCTCTAATGAAATTTTTTTTATGATTTTGATGTTAATAATGCATAATTTTTTAATTTACGTTATGTGTTACACCATAATTATAATTATACATTACGACTATTGGACTCATCATGTTATAATCAAGTTTTAATGATCTAAAATCCTTTTAACTTTGTATAATCCATCTCGAATCATGTGTAGGTATTCTTGTATTCTCTATGCTTTAATGTTTACAACTCATGGAATAAACTTTCACATGATCCTGGTACAAAATCATATAAATCATTTTTGAATATTGTAACATATATTTAATTTCTTTCTATAATGTTTTATTATATTAATGATTATGTCTAATTAATTATATGAATATTATATCCTAATACTTCTTTACAATGATTTGGTTATGTCTGAGAAACCATAAGTCTGCCACTAGTTCTGGATTTTTGCAATTTCCAAGACATCGTAACCCAGAAACCATGACCCTCTCATTGTAACCCAGACATAGTAAACCTAGACATTGTGACCAAGACACCGTGACCCACACACCATAACCATTTTAATGCTTCTTTAAGTATGTGAAACTGGTTCCTTACTGCCATCACCAAGACACTATTCAATTTTTTGACAAAGGACTAGACACTGTTACCTGAGACGTCATGATCCTAACACCACATTTGTGCTACTAGTTCCCGGTCTCAATGAAAATGTGGAATCATGACTGTCTAACCGGTCAAAGGAAAAGGAGAAGACACCGTTAACAAGTGACACTGTTTCCATGTGATACCATCTTAAGAAAAACTATGACACCATTCATTAATATATTTTTTAATTTAAATTTATAATGGTCATATTTGAGTGATTATATGGCACTGACATAATTAATGTTTCCTTATAGACATGTAACCTGAATGTACTTGGTATGAGGTGAATAATACCTATATCTGGTCTGCTCTAACACATGAACCACCTAAATAAACACAAGAGCACGAGAATTAGGAAAATTGAATTGAGTGTTTAAAATGATAACCCATGTGTGCAACAAGATAAAATTGAAGAACACACGACGAACTCTCGATCTAGTGAAAAAATGAACTACTATTGATCAGAGCCTCAAACATATTCATAGTACCAAATAAAATAAGAACACGTGCTACATATATAGATAACTTCAACAAACTGGAAACCAGAGAAAATGACCCATGATACTCTACTGTTTCACAAGAGGAATCTGTATTTGCATATCCTTCATCCTAGAAGTCCATAGCTACATATAATAATACTCAGAGCACTTCTAAACCTCTCTCATCATATTTTATCTATTGTTTAATGTTTTTATATTTTGAGTAGTTTGTGTGTGTTTGTATTAAAACTCACATTTTCTCCTATATTAAACTAAAGGATGCGTGATATCCTTCCTCTCACATCATCTGAAATCTTTTTACTCCCAAAGGTAACTGTGGAAGAGGTCCTTGTGTGACCTGGTATACTATAACACCGCAATATTTTATGAGATATATATTTTTTAATTTCATTGATGTCTTATATTTTACACTACACCAAGATTATCTTGTACAATACACAACACCGTATTATCTTTCAGTATACACAACACTATTCTTGGCTCGTGTTAAACACAATTTCAAGTTCGTATTATGGAAATTATTCTATGCAACATCAAGTAGAGATTTTATTTAATGTATAATAAAAATAAGTTTTGATTATGATATACACAACACCAAAGGGAGATTTCACTACACACAGCCCTGACTTGGCTTGTATTACACGCAATCATGTCCTTCCTCGAAAACGTGTGTAGTACGCAATACCCGGTTTCACTAAACAACGATATATTGTTATAATATTATTATGAACTAAGCGTTATGATTATTATTAACTACAGTTTTAATTTTATAACATTATTATTCATATTACACTTTTTCTAGAACATGGTATTTGAACAAAATAATTTTTTCGGGTAAGATAAGTATTTTTTTAAAAATGGAGTTTTGTCACCTTTTGATGGTGCACCAACTTTAAATCTAGTTTTTGAAATGTTTATAAGTTCAGTATGACAAAATAAACTTATTCTTTAAAATCAAGATATAAAAATATACTTTTTATAAAATTTTCATTTTATTCTGATAAATTTCATATTTTAATGAATAATAATAACACGCTATATTTTAATTAAAAACAAATTTTTTCATCCTAATAATGAATATGGTTACATTATAATATTGAATGGTTTTAATGTATAAATAGAATATATTTTTAACATTTAATATAATTTATGTCATTAGCATTTATTTTACATTGAATTCGTAGGTAAAATCATTTCAATATTTTGCAATGTTTTATCTTTTAAAACTCGTTTTCTTAACAACGGGATTAATTATAATTTAATTTCTGCAACTTCTGTGATTTGAATTTGGAAATATGGATTCCATATTTGGAATAATTAGTTCCAATTTATTTTAATAGGATACTTTTTATTTTTGGGCTCTATGAATAGTAACTACGGTAAATTTATTTTACCTTGGTTATAGGTAAATCAGGTAATTAAGGGTAAATATAATATTATAAAATTACCCTAACAATTGTCTTAATATAATTTGATGATTATATTTTTCCCTAAGGAAACTTTGGGTCGAAATGGAATCCATTTGAACCCACCTGGATGTGATTGAGATATTTAATTTATTTTATTTTAATGAAAGTGAAATATGTCTCACTCAAACATTAATAATTAAAGTATTTTTAATATATGGTTATACAGAATTTAAATTTTCTTATAAATAATAATTTGAAAGATAAATTTTTCTTCTTTGTTATGGTTATTTATTTTTAATTTTTAAGAGATATTTAATTACCTTAATTTCTTATACATTAATGATGTAGAAATTATTTATTTAGTAAAAAATGAATAATATAGTTTTTATTACAATAATAATACCCATCAAAAGGACAATAATCTTTACCAAAACTAATTGGAAGATTATATTAATACCCTAATCATACTAGGGTCTAATTATGGACTATTTGGAAACTTATTAAACAGATTAGGACATTAATATTATTTTATTTTAAATGATGTCAAAGTTGTCAGCTTCATACTTTAATATTGATAAAAATTTAAAAGATTGTTTTTTAGAAGATAAATTCAACTAAAATTATTATTATAAAATATATTATATTAATATTCATCATATTATATTATTTGTAATTATTATACCAAAAAAATTATATTAAATAATTATACAAAAATATAGTATAATTAAGAGAAATATCAAATAAATTATTCTAAAAGTATTAAAATAAATATTATATGAAATAATTAATGTGATCCACAAATTTTCTAGATGAATATTACTTTTTAGTAATCTATTAAATTGTTTTTTCTAAAATATATTCTCTATGGATTTTATTTAATTTCAAATAAATGAATTGTGTCAAAATTGACACTATTAATATTTTATATTATTAAATTGTTTAAAAATCACAAAAATATTTAAAATTACAAATTAAAAATTAAATGATCTAAAATTTCATAAAGTGTCAAATTATGTATAATTAACACCACATAAGTAAGTATTTATAACCATATAAAATTTATAACATTATTACCATAAATAAAATTAAATAGATTAAATAAGGATAATTAAAAATGATAAGGTTTTAAATAAAATAAAAACTTATATAAATTTAATTGGTTGATGATATTACATCCCTATATTATATAATTTCCAAATTTGAGTCACTTTGGAAGTTTTTATGTGATTTTTGGGTTTATTATAAATTAATATTTTAGAGGTTTCCAAAAGTGCCCCTCTCTTCTCTTGTAAAAGGGAACCTCC
Source organism: Viscum album (assembly GCA_963277665.1). NCBI lineage: Eukaryota > Viridiplantae > Streptophyta > Magnoliopsida > Santalales > Viscaceae > Viscum > Viscum album. Next base: position 980,717,102 of record OY728140.1, on the reverse strand, counting down.
TCCCACTCCACCTCACAAAATTTTGAGCCATCATGATCAGAAAACCCCTGCCCATTACTCATCTCAACTTCCCTAGTAACATTTTTGAGTTTCTGGTCTTGTCAAATGACTAACTCTAGTCCCATAAGTGGAGGTTTAGAAGATGCGCTTTGAAAAAGAGGTAATATCCTTTACCAATTCTTTCAAGTTTCTTTCTTCTTCAACGTCATCTTATTTAGTTGTATCATTATAAAGTAATAAAATTAGTATCAATAATATACTGATATAATATTATAAATATGAAACAACTCCATTTCAACTTCTATCCATCATACGAAAAATGAAATCACTGTGCCTGTGTACGTAAAGAATACCATCTCCACACCGTGGTGTAATTTGATTTTCCACCCCCACCTTACATGGATTGGTATAATGGTGGAAATAATAACTATGTATTATTATTATAACAGGATTCTAATTATGATATATCATATCATCCACTCCAATTCCATTCAATAATTATTGTAATGATATCATCGCTCGTGCATACGTACGAATTACCGTCTCCACGATGCGATGAGATTCATTCCACATGTTAACCATTCAAGAATGATTATAAAGTATATATAATAAGTAATCATGAAACATATGACATAATTATTCTACTGGATTTATTTATATATATTTTTCATTTACTTCCATTCAATTTAATAAGGAAACTAAAACCACATTCATGCGTACGTACGGTCTACCATCTCCATGAACATTGTATTTCGTTCCATTTATCAATCAATTATATATATTTATATTATAAATATATATTATTTATAAATCCTTTTTTAAATTTTGGAAGTAATTAATCATGATATAACTAATCCTATGAATAATTACAATTCAAAACACGTACGACAAGTGAAATTATTTTACCCAAAACGATGCATTAACATGGAATTAACAAAAGAACGGGTAATATAAAGTCGTAAGTTAATCATATATGATATCATAAATATTATTATGGTTCTGTTACTAGTAAATAATATGTTTAAACCTAATATACAAGAGTTTCTAACAAATACGGATGAAATTGGACCTAAGCTAAGGGATAATTTTGAAAATCTCATTTTTATCTGAAATTACTTATACGTAAGTATTTACTGGGGTTATATTTTTCATCCATGTCCATAAATAGCTTTTCATAAAGTTTTTAATATTATTCCATGTCTATTTAATGTCATTATTAAACCTCTTTTACTTTTACTTTGTGTTCTGGGAGGAAATATTTATTTTGTTTACCATACTTGGTACTTTTTGACTTTTTTGTTAAAAGTATGAGGAGAATGTTTTTTTAACGAATATCTTTTTAATGGATTTTTACGGTTTCATAATTACTTTTCTTCATAAAGATTAATCTAAAATATTTCATGATTATTTTCAGTAAAATACTTTTATTTTAAAAAATTCATTGAATTTCGTGAAAAGAAAATTATTTTGAAGAAGAAAGGATATTTTCCTCAGGAATTCATTTCAAGTGTTTTATCAAAACTATTTTCCATCTAAGATGAAATTATTTAGGATGTTTATGTTTCAAGTATAATGTATCTATTATTTATATGGTTATATTTCTACTATGATGAAATGATATCCATTTGTTTTATATGGATTATGTCACGATGGGATGATGTTTATGAAACCCATTTTATTCGTGGGGTTATGATGAATGATTTATGATTGTTTTGTGTAACACGTAATAATGATTTCAATATGAGAAGGGTGTGACCTATATCTCCCTAAAATTCATTGGTTAAAGATTTTTATCTCATGAGATAGACATGGCTGGAACAAAAAGTAAAGCTGGTTTCGTAATACAGGATAGGAATTGCAAGTAAACCTGGTTCAGTAATGGAATTTATCCACAATGATGGTCTTGGATGCAATTCCTTGGCTAATATGGTAATAGTATCATTTGATTAATGGTTTTCCACAATTACATGTTTTATTACCCATTCTATTATAGCATGATTGATGTTCCATTATGATGTATGCCTTGTGTAATTCCATATTTTATGTTATTTCTCATGATTTGATGTTTTATGTTCTTGTTTTTACGTTCAAATGTTTATGGATTGTTTTTAAGTTATCCATCTTTACCCCTAATAAGAATTTGATCTCATCCTTTTTATGTTTTCTTTTCCCCAGGATATAAATAATGGTTTTAGGTATGAAAACAAAAGGGGCATATCTTTTTGGGAGATGTTGACGATCTTTCACCATGATAATAATATTATGTTATGAGATTCCAAAGACACTAAACTAATACGGTCTTTAGGAATCTGTTTTTGTCATGTATTACGTATTCCGCAAAAGTAATGTAATGTATATGTTTGTCAATCTTTGGATATCTACATTTTGTATCAGAACGAAGGTTTAGTTATCCTTTGGAAACTAGGATGAGAAAACTTTAGTGAAATCCCTAGACATATTTCTAAGGTATGTCTAGGGAAGTCCCTAAGGATAAGTATACATTTAGGTTATAGCCCTATAATTACGGAAACGATCATAGAATTAATCCTAAGATGTTATATATTGAATGTACTCCCCCTTGATTATGTTGTTTTCATAGCATGATTTTTCCTCTCACACTATTCTTTTTGGGTTTTAGAAAATGGATGGAAACCGGAAGATTCATGTTAATGGAGAATATGATAGAAAATGGAAGGATATCCTTCATGATCAAGAAAATGAAATAGGTTTTGAAGTAAAAACATCATTATTATGCCTAATTAGCAATCTCATAATATGATCAATAATCTCAACATTGGTAAGTTTCCTGACTCAGTTAATAAGAGAAAGAAGAAGTTTCATGATGATCATAGTGGAAAGAAAGTTCAATTTACCTCATGTAAATCATGTGGGAAGAGACATCAAGGAGAATGATTCAAAGGAACTCGAATATAATTTGGGTGTGGAAAAAAAGGACACAAAGCCAGTAATTGAGAAGGAAAGGGTTCAGTTAACAGTATGTTCAAGGATAATGGTATTCGTATGACATCAACAACATTAAAATGTTTAAAAAGTGGAATGTATGGGAATTATACAAACCAATTCCCTAAGGGAAAATCTCATTAAGATAATTAGCATGATCTTCTGGGTAGTATTTAGGTTGATGATGATGAAGAGACTAAAATGATTTATGAGATGAAAGGAGTGTTGAGGAATAGAATGATGAAGCTCGGTCAATGGTTTAAGAAGGTGGTGGAACGATTGTATGTTTATCTAAAGTCATGTTAATAGTACTATGGAATAAAGAAACATCTAAGTATTTTTAAACTGTTGATTTCCAAAGGTATTTGAAAGTATATGTTTAATGGTACTGGTAACCGTGAATGGTTATTCAGATATTTTTGGAAAGCAGATGATATGCTCATAATGAAGGGATAAGGAGAAAATAATATGTTGGATATTATTAATGACCTCATGATTGATATAAGGACAAAGTGATAGCATGGTTTGAGTATATATTATTTTTGGGATTTACATATGTGGAAAGAGTTAATTTTTGACAACTTTCATTTTTTCACTAAGGTTCTATGGTAACTCATGTTTCAAGAGAATAAATGAATAAGGTAATCACAAGTTTGGAATGTGACCAACGAGATATATCTTGTGATATATGAGGGATAAATAATGGTATTCACGTGATTGTTATATGACCTTTTTAGTAATCATTCTCTTTATACTATGAGATTGGAAGGATGTATTTGGATAAGTCTTAAGGTTGGAATGCATTAAGTTGTACATCAGATAGTATTGTTTAAGGCTTGAAATATTTTATATTATTTCTGGAATTTTGTAATAGTATAGTATTAGAAAAAGAAAAACCCGTAGGACAGGCGACAACCCGTCGTGTCGGACAAGGCCGCGGGAATCGAACCCTCAACCGAAGTGTGAAGGGCCTTTATCACCTACCACTATCCCACAAGAAGTCCCTAGTTAGTAGAAACTAGTTTTATTTTATTAAGTTGTATGATAGATGAAGTATAAGTCCATTTTTTAAACCATATATGATTAATCTCATCATAGATGGACTTATGTATATAACATTTTCTATCCTTATGTTTGAGATATATGGAATGACTTATCATTCTATCGCATGATCTGCTAACACATCATGAAAGAAAAATTCAACTTAATTTCTTTAAGAGATAAAGTGGAAATTGGTCAAGGCATGAGAAACGGTGAGATTGTACCAAAATCAAGTATGTCTTTCTTTTAATTAAAAAATTATTCATCATTTGGGAAATGATCTTGAAAACCAAAAAATTTTGTCCTAGTGCTCTCATATCTGATGAATCAGATGGCACCTTGGATCATCACAAATTTATGTCTTTGTGGCTGTTGGATTTTTCATGGCCATGTCCTCTACCAATCATCATCAGAAGTTCATGGTTATATTTCTCTTCCATATCTATATTTTCACCTATGTGGAATCCCAGTGTTGAGTTATTTTTGGGTAACTGTTATGTTTAACACATCACTTTTTAAAATTATGTTTTATTATTCATTTTTACGATGTGGGTTTCTATGAATGAAACATTCAAGTAGTAAACGATTTATAACCACAAGGAATTTCAACGGAGAAATTCATTTTAAGTGGGGTAGAATGTAACACCCCGATATTTTTTTGAGATATATTCTTTTTAAATTTGTTGATGTATTTTATTGTAAAGTACAACAATATTATCTTGTACTATACGAAACACCGTATTAGATTGCAGTATACGCAACACTATTCTTGGCTCATGTCACACACAATTTCATGTTCGTTTTGTGGAATTTATTATATGAAACATTAAGTATAGATTTTGGTTAATGTATAAATGAAATATGTTTTGATTATTTTATTTTCCACACCAAAGGGATCTTTCACTACACGCAGCCCTGACATGGCTTGCATTACACACAATCGTGACCTTCTTCAATAGCATGTGTAGTACGCGATATCATGTTTCACAAAACAACGACATATTGTTATAATATTATTATGAACTAGCCATTACGAAAATTATTAACTAAAATTTTCATTTTATAACATAATTATTAATCTTACAGATTTTCTAGGACATGGTATGAGAACAAAATAAAATTTTCGGGTAAAATTAATATTTTATAAAAAATGCAGTTTTTGTCGCCATTTGATGACGCACCCACATTAAATCTCATTTTTGAAATTTTTATAAGTTAACAATGAAAAAATATAAATATTCTTTGGAAGCAGGATATAAAAACTTTACTTTGGATAAATTTTTCATATTATTCTGCTAAATTTCATATTTTAATGAATTGTAAAAACACGTTATATTTTAATTAAAAATAACTTTTTTCAATTTAATAATTTATAGGATTAAATTATAATATTGAATGGTTTTAAATTATAAATAGAATATATTTTTACCATTTAATATAATTTATGTCATAATCATTGATTTTACATTGAATTCATAGGTAAAACCATTTCAATCTTTTGCAATGTTTTAACTTTTAATACTAGTTTTCTTAAAAACGAGATTAATTTTAAATTGATTTCTGCATCTTCTGTGATTTTAATTTCAAAAAATGGATTCCATATTTGGAATCAATAGTTCCAAATTATGCTAATAGGCTCATTTATATTTTTGGGCACAGTGAATAGTATCTATGGTAAATTTTATTTACCATAGTTAAAGGTAAATCGTGTAATTAAGGGTAAATATAATATTATAAAATTACACTAACACTTGTCTTAATATAATTGGATGATTATATTTAGTCCAAAGGAATATTTGAGCCTAAACGGAATCCATTGGATCCCACTAGGATGTGTTTAAGACCTTTAATTTATTTTCTTTTAAAGAAAGTGAAATATGTCTCACTCAAACTATAATAATTAAAGTATATTTAATATAAGGTTATACAAAATATAAATTCGATTATAAATACTCATTTTAAAGATAAATTGTTTTTATTTGTTATGGTATTTTTTTTGTTTATTTTTAAGAGATATTTAATTACATTGATAGCTTATACCATAATGATGAAGAAATTATTTTTTTATTAAAAAAATCAATAATATAGTTTTTATTACAATAATAATACAAATCAAAAGAACAGGAAACTTGAATAAACCGTATTGGCCAAGTATATATATACCCTAAGCATCCAAGGGTCTAAATATGGACCATTTTTAGGCTTATTAAATAGATTATGACATTTATATTATTTTATTTTAAATGATGTTAAAGTTGTCACCTTCATACTTTAATAATGATAAAATTTAAAAAGTGGGTTGTTTTAGAAGACAACCCCTTCCCATTACTATTTTCAACTTCCCTAGAAATATTCTGGCGGTTCTGGTCTTCCCGAAAGACCAACTCTAGTCCCTTAAGAGGAGGTTTAGAAGAGGTGTGTCGAAGAAGTGGTAATATCCTTTACCAATTCATTCAAGTTTCTTTATTCTTAAAATTCATCTTATTTAGTTGTTTCATTATAAAGTAATAAATTTAGTATCACTAATATACTGATATGATATTATAAATATTAAAAAACCCCATTTCACCTTCTATCCATCCTACGGGAAAAGAAATCATTGCGCGTGTGTACTTACGGAATACCGTCTCCATGCTGTGGTGTAATCTGATTTTCCACCACCACCTTACTTGGATGGGTATAATGGTGGAAATAATAACTATATATTCTTATTATAAGATTATTCTAATTATGAGATATTATATCATCCACTCCAATTTCAATCAATAATTATGGGAACGATATCATTGCTCGTGCGTACATACAAATTACCTTCTCTACGATGCGATGAGATTCATTATCCATGTTAACCATTCAAGAATGATTATAAATTATATATAATAAATAATGATGAAACATAAGAAATAATAATTCTACTATATTTATATGTATATATATATATGTCATTTACATCCATTAAATTTAATAATGAAATGAAATCAGCATTCATTCGTACGTACGGTCTACCATCTCTATGAATGGTGTATTTCGTTCCATTTATCGATCTATTTTATATATTTATATTAGGAATATATATTATATATAAATCATGTTTTAAATTCTGGAAGTAAGTAATCATGACATAAGTAATCATATGGATAATTACAAGTCAAAACACGTACGAAATATGAAATGATTTTACCCAAAACGATGCATTAATATGGAATTGACAAATGAATAGGTAATATAAAGTCATAAGTGAATCATATATGAAATATTAAATATTATGATGGTTATGTAACAAGTTAATAATATGTTTAAGCCCAATATACAGGAGTTTCAGACACGTACAAGAGAAATTGGACCTATGGTAAGGGATAATTGTTCAAATCTCATTTTTATCCCAGATTGGTTATACGTAAGTATTTAGTGGGGATATATTTTTCATCCATGTCCATAAAATGTTTTCATAGAGTGTTCAATATTCTTCCATTTATATTTAATGCCATTATTACCCCTCTTTTACCTTTACTTTGTGTTATGGAAGGAATCTTTCTTTTGTTTACCATACATGGTACTTTTTGAATTTTCAGTTAAAAGTATGAGGATAATGTTTTTTTAACTTATACGACATGAACTGATTTTTACAGTGTCATAACGCATATCTTCATGAATCTTAATCTACATGATTTCATTATTATTTTCAATAAAATCCTTTTATTTTAAAAATTCTGTGTCATTTTGTGAAAAGGAAATGATTTGATGAAAAAAGAATACTTTCATAAAAAATACCTTTCAAGTGTTTTATCAAAACTATTTTCCCTCTAAGATGAAATTATTTAGCACAATTTTGTTTCATGTATAATTTATATATTATTTACATGGTTTAATTTTTATTAGGATGAAATTAAATCCATTTGTTTTATATTTATTATGTCACGATGGGATGATGTTTATGAAACCCATTTTATTCTTTGGGTTATGATGAATGATTTATGATTGTTTTGTGGAACATGTAAGAATGATTTAAATATGAGATGGGTGGGACATATATCTCCCTAAAATGAAATGGGTAAGGATTTATATATCATGATATATACATGGATGGAATGACAAGTAAATCTGATTCATTAATATAGGTCTAGAACGGCAAGTAAAGCTGGTTCAGTAACAGAGATTGTCCACTATGATGGTCCTGGAAGCAATGTCTTGGAAAATATGGTAATTGAATCATGTGATTAATGGTTTTCCACAATTAAATGTTTTATTACACATGCTATTTTAGCATTCTTGATGTTCTATTATGATCTTTTCCTTACATACTACCATTTTTTATGTCATTGCTCAAGATTTTGATGTTTTATGTTTATCTTTTTACGTTCAAATGTTTATGGATTGTTTTTACGTTCTCCATATTTAAAATTACTGAGAATTTAAGCTCACCCTTTTTATATTATCTTTTCCCAAGGATATAAAGAAATTTTTTAGGTAAGAACATAAAAGGTAATTATCTTTATGGGAGATGTTGAAGATCTTTCACCATGATTATAAAATTATGTTCTTACTTTCCAAATACACTAAACTAATTCAGTCTTTGGGATTTGTTTTTTTCATGTATTAAGTATTCTGAAAATGTAATTTATTGTCTATGTACGTCATGCTTTGGGTATCTACATAGATTATACCCACGAATTATAGTGGAAGAGGTCGCGTGACTTGTATAGTCTTGTGCATTGTTGTTTACCCGGATCCAGGGTGTGGATCAAGTTTATTAATATAAAATTTTTGGTGGCCAGTGGTCACCAATTAGAGTGGATTAAGTATCTTCTTGAGACTAAGCCACTTGTTTTACCTATAGTGTTTTTTAATTTATTTTTTCTCTGTTTCAATTTATATTTCAAAAAACGAAACACTACTTTGATAGATATCTTTGATAGACGTTTTAAATTTATCCCTATTAGACTAGATTCCAAATTTGTATCAATAAATGTCATTGATATTGATGAGAATTAATCCATATTTTGAGAAGTTATTTGAGTAGTCAAACTATTATAACCGTATTACTTTGATTAATATGACTGTATTTATTTTTATTGGGGAATCTTTTTATGTGAAATTTTTATCAAAATTTTTTGTAGATACTCAACTCACCCGCTAATTAGTAATCCACTCACACCAATAATTGGAACAAGAGGATTTAATTGTTGTTATGGATCAGTTTTTAAAATCATTTCAATAGTGATTTTAGTGGTACTTTAAAGTTCTTTTAAAGAATTAGTTATAAATTTCTATCTCTTTAGAAGTATTTTTCTATTATGGATAATTTACTAGAAGATGATACTACAAATAGACCATCCTTTTTCAATAGAACCAATTATGAACAATGAAAGATTAAAATGAAAATGCACGTAGAGAGTATGAGTTTTTTAGAATTGTTATAATAATATATATTCCTATAAAATTATTTATATACATATAACAACTTTGGATGACCCAACTAAGGATGCATATAACAATAACTATAAAGAAATGAATGCCATTTATTTTTCTTTAAAAGATGAAAAATTCAACAGAATAACATCATGTAAAACTACTTATGAAATTTGGACACTCTCTCTACTTCACATGAGGGAACCACTAATGTGAAATAAATAATGATTAATACTTACACCATTATGTATGAAAACATTAAAATGAATCCCGATGAGCCTATTCCTGATATAAATATCAGGTTAAACAAAATTGTAAAAACTATGATCTGTAGGGGAAGATATTTCACTACCAAAGAACATATTATGAGGATTCATAGATGCCTACCTAAGATATGGAGAGGATCTTATGCCTCCATCAAAGAATCATGTGACAATAGCTTTCTACCTGTGAAAGAACTCATTAGGAAACTAATAATGTACAAAGAATAGTTGGAAGTCCACAAGGAAGAGGAGGATGAAATGAAAAGAGAATTTGTGGCATTTAATACCACAACATCTTAACAAAAATAAAAGGAGAACTAAAAGCCTCAGTATAATGTTCCATCAGTGAACAATCATCAACTGAAAGTGATGAGGATATGGATCAATTATACATAAGGTTTATGAATTTTTAGAGAAGGAAGAAATTTTTTAGAAATACTAACTTAAGAGGATGATATAATAAAAAGGGAAGTATTTATAAATATTGGAAAAGAAATGAAAAGTATTATGAGATATTATGTAATGAATGAAATAGAAATGTACATGTAATGGATGACTATCCCAATATCAAGTATAGAAAGAAATATGAGGAAAAAATAGAAATTATAAAAAGGCAATGAATGAAACATTAATTGCTTATAAGGAAATTTCAAGTTACTCAAAGTCTTCATATGATGAACAAGCTAACAAATCAAATATTTGTTTCATGAAAAACACATCTTAGCTAATACATGAATCACATATACAAAATTCCTATTATTCTAGAGATAAATGTTATTCTAAAAATATTTCTAAAAAAGAAATGATTGGGTATTGAAATATTCTTGAAGAGACATGTCATGAACTAATTGATAAATACTTGTGTTTAATGAAACAGTTTGCTCTTTCCTCAACTGTTAAGTCTGAAGATATTGTAGAATGAGATAAAAATGTTCAATTTCTCAAAGAAAATAATCAATTAAATCTATCTGAAGAGAAATTTAAAAAAGGACATGAATGTGTTAATAAGGGTAAATATATCTTGGTACAAAATCTAGGTAAAATAATTTCCCTGAAATACAGTACTGGTATTGGCTATCAACCGGTTAAAATAAATTTTGGAAAACCCATTTTTTTTTCTAAATCTAAAACATACAGTTTGATATCATAATTAAGGAAATAATTATGCTAGTTCAAACTAAGATACATCCTCTACTATTTGGATTTCTTCTATTACAAATAATGATTATTTCCGAAATACATTAGATAATTATTATTAGAAACCTATGAGGGATATTTTGGTTCCTAAAGAACTAGATACTAATATTACTATACCCTAATAAATATTGGTACCAATGTCTATTTTTATTTAATAATTTTGTAGAATTTTTTTTGAAGAGTTACTATAAATGCTTATGGTACTTGGGAAATGACAATTAAAGACACATGACAAGTGACTAATAATGTTTCAAGAAAATAATAATGATTGATGAAGGTCATGCCACTTTTGGTTACAATGCCAATGGAAAAATCATTAGCATGGGCCAAATCGGTAACTCTAACTCAGTTTTAATATCCAATGTACTTTTTGTTGATGGAATAAAATATAATCATCATAGTATTTCACAACTATGTGATGATGGATTTCATGTTTAATTTTAAAATATTGATTTCAATGTTTTTAATTCTAGTAAATATTTGTTATTCTATGCATTGCGAAATGAAATTGTATATTCTATTTACATAGATTTTTTAGTTTGTCAAAATGCTTCATGTTTATGTGTATTTCACAAAGAGTCTTTGAATTGGGATAGAAGACTAAAACACTACAATATTCACTCCCTTAGGAAGATAACTATAAAAAATTTAGTCAAAGATCTACCCAAACTAGAGTTTCCAAATGATAAAGTGTGTAATCATTGTTAAAATTGTAAAAAAATTATTTCCTCCAAACCAAATAAAGAATTTTCATCTTCTCAACCTCTCGAGATGGTTCAAATTGATTTGTTTGGAAAATATAGAATTTCTAGTTTAAATGGGAAACACTTTTTCTACCTTCTCATATATATCTTTTCAACCTATACTTGGACCTTCTTCATGGCTCACTAAAGTGAATCCTAATATCATTTCACCATGTATGATAAAACCCTATAAAATATTGGTGGGATTAGAGTTAAATATTTTTGAAGTGACCATGGTCGAGAGTTTGAAAATGAAGTGTTTGAACTATTTTGCTTAAAACATATCTATAATAATAATTTCTCTGCCCCTAGAAAACCTCATCAAAGTGGAGTTATAGAAAGAATAAATTGGACCTTGCAATAAATAGCTATAACCATGCATAGTGAATATAGCTTATCTTTTTATTTTTGGGATGAAGCTTTAAACACTACATAGTATTTTATTAATAGAGTTTTCATTAGACATATTCTTAAAAGAACATTACATGTGTTGTGGAAAAATAGATAACCCAAAGTGAACTAGTTCAATGTATTTTCTCGCAATTCCTATATCCTTATTACTAAGGAAAATATTAACATATTTTCATCCAAGAGTGATGAAAGAATCTTTCTATGTTATTCAATATCTTGTATATATTATAGAGTATTTAACAAAAGAACTAAAAATGTGGAAGAGTTTGTCTATTTCATGTTTTAATAGACATATCCATATGAGCCTAAGTCCTATATAGTTAATATTGAGGTTGATATTTTAAATATAGACATTAATGTTAAATCCTTTAACCAACCTGTAATGGAATATATAAAAACATCCAATTCTTGAAATTCTCTAGAATCAAGCCAAAATGAACCCGAACCGATTGAATATCCTGAAATCTGTAGCCCTAATTTATCTAGAGCTATAAGAACTCTAAAAAACCATGATTTAGATGATTTAGTTAGAGATTTAGATAAAGGATCACAAACCAGAGCTTCTCATCCAAATCTGGTTGAAGATCAAGCTTTCTTGTCAGAACATGAACCTAAAAACATCAATGATCCTATCAATGATGAATTTTAGGTGATGGATAGGAAAAATTAACTTAATCAGTTTGAACGGAATAATGTTTGGAAACATTTTTATATACCCAATAAATCTTTTAACATAGTCAATAAGTGAGTTCTTATAAATAATGTAGATGAAGCTGGTAAAATAGTTAGAAATAAGGTCATATTAGTTGCACAAGGCTATACTCAAGAAGAAGGAATTGACTATGAGTAGACCACTGCATCAGTATCTAAACATGGATCCATTTGAATCTTTATTTCATATTCCTCATATCTGAATTTAAAACTATAACAAATGCATCTCAAACGTACATTCCTAAATGGGTATATAGATGAGGAATTTGTTTTCAAACAACACCCTGGTTTCAGAAATCCTAAATTTCCAAATCTTGTTTTTAAATTATCATAATCTGTTTATGGTTTTAAACAATATCTCTGAGCATGGTATGATAGATTATGTACATTTCTTATTTCAAAAGGCTTTAAGAAATTTAAAGCTAATTATACACTTTTTTAAAACGGATTTCCATTGATGTTTTAGTAGTTCAAATTTTTGTAGATAGTATAATTTTTTATTCTTCACAAAATTCATTATGTATTGATTTTTTTAAAATAATTAAAAAATAATTTGAAATGTGTTTATTTGGTGAACTAAAATTATTTCTTGGATTTCAAATATTTAAAAATAAATAGGGTATTATTCTATATCAAATAAAATATTCTATAGAACTTCTAAATAATTTTGTCTTGGATAACACTAAAATTAGTGATACTTCAACGAGTACTACTTGTAAGTTATATCTTGATGAAGAAGGAAAATATATTGATCAATCCAATTAAAGAGGAATGATTGGATGATTACTCTAATTAACTACTTGCTGACCTAATATTTTGTTTAGCTTATGTATGTGTTCTATCTTTCAATAAACCCTATAGAGTACCATTTAAATGATGTTAAAATTATTTACTAATACTTCAAACATAAACCCAATCTTGGACTGTTCTTTCCTATAGGACAATGATTTGAATTAGTTAACTATTCTAATGATTATTTTGGTGGTTTGAAGTTATATATTAAAAGAACCGCAATATCATGTCACCTTTTAGGAAAGTATCTAGTGTTAGGGTATAGTAAGAAAGAAAACATTGTTGCATTATCTACTATCGGATATGACTACATTGCTTCAGGTAGTTGTTGTGCACAAATTCTTTGGTTGAAACAAACATTACTAGACTGTGGATATCAATTCATACATTTAACTATAAAATGATACAATACTAGTGCTATTAACATTTCAATTAAGATTTTTTCACACTCCTGCAAAAAACATATTGATAAAAGGCATCAATTTTTGAGAGATCGTTATCAAAAAGGTGATATACCTTTGGAATTCATTGGAATTAAACACCATCTTGCTAATATATTCACTAAATCATTAAATTTTGAAAGGGTAAATTACATAATACATAAATTAGGAATTATAAATATTATGTCGAAATTTTATGGTCTCAAACATTCTATCTCACACATACTATTTAACAGCTTACGATTTCATGATTTGTAGTTTCACAAGTTAATGTCTTGAAGTTACTGTCTCATGTTTATAGTCTCACAGTTACTATTTATCAATTACTATCTTACTCATACTGTCTCAATGATATGGTTGCACCATTTGGAGTCACATCGTAATGATGACACCATGAAAATTTGATTTGGTCTCATCGTGACATTATGTTCTTGTCTCATCGTGACAATTTTCTCTGGTCTCACTGTAATGACATAGTTTTCTTTTTTATTTGTATTTTATTTCTCATATCATTGTGTTGATTATTGTATTGTTTTTTTGTCGTGTTTTATAATTTGAGTCACTTGAAATCCACAAATGATAAGACCCGATATCATTTACTTCTCTCTTCACCCGAGCTCTTATCTCTCGAAATCGAAACCCCTCTATTTCACACTTTTTGTGATCTTTCAGCCTTTCACCTCTCTCAAAACCAAGTTGAATTCCAAGAGTGAAGTTCTCATCTTCATCTACTCATGATAATCACATATCTTAGAATCAAGTGAAAAATGAACCAAATGTAATGCCCAAAGGACCGTTGAATATGATTCTTATTCATAAAATAGTATTACCAGAAAAGGAAGTTTGTCCGAAGAGGTTACTGACATGTTAGTCACTAATTTTTAATGTATTGGAAGATAAAGGATGGATTAACATGTTCACAAAATAGAAAGGGAAGATTTATCCAAAACACGTTTCATATTTTTATCAGTATGTACATGTTTTATTCAATACTGAATATGGATTTGTAGTGAGAAACTGGATTAATGATCAAATGTGTAATTTTTCCTCATTTTTATTTGCGATAAGCCTAGGGATTCCTCATATTGGAATATTTGAGGAAAATCACAGACTTATTCTTCCTCTTAGTAATGCTTTTTCTTTTGAAGAGGCCCCAGAAAGTTTGAATTACAATAAGATTAAAAGAAGTAAAATTGCTGCTAAGTTGTATGGTGAAACAAAGTTTCTATTTATGTATATCAAGAATATCCTTTTTCAATGGAAAATGGATTTTTTTACTATTAAGTGTCATTATGTATTCTTGATACATCTTGTAAAAAATTAGAACCAGAGTAATCTGTGTGTGTAAATTATACTTCACATGTGTGAACTGATCAATAAAACTTCTAAGTCAACCTCCTTGTTCTATTATTGATTAATATCTACAATGATGTATGTTAAAGGAGAAGTTGGACAAAATTAAGAAGTCATTGAAGGTTATGTGATTTTTTTTTCAAGTGATATTGTCAGACGGATGAAGTTACAATGGAATCCATGGAAAATGTCTTGGGTGGTGGAAAATGAAAGATTGTATGAAAGGTTTAATTAAGTTGGCAGTCCATCAAGACCTAAGGATATATATAATCCTTATTTGGAACCAGATGAGGTTGTTTATTATTCAGATGTAGAAGTGGAAGATGCACTTGTTGTTCTAAAGGAAAGAACTGTCCTGAAAAAAAAAAGATAGTGGTCTACATCTTCATCAAAATTTATTTGAAAGGGAAGTAATTGTTATTGAAAGAAGTATAGATTCAATGGTAGAACCTGATTCTCAAAAATAATCTACAACTATTTTAAATGAAAATGTTTTCCCTCAACAAAATTTAGAAGATGTACCTGCTATTGAGAAAGAGGCCACTATTAGGGAAGAAGTAAAAGAAGAAGTTGATCTGGTAATTATCCTATCTGTTGAGAAAATAATAGAATAGAACTTTAATATTTCTATAAATGAAATGGGTGAGCCTATTAGAAAAGAAAATTTCAATGTAGGTCAAGAAACCAAATATATTATTCTCATAATATATGGACCTATTGAGGGGGAGAATCACTCTAGTTTATAAAATGTTCAAGTTCCCAATCCTGTTGATCAAAGAACTTTTGATAACTAGTATAAATTTACTTGATAAATTGATGTGGATAACACCCAAGAGGCCTTGGTTATTGGAATATGTCTTTCCACTGTGTTTTAATTTAAACCACTCTCTGGTCTAGAATTAATCTCTACTAAGGATCATGAACCTCTGTCAGATCCTATTCCTAAAACTACACAAAAAAACCATCTGCTACTATGAGTCACAGTGATCTGAATTCTTTTAGAGATACTCTATTAGATGGCTTGGAAAAGATCAGGAACTCACAACATGCTCCTCTGAAAAATTATTGTTAAAGAGATTATGAATTACTGTTATATAAAGTCAAATGGAAAACTCAACCAACAATGCATCATGAAATAAAAGAAGCTAGGATTGAGAAATAACAGTTGAGTGATGAGGTGATGTATCTCAGATATATGGTTGAAGATATGAAAAAAGTGTTACAAATAGGACAAGCTCTTACTGCGTATCCTGTTGAGGAAGTTATTGATCATATTCCACAGCATGTTGCATATCTGATTAATTCAAACATGAATCAAATTATGAAAATGTGTCTAAGAGAAACATCATTATAATAAGAATAATTGTGTGAGCTTTTGATGGTCTTAACAAGATGACTGATGACTATAAGGGATGTTTATAGAAATTTTTAAATCAACATAAGTCTCTCACTGAAGCCATTACAGCTTTATATGCCTCTCTAAAGTCATCTCAACTTATAATTAGTAATCTGATCAAAAATGTTGTTAAATAAGAACTTCTAATAGTTTTATGTGGTTTTTAAAAATAATTTTTATCAACATTCATAAAGAATGAGGACTGAGTACTTGAATTAGTGAGATTTCACTTAAAAATTACAAATGATGCTCAGGAAAAAATTACTGAGAATGTGTATTTATACTATAATAGTATTTTATTTAAGAATGATATGACCAATCATTTCAAATATCTAGTAGAGAATCTAAAAATTATTCATTTCACTCAAACCTTCAAGACTCAAGTCCCAAAGATGAAATATTTTACTCTTATGTTGGACATGTTCATGGAGAACAAAGATCAATTTGAGAAGGCAATGCAGTATGGTGGTGAGTTCTTTAATGATTTCATTCAATTGTTTACGCCTTATCTTCATGTGGAAATCACTGCCATTGTGGCTTTTACAACTGCATCTTTGCAGCCCGGTTCAACTCTTTATTCGTCCAATACTTTTTCTTCTGCATCTGTGTCAGTATCTTAGGCTTTATGCCAGATCAGACCTATTATCCTTTATCTATGATTTCCCCGTTCATCAATAAAACCCACTCATGCACCTTTTTTGTTTGAAGTATTACATCTTCCCTCTCTCACAATTGGATCATTCCATTATCCAGCCTCAAATTTTTTTCTTGTGGCTCCTCCTAATGCTTCTTACAATGGAAAATAGAAGATGGTTTCCCCTGAAAAGAAGTAAAGGATGTACTTTTGATAGGGATTTTTTTTTATTTTTTCCTCATGATTTTAATGACCTATATCTTTTCATCCATGAAATGAGAACTGTTGTTTAATGTTATCTTACATACCCTCATTCCTTGTTTATTTTTTTTCATATATTATTTTTCATAATTCTAAAATGGGGAGTATGAATACTAAGAATAGGAATCTAACTCCTATGATTTTTGACCATTAGAAAGGATGAGATTGTTGGACTAGTTATTTTTAAATAATGTTTTAGTGATCATAAATCCTATTATCTTTGTATAATATTTCTCAAATCATGTGTAGAGATGGTTGGTTTCCCAATTATTTAATGTTAACAACTATTGGAATAAACTTTTACATGATCCTAATTTAGAATCCAATAAATAATTTTTGAATATTATAAACTATATCTAATTTTGTACTATAATGTTTTGTTATATTAATTCTTAAGTCGAATTTGTTGTCTGATTATTATTTCCTCGGACAGCTTTACATATATTTGGAAATGTCTAAGAAACTGTAATTCTACCATCAGTTCTAGATTTTAGCAAGTCCCATACACCATAAACAAGACATTGTGACCTAGACACCATAACCCAGAAATAGTAAAACTAGACACAATGACTGAGACACTGTGACCTAGACACCATTACTAGTTTCATATTTCATAAATTCTATGACACTGATTCCTTACTTAAATCAACAAGACACCCTTCAATATTTTGATAGAGGACTAGATGATGTTACCTAAGAAACCATGATCATGACACCGCATATATGCTACTGGTACCTTATCCAAATAATACTAAGGCATCCTGATTATCTCACCACTGGAAATAATAGGAGAAGACACCATTTACTGGTAACAAAATTTACAAGTGATAAATTTCAAGACAAACTATGACACCATTCTTTAATTGGTTTTGATGTTTTCAATTTAATTACCAATGTCCATATTTGAGTTATTTAATTTCATTAACATAAATAATGTATATTTGTAGTAACGTCACCTGATAGTACTAGTTACGATGTGCATAATACATGCATCTTGTTGGCTCTAACACATGCCCCTTAGAAATAAAAACAAGAACAAAAGATATAGTAAAATAGAAGAGAGTGTTTGAAAAGATAATTCATGCATGTAACAAGATACAAATGAATATCAAAAAAATCACTCCAGATCTGTAGAACAACTGAACTACCATAGATCAGAGTATCAAACATCTTCGCAGTACAATCTCAAAGAAGAACATAAGCAACATAGATCACTTTATCGGACTAGAAACCATGTCACAATGCTCGTGATACTCTATTTTCACAAGAGGAATCGATATTCTCATCTCCATCATCCTAAAAGTCCAGATCTATATATAATAACACTTAGATCACTTCTATCCCTTTCTCATCCTATTTTCTTTATTGTGTACTATATTATGTTTTCAAGATGTATGTGTGTTTGTATATTTTAAGACACACAATGTCTCTTATACTGAACTGAAGGATACAATATATCCTTCCTCTAACATCTTCTTATATCTCTTTACTTCCACAGATAACTATGGAATAAATTCTTGTGAGAACAGGCTGGTTTTTCCCACAATGAATAGTGTAAGAGGTCGTGTGACTTTAATAGTCCCGAGCACTATTGTTCACCCTGATCTAGGGTGTGGATAATGATTATTAGTATAAACTTCATGGTGGAAAGTTATCACCAAGTGGAATGGATTAACTCTAAACTTGAGACTGGAACAATTATTTTATCTTCTCTGCCTTTTAATTTAGTTGTTATCAGTTTTAATTTCTATTTCTAGAAATTAAAATATACTTTGATAGTTAGTCAATAGTAGATGTTATAACTATTTTTACCTATTAGATTAGCTTCAAATGTTATATCAACAACTCATATTAATATTAATGAGAATTATTCAATCTTCTGAGAAGTTATTTAAACATTCAAACTATTATAACTATATTACCTTGATTTATTCTCATGTACTCTTTTTTAATTGGGGAATCATCTCATGTGACCTTTTTAACAGAAATTTTTATATAAAAACTATTCACCCCTCTAAAGTAATCTAATCTGACCAAAATTGATTAAAATTAATAATTTTGTGATATAATATAATATAAATCATTTTTTTAGAAATAGAATCTATATAGAATAATTTTATTGATATTTGTAGAAAATGTAGATATTAACTCACTATAGAATCCAATACAGTTATTATTGGAATTGAAAAAATTATAACCATATTTGAGAAGATCAATCATGATATAAAAAATAAATATTATTTTACAGATAAACTTATTCTATAGTTTGATTCTCTTATGTTGGATCACATCATGTAAAATAAGACCCAATCATTTAGTGGGACTTCTAATTCAATCACAGATGAGAAATGGATTAAGACTTCGGAAAAGAAATTTATTTTCCTACTATGTAGTGAAAAGAGAAAGGATACACATGTATGTATCATCTGAAGGAAAATTATGATCAGTACTTGTTTTGGATAAATAATAGTGTAGAGGAAGAGGAAATAGATCTCATAGAATGAAAATATTTTTAGGAGAAATTCAAATAAAAATATTTAATTCCTAGGTAATAAATAGAGATAAAGATAATTAAAATTATCTTAAATAAAAATTTAGAATAATGTATTATGTAGTATAAATATTCTTTTTCAAGGTTAGTTAGGTATGATATAGATTTTATACACATCACAGAGTGGAACATTGATCATTTATTTTTAGTTATTAATCCATGCATCCATAAAGAACTGGTCTTTCAAATGTTTTCATTAGACTATTAAATTATTTTATGTGATTTCAAGACAATGATGGAATTCTCCAAGTATTATGGATTCTAATTGAAGAAATATAATAATAGGATAGAAGGGAAAAAATAGATAAATGGAATAAGGGAAAGAATGATTTTTCCAACATGTGATAATTCTGGAAGGAAACACGTTGGTACTTACTGAAAGTAAGTGGTGTTTTTCTACATCTACAGAGAGAAACTCCACCATACTTAGGGTTTTAAGAGGATGAAATAAATATTCGATGTGAAATTATTCCATTATAAAGATATGGGGAATAATGGAAATTAATTCCCCAAGAATAAGGGGAATATATCTTATAAGACGTGAAGGTATCAAGGTAACTATTATGATATGGATACCACCAATTTAGAACGATTAATGTTCATGTGTATTTGGATATAAGAAATATGTTGTAAAAGTATTTTATTTAAGATATTATCTCTATAAAAATCATGAAATTTTTATATATTTTAGTACAATACAATTTCTTAATTGATTGAAATGTATTTGATGAATGGTAAAAAAAATGTGATTCAGTGGATTGATGAACATTTTTTAAAAACACAAGATTGAGCGAATGTTTGGAAACATGATGGGATCACATAAAATTTATTAGAATAAAAAAATGAAGAAGAAAATAATAAGAAAAATGATGGAGTCTTAATACTTGACATGTCTTCCCTCAACAAAAACCAGGGAATGAAAAAAAGTATCATAATATCAATAAACAAGAAGTCGTCATCTATATGATATTCATCATTATAATTATACTAGTCCGAGTGGTTGATTAAATGGATGAACATATTAGAGTGATCCATATTAATAATTTCAATAGAGTGTTCTTGGTTCTTATTGTTGGCCTATTTTTAGAACATTCTCATATAGGCCTTCTCTTGTTTCCAAGAGTTTGTGACATTCCATTTTCATCCATATTCATCCCTTAGATTAATTTTCCCTTTGATGAAATATTTATTCCTTGGTTATTTTCATATTTATCCAGTTAAATATCTCAAAAATTTCAAGGAGGTATATTCATCTTGATAGATTGTTGGAAATAAATTTTATGATTCTCTTAATCTAAATTGAATTGAACACCAAGTATCTAAAAATTATAAGAATATTTCAACCTTGGATTAACACTTTAATTAACCTCACTTTGGATATGATAATACATGACAATACATAGAATAACCACCCTATTTATGTCCAAAATATCTCCATGTCGAATCTTAGTTTCACCATCAATTGGAGGAGAAGCAAGAGAAATCCCTTACTCAACCAATTGTTCGAAATCATGAATAGGGTTCCACTCCAAGGGAGGAACTAAATTATGAATACTTTTAAAATATATATCAGGATTATCCATAAAGGATACTAAACAATCCAATGGTTCTCTATCCTGTGAAGATTTAACCACTTTTTTCCACTTTCCTGAAGAAGAGGCATACCATTTCAGAGCATTTGTAGAACCAGATAAACCATGATGATGTATAGAATCTTCAGCCAAATTTCCAGAAACACGAATAAGAGACTTCCTATATTCCTTCTCAATATTATCAGTAGTAGGGGATACTAATAAGCACCATCCACATTTTATTTCAAGATGAAGAAATTTTTTCTTACACATAGATTCATTATGACCAATATTAATGAAAATTTTGTCGGTTGTGGAATTCTTATAATAATTCCTTTCATTTACAATTTACTTGGAGGAGAAAAATAATAGATATTATCATAAAAAACATGAATGTTCAAATCTTCATTCTTTGTTGATAGAACCACCTTCTTAGTTATAACTAACCTAAAATAAACTACCACTACGACCTAAGAAAAATAGCTGAAACTATACTGCTCAATATTTCTCTATATTTTAATTTCAACTATAATTGTAGAAGCTAAATAAAATGGAGTCATACGGTTCCAATAGACCTAATAAAGATTTACAAATTCAACCCATATATGGGAGGTGGATTTATTGAACTCAAATGGATTTAATCTTGAGTTCCATTCAAGGATAATCATATCAACTCACATCAAATAAGTCAATCTAAATCTTCATACCTTCTTCATCCATTCTAAATTAGATTGAGAGAAATATAACACATTATATTTTTTAAATGTTGAGATACTTATGGAATAAATATATTATTGATATAGATAAATTAAAATAGATAGTGTTGAGTAATATAGGGCACATTAATTATTTTATGAAAAATTGATGGACTTTATCCTATCTTGGTATCTAAGTAACAAATCCATTAATTTGTATTTTACATAAAAAATAAGGAAACATGAATTTTTCTTTAAATTTTTATATTAATTTGGTTTATTACCATGTTTCAAGAGATTACATGCTGAAGGTATTCACATGTTTAGAATATAATATTTAGATCCACTTTATATTACATAGGGAATAGAATTATTATTTAGTGACCATTTAAAATTATTGGTCATTAAATTTGGGAAGAAATATTTTGGATGAGAATTAAGGTCAAATATTTTATGAATTTATTAAGTTTAAAATTGAATATTCTTACATAACTTTTCGTATAATTTTGTTTTAGTAAAGACAACTGGAATAATGTATTATTCATTTATGGATCATATGATCCATTAATATGTGATTTTAGAAATTTAAGAATAAAAATTTATCTTGGATATTAATTTCATTTAGTAATAAATGAAGTGTAAAATGATATAAGAACAACCAAAAGATGAAATTATTCTTATGAAATATAAAGATATATTGTAACAACATTTTTCGATGACATTATTATAGAAGGTGAAGGGATGAATAAAAAATAAGAAAGAATGTTGAAACAAAAATTATATCATATTATCATCATTTTTATGATATTAATTTCCTTTTTCATACCTCTTTGTTTTATATCATTATGGTTGTTAACTTCCTCCTATCCATGATCTCTATCACTCTCTACCAACATTTGTGTGTTAGTTTTTGTCTTTTTTTTCATGTTCTCACTTCCCATATATATTCAAATATTTTTGAATCAAGTATGAACTATTCCATATAATTTTTTATTTCCTATTATTTCTTATTATGATTATCTTTTATTAACCCTTTTTATAATGTGGGATTTTCCAACAATGTTATTTCCAAATACGAAACCATTGATTACAAAGATCAAATGTAAATTTCATCATTGATATTTATTTAAAGTTGGGAGAATGTAAATCCATGTTATATTAAAAAGAATAAAATTATCTTTTATAGTGAGTTTTACATGAATCACTCAGCTTAAATAAACCATGAAATATATTACATTAAATTTCATCTCTCTGATAGCATGTAGAACCCACATCTCTGTTTATAAAGGAATCATTTGATAGTATATATTTATAACCAAGCTGTTATATTGGTAGGTATAAATAGTAATAAATATGATTTTAAAATTATTTTTATCTATTGATTAGAAATAAAATAAGAATAATTTAATTGAAAATTTAATTTTTTTTTCTGAAAACATTATTTTCTATGAAAAAACTATGTTTTCTTCTAAAGGATAGTTTATTCACGCATTGCACACATATTTTAAAAATAATTTTTCAGAAATTTATAGATTTTATATGAATAAATGGTAATAATTTTTTTAAATCAAAATATCAAAATTATAATATGGTGAATATTTGGTATTCTTCTGAAAAGTGTCGTTTTTTATGAATAGTGAGAACTATTGAATTTTAATTAAGAACTAAATTTTTTGGTTTAAATAATTTGTATTATTTAATAATATTTTTAATAGTTTTTAATGTAAAATATGTTCAATTTTTTATCAATTTTTCATTTTTTTATTTCATGTAAAAAAATTTCTTATTTTATTTTTATATAGAAACATTGTAATCTTTTGAAGATATTATACTTAAAATCCCACGTTCTCGTCATGTCAATTGGGATAAAATTAAATTGAAATCTTCCACTTATGTAAATAGAATTTGGAAAATTGTAAATACTATTTGGCATTCCTATAATATATATAATCTTATAAGGTCAACATAAATTTTGACCAAAATGATTAGTGAAAATAATAAATTTTTTTACCGTGTTTATGGTAAAAATGGATTTAATTTGGGATTAATCTAAAATACTGAGGGATATATTATCGTTAAACAGTGTATAAAATATTTTGGGTGGAAAGAATTTAGAAATTATACCTTATATTATACATAATGGTTCATTATTTTGTCATTTTGAAATGAATAAACAAGGGTATAATTTTTTTTTCAAAAAATTGGAAGTGATCGACACACCACACCTATAAAAGGCATAACCCTATCCTCTCTTATTAAAACATATAATCAATTTTGATCGACCAATAAATGAAAAAATAACTTCCGAAATTCTATCCTCATATCCCAAATGATTTGTTTTCGTCAGAAATCAAAACTAAGAAGGATTTAGGGAAAACCTATGGTGGATACCCGAAGATGAAGTAATGTTCTTCAAAGGGAATTATTTATATTTCTTCATATAAATTGTAAAAATAAATTTTTAACATGATTATATAATAAAATTAGTATCTTCCATATAAATATAATATGTAATTATATCTTCATTACCTTAAACAACCTCTACTTCCATCAAATGGTTTATGAAATCATTATTCGTGTATCTGGAGAATTGTAGCCTCACGAACTGATGTCATTCATTTTTCCATTACCACCACTCATAGTTGGATGTGATTTTGGATAGAGATTAAATATGTTATATTTATAACATATTTATATCTCTATAGTAAGTATACAATATATACATTTTTTTCATTCAATTTCGTAGAAGATACGATAACATCACTCATGTGTATGGTGCACTACCACCATATAAAACGATTTGATCTGTCATTCACTAACACTTTACACGAATGGTGATAAGGATAATGTTAATTATTATACTTTATATAAATTAAATAATTAGGATATTAATAAAATATAAATCTAAATTAAAAGATAATATATATAATTTTATTTCATACCTATTTATTCTATGAAAGATGATAATGTATTTTTGTGTATGTGTGGATTACCACCTTCAAGGAATGTGGTGACTGTATTTTCATCCCTATACCATGTGAAAGAAATTTATATAAGTATATTTAATAAAATAATATGTCATATATGATATTATGATGAATATGAAAATATAATATATTTCTTACTTTATTCAAATAGCGGTCATTGGAAAATGGAAATGTTATTTATTCGTAAGTAGAGCCTACCATCATCATGCTTGTATCATACTTTATTTTTCATAACCATCATTGGTGATTGGTTTAAAAAGTATAATGGATGAAAAAATTTGATAATTATGAAATTATTATTATTGAAGAGATGATATAACTATATAATATGCACAATAATCAGAAATGTCATTAAAAATAATGAATGAAAAAAGAAGGAAATTAGAACCTAAAACATTGAAAATAAGGAATGATTATTCATGAAAAAGTAATAAAATGTAATAAAAAGATAATATATAATATTTTAAAATTTAATATAGATATGTTATAATTTAAAATCATGTTGTATATCACTATATAAGAGTTTAAATGATGTAAAATCAAAATAAACTGTGAGGTAAGGGATTTCATCTCCATTTTCATTCAATTGATGTTAATTTTCTATTTCTCACCAATTAAATTTTAGGTGGTTTATATAATTATACATGTTAATTTAATATCACGATTCATTCATAATTCATGGTATGTTAATTTTATATTTTAATTATTTCATTTCAAGGGGATTTGACATCAAAATTACTATGTGGAAATAGTTATTATACAAATCTCACCATGAAGTGTGATTGTTAAGAATATCATGAAATAATTACTTTATTTTCATTAATTTTAATTTTACATTAAATTTCAATTATATATCAACATACTTCTATAATTGATATGTTTATTTCTTAAATTTTATACCATTTTTACATATGGGGTTTACTTCGAACGTTATTTGATTAACTGAGAAACTATTGATAAATATGTATCCTTTATTAAATAAATATAAATGAGGATAAAGAACAATTTTTATGAATTAAATCAATTATTTGGTATATGAAGAATGATTGTGATATGAATGAAATTGGTGTGCCTTGGTTATAGATAGCCCCTTGATTCATTAGTATTCTCATGAGGTGAATCAGTTGGACAAATTATATGCGTTTTTATACAGTATTTGTAAACTATCTTGCGAATAGATATTGAAATTAAATGTATCATGTGCCTAGTAAACATGAAATAAAATAATTAAGAATTTAATTTTTTGATAATTCAATTACTATTATTATTATCCATGATATTTTTTCTATGATATTATTTATGGATGCATTTCATTATTAATTTATTTATTAAATTGAATGTGTTATTGGTTATTTACCATTGCACATTGATTTTTAATTATCTCACCATGAAGTTAAATTTATTTAAATGGAATTTTTGATCAGTTATTTACCTTTCCATGTTGATTTTTCTAAATTATTAATGATAGTGTGTGTTGTACTTAACACTTACTGAGCATATGAGATGATCCTTATTTTATTTCCTTTCCCTAGGATATGAATTAAAAATATTTGAATGATTTTTAAGGATTAATATAACTTTATTAGGTTATTTTTTATTTTTTATTTTTTATTACCTATGTAAATTTGTTATCTTGTATGTATTTGGTTCTCTAAAACTTTGAAACTGGCCGGTCCTTCAGGATTTGATTCCTTGTATCATGTCAGTATTATAAATAATGATACTGACTCCAAACTACAGGGTCAGGGTTGTTACAACAATTTTTTAAGGATAGATAAAGTATTAAATAATGAAATAAATAATGAAATAAATATACCTTCATATAAAGTAAAAAAAAGTAAAAAATTTAATATAGAAGGTATGACTATAAGATCAAGGATACGAAAAGTCTTTTAAATATTTTAAAACACCCCATTGAAAACACTACATTTTTAAAATTATAATGAAACAATTATTGTAAAATGAGTCAATGGTAATGAATGTATCATATTAAATATTATAAAATAGATTTTCTTCGAGAAAAATGAAAATATTTATTGTAAATGAAACATGGATAAGGATAAAAAATACATTTAAATAAATGATAATTATTTATGAAAAGACATTATTTTAAATAAATTTTAGATTGATCATGGATGACTAATTTTAATTTGAAACATGATTTACATAGAAAATAATGGGTCACTAAATCCTAACATCAACATTATTTATAATATATAAATATTCAATGATATTATTTAAATTGTAGTGATTGCGAAAAAATGAAATGATTTGAGTCACAAAACCCTTGCAAATATTCTATCTTAGTCGAATGTCCATTATAAACCTATAAAACCAAAATAATGATATTAATATACACTTTTATAACAATATTTATGTCTAATAGTATTTATAAATTTCATTTTCAATAATTATCTTGATTTATATTAGTTGAATTTCCTTATTTTCTCTGATCATGTGTTTTTAGTTTTGATTTTCAGGAACAGTTTATAAGGATCGGTGTCTATATTTCTTCATCATGCAATGTTCATCATTAATATTTCTTAAAATTTAATACAATGGATTTAATATAATGTATTTTGATGTGTCAATTCCACTTGGTTAGTTGTATACTACTTATACATGTAGTTGAAATCAATTTCTTATCCAATGAATGGTGTTTTCTTAATGATTGAGTAAAATATTGATGAATCCTTTCTAGAAATGAAACTAAATCATTAAAAAAATATTTATATCATGTTATATCTTTAATTATTTCTTTATAATCAACCATTAATTCATTTCATATCATTTTTTCATGTGGTGGTCATACAAACCCAAACAAGAATATACTATGATTAGTGATGGTTAATAAGTGATTTAGTTTTAATATCATTAAAAAATTAAAATAATGATATAATTTATTTTTTATTATTATGATACATTATAATTAATAATTATGTAGAAAAATGGGTAATGGATTTGAAAATACTGAGGATTTGAATAAATTATTTTCCTCTGGTTGTGATTATTTTTAATGATTAAATTAACAATAATCATATATTTATCTTATCATTAATTTTATTTTAAACCTATTAGTATAATACCTTAATGTTTTTATAAAAATAATATTTTTTCTTAAATCCATTATCATGAAAATACATGTAAGTAACCGATGAAAATTAAAATGGAAATCAATCATTCCAAAGAGGTGGCAGTCCATACATATACAAGACTAATTACTATATTTTCTATAAAATGAAAAAAATAAGTCGTATTTTATAATTTATTAAAATAAAAATATTTTATAAATATAATTTGTATTTATTAAATTCAATATTAATACCCACATAGTTTGATGGTTTGGGAAAATTAAACATGATGCTTTGTGGAAGTGGTAGTATGTAAAAACACACACATATAAATTTTTCTATTATTATAGGGAAAAATGTAAGGGAGTTTAATTATAATTCCATGATTATAATAACATATCAGTATAATAGTGATACTTATGTTATTATTTTAAAAATATTTATTGTAATTTTTTTAAGAATAAGTTTACATAATAAAATAGAAAATATAAAGAGATGTTATAAACGTCTTCCTCATTACATGGATTATCTCTATTCTATTGTGGGGTGAGCACTTGAGGGATGGTGTATTGAGAATAACTTATCCACGTCATGGAGGATAATAACGTTGATGATATTTTTTGTTAGTGTTTGGAATGAACATATGGGTATAAGTAATGAGGGTAATTTAGGAGAGGAAATACGCTTTTATAAGGAAAAAAGAATGAAGTTTTTAATAAATACCCATAACATTACACTAATGGAATGTAAGTATTAAAGAGATTGGCTCTAGAATTTTCAAAAAAGTGGGGTGGTGAAAATATATTCTCTAGATATACTCATAAAACATTTCCACACATGTTTTAAAAATATTTAAAACTCTTACCCAATGAATTTTTAATTTTTCATTTAATATTATACTAGAATAACTATTTCAAGACTATGGTTACTGAATATTTATTCATAATAATATTGTAATACATTTTAAAAAAGCTAGACCTACTAATTTGAAATTTTAAATAATTTTTTTCTAGTCCAATTTCTAAAAAATTTAAAAATTAATTCTAATATAATAAATATATAATGTATTCAATTAATTTTTTATAAAAATATAACTTGAGTTCAAAAATATCAATTAATGTTTTTATAATTATACTAATTTATTTTAAAATTTTTAATTTAAATAATAAAATAAATTAATTTTCAGACAAAATCATAAATTTTTATGTCATACATATATAATAATAAATGGTGAAATAGTAATATTATTAATAAAAATGGTATATTTCACTATACGAATAAAAATAAATGTTTTCGAAAAATCCCCAAATTTAACCCTAAGAGAATTTTGACATTATGAATTAATAAATTATTTTTCTTTCAGATAATTAAAATTTTAAATGTAAAATACTTATAACTAGAAATAAAATATAAAATATAATAATAAAAAGCTTTTATTGAAAATGTGTGTTTTAAAAAAAAATATCTTTTTATTATTATTTTATATAACTTATTAATTTAAATGTTGTTAATATAATAGTTCATATTTAATAATAATGTACATATTTTAGTTTAATCCATTGTGATAAAATGAAAATTAAATAACAAAATGGTTCTTTGTAAAAAAAATTGTTTTCATGCAAAATATTTATTATTAATTACCATTAAAACTTTTTATTTATATTATAAACATTAATTTGACTAATCCATTGATATTAAAATAATAATTTATATATATATATAACATGTTATAGGTTAATAATATTAATACTAATATTTATAATATTTGTATTAACAATATTTTAATATCATATGTTTATTTAATTATTAGTTATTTTATTTTTAAGTCTCTACTTAACCAAATATGTCTTTAGTATACCTATTAGTAATATGTCTAACGACCATATTTACAACAGATATATTTTTAACCACTATATTTTTAACAACCTTATTTGTATCTGTTTACATTTTCTCATATATATATTACCTTAATAAAATTATTCAATTCACACATCCCATTTTTATAGTTTTCATTTTATATCTCACAATATTATTTATCATTTTTTGGAATTATTTCCTATAACAATTTTTAATAAACTAATTTTGATTCTTCAAGGCGATAGTGGTCTGAGGATGATTCATTTTATAAATATATTAATCCTTTTAACTTTTTTCCCCATTTATTTTTTGATGCTTTAATTTATGTAGTCATTCATGATGTGTAATAATTTATTTCATGCGCTTTTGTTGTAGATTTTAACATTGAAAAAAAATTAGTTTTATAACTATCTTATATCAATTTTTATCTAACACATTTAAATTCCTTTAAAGAAATAAGAATAATAATCTAGAATTATAAATAAATATTTTGTGTAATGAATAAGATTCCTAATAATTGAGGGTGTTACATTCTTTCCCATTAAATAAACTGTTCCCTCATAATTTTAATGTTATCACACCATTAGAAATAAATAAGTGATTTAAATTAATGGATATGACTCAAGATAAAATTTATATTGAGATATCGAAATTACATATATGATAAATCTATATCATTTTTATGAATAGGAAAATCAAAATTTTTTGTTTTTATTGACTATTTGGTCTTAGAGTCTAGAGTTATTTTTTTAAGACCAATGTTATATAATTTCTTTCTCCAGGTGTTTATTATAATATTTCCATTGATATAATAATATAAGATAATAAAATATGATTTTTCCTTACTCTAGACAATATTTATGCCTAGTGGATAAAACATATCTTTCAAAAGAAATCATATAATGTTTCTCGAAAGGATAATTATATTTAGACGTATAAATTTCCAATAAAATTATACTTGAAAAATAAAAATCGTACCACTAGAACATTTCATCAATAATAAAATCTTTTGGGTGTTGACTTAATGATAATAATTTTTTTATAGTCAATAAATCATGTAATAAAATTCTAACGAAATATATAAAAATATATATTATAGGGTACGTCTAACATAAATAACTAGATAAAATTTGGGAATAATGGTTTCATGGGTATTATATCGTCCTTTATGTCATGTAGATTAGTGATTCTGATCATCTTGGTCAGTCCTTCGATTAGGTAACTGGGTTGGATAATTACAAAGTTCCCAAAAAATAAGGCCTTAAGTTATTATTAGTACATTGGGATGAAATCTATTTCTTTCAACAGTATTAACTAATCACTTCATTTTTTTCTCAAATTTTTCCTTATAGGTGAATACATTGTCTATAAGTAAATCATATTGTTGTCCCCCTGAGTCGATTCCCATCGTGATTAATTACACATTTATTATGTATAGGAAATTAAACATTCCTTCCATCATCATATTCATCGCATTATATTCTATAGGAATATATCCTTCTTTTAATTTTTATGTATGGGACTTTGACCTTGTTCACATAATTAATTATATTTCTTGATAGATAGTTTTTTATAATAATGAAAATTTTCAACCCAACTCAAATTCTGGTAGATTTCTTATTATTGAAAAATCTGAATTGTCCCTTTCACCCATTTTTCCCTCATGTTACATCCATTACTAATACTAAAAGGGCTTTCATGATTGAATGAAATTTAAAATACGGGAAAATTTTCATAATCCAAAATACAATTACTTTGAATTATCATGATGACCTATTGTTAATTTAGTTTATCCTATATCAATCATATCTTAATCATTGTGAAATTATGTGGGGTTATCTAATACATGTCAACCTAATCACCTAATGTAATAAGGAAATAAATTCCTTATAGTAAGGAACACATGATCAAAAAATAGTATCTCATTGGGGTTTCAAGATATGTATAAGTCTTAGTCCCCCTCAACATGAATCAGGGTGATGATCGATTCAGTGCTTAACCAACCCTCTTTGGGGTGGTGACCCTAGGTGTATTTGTGCCAAAACCACAACCATATTAAATTATATAGAAATGCATTTACTGATAGGAAACCCACATATTCAATATTTATCAATATTTTAGGATATCATTATATTTTTATAATCATCACTAATTTTTTTAATAATGTCCTATATCATTAATAACAATGGTATGTAAACTGATCTCAATAAATACTTAAACAAATATCTGTTAGAAATTATTGTGACATTAGATAAACCTATATAAGTAATTCATTGATACCATGGATTAATTAATACATAAAAAAATATACATACAACCAAAGGATATATGTAACACACTAGGTAAATAATGACTATGATATTTTCACAGTTATCCATATTTGTGAAGAAAATATTAATATTACTTTAAAGGGAACTCTATGCTTGGTGGCGTACCCAAAATACAACAACAAGTTCCTTTGAAATCATATGTTGCACTCTGATAATAAAATAATATTTTTTTAAATGGTAGTTAACATGTAGCCGTTGTAAAGGTGGTAATGGATAGAAATAACTAAAATATTATTATATATGTTTTTAAATGTTTTTTCATTTATCCAATAAAAGATAAAGGCTTAAAATACGGAAAGAATTCAATTTTAGGCGTATATGCCCTAGTTTTCACTAAAGGTTCACTTATCACCTTTTGATGGAGAACCATCATTAAATAGAGTTTTGTTCACTCTTATACATTCTTTTGGACCAAATAAAACTCTTCTAAAGAATTGGGTCATCAAAATTTACTTTGTGTAAATTTTTG
Source organism: Viscum album (assembly GCA_963277665.1). Taxonomy (NCBI): domain Eukaryota; kingdom Viridiplantae; phylum Streptophyta; class Magnoliopsida; order Santalales; family Viscaceae; genus Viscum; species Viscum album. The sequence goes on along the minus strand of OY728140.1, from coordinate 980,683,959 downwards.
GCATCTTTCTGATAAAGTTCATTTTTTTAATGAATAGTGTAAAATGTTGTATTTTAATTCAAAACCTCTTTTTAATCTAATTTATTTTATATGATTAGATTATCTTTTTAATTGGTTTTAAAGTGAAATTAGAATATATTTTTACCATTAAAACCAATAGTGGTCGTTGGAATTAATTTCACTTTGAAATCAGACTTCAACTAGTGTCAATATTTTGATACTTATTGTTTTATAAAAACACGCTATTTGCTCTGACATCAGGAATTAATTATTAAATTGATTAATGTGACTTATATGTTTCAAATTTTGTAAAATAGACTTCATTTTTGAATTCGGAATATCAAATATAGCTTAGGGTGAATTTTTGGGATTTTTCTGAAAAACATCAATTTTTGATGAATAGTGAAACCACTAAGTGGTACTTATAAAAAGTGATTTTTCTGTTTAAATAAAATTTTTCCAACTTTATGTTTTGAATTTCAAAAATCTTACATACATGGTTTTCATTAATAAGTAAAATGTGGTTCAATTGGATAAAAATATTTTTTTGGTGAATAATAACTTATTAAGTTTTTAATCGCGATTAGAGGTAATTAGTGTAGTTTATGATATGAATAATGTTTTAATAAAATGAAATTAGCTAGACACATGTCCTACCCTCATTTGATATGTCATGGAGACCAATACAAGCCATGGGTCAACTTGGGGACCCCATGGAGCCACTTTGGTTGGAAAATGACATAAATACCTTTTATTTAATGTTAATGTAAACAAATGGCACAAACAAGATATGTTTTACTAAAACAATTTTTAAATCGGGTTATACAAGTCAGATTTTTTATTATAAATAGTCATTGGAAAGATAAAACGATTTCCTACATCATAGTATCTTTTTTATAATTTTTAAGTATTAAATAAATTAAATTATTTATGACATCATAATGAGGCAGCGATGACATCATTATTTGATGATTTACCTAAAATGGAAAGATAATGTATAATCTATGAACTACACATGTCCAAAACTTATTGTATGGGTGTATTTCGAACCATTATCACCTTATCCAGGAATTATATCAATGTGGGACCTTTTAAAACCTAAACACATTTTCAAATAAAGTAATATTTCTTTACTTTCCAAAAGTGCCCCTCCTCTCCTCTTATAAAAGGCCCCCACCTCTACCACCTTACCCACACTCCCAAAGACTTTGGATCGTCCAAACTCTGCCCATTATGTCTCTCCACTTCCCTCTCTTACTCCTTGAAGCCTCACATTGGGAATAAGTCTTCCCAAGGAATCCTTTGAGCTCAAACCAAAGGGAGTTACCCGATTTTAAGGTAATGTCTTCACTTGAGTCCTTTTGTTTTATTTTGCTTCTCCAACCCCCTAAACTCTTTTTGTTCATTTCTCTTGTAAAAAATCCAGAATCATAAATATACTAGTATTTTTTTATAAGATGGATTCGAGCTACACTTACACACACCTACATCTAATGGTTAAATAACATACTGTTTCTGTGGATGGCGAATTTCTGCCTCACGAAACGATGATTGTTCAACATTCTTATAACACCTTCAAAGGTGGCCATTAAGATGACACTATATTTATATATGATATATAATATGTTTATGTTTTACTTAATCTTCTGTATTTTTCATTTATTTCATACCTTTATGGTTTCTATAATGGGTAAATGCGATATCTTCATTTAAGGAAGTGCGGACTACCGCCCCCTCAAAGTGATTTGATTCGTTAATACCATATGTGGTACATATAAAGGATATATTTAATATGATACCATACTGGAATTAAAATACTATTATGTTTCATTATGTTTTAATTCCATTAAATATGAAATAGAAATGGAAGTAGTGTTCAATCATACGTACGGCTTACCGTCTCCATGAACGGTACATTTCATTTCTTATCTCATAATGTTGTGTAATATTATAAGTACATATATATAATGGATATATATGTAATATATTACATCTAAATTATGGAAATCATTCTGGAATTATAAAAAATATATATATCTCTCATTTGGTTTTAATTCCATTAATATGACATAGAAATGAAAGTAGCGTTCATGCGTACGTACGGCTTACCGTCTCCATGAACGGTGCTTTTCATTTCTTACCTCTAAATGATTATGTAATATTATAAATACTTTTATATTATAGATATATATGATATATATGATATCCAAATCATGAATATAATTCTGGATATAATGAACATTTGACCACACGAACAACATGTAATTTGTAGAAGTCCACTTTCGACTTAAGAACCAAATATCGACAAAACAAACATTATTAACTTAAATGATTAAATAATGTTTATAACATGGAAATACGTGATATAAAAGGAATAATAAACTAGAAAAAGGTTCTTAATAAATTTTAAATTAACTCAAGTATATTATTCAGGACGTTAAGGAATGATCGAGTCAAGTCAGACCCGAGGTAAGGGATCCTACTCCTCTCCTTCTTTTTAAGTACACTCTTTTATGTTATTCCTTTTTAAGCTCATATTTCTTGTTATTGGGATGTTCTTTTATATTAATATTACTATAATTTTTATGTTCATGTGATGAGAGACCCTATTCTCTCTCATAAATCCATTTTGGATGTTTTGAGTGGCGCCGTTAGGCTGCCTAGTTTTCGTAAGAGATCTAACCTCTCTCTTTCTTTTTAAGTACTCTCCTTTATGTCACTTCCTTTATGTTCCTATTTGTTATGATGGGGGATGTTCTTTTATATTACTCTTTCTGTAAACATTATTTTGATATGATGAGAGACCCTATTTCCTCTAATCAATCCATTTTAGAAGTTTTAAGTGGCACCGCTAGGCTGCTGAGTTTTGGTATGGGTTTTATCATCTCACTTTTATTCCCGTGAGATTTATGCTACATTTGCCACAATTTCATTTGAGTGGTGTATGTACTTACCATTATTATACACTTTGTGTAGTATAATTTCATTTATGGGTATTCACATCTTAAATGTATGACCCTTCTTCCATGGGGTGTACGTTTCGAAAGTTACCCAACTCGGTAAGGGGACCTTTCACCCTCCTCTTTTTAAAAGACTTCTTTTGTTATGTATTTTAATTCATATACTATTATGTTGGGATATGTTCTTTTATATCCTAATTGATGTAAATTTTATGTCCAAGTGATAAGATTCCCTTTTTGTCTCTCATCAACTCATTTTTTGAATTGTGAAGTGATGTCGTTAGGCTGTCGAATTTTACCAAGGGAACTTTTTAACCCAATTTAAATTTCATTGGGTTCAACATGTAGTTATTGAATATGTCATCCTTTGAATATTTGTGAATGACCATTTATTGTTTCACACTTAATATCAACTTATATTGGGTGTATTTATATTTGTCACACATAATTTTGAGATTAATTTATCCTTAATTTAAGGATACATTCTTTATAAGGGATTTCATCACATTTGGCATTTCTGTTGAGACTATTGTTTTTATGCACCAGTTCACTCTTATATGGTGTATATACTGTCCTTTGGAATATGACATCATGAATCCATTTATTCTCATGATATTATAAAGTTCTGACTAAAGGTTATTCCTCAATTATTGTATTCAAGTGTCTCTAATTTTGGTAAAACCCCTTTAACCAAAATATGGCTTTAAATGTTTTAATTATTTGTTATTATTAATATCCATGTTTTCAAAATGGTTTTAAGGATTTATTTATATGGACATTAATGGTTTAAAATTTTAAAATCTTCAAGGTGGTATGGGACACTTTGATTCAAAAATCTCTTTATGAAATGTTTTAAATGGTTTTAGAAATTGTATCTTTTTGAATGTATTCATTATTTCAATATACTAAAATGTTATATTGTGATTGAAATGTGGAAATTTTATGTTTACTTTATGCATGTTTTATATGATACGTTTATGTTATGGTTCTTGGTAATTGTTATGAAAACAGTTGGTTCCGTGATAAACTAAGGGCGGGTGAGCCCGATATAGCTCTCCAATGCATTGGGTAACGCGAAGGAGTGAAACGTTAAGGTTTCTCCAAAGAGATTTAGGGAATATACTCTGATGGGTATTCCAAATGTAACCAAGAGGGTTACTCCCTACGTAAGAATGTTATGAATGCCTCAAGTTACCCTTATGTCTTATGATTTCTATGATTTATTCATGGTTTGATGAGGTATGTTAAAGTGCCTTTGTTTTATGGGTAAAGTATGATTTCATTATTATGTATATATGAACTCATGTTTCTTTTCCATATTTTTATAACCCTTACTGAGCTTTTTATGCTCATCCCAAGTTTTTGAAATGTTTTTCACAGGTCATGGGAAAGGTACATGATGTGATGATAGTGTCAAGGATGTGTCAAGAAAGCATCCATGTTTTATTTTCAATATGTTTCCATTGATGGAAAGAATGAATACTGTCTTTTATGTAACCACTTTGTTTAAATGTGGAATGTACTGCAAGTTTCATGATCTAATTCTCTAAAACTCTAAACCTGAAAAGATCCTCAAAGTGTAATCTTGTAATAACTCAAGATTAAGTAAGGTTTAAGGCTGGGGCCTTATAGTTGGTATCAAAGTTCAGTTTAGATAACTTTAGAGGTTAGGGTATTCTTTATGCATAAGTGGCATTACCATAATGGTTAGGATTTCAGAAAGAGTCCTAGTTTTAGATAAAGTGAATGAGTAAGTGTATCTTAGTGTTTACCTTCATCATTAGTACATGATGGTTATGTTGATATACTCACACTGACATTTCTGATTTTAGTGAATGGATGGATCTAGCAGGCACCAAAGAGACAACAGGTTTGAAGGAAACTGTGGTGGTTCTATGATTAAGATACTAGATAAAATGGGGGATTCAATGAGGAAACTCGTGGTTCTTCTAAACCGACTATCATGGAGTCATGATCAACCACTTGAACCTTGGTATGATATTTAATTAATCATGTACTAGATGACCAATCGATGTGGAAGTTCATGTAATAATTATAAAGGTAACCATTAGAGTTTATATGATCCTTACTTTTGAGGTAATTATGGGTTACTATATGTTATGATGGAAGTGAAAGGCATGAGATAAAATTGAGGTTAAATTATTGTTATTTCGATGATTTTATCTCTTTTTGGGGAATTATTTAAGAATTATATAGTTTTGGAAAAAGGACAACACGCAGACCGTGTGACAACCCATCGCGTCGGACAAAGCTGCGGGAATCGAACCCACAACCAAAGTGAAACTGGTATTTATCACCTACCACTGGACTACGTGAAGTCCCTGGTTAGTTTGACTAATTCTTCTAAGTTATATGATTTTATGAATTAAGAGTAAGTTGATTTTGGGTTATTTATGAAAATGATTAACCTATCATGGAGGATATGTGATTAGGTTAATTACTTTTCAATACGAGACTTTAGGAGCAACTTATGTTGTTTGGAGATAAATGTTACGATTTAACATGGAAGACTCTGTGACTAAATCCTTAAAATATTTGGGTTTCAATCTTAAATTGGTTTACTTTGAAGAATTTTATGGACAAAATTGATAATTGAATGGTCCTCGTTGAACATTGGGTTTGTTCGACAAATTTTGGAGATTAAGAATAGATTTTATTTTTAATGGGTTATCCTTTTCAGGATTATCTGACCTTGTACTAACCTTTCTAGTTTTGGTTTTGGTTAAAGCCTAAAGACCTGGGATGTATATAGTTCTCTTTTTTGGATTAGGTGATTCTCTAGAAGTTTATTATAGTACTCTTAATGCGAACAAGTCTCCCTAAATACTCGTCTTTTGGAAAAAATATGAGTTTTATTAAGGAATCTAGTAAAAGTTGAAAGTCAACATGATAAGTGATTATGTTTCCTTTTGAATAAATTCCTCAATAAAAATTAACTTAAAACAAAAATGTTGCCTATTAACTTTTCCTACTGGGGAACCCAACACCGTTTAACCCATCACAAGTTTTTGATTTTCTTATTGTTAACTTTCTCCTAAACAAGTTTTCTATGACTCTCCATCAGAACATGACTTTATGTTTTCTCCTCCATGTCCATGTTTTCCTACATGGATTCCTAGTATGGGTTAACTCGGGTGACCTCTGTACTTATCTTCCATTATTTTAAAGTGATTGTTTTACCGACACTTGTTCTGATGTGGGATTTTCAATGATGTTTCCAAGCCCAGTTTTGTAATTGCGAGGACGCAATTCCAAAAAGGGGGGAAGGATTTAACACCCCAGGTAAATAAAGAGTATGACATTTTCATAGTTATCCATATTTGTGAATAAAATATTAATATTAATTTAAAGGGAACTCTATGCTTGGTGGCGTACCCAAAATACAACACAAAGTTCCTTTGAAATCATATGTTGCACTCTAATAATAAAATAATATTATTTTAAATGGTAGTTAACATGTAGCCGTTTTATTGGCGGTAATGGATAGAAATAACTAGAATATGAGTATATATGTTTTTAAAAGTTTTTTCATTTATCCAATAAAATATAAAGGCTTAAAATACGGAAAGAATTCAATTTTAGGCGTATATGCCCTAGTTTTCAATAAAGGTTCACTTATCTCCTTTTGATGGAGAACCGTCATTAAATATATTTTTGTTCACTCTTATACATTATTTTGGACCAAATAAAACTCTTCTAAAGAATTGGGACATCAAAATTTACTTTGTGTAAATTTTTGATATCTTTCTGATAAAGTTCATTTTTTAATGAATAGTGTAAAATGTTGTATTTTAATTCAAAACCTCTTTTTAATCTAATTTATTTTATATGATTATATTATCTTTTTAATTGGTTTTAAAGTGAAATTAGAATATATTTTTACCATTAAATACAATAGTGGTCGTTGGAATTAATTTCACTTTGAAATCAGACTTAAACTAGTGTCAATCTTTTGATACTTATTGTTTAACAAAAACACGCTATTTGCTCTGACAGCGGTAATTAATTATTAAATTGATTAATGTGACTTATATGTTTTGAATTTTTTAAAATAGACTTCATTTTTGAATTCGGAATATCAAATATAGCTTAGGGTGAATTTTTGGGATTTTTCTGAAAAACATCAATTTTTGATGAATAGTGAAACCACTAAGTGGTACTTATAAAAACTGATTTTTCTGTTTAAATAAAATTTTTCCATCTTTATGTTTTGAATTTAAAAATTCCTACATACATGGTTGTCATTAATAAGTAAAATTTGGTTCAATGGGATAAAAATATTTTTTTGGTGAATAGTAACTTATTAAGTTTTTAATCGCGATTAGAGGTAATTAGTGTAGTTTATGGTATGAATAATGTTTTAATAAAATGAAATGAGCTAGACACATGTCCTACCCTAATTGGATATGTCATGGCCGACCAAGACAAGCCATGGGTCAACTTGGGGACCCCATAGAGCCACTTTGGTTGGAAAATGACATAAATACCTTTTATTTAATGTTAATGTAAAAAAATGGCACAAACATGATATGTTTTACTAAAAAAAATTTTAAATGGGGTTATACAAGTCGGATTTTTTTATTATAAATGGTCATTGGAAAGATAAAACGACTTCCTACATCATAGTATTTTTTTTATAATTTTTAGACATTAAATAAATTAAATTATTTATGACATCATAATGATGCAGCGATGACGTCATTATTTGACGATTTAACTAAAATGGAACGATAATGTAAAACCTATGAACTACACATGTCCAAAACATATTGGATGGGTGGATTTCGAACCATTATCACCTTATCCACGAATTATATCAATGTGGGACCTTTTCAAACCGAAACACATTTTCAAATAAAGTAATATTTCTTTACTTTCCAAAAGTGCCCCTCCTCTCCTCTTATAAAAGGCCCCCACCTCTACCACCTTACCCACACTCCCAAAGCCTTTGGCTCAGACAAACTCTGCCCATTTTGTCTCTTTACTTCCCTCTCTTACTCCTTGAATCCTCACTTAGGGCATAAGTCTTCCCAAGGTATCCTTTGAGCTCAAACCAAAGGGAGTTACCCGATTTTAAGGTAATGTCTTCACTTGAGTCCTTTTGTTTTATTTTGCTTCCCCAACCCCCTAAACACTTTTTTTTTCATTTCTTTTGTAACAAATCCAGTATCATAAATATACTAGGATGTTGTTATAAGAAGTATTCGAGCTACACTTACACACACCTACATCTAATGGTTAAATAACATACTATTTTTGTGGATGGCGAATTTCTGCCTCACGAAACGATGATTGTTCAACATTATTATAACACCTTCAATGGTGGCCATTAAGATGACACTATATTTATATATGATATATAATATGTTTATGTTTTACTTAATCTTCTGTATTTTTCATTTATTTCATACCTTTATGGTTTCCATAATGGGTAAATGCGATATCTTCATTTAAGGAAGTGCGGACTACCGCCCCCTCAAAGTGATTTGATTCGTTAATACCATAAGTGGTACATATAAAGGATATATTTAATATGATACCATACTGGAATTATAATAATATTATGTATAATTATGTTTTAATTCCATTAAATATGAAATAGAAATGGAAGTAGCGTTCATGCGTACGTACGGCTTACCGTCTCCATGAACGGTACATTTCATTTCTTATCTCATAATGTTATGTAATATTATAAGTACATATATATAATGGATATATATGTAATATATTACATCGAAATTATGGAAATAATTCTGGAATTATAACAAATATATATCTTTCTCATTTGGTTTTAATTCCATTAATATGACATAGAAATGAAAGTAGAGTTCATGCGTACGTATGGCTTACCGTCTCCATGAACGAGGCATTTCATTTCTTACCTCTAAATGATTATGTAATATTATAAATACTTGTATATTATAGATATATATGATATATATGATATCCAAATCATCAATATAATTCTGGATATAATGAACATTTGACCACACGAACAACATGTAATTTGTAGAAGTCCACTTTCGACTTAATAACCAAATATCGACAAAACAAACATTATTAACATAAATGATTACATAATGTTTATAACAGGGAAATACGTGATATAAAAGGAATAACAAACTAGAAAAAGGTTCTTAATAAATTGAAAATTAACTCAAGTTTATTATTCAGGATGTTAAAGAACGATTGAGTCAAGTCGGACCCGAGGTAAGGGATCCAACTCCTCTCCTTCTTTTTAAGTACACTCTTTTATGTCATTCCTTTTTATGCTCATATTTCTTGTTATTGAGATGTTATTTTATATTAATCTTACTGTAATTTTTAATTTCATGTGATGAGAGACCCTATTCTCTCTCATCAATCCATTTTGGATGTTTTGAGTGGCGCCGTTAGGCTGCCGAATTTTCGTAAGAGATCTAACCTCTCTCTTTCTTTTTAAGTACTCTCCTTTATGTAACTTCATTTAAGCTCCTATTTGTTATGTTGGGGTACGTTCTTTTATATTACTCTTTCTTTAAACATTATTTTTATATGATGAGAGACCCTATTTCCTCTCATCAATCCATTTTAGAAGTTTTAAGTGGCACCACTAGGCTGCTGAGTTTTCGTAAGGGTTTTATCATCTCACTTTTATTCCTGTGAGATTTATGCTACATTTGACACAATTTCCTTTGAGTGGTGTATGTACTACCCATTATTATACAATTTGTGTAGTATAATTTCATTTATAGGTATTCACATCTTCATTGTATGACCCTTCTTCCATGGGGTGTATGTTTCGAATGTTACCCAACTCGATAAGGGGACCTTTCACCCTCCTCTTTTTAAAAGACTTCTTTTGTTATGTCTTTTAATTCACATACTATTATGTTTTGATATGTTCTTTTATATCCGTATTGATGTAAATTTTATGTCCAAGTGATGAGATTCCCATTTTTGTCTCTCATCAACTCATTTTTTGATTTTTGAAGTGATGTCATTAGGCTGTCGAATATTACCAAGGGAACTTTTTAACCCAATTAAGATTTCTTTGGGTTCAACATGTAGTTATTGAATATGTCATCCTTTGAACATGTGTGAATGACCTTTTATTGTTTCAAACTTAATATCCACGTATATTGGGTGTATTTATATTTGTCACACATAATTTTGAGATTAATTTATCCTTAATTTAAGGATACCTTCTTTATAAGGGATTTCATCACATTTGGCATTTCTATTGAGACTTCATTGTTGTTATGCACCAGTTCACTCTTATATGGTGTATATACTTCCCTTTGGAATATTATATCATGAATCCATTTATTCTCATGATATTATAAAGTTCTGACTAAATGTTATTCCTCAATAATTGTATTCAAGTGTCTCTAATTTTGGTAAAACCCCTTTAACCAAAATATCGCTTTAAATGTTTTAATTATTTGTCCTTATTAATATCCATGTTTTCAAAATGGTTTTAAGGATTTATTTATATGGAAATTAATGGTTTAAACTTTTAAAATCTTCAAGGTGGTATGTGACACTTTGATTCAAAAATCTGTTTATTAAATGTTTTAAATGGTTTTAGAAATTGTTTCTTTTTGAATGCATTCATTATTTCAATATACTAAAATGTTATATTCTGATTGAAATGTGGAAATGTTATGTTTCATTTATGCATGTTTTATTTGATACGTTTATGTTATGGTTCTTGGGAATTTTTATGAAAACGGTTGTTTCCGTGATAAACTAAGGGCGGGTGAGCCCGATATAGCTCTCTAATGCATTGGGTAACATGAAGGAGTGAAACGTTAAGGTTTCTCCGAAGATATTTAGGGAATATACTGTGATGGGTATTCCAAATGTAACCAAGAGGGTTACTCCCTACGTAAGAATGTTATGAATTCCTCAAGTTACCTTTATATCTTATGATTTCTATGATTTATTCATGGTTTGATGAGGTATGATAAAGTGACTTTGTTTTATGGGTAAAGTATGATTTCATTATTATGTATATATGAACTCATGTTTCCTTTCCATATTTTTATAACCCTTACTAAGCTTTTTATGCTCATCCCAAGTTTTTGAAATTTTTTTCACAGGTCAAGGGAAAGGTACATGATGTGATGATAGTGTCAAGGATGTGTCAAGAAAGAATCCATGTTTTATTTTCAATATGTTTCCGTTGATGGGAAGAATGAATACTGTCTTTTATGTAACCACTTTGTTTAAATGTGGAATGTAATGCAATTTTTATGATCTAATTCTCTAAAACTCTAAACCTGAAAATATCCTCAAAGTGTAATCTTGTAATAACTCAAGATTAAGTAAGGTTAAAGGCTGGGGCCTTATAATATAAAGGTATATTTTCTTGTAGATTAGATAAAACATATTATTTTACAACATGTGTGAACATTTCTACAATACCACAATCATATATACCCTCTTCCATGAATATTCTATTGAAATAAACTTCTTCATAGAATGGGGAGTGTAATCATAAAAAAGAGGTTAGATCAAATAATTAGTATGGACTACATAATAATTAATCAAAATTTATGGAGAATAAAATTGAATTAAAACATTAGAAAATGAGAAATATAAGAAAAATTATATCATGGGATCATAATAATCAATCATAAAAAATATTCATAATTAAGAATCATGGAATAGAAACACAATACCAACTAATGGTTTCCAATACATGTCTTATAAATACATTATATAAATCATAGAAAATTCAATTCATAATATAAGAAAATGGAATATCTTTAAGTCATGGAATATAGTAAAAATTAGGAATATAATTGAAATATGAATCATTTTAGAAAAGTTTTACCTTGATTAGAAAAAGAAAATATTGTGATGAAAACCATGTATGTAAACCATTTAGTTTTGTGAACTATTTCAAGTATGAATTCCCTTTTTTTTGAGAAAAAATAAAACTCTGTATATGCATAATTATCTTTTAATATTAAAAACCAAAAATAATTCATTAGAGAGAGATATAATATCCAGCACATCAATATCCATACATATGATTTATACTTAAAATAAAATCATTCATCGGGTCGTATGTAACACATGAGTAGAAAATGTGCTTCACAAATATTCCTAATGAAACCACATAAAAAACATATCATTTGATACTAAAAAATTAATCTCCAAAAATGTGTATTTATGAAGTGAAAAAATATAGGGATTTATGAATCATTACTCTACTGGAGAATAATATTTTGAAAATGGAAGATAAACCACAAAATGTATTTTTATTAAAAAACTTCTTAATATCAACATTTAAAGCCATGATTTTCAAGTTAAATTCAAAAAACTATTTATTTGAATATTAAGGGATAACATAATAATATATTATAATAAAAAATTCAATAAATATAATTTGATAACAAAATATATCAAACAATTATTGAAGAAGGGAATAATTTTAGATAATAGACAAGAACTCCATTTTTAGTATTTTAAAATTACATAATTACAATCCTTTTTCATTAAAATAATAAAATAAAATTTGAAAAATGAATTATTAGGAATAAAATTATCATTGGTGATAAATAATAATTTAGTATCCCCTATGTAATTGAGAACATTTATGGGAAGTAAAAACAAGGGTGTGGAGGGAAAATCCACTGAAACAAATGAGATTTTTTTTATGAAAAAATATTTTTCAAAAAATAAAATAATCTACAATCAAAAAACTCTCTGCTAAGAAAAAATATTTCATTATAAAATAATATAAAAAATAAAATATATCATTTTCACAAATTATAATAAGTCAATATTAAAATATAATAGTCATATAATATGGTTTATGACCCCTAGAAAATAATTTTTTCATGAAAATCTGTTAAATTTATTTTAGCTTAGTTGAATGCACACTAACCATTTCTAAAAAATCATAACAATATAAATACAATATTTTAAAACAATATTCAAAGATTTAATATTTTAAAATTTTCATTTATAATCATCATTTTAATTTATATTAGTTTGTTTTGGTTTATTTAATCAGATCTGGTGTTTATAGATTTTCTATTTATTCAGTTTTGTGTGAGAAATTTTTTATCCCCTGATTAGTTTGTTATCAATAACTCATTCCGTTGATGACATAATTATGAATATTTATTGAACTATTCTTTAAAAAATCAAATATTAAATATTCATAAGATTGTGCAAAAAGAAAATCAATTTATCGATATAATTATTTTATGGAATATTTTAGAAGATATGTGTAATATTTAATATATATTTCATTATAATGGAATTATTTTTTTTGAATATGTTAGAAAAAAAGTACGGGAGTTTATTCAATAATATTTTCCAACCATGTGCACCACTTTGTACAAATTAACCCAAAAAATATGGGAGGAGGACTTCGACCATGTGGGGGAATCATCCAACAAAATCCAACAATGGGGAAAAGTATTTAGGTGGGGTTGTGTATAAGGCTCATATGAGAGAACGCATGGGAGAAGCAGTGGTACCACATTATAAGAAAAAATGGTGTGGAAGAGAGGATATATAGAGAACTTATAATAGGGGGTTCAAAAGGGTACCATGATACTCATTCATGGTGAGGTCAAAGAACACATTTTATAATAGATAGTGGCCTCACCTAGATAAGAAAATGATGTGTGTTACACAAGGTACGATGATGTATAAATCTAACATTAATGTAATATACACTTCCACCACTGACTGATCCCTTCGATCTGGACCATCTGACTATGGAAGGTTATTGTCTTCTTCCTCCTATGATCCATGGTTCTTCAAAGTAATCATTCTTCCATCATTTTCGAGCAGGGAAGATTAAACTGAAGCCTTTACATATAAATGAATACTTTCATGAACTCATATGATCAAAGTCTATAAAAGAACCATGATTTTGATAATATGCATACACGTACATGCATAAATAGAAGTAATTCGATCTGTTATTTAAAATTATGAATCCATTCACCTAGATGAGAAAAATTCATGGATTAATATATGTGTATGATCAAAATTTTCATGCATGAATCAAATCATTGCATTCATGAAAATCCAATGAATGGGAAATTATATGAGTAATTGGATTTTTTTATCCATGTTATAAATATACCTTATGAATAAATAAAGTGTGATACAATGGTGATCTTGATGTTGTGTACAGATAAAGAGTGAGTTGTAGTAGTGAATAGAAAGGAAAAACACATGAATTCTATAGGTGTTTACAAAGAGAATTAGATAACGTAAATGATGGAGAGACTATATAGATAATAATGAATATAAGGATCCTTTTTTGATTAAATGAGGTGTGGTTATTGTGATATAGTATTTACATACCACCTTAAGAAATCAACAACCCATGTATTCATGTATTTAAATAAGATTGGGTATTTTTTAATACTGTGTAGATAATTTAAGTCTGATATCCTTCATGTGATTCAACTTTCAGGTAGATAGTGATCCAAGTATTATTAATACTTCCATGAATTATACATGTGTTATTTTAGATAGATATATTATGAAACTAGGTGATAACCTTTCCAAATGAGTAAATATTGAAATTTCGATCCCTTCAGTTTTTTTATTGTATAATTCCTGCGGACTAAAATACAAACTCATTCAGGTATTTCAAATTGGAATAGAATAAATATAATACCTATAGTAAATGTGATAATTTCCATCATTATATTATTTTTATTTAAATGAGGAAATTTAATTTTGTATTATTTGAAAAATATAAATATTGATTTAAATTGGGAATTTAAAACATGTAATTTAATTAAGACCACATGATCCATATTATTCTAGTTTAAATATGTGCATTCAGTTGATGAGAAAATGAGTACTATGGAAATAGTATTTGGAGATTCTGATGTTTTCATTCTATTAAAGATTAAAGGAGTGAATGTTGGTAAATTTCTCCCAATGTTTATCTCATTAAACTAAGAAATTGAGGAGATGTCTCAAATATTGAATAGTTTATGTTCTTTAGGATATAATGATGGAATGGGAAACCAAATTTCTTATGGAACAAGATTATAGGAGAACTAACAGGGTTCTAGTATAACTAACCGTCTCTTTTGTACATATATCTCAACTAGAAAGAGTCCATATAATAAAAAATCATGGAATTATATTCCAATTAACCACTCAAGAGATGGCCCACGATAGTCATTATTTATTAGGAATTATGATATTCTATTTTTCTCATAATTTCATGAGATTTACTCAACTAATAACAACTTTTCATTATTATTATTTATTCCACATTTGTAAATATTATCAAAAATGCAATGGCATAGTCACCAACAACATTGTGGGAGATCCTTGTAAAAACTATTTCTGATTTTCATTTCTTCTAGTTTTTTTAATACAGGAGATGTGGGACTATAATGAAAGATGGATCAATATCTTAAATGATCACAAAAGTCGATTTTAAATGTATAAATTGTAAAAAATACATTAATGATCCCCCCTCCCTCTCTTAGAGAAAAATATAAACATAATCTCTATAAGTGGTATCAAATAAAAATGTTCCCACTATAATGATCCAAACATTACTAAAGAACTAGTTATGAAGAGTTTGTATTCACATAATATTATAAGAGATACATTATTTTATGGAAAGAACTATTATGGATTAATGAACCCAATTATTCCATATTATATTTTAGAAGGCCTTGAAGTTAATGTTGTTGTGACAGTTGGTTCTTTCCCGCTCAGAATAGCCACTCCAGTGAAACATGCTAATAAAAATATATGGAAGTATATGTAAATGCCATAAATTCAATTTATTTATCTATATCTAATAAATTGTTCCATAAAGTGATGCGACTAAAAAAAGATAGGGTGATATGATATAGACTCAACAATATGTGTAATGGATATGTTAAGATCAAAGAATCCAACCTACAAATTTGGATAGCTATGATTGATGATATATTAATAGCTAGTTATAAGATTTTTTATGGATACTTAACCAGGGTAAATGAGATAGTATGTTATAACAAATGTTTTCGAGATACTTTTTATGTTTAATATTTTTATTGAAATTGATGCCTCACTTTTCTAATAGATTTTATTCAATGAATTCTACCATTGATGTACTTAGAAACATATCTCTTGGTGAGTTTTATAATAGACTTCTTTATTATGAGACGATAAAAGATCATATATTCAAAAAGAAATCAAAGGATAAAAGGTATTTAAAAGTAATTAAAAGTCTCAAGCTAGATGAAAATAAATACAAACCATCCTCATATTTTTATAATGATAAGGTAAGTGATACAAATTTAAAAACAACAATTTCCATTATTTTAATATATTTTAGAAGGTGAAATATAAAATTTACAGGTTTAATTACTATAAAGTGATTTAATTATAGTAAAATTACATATTTTTCAATTAATTTCCCAAGGAAATAATTAGATGATTCTGAGAGTGGTTATGAAGAATAATAATACCCCAAGAAAAATTGGTAAAACAAAAAAAAAGTGATACTGAAAGGAGAAGAGTTCTCAATGAATAAAAATAGAAATTTAATGAGTATAAGAGTTTATGGAGACTCTTCGTCGTGCATTGAATCCTATGATGAAGATTCAACAAAAAAAATAGTATTACATTTACATCACATGTTATGATACATGGATATTCTTCAAGTACGGATGAGAAAAAAAGAATATTTAAACTTTAAGTAAATACTAAGATATAAACGTAAAGAATTTCTTGATCAGAATGCTCATTTAAAAAATTGAATTGATGTTCTGAATAAAGGAAAAATAAATTTAAATAATAAGGATAATGATCTTATTAAGGATATCAAAACTCCTAATGTGAGAAAACAAGAACAAGAATAAATATTAAATTTACATAATGAAAAAATGGATGAAATAGAAAGAGAAGTATTGGGGACACAATATATGTGCCTTTCATCTCAAAGATATTTGAGGAATATGATAGAAGATTTAACTAATGTTACTGGAATTAAGGGTGAATATTCTAAAGAAACTAAGATAAAAGGTCAAGAGAATAAAATAGAACAAATCATCAATAATGTAATAAATGAAAAAATATACTCTAAAAATGAAGAGTGGGATGTTTTTTCAATAAATTATCCTCCTATGAAAAAATACTCACAGTCTATTAAAATACGACAACAAAAATACTTTAATGAATAAATATTATTATCTATAATAATTTTGATCATATGATACTACTAGTGTTGTTTATTATTTGGTTATATATATTATTCTAATTAGTATAACATATCACTACCTAGAAAGAGGAATGAATAAAATAGGATCAACGCAAAATATATAAGAACCTATTTTTAGAAAATGTGTCTTGTGAGCAATACATCCTCTAAACTATCAACAGAAAAAATATTTTGATGATTTAATAAATTTTATTGTAGATCTTCCAATAATGTCACAAATATGAGAAATGAAATGTTATCTTACCAGGTTAGGTCTTTTAAAATGTAAATAGGAATAGAATTAGTTTTTTAAAGAAATATACATTCACTATTTAATTATATGAGGACATTAATCAACCTGAGACTTTTAATAAGGTATATTTAGTTATATAGTTTGACCAACTAGAAAGGGATAAAAAAATTAGCATAATATCAGAATCATGGTAGTGAATAATAATTAATATGAGGAATATTGAATAAATTGAAGATAATTCATCTAAAATGATGAATTGATAATCGTTTAGTGTGAAATATGTGAAACAATAGGTTATGATACAAAATATTCAAGGAAAATAGTACAACCCATAAAAGAAATCATGAAAAGATGTTGAAAGAAAACAAACACTTCTAATCATAAAGAGGAAAGAATATCTATATAAAAAGTTGTAAATGATAAGGATAAATTAGGAACACATTTATAAAAACACATGAATGGAGACATGTCTATGAGGGAAAAGAAGTCCAAATTGGAAAAAACTCTCAATATAAATTTTTTTCTTTTCAGAAAAACCATGTATCCACAAATTATTCCCTTATATATATATAAATTCATTTGTAAAAAGATGATGTGAATAGTTGGAGATGTATGAATCCATTTATAGGGATCATTATCGATATAAGGATTTTGAATATTCACTGCATATTGAATATGGGACTTCTAAACAGCTTTATGAAATTAAATGTTGAGTTATATCTATAAAACATTCATCCTTTATTATTAATTATATTAGTAAATAAATTATGGGTAATTTCATGGATAATGATAAAATAAGACAAAGGGTGAGATATACCTATTCACTTGAAATGTATTATGTATTTATTGAAGTATTTCTATTATTTGGTATTTCATTATAAAATAAAAATATTTTCCTGCCACTATTTTATAATTTCTGAGCTTGATTGCACAAGAATTGTATTTTAGTTATCACTTAGATATCATTTATTATATTTCTCTTTTTTTCTAAACCAATTTATCCTATATAGACCTATATTTAAGTAAATAAAGTCTATTTTCCTTGAGAACCATGTGAGATCAATACTCTTATAGAATTGATCAATATATATTCAAAGTAGGGAGAATATAATTCCTTGGGATAATTTATAAGATTTTTAATACCCCCACTTTTCCTATGAATTTTATTATTAAAGGGGGAGAAAATACTTATCACACATATTTATTTTTAAATATGTGATGAGATACTAAAAAACAAAATGGTGGAGATTTTTGTTTCCATGTTTCATTTTTTTTCAATCATCCAATATGATCATAATATAATATTTATTATTGATTGAATTGATATTTAATGGAATAAAGTGCATTTTTGGAAGAATTTCATGAAAAAAGAATCTATATTTTTCATGAATATTTTTTTATGAATGAGTTTAATGTAACCTCGCAATATGTAAAATATATTTCACAAATGTGGGATTCGAATTTTATTTTGATTATATAAAGGAAAAAAAAATTTTGGGAGTTTATTAAAAAATCTAGGACATCCTTGTGAAGAAAATTGTCGAACTCCACCCCATCAAATTTGGGATCTAGAAATCGACCACATGGGGGAATTAGAACATACAACCCAACATGGTGGCAAGGGTATTTTTTTGGGCCCATGTGTGTAGCCTGCAACTGTGTTCACATGGGAGTAGTAGTAGCACCACCATATGATGGGATTGTAGGGAAACGTGTCAGTTTAAGGTGGTGCCAATGGGGGTTTAGGTGAGGACCTCGATACCCACATCTGGTGGGCTAATGTAATGAATTGAATAATATTCTACTTAATTCCCTAAATAAAAAAACGACATGGGATGTGAAAGGTGCGGTGGACTGTATCTCCTACTTTTATGATATTGAAATTTTTACTACCATCTGATATATTAATTCCTATTGGTCCAACCAATGAAGTCAACTTCCTTATTCCTCTGAAGATATATTATTCCTTAGGGCATGGTTTTTCCACCATTTTTTATCTAAAAAGGTCAAATTGTGGCATCTTCACCTTAAATGAAGAATTCATTGAGCTCATATATTGTAGTAATGTTTGAGATACATGTTTCATATAATATTCATTAATATAAATTCATATATATAAGGAATCTGACCAGTTTTGTTTCTTGTTGAAGATGTACTCCTAGGAGTGATAAATTCTCGATTAATGGACATGTATGATTTAAACTGCACTGAAAGTAGCATCACATTGCATGCATAAAAATATATTTAAGGACAAATTAAAAAAGAGTATTTGGGAATTTTATATCCACATGAATAATTAAATTATGTTACATGGGTGATATTTATATTTCATGTAGAAAAAGAGTGACCCATGGGTGTGAATATAAATAAGAAACACCTGAATCATTCAACTGTTTAAATATATAAGAAATAATAACTAAATTTTGGATATCCAATATGAATAAGAATATGAATTAGAGTCCATAATGTGATTAAATGGGGTTTTTATTATGAGATGTTGTATTTATTTTACTGGTGATGAAATAGAGGGCCTAATCATTTCGGTATCTTAATGAACTATGGTATTTTTCATACCACATAGTACAGTTAAGCTTGATATCCTTTGAATATTTGGTAATGAAGTCATACAGTGAGACATGGATTATCACTACATCCCTGAATAGTGAATGTAGTATTTTAGTTGTATTCCTAAAGACACAAGGTGATCAAATTTCCACATGAGAAGTTCAAGAAATATGATACACTTTGAGTATTTGAAATATAATGCATATAGAAGGAATCAAAAACTCAATTGAGAATTTCATATGATAATGGAAGAAATATAATACTCATATTCAATTGGGTATTTAAAATGAGAAAAAATATAATACATATCATTTGGGTAATTATATTTACATGAGGAAATTTAACATATTATTATTTTACACATTTAAATTGGGATTTAAATTGAGAATTTAAATTAGGTAATTTAATTTACATGCAATGAACAAAATTAATTTTTATAAATATGTCCATGTTGTTCATGTGAATATGTATAATATTGAAATATACTTTGGATATTATTATATAGTCACTGTATTAATGATTTGAGGTGTCAAAGATGGGTAATTCTTTCAAAAGGCGATCTCATGGATGTGATTACTTGCTGTGAAGTCTCCATACCATCTTTTCGAATGTTTTTTAGAAAGTACACAAGGAAGAAATAGTCAGTTTTCTTATGGACAAACATCTTTATGAACTAGTAGAATGAAAATATAAATAACTATATGTTTTTCATGTATAGCTCAATTGGTCAGAGTCAGTATAAAGAACACTAGTGGGATTCTAGTCTAAAGATCGTTTCAGGAGATGGTATATAGTAATCATTAGTGATTAAGAATTATGTGAGTTTGTGTGTAAATACTTTTTAGATATTTTATATACTTTTAATCACATTTATTTACTAGTGTAAAATAATTGTTGGTAAATATAACAAATGTGGAAAAGACATAGTCACCCCTAACATCTTGGAGAAACCTTATAATAAAATTGATGGGTTTTTTGTATGCATTCATTTTTTTTGTGAGAGATCAGTAAGTCTTATATAAATCGGTGATATATATCTTAACTGATCATAGAGGTTGATTTAAATAGTATAAATTGTAAAACCATACATCACTGATTCACCATTCCTACTCTTAGAGATATATCTTATCCTAGGATCGACATCCACGTTTGAATTAATTCTCTAATAATGTTCATAATTTATATATCTTTAATATTATTATAATCATTAAATTAAAATTATTTTGATGTTTTAATTTTTCTTTATGACTGTCTTAGTCATTATCCTTTAATATTAAATTGATAAGAAATATACATCAATTATTTTCTTAACTAATGAATGGTGTTTTTTAAATTATTGAGGTAAACATTTATGTATCATTTCCATAACAAAAACTAAATAATTTCTTAATTATATACATATATTAATATATTTATCTCATGAAACCATTTATTATTTTTTAATATTAATTCAAGGAATAGTTTTATATCATTGTTCAAATAGGTGGTCAAACTGACCTAAACATGCGAATACAATTATTGTTGGTGATTATGAGGTGATTTAGATGAAATATAAGTTCACCAAAATAATAATGATATGATTTAGTTTATATTAGTGTGATTTATATTTCAATTTTAAAAAACTAGAATATGATGTGATGGATGAGAAATAATTACTTAATTTTATTAAATGATTCTCCTCATAGTATGCTTGATTTAAATGATTGAATTAATAGTGACTATTTCTGGATCATATCATTAATAGGTTCTCCAATTTTTCATACTAAACCATTATTAATTTCCTAAAATTAATATTTATATACTCAACCCCTTATCTTTACTAGTCATATAAAGTTGTGTTGAAAAGAAAAATATAAATCAGTCATTCCATAGGGATGGTACTCCACACATATGCCTGGTTGATTGTTTTTTTTCATAGAATGGGAGAAATATATGATATTATTATATTTTATAGTTTAAAATATGTTATAAATATCATTATTATTTTTTAAATTCAACAATATTACCATTTTTGCAGGGTTATATAGAAAATTATACATGATGTTTTATAGAGGTGGTATTATGCACAATGTTAAGTGACAATATCAATTGTGGTTTGTCAGGTCCCATCCCGAATCACTCTGTGAAATGTATATGGACTAGTTTTCAACATTTACTCGAGGATAGATCATCATTTAGTAAAGGATTCCCACAAGAATTGAGGGATTTAGGTGTTCTTGTGGTGAGGATATACCCATGTATCAAAGTACTTGAAATAAAATGAAACTAAGTATCATCCTTAAATATAAATAATCAAAGTGTACCAGAGATAAATATAAATTATGATGGAATAAAGTATTAAATGTATTAAAATCCCAAACAACCTTGTCGTACATATAAAATTGACCACAAATATATAATTAACCAAAAGAAACCAAAATTAACGTGCCAATATTTTCTTATTTAACAATGATGTATCACATAACAAACTCTGCATAAATATACGATTAATCCATATTTATTAGTCATGGGCCACAGTAATCCAATGCATGTAACCATGTTAACTTCCACTTGGGTACCCCAGTGCAAAGGCATCCTGAGAGGGGTGTGTGTATAAAACATAGAAGGTCACCACCATTTTGAGCATGTATATTCAATGTAAATGTAGTGTATGTATATTTGATATTTTAATCAATAAATTTTTAATTAGAGAAACTATCTTCTAAATATAACTAAATAATAACATTTGTATTAGGACCTATTGTCAAAAGTGGATGCTTATGGAATGTTCTCAACATAGCCAAGACAGAATTGGAATTATAAGAATAAAATAAATCTAAAATTCATCCTTGGGGTCTTGATCCTAATAAATATGAAATCCAATATAAAAGTAATTGATCTAGATTTCATCCGACATGATCAATGATTATCTAATCAATCCCTGGATCTATGATCTTGATCCACTGTACTTGCATCTGCTAATACCAGAATGTTTCAGAGTAAGCTACGACACCATATAGGGATACAATTCACAACTCTATAATCACCCAAACATAACTATACAAAATATAATAAAGGATTCATATTTTCAACTAAACATTCTATAAATATAACATTGTGATGGAATTAATACTACTAATGTAATGTGTAATCCAATGCGATTTCTAATTTCAAGGTGTTGGTCCATAAGAAATCTTGACATTGGATATTGGATAATCCCTAATTTGGGTGACCCCTAAGAAATATTTATGGAATAATCTATATATTTGATATAATTACTCAACATTATTCAATAACTAGATAAACAACTCATTCTGAAACAATTTTTGTAAATTTAGTAATGGAAGTTTCTCCTAATCCTAGGAAGAATCCTTTATTGTGAATGATGTGATCATCCTGAATCCTGAAGGATGACATAAACATCCCATTATTGGAAGAAATACACCCACTTGACTACATATGGAATCACCTAGATCTTATAGAGATTGGAATCATAAGAAACACAAAATGTAAGAGGTGATTTGAGGTTTACTCAGCAAACTACATCTTCAATAACTGTATAATGAAAAATTATAGGGATAAATAGGACATTATGTAATGATAACATTCATTCAATAATTCTTAGAAGACATATCCCATTGTGTAACACTCATCATCCTCATCATATCAACATATCACACTTTTCCAATAAGTTAAGTACTAGGAATCACATTTTTGAATCATAGATACATCAATAATAACCTAGAAAAAAGTATAATGATAAGAGTTTGGTTAGAAAAATTCATAAACCCATCTATAATTCCACATCCTTTTGGGAATAAATGTTTAGTACATGTTCTAGAAGTCACCTGGGACCATATCTACCCAAACCCATGACACACTCACTCATGGTTGGTATATAAATGGGGCATCTAATGGGGTCACTATGGATAAAACACAAAACATGTATCCCTATAGAGGACCTCATGTTCCACACATAAATGAAGGAATCCATCATTGATTTTATAATCATAATTGTAATATTAGTTATACACTCCATGTAATAAGACATCACATCCCATGACATCGAGAACAAGAAGCACAACATTGTTGAAAACATAGTATTTTTCTACTACAGGCTCCATTTGGAGATGGGTAATGACCCATTCTCGGTGCCAAGGTCTCTCTACTATATTCTACACATTAAACATGATTTTTTATATCCTTAAATATATACATATGATTCTATAAAAGGGATGACATGACATACCAGGTTTAGTCTAATCTGCTTAGATTTTTATAGTCTACTCAATGTCTCAGGGGTCTATGTCATTTCCCCAAAGGGCCAAGGTGTGAGACTTACTCACAAAGATTTTTACTCGCCCTTGGCATTCATCAATTAATTTCCCAAATTAATTAATTAATAAATTTATTGGAATAATGGTATATAGGGGTGTTTCCCTTTGGAAAAATCCCCAACATACACAAACTACCATATACATGAATAGATATAATAGGAGTGGTACAATATACCACATAACTCACAGGACTAATTTCCTACATTTTCCAAGGGTGAAGAGTAGTAGGAAAGACCAACCAATATCTTATTAGACATATGTAGACCTGACTCACACAAGAAAACTAAAAATTAAAAATATATAATTACATTATAATTTAATATTTAATCTCAACAAACTATAAATAATTAAACAAAATAAACTATAATGAAATAAAGGTCGAAACCTCACTGAATGATCACATCACACATGAACCATGACCAAACACTCAGCAACAACCTATGACGCATCACCAACAACTAACTATGAATAATCCATATATAATGATGTTAAAAAATAAAACAAAAATTATTTAATATTTAATTGTATAAAAATTATAATGATTTCCTACCTCAATAAAAAAATATTTTATTAAGTGGATATGTGCTCTCAGGTACCCTCTTATTAAGAATGGAAAAATCCACATCCCTAGTATTTGATTCCATCCTGATCTTGTGTAATAAGAATTGAATATATATAAACATGGAAACAAAAAATATTATGAGGGATGAAAATTCAAATAGAGGATGTAAGAGGATATATCATACCTCAAGTCGACTAGAAAGGCCACCAAAAAACAACCCCTGCATTGGAAATGAAGATGGGAAATACATGAGGTGAATATTGGATCTTGTGAGAGAATAAGAAGAATAAAATTAGGGGATTACATCACAAATATATATAGGGAGAAAGGTTATGATCACAATTTTTAAAGGGTCACATGGTTTGGTTGCATGATTCGCTAAACAATGCACCGACTATGCAGTTAGCACTACCTCCAACCCCTCTAACTTAAATGTGTATAGAGAAACATTTAATAGTCCATGCCCTGACCATGAACCATGTATCTAATTAACTACAAAATCCTCATGGTTTTTCCTATCCTTCTTCATTTTTTCCATTTTATGTTCCTATGAAAATTGTGTAACATGGTTATTTTGCATGGTTATCTCTAACTATGTTCCAACCATGCACCCTATAAAATAATTTTCAAAAAAATCTACTTCATGTCCTAAACCATTGGGATAGTCGTAATCCATCTAGATTCTCCCAAAACCTTTTAAGAATAACATCTTCCCACTTTGACTTCTAATAACATCTCATGGAGGAATTCCAACCATTTGATTTTTTTTACAAATCTTTCATCATTATATGAAATATCATGTAATTAAAAATTAAAATTTACTTTGAAATTTCAAACATAGAAAATAAAGGATCATAGATCATCCAACCCTTGAGAGTTATTACCCCAAAGAATCTATATTGGTCATCAAAACAGACATCCCAACCTACTATGGTCAATAATTCTGTCTAAAACAACTATGTTACCTTTAGAATTCCAAATGGGCCACCAAATCCATTTTAATCATATGACACTTATCCCACGAAAACATGATCCAATTCCCAAAACATTGTTTAAACATCAATTCAACATTTATCCATGCTCTTCTAAACCAAATTATGATCACATAATCATTGTATTAAATAACTATCCTTTGGTTATCCCCACAGAATGTTCTTTATTTTAATTGAATATTATAGGGCATAGAACATGTGTTATTAAAATTTCATATAGAAATGAAACATATAGTTCATGTTATGATCCCATCATGCCGCTGAACATACTTAACCCACTCGAATGCCTGTACACCACACCCAATCCTCATTTTTTTCAAAATGGTGTAACTCCACTTCACTAAGCTTGACCTTGCCACATCAGATGTTTCGGTGAAAAGCCTCACCTAACCCTTAACTATATCCATGTCATCACTAATAGTTTTCCAATGTGGATTCTCAATGACCACATCCATCTATTTGAGATATCTCAATATAAAACACCTTCTGAAGACAAATATCAAAATGTGTGGCTTCTACCACCAACACATGACTATAAACTAATCTCAATGTGTTTATCCGGAAGAACATTGATATCATTCATATCATAATCTCTAATCACCTAAATAAATTCAGGGAAACATTCCTAGATGAACCATCTCCCATCCATTTCAATCATCATTCTATAGCTTAAACACTGACACATTCCTGGTGAAACAATCTTGGATTGGCATTGACACCTCTATCCATATGTCTCTTCTCTTACCCCACTGAAGACTATATATGAATGTGAAACTCTAATTTTTTATGATTTCCAACTGCAATAGATTACATTTATCCAATTGAATGTAAAATAAAAAATGAAAATCTAATAACTAGTGGCATCTTCACAGGACCATTCTCTCATGAGGTTCATACACTAAAGATCAATACCCCACTACCCCCTGTTAGATTATCCTTTTTGAAACACCATTGAAATTATTTCTTGATCTAAATAGGCCAAGAACCATATATTTCAATACATAACTACATTCAACATGAGAAACTCACTCATTCAAAATCACCAATGATAAAACCGAATATCGCCCATTATTGACCAATAGAAATAGATCACACGACATTAACCATGTTTCAACTCATAATGGGGTCACAAACCATGTAACATTTATCAAAAGTCTCTATAGATAATATGTTCCACTCACACTAGGAATCTCTAATATCTAGATTTGGTTTCACGTTCCTTTAACTATCCCAAGACACCAGGTCTACAATGATCTGGGGTTAAGGTCCACCCTCATGTCAACCATCTCCAAGCAACCAATGTTTATCCATTTTATCCTATTAAATAGTGATATTAACTTAATTCACTAAATTTATTAGGTTCAACACCTGTATGTATCATATTTAAAACTAATGATCCTCTCACCTCCCCTAGATACTCACCGACATTCCATCCTAAATAGTTATTATACACAATTAGTGTAATCAAAACTCACCCTACGCAGTGGGTTTACAATCTTGTACTACCTGACTCATGATCTAGTGAGTGGAACCTTACATGGATAATATGACCATGTTTTAAATAATTTCATTATTATAATTCCTATAGATCACTTATAACTCCTCAAAACAATTGCTAACATCATATGTCCAATGATTTATTCCACGAAGACCCCACCCACAACTTCGTTTTCCAAAATTAAAGCATCAACCACACAAAAACATGTTTTCAGGTCCAACCATCCAAACTATCCTTCTCATTGATGCGGGTATAGATATCAAATAACCATAAATAATTCTTCAAAATATAAAATTATCACCTAACTTATGATAAAAAATGTGAGAAGATCATGTTCCACATTCTCAAAGAGAGAATACAATCAATCTAATTACTATAATAAGAATTTATAACCTCAGGAAAATACCTATTGTAGGGTTCTAGATATAGAACCAAAATAAATATCATTAGGGATCCATTAAAATAAAAGTAAATCTTGGTCTCCCATATTTCCCTATAAATATACATTCAAAACACTATATCTAATGCACTAGACAACTTTATCTAGAAGAGGTAAAAATAATTAAATTAACGAGATCATCTACCTCTGAGTGTCAAAACCTTTCATCATGGGTCTAGTTATATAGATTTTCAATTCCATGTCATATAAAAAGACACCCATTATGTTATAATTGGAATTCCCTTTATGTGTGGCCAAGTAATAACTCATAACTAACTCAAAACTAATTTTTTTTAAACATTTTAAGAATCACATATCGAGCATCTACCTCTTAGACCCTAATCCTTTATAATAACCCTCATTGTGGATTTCTCCCTAGGGGATCACAATGTCATGTGTAACCAAGACAATGGGATTATCCTCACTGAGAATCCATATACATTAATACCAATATGAACTTCTTGTTCACTATAATATTTTATGTACCTTTCATAATCACACTGGAGAATCCAAATAGATAACTATAAATGAAGGTTGGTTATGTAAAAGGTTATACAAATCTATATGGTTATACATCATTTTTTTTTGAAATATATAGTAAACCACACAGGAAAAGTATACACATACAAAGGTTATAATTAAAGGAAATTAGGTTTCCAGGTTAACAGGGTTCTTTTAAAGTCACTCTATGAGGTCTCAAATACCCTTAATGACCTATTATATTCACCAATGAAACACTATATACCCATTATTACCTACCAAGGGTCATTGAACCTCTTTTGTATATGTTATTGTATTAGTGTCACCATAATCAAGCAATATTAGACTATAGTCTACATAGCCTCTGGTAAAGAAATGAAAACATGGTGGTCTAACAGAGTAGAATGATACCAAGAACCTATATTGGAAGACAACATTAATTTAATTTTCTACTCTTTAATGAGTTCTTCTTAGTCTTGAGTGAAATAACACACTAATAGGACTATCACATGTGAGCCCTTGATACTAAATATGATGTTTAATAGAATTACCCTTGTTTCATGCAAACAATATTCAAAATAAAGCATCGGCTTCGAACTAATGGGATTTCAACTAGAGATCCATAATAAATAGTAAAATCCATACCACATTTTCATCGATCAATTAAAAAATATTTCTATGTTATGTCATTAAAAACCAAAAACATTTATCCCATAACCTTGTAAATTTGTTCTTCCTATTGGAATAGGTTTTCTCAATGCACCACATTGATATACATCATAGTTTTCAACAAATTAATAATACTTTTGTCTACCATATCCAAAATAGTAATATAACAAGAAAGGAATGCCACAAATAATACTTTTTTAGGTCCCAGATCAACTCAATCTATGAACAATTTTAATATAATTTCATAACGATGCATTAAGAATGACTTCCCATATGCTAGAGTTATCAAAATAATAGTATGGGCATGGGTTGTGTATATGGGGATACAATTCCAAAATATTAATGTAATTAAAAATCGTAAATTATCAAACATAATCCATGAAAGCTAAGTAACATGAGTGTGGAATAAATAATTATAAATAAGGATATAACAAAGTATGAAATGTAGAAAAGGCATAAATGACCATTCTATTTATACAACATTGATCACCCCCTAGAATAATAACATATACATTTATAAATAAATGAAAATCAATAAAATTAAAATGATACATAGAACAGAAAGATCCATATCTCATACCCATCCACGGATATAAATTATATCCATTAACTCGATCAGTGTAGAGACCCAAAGCTCGACGTATATGTAGATTACATTAATTTTGCGGAATACTTAATACATAACAAAAATAGACGCCCAAAGACCATATTAGTTTAGTGTCTTTGGAAACTCGGAATGAAATCATCTAGTCATGGTGAAAGATCTTCAACATCTCACATAAAGATCTTCCCCTTTTTGTTTTTCATACCTAAAACCATTCATTATATCCTGGGGAAAAGAAAACATAAAAATGGTGAGCTAAAATTCTCAGTAAGGGTAAACATATAGAACATAAAACAATCCATAATCATTTGAATGCAAAAAACATGAACATAAAATCAAAACATCAAAATCATGAGAAAATAAATAAATCTTGGAAGTACGTAAGGAATATATCATAAAGGAACATAAATCATGATAATATAGCAATGGAATAAAACATGTAATTGTGGAAAACCATTAAGCACATGATATGATTTCCATAGTATCCAAGGCATTGCTGCCGAGACCATCTTAGTGGACGAAGTTCCTTTCTGAATCGAGTTCACTCCTCATTCCAGTCCTGTATCACTGTACCATATTAACTTACCATTCCATACATGTATATATCATGATATATAAATCGTTACCCAATGTATTGGAGGGAGATATAGGTCCCACCGATCTCATAATGAAATCATTCTTACTTTTTCCACAAAATGAACGTAAAACATTCATCATATCCCAAAGAATAAAATGGGTTTCATAAACATAATCCCATCATCACATAATCCATATTAAATAAATGAATATCATTTCATCATAAGACAAATCACTCCATTTAAATAATAGAGACATTATACTTGAAACGTAAACATGCTAAATAATGTCATCTTAGATGGAAAATAGTTTTGATAAAACACTTGAAATGAATTCTTGAGGAAAATATCCTTCATTCTTAAAAATAATTTTCTGTTCACAAAATGCCATGAATCATTAAAATAAATTTATTTTTTTGAAAATAGTCATAAAATTTTGTAAAGGAAACTTCATTGAAATAAGTCTTTATGAAACCATAAAAATCCATTCACGCCGTATAAGTAAAAAATAACATTCTTCTCGTACTTATGTCAGAAAAGTCAAAAAGTACCTCGTATGGTAATCAAAAGAAAGATTCCTTACATACCATGTAGTAAAAGTCAAAAATGGGTATAAAATAATTTAAACATACATGAAACCATTTTTAGAAAATAGGTACATGGATAATAAATATATGCCTAGTAAATACTTATGAATAAATAATCTCAGATAAAAACAAGATTGGAAAAGTTGTCCCTTACCTTATGTCTGATATGCATTGTATGTATCCAAACCTCCTGTATAATTATTTAAATAATTTCATTGAGTTATTACAGAATCATAATAATTTTTATGATATCATATATGGTTCACTTATGAATTTATATTGCCTGTTCTTTTGTAAATTCTATGTTAAAGCAGTGTTTTGGTAAAATCGTTTCATTTATCGTATGTGTTTCGACTTGTTCTCCTTGATATTTTTACTTATATCTAGATTTACATAATTAAATAATGAAAAACTAGATATATATATAATATATATTTAGAATATACATATATATAATTGATCAATGGAAATAAATACACCGTTCATGGAGACGGTAGGCCGTACGTACGCATGAACGTTGTTTTTCATTTCCTTATTGAATTGAATGGAATTAAGTAGATGACATACATATATATATATATACATAAATCCAGAATTATTATTATGTCATATATTTTATGATTACTTATTATATATAATTTATAATCATTCTGCAATTGTTAACATGGAAATTGAATCTCATCGCGTCGTGGAGATGGTAATCCGTACGTACGCACAAGCAATGATATCATTCCCATATTTATTGAATGGTATTGGATTGGATTATACAATATCATAGAATCATAATTATGTTATAATAATTATATATATTTATTATTTACACCATTATACCCATCCAAGTATGGTGGGGGTGGAAAAACTGATAACACAACAGCGTGGAGACGGTATTCCGTACAAACGCACATGCGGTGATTTCATTTTCCGTACGATGGATAAAAGGTTAAATAGGGTTGTTTCATATTTATAATAAGATATTAGTATATAAATAATACAGATGTTATTAATTTATAATGAAACAAGTAAATAATAGTAAGTAGAAGAAGAAAGAAAATTGAAAGAGTCGGTAGAAGAGATTACCTCTTCCTCAACGCACCTCCTTTAAACATCTTCTTAGGGCACTAGAGTTGGACTTTTGAGAAGACTAGAAACGGTATATTGTAACTGGTTAGGTTTATAAGAGAAATTGGCTAGGTTTGGCCAAGCTTCAAGGCTCAAAAGAGTGTGATGAGAAGAGGGAAGGCGTGCCCATTTTATATGGGAGGAGAGGGGTACCTTTGGAAAAACATAAAATATTATATTATAATAAAGTCGTATTCAGTTTTTAATATATCCAAATTGATTTATGTCGAGGCAAAAGTGGGTATGGGTCGAAATACTCTCAAAATATAGGTTTTAGACAAGTTTAGGTTTCTATTTTACCCTTATCATTTAGATTTAACACTAAGTTAAATAATTTAACTTTTACGGTGTCTTCTTGTTTTCTTACAATATATGGTTAATAAACATACTATAACAAGCCAAAAGAACCCCAGGTGGTTCATTAGTAATATATATATCCTTATATAAGTCATTTTTCTGATCCTTATATTTTTAAGAATAAAATTACAATTAATAATATAATTTTTGATTTAAATACTATTTTATGTCGATTTTGACACTATTTGGTAATTGTTTTTTATGAAAATGATAAAAGCTTGATTAGTTAGAAGAAATTTATTTAAATAAATACTAAAATGTCATATTAACCTATAAAATTATTCAAATTTATAAAAAGTTTCATATTTCATTTATTTTGGTATTTATAAAATCAATTATGTTAATATTTCATTAATAAGGTAATTACTGCATCCTCATTGTGTCATAAATAAAATAAATTATTTAAGGTCTAAAAATTATAAATAAAATACCATTATGTAAGAAATATTTTTATATTTCTAATGAATATTTTTAGTTGAATTTATCTTATGTATTACCCTATATTAAATATGTTTTAGTTATTAAACTTTTGATTTTTACTATTTTTACTCTTCATTAAATAAAATAATAACAAATGTCCTAATCTAATCCAAGTGGGCCTAAAAGGAAATATTTTAGTCAGAAGGTTGTTTTTGGTCGAATTACACTTCTCTAATAGAATTAGGACAATTGTTTGGGTAATAATAATGTCATTTTTACCCTTAATTACCCTATTTACTTTTAACCGTGGTCATAAAAGAAAAAAGTTACCATTCAACAAAAAATATTTTTATCTTATTAAACCAAATTTTACTCCTTGATATTAACTGTATCTCTCATATTTTGTGAAATTCCACTCACAGAAGCAGTATAATTAGGTTTTATGTATGTTTTCAAAAAGCTCCTAGGAGGTAGGTAAAAGACGGGGAAAAGTTCAATATAATTTATTTATATAAATTGACTCCAATGAATTACATTGAACTTATATAGGTATTATGTATCAATTTTTAACTAAAATAAATTTATATAAATATTAATTTAAAAAAAAAATCGGTTTTTAAAAAGTAACTCAGTGTTTTCACTATTCATCAGAAATTGAAAGTTTTCAGAAAAATATAAAAAATTCACCATAGGCTAATTTCGATATTCCGAATCTAAAAATGAATTCCATTTTGTAAAATAAAATTTCAAAAAGTGGGTATTACTATTCATAATGGCTAGTTTATATAATATTTTAATAACATATCATTTTTAGTGAAACTCGGTATTGCGTACAACACACGCTATCGTAGAAGGTTGTGATTTCATGTTATGAAATCCAAGTCAGGGTTGTGTGTAGTGCAGGAACCTTTTTATGTAGCATACAACAAAATACATCAATGAAATTAAAGAGAATATATCTTATAAAATATCGGGGTGTTACATTCTACACCCCTTAAAATGAATTTCACCCTCGAAATTCATCAGGGTTATAAATAATTTACTATTTGAAAGTTTTATTAATAGAAATCCACATCATAAAATGGAATACGAAAGCTTAATTTTAAAAACTAATGTATAAAACGAAACAGTTACCCAAATTAACTTATCCCTGGGTTTCTATATAGGAGAACATAGGTGAAGATATGGATATGTAAGAGAAATCTAACCATGAAGTTCTAATGGAGAGTGGTAGAGAACATGGATTTGAAATATCCAACATTCACAAAGCCATACATTTGTGCTTATTTAAGGTACCATCTAATTCATTGGGTATGAGGGTACTTGAACAACATTATTAGTTCTCAAGATCATTTCCCTAAGTTTGAAGAATTGTTTAATTAAAAGAAATACTTACTTGATTTTGGTACAATATCACTGTTGTTCGTAGCTTTACAAATTTCCACTTCATCTATTAAAGAAATGAAGTTGAATTTGTCATTCGTGAAGTGTTAGCAGATCATGCGATAGAATGATAGGTCATTCCATCTGTTTCTATCTCAAAAGTTTAGAACAATTTATTAAATATACATAAGTTTATCTATCATCAGATTATTAATATATGGTTGCTAAAATGGACTTATACTTCATCTATCATAGCACTTAATAAAATAAAACCAGTTTCTACTAACCAGGGACATCTTATAGGCCAGTGGTATGTGATAAAGGCCAGTCGCACTTCATTTCTGGGTTCGATTCCCACAGCATTGTCTGATGCGACGGGTTCTGGCTTGTCCTATGGGTTGTCCTTTTTCTAAAAATATACTATTATAAAATTACAGAAATAATATCTAAAATCATGTTCTATTATTAAAAAAATACTATATTATGTCCAACATAATCCATTCTAATCATTAGGCTTATCTAAAATACATCTTTCCAATATCATAGTATAAAAAAATGGTTACTTGAAAGGTCACATAACAAGCACGTGAATACCATCATTTATCCCCCCATATATCGTAAGATATATCTTGTTGATCTCATTCCAAACATGTGAATACCTTAATCATGTATTCTCTTGAAACATAAATTACCATAGAACCTTAGTGAAAACATTAATTCTATCAAAAGTTAACTCATTCCGCATACCAAAATCCCAAAATTTCTATATTCTCAATCCATAATATCACTTTGTCCCTATATCAGTCATGAGCTCATGAATACTATCATATTTTCATTTTCTCATTATCCCATAATTATGCTCATATCATCTTCTTTCCAAAAATATCTAAAAAACCTTTCATGGTTACCAGTACCATTCAACATATACTTTCCAATACTTTAGAAAAACAATAGTGTAACAATCCATAGATGTTTCTTTATTCCATAGTCCCATTAAATTACCTATACAACATAGCTCTTGATAAACATACAATCATTCCACTACCTTCTTAAACCATTGACCAAAATTTAACACTTATTTCATCTCATATATCATATGTAGTCTCCTCATCATCATCCACATAAATATTACTCATATGACCATGCTTATTCTCTTCATGAGATTTCCCCTTAGGGAATTGCTTTTAATAATGCCCATACATTCCACATCTAATCATTGTTGATGTCATAGAAATACCATTATCCTTCTCCATGGTGCTAGGTAAACCTTTTCCTTTTCATTTACTAGATTTGTGTCCTTCTTTTCCACAACCAAAGCATCTTCTAGTTCCTTTGAAACATTATCCTTGATGCCTCTTCCCACATGATTTACATGAGAGAAATTTATCTTTCTTTCCTCTATTATCATCATGAAACTCTATATTTCTCTTATTATCTGAGTCGAGAAACTTACCAAAGATGAGATTATTGATCATATTATGATATTTTTGATTAGTCATAATATCAATTTTTGGACTTCCAAATCCCGTTTCATTTTTTTCTCATGAAGAATATCATTCCATTGTCTATCATATCCTCCATTATTGTGAATCTTCCTATTTCCAACCATTTTCTAAAACCCAAAAAGAATAGTTTGAAAGGCAATAATCATAATCAATGGGGAGTACCATCAATATCTAAAATCTAAGGTTAAATTCTAAGATCGTTACCATAATTCTAGGATTATAACCTATATGTATACTTATCCTTAGGGACATCCCTAGGCATACCTAAGAAATATCTCTAGGGTTTTCACAAAAGTTTTTGCATCCTACATTCCAAAGGTTGACTAAACCTTCACTTTGATAATAACTATAGAGACCCAAAGCATGACGTACATGGAAATTACATTACATTTTTTTAATACTTAATACATAAAAAAACAGAGGCCAAAATCATATTAGTTTAGTGTCTTTAGAAACTCGGAATGAAATCTTCTAATCATGGTGAAAGATCTTCAACAGCTCTCGTAAATATCTTCCCTTTTTTGGTTTTCTAACCTAAAACATTTCATTATATCCTGGGTAAAAGAAAACATAAAAAGGGTGAGCTCAAATGATCATTAAGGGTAAACATAGAGAACATAAAACAATCCATAAACATTTGAATGCAAAAACTTGAATATAAAATCTAAACATCAATATCTTGAGGAAAGAAATAAATCTTGGAAGTACGTAAGGAATATATCATAAAGGAACATAAATCATTTTAAAATAGCATGGGAATAATACATGTAATTGTGTAAAACCATTAAGAACATGATATTATTTCCATAGTATCCAAGGCATTGCTGCCAAGACCATCTTAGTGGACAAAGTCCCTTTCTGAATCGAGTTCACTCCTCATTCCAATCCTGTATCACTGAACCGGATTAACATACCATTGCAGCCATGTCTATCTAATGATATATAATTCTTTAACCAATGAATTGGGGGAAGATATCGGTCCCACCCATCTCATAATGAAATCATTCTTACTTGTTCCACAAAATAAACATAAAACATTCATCATAACCCAAAGAATAAAATAGGTTTCATAAACATCATCCCATCCTCACATAAACCATATTAAACAAATGGATATCATTTCATCATAATAAAAATCACACCATGTAAAAAAAGAGACATTATAATTGAAATGTAAACATGTTAAATAATTTCATCTTATATGGAATATAGTTTTGATAAAACACTTGAAATGAATTCTTGAGGAAAATATCCTTTTTTCTTCAAAATAATCCTCTTTTCACAAAATGCCATGAAATTTTAAAAGAAATGTATTTTGATGAAAATATTCATAATATTTTTTATAGGAAACATCATTGAAATAAGTCTTTATGAAATCGTAAAAATCCATTCACGCTGTATAAGTTAAAAATAACATTCTTCTAGTACTTTTGTCGGAAATGTCAAAAAGTACCTCGTATGGTAATCAGAAGAATGATTCCTTACATAAACTGTAGTAAAAGTAAAAAATGAGTAAAAAGTACTTTAAACATACATGAAACCATTTTTAGAAAATAGGTACATGGATAATAAATATAACCCCATTAAATACTTACGAATAAACAATCTCGGATAAAAACGAGATTAGAAAAGTTATCCCTTACCTTATGTCTGATATGCTTTGTATGTATCTGATCATCCTATATAATGATTTAAATAATATCATTGACTTATTACAGAATCATATTAATTGTTATGATATCATATATGGTTCACTTATAACTTTATATTAACCGTTCTTTTGAAAATTCCATGTTAAAGTAGTGTTTTGGTAAAATCGTTTCATTTATCGTACATGGTTTGACTTGTTGTTATTGATATTATTACTTATAGCATGATTTACCTAATACCATAATGTAAAAAATTATTTATATATAATATATATTCATAATATACATTTATATAATTGACCTATGGAAATAAATACATCATTCATGTAGACGGTATGTCGTATGTACACATGAACATTGTTTTTCCTTTCCTTATTGAATTGAATGGAATTAAGTAAATAACATACATATATATATATATACTTAAATAAATTAGAATTATTATGTCATATATTTCGTTATTACTTATTATATATACTTTATAATCATTCTTGAATTGTTAACATGGAAAATGAATCTCATTGCGTCGTGGAGAAGGTAATCCGTACGTACGCACAAGCGATGATATTATTCCCATATTTATTTAATGGTATTGGAGTGGTTTATAAAATATCATAGAATCAGTATGATTTTATAATAATTATATATAGTTATTCTTTACACCATTATACCC
This sequence comes from Viscum album, assembly GCA_963277665.1. Taxonomy (NCBI): domain Eukaryota; kingdom Viridiplantae; phylum Streptophyta; class Magnoliopsida; order Santalales; family Viscaceae; genus Viscum; species Viscum album. Next base: position 980,646,153 of record OY728140.1, on the reverse strand, counting down.
ATCTAGGTATGGTGGTGGTGGAAAAACTGATAACACCACGGCGTAGAGACGGTATTCTGTACGTACGCACTCGCGGTGATTTCATTTTCGGTAGGATGGATAGAAGGTGAAATAGGGTTATTAAAAATTTATAATAAAATATAATTATATAATTAATACTTATTTTATAACTTTATAATGAAAAAACTAAATAATAGGAAGTAGAAGAAGAATGAAACATGAAAGAGTCGGTAGAACGGATTACCTCTTCCTTGACGCACCTCCTTTAATCTTTTTCTTAGGGCACTAGAGATGGCCTTTTGAGAAGACCATAACTTCTATGATGTAACTAGAGAGGTTTAGATGAGGAAATTTCTGGGTTTGGCCGATCTTCAAGGCTCAAAATGGTGTTAAGAGAAGAGGGAAGGGGTTCCCTTTTTGTAGGGGAGGAGAGGGGCACCTTTGAAAAAACTTAAAATATTATTTTATAATAAAGTCATATTCTGTTTATAATAGCTCCAAATTGATTTATTTAGAAACTAAAGTGGGTATGGGTCTAAATCCTCTCAATGAATAGGTTTTAGACAAGTTAAGTTACTATTTTAACCTTATCATTTTGATTTATCATTAAGTTAAATAATTTAACTTTTACCGTGTCTTCTTCTTTTCTTACACTATATGGTTAATAAACTTACATTAACAAGCCAAAAAAACCCCAAGTGGTTCATTATTAATATATATATACTTATCTAAGTAATTTGGCCTAACATTATATTTCTATGAATAAAATAACAATTAATAATATAATATTTTTTTAAAAAACTATTTTATGTAAATTTTGACACTATTTGGTAATTGATTTTGGTGAAAATCATAACAGCATTATTTGTTAGAAAAAAGTTGCATAAATCAATAATAACATGACATATTAACCTAAAAAATTATTTTAATTTATAAAAAGTCTCAAATTGAATTTATTTGGGTATTTATAACATTAATTATGTTAATATTTCATTACTAAGGTAATTACTGCATCATCATTGTTTCATAAATAAAATAAAATATTTAATGTCTAAAAATTATAAATAAAATACCATTATATAATAAATCTTTTTATCTTTCTAATGAATATTTATAGTTGAATTTATCTTATGTATTAACCTATATTAAATATGTTTTAGTTATTAAACTTTGATTTTAACTATTTTAATTCTTCTTTAAATAAAATAATAATAAATGTCCTAATCTAATCCAAGTGGACCTAAAAGTAAATATTTTAGTCCTAAGTTTATTTTTGGTCGAATTACACTTATCTAATAGAATTAGGACATGTTTTAGGGTAATAATAATATCATATTTACCCTTAATTACCCTATTTACTTTTAATCGTGGTAAATAAAAGTTAAATGTTACTATTCGCTAAAAATTATTTTTATCTTATTGAACCACATTTTACTTCTTGATATTAACCGTGTCTCTCGGATTTGTAAAATTCCACTCATAGAAGAGTTAAAATTATGTTTTATGTAAGTTTGCAAAAAGCTCCTAAGAGATAGGTAAAAGACGGGGAAAAGTTCAATAAAATTTTTATATATCATGAATTATTATAAAATGACTCCAATGAATTAAATTGAACTTATATAGGTTTTATGTATCAATTTTTACTTAAAATAAATTTAAATAAAAAATTATTTAAATAAAAAGTCGGTTTTTAAATAGTAATCTAGTGTTTTCACTATTCATCAAAAATTGAAAGTTTTCAGAAAAATAAAAAAACTTCACCCTAAGCTAATTTTGATATTCCGAATCCAAAAATGAAGACCATTTTAAAAAATAAAATTTCAAATGGTTGGTATTAATATTCATAACTGCTAGTTTATATAATATTTTAAAAACATATCGTTGTTTAGTGAAACTCGGTATTGCGTACAACAAACACTATTGTGGAAGGCCGTGATTGCGTGTAATGAATGCCATGTCAGGTTTGTGTGTAGTGCAAGATCTTTTTGAAGTATCATACAACAAAAGACGTAAATGAAATTAAAGAGAATATATCTTTTTAAAATCTCAGGGTGTTACAATCAGTCCCTTAAGTCATTCGTATTATCCAGATAATCATGTGTGCTTCTACTCAGGTACCCCAGTGCAATGGAGACCCTTCCATGGTCTATGAACAATAATAGTTGGGCCCCAAAATTTGCATCCTATACATATCTAGTATATACAGTGTATGTTTATGTGAGTAACTCATTATGATAACAATAATAGTAATATCTTAAAATGAAAAATAACTAAATAACTAATGTATTATAAAGGCATGTTATCATAAGTGTAATATCCTCTAATGTGTTTCTGATAGCCAATACACAATTGAAAATTCATGTCTAAAATAAATCCCACATCGATCATTTGGTTATTGATTTTGATTGAATATACTTCCTCTGAAAAAGTCATTGAGTTGGATTTTATTCCACTGAATCAGTGTATAATGTAGATAATATTTTGTTCTATGATCCTGAACAACCATAATTTCATCTCTTTTCTTCATAATGACTTTAGGAAAGCTATTTCATGAAAGGATGATACATGTCCTAGCCTGTGGATCACTCGTACTATCCTCTAATAAATAAAATTATGAATTACATGTGTCAATGGTATGTATTGAAAATATGGCATTGGGTTGTATGTCATAACACCCATGCCTTGTGTAATATTGTCTGATGTCTAATTTATAGGTTACAGTCATATGAAATCATAAAAATGGTGCTTGTATAATCCCTAAGGTGGATGACCACAAGACAATATATCTATAATACTATTCAGATATGAGTTAATAACTCTTCGCCATTCAATAACCATATAAATATATCATTCCTAGATAAGTTTATGGAATATAATAATGGTTTATCCACCCAATCACAGGGATTATCCTAGGCCACAATCGACGAGATCATCATCTATCCTAAATGATTACATAAGCATCCAATGATTATGGTAAATGGTCCCACATGGAAACCTACGACTTCACCTAGATCCTAGTGAGAATGCAATTTGAGTTTTCTAAGGTGTTGTGATAAAACAATCTCTATAATACCTATAAAAGGTAGGATCCAAGTGGAAATGGGAATTCTTGTAATATTACCATTCAATCAATATAGGTTGTTAGATGGAACCTGGGATGTAACTATCAGAATCTCCATCATATCATGTCATCACATGACTCTCATTGGTCGAGTACCTAGGAACACATCTAGAAATCATAAATGCATCAATAGTAACTCATTGATAGTAAAATGATAACAATAGGTTTGGATGAATGCATAAATCCATAAATACTTCTAAATAATCTTTGGATTCCATGTTATACATGGGTTTTATGTGACACAAACTAATCTATAGAAAATCAATAGAAAACCTTGCTTAGGATCAATCAACCACTAGGGAATCCATTACTGTCCCCTGTGTTAAAAAAATGAATGGGTATCCCTAGTTAGATCCTCATGGCCGACACATAAGTGGTGGAATCCCTAATGAATTCATTAGTTATGGTCCTAGTCTCAGGTTGATGCTAGACACATTGTCATGTCACATCCCATATAATCATGAAAGGGAACTATGGCCTTCTAGACTATATAGCGTATTACAACAATGTACACCAAATAAATATGGGTTATTATGTAATCGTGATTCCATGGTTCTCTATAATGGTCAACGCATCAAACTTGGTTCTGGTCCACTAATGTTCTATCAAAATAAGCCTATTCAATGTCTAAAACGTCATACTTTGTAAATTCTCTCATCCTTATAGTTATGCATGCTACACAGTGTCCCAATGGTCTAAGTCTCGAATACAATGGTATAATATTTGAGACTATTTCACTGGTTCTTTTAGTGTCCCTTTTGGTTCATCTGTTATTTAAAAAATTTCATTACTTAATCATTTCATTGAAAATAAGTAAACCAGGGGTATCACCATTAAAGAAAAATCCCCAATATATATATACTACCATAAATATCATTGAAATCATAGGGTATGTAATACAGACCACCTACTTTTTATTAATCTTTCCCATTATTTTTTTATAGATAAAGGCTATTTACAAGGCCTTTCTAATATCATCTATGAAATACACAGTCCTTCCTCATAAATAATCAACTACAAATTAAATATTTAAAACTAAATTATAATTAATTATTTAATTTAAAAGAATGTATATAATTTAATGAACGAAACTATAATAGAATAAATCTTGAAATCTCTCTGATAGATACCTTTACACCATAACATTTAAAATTTGTACCCAACAAGCGGTGGAAAATATAAAAACATAAACTAGGAAAATTCACTATGAAATAGACAAAGAAAATTCCCAAAAAAAATTAGTTAATCTTTAATGCTTTATACATTATCTTTGGTGACATAACATAGTGAAATGACACTAGATGAAGTGATGATAGCCTTGTAGAGTCATCCTATTATTTGGAAAATCAAAACACCCATCACCAATATGGAATTCCACCATGATCCATTCGAATAATAATTTAAATACATATTTGGGGAAATAAAAACGTTGAAATAATGGAGTAGAATATAATGATTTGATTCTAGAGGAGAAATCATACCGAAAGTGGCCATGGAATGTCACTAAGAACACCCTGTTGATGGGGTTTAATCATGGTAAGTAGAGGATTGGAGGTCCGACACATGCGAGGGAGGGAAAAAATAAAATATAGGGATGAAAATTTAAATAATATCGGGTAGAAATTATAAATTCTATCTTTTTAATTGTTTTCTATTTGGGCACACGATTGGACCAATGGTGCACAATCAATGTGGTTAGAACTACCTCCAACACCTCCACCTAGCACTGTTTTGTTGTATGTTTTAATATACCAAGTTCCAACTCTATGAAATTTCTATAATTCACTATAGACATGGAAATTAATTCCCCATGACTTATTCAAGGATTCAAAAGTCACATGTCCATACATTCTTGTCTGTATGGTTAGGCCACATGGTTAGAACTATCCATGAACCAACTATTCACCTAAGGTTACACTTCTCCAAAACCTCACCTTCACAACCCAAACAATAGTGATGATCCCCAAGTAATCATAAAAAAATTTGGGCCTTATTATATTGGAAAAAACTGAATTTTTTTTGAATTATAACCTTTGAAATTTAATTCATAATATTCGACCAAAATTGAACCCATCTAATAATTGGAAATTAAAATTCTTTAAGAAATATTCGACTCATGTAACATGTAATATTACATGGTTTATTATTTTATGATAATTATTATGATATATCTGTATAATATTGATAATTATTTTTAAATTTATGGATTCTTATTGAATTTTGAGGAATATTATGTCCACCTAAATAATTTAAAAATAGAAATAGTGGTTATAAATTTATACCCCACATCATGTATTAGCTCTTTTCCATGGCAGTTAATACCATGAGTGGTGGTCTTTTAAGAACCCCAAATTCTATTAATGTTATATATTGGATTTTAGGTGAGTATTTAGAAGTGTTTTTTCTTAGCATAAGTGGTTTTTGTGTGATTGGATTTAAGCCGAAGAGAGCCAATTTTATAATTGAATAGTGATCACAATTTTGTAAATACCCATAACATTGCAATAATGGGTATTCAATCACAAGGAATGGGGAAGAAAAAATTGATAAATAATGGTTTGGAAAATATATAAGGTCTAGATCATGTCAACTATGATTTGTCAAGAATTGTTTTAAGAAAAATTCAACCCCTTAACCCCTTGAATTATTACTTTTCTTATTTTTCCTATTACAATGGTAACATCTTTTTTACTAAATAGTACATAATATTTATGATTAAAAAAAAGTTAGAAATATTAGATAATTTGGTAATACAAATTTTATATTTGAAATCCATTTTTTCTGGATTATTTTCTTAACATGTTACAAATTAATTTTAATATAATTAATGTACAGTGTATTAATATAATTTTTAGAAACAATAATAGTTGGGTTATAAAATATAAATCATATGTTTCTAAAGTAAAATAAATATTTTTCATTGTATAATATCAATTATATAATAAATATTTTTTCAATAAAATGGTTTCATACATTTATATTTCATATATATATATATATATTAATGGAATAAAAATTTACAGAATTATTAAAAACAATATATTCCATTATTCATCAAAAAATTACTTATTTAAGAAATATCATAAAATTTCACAATAATATAATATTTATATTTAAATTAAAAAAATTATGTCTAATTTCTTGTAATTAAAAGTCAAAAAATTACATATTTGTATTTATAATTTCAATTCAAATCATAATGATAAACTCATTATATTAAAAAATGGTGTTTAAAATTTATTTATTTATTATCAGTTTATTATATAAATTATGTTAATAAATCAGTTCATATATAATAATTTTTTTCATTTAAACTATTTTTCTAAAATATAAAATTCCCTAAAAATTATGTTTTTCTTATTTCAAAAGAACTTATGTGGAAAAATAAGAAACCTCACCAGAGCAATATTGTAAATCATTGAACACATAAAGAAGTCACAAAATCATTAAAGAAAAGGTTGAGATTATTAGAACTAGTCGCTCTATATAATTAGTATTTTAATAGATTTAACTTAGTTTCTAGGCCTTCTTTGTTGATTTCTTCGGAAATTATGGGATACATTTTCGAAAGCGTGAATGTATTCCTCCATATTGATCTAATTTCCCGTGAATCCTCATGCCAAAATGTGACTTTGTTTCTTGATCCACATCCTTGGATTCTCATTAAAATCAAATTTTAACATTAATTCCTATATTTGGTTCACCTCCTCCTTTGTATCATTTATATGGAAGTATCTCTTAGTAATTTCATCTTTCTAGAGGATAATGTTATCCAGGAATTGTTCTTTTTCTTATAACCCAAAGCATTTTGAAGCATTTATCTGCTCTTGTTTCATAAAGGCCTCACCCTCTACCATGTGGTTAACCTCCTACAGATTAATGAGATGTTAATGATTCTGATCTTTCATATTGACAACACATTTAGGAACCATATTGTCCCCACACATTTAAGACAATCATGTCTCTATGGGAGTTAGAAGAAGCGAATAGAATTTTCTCCCTTTAGATTTTTCCCCTTAAGAACCACGTGAATCCCTAAGCCTTAGGTCCCTTTCACCCCCTTCTACATTCTTGGGATATAAAGGCCCCTACCTTATGTACATTCAATGTTTTCCACTAAATGGTTGATGGGCATTTCATCTCTGATCATGTGTCATTGCTCACCATTAGATATCGATAAATAATTTGTTTCTTGGACACCCGTCAATGAATCAACCAGTTCCATGGAACTATTAATTGTTGTTTTACACATAGATAGCACTGTAATACATTTATAATAATTAGAATCCCCAACTACCAAATCATTTATGGCCTAGAAATGATTATGTGGGCAGGTTGTGCCAAAGGAGTTCTACTATTCCGGAGGCACCTACAATACAGGTACTCATTCTTCCACATGTACCACTAATTCACCCTCCATTGAAGCCTCCATGGGAATGTTTGATAGAACATCCTCCCTAGCCCCAAAAATTATTTCCACTTGATGATAATCACACATAGGTCGTACAATGTCTTTATAATAACTCACTATGCTGGTATCTAGGAAAAAATGCTCCCCCTCAAAACCCCCCACACTAACTTGGACCTATTTTGAAGAAATGTTTGCATCAAAATAACACCGAAAAAAGACTTACTGAAACAGGTAATTAAAAAATTATTATACTAAATACTCTTTAACAAATAACAATAAAATTAAAAATTTATATTCTAAAATTTAATATTACTACTCCATTGAAATTTTAATATTTATTTGAATTTTATATATACTTAATATCATATTTTTATAATATTAATATTAATATTTATGTGGGATAAATAAATATATATTTATAATATTTTAGTATCTTATTTTTATTTCATTGTGAGTTATGTTTTTTTAAATTCACAATTTAACCATTCCTGACATTTGTATACCTAATAGATATATATCAAATGATCATATCTTCAAGTAACATATTTTCAATGACCATTTTTTCAATTACCCTATTTTCAGCAAGAATATTTACATTGGCTAGAATTTCATCCTATATATACAGACATACTAAACATATTCCATTCATACTACTTGTTTCAATAGTTATCATTTTTGATATCATCACATAGTTTCGCCTTTTTTGGTGTGTTATCTCATTATCAGTATTTTTATACTAATAGTCATTCTTAAAGGTGAATGTGGTTGAGGGGTGGTACTAGTTCAGAAGATATTATTCTTTTCAATTTATTTTCTAATTTATATTTTTTCTATTTTAAATTATCTAATCATGTATTATATATAATTACAAGTTTCATGTGTTTTTTGTAATGCTTTATTACTAATTGATAAATTGATGTTATTTTAATGTTCTTATTATTGGAATTTCTTCCAATTCTTTTTCAATTAAATTTATCAAATACAAAATATTTTAGATTTAAAATCATGTAGTTTATAGAAATAAAATCCTTTATAAAATTTGTCTTATTTTATACTTTTCCATAATAACATTTTTTAGAAGGAATATATAAAAATTATTCACACCAAGATCCCAAGGACAGATTATTTCCACATAGATTCCTATATGATATTAAAACATATTCATGATTATTTTCACTTTCAAAACTAGGGGTTGTTTTATATATATTCCTTTAGAGATATAGTCATTTTAAAAAAAACATTTAACATCAACTTGATATAATTTAAATCCATGATTACTATCATAAGATAATATAATCCAAATAGCTTCTAATATAGAAACATTTAAAAAATTATCATAGTATTCATTGAATTATTCATGATAGTGATATTTATAAACTAATCATGACTTATTTAAAATAATATGTCAAGATTAATCATTTTTTTTCTAAATATACATTAATTGATAATAACTTTTTTTATTGTTATATGTTTTAGGAAAAGTCCAAAATTTATTTCTATAGAATTTATACTATTCCAATTCTTTAGATAATATCATATTATCATCATTAAAAGAATAAAAAATATCCTTATTTATAAAATCATAAAAATATAATTATGTGTAAAAAAATTTTGATGAATTTTCTCTTGGAACACTAGATTCAATATCACAATAACTCTATACATATGATTATTAATATATATCTTCCATGTTCATTAATGGGGTTGATCCCCCCTTTAAGGATCCTTTAAAATATTAAGTTTTTTTATTTTCTAAATTTAAAATCACTAATATCTTCTTTAATGTATTCTAAGTCTTAATTATTTGTTTTTAAATAATTCTCATAAAATGTTAAAAAGGTAGTTTTTTCAAAATCAATGTTTCTTTTTTTCTAAAATCTATATGATTTACTAAAAGTAAAAATAATTATTCTATTACAATATTGGGTGTAGAATTTATCCAATTAATTATTATTATTATAAATAACCACATTAAAAAAATACCAAACAATAGACATCATTTGGTTTCCTTCACTTTCAATGATCATGAGGGACATTCCAAAAAATAGGGTTTGAAAATATTCTATTGAAAACAAAGAACATTTCTTTCATAGATATAATATATAAAATATTTTGCCTATTTAAATTAATTTGACATATTCTTATCCATTTCATTAATACTCGTATATTATATTTCAACTAAACTATATTTTGGGTGTTATTGTACCTGATATGTTAAGGAAATAATTATTCCATATATGAAACGTTTAAAATGAAATATTTTCCAACTCTCTGAATCTATAAAATGAATGTGAAAAAATAAAATGATACTTCTCATTTTCAATCAATTTAAAATAATTAAGAAATAGAGATAAGGTTTGACATTCATGTGTATGAAAATAAATCCACATAAATTTCCCAAAATTCTTTACAATAATAAATAATATTTTTTACTAATCATACATACTATTTTTATGGGTCTAAATAAGTCATGATGAATATGTTCAAGAATTCATAAAATTTTAAATTCATTAACATGTGTAAAATTCGTTGTATGTTATTTTATTTTCCTGAAATAATCATAATCATAATTGTTATATAGTTTCAAAAAACGTAGTTGCAGAACATATCCATGTTTGAACAACTTCTTTACTTTCCGTAAATGTGCATGATAGAGCATCATATCCCATTAAATATTTTATGAATTGATAACTTTCAAACGATTAAAATTTTAATCCATTACTTCCTAAAATGTAATGGAATACATATTATGTTTTTATTTATGATAAAAAAATATTCCACTTTATAAACAATTTAATTTTCATTTGGAAAATTAATAAAGCTACCATCATCACATAACTAATAAATTCATCTCAAAATATTTTTCAATACTTATATATATTACTATTTTTAAATAATATCTCTTATTGAAATAAAACTTCACTAAATCATTTTAGAAAAACTTATTTGTTTTCCCCAAATGTCACAATACATCCTACTCATCATTGAATGATGAATAATAGGACCTAGAATCACCCTAAGAATGCTAGGGGAGGCATATTGAATAAAAGGGGAAAAAACTATATCATTTATATTCAGATCATACTCTTTCTTACTATATGTTGATGGAACATCTTTTATCGATTGTGATTTACAGATCTTTAGAGACACTTCATTACTATTCTGACCTTATGATATTCATATACCATACAGAAAGCATCATATAGGTATTTTAACAAGGTTCAACAATAATATGAGAACCAACTTATTTTCCATGGATGCACCAATCAGTCCATGGATTCTTTCACTAATTATAATTTCTTTTATTACATGGTAGGGGTATTTATGTTGTATCTCTCAGTTGAGGTATCTCTAAAAAATCTCTTCATATATTCTAATAGGAAGGTATAACTCATCCATCTCCCATTAGAATAAAACTATTTTATGATAATAATTATTATAATAAATCTGATAGTTAAAAAATATTCTTATGAATATATACCTATAAAAGATGAAATCATGAAATAAACTAACAAATATATCATCTAGAAAATCACTATATAATAATTCCATTTGTTTTACAACATGTAGTTTTCATATACCTTCATGTAGTATAAATACACCTATTTCAATTCACCATTATTATAGAGTTGCAATGAAAATTATTCCATGATTATTTTCCCCATCTATAATCGAGTATTCTTCTATCAGGTTTCACTATGTCAAATTCCTCTCAAACAGGTACATGGGTCTTATAATTCTCTTTCATTTTACTTATAACTAGAAAACCTATGTCGGATGCCTCTGTTCAAAACATATTATTGGTAATCCTTTGTGTACATCCTCTATTTGGTTTCTAGGCTTCAAAAAAATAATTTCCATGGTTTCAAACACATATCTCTATAAAATATTTAGCACTTCCCTTCATTTGAGCATAAGAACAGTGTTACATTATAAAATTTTATATTGTACTTCCATAAAATTTTATAATGATTAGTATAATAAAAAATGGTAGGGACTCAATTATTTTTTCCTACCAAACTAAAATTAAAATTATAAACCTCTAACTAATCTGACCATTGTGGGAAAATTCTAATCTATTTTGGAATATTCTTGGGTCATTATGAAAACTCTTGCATCTGTAAACTTCTTTTATCTACTTTAACCTTATAATTATGTATCTCTTTTGAACATCCTTGTCTATGATATATAAAACAAATTTAATGATCGTGTTAGTGTTATCATGTTGTGGAAATTTAAAAAAATTGAAAATCTCCTCTGTAACTCATCTAGTATATGTTTTCTAAATGACATCACTATGAAAATTTAATCCATTCTTATTGTCTCAGTTTTACACATCTTAAAGGGGATGGATTACAGATTCAGTCCAATTAATATTCACATCAATAACCATATAATGAAATCACATTGATCTATTAAATTATTTCTGATTATATAAATCATTGATTGATCATCACTATTTGATAAACTCACCCTAATTTCTTCATTGATGAATTCCATTTTTGACAAATTTTATTTCTATTACAGTAATCATTGCTACATTGTTAATTGTTCAACACATATAACTCAATAATTATCTCAGTATTTATATAAATACTCTATTATAACCTCCAACATATTTCCCCTATTGATGAAATAATAAATTTTAATCAAATTCAATCATTTAACACGGGCTGATCAACCCTTATTTTCATTCGATGATTTTATTAAAGATCTATACGAAAACACCTTATGTTGTAGAGAAAATATAACTATCATATAAAACATGGTATGATGGATATTTATATATTGTAATAAATATTGTAGTTTCAATTAATCATTACTATATCTATAATTCAAATATTCTAAAATTTTACAAGTTGTAACAAAACCATTATATTCTTCACAACTTCATAAGACCTATTTTTTTCCAATGTCAAAGACACTCTTCGAGTGTTATATTTGGATTTCCTCTTACAAATATCCTCAATTAGATATCCTTATTAATACCGTGAACCCCTCAAATCAATTCCACCCCACATTGGGTGGTAGTGAAGGAATGGAGATAATGATCCTTATATTAACACTTCCAATAGCAGTAGGGTTGGAGATAAGAAAAAAGGGTATAAAAATCATGCATATGGAATGAATTACCACTCTAATATTATGGAATTAGAAAATTTTGATAAAACCAACCGAGAAATTCTATGACATGATATTTTAGTAAATGAAATTGAATCATTGAAAAATTCATGTGTAAAATAAACTAATAAAAAGTGTCTAAAAATAAATACCCAAATGAAGTTTTTTAGGTAGTGACAAAGTAAAAACTCCAATGTATAATCTAGAAACATCTATCACAGTCACCAAAGTCATCTTACAGACTTGGAAATAGTTATTATATTTTCTTAGTGGTAATAACTTTTATACTTAGTAAGATCATACCCAAAGTCACTCATGCACATGTGAAAAGATTATAGTAATGGATGATAAAATAGCAGAACCTATAACACCAAAGAGGGTAACCTAAAAAATACCATCCTTATTATGATATAGTCAAAAAACAACACATCTACCAATAATGAAAAAATAATAATCATATAAAAAATAGTACCTTATACCAATTTCCCTCTACTTTTAGTTCCCAAACACAAAAAATGTATGTCATGGTTCTCCCATCACTAACACATAATCCAATCCAAATAATCATGTGAAACCAAATAATACAATGAAACTCAAATGAAATAAAACAATACATCCCTCCTGAAGAAGACTGATTAATCACATCATATCTCAACCATGTCCGTAACTAGAATATTAGGTAATAATTAACACAATGAAATTCATCCTCATGCCCTCCTCCAGCCATGCATGTCCCATACTATGAACAAAATCATCAATATCATCCAACTTTAACAATGGTTAAATTATGAATTTGATCCAACATGTATCATTCATAAGAACATCAACTAGTAAAGATATAAGGGAAGATGGGGTATCCATCAATCCGTAAAAACGATCCTGATATTTTGAAAAACACCATATAAATCATTTTGGAGTTAGCACAGGGTTATTGACATGAATGGGGTATATATAAAAAGCATTGTTAAAATACAATATATATATATATATGATATACATAGAATCTCATCCAATTAGTTCAAAAGAAGAGTATTATCCCAACACATTAACCAATTCAACTCACTATCCATTCCAATTACATTATTAACATTAAATTTCAAGGCTATATAACAACTAGAAAAACAAATCAGTAGAGAAAAAACCACCTTCGCATGCGAAAAATCACACATTATAGCCATTTCACCTCACAAATAGATCCATACCACAACAACCATGTATCACAACCTCACAATACATCCACTTTCCATTACAACCACTAAACAATAATTTTACTACACAATAATTTTCACATTTCTTATTCTACATGAAGCAATGGTCTCTAATCACATTCGCTTTTTGATTTTAAGGGAATTATATCACAAACAATAATTTATAGGGGAACCGAATTTATTAATTAGATATATGTTCTCATCCAATTTAATGTTTCCTAATTTTAATCAATATGAACTCTAAGGTTTTCTTATTCAATATTATCAATAACATATCAACAATGAACATAATATATGGCTATAAGAATTACAAGAATTATCAACATATTGGGAAAATATTATAACAAGTATCCTTATATGATTTCATACCTCACCCTTCAATTTTAATTAAAACATTAATTAATTTAATTTAATGGGTACATACCATATCCCTAAAGGATAAACAGAATCATGAACCCTCCCATATTTACAACTAAAAGTAATAAAATGTTTCCCTTACCTTGTATTTTCCCCATGTAAAACATAGTAGCCCTAGAATAACAAAGAGAGAAGATTCTTTTCCTCCTGTATATTTTAGAGGAATAGTTCTTGAAATCAGAAAAAATATCATAATTGTGATAAGATATTTTTAGAGTCATGTGAATGATTAGAAAGAATAATGAAAAATAATGGATAAGGGTTTGATTATTTCAATAATATCAACATTTATTTAGAAAATACAACATTGAAACCCCCATTTATTTTTTCCAACATAATTTATATTAGATCATGATTGCATATTGAAATTAATATTCTAAAAAGGTCTTATAAATTATTAAATGAGACAAAATTAATTAATTAATTGATGTTTTTATTTTCACAATATTAAAATGAATCATTGATGGTTAAAAGTCAATAAGGATGAAAAAAACATGAAAATTAGGGTAAAAACTCTACTAATACATATGTTAGGAATACTATACAAGTGTAACTTATTTAATCATTACACAGCGATACAAATGGAACCATGTACTGGTATCTTGAGATTAACATTATGAATTCCCTGAAAATTATATCTTACCCTTATACAGGGGCAGTGGTCCTTGTATGTGAAACATGTTTTTCCTATATACAAGGATATTCAATGGACCGTGTAAGGGTAGCTTGATCCTACCCTTATGCAACCACTATAAATATAATCTAAAACATACACAGGCCAGGTAAGACATTACACAACTTGTGGGGGGCACTCTCTCAAAATTATGCAAGGTGGGGACTACCCTTACCTGAATTTTCAAAAGTCAATGGAACCCTTAAGAAGCTTAGTAATTGTGGAGCTACCGATATGTAGTGGAATTTTTAAAATCAATCTTCCCTTACATCATCTTTTTAAACTCACATTCACTCTTTAAGAATTTAAAGTTTTGTGATAATGGGTAAATATTTAATTTATAATATCAACATTTCAATTATAGTAACATATTAATAATCATGAAATGAGTTTTTTGTCATTTTAAAATCCTATACACTTCCAAAACTATTTATATATTTCTTATGACAATAAAAAATTATTAAAAAACTAAAAAATTATTAAAAAATTTAAAATAATATTATTATTTATAATAATTCGTTTAATTAATTTATTTTATAAATATGTTCCCAAAAAATACTAAAATTTAAAAGATCATTTTTAAATAACATTGAAAACATAAAACTAGTCTTGAACAAAAAGAGGAAAAACAATAACATATGAAAGGAGTTGGAAAATAAAATCCATAATATCAGATACATCATAAACTATTCTGATTCTTCAAAATAAAAATGAACTTCGATCAACAAATATAAAGGATGGGTTGAAACAACGATAAAAAAAGATACCTCCTAGGGATCTTTTTATTACTGAAACATGGGAACTTTTTTCATTCAAACCCTATGCTACATCCCTTTGACAACCAAATGCAACCTAAGGCCCCCCTAAAAAATAATTCATGGAAATCCACAATCACAATTATATTATCATCTTTCAGTGCCACTGACTATCCCACATGGTTTTAAAATGTGTTAAATAGTGCATCATGACCAGGGAAGGGTTTCACGTTCTTCATATACTAAAAAAATTTACACACATATTTATTAAAGGGAAAATGATCAATTTATGAATCAATATGATTAAATCATCACATGAATAATAAAAAACAAATAATAAAAAACTCAAAAAAACACAATGATCTAGAAATATATTAATGTCTCATGATCATATATACACTCCTCTAAACCAAAATACCTCTATAGTACACAATCCAATGGAATGGTTGGTTAATGATTAGGGATCTCTACCGGACACTCTGTGTTTTTCACATCATCCTCAATTCCCTACACTCTTTAGTAAAATTTATTGGAGTCATCAAGAACATATAATCATATGTTTTTCATGTGGAAGACAACATGTATTCATTCCACCAACAATAGAAGAACCAAATAATGTGAAACTTATCCAAAGTTCTTTAACACACAGAATATCCCCATGAAGCTGAAATAAATCTTACTCTAATGTTGATCCACCATATAATTTTATGAATGAAATCTATTAAGAACACATGGTCTATAACCTAAAACTAAAACGACCTTATACTAAGATGAATATAAGGATTTTACTGATGATTTTATACCTTTATCCTCTATAAAACAAGATAAAACTTCTTTGTATTTCTCTACACTACATTAGGAATAAAAATATGAAACATCCACACCACATCCCAACACAATAGAGAATGAAAAGGCTTCCCATAAGAATCACTAAACGGGGCCATACTGATGAATGAGTGGATGTTTTTTGTTATAAGTGGACATAATAAGAGGACGATTATTTTCATGAGGCTCATCAAATTATAATAAGCATGCCCAAAACATATCCTCAATCATATGGATAGTCCTCTCTATTAGTCCATCGGTTTAAAGGTGGAAATTGTGATGAGGAAATACTTTGTTATAAAACCATATTGCAATCCTTTCTAAGCTCATGATGTGAAACAAGAATCATTATTTGAGACAATGTTCCTCATACAACCATGTAGCCACAAAGCCTTATCCACATTAAACCTTTCCAAGACATCCATATGGCCAAATGACTTAATTTTTATGATGTGATCAGAGTTCATTAACTAATCCATGATTAACCAGATATCACTATATACTACTTAAGATCATACCAATCATACGAATAATTTCAATGTAATGTCATCCAAAATCCACTCAAGAACACGAAAGGGCCGCAAAAAACTTCTAGATTCACAATTCTCTTCCTATACCCACTAGAACACTAGATATCGATCCACAACCTTTGTCACCACCTATTTAATCTAGGGAAAAAAAGTACATCCTAAAACAGTGATATTACTTAGATACTCCCAGTTGTACTACTATTTGTGACATTTGAAACTCATGATGGAATTCATCTCACATCACCACCAAATCACATAACCTCTCCTTAAAAATAATTTGGTTCTAACCATCAACAATCGATCCCTCTAGGGAATCACCATGGCCAACATGGTCACATATCACTTCCACCTCAATGTCTCCTAATGTAGACTCTTCCACATGTCACATAAAAGAAGAATTCGCAATCATCTAAAACATGTAAACTCCATAATCAACCAACCACACATCTCGGTATAGAGTTTCGAACTCTTTCTTCACCCTCCAAGATTATTTTTACTCCTGAACAACATACATCCAGGACTTTCTACATAGGGCATCAACTATGATATTTTAATTTTGTAAGGTGTAGTTGATTTCAAAATCATTATATAGAAGAAAATATGTCATCTTTCATTGTCTCAAAATTAGGTCATACTATGAAAATAAATACCTCATTCTCTTATTATTGGTTAATATCATAAAATATTCTCTAATAAGGTAATATAATGATTAATTTTTTATAATAAATGACACTTCAAGGCCTAGATCATTTGTGTAAAAAATAGGATTATGTGGAAATAACTACAAAGATCTATATGAGATCATCACCCTATAATAAAGAAAGATGAAACAAAATAATAGATAGGATGAATAACATAACACCTCAAACATTACCACCCCATCTGTAAACTGAAGAACGTGAGGACAGATCAATCTCCCCTTCAAGAAGTCAAAAAATAACTTAAACTGGTAAATCAAAAAATAAAATACTCTTTGCAATTCAAATATATTAACAAAGATAGAACCAATGAGAAATTAGAAAAAAAATCCATTACTATTCTATGAGAATAAAGAATCTCTGAACACTTTCCTCATACTTGGCTACATCCCATGAAAAAAATTCATAATTATTAATGGGGCAATTTACACACTTTGTTAGGACAACACATGATTATGAAATGAACATATTTCATACAAAACATACACATGGAAAACATCGCATAGGTCTTTTTTTTCAAAGGACCTATATGATTGATTTGTAATTATTGATATGATCCCCTTCTAATTTATATTTGATCAAGATTTTATAGATCGACATGACTACAAAATGTACTTTTAATTCATGAAAATGGATTTCTTGAGCACTATGAACCCATATGTGCATTTGTGACATCAAATTACATGAGCATGAACTTTAGCCTCCTACACCTGTATCAGAATATATATATATATATATATATATTAACATCATTAACCATAAAATGGTGTTACATGAACCATTTATTGATCATGGAAAACCAACCCGTGCCGTTCAACTAGTCAAATGATTTTTTATCATTACAAGAGGGTAATGATATATTATTTGTTATTTTCCTCAACATCCTATAGCCTATACAAAACCATATAATAACATCCACATCCATGTAAAATAGCTCTATAGTACCCTCTAATGATAAATTAGTCCCTAAAAACCCCTTTTACAATAGATCATCAATTTGAACCCACAAATCCCACAAATCATAGGGTTCTATCTGATAATAGGACACCAAGATCAGAGAGGCTTATGACAATAATTATATCTTAACATCAATAACACATTGAGGGGGTAGCCTAAAAACCTCTGTAAAGAATCTATAAATTATTGGACAACCCTAGGATCCTCCAACATTCCACTTCCTTCTGATTCCACTGATTACGCATCCGGGAATGAAATAAGGGATTCAAAAATATACCTCCCATCTGACGACCTCGTTAACTAGTATAAATTTTACACTAACCATCCTCATTTAAGAAGATGACTGTCCTCTAGAAGATATTGATAATCTCATTTACATAATACATATAAACAATTCAAATTATGAAATAATTAATATCAACAATAAGAAAATATATTCACAATAATTTTGTTTCCCATCATCTGCCAAGACCCTCTGAACACACCAAACACACTACTTTTTACTTTGAATGGGATAGTTAAGGATATGGGAATAAAGCCTCTCTAAATCCAGTTCCAAATTATAGACTATATAATGTGACACAATGTAATGTGAGGCTCCTAAATCGAACAAGGAAAAAAATATTTTACATCCAAATCATTGGGGTAAGAACTTCCACTACATGAAACTATTTATTCAATTATCATATTTATTTATACTAATGAAATCTTCCATAATCATGCTTAGGTCAAGGTCCATAAAGATGAGAAACCTATTGAGTTTGATATTTTCCTAACACGTCCCAACTTAGTGGAGTATCTGCTTGATTCCACTCCTTATTTAATGGACACATGGGTGGTTGTTGCTAAAGATGACAGTAACTAGACAAAATCACTCATATAGAGCTCCATGAACCATGATTCATTTATTATAATGATTACCATATCCCCCAAAGAAATAGTACACTCTCTAAACTTTTCGGGGAAAATAATAGACAATACTATCCTCAAAAGGCTGTAATGGAAGCTATTGAGGTAGACTACCCAGTGGTTGAAACATCAAAGGCTATTGTTCATGAGTTCTTCCAGAGAAAACTTATCTCCATGTGGAACCATGTGGTTTACACTCACATTTTAATCTTCTATGTATGTGTATAATGAAAATCATCTCTAGCTTCATCATGAATTACATATAAACTAGAAATATAAAAGTATTAATTGCATTCTTGATAGAGTGGTGAAGTGCATCCTCGTGATATAGAGCATGGTAATCCACAATATGAAATGTTTTGGGGTAAACCAAAAATATCATTGAAAATTATCTTAATCACTCACATAGATATTCTTCGACAATAAAGAGATACAATCTTCATCCTCCTTACTACATGTATGGTCAAAATAGGATCTGCACCCAGAACTCCTTCTAAATGTATACCCATGAAGAATCATTCTCTTTTTTCTCACCCAGATACAATTTCCACAGTTAACATGTTTCACCCTTCATATGACTGATTACCTAAAAAACCCAATATATTTCTTAAAATAGGATAAAACTAATGGAGGTTTTCTATGCCTCAAACTAGTACTCTAGATTCAGATCAGATTCATTTACCCCATACTTCTACAATTATTTCTACTGAAAGGAACATGAAATCCTCCCCCAATAATAATCCTCCTCTGTCACAACAACAATCATGTTGTAAACTAGGTTATCCTAATTTCCCAAACATGCATGGAACACACAAGGATGAAATCCCAGTTCCATAACTAAAAACATAAACAAATATTTTATAATATTCAAATTATTTAATTTATTTAAGACTCATTTAATTTATATTTTCATTCCAAAAAAAGCCATGTCAAATAAGGACACAAGAAATCCAAACGTTTGTACCTCCCCTAGGTATCCACGCTATAAGTAATTCCTCCACATATGGTTGTTTAGTAGGATAAAATACCATGCATCGGGACCCAAAGGGGCCCTGAAATCTAGTTTCCTAGAAATTATTCTCTATCTTATGTCACATAACAACATCCACTAATAGTATTAAAATACCAACTCATGGAACCCTCACTCTTCCTAACTCAAAACTCCATCCAATCTGTGAACCTCAATCTAATATAACTCTTTCAATAATAATATCCTCTCAATGTACCCCTCCCACTGCATAAATGATGTAAGATAGATAATGACCCTTAAGTCCCACCTTCAATAGGCCTCAGTTTGACCATAAGTATTGAGGGTATAAAAATATCTTATAAGTAATATACTATTCTATATAATATTATAGGATTGGGAAATCATGATAAAAAATTATTAAGAAAATACATGACCCGATATGTAATAAATAAAAACAATCCCTTAAAATAATGTATGTATAAATTAATCAAATAAAAAGAGTGTATAAATAAATAAACTAAAGAAATTTCGATGGAAGATACTGAAAAATAGTTACAATTTTTCTGATAGTAACATTTATCCTAGTACATGAATTCCTCCTAGAAACAAAAAATGTAATTTTTTAATACATGGTGTCAGCAAAACATGTGTAGTCATACCGATCATACAAAAATTCATTCAGTCACATGTGAAAAGTATATAATAATGTATCTGTGAGAATGCAATAAAATCATCATCCCCAAAGTAGTCAGGCTAACTATTCTCATCCCCACTATGGAATACTTTGCAAATAAAACATTCAATCATAATAAAATAAAAATAATAATATAAAATGGGTACCCCAAACTAATTTACCACTGATTTTCCACATTCACACCCAAATGTTGTATATCATAGAACTAAAAAACTATTTTGTATAATCCTATTAGAAAGCACTAGGTAAACAACCTCATGAAATAACCTGGAATAAATATATCAATCACACCATTCTTGGAGACACCTAGAACATCACATCACATTCCTACCACATTGATGTTTATAATATTAGGGTGTTGTTAACATGAAGTAAATCATCCATTTACCCTCCTCAAAACATTCAAGACCCCCACTATAAACAAATTTAACAATTATCACTACAAAATAATTTTCACTTATCATCATCACAACCTTTTCATATTAATCTAACATGGAATAAGTGGTATCTATCCATCTCTCCTCATCATAAAGATGTTGGGAAAAGTCTTCCCATAACATTGGATGTCTTTATAAAGTACTCGACGTGAGTATCATACGTATAAAAATAAAAATTCAAATACAATATATGTTTTGACCTTGATTATATTATCCCTGATTCAATGAATTTCTATTTTACATTGGAATAATATATATGGAATCACATCCCAATGAATCAAATAGTTTATTATTCTTGATAAAGTAGATAATTTATATAACCTTGCATTATATTTGAAAAAATAAAGTACAACATATTTTTTTCAATAATATCATTATTACATCAATATTATCCTTTAATAGAATTTATATCACACTTCATGTATTCCTATGAACTGAAAAAGTAATGGTGAGCTCAAATACTTAATAAGGGATAAGTAAAACTGATGAAAATATAGTTCAAAACTACTGGTAGAAACCCATTTAATGCTTTCATAATGGTTCATCTCATGATATTATCGATGAATTGAGGGGATATTTAATTCTAGTCCCAAGCCATTACTATATTTCAAAATAAATCCTAGTACATCAATTAATCAATTTCATTGTAGAACATTGTTCATTATCATTAGAAATTCAAATTGAGTAATGAATATAAATTTATTAATATTTCCCCAAATAAAAAAAAAATTTCAATGTAGAATAACATATTTACAAATGATATATTATTTAATAAATAATGACATCCCTGAAAAATAATATTAATATTTTTAAGAAATTAAATGTCCAATGTTCATATGAATGTGAATAACTCATGGGATATTTAATGATGGTAAAAATAAATCATTTATTAGAATTTAAATGCAATCATTGGTAAAAATAATCAAAAACCATGGAGAAGAATGATAATTATGGTATGAATACCACCTATCCCTAGTGTATTTTACATCAAATAATGTGTTATTATCATTTAAGAAAAGGAATACCATAAAAAGGATATATAAAAACATTATTGAGGGAAATAAGCTTTTCCATTCTAAAAATAACAATTCAAAAAAATATTATTTTTAAAAAAGTTCATTGAAATTAATCCTCAATACATATAATGAATCATTAAAACCTTTGATTAGTCATGAAATATTTAAATACCATACATGAAATGTATTATTAAAAAATTATTTATCTCATATTTTCGGTAAAATACAAACATTCCTTTATTTGAAAATGAAATTAATATTCTATTCAATTTTTTAAAAAAAAGTATCATTAAGTAAATTTATATTTAATAAATAATTTATAAACGGGTCAAAAATTAATTTTTCTTAGATAACATGGTCTTTTATGAAAACAGAATTCTGGATGAATATTGAAATTTAGTCATATTTTGAAATAAAATAATTCTTAGTTAATTGAAGTACCACAATATAGAAAAATTATACTAAAGCCTAACATATTTCCAGAATATCAATATTATAATAAAATTAATGTTTTTATTAAATAGTTCTCAAATAATTACCTTCATTTAAAATTTAGGTATAACTAATCTCGATTAAACAGAAATTGTGAAATAAACCCATTCAAAGAACATAACATTGATGTGAGTTTTAAAAAATGGATAAATTAAGTTTGTAAAATGTAACTCACTATTAAACACGACTATATAAAACATAATATTTAAAAAATTCGACACACACATATTCTTAGAGTATCAATGATAATGAAGAAGTAAAATAATTCAATGAAAATAAATTGAGTTATAAAATTCAATGTCGCATCTTATTTTTCATGTTAAATGTCCTTGGATGATACAATTCAATTTGAAACATAAAATAAAATAATTTATGAATTAATAATAATATTACATGTCTAATGGGAAATATATATACACCATATAAATCAAAATAGGTTCATACCATTATAATATGTCTCTGTGAAGGGAAATTGAGGCGATGTCCCATACTAAGATCATATCATTGAAATGTAGATTAATCAGCGAAATAATTTTCTTTATCAAATTTAAATCCACATAATAAGATTTAAAATAAAATATATAATAATCAATGGTAATTCTTCACATAATTTTATCATGATATAATCAATGAATTGGGTTTTATACCCAATGAATGGGAATTCAAATATGAAATCTTGTACCTCGCTCTTCATTTTGGTTGAATGTGATTTAAAATCATGTATAGTGTCATTAAACATATTTTAAACATATAGTTGAAATATATTAATATATATAATATCATATTTTATGTTTTTATAACATCTTATCACCTATTAATTAATAATCATGCATTATTTTTATTATAGTGTGTGTTAATTGACTTGTTTTAAAATTCATGGTTTGTCATGAATGTTCCGGTTCTTGTGCATATTCTATAGCTATATCATCCCATAAATAATAATAACGAAAAAATTATAATATTTTTAAATAAATTATACTTTTTAAACTAATCATGAATTATGGTTATGAAAAATTAACAATGTCACATTAATGGAGACAGTAGGTTATACGTAGACATGAGTAACACTTACATTTTTATATGAAGACTATGTAAAGAAGTTAATTTGTATTTAATCATACCATAATGATCATAATATAATATTTGTAACAATAATTCTTTAAATATACTTATAATATCATCCATGTGATGTGGTGATGAAAAGAGAGCCACATTGCTTCGTGAAGGCGGCAATCCACACATTCACGAATGATGCTATCATTTTTTTTATTTTTTAAAGAAAGTAATATATTATATTTTTGAGAATTACAAATATTTAATTAATAAAAAACTATTCATATTATATGAAATTTATTTTTTAACTTTATCTTCATTATATTACATATAAATCAGTAGTGAAAAATGAATCATATCGCTTTGTGAGGCGGTAGTCCATCACACACATGAGAAAAGTTATTGTATCCCCTACGAAATGGAAGGTAAAAAATTTATATGTGATATAATGAAACCATATGTGTAATTATGTAATAAATTTCATATATTTAATTTATATTGATCATTATAAAAAACCATGGGTGGTGGTAAGGAAAAAATGCATGGCATCGGTCTGCAAGGCGGTAGTCTGCTCTACACGCGAAAATTATTCAGTGACCCATTTGATGTAAATGATGATGGTTTCAGATAATTACCATAAAAACACATCTAATTATTTTAAATATTATGAGGTCATTATTTCATAATAATTTAATAAAAACTTATGAATGTGAAAGATGAAATAAAATAGACCCTCTTTGAATAATGTTACCTCTTTTTTAGGTAACCTCCTTAGGTTCACAAAACAATCCATCCTATATCGACTTTATGAAAAAATAAGGATTATAGGATGAGTTTATGTATGTTTTGAATTTTATTTTGAATTTATATTCTAAAATAAAGTGGCTTTCTATTTTGTATAAGAGTTGAGAGGGGTGTCCTTTTATAAATCAGGTGACTGGAAAACTTGTAATTTTTGAAAAGAAAAAGGTGTCCCCACATCAGTCATATGAAACAAGGGTCCAAAATGAATTATTCATGTAACTATACATGATAAGGTTAAATATGCCCATAAAATATTTTTTATACATGTTTTATGTCTTTTTATCTCTTATGATTTTAGTTTATCCTGTTGTGAATCCATTTTCACCTTAATCGTCATTAATAATTTCAACCATTTTCACAATAATTTTTTGTCCAAAAAAATTTGTCTTATTTTCAAATAAAGATATTATATTCAAAAAATGGGAACTTTTTTATAAAATTCTATTCATATATTATAAAAACTTTAAATTAAAATTATTACCACATACGTGATGAGAAAACATGTTTTCACAAGGACAATGTTCTAATGTTTACAATATTTTTGTAATGGAATTAAACATAAAAAGACTAAAATGACCTACATTTGAGTAATATATATAATTTAAATAATTTTACTATCAAAAAAATTAAAAATATAAATTATTTTTGGAATTAATTTTAATGAAAAGGCATTATTTAAAAAAATCTGTATTTTTCATTATTCATCGAAAAATGAAACATTTCAAAAAAATCCAAAAATAAATATACCTAAGATAATTTTTATATTAAAATTTCAAAAACTAAGTTCATTTTATAAACTTAATTTTCAAAAAGAAGTAAAAATAAGTTTTCATTTTTTTGTGAAAAGCGCAACTATACCATTTAATAAAAAAATAATTTTTTTTAGAAAAACTTTAGTTTCATTTTAAATGATTATTATTTTATTTATAATAAATATATGAATATTATTTTAAATTTAAATTTGATGATATATACTATATTTTCTGCTTAACATTAGTTTTTTGTGTCATATATTCTATAATATAAAAATTTATTCTCTTATAATCTAGTGGTGTTTGATTCTCTCAACCAGAAATAAATTTTTTTTCGCAAAATTTAAACATGATCTTGGAAATAAAGGGTCAGATATTTTGAGATACCATTATTTAAAAACCAACATATTAAAATGGATATTAAAATATCTAATAAATAATATAAAAATGGAAGAATAATGGGTATATGGAATAACACATAATTAGGTTTAAACATTGGATAACATTGGTGAAATGGGAATACATGAACATGGAATAAAATCATAAACAAATATAGAGAATCATAGTACTCATTGATAAAAAATTGAATGATAAATTTAATTTTAAGTACCTAAAAGTCATAAATCATTGCTTATTTAAAAAGGCCATTTGATTCATCAGTAATGAAGGTAACTGGATAACATTATTTTTTCATGGACATTTCACTAAATATGAGTAATTATTTTGTAGTCTAATGATATGAAAATTATACTTGATACGTATTTTATTTCTATAGAACAATTTCATTCATTATATTTGTTTTTTTTAGTTTAAAATTCATGGATTACTTGTTCAAATTAATCTCTAAAAATTAATTTTTCATTTTTAAAGCACTGAAACTAAATTTTATTGGATTGTAAGATCAATATTAGAGTGAAAATTTATTTGGTATCTCTCTAACTATTTTCCAAATTCGATAAGGTTTGAAAAAGATAAATAATACAATACATTTATATCTACACCTTAATAGAAACACCAATGGATTATCATTATTATTTATACACCGAATAATTTAACTACAAACAGTGACATATTATCATGAACATGACATATTCCAATGGTTGGAGCTTAGCCTTTATCATCTTTCAGTTATGGTTTGAAGCCCTGTGAACATTATGGATTTAATGGTTTATCACCCATCATGTGGGATTTCCTTTTTATAGAACTAAATTCTTATATTTTCAATAATATTACAAAATTGTGATGATCAATAATTGCTTCAACATCAAGACAATAAAAAACCCTAATGTTTACCTACACTATTAGACCAATTCCAATAGAATGTAAGGGAATTATTCCATAACATAACATTCATCTATAATATATTCTAAAAAATTGGTTTTATTTCTATAAAGGTATCCAAATATATAAATAATATTAGTAGACTCTAATCACATAAAACCAAGATAGCGATCTTTAAGACATAGAACTTCTGATCAAAATTAAACTTGAAACCCCGTGAATGAATCTATAACTCCTATGGTAATGAGGTTATATATTATTATAAAATTACCACAAAACATTTATGTTATATTATACATACAAAAAAATAATATTTGTAAAAATACATCCGAAATATACTTTTGGAATCATAAAAATAATTCAACTATTTTATTACTACATAGGATCTTCCTTAGTGTAGAGTTTTACCTTTAGATGATGGAATTAACTAGGATGATTTTAAAGATCCCCACATTTAATAAAATGAAATATAAATGGATCCCTAGGATTATATTAAGTTCATTATATCATGAAATCCGTTTTTACTTGGTAATTAATTTTTTATCCCTTCTCATGACACATAAAATATTTTCCCATTCCATTGATATATACATGTTTCAATATAGGACACCTTTTTTAACATTGTTCATTCATTTTCATCATCAATTAAAATCTATTTTAATGGTTTATAATAAAAATGTGATTTTTCTCAAGAATATGCCATAGGAGTTTTGAACCATGTTTGAAGTAAGGTTCATTTTCTTGTATCAGATAATAATCAGGTCAAGACAAATGAAGACAAATAAGTTTTATTATCCCTAGGTGAATCTATTCTAGAACCATGTACACTTTTAGTATCTAAATATGGATTTATTATAATGAAAAACCATATAATTTTAACTTTAAATACATTTTTTTGTTCATATACTCTTATCCTAAAATTCTACCACAAGTTTACATTCACTAATATTTTTTTTCCTTAATCGATTTTCGAGGGTTTCAACTACACATCGTATAATACCAACTATCGCGATGCCGAATCTAGTATCCCATAAATAGGGCTTACTTTATTACATTATCATAAGATAAATAAATAAAAATATTGGAGGGACAAATAGTTTAGTAGTATTGTTAAACTAGTTACATACTTATGTCTTGTATTACATTTTGAAAACAAAAATTACATCATTTTGTTTTTTGGGAATACTGTTATTATTTCTATTTTATCCCTATTTATCACTCATAGTACAATTCATGGAATCCTCAGAAAGGGGAAAAATAACTGTGATATAAAATTCTTATTAAGGGTTACCTGTTGTTGAATCTATCACTTGTCAATAATCATAATCAATATGGTATGACAAATAATTGAAGAAACAAGCCCTATAATCTATATACTGAGATGGAAGTGTGTCTATATATAATATCACTATGAAACCTCATTGATAATAATAAATATATACATATAAATAACAAAAAAAACATGAAATTTAGTCAATAAAATGACCATCACAGTTGGATAATCAATAATCAATATGGAAAGGTAAATAAGAAAAATAAAATTCCATTTAATCACTAACTGAGGATGAAATGAATCAAAGTGTAATTTAATTTTAATAGTATCATGTATAGTAATAACAAAATTATTATTGAAAAAATGATTAGATAAGGGAAATCATGTCTTGGAAATAAGATATATCTTCCATCATGTAACATCATGACCATTTTATATATGAAATGTTCTTGTTTTCATGTACCCATTTTACTTTTTTTGGTTATACCATGGTTGGGTTCTTATTTGAGGTTGTATTGGTTAAATCTAGAAATATTTGGAAACTAATGGGGTTGTTCTTGGTTGGCGCATGGTCCTGCAAAACCATGAGGTTTTCCCCTGGAAAATGTGAACCCATTTTTTGTGGCACAAGAGGTGGCACACCTTTAGTTCACAATTTAGAGAAATTGTGTGCTCCCATCATTAAACTATTCACCATAAAAAATAAGGGATATTCATGTTGGGTACACTATTTTTCAAATCAGGTTCAAATTATGAGAACTCTTGATCCCCGTATGTAAAGGCACATGGTTTGGAAAATGATTCCTCGATACCTAGGAAATCATGTTTAGGATTTTCAACCCCCCCCCCCCCAATTTTAATAAAATTCATAAAACCCATAATTTTTATCCCCATTCTCCTTATCTAATACTAAAATTATATCTTTCATTATTGAAGGTCCTAGAGATAATTCCAAGGCTCCAAAATCTATTTCCTGTTAAATCTATGATTCATTTGAAGGATCGGAACCTTGTTGTTGTTGGAACCATTGTCTTCTATGAATGATTTGGAGTATGGTTTGGGTTTGTTGTCAATCCTCAATGGATGTTCGGATCGTGTCCTAGCAAAGAGATCATATCGTTCAACCAGACAACAGTATTGAAGATGGCGCTGTTTCACAGTGTTTTCCATATTTTTGGGGTCTAAAATTTGGAAGTTGGTGAGCATCGCAAAAATAGGATTTCAATGAAGAGAATAATGAAATATAGAAATGGCATGATTTTCGCGAAGAGTGTCTTAATGGTTTGGAATTTGAGAAGACCGGAAGTAAGGAGGCGGTGATTCTTCGTGATTACGTCAAAGATTCACAAACAGAAGAGGATGAAGAGCATCGTGGCGATGAAGAGCCTTGCGAGGGAACATCGCGGCGAAGGCGTGAAGGAAATTACGGAATGCTTCGCGATTACGACGAGCTCCGGGAACGGACAATTGTCGTAGTGCTTTACGTTTTTGAGAAAATTTCGGTGGGAACTTCGGAGCTTCACAATTTGAGCTGTCGTGGCGCTGACTTCGTGCGGAAGGGTCGAGGGTCAGTGGAATCGCCTATAAATAGAGGCTGACCCCCTCAAGAGAAGTTGATAGAATTTTAGAGAAAATCCACTGCTCTCGGTTCTCAAAGGTCACTCACAAAGGCAGTGTGCTTCGCGAAAGAGGAGCTTCGCGGCGGCTATTCTAGATCCACGAAAGTCGTACGCCCCGCGTTGGATTAGTGAGCTACACGAAGAGGTAGGAGCTCCGCGACAGCCAATCATTGCGAAGGCTAGATCATCGCGATAGTGCTTCGCGAAAAGGCAGGGTACTTTGTGAAGGCCCTTTCCAAAGGTTGTTTTCCCAGTGGACAAGGGAAAAGGGGGTATTCATCAGTGGATGGAATTTGGTCTTCAACAGAGCATCATCCCAGGACTCTGATGCAAGCAAATTCTCATGCTGAACAGGAGACAAAGACCTTCATGTCTATCTATTGAAGAGACCTTCATGTTTATAAACTGAGTGAGACTTCACCAACGGCAGTGAGCCAGGGGGAGTCAATGGGAGTGACCCGAGGGACGTAGTGAGCTATCCCTGAACTTTTGTAAAGGCAGTGAGCCTGGGACAGAGTGAATGTACCCGAACCATTGTAATCTACAGCTAGTGAAGCATAGTGGATTTAGGTATGACCGACAACCTATCAGCGTATGCTCCTTGGGCGTAGCCCTTATTGGTGAACCAAGTAAAAATAGTTGTTCCATCTCTCTGCATGTGAATGTTTCATTGATGATCATATACATCATATAGATTTAAGTAGTTCCTACCGATATGGGAACAAGATCCACAACTTTAAGAAGAAAAAGGTGACACCCTGATTCACCCCTCCCCTCACAGGGTGTCCCGGGGTCCTACAAGTGGTATCAAAGGGTAAAGATTGTTGGCATTGAATCTGTCCTTTGTCACCATGGAGAATGCAGTCAATGTTAGGGGAGTCCCTCTCATTGATGGAATTAATTTTCAGATCTGGAAGAACAGGATGAGATCTCATCTAAGATCTCTTGGAATGGAAGTTTTGTTTTCTATTGTGCAAGGAATACATGTCACTGATCCAACAGGCCTGGATATGACTGACACAGACAAGAAAATTCTTGATACAGATGCTAAAGCACAAAATGCACTCACCGTAGCTCTTTCTGATTAGATATATCTAAAGGTGATGAGTTTCACTTCATCAAAGTCTATATGGGATAAACCTGAAAACATTTATGAAGGAGATAGCAAGGTAAATGAGGCAAAACTTCAGGTTTTACACAACAGGTTTGACTATCTAAAGATGCATCCTAATTCGAATGCAGATTCATTTTTAATCGAATTACTGAAGTAGTGGGAGCAATTATAGGTCTTAGAGAAGAAATCCAAGACATTGATATCGTAAAAAAATCTTGAGAATACTTCCTCCCATATACAATGCAAAGGGGTCAGCCCTTGAAGAAATATATCTATCTAAACTATCTCTGGATGATTTTTTAAGTTGTTTAGTGGCATATGAGATGAGAGTCAAACCCGAAGATGCCACAGCTCGCGTGAGAAAGGAAATGGCATTTAAAGCCATGGAAAAACTGAAACTTTCATAATACAGTGGTAGTGAAGATGACGAAGAAAAAGAAAGTCTTTCCCTCATTTCCAAGAAGTTGAAAAAGGGAAAAGGTAAATTTAGAGGTAAGCTACCTCTTGCATGTTTCCATTGTGGAAGAGTTGGTCACATTTCCTCTTAGTGACAAAGAAAGTTAGATGATGATGAGAGTGAAGCTGAAGACATTGAGAAGCCTCGGAAAAGTTTTTTCAAAAAGGGTGACTTCAAATCTGGAAAGAAAATGCAGAGGAAGAGTTTTGTCTATGAATAAGAAGATGATAATATTGATTTTTGTGAGGAAGAAGAACCAGAATTTAAAACCGGAAACCATGATTCCATGATGGATACCACTGAAATATTAGAATCCTGAATAAATAAAGGAAAGGATAATCAGACTACTGCTATTGGTAATCCAATGATTCAAATTAAGGATGCTTTCTCCAAGATTGATAGTAAATGTAAGAGATGTAATAAGTGGAAGGAAATGGTGGTAGAATAATCAGAATATGTTGATGAACTTGAAGATAAAAATGAATGTCTGGAAGAATTTGTGAAATTTCAGTCTAAAATCCTTAAAATCAATCATGATGTAGTGGATCTAATGTTGAGAATTGAAGAGCAGGGAAAGGTCATCAATGACCTCACGTCAAGACTAGAAGAAAAGTCTAAGACTGCTGAGGGTCTTGAGGAGGAAGTTGTTACTCTTAGGAGTAAACTTGTGACTGAATCTTTTTCAAAAGAATAATGGAAGAAAATTCCTCTTAGAAGATTCTCAGATGCAGAACAACTGGAAAAAGACAAGTGTGGTTCAGATTGGGTTGAAAAAATCTTGAGCGTTCAAAGACCCGCCTACATGGGAAATAGTGGAATTGGCTGTGAAGCTGAGACATCAACTGTTGGAAATAAAGAGAGCCAAAAGAAAGACAAAACCAAGGATGAACATGTTGAAACATTTCCTGAAGTGTTGAAAAAGAAATTCTCAATCCAAACTAGAAGGATAACTGACAATTATCCTCAAATATTCAGCAATGATAGGCAGTTCAACAATTCTCCTAAGGATGAAGGTATGAGGAGAAATTCATGTGAAATGACAATCCCTCTCATGAAGTATCAGTTCTGTGGCAATCTGGGCCATACCATGTCATATTGTGAAGAGTCATGGAGCTAATTGAATGGGGAAGATATGGGAAGTCAAAAAAGGAGACCGATTTCATATCCTCCATCTTATAGAAGAAATATCTACTATGGTTACTGTTTTAATTGTTCTAACTTTGTCCATAAAGCTATGTATTGTAGGAAGCGGTATGACAGGAGAAATTCATACAACACTCAAAGACGGGACAGTGTTCATCCTCCTGATGATGTTGTTCTCACAAATAGGTTTTCCCCTCTAGAAGAAGATTATGGGTATGGAGAATCAGATTATGTGGAAGAAAGTATCAAAAGGCCACCAATATCCTATGCTCAATCCAATATCTCATGGAAAGAGAAGAAGAAGATCGAGAAATCCAATCATGCAGAAGTAGCACTCAAAGCTACAAAGAGTAGCATCACCTGGATCCTTGATAATGGATGCTCTTCCCATATGATGGGAAATTCTGACCTTTTAATTAACATTGATAAGAAGGTTGATGGAACATTACAGTTTGGTAATGATGGTGATTTGGATATTAAAGGCATGGGGAATACTACTCTCACCAACAGGGAGCTGAAGAAGACTGAGGTTCTTCACGTGGACGGTCTATGCCACAATCCCCTTAGTGAAAGTAAACTATGTGACTCAGGGCTCATAGTAACCTTCAATCAAAAATGCTGAACTATAAAAGGAAAAATAGGAAATTCTCTTATGAAAGGCTGTAGAACATATGGAAACTTATATCAGGTTGACAGCAAAGTGAACTCTTGCTATTTTTCTGTTGAAGAAGAAAACAATTTATATCATCGAAGGCTAGGGATCATTAACCAAAAATACATGGAAAAGATATCTAAGATGAAGATATTCATGGATATTCCCATTCTAAAATGTGAACGGGAAAAGTCTTGTGATGCTTGTATTCATGGGAAACTGGTTTGTAGTTCATATCGGCCAAAGAAGAAAAGGTCATCGCATCTTCTTGATCTCATTCATAGAGACACATGTGGCCCAATAAATGTTGCTAGAACCTATGGATAAATGTACTTCATCCTTTTAATTTATGATTATAGAATAATGGCTTGTGTAATGGTGATCCACAGGAAGTGACAAGTACTTGATTGTATGAAAACTTATCGACAGATTGCTGAGAATGATACTGGATAGACAATAAAAGTCCTACGATCTGACCATTGAGTGGAATACACGTCCATCGAGTTTGAAAATTACTTAGAAAAACATGGAATACAGCATGAGGTAGATGCTATGAGAACTCTGCAACAAAATGGAGTTGTTGAGCGCTAGAATCGACAGGTCAACAATATGGCTAGGACTATGCGGATTGAGAGTGGTATCTCTCGCCATCACTGGAAGGAACCTGTTGAGGCTGCAGTGCACATTCAGAATTGAACATGGCTTTATATGGGAGAAATGAAGACACCATATGAATTTTGGCATATAAGGAATCCTTCATTGAAATACTTTCATGTTTTCGGAAGCAAATGTTTCATCCGGAATAAAGAAGGAAACCAAGGAAAGTATGGTGACAATGCTGATGAAGGAATTTTTCATGGGTATCCAATGAACATCAAAGATTACAAGTGTTTCAATAAACGCTTGGGGAGGATTTTGGAAGGCAATTATGTTAATATCATTGAAGGAAAAACTCTAAATGCTTCAAATAATACCTATGCTAATGAGATAGAAGATGATAATGAATGAGAACATAGAATAAATACAAATAAAGAAATAGAGGAAGGTGTACAAAACACTCAGGGGTCACATCAGGATGTTGACTCAGATGAAGAATCTGATGTGGAAATCTTGTATGGCGAGAATGCAACTGAACATGATAATAAAAATCAAAGAGCATAAATTGATCCATCTAACATAATTGGAGACAGGAATGCACCTACACAGACAAGGATGATGGGGAATAACACACCATCTACATTTTTGTCAGTTGTGGAGCCATCCTCATTTGAAGAAGCTGCATAGGATGAATCCTGGGTGAAATCCATGAATGAAGAGTTAGATTAGATTGACAAGAATCAGACATGGGATCTAGTCCAGAGACCCAAAGGTCACAATGTGATTGGAACAAAATGGATATTCAAGAACAAGTTTGATGAACATGGAAGTGTTATCAGAAACAAGGCTCGACTATATGTAAAAAGTATTCTCAGATTGAATGTGTTGATGTTGAAGAAACCATTGCTCCAGTGGCTAGACCGGAGTCAATCAGGTTGTTCCTTTCCATGGATCTCCAAAGAGGATATAAATTATATCAAATGGATGTCAAGACAAAATTATTAAATTGTGTTCTCGAAGAAGAAGTCCACATTGAACAACCAGTGGGTTTTCTTCTTAGTACTGATGAATCATAGGTCTGTAAGCTGAAGAAAGAACATTATGGATTGAAACAGGCACCACAGGCATGGTACTCCAGACTAGATTCTTATCTCAAGAAGCTGGAATTCAAAAGAGGAGGAGTGGATCACAATCTCTATGTGAAGAGTTCTCCAAAAGATCAGTTTATGGTTATCGTTTACGTCGATGAAATTATATTTGGTGGCAGTAGACAGAAATTAGTGGATGAATTTTCCAATCATATGAAATCAGAATTTGAAATGTCAATGATTGGAGAGCTCACATATTTATTGGGACTACAAGTGACTCAAAGGAAAGACGACACTTTTATCTCTCAAGAAAAGTATGCAAGAGAGCTCTTCAAGAAGTTTAATATGTAATACTCCAAACCAATGTCAACTCCGATTGCAATTGGAACCAAACTTGGGATGCATGAGGATGGGAAATCTGTAGATCCCACCATGTACAGGAGAATTATTGGGAGCCTACTGTACCTGACAGCGACACAGCCAGATATTGTCTTTGCCACATGTCATGCAGCCCGCTTTCAGAGTATTCCAAAGGAGGAACATATGGCAACAGTAAAAAAAATCACGAGGTATATTCAAGGTACTCACAATTATGGATTATAATTTTCTGCAGGAAGGGATAGTGAATTGTCAGCATTTTATGATGCTGACTGGGCTGGTGATGTTGTTGATAAAAAGTCCACCAGTGGTGTATCATTTTTTATTAGGAATACCTATGTTGGCTGGTTGAGCAAGAAACAAGAAAGTACTTCTCTTAATACTGTAGAAGATGAGTATATATCCGCCACAAAGGCATTCACTCAACTACTATGGATGAAGCAATAATTAACAGATATTGGAGATGAGTTAATGCAACCAATGGTTATTTACTGTGATAACAAGAGTGCAATGGATCTTACAAAAAATCTTGTTAAGAATTCTTGTTCAAAACATATTGAAATCAGGTATCACTTTATCAATGAAAAAGTTGATCAAGGGGTGAATAGAATGGATCACGTGGGAACTGATGAGAAAGTAGCTGATATCCTGATGAAACCACTATCAGTAGCTGTGTTTGAAAATCATCTGTTGAACCTCAATGTTCAACCACTTTCTACTGTATAAGTAGGTTCCGAAATTCCCCTCTCCCTGTTTGTGATAACTGTTTTTATCTTTTTATGGCTATGATACAGGTTTATGGGGGAGATACTATCCAAGGGGAGTATGGTATGAGCTGAACGTTGAACAATTTACAGGTCTTTGGATTTATTTTCAATGAGAGAGAAAGGAGAAAGGAATAAATTCAGGTAACTTCTATGATGAGAAGAATGATAAGAAAAACAGTGGAACCCAATTCAAGCCTCCTCTCTTGTTTTCTACACCGACCATTGCTCACGTAGACTTAGAGTGTTGTCTGAGTTGATTCTTGCGTTTTTGTCTTTCACATGGATGGAGATCTATTGAATTTACTTTCTGATTTCCAACAAACCTAAAGGGAGAGATTGTTGGAACCATGGTCATCTATGCATGATTTGGAGTATGGCTTGTGTTTGTTTTCAATCCTCAATGGAAGTTCGGATCGTGTAGTAGAAAAGAGATCACACCATTCAAGAAGACAACAGTATTGAAGGTGGCATTGTTTCCTAGTGTTTTCCAAATTTTTGGGGTCTAAAATTTGGAAGTTGGTGAGCATCGCGAAAATAGGATTTCAATGAAGAGTATAATTAAATATGGCAATGGCATGATTTTCGGGAAAAGTGGCTTAATGTTTTGGAATTCGTGAAGACTGGAAGTATGGAGGCGGTGATTCTTCGTGATTACGTCAAAGATTCACGAATGGCATAGGATGAAGAGCATCGCGGTGATGACGATCCTTGCGAGGGAACTTCACGGCAAAGGCACGATGGAAATGACGAAACGCTCCGCGATTACGACGAGCTCCGTGAACGGAAAATTTTCATAGTACTTTGCGTTTTTGAGAGAATTTCGGCAGGAACTTCGGAGCTTCGCAATTTGAGCTGACGTGGTGCTGACTTCGCGTGGAAGGGTCGAGGGTCGGTGGAATCACTTATAAATAAAGGCCAAACCCCTCAAGATAAGTAGACAGTATTTCAGGGAAAATCCTTTGCTCTCGGTTCACAAAGGTCACTCACGAAGGCAGTGTGCTTCATGAAAGAGTAGCTTCGCGGTGGCTATTCTAGCTTCACGAAAGTTGTGCGCCCCACATTGGCTCAGTGAGCTTCGTGAAGAGGCAGGAGCTTCGCGACAGCCAAGCATTGCGAAGGCTGGGGCAACGTGAGGGTGCTTCGCAATTGAGCTTCTCAAAAAGGCAGGGTACATTGTGAAGGCCCTTTCCAAAGGATGTTTGCCTAGTGGACAAGGGAAAAGGGGGTATTCATCAGTGGATGGAATTTGGACTTTAACAGACCATCAACCCAAGACTCTGATGCAAGCAAAGTCTCATGCTGAATAGGAGACAAAGACCATCATGTCTATCTATTGAAGAGACCTTCACGTCTATAAACTGAGTGAGACTTCACCAACGGCAGTGAGAAATGGGGAGTCAACTGGAGTGACCCGAGGGATGCAGTGAGCTATCCCTGAACTTTTTTAAATGCAGTGATCCTGGGATAGAGTGAATGTACCCGAACCATTGTAATCTATAGCTATTGAAGCATAGTGGATTTAGGTACGGCCGACAACCCGTCAGCGTATGCTCCTTGGACGTAGCCCTTAGTGGTGAACCAAGTAAAAATAGTTGTTTCATCTCTCTGAATGTGAATGTTTCATTACTGATCATATCAATCATACAGATTTAAGTAGTTCCTACCAACGTGGGAACAAAATCCACAACTTTGAGAAGAAAAAGTTGACACCCAGATTCACCCCTCCCCTCTTCGGGTGTCCTGGGGTCCTACAGTTGTTATGTGATTTATTCCTTATTTGGTTTCTTCTCTATCTTATATCTCTTTCCAAATAAGGAGGGATTATTTTTCCTCATTTTTAAATGAATTGGATCAATGATTTAATTGATATTTTTCCATTATATCTTGAATTTTGTATTGGCACTAAATCATTGACATCATTTTGATTTCAATCATTATATGTCAAATTGGTGATTATGGGTTAGTGATCATTCATCAAAAACCTTAAGTTTGGTGGACTAATTTTCAATTCCCATAGTCTTGATTTTATATTAGTGTATTTAATTGTCTAACTACAGTTTCCAGATTTGGAAAACAGATTTTGAATTAAATTAAATTATTGGTTGATTAATGAGATTATGTAATTGATATATTATTGGGATTATAAAATTTATAGATTAATGTGATTATGAAATTTGATGGAAACTCATAGTGTGAGGTGATATGCTTCAAATGATTTTGTATAAATTATTCATTAATGATAAATGATCTTATGAAATGGATTAAATTATAAATTATACAAGTAATTGATAAATTGGTTAGGAAAGTTAATCCGTGAGATGTGAAATTTTTTGAATGATTTGTGGGACATGTACTAATGCTCCAAATATCTATGAGATTATAGACATTCACTCTAGTTACCCAAAATATATAAATGTATGTACATGTTTTTATATGATCACTAAGTTGTTGGACATGGACTACTCCTCCAAATATTCATGGGGTTCAAGACTGATACATTAGTCCACTAGTATATTAATGTGATTTAAATGTTAAATTAATAATGAATCCCATGATAGAATGAAATGTGATATCCCTTTGGTGGATTGTTCAGACTCTAGCATGGGACAAAGATGCTATTTTTGGTTTAGGTGACATCGTGAACCCAATGACCTTTGTGGCTTATAAAAGACTAATTTAATGAAAAAACTATTTACATTATATTTTTTACATTTTTATTTATACAACTATATGGAATATTATAGACTAGTTATTGTTTTAAAAAACATTGGTGGTGACCTAATGATTTGAAATCACACCCTATTCAGAATTCCTGATAATTACTAGAATAGAGATCGTGTTTATATGATAAGTATAAGGGAAAGACTCATATGATAGGTTGATAAGGTTGTATATAGTTTATAGAATGGATGAGGATGCCATACATGATGTTAGGAACCACTTGGGTAGTATTTAGTGTTTCTTTATATTTTTTTTCATTTGAAACTTGACACATATATGGAATGACTAATCAAATATTTTAGGGTATGGTCCTTTATCAATGATTTCAAATTATCATGTGATGTTAGTCTTATTGATTATGATATTATCTTGGTTATTATTTATTATCTTTTGGATATAATTTATTGATTTATGTAATTTTTATACTTTGAAAAATAGTGTTTCATCTCCCCAAAATATATATTATACCATAAAACTAGTCTAAAACATCTTACATTTGGGAGGTGTGCCCAATGACAAGTAAATAAACAACCCATGGTACCAACATGTGGAACTAAAGTTAGGACGTTACAAAGTGGTATCAAATGAGTTTTCTTTTCTTTTTAGAATTATTACTATTTATTAAATATAGATATCATACTGGGATGTGTCCTTCCTTGGTCATGAGAAACTTTATTAAATTAGATATCCCATGTTGGGGGGATGAATATACCTAGGGTGGGATAGTTGTTATTGGTGATTGATGTTATATTTTAATGTTTTTTCACCATGGGCGTGCACTTGTTGTGTGATTTAATTATTAATATAATATTTTTGGCATGGGACAATAAGAAACAATAATTTATTATAAATTCAATACTCTAGAACTCAGGATTTTATGTCACATGATTCATTTTAGGCACCCACATAAAAGAATGTTTTGCTAAGTTGTTGCAAAAAAAATTCGGAATTTGGGTAATTTTATAAAAAAATTAAACATGACTAGTAAGAAACTAATAATTTTAAATGATGCTAAATGCGGTTATTTGAGAATAATAAAAAGGGTTTCTTAATATCCATTACCCTGGTGATGGATGGTTGAGGGTAGTGGTCGTTCCTCAGTTTAGACCATGTGGTCAGGTATGGGGGATGAATTTTTATGGATTTCTGTGAATACCTATCAATAAAATTTTCGAATTATATTTTATTCTTCCTAAGTAATTTTTTAGCATTATAGAGTTATTCACCTATGATAATTCTTGTTGATTGGATTGCTGGAAAGAATGGATGAAAATAATCATACAGTAATCAATCCATTGGCTCTAATAGTCCTCTCTGATGTATCTAGAGATAATTCTTTGAGAAATTTTCTTTCTTTATGTTGTTTATAGCAGGACTCCCAGGTTGAGTATTGAAAATATTTTCTCACTTAACATGAGATTTCTAGTTGAAGAACCCTCAAACAATCATTGAAGAGGGAGGATCTGATCCTTATGAGTTATGGAATGACTATGTCTTGGAAATTCTTGACCATTTGAAGAAACACGTTGATATGACAGTCAAATTGGATGATTACTTGTTGTGACTATCTGGAGAGCATTGGTGGGATATTCATACTCAAGATGAGTTTTTCGAGAACCTGGAATTGAAAGAAATTCATGAGAAGTTTCAAGAATACTTTTACACTAATACTCTCAGGTATGAGAGGGTGGTTGAGTTTATATGGTTGACCAATGGGTGTATGTCTATGATGGATTTTTTTTTGTCTTTTCACAAAATTACAATGCATTATTCCATCATTAGTAGGGTATGAGAAAACTACAATGAAATAATTTTAGTATGGTATTAAATGAGATATAAATACATAGCTTAACATATTTTAGCTAATGATTTTTTGTTGTTGTGAATTAGGGTCTCATTTTTCAGGTTAACATCAAAGAGGCATCAAATTAAATGAAAGTTATTTCTTAAAGAAGAATAGGTTGTATGTCTTTTAAGAGTAAAAAGTGTCACTATGAAAATGCCAATCAATATAGTTGAAAATAGTCTCCTGGAAGAACGATCGTTTACTCATAGTTGTAACGGAATATACTAACACTTGTGTCGTAGTTGGAGTCCCATGGAATGCTAGTGTACCCAACCCCTAGTGGAGTACTGATCTTATTATTGGATGGGTCACATATAGAATTATTAAAGAAACCCTTGATTTATGTGTAGTGATGGAGGATCTATGAACACTTAGTGTATAGTAAGGGGGTCTTCTACCACATATCAGTCTCACATTTGGAGTTCTTCTTGCCATGGAAATTAAGGCCATAAAACATGAACGTTAGGGAAAGAGTAACCATATGATCAGAGTGGTCGAGCTCAAGGGACTCAGACTGCATCACAGGGAAGAGGGGTCGGATAGCTGCATATAGTTAAACCTAAACATGTGGATAATAAGGATGGTCCATCAATATTCAGAGGCATTATTCTTATAGAATCCATAAATTCTAATGCCTTATTTTATATTGGATCCATTGATTCGTTTATATCTGCTCAACTTCTGTATTTTTTGAGTCTCATGTTGGATTTTGTGAGTAGGTTTATGATGATTGGAACATTGAAGGGAGTATAATAGGGGGAAATATTTATATGAAAGGGGTGTTCTCTTGAAGTTGGTTAATATCTTTTATTTTGGGATATTTAAAAATTTTAAATGTATGGATTATAATTTATTTTTGTTACAGACTTGATGGTATCATACCAATCCCATATAGATTGTTACAATAGGATAGTGTCCTTTATGTCTCATCAGAGAAATATAAATGTTCATTTGTGAGATTGATATATCTAGGTGGTCGATACTGGTCTAGTACAACCATAACTAGGAGATATCACCACCCAGGTTGTAAGTCATTTTTTGGATGGTAGGGGTGTGAAATATTATGCCTTTAATACCATTGTGGATATGTTTTAGGAGATATTTTTTGAGGACTACTCTAGACTAGCATCTGACAGGGATTATGAGTTTGTAATTAATATCATGCCTATAGTGGAAATTGTTTCTATTTCAACATATGTAATAGAATTCATGGAGATTTGTGAACAAAATACTTGGTTTTAAGAGTTGATGGATAAGGGATTTATCTATCCGAGCATGTCACCATTGAGTTTTCTAGTATTTTTTTTGATTAATTATGATATGACATTTTGTTTATTTGTTTATTACCAGATATTGAACAAAATTTTGGTGAGGAAATTTTATCCTCATCCATGTATCAATGATAACATTGACCAGTTGATTAGAGAATTTATTTTCTACAAGATTGACATGAGATTAGGATATTGTCTATTGAGAGTTAGACCATCTGATATAACACAGTCGTCTATTAGAATTAGTTATCTCCTATATTATTTTTATACTATTTGGGATGAATAATGATCTAGATATGTTTTT
Source organism: Viscum album (assembly GCA_963277665.1). Classification (NCBI taxonomy): domain Eukaryota; kingdom Viridiplantae; phylum Streptophyta; class Magnoliopsida; order Santalales; family Viscaceae; genus Viscum; species Viscum album. The sequence goes on along the minus strand of OY728140.1, from coordinate 980,603,799 downwards.
GGCCCTGAGGAACCAAATATTTCTCTAGTACTTAGATAAGTTTGTTGTTTATTTTGTGAATGACATCTTGGTGCACTCAATGGCTCATTCCAATCATTCCCAACATCTTGAAATCATTCCAAATACATTGAGAGATAATCACTTATACACCAAGATATTTTTATGAATATTCTGGATCAACATGGTGCATTTAACGGCTCACATATTCTGTACACAATTTCTGTTAGTATACCTATAGAAGGGGTAGACATTGGCTTATTAGTAATAACCAAAGAATACTGATGTTTTCTTAACCATTTTTGGGTTGGTAGGTTATTTCCAAGTATTATCTTGGAATTTCCCCGCATAGAAGAACATCCTTCATGATTATCCAAGAAGGAGATAAATTATGAATAATCTATATCATGTGAGAATGATTTATAGTATTTTAATAATCATATGACTACAATATCAATTTTGACCCTACCTAAAATGGGTGAAGAGTGTATTGTGTCTTCTCATACATCTAAGAAAATAAATTGGGTAGTGTTGGTGAAATGAGATCAAGTTGTGGCATATGGGTTATATTAGTTGATTCCAAATGAATTCAATTACCTTATATACAATATTTAGTTAGTTGTAGTTTTATATTTCTGAAATCATTGGGAGTGTTATCAGTTGGGAAGAAATTTTACGTTGTATACCCACCATATGTTCATAATGTATATATTTTAGCAATGATATTTTAATATCTGATATAGGATATGGGTTGAGTATATGTATAATATTTAATTTTATATAGCATGTACACCGGGAAACTAAAATATTTTTTTTGATAATTTGAGTAGGAAGATATCGACTCAGGTAGTTCAGGATACTAGATATGAGGGCAAGATGATGACCTTGCTGGTGGAGATGCATATTGAGGTTTTGAGGGTGTAGGATATGATGATCCTTATATAATTATCTTTTTATTTCAAACTTCTGATCCACATCAAGGACATTTAGTAAAAGTATTTGGATACATTTGCTTGAAGTTATGAATTGAAGGTGGGGAGTCACCTTATGATTGGACTATAGTTGATGATAAGATCATCTATGTCTGAAACTATGTTGATGTGGCTATGTTTTTTTTAGGATCTGATACAAGATTTTCATGCTGGAAAGTGTGGTTTTCATCCTTGTTGAACCAAAATGTACCATAACCAATATAGATATTATTGATTTCTATGCATGCAAATAGAGATTGTAGGGTTATTAACATGATACTACACCTATTAGCAGATGAAGGTAGAGAATCAACAACCTAGTGGATTACTATAGTAATATCAAATTCCAGAATGGAAGTGGAGTGACATTATCATGGAATTAATGGTGGTACATTGAGGGATTCTTCCGAATAATGATTTTATAAGGGTGATTGTGGATTGACTAATCAAAGGAGCCCATTTCTTGCATGTTTGGGAGAAATTCATAATGGATGTGTTGGGAATTTATATGATTGAAAGATAGTCTATTTACATGATATAGAATGGAGTATTGTTTCCAAGAATTCAATGGACTTTACATCACACTTTTAGTAATGATTAAAAAAGGCCTTGGGTGCCTAGGTATTTCTGAGTAAGGATTTACACCCACAGACAAAGGGAAGTAAGAACACACTATATTGTTATTGGAGGATATGCTGTGGAAATGCGTCCTAATCTAGAGAGGATCATGGGATAAGAACTTAGTGCTTTTTGAGCACACCTGTAACATTAGTTATAAGGTTACTATTCATATGGATACATATTAGTTACTTTATGGTAGGCCTTTTAGATCACATCTATAATGGATGGAGGTATGTTTGTCTAAGTTTTCAGGACTGAGTCTCATGTATGAGGCATCAGAGCAAGCCCAGTTTATGTGGAAACATATGGATATGGTTCATAGTCAGCAGAATTCATATTATTATCTATGTTGACGACCCCTTTTTTTAGTACGTGATCATGTGTTCCTTTACGTTTTTCTTATATTGGGTCAATATAAGATTAAATGACATGAAATGTTGGGGAATTAATTTATTGGACCTTTGATGATAGGGGAGAGGATCCTACAAATGGTATAAATATTATATATTTTATGTTTGATGTCTTTCATGTGTTACATCATAGGAAGTATCACCCCAGCCCCTCACATTTGATCAATGTTGATGTTGTTGAGCTTGAGGTCGATGTGTCCTCTGAGGAGAATCTGGTAAGTGTTATAGATCACAAGGAATGTTGTTTGTAGGGTTCTACCATGTTCATAGTTCAATTATTGGGGAAACATTGCCATGTTCAATATGAAACCTTGCAGAGGTAGTAATATATTTTGTATCAATGGACCTAACTTTTTACCTGATAATCTAAGATATGATTGGGATTACAAATATACAATGTGGTGTTATAAGTTTGGGAGATTGTGAGATACCTAACTTTCTATAGATTTCTCATGCCCATTTTCAGGTATTCATTGACCCTTTTTGTTATTCCTTTTATGGGTTTATATTTGATGTTATTTTGGGTATATTTATAGAAATTTAGAATCCTATGTTGTTTTTCATGGGTGTGGTATGGTTAGGTAAAACCATGTGGTTTTTCCACGGAAGTTGTGCACCCCATTTTAGAGGTATGGGAGGAGGTAGATGGTTGGCGCATGGTTTGTCCAAATAATTCGGCCTCCCTTCAAAAATCATGAACCCTCAAACAAAGTATATTTTAATAGTGGTAAAAAGGTTTTTCACAGTGTGCATAACATAGGAGAAACATTGAACCCCATAATTAGAGGTGTGTGGTTAAGGTTAATGGTTTTGAAACCCGTGCTTGTGGGTTTTAAACCCTTGAAATATATTATTAAAATTCATAACCCCCCACCCCCACCCACACCTCTACAAAAAGTTTTATCATCACTCATCCCTGATCAACATAAAATGATTAATTTCATTTTTTGGAGGTTCTAAAGAGGATTCCAAGGAAATAAAACCCTATTTTTTTAGTGAATTAAAGGTATGATTGATGGATATTCTCCTCATTCGTAAGTGATTCATTATCCATTTTCATTCCTATTTCTCCCATATCTTTTTCTCGGTGAAGAGGGATTATGTTTAATCAATTAGAAATAAATTATATCTGATATTTAATGTATCTTATTCCTTGGATTTTGATCTTTGGTATTGGTCCTAGATCATTCCCTCCATTTTGATTTCAATAATTCTGTACAAAATTGGAGCTTACGGTTTGGTGAGCATCAAAAACACTATTTTGGTTGGTGGTCTAATTTTCAATTCCTATAGTCTTGATTTTATTTTACTGTATGTAATTTTTCAAATGAAATTTCCATATTGGTAAGGTTAATTTTGAATTTAATTAATTAATATGTTGATTAATTTGTTTATAAAATTAATTGATTAATGTGATTATAAAGTGGATAGAACCCACTGTAGTGTGATGATATGATTGAGATGATGAATTACAAGTTATCCATGGTTGATAAATAAATTTATTAAATGGGTTAAACAAAAAATTAGAGATGTGGTTGACAAATGGTTAGGCCAATTGTAACCTTGAGATGTGAAATTTGTGACTGAGTTGTGTTACAAGAATTTCTTCTCAAAATACCCATGGGGTTATAGACTGATGATTCAAATCCCTAGTATATATATGCATTTTAGGTGATCCCTAAGTTCTGAGATATGGAATGCTTCTCAAAAAACCCACAGGGTGCCAGAAAACAACTCTAGGTCCCCATTTTATGAATTTTAATTGAATTTTAATAGATTAATTAATCTGATAATATAGTGATATGTGATAATACTTTATGGGGTTGTTAAAACTACAAAATACACTTAGGAAGGTATTATTGGTTCGATATTCATCAGGAACATATAGAACTATATGGTTAATTAAAAAATAAATTAATGTTTTTTAGAAAAGAAATCATTAGAACTTCAATTAATGGAAACAAATTAAAAAATTCTAAAGGAGGGAATTTTAAATTTGTCTCTATTAAGAGTGATGTGATGATCCTCTATAATAGTGGTCAGATGCACTCTAGAGTCTTCCAAGATACCTTGATTATCAAGTCTATCAGCAAGATAGTTGGATTCACAGTAAACGTGTGTGATGATAATGTTCATAGAGTCAAGAGTGTCAAGACATTTAATCCACTTCAAAGTAAGATTCTAGGAAATATGGGGCAAATTATTTCTAACAGCATGAACTATAGTTGAGGAATCACATTCAAACCAGAGATTGTTTCAGTTTATTTGATGAACTAAATCCGCTGCTTTTATTAATGCCATCATCTCAGCTTCAAGGGTAGTGTCATGACCACAAGATCCATAAAATCCATCAAGAAAGTCACTATTGTGGTCACGAAAAACAGCACCATATCCAGCTGGTCTCAGGTTACCTTTCTAGGCACCATCTAGATTGCATTTAATCACACCTGCAAATGGGAGAGTTTAGAAAATTTCCATAGTGCCCATTGGTTTAGTAATGTTTCTTGAAAAATGAAGCTTTTGTAGAACTACAAAGTCTTTGATAGAGTTGTGACATTGTATAGTGTCAAACAAATATTCACTTCAAGTAAATAAAATATTATTTGAAACGGAAACACTGTGATTGAAAGGAACATTGTCATTCCTACTTTTATTTAAACTTCTCCATAAAGTTTAATGAGTTTCAGCATAAGCGACAAGGAAAAGGATGTGGATCTCCTTGTAGAATTTTTCTTCTAAAATAAAATGTAAGAAATCTGCATTACCACTGACATGAGGGATCAAAATGCCAAAGAGATCCAATATAATAATCTAGAGTGAAGTAGAAGTTTTGCAGCAAATGAATAATGGTCTAGGTCATCTCTATGTTTGTGGTACAAATCACACCTTTATCATAAAGAGATACCAAATTTTTTAAGGCAGCTGTCCATAGGCCATTTTTGAAGATATATTCTCCAGAGGAGAGTAAACTAAGAAGGTTATACCCATCGGTTAATTTTTTTTACATAATTGGAAGTATTTCCCTTCATTAAGTGGTTGTAATATCATTTATATTCAACCATTCCATTTTCAATTTGTTCCCAAACCATGTTACCATCAGAATTCAAGAAATCATAATAATTGACAATTCGGGAAATATGAGGGGGAAGGATGATGTTCTGCTCGAGCTGATCACAAATAGTATCATAAAAATTAACATCCATTGTATCAGCATTAACACTATCAATTAATGGAGCCCTTTTCCAATATTCCCTCCATAATTTCATGTTAGAAGAGGCATTCACCATCCAGTGGGAGTGACTAGTAATCTTTTGAAAGATCTTTTTCAGACCAGGCCAAACAAGAGATTTCATATATGTCAAATTTCTAGAAATCAATCGAGTAAGGATTCTAGCTCTAAGAAAATCAAGGGATCTTGATTTTACATTAATTATCCTCAAAATAAATTGATCTTTATTGGAAGGATTTAAGAGCTCAATATTCTTAATACCAAGTACCCCCATGATGAGAGGTTGGCAATATTTATTCCATGGGGAAGTAATAATATTTTTTTCAAGAATACTACCACACCAACCAAAATTCCTCATAAGGGAATTGATAACCTTAATAGTAGAAATAGGCTAGGAATACACCATAAATGAATAATTTTTTTTTGAAATGGTCACATGTTTTAATAAGAAAATCCATCCAGATATTGGGAGAGATTTCCCTTTCTAGTTAGAAAGAGTTCTCTTAAGCTTGCTAACCACTTTAGAAAAGTAGGTGGAGTGTGGAATGCCAAAGAACATTGGGACTCCAAGATATGTAAATGGAAGTAAATCTTACTTGATGCCATGTTTCTTGAATCATACAATGCTTCCTAGACTTAGAAATGTTTTTCCCAAAGAAGATAAAAGATGTTTTCCAGCTTGTCGCTTGTCCAAAGACAAGATCATAGTGATGGGGGATAGATTTGAGGTTATGAATGTTTCTTTTGTCTCCCTAAGTGAAGATGATAATGTCATCAGAAAAGTGAAGATGGGAGGGGGTAGAGGTACCTCAGGTTACTTGAAGAACATTCAGGTTCCCTTTGTCAACATTATAAGTTATCAATTGGATGAGATAATATTCTGCAATTGTAAACATAATGGAAGACAAGGGGTGTCCTTGCCTTACACCTCTAGAGCACTTAAAATATCCTTCCGGTGAACCATTAATAAGGATAGAGATATATGCTGAGCTAATCAAAGTATAAGACCACTGCATGAAGGTTGGAAGAAACCAAAACGTATGCATAATGTTACTAATGAAGTCCCAATCGATAGTGTCAAATGATTTTCTATTTCTAACATGATGGAAATACTCCCTCCTTGTGTAGGATTTTAAATAAGGTTCACACATTCAGATACATTATAGAGACAGTCTTGTATTCTTATACCTTTGACATATCCAAACTAATTCTAGGAAATAATTTTATCATATATGTTGGAAAGCAGGTTATCCAGGATTTTAGTGAGGCTTTTCTTTAAAGTGTTTATTAGGGAAACATGTCGGAATTGACTAATATCACTTGCATTATCCACCTTTATAATTAAGGAAATGAGTTGTGTATTGATTCCCTAAATTTAAGATCCATTAATTAAAAAATACATAACCATCCTACAAACATGTTCTTGAATGATATCCGAGTAAAATTGGAAGAAGTGGTTAGTGACTTTATCAGGACTAGGAGAGCTTTATTTTTTAAGTCCAAAGAATTCATTCCTTATTTTAACATCAAAGGATATATTATTAACCATAGAGTTATCATCATCACTAATAAGGGTAGTGATAATGCCATCCAAAAGTTCTGCATTCCCTTTTGGACCATTAAAGAGATCATATATAAAGAGACAATGTGGTTCAAGAGACTCCGATTTTCATCAAGAATAACATCCCCATCCATTAGAAGAGAAAGTGGCTTACTAACCTTTTTACTTATTTTTATGGAATTGAAAAACATGGAATTTATATCACCATATTTAAGCCACTTTATGTTGAAAACTTATTTTTTGATATTGTCTCTGAGAGTAATAAGATTTTTCAGATCTGAGGAGAACTTAGATTCGTGCCCATCCATACATGGAAAATCAGTAGTGATCATTGATTGTTGAATTCCATGTAACATGTTCGCTAGAGAATCAATTTCCTGGTCTTGGAGGCTGAATCTGGATTTACTCTAATGCTTCATCTTAATCTTGAGAGATCAAAGTTTGAAAACACAAGACAATGGGTGATTGTTTCACCAATGCTCCAAGTATCTTTGAAAAAGTGGGAACATTCAAAAAGAGTATTACAATCATTGTTGAACCTAAAGGAAAGATTCCATCTCTCATTTTTTTCAATAAAGTTAGAAATGATTGGATGATGGTCAGAATTATGATTGGAAAGGTTCATACAAGATATAGTCCTCCAACTATCAAGCATTTGATCATTAACAAAGGAAAGATCAATTCTACTAGCACTAATTCCATTCATATGTTTTCTATACCAATTATACTTCGATCCCAGCAAATTAACCTTAATCTAATTTTATTTTTCAACATAGAGTCCAAAGTCATCCATAGTAGAGATAATAGAAAAGTGTCCAAGTCTTTCATCTGCATGGAAAATAGCATTGAAATCTCCCATAATAATCCAAGAATCATCAAAATTATAAGAAAGATTAGAGTTGTATTTCCCTAAGTCTCTTTGGACCAGGTAATTTTTGGAATAAATTAATGTGAAAACTATTTAATTTATCTTTTGTTCTTTATTATTTATAAAACACCATATACTATTATTAGACTGGGTTTTGTTTTATAAACTATTTGAGGTGGATTGCAAAGATGTAATCAAGCCCTCCTTGGGATTCCTTGATGGAACCTAAACATACTTCATGATTTTTGGACAAGATAATGGAAAGTTCTCTATAATAGATCACTAATTTGGCATGTGGGTTGGAGCATGGATGAAGGATCCAAACATGATGTTGAGACCCACTTATGAAGTTTTTAGTGTCATTATTTTCTATTTTCATTTGAATATTGAAACATATATGGAATAAAATATCTATTATTTCAGTTTATGATCATTTATCCATGTTTTTAAGTCATCATATCATATTGGTCGTATTTATTATGATATTATTATGATTACTATTTTTTATCATTTGGATATCATTTTTTTATTTCAATAATTGTGATGATTTGATAAAGAGGGTATAGTCTCCCAATTATATATATTAGACCCTAACTACTAGTCATTAGCCTCAAGTATATATGGAGGAAACCCTGAGGTCATGTAACTAATCAACTCATGCTACCATCATGTGGCACCCGATTCGGGATATTACACACCAATACCTTTCAAAGAAAATTTAAAAATAAAGTTTGAAACCCGTTTAATTATATCTTATAGATTTTTCTCATGAGTCTAATGATGTATCAAAGTGAAATATAGTTTTGGGGACCATCTTTCAATATAGGTATAATCATTCCTATTATATTGAATAATCAATTTAATTTATGAACAATGTGTCCTATCCTAAAAATTCTATATAATGTAAATAATCGGGATTTATCAATATTTACCAAGATAAAAAATAACTTTAAATATTTCACAGTGTGTGTAAAAATTAAATATAATCTACGAAAAAAGAATTTTTATATAAATAGTATGAAAACATATGGGCGATTTAGTGGCTAATGATAATAGGATAATAAGTTAAGTGAAATGAAATTTATTGGCTACATAAATTAATTAATGAAATTAATTTTCATAATATATTTGTTTCAAATAATTCTAAACCATCTAGAAAATGGAGAATGATGGTATGAAAACATCATATCCCTAGTGGAGTATATTTAAAATAAACTTTTTTCATTAATGAATTGAAATACCACAAAAATGATATTTACAAATATTCTTGTGAAAATTTTTTATTTCAATTAGAAATTAACATTTTAGGAAAACATTGAAACCAATTTTATGTAAAAATAGATTTTGAAACATAAAAAGATATATTTTATTAAAAAATTAGGTGTATTGATGGTTCTAAATTCCATTTTAATTGAGTATGATAAAACAAATATTTGTTTCACATTTTGGGTAAAAGAAAAATGTGCACTGATTTTAAAACAACATAGAGATTCCATTAATACATTATCAAGTAAAAATTGGTGAAACATTACATGATAAATCATTTTTATATTGGTAGAAAATATTTTTTAAAACATTTCTAGAAAACATGTTTTGGAAGAAAACATATTTCTGATCGAAGATCGAAATGATTCCTAATTTTCTTAAAAATATTTTCTATATGATTTTAAGAACCAAAGGGTGTAAAAATGTGACAATAAATTAACAAATTATTAAATTACCATTTTAGAATAAAATAAAATGGTTTATTATGAAATTATAACAAAATAATTCTTTGTAAATTCGTGCATAAATAATCCAGATTAAAGTATAATTGTAAAATAAACCCTTACAAACATCATAATATAGAAGTGAGAATTAACTGATGAATTAATTATGTATTGAAAAAGAAAATACAAAAAAAATAATAGGATATTAAACATAATTTTCCCTAATTCAACAAACAAATAATAATATATTGTCAATTATAATAAATAATTAATATCACCAATTGAAAAAAAATTGAGTTATGAAATTAAATACAACTACATTATTTTAATATAAAATCCCATTGGATGATATAATAAAAATTGAAACATAAAATATAGTGAAGCATTAATTTCTCATTATATTATATTTAAAATGGTATGTATATACACTATATATAACAAATTAGATTCATAACATTATAATACGTCTCCACAAAGTGGAATTGAGATTAATCCCTTCACAAAGATTATATCATTGAAATCAGGATTAAAAAATTAACTCATTATTTTTATCGAATTCAAATCCATTTAAAAAAATTAAAATAAAAAATAATAATAAAATTTCATGACACACATTATCATATCACGATATAATCAATGAAGTATATGTTAATTCTAATGAAAGGAAATCGAATTATAAAATCTCTTACCTCACAGTTCCTTTTAGTTAAATGTGATTTAACCTATACTTGAGTCAAATTTTAAATGTTATTAACTTATAATATAACAATAATAATACTTATAACATCATATATAATAATTTCAAAACATCTTATCCCCCATTTGATTATAATATTTCATTATTTTCATTATTTGGGTTGTTAATTGCCTTGTTTTCCCATTCATGCATTGTCATGATTGTTTTGTGTCTTAGGAATTTTATAAGATTACATCTTCTCTATATAAATTAAATTATATAATTATAATACTTATAGAACAATTAATATTTTATGTTAAATAATGATTTTTTTAGGAACTATGAAATTTTTTGTAATCATGGTGATGGTAGGTCGTATTTACGGATCGAAAATATTTCAATTTTCCAATGACCATTATGGAAAGAAGAAAATAATATTTTTTTCCTTACATAATAATACTAATATCATATATACCATATTGTTTCCTTAAATATACATACATAAATATTTATATATATATAATTTATGTTTTCTAATGATTAAAAGGGAGTCACATCCCTTTGTGAAGGCGGTGGTTCAAACATACTCAACTGATTTAATGATGTTTTAGAGATAGAAGGAAATGATATGTTTTATTTTATGAATTATAAATATATAATTAACCTTTAAATAACCTTTTTTATACAAAATATATTCATTAACATTAACCATATTTCCTTCAATGTAAAATGGTAGTGAAAAACAAATTACATTACTTAGTGTGAAGGCATTACATCGTACACACAAGTGACAATATTATATTCCTTATTGAATGGAATGTAAATATAATTATATTATATAAAGACTCCATAGGTATAATTAAGTTTTTAATATCAGATATATAATTTATATCCATTATAATACCAAACATGGAGAGGTGGTGATTGAAAAACAAATAACATCGGTTCACGATGTTGTAGTTCTCCATACACATGAATAATGATTTCATAAAAATTTTATGGAAGAGGATATGGTAGTAGGTAAAGATTTTATAATAATAATATATTATTATGTTCAAGATACATAGGATATTATATCAGAATCATTTCATAATAATTGAAGGATGTGGAGGAAGAAATAAATTAAAAATTCTCGTTGAATAATGTTACCAGTTCATCAGGTAACAACAATGGGATTTCACCAAAAGCCTTCCTAGGTTTCCTTACTGCCTAAAATCTGTATTTTAAGATGATTTTATGGAATTTGGGATGTATTTTTTGTATGTAATGTCTGAAAAAAGGTTTTGAAGGTGCACAAAATATTGGAGAGGGGATCCATTTTATAAGTGTGGTGAGTGGCACATTTGTAATTTCTGAAAATAAAAATTTGTTCCCATATTATTAACATGAAAAAAATTCCATAATAGATTATTATAGTGAATTAAAAACCATAAGGTCAAAATTGGTCTATCCAATTTATTTTAGACTTGTTTTAGTTTATTTTTCTTCTTGACATTTTTGTTTACCCCAGTAAATTCATTTTTACATAACCCATAGTAAATAATTTCTACTGTTTTCATTATTCATTTTTTCAAATATTATGTTGACCATATTACATAATATTAATTAATATTTTTATAAATATTATATCCATTTTTTAAATAGTTATTTACATAATTTTATATTTTTAATTTAATATCAATCTCGTAAACACGATGAGAATGTTGGTTTCCAATGTGAGAATCCTCAAATATTTATAATGTTATTCTTTCAATGTTATATATTTACGTAATTATAATGAAATAAATTTTACAAATATATATATATATATAATTTAACTAATTTTTCATTAAACCAATTTGACAATATAATTTTACTTTATAATTAATTTAAATGAAAATGCAGTTTTACATTAAAATTCATTATTTCTAACTATTCCATAAAAAGTGAAATATTTTCGAAATATATCGAAAATAAATCCTAAGATATGTTTTATATTCAAATTTTAAAAATGAATTTTATTTTATCAAATAAATATTCTATAATTAGGAGAAATTATTTTTAATTATGTGGATAAAGTGAGACTTAGTCCTCTTTTAGAAAAATATTCCAGATTTCTAAGAAAACATTTATTTTTCTTTTAAATAAATATTATGTTATTTATCATAATTAGAAAAAATCCTAATTTTAATAATTTAGTTAGTGATATTATTAAAAACCAATTTAATGGTAATTTGTATTAGTATATTATATTATGGTTCATTTAAACTTGTGGTTGCATGGTTCCCAACCTACCGAGGAGATTAAATTTAATGAAAAATATTTTTCTAGTTGTTTAAGATCAGTGTTCCATGTAACATATTCTATCATATAAAATGTTATTATTTTATAAATTTCTATTCATTAATGTATATATATGTGTGTGTGTGTGTGTGTGAATCTGAGATACACACAAGGCTATGCTCTGGGTAGGAAATAATTATAACATCCCAACTGATTAGCCAAACCATCCCACTAGCTATTAATTTTTTTAAAATACATAGAATTTCATTAATACTATATTATTATCAAAATACATCATGAGCACAAACAAACCACCTTTTCAATCAAACAATCCCTATATTACCACTATTTCACATCAAAAACACTTCCTCTTCACATCCATAATATATCATAACCACACTCAAAAACTACTTCCCATTTTAACCACTACATAAATTATTAACCAAAATTAACATTGGAAAGATCATATTCTAGAATAATAAAGGATATTTCATCACATTCTTTTTATTATTTCAAGGTCATATTAGAAAAATAAAATCATGGGAATCAAATTTATTAACCATATATACGTTTCCAACCAATTTCAGGTGTGGTGACTTTGTGAATCATGAAAAACAATGTTTTATAGTTCAATATTATTAAAAAAATTGTAATTTTGAACGTAAGAAAAGGTTTTAATAATGACAATAATTCCCAATATATTGAAAAAAACACATAAAAAGTAAAATCTTTCAATTTATTCTCCCTCCCCTCCATAAATTTCAATTAACCAATTAATTATCACTATTTAGTTAGAGCATTCGATGTCCCTATATGATAAAAAAGAATGATCCATCTTGCATATAGAACTTTAAGAATGAAAAAATATCTCATACCGTTTATTTTCATAATGTAAGACATTATGTCCAGAGAATATAGAATATGAATGGATTTTCCTTTCATAAACATTTAAAAGGAAGAGTTCCAAGAAAATTATTAATATCCTCAACTTGATGAAATGGATTTAGGTATTCTTGGATGAGATGAATAATTAAGAAAAAAATAAGTGGGAATGGTTTAGATATTTGAAAATATCAAAAATGTGTATTTAGGAAATATAGTACTAAATTCCCTATTTAATTTTCCCAATGGTTTTTATATCTATGCATAATATTTGATCGAACCTAATATTATTAAAAGGAGTTATAAATTATTAAATGATTCAAATTAAAATAATCCCTTAATATTAGGAATATGTGAAAATTAAAATGGATCGTTCGGGTTCAATAGTCAAAGAGGAAGATGAAAAACCAAAAATAGAGAAAAAAAATATAACAGTACATCTGTTAGATATTCTTCATAAGGGTAACCTATTTTAACCTTCTACAAAACTATATTAGTGATATTAAATGGAAGCGTGAACATACCCTTATGCACACATTGAAAATTCCACCCCATGCTAGTGAATGGCTGGTGTTCAGTATAAGGATTACTTTCCCTACCTTATTGAATATTTTCATGACCTTTATGGAGTGCAAGGGAAAACCCTCTCAATATTATACATTTTGTGGACTACCATAACATGAGTATTGAAAACTCTACTATAACCTTACATAATTATAAGATTTTGGATATTCACTTATTATTCCAATTTAAAACAAGGATACCAATATTTTTAGTTTATAAAATCACCCATAACCTTACATAAAATTAATTTCATGATTAAGGGGAAATATTTAATTGAAAATAATAAATTTTTAATTAAAATAACTTTTAAATAATAATTAAAAGAATTCATTATCATTTATAAAAATTACAAAACACATCCAAAATTAAATAAATCATATTTAAAACACCAAATCCCATTTAAAATATTTAAATTACATTTATAATTTGAAAAACCATTTCTATTTGAAAAAACAAAAAGAACTATTACAAAATATAAAATATGATTTTAAAATAACTTCTAAAATTTGAAACTGATCTAAGAAAACCTAATCCCCCATAATTATATAATACGTTACTATGAAAATGTTTTCCATTACACATACCTTTACATAGTTTGTGTGAAACACATATTCCCTTAATATAGTTTTATAAATCTACTGCAACCTTTATACAGTGCTCTTGATGCCTCTATATATCTTTCACAACTATTTCCTTGTGTAGGTGTCCCCCATTTAAATTCATTTAATACATGGTCAATCCATATGATAATATGAAAACTTGATACATCATAAAAAACATTATATTACGAATTTATTCTCATTCTATGTACAGTGAAATACAAAATCTTCATTTTCCAACACTTATTTCTTAAACATCTTCATATGGAACATCATTGATTATTTTTTCGATAAATTTTTTAAATCGAAACATTGGAAATACACTTCATCTTCACCCAATCACATCTTCTGGGGGATCATAGTCTAGTAGTATTTGTCTTGTGATCTCAACGTCCCCCTTTGGACTCAATATTTAATCATGAATATCTTCTTGATGTTAAGAAAATGTTGAATATCAAAGGATCATTTATCTATGTACAGAAGGTTTCCGAACATTCATAAGGAGGTTTCACAAAATTTTTAAGGAAACTATATTCACCTATACCAACAAATCACAGTGAAAATTTCATAACTACTCTAATGAATGTTTCCTAAGCCTATTTAGTAACTCATTAGGAACTCTTAAATATTTTTATTTTCTAGTACATTCTTATTCAATATCAAATGTCAAAGATAGGGATTCTAAATGTTACAAAATTCTTCGATGTCCATCAAAAGAACATTCCTACAATATTTCCTTGGTAACAAATACTTATGAAATGGTTACCATTAATATACACTTTATCTCTATTGTAAACTATTAAAAATATATATATTATTT
The DNA here is from genome assembly GCA_963277665.1 of Viscum album. NCBI lineage: Eukaryota > Viridiplantae > Streptophyta > Magnoliopsida > Santalales > Viscaceae > Viscum > Viscum album. Next base: position 980,588,630 of record OY728140.1, on the reverse strand, counting down.
TAACATCATATAAAAGAAACTAAATTTTCCATATTATATTTTTTGTCAACACCACATTATCTTCCAATCCAATGATATATTTCTCTCAATTATTGAAAATAAATTTAAAGTCTCATTATTTTCAAAAATCATACAGTGAAGAAAAACATTTCTCTCACCCACAGTGATCTAAACATGAATAAACTATTTTTCAACATCTTAGGGTGAGTAACGAACATTCATTGCGTATTTTATTTATGCATACCATGTATAAACTATAAAATTGTTAAGATAAGGAAGGAATCACATTTCTTATGGAAATAATCCTAAAATCAACTAACTATATATCTATGTGAGACATGTCAATGTAGAAAACAAGATAAACTGTCTTAGATATTGAATTTGTCAAGGAATTATTTTAGATATGCAAAATCATAAAAAAACCTATTTTATGTAATAATTAATTTATTATGTTTTCATATAAATTTATTTCATCCATCATATCAAACAAATTAAAGACATCAAATCATACAAATGAGCATGTTTTATCTCCATTTATAAGATAACCCATACTTTTACATCAAAAAACCTTTTCCCATTTCACATTTAAAATCTACTTTTTTATGAAACTTCGAGTAAGAAACCATTCCTCGAGTACAATAGTATGCATAAATATTCTTCACGATCATGTTTTTAGTATCATGTGTTGGAAAGATTTTTTGGATAGAATGGATTTCTATAAAACATTTACAGATTCCAGAGAAACTAGTCTTCTCTTTCTACATCTTGAATCCCCCTATATATCATCACATTCAATAACCATGTATATTGTACACTTTTCAAAACAAATGATTAAATAAGTTGGATAATTATTATCTTATATAGAAATAGAATTTGGGATATGTAAATTTTTCCAACATGGAAATTTTCATTTCATCATTTCATATATTATCATTTCTATATTTTACTAGAAATTTATCTTTACAAGATGCATGGTTTACATATCCCCATTATTCCTTAAAATATTATATGGTGGAGACTTATTAATATCATCTAGAAATGAACATAATTTTAAATTGTTTTTTCTCTAACCATCCCCTTTAATTAATCAAATTCTTCAATCCATACAATTATTTAATCCTCTATAATATATTGTGATTTCATCTTGAATTAATGTTTTCATATAATAAAAAAAATTCAAAAAATTCATTCTAATTTAAAAACTCCTCCAATATTTGTCATATTTTCATGAAATTTGTTGGAGTGTGGTCATCCATCATTCATCTTTCATGTAGACTCATATATTCTAATATGGTGATCTACTTAGTTTACTTCTTGTTAACACATAACTATTCATCAGAGATTTATTCTTCCATTCAATCCTGTTATGTATTTATTATATTGGTTAATTTTATTTACGTAATATTTCTTTTAATTCCTTGAAAATTAATTTAATTTTTAAAACTATACATGATGTGTAATTTTTTTATAATTGTAATCTTATATTGGGTCTACAAAAATTGGAAACATTCTTCATGAGCGTTATATTTTTCTTCGATTTTTTTCACTTCATTAGGGATTTAAAATATATATTATTTACATTTTTATTCATATTTTGTGGCCTATTTACATTTGTAGGACCTTTTTTGTTCATCGTAGAATTAATCTAATACATGTCTTTACCATGTACATTTCATTCCAAACATTCATAAAAAGATTCATGATCGACATATATATTTGATTTATGTAAATTTTTCCTTAATTATGAATGTTAGGTAAACATAATGTTGCTTCCTCTTCCTTTCATGTTTCCCCTCCTCATTTTGTCTTTATCTAGTCTTCATACTTTAGAAAAATATTCCACCAATTTGTTTATGTGTAATAGAAATTTTAATAGAACTAAAAATATCCAATGAACCTAAGATAATTTTTTTGTCATATTTTTCTTGGTAAAAACATATACTGAAAATTATTTAATTCAATTGTTAATAATTTTATTTGGAAATATTATGGGGGTAATTTTACAATTCTCATTTCTAACATCCATCTTCATGGAAGAGGTAGGTTTATCATCATTATGCACCTGTATTTTCTAAAATTATTACCTTCAATAATTAAATTTGTTTTAGTTCCAATAGATTTATTAAGATCAATGTTTACCTTTTTCTTCAACTTCTTGGAACATGATATTGTTGATAGTTTCACATTCTTCATGTCTTTGGATAGAAACATTCCTAATGTAAGACATTCTATAGAAACTATTTAATAGATTCATATAATATAATTATATGAGGATTCAACATGATTAGCTTTTATGATTCACAGTCTAGGACATTCTCAAGAAACATTATACTTAATGTGTTCTTGTTATTTTTTAGACTCCTCAATTTATATTATCATAAAACATATGTATATTGTATAATTTATTCAGGATCTTTATTCATCACTTTCAAGTAAATATGAAGATACTTCGCTCTATTTTCTATAATCCTTTGTAAACTATTAAAAAACTCATAAATTTATTTATGCGTATCTTCTAGTGAATTGATATTTTAATTAACCATATTAGTAAATAGATCATCATCACAAAAGCTCCTAAATAAATATTATTCCATAAGGATTAAATTTTCTTCATAGATCATTTCTATATTTTCCTTAAGATAATTTGATTTGGTGAAGGTTTCACAAATATGAGTCTTCATAAATCATTCTTTGTGTTTTTACTATTTTTCTACATTAATATTTCAAGCTATTATATTATTTCATTTTTATCTAAAGAATTATTCTCCTTAATATAATATCTGAACATATGTAATAATTCTTTAAGAAAATCCTTAAAAAATAATTCTCAGAAAAACCTCTAAAAAATATTCCCTAAGCAAGGATAAAAATTTCATGAGAACATAAGACATTTTCTCACATTCCTTCAACTTTTTTAGTTAGAGATGTACATTTTTTGAGCCTATTCGCTATTTATTTCTCTATACAAAAAACATTTGATTTCACCGATGGTATTTCCTTCAAAATTCCCATGATCTGTAAATATATATATATATTTATAGAAACTTAAATAGGAATATTTTTCTTATAAAAACCCATTTCAAAATATAAAAAATCCAACCTTACTTATATGTTATAGATTTTTAATGTTTATTTTTTAGGGAAAATTTTCATATATTTATTATAATTCTTACCAAAAACCTTATCCTTATGTATTTTTTGATAACCCTTCCATAATTTTTGATCAGTGAACTTATCTTCTTCTGAGCTTACTTATTATTATTAATTTTTAGGGTTTTTGATTAAAAATCTACATTTATATAATCATTAATGACTTATTTATTATTTATATCATGATAGAAATTCATAGTTTAATACCAATTTACAATCCTAGGTGGATCGCGTATCCACTATTATAGGGGGATGAATCATTGGTAAAAAACATTTACCAATAATAATAAACATAAAATCATTATTTTTATAATTTTATCAAACCTTTATTATGGGTTAATAAGACTTGATATTTTGAAACTATTTCTAACTATTTTAGTCTTATTCTATTAAAATGATATATGTAAAGGAACACAAATGTGATTTTACATGGTTTGGCCTTAATGTGAGAACCAATATCCTATCTATATAGACTCTTATCAAACCATCCAATATTCCCCTAATAATCATTTCATTAATTATATGTTATGAGTATATATATTATATCCTGAAGTTAATAAATCTTCTAAAAATATCTTCCTTTCTTCTAATATGATATTTTATTTGAGATAAATCTAGTTATTATCCATATATCTTGCAATAATAAATAATATTATCACTAGTATCATTTAAAAACACAAACTTTTCATCCAAAATAACATAAATTAATAATATTTAACCAAATCCTGAAAACATCATTCATAATATATCATTCTAATAAATCCATCTGATGTACTTTTTTTTGTTCACTTATTTCTTCATCTCATATAACTCTATCTAATGAGGCGCATCTTTTAACTACTAAGCCTACATATGGTGCACATATGGACTATATACCTCACTACTCAATACCTTAAACATCGTCTACTATTTCTACATTTTGTGCACCTATAATCAATTCCAATCAGACTATTAACTCTGTCTGCTAAAACAATATCTATTATTACCTTCAAAGAACAAACCTCTATTTAATACCTCAAATAAAAACATCTAGATAATACATCTATGATTGAAACCACTCTCAGGTTCCACTACATTGACTAATTGTTTCCTTGGATGGTTCATTACACTGCTCAAAAATATATATCACTTTCGTTCAGTCACCTACATGAATTGTGATATTTTTTAACTATTCATGTTGCACTTTAATCCCCTTTTATAGGTAGAGTACTAGGTAAAAAGGATAAAATTCAAATATGTTTCCCTGGCCAACTCAAAGTACAATTTATAACTTCCCACTAATCTCAACTTCACTGGATGATTCTCATCACTTATAGAATATTATTGAAGATACCCAAAAACACTTACATATATTCCCTTCTTTTAATTTCATTAACTGTAGCATTTTTAATATCCTTATATCTTTAATATATAATATATATAACAGAATATGAAAGAAAATATCATTGTATTCATGTTATAAGCCTCAAATAAAATTTATTTCTTCTTATTGATACATCAAATATATGTTTGTTTGATGAATTCATCAAGAACATTTTATTTGATCATCCTTCCTCCGTTTAAAACATCATACATGACATAACTAAAAAAGATCCAGGTTCATCTTCACAACATCATTCATTCAATAACAACACATTATACTATAAATGTTTATTTATTATTTGGATCTCTGATCGACCATCCAAATCAATATAAACAACAAGATGTCTTCTTTGATGAATTCCCATATTGACCAATTCAATTTATACAACATTGATTGGGATGAATTTTTTAATTTTCCAACCTATAAAACTTATTATTCATCTTATACTTCATGAAACATCCTCTACAAGTAGTGCGTATATATTTAATTATCCAACAACATCATAACTTTCCCTCAAATGCCGTCATGGATTTCTTCTAATCACTATATCTAGCCATCTTATGATCATTGTAATGATCTATATTAACATTAATTAACTAAAGTCAAATAATCTCAGTATTATAAAACTTTTTATGATGGAAAATCACATGATACACTAGTTTTGATATATATTATTTAGTAATGCACTCTCTAAATATCATATCGTTAAAAATTTTATGGGATTTGACAAAAATATTCACTTGATGACTTCAAAATATTTTATGTTTCTAAAAACATCTCAGAATTCCCAAATAGTTCTCTACTTGAATTTCATCAATAAAATATCTTTTATAAGTTATCCTATATACCTTTTTGTAGGTCCCATAAATATATAATGAACTTTATGTAGCTATAAGAATCTAATAGTATATTTATGTAACTCCTCCCATACCTTAAACTAGATTTCACAACTATTTCCTTACGTACTTAGCCCCCTTTGTAATTCTTTTGACTTTGGATCAATCTATCTAATAATATGCACAACTTCTAACAGACATAAACTTCAAATTTCTTGAGAAACCCAATTCTGATGGTATATAAAAACTCATAAAAACTCTATACTCTAAAATGAAATATTGTTACAACTCTTCAATCAAAAAATATTATGATCTTTTTACTAACATAGTCGAAATGATATATTGTATATCTTCTTAATATTTATCTGGTCATACTTATTCATGGATCATGACTTAATAGTTTATGTCTGCTTATCATGCTCGCCCCCTTTAAACTCAAACATAAATCCTGAATAACTTTATGAGTTTAAGGAATTTAAGAATGTTATTTTACAGTTGAACAATGTTGGGAAACATCCTAAACATCCATAGTTAATGTTTCTTAAAAATATAAAGAATTATTAGGAACATGGTTAAGGAAACATTATCAGCCACATTAAAAACATTATATAAATATTTCTTAACTTCCATTAGAAAAATTTACAACGAATCCACAATAATTCATTAGGAAATATTCAATATTATTATCTGGTGGTATGTACTAATTAAACTAGAAATATCATTGATATTTCTTCAAAATCATACAAAATTATTTAATATCAATCAGTAAAACTATCCAAAAATCATTCCATAGAAACATTTTCCTAATAATCCTTTACATTATACTTCCTTATTTGACATTACATTAAATTTTTGATAGCATATATAGTTTTTCATCATCATCAACAGAAAGTATCATCCAAAAATTTAGGAAAATCTTTTCATATATCTGTATTATTCAGTATTAAGATATCAAGTCCTATTTTTGAAACAATCAAGTCATATTTTCCATAAACATTTATTTAAGAATGTTTTGGTATTCCTGAAAATTAGTGTCACTTAAGAGTTTAAATAAATTATTGAAAAACCAAACCTCATTCATGAATTTATTACTAGGTTATTTTGAATAAACATATATATAGATAATAGAGTTTTCCATCAAAAATATTATATATGTGATAAAATAAATTCACTTACATAACGAACAAGCATCCAATAACTAAAAAATGTGACAGTTATAATACATACATAAAAATATAATAAAAAATGATTGGTAAAATATGAATAATTTTTAATCATTTAAATTTATATTTTTCTTTTGATTTATTTAATTCATATACATATTTTTATCATATCATTATTTATAATAAACACTAGTGGAATTGTTTTTCTTCAAACTATTAAATTTTTTTGTAATTTCATTCTCTATTAGAAAAACATTAAATTTAAAATTTTTTCTTTATTTGTTTTAGATATAAAATCTTTTTTACTTATAAATTTCTTATTTTTGTTTCTTTTTCTCTTAAAAATGAATATTTTTTCTTCAATGTTATCCTTAATAATTAAATATTATGATAAAACTCACCAACAATATAATTTTTAAGATCAAAATCATTACTATCTTCGTCAGAATAATTAACCTTATTTATTGAAACCATGAGACACAAGTTGGATGATTATTTATTAGTTTCGGGTTTATTAATAGAATATTAATCCTCTATTAAACTCAACCAAGATATTAAATATATATTTTTCTTATTTTTTATCATCAATTTCCTCATTTATTTATTATTCCGTGTGAATTTTGTTTTCATATTTAATTTTCATTTATATTTATAATAAACTACTTTAGGAGTAACATTATAAATAGTGTTACCAATATTTATTCCTTTTTCATAATATATAGGTTAATTCATTCTAGTCATTCATGAGTGTCCTTTTTTTGTAATCTTTTATTGATACATAAGAAAAGGTATCGATATCATTTCTCTTTAATTAAATATTATTAGGGTAAGTAGTAATAGTTATATATTAATAAAATGAAACTCCATTTCTAATAGTATAATATTATTCATACATATTTTTCAATTAAAATTCATATTTTAATACGGAACCAAAAATTTAGTCAAGAGTATATTGTTTCATTTTTTTAATTTATTCAATAAATACTTTTAGTATTATATTTATTTTATTAATATATATGTATACTTTCCAGAAGGATAATATTATTAAGGGATTATTAAATGAAGTTATTTAAATTTACATTAATTGTGAATTGATAAAACATTTGATTAATATTTTCCTTTTCTCTTATGTATAAATCTTCATATTCAGCCCCTAACATTCCAAATTTTTTTCTGAAAAAACAAACATAATAAGTATGAGTAGTTTTTTAAAATTACACATATTATGAAAATTATTATAAACATATATATAAATAATAAAATTTAACTATATATCATAATATCAAAAACTCAAGATTTTATAGTTAAGCACAAATTTTACATCATCAATACCAATAATAGAATTATGATCATTCATTTAATGTTCAAAGGGATTTTTCATTGTGGTGAAATAGTAAATAATTTTTTGTTTATGATAATATTCCCTTAACTATTTCTATTAACAATAATCATTTATAATAAAACGTGTTGGGAAATGTGAAATCCATACATTATTAGATCTTGACCTATCATGAAAATTTATATTTTCTCTTTAAGAATTTATTACAGGATACATTTTAAAATATATATATATAATAATGGAGATAATAATTTATCCATGGACCAAATATGATACGAAATTATTGGCATCCAAAAAAATTCATGTTTTTTAAAAGGGTATTACTCGGAGAGAAAATATTTCCACTATAGATATATCACTGAATGGATAATAGGTTGGGTGAATTGAACAACATATAATATTTTCAAATATAATTAGATTGAAATAAATCATGATGTTGAAAATTATAAATATGATGAAAAGAATTTTTTTTATTTTATATCAATGTGATCATACATATACAATTTACACATTCATGACAAGAATATGGATCCCACTATAAGGATGCCCATATTTTTAGGGGTAGTTACAACCTAATTACAACTTCCTTCTATAGTGTATACACAACCAACAAAATGTTACTTTAAATGAAGACTTTAAATCTTTAAAAAAATCAACTAATATTCATATCTTAAGTTCATGTTTTTTTCACGAAATGAAAAACCTAAACATTTCTACCTCTTCCACGTGTGAGAGCAATGAAATTAAATTTTAATAGGTTTTATATTCTATCAAGTGATTCAATTTAATGAAAAATAATAAATTAACTACAATTCTTATAGTAACTTACTAGAAGAAATAGATCACTTATAAACTAGTTTAGACACTAATAATATGAATGTTGAGGAATATGAAGCTTTAATATATTTTATATTGTGCATTTCATGTTTATGTTTCACAAAAAATCACAAAATAATATTAGTAAATTCATGTGTATAGAATCTGATGCTCATCTAGGAATTGTTTTACTCAGTCTATCAAATAGTATTTTCAGGATTAATTATTTCAAAATATTCAATAATAATATTATATTTTTTAACCATTAATGATTTTATTTTCCCAAATCTCAACTCTAATTTTTTTTATCAAGGATAATAAACTACTTTAGAGGTAGAAATTCATTTGATATTCTCTAGAAATAATATATCTATAGTTATAAAATCATTATAATAATAAATGAAATAACAATAAATACATATTTTAAATATTAATTAATAAATTTTATTCATCCTTATGAATATTTTATAAATCTAAGATAACCACCCTCAATATATTTATACAAATTCAATTTAAATTTAAATTTTTAATTTATACTAAATAAGAATTGTAGATGGAAACATGATTCATCCCATATGGACTTCAATTATTTCAAAAAAAATTAATTTCAAATTGATTTTTATAGAAGAGAAAGACTGTAATTTTGGATAAAATAATTAAGATAAACAAGTAACATTGTTATAATAAGGATTAGAATAAAAATAAAAAATAAAAAAACAGAGCATGTTTTGTGTTTCTGATAAACAAACTATTGTATGATATTTTAAATTTTATTGGGATTTTATAAAACGTAAGACCATGGATTTCCTAATACATTGGAATTCGGTAAGTCTGTCTTCCTTATATGAATTTGATATCTCATAAGACATTGATTCCTATAAGACAATTACAATATTACTTGTCCTAGAAGAATGTATATCTTTATCATATGAATTTTGCTTTTAGATTGGACTCTCTTACTATATGTATTATAAATTCATAAGAATTTTGATTCTTATAATACTTTAAATAATATCTCGGAATATTTTATAAAACCATTAGACTATATGTTTAAAGAATAATACATTTTACTATTAGATAATTTCATTTTGTAATAATTTCAATGTTTCTCCACAATACAGTCATCTTTATCGAAAATTATACACAAGAAAATTTCCATGTCAATATTTTTAAATCCTATATTCACCTATTCATAAAATAAATTCACAAATATTCTTTGATAAAGGGTAAGGTTTTTTCCATTAAAAAATAATATATGACTTCCAAAATTATTTAATAGACATTTTTCTCAGCTTATGATTCAATTATCAAATCATGCTGACATATATTCTTATCTATAATCATATCACAAGAATCATGATAAAAATGAAAGGAAATTTAATAAACAATAAGCTAAATTTTAACACCAGGATGTTTTTATGAAATATTTTCTCTAAATAATATTAATTCTTCACTATCTTTCCTTGCACAAAATTGTGATTCTAACCAAACCGTGAGATGACCAATGTATAAAATTACCATTTTAACCTATATATTAGGTTTTCTGGAATAAATATAACTAACTTATGAAAATTAATGGTGAAATCATTCATTTCCAATTAATTGTAAAAATTATATATCAAACATATATTTGTATATTCTGTATTAATAAATTTAGTGAGTAATTATTAGTAAATAAATTTAGTAAGATATATATTATACATACTTGATAAAATATTTCTAATATTCATCCAGTAGATATTTTGGTCACATGGTATAAATAAACCCTATTTGATGAATAAAAACCGATTTTTTTTAAATGAACTTTTGATTCCTTTTATTGGAGATCTATTTTTTAATTAATGATTTTGAAAAATAAGTAATTTTTATATAAAAAGTTATTTCTTTCAAAGTGGGATATTAAAATTTACTTTCAATGAAATTTTAATATTTTTCTAGTAACATTCAAATTTTAAGGGATTGTAAAAATACAGTAATTTTTAATGGAAAACAACTTTTTTCATCAAAATAATTTATATTCATAAATAATAATATTGAATGTATTATTATAAAATATAATATATTTTTATAATTCAATATAGTGTATGTTATTAGCATTAATTTTACTTTGAATTCAGAAGTAAAAACATTTCATACTTTTACAATGTTTAATCATTTAAAATACATTTTCTCTTTCTGACATTGAGATGAATATAAAATTAATTACTACAAATTATATGTATTGAATTTTAAAAAATTTATTACATATTTGTAATCATTATTTCTTAAATAAGTAAAAAGATATATTTTAGTTTTGGGTAATATAAATAGTAACTTTTATCTTTTTTATTAATATGGTAAAAGGGTTAATCAACTACTTTTGGGAAAAAATTATATTATAAACTTGACATAACACTTCTCATATTATCATTGGATGAGTGTTCTCTGACCTAAATCATCCTTGGGTATAAATTGTGTCCTTTGGAATCCATTTAGATGAGATTAGGACATTTAATTAATTTTATTTAATTAAAATTTAAATATATCTCACTCCAATTTTAATAAATATTACATTTTTAAAATTAGGATATACATATGAAAAATTCTATTATATATACTAATTTCAATGCTAAAATGTTTTTATTCTTAATAGTAATGTATTTGTAATTTTTAGAAAATAATTAATTCCCTTAAATAATTAGACTTTTATGATGTAAAAATTAATTAAATGATGAGAAATGAATAAAATAATTTTTAATAAAATTATAATAAACATAAAACGACCCAAAACACCTGAAAAAATCTTATTGGTTAGGTATATCACGACTATAACCATCCAAAGGTTTATCTAGTGTCCATTTAGAGCCTAATAAGAGAGATTATGACAGTAATATTATTTTATTTAAAGTGATATTAAAGTTGTCACAATCATGTATTCAAAATTATTACATTATTTATGTAGAATATTTCCAGAAGATAAATTCAACAATAAGTATTCTTATAAAATATAGTTGATTTATATTCATTATAGTAGTTTATTTTTAATTTTTATTTACCAAATAAGTATATTAAATAATTAATCAAAATTGATGTAGTGATATTTTTATTAATGGAGAAAAAAATAATGGTTTTTAACAATATTAAAATAAATATAATTTTGATAATTTGTAACACCCTAAGGTAATATAAATAAATATAATATTAAATGTATAAAACACTGAATCCATACAAAATACCACTTTCTTTTAACTAAATGATTAATCATAACATTCCCACCTCAATTATTTTAATTCTGAAAAACTAACACACATGGTTATATTTAATAACATATTTAGAGTCTGAGAGGATCAACTTACATTTTTTGTGAATATTAAGGTTCTTATAGGAATAGTAATGTGCCTTTATGAATATTAATATGATCCATGGGAGTTTTAACTTCTCCCATGAAAGTGGAAATAAAATATAGATTCATTATAAATGAAATATAGTATTTAAGAAATAAATAATGATGTGTTGGTATTTTTGTGAGTAATTTATATTTAATTACAATTTTAAATTAATAAATTTAAATAAAATAAAATAAATTTTCATAAAATGTATTCTTTAATAAATATTTTTTTGTCTTATAATTTTTGGATAATTTTATGAGACCTTTGTTAATTTTTGAAAAAATATAGAATTAGATTAAAATGTAAAATATGTACTTTTCAAGTAAATAATGATTGTATTTAAAAAATAAATTTTTATGATTTGGAAATAAATTTATCTAAAATTTAACTAAATTTTTCTAAAATTTAACTAAATTTTTATTTCTACACATCAAAAAAATTTATGGTTACATTTTGGGATCTTTTTAAAAAACATAAATTTTTATTAAATACTAAAATATGGTAATTTACAGTGAAAATACATTATATGAACAAAATAGTATTACATGCAACATGAATGATGTAATCAAACTTCGTTCAAAATCACATGAACGTTTTACTATTTTGGTCACAATAATCAACACTATTTTTTGTATTTTGCAAAACAATATAATAAAGATTAAAATAATCCGAAAAATCTACTCTCCTCCACTATAAAAACAACCCCTCACCCATAATTCTGTTCACTCCTCAAAGCCATTATGATCCTAAATTTTCATCCCAAATACTCTTCCCTATAATATTCCATTTCAAAGATATCTTGGTCTTTCTATGAGACCAAAAACCCTTCCCTTAAGGAGATTCTCAAGGAGGTGTGTTCAAGAGGTAAATCTGCATCTTCTTTTTTTTTAATTTCATTTCAAGTTCATTTCTTTTGTTATCCCCTACTCACCTCACCTTAAAAATTATCTTAATAAATATTGTATCATGTATATACTAGATTTATATCCTCCTAATATAAAATCCATCATCAATCTCTTTACCCCCTCTCTTTTATTTTAAAAATGAAATCATCATCTAGGAGGTGTAGATTTATTAATCTCAAGGTCCACAAACCATAAGTCATTAATTTCTCCTTCATTTATAGTCATGAAACCATTCTTATGGTTGTAAAAAACTATAATATATGTTTTATAACTTATTTAATGTTCTTTACCCAGTATATATATATATATATAATATTAATACATAAAACAAAACGAGTTCGCAATATTCAAAATACCGTCAAAATAATCTAAATGATTGTCTTTAATGTTTTAGCTAATAAATCATACTCATACCATATAAACAATTGAACTATAAGAAAATTTATTCTTCTCAATTTTTATTAGTATCATATATATCAAATTATATAGAATTATATCCATTCCACATGAACTCTGGTAATTATAAATAGGTGAATTGATTATGAAAATCAAGGAAACAAACACTCCAGAATGATTGATTTTAAATCATACAACCTATCAAAAAAGACATAAATAAACTTAATAAAATTATAATAAACTAAATAAATGTCTAATAGGTATTTAATTAAGTTATTAATAATCCTAATTATATATTCCATGAACATTAGTTCAAGATTCGAACATATTCTGACATAAGGTAAGTGTTTTCTCAACTCGCTTTCATTCCCATGAAATATGCCTTACTCGCAACTAATTATGTTTTGTGGGGTATGTATACTACGTATTAATGTATCATAACATAAATATATTTATTTTCACGGTATTAAATTTATCATTGGATGATTATTAATTTCGGGGCATATGATTCAATTGATTTCAAAGTGCTAAGGTGTTTCTACACGAACATCCATTTTCATTCAAGTTATACTTATTCTCTATTTACCTAAATTAAATTATTATGTATTCATATATAATCCTTAAATATTATGTGATAAATTTCTATATATTTGTACCAACAAGAATACTACTTTCATTTATTGGGAGTTATATGTTATAAATGGATCTTTCAAAATTTCTTCACGAAATACATGCCCGATTCAAGGGAATTTCACGTATTTTTACACATTTTAAATTGAACTCTATATTCTGTTTTTATGAACAATTACATTTATAAAATAACTCATTTTATTATTAAAATACTATTTTTATTTACATATGGATTTATACAAATACTTTTCTAAAAGAACTCTTCCTTTCCAAGTAAAAGATTACTGATGTTGGATCTGAATCTACGGATTACACACAAGAGGGGGGTGAATTGTGTCTTTTCAAAATTATTACAATCTCTTCAATTTAGACAAATTCTGTCCACTATGCTTTTGCACGATTAAATATGCAGCGGAAAAAGTAAAAGCATGAACACACGGATGTATAGTGGTTCGGGGAACAGAAGGCCCCTAGTCCACTCCACCAATGCTCAAATCCACAAGCTTGGCGATTTTCACTATCTGGTCCTCGTTTCCACAGACCCGTTCACAACTGAGTACAGGCAGTTGACACCTTTACAAGATTCAGGAAAACACAGCCTTCCTGGTTCAAACACGAACCCACACAGCTTAGAACGAGAAGCTGAACACTCATAAATAAAAAGGGTTTCGATAAAGAAAACACTTCTCCAGTTGTTCTTCACAATTGCAACAGAATGCAATTGACAGTAGATAGATCGTTGTCTTCAGAAAATAAAGATCTGTAATCAAAACAGTTCTGAGTCGATCCAGTTGCAATAGATATTACCAGAAACTTCACAACTTCAGTAGCAATAGATTCACAACAGATAGTCGATGTAGAACACGTGAATCTGCTATCAAGATCTTCCTTCGGTAATAAAGGTTTTACACTTCTTCTCGATCACCAGAAAAGAACGCCTTTACACAGTCTCTGTTTCTTGCTCGTTAAAAGATCAATCTATTTATTTCACACACTTTCCTGTGTATATATATATCCGAAGTTTCCATGATAGAACATATATATTCAAATCTGATAAAATCTTCCGCATAAATAGATCCATGAAAATCTCCTTTAGATTCGCGATATTAAATGAAATAACAGAGCCGTTGTAACTCCCCTGAAGAATCGGCATAAAAAGCTCTGTTTAAATCAATCAGTAATCCGTTGAAAATCGTCTTTGATTCAGTCAAAGTCGTACTTAAGAATCGGCTCGAAATCCGCTTAATAATCCGCTTGTTTGACCAATGCAAAAGGAAATATCGTCTGTCAAAAATATCCCGACGCCAAACGTAGGGTTGATGACGTGGCTCCAAACGTAGGGTTCACAAACGTAAGGTTCACAAACGTAAGGTTCAGAACGTAAGGTTCAGAACGTACATACTTTCTCTTCAGCATTCAAACATAGGGTTGATCATCCATACTTTGTCTCACATCAACTCTTCAAAGAACGTACGGTTGATTATAAAAGTAAGATTGATGATCCATACTTTTGAGAAACAAACTCAACACTGAAAACTAACGTACGGTTTCTCTTCCATACTTGTCCAACAATGAAAACGTAAGGTTCCTTCCAAACATAATGTTCTTCTTCCATACTTTTCAACAACGTAAGATTCATTAACCATACGTTTTAAAATAACGTAAGGTTCCTTAACCATACGTTTCTTTTAACATAAAAAGTAAAATTTTCATCCATACGTTACGTTCATCAACGTAGGGTATGAACAGTGATTCCAGTACGCGCTAAAATTGATCTCGCGCTACAGTGATTCCAGAACGCGCTAAAATTGATCTTGCGCTACAGTGATTCCAGAACACGCTAAAATTGATCTCGGAATAAATGAAGTATGAAATCTCGTTGTATGAAATAAATAAATAAAATAAATTCCTGAAAAATAATCAACGAAATAATTAGTAAATAATTAAGGGTATTTGTGAGCATCAAAATCATCATAAAGAGACAGAGTATTATTTGAAATAATCTCCCCCTTT
The DNA here is from genome assembly GCA_963277665.1 of Viscum album. Classification (NCBI taxonomy): domain Eukaryota; kingdom Viridiplantae; phylum Streptophyta; class Magnoliopsida; order Santalales; family Viscaceae; genus Viscum; species Viscum album. Next base: position 980,572,651 of record OY728140.1, on the reverse strand, counting down.
AAAAAACATTATTTTGAATTGTTTGAAAACAATACATTGCTCAACAATCTCCCCCTTTTTGATGATCACAAAACCCATAAAATAATAGAACTAATTTAATTGCAATCTTTATTGAAAAATTAGTTTTATAAAATTTTAGAATTCTGAAAGGATTAAAACAATATTTAAATATAATAAAATTTCTCCCCCATAAAAATAAATTTTCAGCTAAAAAAATAGATAAAAGATAAATGTCTTCTCCCATATATCCAAATTTCTTCATAGGAAACAAATGAATTTAAATGTTTTGTTTATCCAAATTCTCCCCCTTTTTGTGATATCAAAAAGAATGAAAAATTACGGATTTGAACACATTCAATATTGCACTGAACTATAAGTAAATGCTATAATTAACTGTGTATGAATAAGTGAATTTGTTATACTGGCTAACTTAATCATAAATCAATAAACAACAAAACAAAAAAGAAGTAAGAAAAGAATTTTCATTCACAAGCTGTTATATATAAACGATTGTGATATACAGAGGAATCAAGGTTCATAGATAAGATAAGAGAAAAAAAAGGGTGTCTATCTCCTTTGAATCGCGGTCTTGATCTCTGTAAACTGTTCTCTGAGCCTCTTCATCATCCCATCTCCTAACTTGATGATAAGATCTCTGTTCTCTTGAGTCATATGAATATCTTCAATCAAATTAACTCTGAAAAACTCATGCATTCTTTCTTCTTTTTCAACAAAAAGAGCCAGTTTCACTGATAACTGATTCAAAAGAATCCTAATCGGTTGCTCTCCAGATGTCAACTGATCCACAAAAAATTTCTGATTATCTAGAAAAACTGACAAAGGGGCACTATTACACTGAAGATCGTGTAATCTGTCACTCATATTGCTCATTGCTACAGTAATTGCTTGAAATCTCCGAATCAAATCAGGTGAAGATCCTGATCCACTCCCAACATTGTTTGCAACAGACTCAAATTTATTCTCCATGTAAATCTTCATCTCAGACAAATCATCTTTCTTTACCATCTCTGATTTTAACTGATCAACAGAATGCAGCATATCAGTCTTAAACAAATCTACTTCCTGTCTTGAAACAGTAGATTCTTTCAGCTTCTGAAACTTCAACTGCTCTAAGTTCAGAGAATTTCTGAGACTAACATTCTCAGATTCTAATTGAGAGATACGCTTGTACAACCCAACAACTTCTTCTTTTCTCGAATCAGGGGCACCATGTGCTCTATTCTCATGTCCAGAAATAGGTTGATGAGGCAGGGCAAGTGGTAAAGAATCTGCATCTGACTGTTCTTTGTCCTTGTCCTGACAAGGTTGATCCACTGAACTAGCTTTTGAAGCTTGAAACTCTTCCACTGAAAAATCTTCCTGAAGTACCTCTGTATTAGCTTCAGAAGTATGTTCATCACGAACAGTAGTCTCTTTGACTTCTACTGAATGGTCAAGAACAATATTTTCATGTAAATCTTGAGGTCGGGCCACTTCTTCACCAGGCACTGCCTCCATAAGTTGTTCTTGTGGAATTACTTTTTCAACAGCCACAGTAGCAGATTGAGGTTCTTTTTGGATTTCCGGTTGAGCTACTGGTTCCTCTATCGGTGCAGTCTGCTCCACAACAGCTTCTCTCACAAATGAATAAGAAATTACCGGTTCAGAGGATTTCAAGGCAGGAGATATAATTTCATCATCAATTGACCTCTTCCTTCTAGATTGAAGTCCTTCTTGACTTCTCTCTTCCTCAACTTCCTCCATCTCAAAGCGAATTCTCCTTGCCACTGTACTAACCCTTGATTCTGCATGTCCCTCCTTGGACTTAGCCGGTTGAGCCTGAGCACTCTCCGAGTCTTCCTCAGCTCCAACAGGTAAGAGTTTTCCTTTAATTGTGCTCCAGAAGTATCCTACTTTCCTCAAAGTTCCAGCATTAAAAACATTACTGTGGTGACATTTCACCCCAGCATCTACCAATCTGATCATTCCTCTTTTAAACAAAAACAAAGAAATGAACCTTCCATAAGGGAAAAAGGTCATTCTTGCTTCACTCTGACAGCAGTATCTCAGATATATTATCATAAACAGAGGAAAATTAAACTTAATATCACACATCAAAAGATACATTATGTACATGTCAGGGTATAGGATTTTCTCCATCTCAGCCATCCTTGGTGCTAAACCAGTCTGAACATATTTTACCAATATTTTCTGATCGGGCTCCAAATCTTTAATAAACATCTTCTTTATCACTCTGGTTCCAAACAGAAAAGACATAATGTCTTCAGACTTATGTACAGAATCTCCAATATTCCGTAAATCGAAATGAAAAACTCCTTCATGAGGGCAGTTAATAATTTGACTTATCTCTACAGATGATATGGAAAAGTCCTTATCCTCTATTTGAGCAAATAAACTATCCTCCGTATCTCCAAGGCTAAACTGAACATTTCTAAAGAAATGTCTCATTTCTGCCTCATATAGAAACTCAGAAATTTCACTATTAAAAGCTTGCTCAAGGCTTTGAAACGACAACGCTTGCTTCAACAGTAAATTAGTTTCAAACAGCCATTCTAAATCTATGACTTTACCTTGCAGTATTTTCCGACCAACTACGTTAGGTTTCTTTGCAGCACTGCTCTCAGCTTCATCTGGACGCTTAGTCTTTTCCATTTCAACAACGATTTTTGAAGGTTCGTAAGTTTAGGGTTTGAAGATTCAGAAAAGGGTTTTGGAGCAGATGTGCGGTTTTAGGTTTTTGAAAGGGTTTCCGAAAAAGGTGAAACAGTTTAGAAGGTGAAACGGTTCTGACAGCCTTGATTCCCGTGTAATCACTAACCATTACTTTTATTTAAAACAAAATAAAATTACTTAAAGCGGGAAACAGAAATTAAGCAGAATTCGAAAACAGAATAAGATTTAAAAAAAACTATTTAAAATTAAATAAACCTAACTCCCCCTTAATAAATTCAAACCTTGCCGTGGGAAGTGGTTTAGTAAAAATATCTGCTAATTGATTTTCTGTATTTACAAATTCTAAAAATATATCCTTTTTAAACACATGATCTCTTAAAAAGTGATGTCTTATATCAATGTGCTTAGTTCTAGAATGACTAATAGGATTTTTTGAAATATTAATTGCACTAGTATTATCACATAAAATAGGTGTATTATTGAAATTTAATCCAAAGTCCATAAGAGTGTTTTTCATCCACAACACCTGTGCACAGCAACTACCTGCAGACACATATTCTGCCTCCGCTGTTGACAGGGCAACTGAGTGTTGTTTCTTACTAGACCATGATACTAAAGACTTTCCTAAAAAGTGACATGTTCCTGAAGTACTCTTCCTATCTAATCTACAGCTTCCAAAGTCAGCATCTGAATATGAAATTAAATTAAAATCAAAGGTTTTTGGATAAAGCAGAGATTGATAAATAGTACCTTTTAATTATCTAAAAATTCTTTTAACAGCAGTTAAGTGGGATTCTTTGGGATTTGATTGAAATCGAGCACAAAGACATACTGAATACATTATATCTGGTCTACTAGCAGTAAGATATAACAAACTACCAATCATACCTCTATATAACTTGTTGTCCACTGATTTTCCAGTTTCATCCAAATCAAGTTTTATATTAGTACACATAGGAGTTGTAAATGTCTTGTTGTTTTCAAGTCCAAATTTCTTAAGTAAATCAGTAATGTATTTGCATTGATTTAAAACATTTTCAAAATCATTTTGAAATATTTGAAGACCCAAAAAGAAATTTAATTCTCCCATCATACTCATTTCAAATTCTTTTTGCATTAATTCTGAAAATTCATGACAAAGAATTTTATTGGTTGATCCAAAAATTACATCATCAACATAAATTTGAACCAACAAAACATTATTTTTCACAGTTTTCTTAAAGAGTGTTGGATCTGCTAGTCCAACAGTAAAATCATTTTTCAAAAGAAAAGAACTTAGTCTTTCATACCAAGCTCTAGGTGCTTGTTTAAGGCCATAAAGAGCTTTAGTAAGTTTGAAAACAGAATCTGGTTTTTGAGAATTTTCAAAACCAGGAGGTTGCTCAACATAAACTTCCTCCATTAAATAACCATTTAAAAAGGCAGATTTAACATCCATCTGAAATAATTTAAAATTCATATAAGATGCATAGGCTAAAAGGATTCTAATGGCTTCTAACCTGGCTACAGGTGCAAAGGTCTCATCATAATCTATTCCTTCTTCTTGATTATATCCTTTAGCTACTAATCTTGCTTTATTTCTAGTTATTATCCCTTGATCATCCTGTTTATTCCTAAAGACCCATTTAGTTCCTATTTCTGGATAATCATGTGGTCTTTCAACTAATTCCCAAACCTTATTTCTCTTGAACTGGTTCAATTCATCCTGCATTGCTATTACCCAGCTCTCATCATCTAAGGCTTCTTTTATGGTCTTAGGTTCTTGTTGGGATAGGAAAGCAGAGAATTCAACTATGTTTCCAAAGTTTCTTCTAGTTTGAATACCAGTCTCTAAGTCACCTATCACAGATTCTAAAGGGTGATTCTTTAAGGTTCTAGACTGTCTAGGCATTATATTCAAAGGTTCTTCAGTGTCATGTTCTTCTGAACTGGACTGAATTTCTTTTATATCATTTTCAAAATCATTCTTTAAATTCTCAAGTCTCATGTTTTCATTAGAATCAGGTTCATCTATTTGTTCTATCCTTTTCTCAAAAGGATCAGATTCATCAAATTTCAAATGAACTGATTCTTCAACAATCCTTGACTTTTTATTATAGACTCTATAAGCTTTGGAGGTTGCAGAATATCCTAAGAAAATACCTTTATCAGATTTTGGATCAAATTTACCAAGATTATCTTTGGTATTCAAGATGTAAACCTTGCATCCAAAAACTTTAAAGTAATTTACTTTAGGTTTTCTGTTATTCCATAGTTCATAGGGTGTCTTTTTCAAAATAGGTCTTATTAAAATTCTATTCATTATATAACAAGCTGTATTAACAGCTTCTGCCCAGAAATATATAGGTAGGCTATATTCATTTAACATAGATCTAGCCATTTCTTGAATAGTTCTATTTCTTCTTTCTACAATCACATTCTGTTGAGGTGTTCTTGGAGCAGAGAAGGTGTGTTTAATACCCATGTTTGAGCAAAAGGAATTAAATTCCTGGTTCTCAAATTCTCCACCATGATCACTTCTCAATGAGATTATATTAAAACCTTTTTCATTTTGAATAGATTTACAAAAACCTTCAAATAAACTAAAAGCTTCACTTTTAAATTTCAAAAAGAAAATCCATGTAAATCTAGAATAATCATCAACTAATACATAAACATATAATTTACCAGCTAAACTTTCTACTCTTGAAGGTCCAAACAAATCCATATGGATAAGTTCTAGAGGTTTAGTTGTAGAAACTTTATTAACAGATTTGAATGATGATTTGTGTTTCTTGCCAAGCTGACATGCATCACAGAATCTGTCATTTTCAAATTTGAGACTAGGCAAATCAGAAACTAGAAGTTTCTTAGATAATTTATGTAAAGCATATATATTGCAATGACCAAGTCTTCTATTCCAGATCCAGGATTCACTTATATTAGCAGTTAAGCAGTTTACTTGTTGTTTACACAAGGAATACAAATCCAAAGTATAAACATTATCAGTTCTGGGTGCTCTAAACTTAAACAGTTTATCTTTAGAAACAGTACAACTATTGTTAGTAAAATCAACAGTGTATCCATCATCACAGAGTTGAGAGATACTTATCAGATTGTGTTTTAACCCTTGTACATAAAGTACTTTCTTGATTGAGACTGTCTCTGGATCTCCAACTGTTCCAATACCAATAATCTTTCCTTTGGCATTGTCACCAAAGGTGACAAGTCCTCCTTCCTTTCGAGTAAGAGAAGAGAAATTAGCTGAAGTTCCACTCATGTGTCTTGAGCAGCCACTGTCCATATACCATATTTCTTTCTTTCTTTGGTGACCTGCTACCTGCAAAGACATTCAAACAAATTGCTTTGGTACCCATATTTTGTTGGGTCCCGGAGTGTTAGCAAGCAGTGATCTGGGTATCCAGATTTTCTTTGTTTTCTTAAAATTGATTGAATCATATAGATCGTTGGAAATATAAGCTTTCTTAATTCCACATATTTGAGGTTGTCTTAGAAAACAGTTTTTTGCTATATGACCTTTTGTTCCACAGAAGTTACAAATAACCTGTTTAGTGCTAGGAACAAAATAATTTTTGTATAACTTAGGTTTTTCTCCTTTACTTCCAATTCCAAACCTTTCCTTTTTAATTACAGTTTTTCCAAGTATCTCATTTAAGGTGTTTTCTCCTTTTGTAAAAACTAATGCAGCCTTTTTATAAGATTCTACTTCATCCTGTAGAGTTTTTATTTTTGATTCAAAATTAATTTTATTTGAGTCAGCAGAGTTGTATCTGTCAATTAATTCCTTATGTTGTTTTAGCAAAGTATTTCTCTCATCTGAAATAGCTTTGTGCAAGTTCTTTATAGATTTATATTTTTTCAATAATTAGGCATACCTTTCTTCATGCATATTGCAGTAAGCTGCAAGTTTTTTATTTGAGAAGCTTGTTTCAGAGTTTGATTCATTATTTGAGTCAGAGGAGTAGTATGAGTGTACCTCATCAGTTTCAGCCATGAAACACATATTTGCTTTTAAATTGGCTTCCTCCTTCTCTGAGCTTGATTCAGAAGAATTACTTGAGTCTTCAGAAACACTCCAAGTAGCTTTCATAGCTTTCTTGTCTTTCTGCTCATAATCATCTCTTTTGAATAATTTCTTCTTCTTTGCATCTTTCAATTTTGGGCAATCCGGTCTGATATGTCCCATCTTTTTGCATTCATAACATCTCACTTCCTTGCTATCCTTTTTGAAGGATTTCTTGAAGTCTTTCTTCTTACTATAGAACTTTCTGAATTTTCTGGCTAGCTGAGCCAGTTCTTCATCCGAATTTGAAGAATCAGAGCTTTCTGATTTAGCACTTACTTCTCTGTTCTTCATCTTTCTATCCTTTTGTTGAGAAGTCACTCTCAACGCAGTGTTTTCCCTTTTTATGTAGACTTTATGCTCATTTACCTCATCTTGCATTTCAGCTTCGTACATCATCAATGTACCAATCAGTTCTCTCATAGTTAGATCTTTAACAGAGGTTGATTGTCTGATTGCTGCAGAGATTCCATTCCATCGAGTAGGAAGTACTCTCAGTACCTTCAACGCTTGATCAGCCTGCTTGATTGGTTCTCCTAGAGCTGTTATATTATTGACAATTTCTGTCAATCTTCCATTCATCTGAGTGATGCTCTCTCCTTCAATCATTCTGAAAGTATCGAATTTTAACTTAGCAGTTGCATATCTCATCTGTCTTACATTATCTGTTCCTTCATAAGCAACAGCTATTGTTTGCCACATTTCATATGCAGTCGGGCATTGAGATACTCTGTTAAATTCATCTGGTCCTAGACCACAGATGATTGCATTCATAGCTTTTGAATTTATGTCATACTCAGCCTCTGTAGCAGCACTCCATGTATCGGGATTTTCAGGAATTTCATAGGGAGTCAGAATCTTTGAATAGACTTTGTAACCAAGATTTTTCAGATAAATTAATCATACGTGATTTCCAGCAGCCATAATTATCTCCATTAAAGTAAGGTGCTCTGACCATTGACATTCCCTCTCTCATATCAGCCATGATACACTATGTATAATCTTTAAATACTTCTAGCTTGATAAGACTTTAAAAAATAAGAAGCTCCTCCTCTGATACCAATTGTTGGATCTGAATCTACGGATTACACACAAGAGGGGGGTGAATTGTGTCTTTTCAAAATTATTACAATCTCTTCAATTTAGACAAATTCTGTCCACTATGCTTTTGCACGATTAAATATGCAGCGGAAAAAGTAAAAGCATGAACACACGGATGTATAGTGGTTCGGGGAACAGAAGGCCCCTAGTCCAATCCACCAACGCTCAAATCCACGAGCTTGGCGATTTTCACTATCTGGTCCTCGTTTCCACAGACCCGTTCACAACTGAGTACAGGCAGTTGACACCTTTACAAGATTCAGGCAAACACAGCCTTCTTGGTTCAAACACGAACCCACACAGCTTAGAACGAGAAGCTGATCACTCAAAAATAAAAAGGGTTTCGATAAAGAAAACACTTCTCCAGTTGTTCTTCACAATTGCAACAGAATGCAATTGACAGTAGATAGATCGTTGTCTTCAGAAAATAAAGATCTGTAATCAAAACAGTTCTGAGCCGATCCAGTTGCAATAGATATTACCAGAAACTTCACAACTTCAGCAGCAATAGATTCACAACAGATAGTCGATGTAGAACACGTGAATCTGCTATCAAGATCTTCCTTCGGTAATAAAGGTTTTACACTTCTTCTCGATCACCAGAAAAGAACGCCTTTACACAGTCTCTGTTTCTTGCTCGTTAAAAGATCAATCTATTTATTTCACACACTTTCCTGTGTATATATATATCCGAAGTTTCCAAGATAGAACATATATATTAAAATCTGAGAAAATATTCCGCATAAATAGATCCATGAAAATCTCCTTTAGATTCGCGATATTAAATGAAATAACAGAGCCGTTGTAACTCCCCTGAAGAATCGACATAAAAAGCTCCGTTTAAATCAATCAGTAATCCGTTGAAAATCGTCTTTGATTCAGTCAAAGTCGTACTTAATAATCGGCTCGAAATCTGCTTAATAATCCGCTTGTTTGACCAATGCAAAAGGAAATATCGTCTGTCAAAAATATCCCGACGCCAAACGTAGGGTTGATGACGTGGCTCCAAACGTAGGGTTCACAAACGTAAGGTTCACAAACGTAAGGTTCAGAACGTAAGGTTCAGAACGTACATACTTTATCTTCAGCATTCAAACGTATGGTTGATCATCCATACTTTGTCTCGCTTCAACTCTTCAAATAACGTAAGGTTGATTATAAAAGTAAGATTGATGATCCATACTTTTGAGAAACAAACTAAACACTGAAAACTAACGTACGGTTTATCTTACATACTTGTCCAACAAAGAAAACGTAAGGTTCCTTCCAAATGTAATGTTCTTCTTCCATACTTTTCAAAAACGTAAGATTCATTAACCATACGTTTTAAAATAACGTAAGGTTCCTTAACCATACGTTTCTTTTAACATAAAAAGTAAACTTTTCATCCATACGTTACGTTCATCAACGTAGGGTATGAACAGTGATTCCAGTACGTGCTAAAATTGATCTCGCGCTACAGTGATTCCAGAACGCGCTAAAATTGATCTTGCGCTACAGTGATTCCAGATCACGCTAAAATTGATCTCGGAATAAATGAAGTATGAAATCTCGTTGTATGAAATAAATAAATAAAATAAATTCCTGCAAAATACTCAACGAAATAATTAGTAAATAATTAAGGGTATTTGTGAGCATCAAAATCATCATAAAGAGACAGAGTATTATTTGAAATAATCTCCCCCTTTAAAAAACATTATTTTGAATTGTTTGAAAATAATACATTGCTCAACAACTGATCTCATGAATTACTCGATGATGTTATAATAATATCTTCATTTTTTCAACACTCATGTTTATTATTATATATTATTGGTATTAATATTTCATGATATCATATAACGTATTTAATTTAATTTTTTTTTATTAGTTATATTATAGATGTACTAATATAAAACCATTCACCAATTTTCTCTGAATTGTTAGTGATTATGCTTAATCTTTAGGGAATGTTATTTACATTTCATGTGTTATTTTCAATATGAATGTAAATATTTTTTATGTTTATCATCATTCATATGATGGATTATTTGTAATTTGTAAGTGATTTGTAGGGACCTCTATAGGACCTTGATATATCAGTAGGTATCATGAGATAAACTATGTTCTTGGCATAAGTCCTTGACAAAATGGTTATTTATGGTCTTAGAACAAGGCCCTAACGATGTGGTTATGAGGCCTAGAATTAGGAATTCCCACATTAAGAAATTATTAAGTGAAATATAATTAGACATTAAACTATTAGAATACCCATGATTATGTTCTATTACGGAATTTTATATTCGGCTCTTATTCCTACAATAATGTGTTTATGTTTATTTTCAAATGCATATGTTTTTAGTTATCCACCATGCCTAATGTTTATATTTTGGATATATTATATTGTATTTTTTACCCTTACTGAGAATTTTATCTCACCCCATTGTTGTGATTCATTTTCCAAGGGCATGAATTGGTATATTTTAAATGACATGTAGGGATAACCTAGTAGTTATGTATATTGTCAGAAGAATTTTTATATTGTTTTTTTCTTCAAGCTATAATTTCAAGATTATGTATGTATCTTATTTTCCAAAACTATTAATCTATTCCTTCCTATAGGATAAACCTTTCTAGAAATCATGCCAATATAATAAATTAAGTAACCATATCTTCGCAACTGGGGTTGGGTCTTGATAATTGGTATCAGAGGAAGTCTATTAGAAAACATGGAATGTCGATTTAGTAATCATAGAGTATAGAACGAAACATTGAGATATACAATGAGGATAATCATGAAACAACATCATAAAATTTTGGTAAAGAATAGATTATATGGATCATTCTAAAAAATACATCCCCATCCAGATACTAAAAGTGGACATGGTTCTGGCACAAATGTGCATATGAGTAGCAACCCTAAAATGGAGTTTTGGGAATGACCTGGGGTATCCCGGTACACAAAAATGGACCATACTAGGAAATTGGTTTGACGTTCTCGAGAGATATGGTTGGTATAATTCACATTTTCATACAATCCATTTTAAAGAATTTAAATGTGAATTTTTTCTCAATGAAACCATTTTTATGATAATGTGATTAGCTATGTATAGGATTTTAATTTATGTAATGTATTTATCTATGTTAAGATTATAGATTATGATTCATAACCTAATCTAGTGTATTATATTATTTGTAAATGGTGCCTAGTAGAAAGAATAGAAGCTGCATGAATATGCCTGTCCCATGTAGGGATTTCCCTCCAATGCAAGATAATGATATCATAACTCATTATATGACTAGTATTGAGAATCTTATAACTATTCTAGGATAGTTTACTCGTTTTCGGAAAAATAAACTCACCCATATGGAGCATAATGATCCACAATATAGAAGAGCTATGATAGACCACTTTATGTGACAGCAACCGCCATCATTTAATGGGGACACAAACTTATTTGTAGTAGAGAAGTGGATATGATCATTAGAGAGATATTTCATACATTGGGATGTAACAAAACATAGTAGGTTATTTTCAGGGTTTATCAGCCATCATGAAATGTGGATCATTAGAAGTCTTTAATTCAAAATACAAAGGGGGAGAAATAAATAGATGAAATGGAATCAAGGTATTTTAAAGAAATATTCTTAAAAAATATTTCCCTCCTGAATTTTGAGAAGATATGGAAATGATATTTTTTATTCTGAGAAAAAATGAGGATAAAAATGTTTTAAAGTATGAAGTTAACATTACAAGGTTAGAAAGACATGCCTTGGATTGCATACATAATCCTAGGATAAAGGTTGATCGATTATTTGTTGTTTTAAAACTATTCCCCCAAAAAACTATACTCTCCTAAAGTATCCCATAATATGAAGATATAGTATTATTTTTTATCAAGATAGAAAATTAATTCTCTATGTCATAAGATTTTAAGGGAATGTGAGAGAAGAAGAGTTCTACTGAAAACACTTGAAAAGGAAATAAAAATGGGGAAGAATGTAATAGTGGACCTTCCACCCTATGATAATTTTGGGAAGAGACACCCTTGTACTTTCCTGAATGGTATGGGTTTTTATTACACGTATGGAGAAAAATGACACTGATATTGGGATTTTAAGGGGAAGGAAGAAGCTACCAATGTAAAATGCTACAATTTCATGGAGAGGAAACATTATGAAAATGATTGTCCTAGGTGTCAAGTAAATGGGCCTCAAAAAAGGCCAAGGGAGCACGGTTGAGCATATGTTGTCACAACTTTTGAGGTTGATTTTCCTAATGATGTTGTGGCAGGTACGTTACAGGTTTTATCAAACAAAGAAAATGAATTATTTGATTTAGGATCATCACATTTTTTATATCTTCATATTTTTGTAAGAAAAATATAGATTTTAATTTTGACTTAATAAAGGAGTTGTTAGTCAAAACTCCTTAGGGGTGTATCATTGAAACAAAGATGTGTCAGTCAATCCCCTTTATGACACATAAACATGATTTATATTCTAACCTTATAATCAATTCCATGACGGAATTTGATATAATTATCGGTATGAATTTGATTTTAAATTAAGATGAAAAAAAATTTACAAGAAGAAACATGTAACAATTTTTTAAAATGGTGTAGAATCACTTATCTTAAGAGTAGAAACCTAACCATTTGATTTTCATCTAGATCCACCCTAATAGCTCTACTATATTAAATTATTAGTTAGGGAGACACCATGATATCTATGTGTGAGGAATGGAATTAGAAAATAGAGGACAATACAATTATTCAATAATATATTGATGTGTTTCTAGAAGATTTAACTAGACACACACCAGATCATGAAATGGAATTCTATATTGATGTAATTCCTGGTTTAATTCCTTTATGAAAAACTCCTTGTATAATTTCCATAGTGGGGTTAGAATAACTAAAGAAAAAACTAAAGGAATTGAGTGATAATGGATTTTTCTTCTCTAGTGTTTCTCCATGGGGAGCTCAAGTTCCTTTCCTCAAGGAAAATGATGGATATATGAGGTTTTTCATTGACTAAAAGGAGATCAATGATATTACAATAAAGAATATGTATCCAATGCCGCACATTGATGAGATATTTTATCAACTTCACAAAGAACAATATTTTTTGAAGATTATCCTCTTATATAGATTCCATTAGTTTCATGTGATGATGGAAGATATTTCAAATACCATATTTATAACAATGTGTGGGAATTAAAAGTTTATAGTATTGGGTTTTGATCTGAATAATGCACCATATATTTTTATTAATATAATGAATATAGTTTTGAAGGAATATATTGATGACATTGTTTTGTTATTATTCATGATATATTGGTACACACCAAAAGAAAAAGAGATCATGAAAATAACTTGTGCATTATTCTGAAAACTCATAGAAGAAATGAATTATATGGGAAGTTTACAATGTGTGGATTTTGGCATCATTCAGTTTTTTTTCTTTTCCATATTGTCTCTAAGGGTGGAATATATGATGATCATATAAAGACAAAATCTGTTCATGAATGGTCTAGACCAATGAACATAACCAAGGTATGTAGTTTTATTGGTTTAGCAGGTTATTATCATCATTTCATTCAGAACATCACATGTTAATCCAACCTGTTAACTAAGCTTATTCGTAATGGGTTTATGATCTCATGGGAAAAAGAATGTGAAGAATGTTTTGAAGAATTGAAGAGGATATTTTTGAATTATTTCATCATGACTCTACCATCATGGAATAGTAGATTTGTGATCTATAGTGATGCATAGAAGAAATGAAATGGGTTTTTACTAATTTAGAATGATAGAGTTATAGACTATGCATCAAGGCAGTTGAAAATTCATGAACAAAACTATACATATCATGATATTAAGTGATTAGCAATATTTTTTTCTTAGATGATATGGATACAATATATATATGGTGAATTATGTGATATGTATACTGATCATAATAGCTGGAAATACATCTTCCCACAAAAATAACTCAACATGTGGAAAATGTAATGGCTCGAGCTGCTAAATGAATATGATGGTTCCACACACACCCATCTAGGAAAGGAAAATAAGGTTGTTAATGAATTAATTAAGATGGATCATAAGGTTATTAACAAAATTAGAATTGAAAAGGATCATATGTACATAGATCTATCAGGGATGGATATGGGAATCACTAATGAATGTGAAACATCATTACTTTATCAATTATTTTCGCAACCATATTTTTTTGAAAGAAGTAAAAGTTCTCATCAGGAAGACTAGATTCATCAAAATAAAATTAGTGATGTGGATGATGGGATATTTCAATACTTCATATATATATATGGAATTCGGAAATTTGGGAAGAGGCTTTGTGTTTTGTATTTACAAGAGCTAAAAATGGAGTTATTTTTTGATTCCCGTATTATGAATTTCTCTATAAACCCCAATATCACTCAAATGTATAGAAATTTTAAGGAACAATTATAGTGGGATAAAATGAAGTGGGATATTTTTGATTATGTATCACGATGTTTACACTTTTGACAAGAGAAGGCTGAAATACAACATCCTAGAGTCATGAAACCTATACCTATTCCTACATGGAAGTTCAATGAAATCAACATGTATTTTGGCATTGGATTTCCCAAATATCCAAGAATGAATTATGAGATATGCGTAATTGTGTACCAACATAAAATATCTACACATTCCCTCCCTATAAGGGATGATTTTCCACTAGAATGCCTTATATGACTCAATATTATTGAAGTTGTAAGACTTTATGGAGAACCACTCTCAATAGTTTCTAATTGTGATCACCAATTTACATCCAAATTGTGTAAAATTCTTCAAAAATCCTTGGATACTGAGATTCTTTTGAGTACCTCTTATCACCCTGAAACTGATGGGAAATCATAAAAGATTATCCAAATTTAGAAAACTTATTGGGATCATGCTCCTGTGATTTTCAATGCATGTGGGATATGAATTTAACTTTGGTGTATTTTTCCCACAATAATAGTTTTCATTAAAGCATTCAAATAGAACCATATGAAGCATTTTATGGAATGATATTTCACACACCAATATTTTTGGATGAAGTTGGTGAAATAAAGATTCTCAATTCAATTCTTGTGGAGGAAACAATAGAAAAGTTGAAGACTATTCAAGCCTATACCAAAGAAACTCAAAGAAGAAAAAAGAACTATGTTGATAATAAAAATATGTATTTGGAATTTCAATTGGGAAATAATATTTTTATAAATTTATCTCCATATAATGGTGTTATAAGAATTGGGAAGAAATGGAAACAGAGCCCAAGGTAAATTGTCCCTTTTGAAATTTTGGAGATAATTAGAGCTATGGATTATTATTTGGTAATGTCACCAAGGATTTCAAAATTAAAAAATGTGTTATATGTCTCATAGTAAAGAATTCCCATTCCAGACTGAATGCATTTCCTCACTTATAAATGTAGATAATTGGAACATGACTTATCTTACAGTAAAAAATCCTATATGGATTCTAGACACTAACGAACAGGTATTGAGAAATTCAATGACACGAATGGTAAAGTATCTTTGGAAAAATCATAAAATTGAAGAAGCAACATGGGATCTGGGGGATCTTATGATGAAGAACTACCCAAATATTTTTATAAGATAACATTATAGAATTCCAAGGAAACCATTTTTGTATGAGGTAGAATTTAGCACCCCCAGGATTTATAAATAAATTTAATATTGAATGCATGTAACCCTGAGTGTCTATAAAACACCATGTTGTTATTACCTAGAAAGTAAACATAATTTTTCCACCATGGTGATTTGAATTTCGAAAAACAAACATTAATGATTGCATTCATTAAGATATTTAGAGTCTGATATTATCAAATTATTGTTTTATTGAATATTAATTTACCTTTATGAATAGTAATGTACCCTAAAATATAGTAATTTTAACCTTCATAATAGTAACTTCATCTATGAATGTATAAATAAAATTTCGAAGCCTTATAAATAAAATAGACTGTTTTAGAAATTTATAATCAAATTTTGGTATTTTTGTGAGAAATAAATAAATAATTACTATTTTAAATATATTTATTTAAAATAAAATAATTTTTCATAAAATTTATTCTTTATTAAAAAAATTGGTCACATTTTTTGAAGATAATTTTTTGAGACCACAGTTAATCTTTAAAAGTATTATATAATACGTTTTAAATATAAAATATGTATTTTTTTAATTAAATAATGATTTTATATAAAAAATAATTTTCTATTATTTATAAAATTATTTTGATAAAATTTAGATAATTTTTTAATTATGCACATCGAAAAATGGTTAGGGATAATTTTTGTAATTTTTCTGGACAACATGAATTTTTGTTGAATAGTAAAATACGGTAATTTATGGTATAAATACATTATAAGATCAATATATTATTCATCGCATCATGAATATTGTATGAAAACTTGGTTTGAACACACATTCACTTATTATTAATTTTTGGTCACAATAATCAACATTATTGGCTGTCTTTCGAAAAATAATAAAATAATGATTAAAATAATGGGAAAACTCTCCTCTCCTCCGCTATAAAAACCACCCCCACTCCCTCTTCTATACACTAGAATAAACTATAAAGGAACTCAATGTTCTTCCCAAATAATCTTCTATAGTCCTTAACCACATCTCGGAGCTCTTGGTATTTCCCATAGACCAGACCCCCTTCCTTTATCGAGATTATCAAGGAGATGTATTCTAGAGGTTCATCCACATCTTCTATCTTTTAATTTCATTTCATGTTCCTTTATTTTTTTATCTTATACTCACCTCTTATATCTAAATGATCTTGATAAATCTATTATAAAATTATTACTATAAATTTACCACGTTAATGGAACATCCATCATCAATCTCTTTAATATCTCTCTTTTATTTTAAAAACAAAATCATCGCCCGGGACGTGCCGATTTACATCCTTTATTGTCGAAAAACCTTGGTTCTTGAATTTTTCCTTTAGTTCTAGACATGAAAACAATTTTATAATTGACCCAAACTATAATATATGATTTTAAAGTATTTAATGTGATGTAAAAATTATATATACATACTATTAATATATAAGACAAAACAAGTTCACAATATTCAAAATACATCTAAAATAATTTAAATGGTTATCATTAATGTTTTAAATAATAAATAATACTCATACAATATAAAAAATGAGTTATATAAACATTTAATACACTTCACAGTAAATGGTATCACATAAATCGAATTCATTAGAATTATATCTATTCCACATGAACTCTGCTAATTATAAACAAGCGAACTGATTTCGAAAATGACGGAAATGAAAACTCCATAACAACAGAATTCAATCACATAACCTATCAATAAATAAATATGTCAACATAATAAAATTATGATTAACTAAATATATGTCTAATATTTTTATAGTTAAGATATTAATAAGCCTAATTTCATATTCTAGTATGCTAATTTCAAGTAACGAACATATCCAGACATAAGGTAAGGGTTTTCTCAACTCGCTTTAATTCCCATGAAATATGCCTTACTTGTAAATAAATAAGATGTATGGTGTATGTATACATACATTTTATATATCATACCATGAATATATTTATTTTCATGTTATTAAATTTATCTTTTGATGATTATAACTTTTGGGGCATTTGATTCAATTGATTTCATAGTGACAATGGTTTTCTCCCCGAACATCAATTTTTTTGGGTTACACTTATTCATTACTTACATAAATTAAATTCTTAATTATAAATATGTAATAATCATATATTCTGTGATTATTATATATATATATATGTTTATTTACAAGAATAAAACTCTCATTTATTGGGTGTTATATGTTTTAAAAGGATATTTAGACAATGTTTCCTGAAATACAAGCCCGATTTTAAGGGAATTTCTTGAATTGTTACATTTGTTTAATAGAAATATATAATATGTTTTTATAGACCATTATCTTTCTAAAATAACTCATTTTATTTTGGAAATACTATCTTACTTAAATTTTGGTTTTATACAAATACTTTTCATAAATAACTATTCATTTCAAAGTAAAATAATATTCATCTAAAAAATTACTCGATGATTTTATTAGAGTATCGTCATATGTTTCCACAATATTTTTTATTGTAATTAATTATTGGGATTAATATTTAATGATACCATATAACATATTAAATTGGTTGGTTTGTGATTAGTTTGACTCTGCATGTACTATCTTAAAACTATTCCGAAATTTACTCAGAGTGGTTAGTGTTATAGATTAATGTTTTTTGGAAAGTTCTTTTAATTTCATATGATAGATTCAATATAAATTTATATGTTACCAATGTTTATCCCTTTACATATAATTAATTAATTAGACATAGTAATTGATGGGTGGTGCCCCCTATATCCCCTCAATGCATTGGTAGGTCTCCTGAGAAAAACTACGGTTCTTGCAGAAGGCCTTTAAAAATGGTTATTTATGATATAGACAGGAGTACACGATGGTATAGTTATTATATCATTTTTATTCCCTCATTATGGAACTACTAATTGAAATTTTATTAGTTTATTTGACTAGAAGAATACCCATGATTTTGTTTTATTATGGTATTATTTATTCAGTTCTTATTCTTTCTATAATGTAGTCATGTTTATTTTTAATTGAATATGTTATTGGTTATTCACTGTGCATAATGTTTATGTTTATGATATCTTCCACTTTATTTCTTACTCTTACTAGGAAATTGAGCTCAAATTTTCTGAGGACATGAAGAGTTATATTATGAATTACATGCACCGATATCCTAGGAGTAATGGATGTTGTGAAAAGAATTTCTATATTTTTTAAATTTTATGTATTAATGTTGAAAATATTTTTTTATCTTGTTTTCCAAAACAACTAAACTATTCATTCCTTCGGGATACAACTTTCTTGTAATCTTTCTAATGTGATGAATTAAGGCACCAACTCCAGGAATCTAAGGTTGGGTCTTTACATAATTAATATATCCAATGAATTTTATAGATGACCATGAACTCTTACAAATGTAATAAAATAGTTGGTTTGATGTTAACATGTAATATTAATATTTTAAAAAACAATTAATTTAATATTGTAAAAATTGACAATATTATTTTTTGAAAAATAATGATTCATTAATTTACTCAAAAATCATAAAACATTCATAAAAATATAAAATAATTACAATAAGGTCGAAAAAAATTTCTAGGGTATTTATTTATGGTATAATTGACATCAAATAAGTAAATAGTTCACCATTTTAATATTAAAATTTTGTTACCATAATAAAAAAATTAATTTAAAAACTAAATTTTATATTTAATATTATGGTTTAAATTTACAGAAAACATGTAAAAAAAATATTAGTTGATGAGATTACAACCCTATCTCATATCATCATCAGAAAAAGGGGCATTTGGGAGGTTCTGGTAAGGATTTATTTTGTGCTCAGTTAATATTTATTGAGTTTTCAAAAGTACCCATCACCTCAATTATAAAAGGTAACCTCCTACCTCTCTTATTTACGTCACTTTGAAACATTAATCTCAGCCATACCATTCATTTTTCCATTATATACTTAGCAAGATGCATTATATATGTTCTGGTCTTCTTCAAAGGCCATCTCTAGTTCTCTAAGAGGTGATTTAGAGGAAGCACATTGAAGAAGAGGTAATCTCTTCTACCGATTCATTAAAAATTATTTATTCTTATATATCATATTCATGAGATGTTTCATTATAATGTAATAACTACAATATCACTTATATATTGAGATATCATTATAATTATGAAACAACTATATTCCACCTTCAATCCATCCCACAAAAACAAAATCACCACTATGCGTATGTACGGCTTACCGTCTCCACGTCGTAGTGTAATCTACTTTTAACCACCACCATAAGGGGATCTGTATAATGATGGAAATAATAACTTTTTTTGAATTTTATAACATGGTATTAATTATTAAATATTAAAAAACACCCAATTCAATACCATCCAACAAATATGGGAATGATATCATCGCTCATGCGTACATACGACCTACCATCCCCACGATGTGATGTGATTCATTATACATGATCTTCATTACATAATGATAAATACGGTATATATTATGTTAGTATTATTTTTTAATGATATAAATTTGGCCTATGAAGGAGAACCAAAACAAATTCTACAAAACATGAACAAGAAAATAAAGCAGTTAATACCTGAAAAATATGTAATAATGAAACATTGTTAAAAAATGATGATATTATGATCATATATGATATCATAAAAATTTATATGATTCTCAAATAAGTAAATGACATTATATAAATCATTATACATGAGGTTTAGATACATAAAAAGGTAATCAGACCTAAGGTAAGGGATAATTATCTAATCTCATTATTATATGATATTGTTTATACATAAGTATTTATTGGGGTATATTTATCTGCCATGTCCACATTTCCTTAATATATAATATTATTTATATTCCTATATAGTTTTTTAAATTAAATTTTACCCATTTATTATTTTTTATTAAATGGTATGAATGGAATCATTTGTTGTTATTCGATACGACGTACTTTTTGACATTATTGAAAAGGTACAAGAAGAATGTTCTCTTTTAACTTATACAGAATGAACAGATATTTAAATTTTTATGATGCCTTATTTCCATGAAACATTCTTTAAAATATTTATTTTTTTCTAATAAATTATTTTCATTTAATATATATTTTTAATTTTGAGAGAAAATAATAATTTTTAAGAAGAAATGATACTTTCATGAAGAATATATTTTAAGTGTTATATCAAAATTATTTTCCATCTAAGATGGAATTATTTAATATGGTCATGTTTCTAGTATTAATTCCCTATTTATAAGATTATTTTATTGTTTTTATCATGGAATTAAATTAATTAAATCCATTTGTTTTACATAGATTTGTTATGGTGAAATTATGCTTAAAGAAACCCATTTTATTCATTAGAATATGTTGAATTATTTATGTTACTGTATCAAACATAAGAATGAATTGATTATGATATGGGTGGTACCTATATGCATCTCTAATTAATTATGTAAATATTTATTTCTCATGATATAGACATGGATGTAATGGAATATTATCTTGGTTCAGTTATACTATGCTCGAATGCAGAGTAAACTCGGTCCTGAAATAGACATTGTCTATTATGATGGTCTTGGAAATAAGCCTTGACTATATATTAAATTATTTTATATGATTATGTATATTCTAAAAAAATTCTTGATTTTGTTATGAATATTGTGATTACATTCATTAAATCCTATTAAAATTTATGATTTATCCCATGGAATGATATCACGATCTTTCAAATGTAGGATTAGATTTTCAATGATTATATTCTTATGTATATGATATGATTGTTATCTCACTTGTTTACCCCTATTGAGAATTTGAGCTCAAACTTTCATATTTTTCTTTTATCTAGGTCATGAAGTAGGTTGTTAAGTAAGATATATCAAAAAGGGATATAGTTATGATAAAATAAGTGGGAGAAAATAAAGATATCTTCAAAACCAGATGTTTATGTTTCCCAGTTTCTAAAGACACTTTAACTATGAATTTCTATAATGGATTTTTTATATTTGGTGATAAATATTCTTAAAATTTAATGTAATATCAATGTATGTAATTTATGGGGGTGTTATAGTTACTTTCACATGAAATTTATAGTTAAAATTTGAAATATAGGATGAGAAAACCTTAGGAATAACCCCAACGATATGTCAATGTATAGGATATAATCCTAATGTTTTATAAATGGTCCTGAACAATCTAGAATAAAACCTAAAGTGTCTGAAATTGAAATTTTATTCTTGATTATGTGGTTTTACCATTATTATTACTATTTCTCACACTACGATTCTTGGGTTTAGTCAATTGATGGAACATGAAGGATCCGCATTAATGCTAGATGTGATAGGAAATGTAATGATTTCCACCATAGATACAAAATTATATTGGATTTGGAATGTAAAATATTATATCTTTTCTCACATAACATTCTAAATTTATAAATCATGCAAGGCATCCAAACGAGAAAATGAGAGAACAAAATTCTATTGAGTCCTTCATGAGGTGGTGTTCACCTTATTTCTACGGGTCATCTGATACATTAGTAGCTAAAAATGAATCAGTTTCACTAAAGATATATTTCCAATTTTCTAATGTTCATAACATGATAAATTCATATTTTCAGTTGATTATTTAGAAGTTGAAGCTGATCAATAGTATAACCTTAACTAGACTATGAGGCAAGTAGTTGAAATTGAATCCTTGGAATGGTACAAGTTCATGAATGTATTTTTCAATAAGTACATTCCTCATATTCGTCAAACAAAGATAGGGAAGGGGTTCCTTGAACCTAAAAAAATGTATGATAAATCTTATGGTACCAATAATTAAAATTTAAGGAGACTTGAAATGTACAGTTATGAAATTATTATCCCACATGAGAGTGAAATTTCTCAATTAATTAGTGGATTAAAACAAACTCTCCAAAAGGAATTGTCCAAAAGGGACTTCAATATCTATGAATAAATATTCTGATGTTATCTAAAGGTTTCTATGGATATTAGAGTAAGTCATTAGTCCTATGATATGGATAATAAGAAAAAAAAGAAATTAAATGGAAAAACTAAAGACTATAATGAAAATTATATAATTTCTCCCTTATTCACTATGTGTCAAAAGAAACATAGAATAAATCTTCTTATTGGGACTAGTAAATGTTTTTAGTATTGAAAATAAGGTCATCAAGTAGTTAAATTCTAAAATGATGGGAAAACAATGTCTTTTGATGTGAATAGAGAAAATGATACACAAAAGGAACCACCTACACATAAATGATACTAGTTAATGTAAATTGAGCCTTATGATAATCAATGACCTAATTAAAAAGTTATTGATGATGATCAATGCCAGAAAAATCCTATGTCTAAAAAAATCATATCACTTGTGATTACTATTGGTGATGTGGAATACGATAATGAATTCATGAAATATTTACTTACCATCCACTCAAAAGTAGAAAATGTTTTGTTTTACTTTTTGATCCACCGACATTTTAATTTGTGAGGAATTTTCTGATGGTATCATCGTATTACCTTAATAATTTAACATTGAGTAAACTATCAAAACTCATAATGGAGCAATATTATAATCAAATGTTCATAATTTTTCTCTTGTTAAAGTTTGTAGGAGAGTGCTTCTTGAAAATCATGTGATCTTTCGTATAGTAGAATTTAATGTCATTCAAGTAATAGATTGGGTTTCCCTATATGGACCTCATTTCAATTTCCATGGAAGGTAAGTCACACATCATATTCAACCTCAAAATATGATCATATATAAATGAGAGGATGAGTATGACCATCCAGAAAAAATTTCTTCCATATTATGGTTCTTCATCCCTATAAATTAATTTTATCTGTCTCATAGAGTTGTGGATAAAATCACAATTAAAAATACAACCCTGGGAGTTTGATGATGTATTTCGAAAAGAATTATTAGGTCATCCACTAAATAATTAATTTGAGTTTTCAAAAGAAATAATATCTGGTGTTATTCCTATTTCAAAGACACCTTATATAATAACCCCAATTGAGGTACATAAATTAAAAAGGAAACCCTATGAGAATATTGGCAAGGGATTCCAAATCCCTATTTTGTCACTGTGGCATGAAACTATTCGATTTGTTAAGAAGAAAGATGTATCAGTGAGATTTTGCATTGATTATCGGGAGAGTAACAATATCACTATCAAGAACCAATATCATTTTACTTTCATTGATGGATTATTCAACAAACTATGTGGAGATCAATAATTTTTCATGATTGGTCTTTTTTAGGATATCATCAATTATTGTTCAGGAAAGAGGATCTAAAAAAGATAACATTAGATATAAGTTATAGACACTATGAATTTATTGTGATTCAATTTGGTCTTACTAATTCCCCTTCTATCTTTACGGATCTAATGAATATAGTCTTTAGATACTATCTTGACCAGTTTGTGGTAGTATTTATAGATGATACTCTTATCTATTCGAATAGAAAGTAAAAACCTGAAAATGACTTGATAATTGTACAAAAGACCCTAACAAAAGATAATATTTTAAAAAAATTTACCAGGTGTGAATATTAAATACAATAGTTTCCATTTTGGGTGATATAATCTCAAGAGAGGGGATATCTGTGGATCCAGAAAAATAGAAGTTATGAAATGTTGACTGAGACCAAAAATGGTAACTGAGAACCGATTTATCCTTGTATTGTATGGATATTATCTATGTTATATCAACTATTTTTCAACATTATTTAATCCACTCACCAAATTGACTCATAAAATAGTTATGTTCTTGTGCATGGAGGAATGTGAATAGAATTTCAATGAGTTCAAAAGAATGTTTTCCAGTGCACCAACTAGAGAAAAAACATTTTTTATGTCATTTATTTTTTGTTTTTTTAACATTGGGTTTATACTGACGATATTACCATGGATGTTAAAAAAAATTTACGTCGATTATTTTAAAACCGACGTAAAAAAATGAAATTTGAAGCCATTTTTATGTCGGTTCAAAAAACACCAACATGGAAAATGGTTCGGAGTCATCATTTCTTACATCAGTTTTTAAATAAATGACATAATATCTAATTTATTTCATCGGTTATTAAATAACTGAAATAATTAAAAACCCATTAGAAGTGTTTTTCACATCTGTTATTTTCATAAACGACGTCATAAACTACTCTGTGAATCATTTTTTCAAGTCAGTTAAAAATAACCAATGTAAAAAAATATCCTTTATTCCAGTTATTTAATAACTAATGTAAAAAACCATTCCCAATCATTTATTACATCGATAATAAAATAAAAAAAATTTAAAAAACCTTTTTTTATAAAACAGTTCATCCATTAAAAATTCACCGCTAATAAAGACCTAAAACAGGCTGAAAATAAGCTAAAACCAGAACAAAATCACTGAACATCCCCCCCAGACACCCCATACTCCTGTGCATAGCCCCTCACCCCCCTGGACACCCCTACCTCTTGGACACCCTCCTACACCCTGAACCCCCCCCCAGAAACCCCCCCCCCCCAGAGACCCCCATCACTGTTGGAATTCCCCCCTCCCCTAACACCCCCACCCCCTAGACACCCTCACCCCCCCCTGAACAACCCCTCTCACCCCCTGGATACCCCACCCCCTTGATACCCCCACCCCCATGGACACTCTCCCACCCATCAGGCATCCCCCAACCCCTTGGACACCCCCAACCCCCTTGGACAACCCCCAACCCCCAAACAACCCCCACCCCCTAGACACCCTCCCACCCACTGGACACCACCCCACCCCACTAGATAGCCCCCAACCCATGGACTCCCTCCCACCCCCATATACAGCCCCCGCCTGCTCGACACCACACCACCCCACTGGACAACCCCACCCCCCCCCCCCCCACCCCCCCACAGACACACCCTACCCCCTTGACACCCTCCCACCCTCGGGACACCCTCCCACCAACTAGACACCCCCACCCCCCTGGACAACCCCCAACCCCTGGACACCCCCACCCCGAGACACCAACCCACCCCTAGACACCTTCACACCCACTGGACACCACCCCACTCCACCAAACAACCCCCACCACCTGGACACCCTCCCACCCCACTAGTCATCACCCACCCACTGGACACCACCCTATCCCACTAGACAGCCCCCCTGGACCCCATACCTCATGGAAATCCTCCCACCCCCTGGATATCCCCCTCCCCCTTGGACACCCTCCCACCCACTAGACACCACCCCACCCCACATGACAGCACCCCCCCCACACCCCCTTGGACACCTTCCCACCCCCTGGACACCCCCACCCCATGGACATCCCCCCAAGACACACCCACCCCCCTACACACCTGCACGCCCCCCGAACACCATCCCACCCCCTAGACAACCCCCACCCCCTGGACACCCCACCCCGTAGATAGCCCCTACCCATCGGACACCCCCAACCTCTTGGAACCCCCCCCCCCCCGGACACCCTCCCACCCACTAGACATCCCTCCACCTCCCTGGACACCCACAACCACCTTAGATAGCACCCCCATCCCCCCAAGACACCCCCACCCCTAGACATCCCCTCCCACCCCACCCCTGGAAACTCCCACCCCATAGACACCCTCCCAACCATTGGAAAGCCCCCCTCCCCCCTCGAACACCACCTACCCCCTTGCACACCCCCACCCCTGGACTCCCCTACCCCTTGGAACCCCCCCCCCCCCCCCCCCTCCGGAATACCCCTCCCCCCATGAAACCATTAATATGCTCTTCCAAAGTATTAAAAAAGCAGAAACCAGACCAAAAGTAGACCAAAACTATACCAGAATCCAAACGAGAAAAACATCATAACTAGATCAAACCAAGAGAAAAATTAAACATTCACATATATAACATTAAAAACTAACAATGTCATCTAAAAAAACATAAATCCAATAAAAACATCTTCCAAATAGACAATTATAATTACAATATTCATAATTACATTTTACACTACAATCAAACTAAATTCCAATCATGCATGTAAAATAATTTGACCATTAAACATTTAAGTGTTTGACCTCTTGAGCACTATAGGGTTAATGGTCATCAAATAGATATAAATTAAAATGATAGTAGTTATCATTTATAATGAATAAATCAAAAAAAAATATGGCAATGTTTATAAGGAAATCTTACCAAGTCAAACTTCACAAGTGTTCCAATTGTAATTATTTCACACATAAATATTAACATATACTATCTACAATCGACGACATAATGTTGTTCATGAAAATTATGTTTAAATCAGTGTCAATTCAAAATATCATTTTATGTAATACATAGAAAAGTACAAATTATAAATGTATATTTACAATTACTTTTGAATAATTGATCTTTTCCCACATTTCTTTTTTTTAAAGTAGAGCCATATATTGTTATAAAATAATATGAATGTGTTAAATATAAAATTCATTATAATATAAAAAACTATGAAGAAATTAAAAATTACATTTCCAACAAATTTGGAAAACTTCTCTGTACATCGCCTTGGACAGAGCATGTCCATTAAAGTGCTTTCTCCCCTGGAAAACAAATACATAACATCCAATGATCACTGATATAAAAGAAAATTTAGGTTTATTTTTTTTTATGTTAAAAGATAATGAACACTTTTCCATATATATGTTTCATGACCCTTACAAAAAGTCATCATCCAACACTGTGAGATTATAATATGTTCAAATATTCCAGCAATATAAAGTTTTCTTTGTTCCTCATCCAATTAATGTACTTGTGGGGAAATAAATTATGGGTCCATGAATCTATATACATCTGTCCACACATTCTTCTCACACATGTTATAAAGATACCTAATAGAAAATAGACATAAGTATACATTTTTAATAAATATAATACAGGGAATGGTCTTAAGACATACATAGATAAAATCTACAACACGTTGATGACCAACTTACCTCTTGTAACAAGCTCCTTGATATCATTTTTTACAATCCTCACATTTATTGAACATCCATAAACATGAGCTTCCATTGTAAACACATAATGATCTACCAACAAATTTAAATATCTAGAAAATTTGTCAAGACTACTAGAATATGTATTTGATGTCATAGCCATTTGTTTTTGTTGTTGTCTATATAGTATTTCCTTACCATTGAAGTATTCTGGTAAAAAAATAGAAAAATATTTTATTTTTAAAATTTTAAAACATTAATAAAAAAATTAAAAGATATAAAATACACACCACTATGGTAATGAGTCAAAGAATTATGGATGGTCAAACTAAAAAATGGTCAATACTTTGTCCAACTATCGTCAACACATCTCTAGGTAATGGGAGTTGAGATGATCTATCTATAATATCTAGTTAAGTGACCCTATGATGCACTACCTCAAACTTTTCATGATGAACTATATCTCATATACAATATACCATCCCATATGCAACTATATGATGGTGAGGATCGTCAACATATAACCCACAATAAGTAGGAATATATGGTGTAGTAGGATAAAAAATGGGGTTCAGAGGCTGAGGTGGGAGACTGGGAGCTACTAGCAGAGGTTGAGGATAAATAATGGGACCAGCAAAGGGGGGTGGAGGAGTGGGAGTTATAGTCTAAAATTGTCTTTTCATTTTTGCAACCAAAGACTGTACCGAAGCTCCAATCTTTTCCTCTATTATCACATTAATATTATGAACTTCAGCCTCCATTGAGTCCATAGTTTTTATAACCATCCTCAATGGAAGAAGATAAAGAACCTGGAAACACATATCTTACAGATACATCTATATAATATCCTCGAACATGACCAAGGTGTTAGGGCTTTCCCAATGCCGCAAATAAAAAATCATTACACCCAGAAGCTGTAAATATTACTTATGAGCTCTGCTCCTTATGAAAATCCTCTATTAATTAATTCAACATTTCTATAATGAATCGAATTATATAAATAATAAAATTAAAATAAATTAAATAAATAAATATCTTATAATCCTCTCATCTATGATTCTCGATTCTTCTGAATGATACTGTCCCTTTTTCCACATCGAAGCTCTCTTCCATTTTTCATGTCTTTATTAACGGGATGTAGGGGAAACCGTTCAAAATATTTAAGTCTCAGCTCTCAGTTTTTGTATTTTTTCTGCAATCATTTGTTCTTCCAATAATTTATACCCTTCCCAAGATAATTTATGAGGATATACATTTTTATATTTGACCCCTTGATGAGATTTACTTGTTTGATGTAAATTAATAATATGAAATAATTAACAAAACATTTATATGATCATTTATATAAGAAATATATTAAAAGTTAACATTACCCATACCAAAAATGAAACTTTTCTTCTACTTTTCACAAATTTCTTCCATGTGTCTTCATCTATGAAAGTATATATATGACATGGATTTTCATGATTCCTATAACAAAAAATGAAATTATATGTGAGCGTTAATTTGAAATCCCTACATCTCCTAGCAGCCAATGATAAAAATTTCTTCCTAACTCATCTAGTGTTAGGAATATCAAATTCCATCTAATAAAGAAGAGGTAAAACATATTATACTATGAACATTTAATAATTTGTCAAACAATATAAAATGATATGACTAAAATATTCTCTAACAACAGAGTTATTATCACTTTGTCTATACTTCATTAATCATCATACAAATTCCAACATTTCTTTTACCCCAAGTTGATAAGAAATCTGAAAATATTTTTCATTTAGACATCTTGGAATATCATTCTCATCATGCTCAACCAGTATCCTCTGGTCCTATCTATAGAAAGGTGATATTTTTTGGTAAATGTGTGTAGCCACATTTACCAACTCTTGAACTCATCTTTGTCGCAATGGAAGAACATGAGGAAGATTGGGGAGCATGAAGAGGAGCATGTGAATTTCCCTCCCCATAGGTATGATCATGATGCTCATGTCTAAAATCTGGTGGTTGATCAACTGATTGATCTGTCATTATCCTTCACATTAAAAAAAGAAAACATTAGTTCAAAAATTTACAAATTCAAATAATAAAATACTAATGGAAACAATAAATGGAAAACTAAACTAAGTTTCATAATAGTAGACATGGTAAATTTGGTAATCATGTTAAACAATGGTAAAGATGGTAAACATGGAACATGGTAGTGTAATTTTTATTAAACAAAAAAAGTAAATATATAAGTTACATCTGGGTAAAATATGGTATAATATGGTAATCATGGTAAACATGGTTGGCATGGTAAACATGGTTAATTAATTCTCATTAACCAAAATCAATATATATATATTACTTATGTAATGGTAAACATGGTAAAATAAACAAAACCAAATAAAAATAAACAAAATTTTCTAATTATTTGTTTTAATAAACGTTTTAATTAAGAATCAAATTAACATATCTAACATTTTATGAAAATAATAGGTGTAAAAAACCATATGTTACCTATAATATTATGAATGTATAAATGGATTGGTTTCCCAAATTCCTTCATCACGATCATTCTTTATGGAAAAAACCGTGTCTTCAACAAGATCATCATTATTTTCTACAAATCATTACATGGAAGTAGATATCTTGCATAAATCATCATCTTCATCAAGATGATTCTCACAAACATGCAGTTTTTCCCTTGTGAAACAATACACCACTACATATATGATTGATCAAATACATAGAAATCAGTTTTTCACTTGCTTCCAAACATATGAAACAGGTAGAAGATATTGCATCATGACAAGGCATTCATGAGATTTCATACCTATCATCTTCAAATCCTTCAATGAGAAAAAAAAGTATTACATTTGAAGAATAACCTTGAGGGACTTTGATATCATGAAGACAACGACAAAAGCTAATTTTTACCCTCTTGAATAATGTATGACAAGCCGAGGGAAGAAATATTCATCTCCCATTAGGTGTAGGAGCTAACTCCAAATGTATTCCCATTGATATTATGTTTAATATTTAATTCAGCCCATCATTAACTATTACATATAGTCTTCTCCAAATGTATGACATCAATATTATGTTTCACTTCATCATATCTCCAATATGGTAGATCAAAAAATATTGACCTTTTCTTCGGAATATTTCTATCATTACTAGATTTATGTGTCTTTCCCAATGACACATCAAGGTTTTTCACCCTCTCAAAATACACATCAGGGGATATAGTTTTTGGATCAATTTAAAATTCTTGTAAGCCATTGAATTCCGTTTTTACTCTTCTATAAGAGTGATATATATAAAAATACTTTCGATGACCCTTGTATATTTTTTTCCTCCAATGATGCAATTAAAAATATGAAATATGTTGTTCACAAATTAGAAATGCTTTATTACCCTTAACACTTTATCAAGAAAAATATACATATGATGGGAAGTCATTTATTGTGAACATAAGCTCTTCATGTAGTTAAAAATATTCTATTTTATAAGAATAATACACTCTAATACCATCCTCTAATAAAAGTTTCAAATCATTAATGAATAGTGACAAGAGAACATCAATATCATTCTCTAGTTGCTTTGGACTAGGGATCATTATACTCAACAAGACATATTTTAGATTCATACAAACTTCAGGAGAGAGGTTGTAAAATACGAATAAAAATGGCCATGAACAATATGTGCCATTGAGGGTTCGGTATTGATTTATTCCATATGTGCACAATCAATGTTTGTGATTTCTAATTTCAATTCCAAATGTAGAATACTGCTCATCAATTTTCTTCCATTGTAGTCAATCAGCTAGATGTCATAATTTTCAGTTATATATCCGCTCATCAGCATGCCATCTTAACCTTTTTTTATCTTTTTAATTAGAAAATAAAAATTGTAATTGATTAATTATTAGAAGATACCAAAATACCTTGGCAGGGATCATTGTAATATCTACATCAACCGATGATTTTTCTTTCAACTTATACCATAATTTCCCACATTTATAACACTCTATAAATAATTCATATTCCTTATTTTATATAATACATTCATTTGGACAGCCATGTGTTTTCTTGTATCCCAATCCAATCGGGAATAATATTTTCTTGGCCTTATAATGTGAATCTAGAAGATCGTTCTCTTTTGGAATAATGTCTTTCAATAATTCAAGAAGCTCGGTATAGAATCTATCACTCCATTAATGTTTCTTCTTCCGGTTAATAAATATTAACATCCCTAAAAAACAGTAAAATCTGTACAACTATGATATAATGGTTTTTCAAGATCACCATATATACGTGAAACTTTTAGTTCTATCTCAATTTGTTCTCCTACAATATCTCGAATCATTTATTCATTTTCATCTGAGTTACCATCTTGACGATCATCATTATCTGTAGATCTGACATTTTTTCCAGTTTCACCATGCCAAATCCAAGGGATGTAACTCTGGTTAATACCGTGAAAAATCAGATGATCTTTGATGTCTATACTTTTCAACTTATTTATATGGAAACATTTCAGGTATAGACACAAAAACATGTCGATGCCTTGAACATTTATTTTATAAAATTCTAAAAAGGCATCAACACCTTCCTCATATTCATTACTAATTCTATGTGACATAATCCAACTTCGATTCATTATTACCTATAAAAATATAAAAATTATACATATTTTTAAGATAAGAAAATTTTATATTTATATGAAAATATCATAATTTGAATGTAAATTTTTTTTGAAATATAAAACAAATCTATGCTTATTTGAAAAATATGTGCATGAAAATTATTTTAAAAAGAAAATCTAGTTAGATATAATTGTTTTAAATTCATCTTGGAATATTTATTTTAAGGTACACAATGAATACATCCTGGTGCAGCTAGAGACCAAATTCACCCTTCAGTAATCTATAAATATGATGTATAAATATTAAAATATGTATACATTCACTACTAAAAATTACACCTACCCCAATTATTTGAAACCATTTGGATAGAATATCATAATGGTTTCACACACTATTGGCATGATGGTCATTGCAATAGCCCTATACCTATGGTTCTACAAGAACCATTGGTACAGACTATCGGAAGTTAATATATGACAACAATTTCAAGGAAACATTTGGGATATATATACACCAAGGGGTGTCCAAGGGGGTAGGGGCTATCCAGGGGTGGTGGAGGATATACAAGTGTGGAGGGGCTTTCCAAGGTGGGTAGGGGCTATCCAGGGTCTCCATGGGGGTAGGGGTGTCCACGGGGTGGAGGCTATCCAGGGGTGGGGGAGTGGTGTCTAGGGGGTGAGGGGGTTTTCCTACCCCCTAACCCATTAGGTAGCCCCCTTAGCCCCTTGAACACCATCCTTACCTTATTGGACACCCCCTAGACACCACCACCCCCTGTACAGCCCCCACCCCCTAAACACCCCCCCCTATAGACACCCCCTAGACACCCCCACCCCCATGATAACCCCTAACAACTTGGACAGCCCACTCACCCCCCAAGACACCACCCCCACCCCCTAGACACCCCCACCACATGTACATCCCCTCACCCCCTGGACACCCCACCCCTAGACACCCCTACCCCCTTGGAAATCCCCCTCACCACCATGGACACCACCCCACCCCCTTGGACACCCAGTGGACACAACCACCACCTTGGACAGCCCCACCCCCCAGACAACCCCCCCCCCCCCCCCTCCACCCTCCTGCACACCCCTCACCACTGGACACCCCAACCCCCTTGGACAAACCACTCACCCCCCTAGACACCACCCCTCACCACCCTGGACACCCCCACCCCTGGACAGCACCCCCACCCCTACAACCTTGGACACACCCTAGACACCGCCACCCCCTAGACACCACCACCACCCCCTGGACACCCACACCACCTTGAAAATCCTCATCTCCCCCTGAACACCACCCCCACACCCTAGACACCCCATGGACACCACCACACCCATGGACTACCCCCACCATGGACATACCTCCTACCCCTATAGATATCCCTGCACCCCCTAGACACCCCCCACCCCTAGACACCCTACCCCCTTTGGACAGCCCACTCAGTCCTTGGACACCCCTACCCCATTGAATATCCCCCAACACCTAAACAGCCCCCTGGATACCCCCATGCCCACTTAAACAGCCCACTCACCCCTGGAAACCCCCCTGGACACCCCTACCCCCTTGGACAGACCCCCCACCCCTGGACTCCCCCACCCCCTTGGACACCCCTACCCTTTTGGACATCCCTAAAACCCCTAAACAACACCCCCACCCCCTCGGACAGCCACTGGACACCCACACCCCCTTATACAGCCCCCACTCCAAACATGGCCACCCCCTGGATGGCCCCCCCCAGACACCCCCACCCCCTTAGATAGCCCCTACCCCCTTGGATACCCCATTTACACACACACACATGATAGAACACACCAAAATTATAAACTTTCATGATATCACTTCCATGGTTAATTTTTCTAGAAAGGAATTTATCATTGATAAAAGTACACGATGACACATACCATTATAGACAGAATAAATATAGAAAAATAAAATCTCAAACCATAAGGATAGATCATCGTGAATAATAAAAAATAAAACAGAGTCGTGTGAGGATTAATTGACTGTTGTGAGTTGACCTAATAGATTTGGTGATAATAAATATGATTAATGATCTTGGAAAAATGGGGATAAAGGGCCCGAATTTTAAGAATACTTTCTAGGTTTTCCACGCAAGAGAGATGAGTCGCAGGTCACCCGATCAAAGAAAATGGAAGGAATAAATACATGGTGTGATAATAACTGACCTGATAAAGTATTTTTTATGTTTATAACATCAGTTATTTAATAACCGATGTAGAATATTATTTATCACGTCATTGATTTTATAACTCACATTTTAAATGGAACTTTTCCATGTCGTTTTTTAAAACTGATGTGATCAATTTCATAGATTTTCATTATCAATTCAGTTATTTTATAACCGACTTGCTAAGGCACCCATATTTGATCTTTCATCTCATTTATAAAATAACCAATGTGATAAATCTAATATCAGTATTTTTTACATCTGTTATAAAATAACCAAAGTAAAAAAAATTGATTCTCCTAGATTTATCATGTATGTTATTTTATAACCAATGTGATAAATAAATTTTTACATCTTTTAACATCAGTTATATGGAAAGGATGTGAAAAACACCGACGTGTTAAAAAAATTAGACTAGTAACCTTTTCTCACAATAATATGTAGTAGACAATGATTTGTAATATATAGTGATACATCTGAAACATTATTGGGTTATTCTCTTATTAAAAATCAAACTGTGATAGCTTATGCCTCACGAAAACTGACAATCCTTGAGAAAAAATACCCATTAATGATTTGGTGTTAGCTGCGATAATCATAGCACTAAAGATATGGAGGCATTATCTTTATTGGGAAAATTTTGATATATATCCTATTCATAAATGTTTAAAATATATTTTCACACTATATGAGCTAAATATGCATCAAGGAAGATGGTTGGAGTTGATTAGAGATTACAACGGCACAATACATTACCACTATGGGATAGCGAACATGGTCTAAGATGCTTTGAGTCAAAAGGACCATGCTATAATATCCACGATGTTGATAAAAAATATGTAATA
This sequence comes from Viscum album, assembly GCA_963277665.1. Classification (NCBI taxonomy): domain Eukaryota; kingdom Viridiplantae; phylum Streptophyta; class Magnoliopsida; order Santalales; family Viscaceae; genus Viscum; species Viscum album. The sequence continues at coordinate 980,537,525 of OY728140.1, read as the reverse complement.
TTTTTGGATTTAAAAAGGATGGATATTGAAATTTTAATGGAAGGGGATAAATCTTAATTTTATCAATTGAATGTTCAACAATCTATATAAGTAATGATTTAAGAGGTGTAGAAGGAATACATAGGGATAAAAAAGAAGGTGAGAAATGTTCCTAAATTCAACCTTGATTATAATGGAATAATAATGTTTACGAATCAGGTTTTTTATTCCCACCATACAGGAATTAAAGAGGGGGTTATTGGATTAGGATCATATTTTTTCATTCTCTATTCACCCTGGAAGCACAAAGATGTATAGGGACCTGAAAGAGTATTTCTAGTGGGTGGGGTGTAAGTAAACTTTTTCAAATATGTCACTTGGTTTTTGGTTTATTAGAAATTTAAAACTAAGAGACAAATGTCTAAGTGTATATTATAATCATTACCCTTACTATATTGGAAATTTGAAAACATTGCTATGGAATTTGTCTTCAGACTGCCACAAAATATAAAATACATAATTTTATATGGGTTATACTTGATCTCTTTACAAATTCAACACACTTTATTACTATTCGAGAGTATTTCTATCTTGATCATATTTCAAGGATATATGTAAAAGAAGTGGTAAGATTAAATGAAGTACCAATTTCTATTATATTTTATTGGGATATGAGGTTTACCTAAATGTCCTTGAGAAGTATTCAATAGGCATAGGATAGAGAGTTATGTTTCAATATGATGTATCATCCTCAGATTGACGTTCATTCTAAGATTAATATTTAAAATCCATAATAAATTTTGATATATTCATCTATGGATTTCAATGGTGGTTGGGATCAACACCAACCTTTGGAAGAATTTTCATACAATAATAGCTTTCACTACAGTATTCATATATCTCGTTATGAAGCCCTATATGGAATGAAGTGAATAACTCCAACTTTCTCGGATGAAGTTGGGGGAAAATATATTAGGACTTGATCTTATTAATGAAATGGTAGAAAAGGTTAGATCTATTCAACAAAACCTAAGAGAATATCTATGTTGACAAAAATGTTATGTTGACAACTGAAGAAAATAGAAAATGTGTTATGTTGGTGACAAGGTTGTTTTTCAAAAAAATTTACCAAGAAGAGAGTAATGAGATTTGTAAATAATGCAATGTGGATCCCTAGGTATATCAGTTCTTCGAAAATTCTAGATCATATTGAGGAGGTATCTTACCGATTGGTACTTCCACTAAATCTCTCTCAAGTTAATGATGTGTATATTTAACTCCCCAAAGGATGAATATAATTGTTCCTTCATAAGTACTAAACTCATAAGTCATATCGCTAAAGCTAGATATTTTTTATGAAGAACAACTGATATATATTCGGGATCATGGGGAAAAAGTATTGCAAAACAAGATAACTTTTTTGTTAATGTTTTGTGGTTGAACCACCAATTTGAGAAAGGTATATAGATACTTAAGGATATGATGAGGTTGGAATATCCTCATCTATTGGAATACAAATTATGAATTTTAAGGGTGAATTTATATTGGGGGGGGGGGGGTAGAATGTAACACCCATATGTTTCTATGAAATATTTTCTATAAATAATTTTATTTCTTCAGTATCTATTATAGCATGAAGTTGTGAGTTTAATTGAATTGTGATATTCCCTTAGTATGAAACTACAATTTTAATTTAGAGATTAGGTTAGCGAGGATAAATATGTCTAACTTATGATAATGTATGGTGATGTCATTTATGATTAATTGTTTTTGAAAAATATAAATCAATTATATATTTGTATTTTTTTGTATATGTTTATTTAGTTAAATAACATTAGTAACTAAAATTAATGAAATATATGTTTTATATTCATCCAATAGATATTTTTGGTATAGGGTATGAATAAACCTTCTTTGATGTATAAAAACCTATATTATTAAAAGTAAAAAATTAATCTCTTTTAATGACGAACCCTTTTTCAGTTATGATTTTGAAATATTGATAATTTTTCTATGACAAAAAAATTCTTTGGAATAAGGATATTAAAATTTTCATTGGTTGATATTTTACTATTTTTCTGATAAGTTTCTATTTTCAATAAATAGTAAAAATACACAAAATTTAAATCAAAATAAACATTTATTATCAAAATTATTTATAGTCTTAAATTATAATATTTAATGGTATTAAATTATAAATATATAATATTTTAATAACTGAACATAATTTATTTCATTATCATTAATTTTATATTGTATTCAGATATAAAAATATATCAATATATTCCAATATTTTATCTTTCAAAACTCAATCTCTCATTCTGACAATGGGATTAATTATAAATTTATTACTACCACTTCTATGTTTTGACTTTTTTATATGAATTACATATTTGGAATTATTAGTTCTAAATTATGTAAAGAGATTTATTTTATTTTTTGGAATTATTAATAGTTACATTGATAATTTGTTTTACTATAGTTAAAGGGTAAATATAGTAATTAAGGGTAAGAATACTATTATAATGTTTCCCTAAAATGTGTCCTATTATCATTGGATGAGTGTTGTTTACCTAAGTTATACTTGGTGCAGAATGGTGTCATTTGGAAGCCACTTGGATGAGATTTGGACATTTAATTTAATTTATTTAAAAAAATCTAACCCAAATTTTAATAACTATATCATTTTTAAAATAAATTTATATAGAATATAAATTCAATTATGAATACTAATTTTAATTATTAAATGTACTTATTTATGATATTAATTAATTTTTAATTTTTTTGTAAATGAATAATTACTTTATTTGATTATACATTAAATATGTAAAAACTGATTAATCAATGGGAAATCAATAAAACATTTTTTATTAAACAAATATTATAAATAAAAGGACCAAAACACTTTTAATTTTTTTTGGTGGACTGTATCCCAACCATTACCATCCAAGGGTCTAGTTAGTGGCCATTTGAAACCTCATAGAACAGACTGTCATACTTATATTATTTTATTTAAAGTGATGTAAAAGTTGTAAAATTCATGTTTTCAAAATTACAACATTTTTAATGATGGATTTTATAAACTAAAAATTCATTTAGATGTATTATTTTGAAATATAGTAGATTTATATTTATCATAGTATTTAATTTTAAAATTTTATTAAATATATATATATATATATATTAAATAATTACAAAACATTTATGTAATAATTATTTTTTAAATGGAGGTAATAAAAGCATGTTATTCACAATATTAAAATTAATATAATTTAATATAATTAATATGTAGAATAGGTTTTCTAGATTACCTTTAAATATTTGGAATATAATAAAATAATGTGTTTAATGATAACTTATTATCTTAATATTGTTAAAAATCAATGAACTGAAAAGTGTAAAATTGCCACTATTGTCTTTTTAGAAGAATAATATTTCATTAAATTATTTAAAAATCATAAATCAATTTTAATACATTATATTAATTATTATATAGTCTAAAATGTTTTACGATATTTATTTATGGTCTAATTTATATCAAATAAGAAAATATATTACCCTTTTAATATTTAAATATTTGTTTCCCTTGTTTGAAAATAAATAGAATAACTAAATGTTAATTAAGATATTGAGGTTAAAATTGATATAAATCTTGTAAAAAGGTTATTTTTTTATGATATTAAAACCCTATATCATCTAATATTAGAAACTGGTACATTTTCATGGTTTTTTGGGTATGGTTTTATTGTATTATAAATTATTCTATAAAGAGTTTCCAAAAGTGACCCTCGCCTCGATTTAAAAGGGAACCCACTGACTCACCACATCACATGAAATTGAGGATTCATTCTCATCTATACCAGAAAAATTTCCCTTCTAAAGTTACGTAGTTACGTTCTATAGTTTTTTTTCATCTTCAAAGACAAACTCCAGTGCTCTAAGAGGAGTTATTTAGGAATCACATTGAAGAAGAGGTAATCTTCTCTAATGATTCATTGAAACTTGTTTCTTCTTCAATTTCCTCTTCATGAGTTGTTTCAACATAAAGTAATAAATCCATTATCAATTATATAATGAGATATTATTATAGTTATCAAATAACCATATTCCTCCATATATCCATCCTATAAAAACCTAAATTGCCGCATGTGAGTACGTATGACATACCATCTCCACGTCGTGGTGTAATATATTTTTCACCACCACCTTACATGGATGGGTATAATTATATAAATAATAACTATATATTATTATTATGACATTATATTAGTTATTAAATATTATACACCTCCCAATTCAATACCATTAAATAAATATGGGAATGATATCATCACTTGTACGTACGTATGACCTACCATCTCTATGATGTGATATGATTCTTTCTACATGATCATTATTAAAAAATAATTATATAAATGTTCAGAATGAATAAATATGTTATATATTATGTAAATATAATTTTTTATGGATATATTTATGACCCATGAAGGAGAACCAAAACATACCATACAAAACATGAATAAGAAAATGATGTTGTTAATACCCAAATAAATAGTAATAATGAAATGTTGTAAACAAACGGATGATAATATGATCATATATGATATCATAAAAATCAATATGAATTTGTTATAAATCAATGAAATTATTTAAATCATTATATAGGAGGTTTGGATACAGACAAAAGAAATAAGACCTAACCTAAGGGATAATTTCTTAATCTCATTATTATCTGAGATTGTTTATACGTAAGTATTACTAGGGTATATTTATCATCCACATCTATGTTTCCTAAATATTTCATATTATTAATATTATTATAATAAAATTTCAAGTCAATTTTACCCATTTGTGAATTTTTATTAAATGGTATGAATGGAATATTTTGATATAGTTTATGGTAGTGTAATTGGACATTCCCATGTATTTTAACATATTGCGGTAAGGATATAAATATTGGTCGTAGACCTCTATGAAGAATACTATATATCCTATTAGGGAAATGAATAAGATTATATCTATTTCTTATAGTGGTCACCTATGTCATGAAAGATGTGATAACATAGTCCTTAGATTGGAGATGTGAACATGAGACTATGCCATAATATCTTATAGTGTGTCTGGGCCTTTTGTTGTGGATGAGATTTTATGATACATTAATGATAATTATGTCCCAAAATAGAGAATCCTCGTATTAATATTGGTACCACCATCTCTAGTCTATAATAAAATGTGAGTCAACTAGGTGTGTGAAAAACAAATATCAGCATATCAGACACATTGCATGATAGAATATCCATAAGGGTCTTGCACATTAAATTTTACCTTTGGGACGCATGATTTCCCATCTCATAGAAGATATGCTATCGACATCTAGGATTAAGATGGAATACTATATATCTTGTTTCATAACAAGAATCCAAATCATTGTTTTTTGAAAATTGGTCTCAGTACAATGATGGATGACGTGGAATGACCATAAAATTGGTATGACTGGGTCCTAATGGTTGAATTGTTAGAGACATGAGGTGGCTTACACTGAAGGGGATACACAATGGATCTCAGGCCATAGGAAGTTATCTTAAATATCTAATATTTGGCTAGAATCATATTCATCGTTGTTTATTTCATCGGGGCGTGCACAATGAGGGTACCCATTGGTAGACTAATTATATATATTTTAATAGATAATGTGATATGGAATGCATATAAGGTCTATCTGTGATCATGAATCCAATATTTTTACATTAGTGAATAATCATAGATTATCATGGAAACATCCCTTATAAAAGGGGTATGTGGGTTGAGGTCTCTTTCTGAGGTCCACATGGATTGAGTCCATCATGGACTGTCGAGAAAAATTGAACTGGAATATGGGATCTTCTAGACCCATCTCAGCTACCTAATGTATATGTATTAAGTTTTTTCAAAATGTTTTTGGTATTCTGATGACATGGAAGACACGTCCACGATCCCTCACATGGTCAACTGACTTCTATTGGATGTCTTCACATGACTGAAGTTGACGTGTCCAAGATGATAAACATAATCAAATTAGATATGTGATGGATAATGTGCATGATCAAAGTAATCATGCCTTTATATTGTCACGTGATAAACTTGACTTGTCTTTAGACTATCTCATGACAATTCTGACATGTCAACTGGAAATCTCATGATCACATCGATGTTTCAATGATTTAAAAAATGATCGAAGTTCATTATACTTGATATATTTTCATAATAAAGGATGATAGTTCCAAGGTACTTTTCCTGATTGTAATGACTTGTTCTAAAAATTTCATGTATTAGTAATTCCATATCAAAGGAAATTTGCTTGAAAATGTCAATAGGTTTTCGCATGATCAAAATGACTTGTCGATTGTTTGTATTCTGACAATGCAGACATATTAATGAATTGTCACATGGTGTACAAAGATTGTCTTCATACATCCACGTGAACATAATGAAATTTTAATCAGTTTTATGAGATCAACTTAAATTTTCCAAGGCTTGTTTCAAGACCTAAATGACTTTTCCAAGGTCACCTATGGACCCAATATGATAATTGGATAATTATGAAATGGAATGACCATATATTATTCACATGTTGAGGTCATTAATACGTCTTTAGGAACACTCATGAAACAATGATTCTAATCATGAGTATTAATGAACCCCCCCCCCCAAGGTATTATGCCTAATGTTTCATGGGAATGTATGCATGCCTGAGTGTGCATGTTTAGGGAACACACGATAGGTATTTAATGGTTAATGAAGTTTTTTCCTTGAACTTATACACATATCAATGAGTACTCTCATGATGAACAATTTTTATCACTAAATTCATGTACTCAGAAGGTACTTTTAAGAGATTCTATCAGAAATATAGGGGTTTTTTCATGCCAAAGAAACTTGCATGGCAATAAGTGTTTTCCCAACAGAACAAAATTAATTTACGGTCAATATATGTTTAATACTGATTATTGTGTCATATGAATATACATATAAGTATATTTTTATAATAGAGTTTTAATGAATTGTTTTACACATAGTTTAAATAATTAAAATAAACAAATACATATCCTCTTTATATATGTTTATTGGACTCGACACATAGTCTAATAAACAATCTCACAGAATAGGAATTACATTTTTTCTGATTAAATCAGAGTAAAAATAATAATCACAATGGATATAACTTTTTAGAGTATGTTAATTATCATAATTTTCGAGGTAAAAATAAATCAAACAATGTAGAAAGTTGAATATGATGATCAACATTCTATTAAATGTTGCAGAATTGATAACATGTAAAACCAGGTAATAAAAATAGCTATGTTAATGTAAGTAGGAATTTTTTCTAGTATTAAAAAGATAAATCTTTTAACCAAAAAGGAATGTTTTGAAATAACATTTAATAAAGGTATCCACTATTTCATTCCTATAGTAATGTATAAATTTTCTTACTATGAAATCCCTCGATACGAAGATTGGATTTTCTATGCCTTCATATCCTTAGAATCTCTTGAGACGATGGTTTTATATACCATACAGTTCATATATTCCCTGGATATATGTATCATTTTCTTCATTATACTATCCCCAAGAGCCCTATATCATTATTATGATCATACATGTCACGACCTAACCCTACCCGAGCTCGGGCAGCAAATACCCCAAGCCCGCCTCCATAGGCCAGGGGCTGGAGACCAACGTCGAAGGAACAACAACATGGGTAGGCCTTTTCCTAAGTACCTGTACACACACACATGCATCACGCTCAATGAAAAAGTGAATAGTAAAAGAAAAGACATGAAAAGAAAAGGGAAACTGCTATATATACAAACCAAAAATGTGCATCAACCTCTAAATAGTACCAAGTAAAAGCTGAAGGTAAACTGAAAAGAAAAGGGGAAAAATGTGCCCACCCAAAAAAAAGTGCCACAACCCAGAAATAGGTGGACAAAAAGTAAACAGCTGGAAGGGTCCCCACCTGGAACCTGTCCACGACCACTACATGCGGTCCAAGCTTCTGAACTCCTAAGATCCACTAAAGTCACGACCATCCTATCCGTCGTCTGCAAGGGCACACCAATTGTAGGAAAATCCCAAGCAGGGGTGAGTATAAAAATACTCAGTAGGATACCTCGAAGGATCAAGGGAGAAACAAAGGAGGTATCGAAGGGTGAGTAGTAGAGCGAACGGGGAATAGTAGAGGAGTACAACTAAAAGTGCAGTAAAGAGTCCAGCTCAACCCAACAAGAGGAAAGAAGGTAGACTCTTCCAGACACAAGGAGCTGGAAACAGTGAGAAGATGAACTTCTCATCGAATCTTCACTACTTATAGTGGGAGAGTAGACTCATCCAACCACGAGAAGCTAGACATGGAATGCACGTGGCATACCCTGCGCGTCTTCGCCTCTCTTAGAAGGAGAGTAACCAAACCCAAGAAGTGGGTTATGGAAAAAGGTATATACATATCCTTATGCTTAGCAAGAAGCCCAAACAACTTCATAAAGGGATCTCCTTCCCGTAGCTCAGCCCAAGAAAACGAGTAGGAAACCGTCCCAGAGGTAAACTCTATCGATGCCCAGCATCCCACACGTCTGTCCCGAACCGCAAGCCAAGGGGATCAATCACCACACATCGACACTATCAGTTTTGTCCGGCACTGACTCACCCTCACAGTTTTAGATCACATCACAAGAACGCGTCTCGGTGGGGAAATCGCCCCTCGTACTTGAGAGTTCTAGGGAAAGTCAAACCACACCTCATCATTGCCCTGCAGTCGAGAGGTCTTATCAATATCAATGTCTTCGCAACATTGACCCGTATAACCAAGGGTCATGCTCTAGTAATCACAGAGGAAAGCCACAGGATAGCCTAGTGGAAAGGACTGAGCCTGGAATGCCAATCTGTGTCCCACTGCCCAGCCCTGCTGGAGGGTAATTCATAACAAGATATCGGGTGACCCACTGCCTAGCCCTGCTGGAGGGTAAACCCTAATACATTATCAGGAAACCCACTGCCCAGCCCTGCTGGAGGGTAGACCTTAATACATCAGCAGGAGACCCACTACCCAGCCCCACTGGAGTGTAGACCTGGAATAAGTCGATAGGGGACCCACTGCCCAGCCTTGCAGGAGGGTAGACATGGAACTAGACGACGAGCGACCCACTTCCCAGCCCAACTAGAGGGTAGACCCTAAGAGGTCGTCGGGTGACCCACTGCCCATTCTCTGGTGGAGGGTACACCCTAAGTGTGTCGTCGGGTGACCCATTGCCCAATCTCTATTGGAGGGTAGAACCTAAGTGCGTCGGGTGACCCACTTCCTAGTCTCTGCTGGAGGGTAGACCCTATAAGTTGATGAGTATCCCACTGCCCAGCCCCACTGGAGGGTAAAACTCAGAACTTCTAAGGCCATCTCTACTGTAGGGTACAACACTGGCCAATCGAACATGGAGTGGGTATCGCGCAACCACCCAACACCAGAACAACTCATCCAAAATATGTTTAGCGCCTGTTCCATCACTGGATGTCACTAGCACATCTACCGGCTGATCCATTGAGAACGGAACCAGGGAGACCACTAAACCCTACTGGTCAAACAAACGAGCATAGAGGGAACCTCTACGTTGCGAGAGGTCAAAGTACGTAAAGCAGAGATTGGTATGAACCTGAGACCCACACGACGTGTGGCCCCAAGTTAACCCCAACCAAGCACACGAACGTCTCAGGTACAGACCACATGTACCTCCAAGCGCTCCCGTATACTCCCAGAGTATACCTCACTTTCATCCCAAGGGCTATCGTGCACCCGGCACCCAACCTCAATGCGAAGGCGTGGCGTAACATCTCAAACATTCGGTCTCAACGACTGGGGCACGAACCACCACATCTATTCAAGCATTACTTCACTCACACGGGAGTTCACACGATCACACGCCAAAGATCTTCTACAAACACAGTAGAAGAACCACCCCCAGGGCACCTTCACATTTCCACATTTAATAAGATCGTGTATGAGGCTCCGCACAACCTAACGGATTGCACTATTTTAATCCTCGCGGAAAAACACACGAGATAGACTACTCACTCGCCTCAGATGGATATCCGATGGAAATCCACCAACGCCACCTCACGCACGAACGACATCCCGTGAATCCAAGCCTTAGCCCCGAAAATAGTCAAACGCATCTCACCATTGTGATCCCTTTGGGAAAACATGTCAAAAAGACTGATCACTTGAGCGCAACAGATATCTGGAGAAAAAGATGCACTCAGGAACACCCCACACGAGCAGTACTACGTGGGACCCGTATCCCGGTCACGAAACTCAACGGACAGATCACACCGTTGCGATCCTCTCGAAAAATCACACAAGGTGGACTATTCACTTGTCCAAAATTGTCGCTCGGTGATAAAGATGGAAAATCACCATCGATGCCCAAACAGCCCTCGTGGGCCCCACACCATCATGACGAATTAGAGCGGTCGGATTGCACCATTGCAATCCCCTCAAAAAAACATCCATAATTGACTGCTCGCATGCCCCGAATGGTCGCCTGATGAGAATGTCGTTAAACGCTGCTCGCAGCTCAAAAGACGGGCCGTGGGGCCCAAGCCTTAACTCCGGATTTAATGCCTAGAACCACACAGGAAACATCCTCCTCGACGCCAGGGTCGCATCACCACTGACGATGACAAAAACGGACATCGTAGGTGTCCGCGCCGTCCAAAAAAAGAATTCCCGGGAAGACCGCTTAGCTGCTTTACGCACGTGCGGTGCCCCCGAGCCCCTCGTCTCGGAAGTTAAAACTCCTGAAACCACTTAAAACGGTCCGCCTCTGCGTCAGGTCCACGCCGCCATAGATGGCACCCTAAATGGATGCCCGTAGCTCAAAATGCGGGCGTCCAAACATTTTTAAAAAAAGGGGGGACCCTCTTGTGCAGGACCGGCCCGGTCCGGCCAGTCCACCCCGCTCGAGCTGGCCCGCTCTGGGCAGCCCGCTGGGACCGCGGCCCAGCCGCCTCCCGCGAGGCCTCCTCGCCCGCGCACCGTGCAGGTGCCTCTTTCACCGACCGGCCGACACGGCAGGTCGGCTTTCCACACGGAGACCTGCATCGCGCGGGTCTCTGTCTAACCGGGGGGTCGCATAGCGCGACCCCGGCCGTCCCCTATCGTCGGTGCCCACGGACGGCGCCCTCAGCCAGCAATCCAGAGCCGCCCTGCACCGGCGGGATTCTGCCTAGACGACCGAAGGGTCAGCCTCCTCTACCTCCTCCGAGCCCGCCGCCTGCGGGAGCCGCCGCCTGGAGCCGCTCCGCCGCAGGAGCTCGCCGGAAACCGGCCTCGTGGCCGGAAAACTTCAAAGGACCACCGGAAACAATCCGTGGTCGAAAATTTGATCTAGATAGTGTTCCAGAAATCTCAGGACAGGTTCTATGCAATTATGGGCTTCGTTAGATGATCCAATGGCGCGATGGAGCATTAATTGAAATTAAGCGGAGAAAGGGGTGTAAAACTCAAATCTGCCTACCTGCGGGCGGAACGCCGACGCTTCTATGCTCTATTTGAGCTCCACCGTGGCCAAATATGCCACTGATCCATCATTTCCATCTTGTAGAAGGAGGAAGGAGGTGAGGATCTCACTAGGGGAGGGTGAAATTTGAGTGAAGAAAGGGGGGGTTAGGTTAATTAAACAATCTAATTAACCTAAACACCCTCCCGCGGCCCCGTACCCGAACTCCCGACGGGGTCTGGATTAATACTCCCTTAGGATAAAAACCATGATCTGAGCACAATGGTGGTCTCATAATTTTAATCTGAGACTCCTTTCAAAAGTTATTAAACTCAAAGCCCAAGGTCTCCGAATTACGAAAACGCCCCTGGGGCCATTTTTCACAAACAACCCGCCCCCGCGAAACTTACACCCCTCCTAGGGTAAACGGCATGCTCCGAACTCAACGGTGCCATCGGTTTTCCAATCCGAGCCACCGTGTAAGAGATACCTGCGTTTCAACATTAAACGAATTAATTAATTAATTAATTAATCCGTTTAACGTTCCGAAAGCGAGTTAGGGGTCCAAACGTCCCGCGCCGACACGTTTTATGTCGTTCCTAGTGTAAAACCCCATTTTCGGACCCATCCGTACACTTGGATCTCTGATCCGGAACTCCATTTAGGAGTTATCCCATTTATTTGGCGTTTCCAGTGTGAATGCACTGAAAATTTAATTCCAGCCAATCTGGGGCTCAGAATCGCACGTCGTTTGAAGGCGCTCCTCTGGAATATCGTCAAGAATATTCCAATGTTTTTTGCGGAAAATATTGGATTCTTATATCATTCCCTCCTTCAATATTTTCATCCCCGAAAATCAAAACTAGGGAGCAACACAGGGTACGAAGCCCACACTCAGCTCTTCTGTACCTAGAAGAACACTCGCACAGCTCTACACCACCGCACAAAGACCAAAGGATTGATATGTTAACGCAAGGTCGGCCCTTGCCGGTGTTGTCCACCCACTCCAGACATTGGGGTTAGGGCAAGGTGGTAGGGATCCTCACCATCCCTTTGCACGGTTTCAAACTACCTGAAGGCTCTTTAGGGTAGCTCAACTCCCCGACCGAACCCTTACGTCGGTCGTCGTGACTGGAATCACTGCCTGCACCTGGAACAAGGATCGATGATTCCCTCCCTCAGAATATCCATATGGTAGAATACCCAAGGATATATGGTCACGCAAGATTCCACAATTGACGTATCTAAACCATGACTCTCTTACACGCTCGGAGAGCGATGGAGTCATCACCATAGACTAAATAAAAAAGGACCCACGCCCTTTTTTCATACCAACACAGGGTTACACCGATTCCCCGCACCACCCTGGTAACACACCAAGCAAAGAGCAGGAAGGAAAGTAGTCCACACACAGAGTCTATAAATTCTACTGCAAGAAGTAGAAGATCTGTAGAGCGTACCTTTTATCACCTCATGCTCTGCAGGATCGCAGACATCCAAAGCTCGCGGCTGTCTGCGGTCCCAACTGTCAGCTCCCGGAGCCCGACGTGGACCACCTAGTGGTGATGGGAAGACCTCGTAAATTTTTCCCCCACTACCAGTTCCTCCCACTCCTCTACTAGCACCACCTCTCTGGTCGCTACTCCTGATCACGCTGCTGCCTCCGTCATGGTGGTTCACCTGCTGCCTGCCCGAGGCTCTCCGCATGCCCGGTCGGGCAGTCCCGTGCCAGGTGACCTCGCCAATCGCAAGAATAGCACCAACTCTCTTCAGGCTGCATTGGTTTCCTCCGGTGCCACTGTGGTGTACTACCATTCCCATGAGTCCAGTTGTTAGAAAAACCACCTCTGTCGGGGTTTCGTTTACCGACGCCCGCTAGCTGCGGTAGACATCTCGACTCCGATGTGCCTGCTGCCACCACCATCTCTAGAATGTGACAGGAAGCCCTCTGTCACCAGCGCCTGCTCGAGCACACTGGCATATATGGAAATTACCAAGGGTACTATGACAACATGAATCTCTCGGTGGAGACCCTGATCAAACATCCACACTCAGATGTTGTTGTCATGGACCACGTCCGGGTAAAAGCGTCCACGGTCTGAAAAACTATTCGCGTACTCGGCCACCGTCATCCCTCCCTACTGAAACTGCAGTAGCCCCTGAATCAGAAAGGAGTGAAATCAAGAGGGGAAAAACTCCTCATGGAACAACAACTGAAAGTAACCCCACAAAAGCGATGACTCGTTAAGAAACTGAGTCACCAGACTCCACCGACGCCGAGCTACTCCATGAAAAATATCAGCTGCCAAAGCCACTCTATGATCTGTCGGCTTCTGCACAAGCCTGAAAAGGCAAACCACTGTCTCGATCCAAGCCTCTACTGCCTGAGGGTCTGGCTCACCACTGAACCTCAGCGGTCTCTGCCGCTGGAACTCACGGAGCGCGCTCAACCTGCGCTCAAGCTCAGCTTGCTCTGCTAAAACTATCTGCTGCTCAACAGGTGGGGGTGCTGCTACCGGCCCACCCAGTGAAAGGGCTCGCATTATGGGTCATGTACTGTGGCCTCGTAGCTCACAGGGTCGTCGTCATGCACTAAAGATGGCATCTTGGTGGGTTGTCTTCGCAGAGACATCCTGAATATTATCAAGGAGTGTCACGGTCTGATGAGCATATATGCATATACCAATAACAACGATGGGGATCTGACTCAATATGGACAGTCAAAGACTCAATCCTATGTGATGCCCAAACCAAATTGTTTCCCCTGCAACAAGTGTCTCAGCATGCCGAGTCGACAAGAAGGTTATCAGGGCCCTGGTGAATGGATACGTCGGCCGCTGCACCATCACTGGACACCCTGGCCGGAGAGCCGCTCTCGAGACACGTTAACACTGTTTCCCTAAATCCCAACCAATTACTTTTATTTTAGGGAAGTCTGAACAACGTCCCAAGGAATGAACCACCTTTGATACCACTTTTTCATGACCCAACCCTACCCGGGTTCGAGCCGCAACTACCCCAAGCCCGCCTCCATAGGCCAGGGACTGTCGACCAGTGCCGAAGGCACAACAACTCGGGGAGGCATTTGCCTATGTACATTTATGCACACACATGCAGCACACTCAACGAAAAAGTGCAGAGTAAAAGAAAAGACAAGTAACGAAATGGGAAACTACTATATATACAAACCACAAATGTGCATCAACCTCTAAACAGTACCAAGTACAAGCTGAAGGTAAACTGAAAATAAAAGAAAAAAACACGCACCCAACCAATAAAAGTGCCACAACCTGGAAAAATATGAACAAAAAGTAAACAGCTAGAAGGGTCCCCACCTGAAACATGACCACGACTACCGTACGCGGTCCAAGATCCTGAACTCCTAAGATCCACTGAAGTCACGACCAACCTATCTGTCAACTGCAAGGGCACACCAAGTGCGGGCAAAGTCCAAGCAGGGGTGAGTATAAAAATACTCAGTAGGATACCCCGAAGGCTTGAGGGAGCAAAAAAAGAGGTACCGAAGGGTGAGCAGTAGAGAGAATAGGGAATAGTATAGGAGTACAACTGAATGTGCAGTAAAGAGTCCAGCTCAATCCAACAAGAGGAAAGAAGGTAGACTTGTCCAGACAGAAGGAGCTGGAAATAGTGAGTGTCGAACTTCCCATCGAGTCTTCACTACCTATAGTAGGAGAGTAGACTCGTCCAACCACGAGAAGCTAGACACAGAAAGCACGTGGCATACCCTACGCGTCTTCGCCCTTCCTGGAGGGAGAGTAACCAAAACCAAGAAGTGGGTTCTGGAACAAGGTATATACATATCCTTATGCTCAGAAAGAAGCCCGAACAACGTCATAAGGGGATCTTCGTCCTGTAGCTCAGCCCAAGAAAACGAGTAGCCGACAGTCCCAGAAGTAAACTCCATCGATGCCCAGCAGCCCGCATGTCTGCCCCAAACCGCAAGCCAAGGGGCTCAATCACCACGCATCTACACTATCCTCTTTGGGCGGCACTAACTCACCCACACGGTTTTAGATCACGTCACAAGAATCCATCTCGGTGGGGAATGTTCCCCTCGTACTTGAGAGTTCTAGGTAGTGTCAAACCACACCTTGTCACTGCCCTACAGTCTAGAGGTCTTCTCAAAGTCAACGTCGTCACAACACTGGCCCGTATAACCAAGGGTCCCGCTCTAGAAATCCTGGAGGAAAGCCACAGGCTAGCCTAGTAAAAAGGACTGAGCCTAGAATACCAACAGGTTTCCCACTGCCCACCCCAGCTAGAGGGTAATTCATAACTAGATATCAGGTGACCCAATGCCTAGCACTACTGGAGGGTAAACCCTAATACATCATCAGGCGACCCGCTGCCCAGCCCTGTTGGAGGGTAGAACATAATACATCATCTAGAGACACACTGCCCAGCCCCGCTGTAGGGTAGACCTGGAATAGGTCGACAGGCGACCCACTGCCCAGCCTTGCTGGAGGGTAGACCTGGAACTAGACGACGAGCGACCCACTGCCCAGCCCTGTTGGAGGGTAGACCCTAAGATGTCATTAGGTGACCCACATCCCAGTCTCTACTGGAGGGTAGACCCTAAGGGCGTCGTCGGGTGACCCACTGCCCAGTCTCTGCTGGAGGGTAGACCCTAAGTTCGTTGGGTGACCCACTGCCCAGTCTCTGCTAGAGGGTAAACCCTAGAAGTCGATGAGTAACCCACTGCCCAGCCCTACTGGAGGGTAACACTCATAACTGCTCTATCAATCTCTACTGTAGGGTATAACACTGGCCAACCGAACACAGAGTGGGTATCTCGCAACCACCCAACTCCAGAACAACTCACCCAAAAGAGATTCAGTACCTGTTCCATCACTGGGTGTCACTAGCACCGCTATTGGCCGATCCATCGGGAACGGAACCAGGGGGAGACCACTCAACCCTACTGGTCAAACAAACGATCACAGAGGGACCCTCTATGTCACACTAGGTCAAAGTACGCAAAGCCGAGCTTGGCACGCACTTGGGGCTCACATGTCGTGTGGCCCCAAGTTAACCCCAACAAAGCGCACGAACTTCTCAGGTACAAACCACATGTACCTCCAAGATCTCCCGTATACTCCTAGAGTATACCTCACTTTTAGCCCAAGGGCTATCGTGCACCCGTCACCCAACATCAATGCGTAGGCATGACATAACATCTCCATCTTTCCACCTAAACGATTGGGGCATGACCCACCACATCTATTCAAGCATTACTTCACTCACACGGGGGTGCACGCGATCACACTCCAAGGGTCCGCTACAAGCACTGTAGAAGAACCTCCCTCGGGGCACCTTCACAAAACCACATTTAATAGGATCGTGTATGAGGCTCCGCACAAACAAATGGATCACACTGTTTTAATCCTCGCTGAAAAACACGTGAGATAGACTACTCACTCGCCTCAGATGGATATCTAATGGAAAAGCCACCAACACCGCCTCACGCCCGAACGAAGTACCATGATCCCGAGCCTCGGCCCCGAAAACAGTCAGGCGCATCACACCATTACGATCCCCTCGGGAAAACACGTCATAAAGAATGCTCACTTGAGCGCAACAAATATCCGGAGAAAAAGATGCACTCCGGTGCAACACACACGAGCGGTGCTACCTGGGACCCACATCCCAGTGCCGAAACTCAACGGACAGATCACACCGTTGCGATCCTCTCGAAAAAGCACACAAGGTGGACTATTCACTTGTCCAAAACGGTTGCCCTGTGATAAATATTGAACATCACCGTCGACGCCGAAACGGCCCTCGTGGGCCCCACACCATCGTGCCGAACTAGAGCGGGCGGATTTCACCATTTCAATACCCTTGGAAAAACATCTAGAATTGACTACTCGCACGACCCGAACGGACGCCTGATGAGAAAGTCGTTAAACGCTGCTCGTAGCTCAAAAGAGGGGTTGTGGGGCCCACGCCTCAACAACGACATTAATGCTCAGAACTACCCTGGAAACCTACGTCTCGATGTCAGGGTCACATCACCACTGACGGTGCCCAAAACGGACATTAGAGGTGTCAGCGCCGTCCAAAACAAGAATTCCCGAGAAGCCCGTTTAGCTACTTTACGCACGTGTCGTGCCCCATAGCCCCTCGTCGCAGAAGTTGAAACTCCCAGAACCACATCAAAAGGTCCACCTCTGCGTCAGTTCTGCGTCTCCGTAGATGGCTTGCAAAACGAATGCTCGTAGCTCGAAATACAGGCATCCAGACATTTAAAGGGGGGGCTCTTGGGCTAGACGGGCCCTGTCCGGCCAGTCCGCCCCGCTCGAGCCGGCCCGCTCCGGCCGGCCCGCTGGGACCGTGGCCCAGCTACCTCCCGCGAGGCCCCTCACCCGCGCGCCATGAGGGAGCCTATTCTACCGACCGGCCGACATGGGCGGTCGGCTTTCCAAGCGGAGACCCGCGTCGCTTGGGTCTCTGTCCAGCCGCAGGGTCGCACAGCGCGACCCCGGCCGTCCCCTCTCGTCGGCGCCCGCTGCCGGTGCCCTCCTCCGACGAGCCCGAGCCACCTCGCACCCGCGATATGCCTCCCGGCAGACCGAAGGGTTGACCTCTTCCGCCGCCTCTGAGCCCGCCGCCTGCCGGAGCCGCCGCCAGGAGCCGCTCCACCGCTGGGGCTCGCCGGAAACCAACCTCAAGGCCAGAAAACATCATAGGACCACCGGAAACGATCTGGTGGTCAAAAATTTGATCCGGATAGCATTCTAGAAAGCTCAGGACGGGTTCTACGAAATTATGGGATTCGTTCGATGATCCAATGGAGTGATTGAGCATTAATGTAAATTAAGAGGGAAAGGGGTGTAAAAGTCAAATCCGCCTACCTACGGGCGGAACACTGACGCTTCTATGCACCATTCGAGCTCCACCGTGGACAAATCTGCCTCTGATGCGTCGTTGCCATGTTGAAGAAGGAGTAAGGAGGAGAGGATCTCACCAGGGGAGGGTGAAATGGGAGTGAAGAGAGGGGGGGTTAGGTTAATTAAATAATCTAATTAACCTAAACACCCTCTCGTGGCCCCGTACCCGAACTTTCGACGGGGTCGGGATTATGCCTCCCCTAGGCCAAAAGCCACACTCTGAGCGCAAAGGCTGTCTCAGAAATTTAATCTGAGACACCATTCAAAAGTTATTAAACTCAACGCCCGAGGCCGCCAAATTACGAAAACGCCCTTGGGGCCATTTTTCACAAACGGCCCGCGCCCGCGAAACTTACACCCCTCTTAGGATAAACGGCACGCTCCAAACTCAACGGTGCCCTCAGTTTTCCAATACAAGCCACCTTTTAAGAGATATCTGCGTTTCAACATTAAAAGAATTAATTAATTAATTAAGTTATCCGTTTAAAGTTCCAAAAGCGAGCGAGGGGTCCAAACGTCCCGCACCGACACGTTTTATGTCGTTTCTAGGGTAAACACCACATTCTGGACCCATCCATAAACTCAGATCTCTGATCCGAAACTCCATTTGGGAGTTATCCCTTTTATTTATCTTTTCTAGTGTGAACACACTGAAAATTTAATTCCGGCAACTCCGGGGCTCTGAATCGCACGCCATCTGAAGGCGCTGCTCTGGAATATCATCAAGAATGTTCCAAAGTATTCCTCAGGAAAAACTGGGTTCTTACAATACAAGAAAGGTATTAAAAAATTTGTTAAAAATACAACCTACCTGTGTTTCCATATGAAGAAAAATCTCTAATGAAATACAATGATTATGAATGAGTTGTGAAAAATAAGTATAGTTCTAAAAATTTTAGATCAAATGTAATTGACTAGCTCCAAACTCTTCATATGATCTCGTGGTTATAGGTATGTTCCCCATATTCATATTGATCATCAAATAGTCCTATTTTTTGAGTTTGATACAACGACTTCAAAAACATGGAACATAGAAAATCATAAAAATATGGAATAAATGAATGGAAAATTTCTTATTTTTTACACCACTAAAATATTTTATGTTTTCCTTAAATTAGATATAATTATTTATATTTTTGTTATAAACTCATTCAATCTAATGGAAATCTTAACCAATTCTAATATGTTATTATTTATGAGTGTTAAACCGAATATACTGGTACCTATATCAGTCAAATTATTAAGGATTATTTAGTATGATATCAATGATTTAAATTCATACATCTGATCTTGATAAATGCCGGTCTTATTTTTCTGAAACATACTTATTATTATTATTATAATAAATAATATTATTTTTATTTTAATAGTAAATTAGATCTTTTTTCTAATTATTGTAAAAATCAATATTTTCTATAAAAAATGTTAATTAGTTAAGATATAAAAAGATAGTAAATGTGTTTTTTATTTAATTGTATTTGATTTGAAAATCTAAAAGAATGTAAAATTATGATGTAATAAATTTGACACAGTAATCTCCCCCATTTTAGAAACCACAAACCCCTAAAATTAAATGAAAAAGTAACTTGAAAAAAATATCACCCATAACATTTATATACATCATATATAGAGTTATTATTAAATCCTTTACACTCCATAGGTTTTTTATTATTCTAAATATAATGGATATTATGATGTTGAATATGATAAACTCCCCCTTAGAATAATATCTTCCCATGGGTAAAACAATTTTCATTAATAATGATATTCTTACTCTAAAGGAAACATATCCCTCTTTTTAAAATCTTCTCATAATTTAATAAATTATCCACCATTAAATCATAACATCCCCTTTGTGAATTAAAAACTTTAAGGGAGAATGCATTTTGATGTTTCATGAAAGGATGAGAAATGAGAAATAAGAAACTATTTTGAACTTACTAATCATCCATATTTGTATGAAAGAACATACAACCAATTGGAATTTGAAAAAAAAATTAATGCATAATACAATTTTGGTGAATAGATAATTCAGTATCAAACATTAAAATGTATTAGGAATTTCGATAAAAAATATATTGATAATTCAAAATAAAATATTTCATTCTTCATAAATATATTTACAAGAGTCTTGATGTTATTATGTCATTCTATTCCTTATATGAAATCTAGACATTTTCTTATTGAAAACAAAATTTCATAGATATTTTTATTCTAGTTTCTTAGTACGATAACTTCATATTCATCCATCTTTAGACTTCTCAACTCTAAATTGATATCTTTAATCTACCTTCTCAAAGCATTGACATATTCAGTATGATCATCAATTTCATCTATGAATTCTTCCACAAACATCACTCTGTCTGCCATAACATTTAATTACTAGGTGAAGAAAATTCCTAAATCGACCGTAAACATAATGAATTCAAAAAAAAATTCATTTTCTATCTGAATATCAATATCAACATGATTATACGATTTTTGTAACTAGTTTCATGAATTTTCAAGAGTGTGATAGATTTCTTATAAGGTTATCCACTTAGCTTCAAAAATGATTAATCATTATATCAAAACATTAATCTATTATAGTTTGTTGTTTAAAAATTGTTAGATATGTTTTCATCAAGCATCATGTTTATAAATATAATTAATTGTTTCCTTAATAATTCTCCAAACATGAACAATGTAGTCAAAAACTTTTAGAGAAATTGTTTAGCGGAATCCAATTGTTCAGCATCAGCCTGGGTATGTTTTTTCATCTCATACTGACTTTGATTTCATTTTGTTTACATTTATATTTATTTTTCACTACCATCTAATATTTATCAGAAATTAAATTTCCATAAAAAATTTCATTTATTTCAACATCATTTCTAGTGGACATATAATCTACTTTTTATGATTTTGGATCTTCTTCATCTTTCTTAGGTGATGTATCAACCACTTCATCTAATAAAGAATGTCCCCCCTAATAAATTCTATATTTTTGTCATTTATCATTATTATATGGTATATTAGACAATGATAATAATGATTATGAATCTAATAACTTCTTATCAGATTGTGTTTCTTCATTATCATCTACTTCTATATTCTCTTCATGTTCTTCATCTTCTTCATCCACTTCTTCTTCCACATATGTTTCAAATTCACCACATGAATCTAATTCATTCCTTTCTCCTTATCCTTATTTATATTTTTTATCATCTATGAAACCTCTTCATATCTTCCTATCATTATCCTCCTCTAGCTATATAGTGGTTTTGAGAGGTCCCTTTCTAGCTGGCTATAATTTGGAATGATATTTAAGAATTATTAGGGCTTATTTTTCACCTACCATGTTTTATTTTCAATTATATATGACTAAAGGAAAACCATCTTATAAAATTGATTTATATTAAATAATGTAACCTTATATATGGGTTCACATGATTAGTGTGATAATTTTGTAGGACAACATTATCATATTCCCTTTCTACTCCTTTCAATTAACATTCACAAAATACCACTTCTCGCAACCCATTCTGTTGATTCTTCTTATTTGATACATCTTCTAAAACGTTAGATACACATATTCTTGATTACATGGATTTAGTATGGTGAATACTGAATTTCAGATAACATTTTTACTTCTGATATATTTTTTCATTATTTCATCAAAAACATCATTAAGCATTTTGTTTTATTTCATCTTTTTTTAAAGGTGGTGGTTCATATTTTCTTTTCATAAATTTTTATATTATTTCTAACTTCCATGATGATTTTTCCTTTGAAATAGTTTAATTATCCTTTTGAATTAATTTTCTTGTATTTTTATAAAAAACAAATCTCATTATATTAATCATTTTATCAGTGATGAATGAATTTGATCCCTCTTTATATATGATTTATTAAACAATTTAAAATAATTAATACATCGTACAATCAAAACACATATGAAGGTGGGAAACAAGATGATATTTGATTTTATCTAGCCAATTTTAATATTGTACACATCGATAATGATGAATTTTATAGGTTTGATCTTCCTCATGTTGACTAATAAATCCAACACAAAAATATTTGATTCTTTTAAAGTATCTCGGTCTCATTTTCTTAATATCATAATTCCTTGCATACAATGGGCTATGACTCTATTTTCTAGATTCAAATGGGTTACATTAGTTTTCTTATCTTACTCCCAAAATAGTTAATCTTAGACTATTGGTTTTTTAATTGTACCGAGAGAACATTGATACAACTATGAAGGAAAATATGATTTTACATAAGTAAGTTCTCAAAACAAATCTAATGCTTCCTTGTATTTAAACTTTTATCTTTTTCAATATATTGATAAGGAAACATCCTCATTTCCATATTACATGGGAATCTAAAGTGATTTGTAAAATCTATAAACTACATCCAAAAGGTAAATATCAAATTCCATATCCAGCTTCTCAACACAAAATTATTCCCATTAAGTAAAAGATGTATTCTTTTATAATTTGGAGTCGTACTTTTCATAAAATATTTTCTTCAATCAATATCTCCTTGAACACATAACACATTGAGAAATTATCTTTTGTCACCATTAGACTGGGACTGAAGATGATAATCATTCCAAAAAAAACATATCAGACCGAGCAATATAATGGAATTAGTAACTCAGGAGACATTATATAGAACAACTGATGTGGTACATGTAGGGTCATATATATATATTGGCATCAAGTGTGATGGTTTTTACTCCCTAAAAAATAGTTTATATGAAGACATACTTCATATGATAATCAATATCATAATAATTAATGCTTTAAATGAATTTTTGAACTCCCCAAATTTTTAATAGTTTTTTTGGATTGAGATTGAATATGATTAAAAAGTATGAAAAACATTGAAAATAAATGTGTGTGTTTTTTAAACTAAAAAACATGAAAACAAAAATTATATTCTAATCATTGCTGAAAAATTAAAAAAAATTAAAATAATATAATATAATATTTTAGAGTGGAAATATCCAACACTATGATATAACTTTTCATCTTTGATCTTTTATACTAAATAGATTATGATAGTTTTGAAAATTAAATATTAAATACGATATTATTAGTAGGAAAACTAATTTCAGTAGATTTTAATAATAAAAGTAAACATGATATTTTTATTTAGAAAACTTATTACAAATATTTTTTTAATATAATTTTAAATATGATAGTTTTATGTAGAAAACTGAAAAAAAAAATTAATCTGAAAACATTTTATGATATTTTGAGTCAAATAATTTTAGAAAATTTGTAGAGACAATAAAATAGTTGGAGGATGTTATCATTGAAAATATATGACACTAGAAAAATCATTAAGAAGAATTTTGTTATAACAAATAAATGTTATAGAAAACTAAAATCTTTGGAGAAATACAAACATATGTACTTCCCCATCAGTAGTTTTAAAAAATATATAGAATGATTGATATAAACAATAGATATATTGATATTTGGATCAAATGAATTTATTCTAGATGAATCTATTACTAGAGGAGAGTAGGGTTAATTATAGTTTAAAAAATAATCTTTAAAAAGAATTAAAATAAAAAAATTCACATAACCTCTTGATTTAAAAATATTGGATTTAGGCTTATCCCTCAGTATGATTATCGACATATCTAAATCAGATTGATTTTGACAATATAAAAGTATATAAATCATAATAATAAGTTATTTGATTACATTAGAGTTAAAAAATCATAATATGATTATATCAAAATGCTTTAGATTCAAAATAGATCCAATTAATAGATCAAATTATATTTATTGTATTTTTAATCATTACGAAAAAAATCATATAAGAATAGTGGATTAAAAATATTTTAAGAAATAATTAATATAATTGATACAGTATTAGAATGACTTATAGATATTTAAAAAATTAGATCTCTTTTATCCTTAATAATAAGGTAGCCACAAACCATGGATAAAGATATTCCTTATTTTTACCCACATGATAATCTGTATTTCCACAACATGTAAACCCCTCATTAGGATGATCACCTTTTTTCATTCTACCAACACCTAGAATCTATCATTTTTATAGTTTATCTATGTATTTCTATCCCCATAGTCCCCCAATTAGTTGATCTGATTCTATATCATGTTATCCCCAGAATCCCTATATTATAATCACATATAAGATGAATTATTACAATAAAAACTAATTATTAAGTGGACAACTTCAGAAATATCCTTTGAAAAGAAAAAACTATATAATAATTACAAAATACTAATAACATGTCATTCACACTTTATAATTCTAGAATCTCTCACGAAATGGGAATTTTAAAATGAAATATATTATCACCAATATCATCAAATAAACAGATATTTATAGGAATCCTTCCAAATAGTCATATTTTCTCTTAGTGATTGTTAAAAAATAGGGAAACTAGAATTTAAAATTGAAATTCAAATGTAGTATTTTTTTTCTCCATTACTATGAAAAAATATTTCCATATATTAAAAAATTGATGGTATTTTGATTATAATTTTTACTCAAACTCATGGGCTTCTATATAATGGTTAGTAAAAATATAATAATGAGTGTCAATATGATTTTATTAGCATTGATATCAATGTGATGATGAAGTATTTTTTTAATATAAATATAAGGAAAATACATTCACCTATTTGAAAAAAGTTGAGTATGATGGATCATATCCATGATCATTACAATTTTCCTAAAACATGGTTATATGTTTACATACATTAAAATTTTTAATTTTTTTATTTTATAAAAATTAATATTTTCTATAAAAACCTTCTAAAATACTTTGTATATAATAAGTTATAAAGCTAGTTATAAATAATATGTTTTTGATTTCAAAAAAATGGAATAGAATGTGATAATTAAAACTCATAACTAAATAATCTACCCCTTTTGGAAAAGAACAAACATCAAAAATAAAATGAAATAAATCATTAAAAAAATACCATCCTTGCCTTTTTAAATAAAATCTTATTTATAATTTTACTTTTGATCCTAAACAACACCTGTGTTTATAAGTAATATGAATATAATGGAGATACTGATGAATAAAATAGTTTCCCCTTTAAGTATCATATCCCCCTAATAAACATTTTCCCCTATATTGTTCAAACATATCCCTCATTCTATAATAAATATCCCTTAATATAAAAATATCCCTCTTTGTAATTTTTTAAAAAAATTATTAAGGACTCAATATATTGTACCTGAAAAGATGTTAAATAGTCATGTATATGAAATAATATAAAAAAATAACTTATCAAGAACAATGTTATGCAAGATCATTTAGCAAGCCATATTGGAGAATGCTCTAGGAAATCACATTGGCATTGAAGTGAAATTCATTCATGAATAAAAACTTCTAAATTTTATCAAAATATGAATTAGAAGAATAGTCCAAAAATAATTATTCTTTCATTTTCTATTTTAACATCTTATATTAAATTATTGAATTATATTCAATATTTCATCAAATTAATGATTTGATCTTTCAAAATACTATTCATTACCATGAGTTTATTTACATTCTCAAGATGTTCCTTATTCTAATCAGTATGAATGCAAACACCATTTTCAAAAAAAGCACTCTTTTGATTTATTACATTAATCCTCGTACTTTGATTTTGAGTGTATCCACTTGTTTTGTGTAGTAATTAGTTTGATCTTTTAATTCATCAACAAACTATAAGCTTTTAGACTTATCATTAGATAACTGATTGAATAATACACATGATTCAATCATTATGTTCTTTATTTCTTGAATCAGGTCATAGTAGGATTGGACAACAATATTAATATAATTTAACCATTTCACTGTTGAATTACTTGACATTATGTGGTAGGTAAAACATTGTTGTAATTTTTTCATATTAACTACAATATTGATTAATAATTATGTCAGAATTTTAATAGAGAATGATTTAGGGAAAAGACT
Source organism: Viscum album (assembly GCA_963277665.1). Taxonomy (NCBI): domain Eukaryota; kingdom Viridiplantae; phylum Streptophyta; class Magnoliopsida; order Santalales; family Viscaceae; genus Viscum; species Viscum album. The sequence continues at coordinate 980,511,159 of OY728140.1, read as the reverse complement.
ATCCTGATGAAAATTTTCCTCTTTCTACTAGTCTTAGGAAGTAATGAATAATCCCTTATAATCATTTAAAACATTGAATAATGTAATGAAAACCCATCTAATTAATGTTCATGAAGACTTTGATAATTTTGGATGAGGTTGAAAAAACTTAGATAGGGTATTTCTAACCAAAATATCATTTTCATAGTTCTTATCGGATTTTTGTACCGTCACAACAACATTAAAAACATTCTGAGAAACAACATTATCATCAGTTTTCACTATAATGTCAACATCTCAAGTTTAAGGTTTTTCAAAAATTATTAACATTAAAACCCGATCGTCTTATTTTATCTATGATAATAAATCTTCTACTTCTAGTATTTACGATTCATTTTCTAAACATTATATTTCATCATCATTGACTTTTGAATCATGTCTTATGAGAATGATGTTGATGAGGATATCATTGATGAATTATTATATTGAAGTTCATCATCATAATATTATTATCTTTCCTTTTGTTCATCATTTTCATTATCCTCTTCACACTCATCATATTAAACATATTTTTCAAAGTATTTATAATATATGTATTCTTGTTCACAGTCATTTCCTTCTTGACATACATTATCATCTTTCTCATTACCATATTATATATCTAACCGATACTCATCAATATTATGAGAGACTTATTTTTGTTGACATTAATCCAAGGAATTTTAGTTGTTGTTATGATCTTCTTCATGATGATGAGATGTTCTTAGTATCTATTTTTATGATGAAACTGATGCTAATAATTTCACTTAAACGGTGGTGCCAATTGATTTGGTTGTGTTACTACTAAAACTAATTATTTTTCAATTGGTGTTAAATTTAATTCATCATGCTTTTTTATTTTCTGTTTTTCTAATAGTTGGAACATTAAAGGGAAAGTGTTAAGTTTCTGGAATTACTAATCCATCATCCAAGGTTTTATATTAAAAAATTCTAAACTGAATATTATACTTCATTAATCAATTTTTTTTTATAAAACAGAATAATATAGTCTCTTATTTTGCTTCTTCTTTTTAGCTTTGTACTAAATATTTTCAACAACATAAGACATAGTGGCCTTATACACTGTAGGTTCTATTATAATTTGAGTAATACTAGATATGAAATATTCTTTTAGTTTCATCCATTTCTCATAAACATTATTAGGAACCTTATTTGTCTTCTTTTTTTCCCTCATTTCCTTAATAGGTTAAGTTTTATCATTTGCTTTCAATTTCTTCTTCTTCTATGACATCCTTGATTACTCAACATCCAATGTAGTAGACCCATGTTTTTCAATAAAAATACATATTTTCCACCAAAAATAACATTCGTTATTTTTATTATATCTTCACCAATGAGTGACACATTTTCTCTCATTAAATTTTAATTTTTATCTTCTTTGATAATCTTCAAACAATGAACAACATTATAACTCAAGAATTCCAGTAACATTATATTCTTTAACTTAAGGGAATTATTTTCGATGTTATATATGGTATAAAGGACAATATATTTTTAGTCAATATCTCTCATGTTAACCAAATAGTCTAATATGAAGATATATGTCACTTTAAGAGTATCTCATTCTCCATTCCTTGGGTTTAAGAAACCATGCTCTTAGAAATCAATGAGACAATTATCTAGGTATAGAAGGTAATTATCTCTTAATTTCTCATTATATGTAAATAATGAATCATTATTTCCTTTTTGTCAATAGTTCATAGATTATTAAGAATTTTCAGTGGTGGAAAATAAGAATCACCTCCAGAATGTACTTATTAATGATACAAACATTTATCAAAGTAATTTCATTAATTTTATAGTTATATAATATAGTATAAAACCCATAATATCCTATATAGACCATAATAAAATATTTATATATGAATAATTATTGAAAAAATAAGTATTTATATAAGTTAAAGAACCACTACCGATGAAATAGTAACTTGAATTAAAGAATAGTAAATTTACCCTTATGAATAGTAAAACATTCAAATGAATTGTACCATCTACAGTGAAAAAACAAATAATATTTATCCATTTCTTATAAGTGAATGTATGAAATAATTATATCATATTATTAGTAAACAAATATTTTAAAAATTATTAATTAATTATGTGTAATTTTGTAATTTATAAATATTTAATTGTAATATTATGTTAAATTTAATAATAATAAAAATATTTTACTAAAATGTATCCATAAATAAATAATTTTATGTCTTATGATTTTAAGAAAATTTTGTGATACCTTATGTAAATTTTCAAAGTGTTAAAAAATAAGTTAAAAATTTAAAATTTATATTTTCAAAGTAAATGGTTATTTTAATTAAAAATTAATGTAATCATATTTAGAAAATTAGTTAAAAAATTGAGTTCATTTTTAAATTTTAAATGTCAGAAAAATCTTTGTGGTGATTTTTTGGATTTTTCCCAAATACTAGAATTTTTTTATGAACATTAAAATATGATAATTATCCATAAATACTAAATAAATGAATTTTTTAGTAATGTTTTATGTAAGACTGATGTAAGAACCATTGGTTTGAACTCACATAGAATAATTACCGTATTTAGTCTCAAAAATCGACCATATTAATTTTCTAGAGAAAAAATACAATGTCATGAATTAAATAATGAGAGAACACCCCTCTCCTCCACTATAAATATCGTCCCTCATATCCAATTCTCCTCACACCACTCAATCATTGAGACTAGTAAAAATACTTCACAATATTCTCCCCAAGAACCACTCCCAATAATAGGATCTCTTTTTCACATTAAATTACCCAAATCATTTCCCTAAAGTGGGTTTCTTTGAGGATATTGTTAAGAGGTAAAATCCTCTATATTTTTCTTTTTTGTTCTTTCAATTTTATTTATTTTCTTCTCTTCCCTTACCGTCTATTGTATATATGAAATGATAACTAAATTATTTTTTATATACATTATTGATTTCATATTAATGGAAGATACTCCATTAAATTATTCCCCCTCTCCCTTTTATTCAAAAAATGAAATCATCTCCCGTGATGTTTCAATTTACTAACATCACGAGCGATGCACTTTTATTATATTTTAACGCATTAAAAGATATTAATAAAACCATTATAATGGTTTAAATGTTTATAAATTTTAACTATTAGAAACAAATTATGTTCTTCAAAAAATGTATTCACATAATAATAAATGAAAAAACAAAACAAGATTATTTTTATAGAAAAAATGCCAAATATAACGTAAAACGATCATCATTAACTTATATCTAATGATTCTTCCATATACTATATAAATAAATTAAATATAATAACATTTAAACATCTATCAGATAATTAATAACATAATATAACAATTCTAGATATTTATCTTCATATTACATGAACTCTCATTCATTTATAAAATCAAACCAATCATGAATACCACAAAATGGAATGCTCTCGAATGATGAAATTAAACACTGTGAATCATCTAAAAGTGAATAAATGAACATAATAGGACCAAAATGAAGAAAATTAATTTATAAAAGGTTATATATTTTCTAATTAATTAATATGACGTAATTATTAAGGATATTAACATGAATGACGTATTCAAACATATGGTAAAGGGAATTCTCAAACCCAACTCTCTTTCTTTTTGGTTTTCCTCTTTCACCTCATTTTCAGTATTGATATTCCATTAGTATAATATATTCATTAAAATATTATATTCCATGGAATATACATGTTTTCAACATGACTTAATTAGAAAAAAAATTTCCTAAAATAACTCTTACTAAAAAACACACATTTGGCTTCTCAAGATTTATTATTCTTTACTAAAAGATGACAATTATTATATCGTGTATATTATTACCAAATTAATTAAAGAACCCAATGTTTATGAATATATTCTTAAGATGTGAAAATAATTCCACTCCATTGAGTATTTTATTTTTAATATTGATATATGTTCTATGTGACATGCATGATAATATTAGTGTTATAACGTAGCGAGTACTCCTAGAATTATATAGAACAATTTAATTGTTATGATGTGATGGGTACATAAGGAATTATAGTGTGCTCTAATTCATCCAGTAATGTGGCCTATGTCATTTAAAAATTGATAGATGTGCAAAAATTATGCTCTTTGTTTTCCCAACTATGTGTGGAAGTAAACCACTAATACATGATGTTTCATTTTTATGAATTGCCACATGAAAATACTTTTCTTAATGATTAATCACATGATTATGATCTAATGCCCATGTTATGATGATAATGATTATGATAACATCGTTTTATAAAATTTAATTATTTTATCTACCATGTTACTAGGTTTTTATGTCACCCCTATTTTTATTTATATCCTTAGGTGATTACTTGTACCAAGGAGAATGTGAAGTACTCTTTGAATCTATAGATAGATGTGTTAAATAAATATCTATGTTTTAGTTTTTCAATTTTATGCTTGGTCATAATTATCCTATGAAAATTATCCCTTGTATCCTAGTTGTGTTAATCCAATTTTTTTCATCCTTAAAATTGTGTAATTATAATGTATGAAAAATAAGGTCTCTATTTCTGTTATCATAGAATTGTTTTGTTAATTTGGGAATTCATATTAAAGAACATTTCTGAAAACCCCTAGTATTAGTATGCACCCAAGAAGCGTTGTTTTCATATGGATTCCATAATATATTGATTTATAGTTAATTTGAAAAATTGATAAATTATTAATGACTTGTTGTCTTTTGTTTTGTTCTAACATTGTATAATTTAGAAAACAATGGGAACAAGTAGAAACCATGAAAAAACTCGTGTGAGAGACAGTGTAGTGATTGAATAAAAACATCCTAAATGCTATGGGTGGTTGATTACAAAACATAATGGTTATTTATACCCATATTTATTAGGTTATTAACAATAATTTTAATAATTTGGAACTTACAACTTCTACTAAGAGGGGGGAACTGACTATTGAGTGTTTTATGATGCAACCACAACCGACGTTTAGTGTATCTTCTCCTCCACTAGTTCAGGAATAGTTGGTCAACTAGATATAGATGATATTTTCTATTCTTCACTATTATAAGATTGAAAAGGTGAATCTTGATGTTTATAATATATATGGAAAGGATGATCGATCGTGGAATTTGATTAGGAACACCAAGATGAAGGATGAAATTGAAGAGATAGAGTGGGATGACATTAAGAAATATTTTTCTTAACAAGTATTTCCCTCAAAATCATAAAACTAATATGTAAGGTAATTTCATAGAGATGAATAAAAAGAATTAAAAATTGGTCACAAACTATGGAGAAAATTTCACAAGTCTAGAAAGGTATTATTTGGATTTGTTATCAAGAATGATATAAAAATTTAATGATTATGTGGTGGATTAAAACAAATCCTTGAAAATGTGTTAGAAATTCATGACTTTGTGAGTTATGAATAAGAATTTTGATTTTTTTTCATAGTAGAAATAGAGTTGAGAGATTGGTCCCTTGGATATAGTTATTTTAAATGAATGATGTAATATCAATTTAGAGGATCTAATGAGATTGGTGGATAGAAAACTCAACAACCCACATGTCAAAAATATGGGATGAAGCATCATGGGAAGTACCACAATGGGGTTGGGGAATTTTAAAATTGGGGGTGAGAAGGATTACATGATATTGAATATAAAAAATCCATGAGTATGTTGGATAAAGTGGTAGAGGAATGGACATAAACACACATGGTCCAATTCTAAAGTTTTCTATTGTAAGGGCATGATGTAATCCAATGGATAGAACCATGAGTCCTCAAGGTTAATAAGAATTAATAGCCACCAAATCCATAGGATAAATGAAATTCTTTTTCCATCACTAATCAAGAAGTGGATTAATAAAAATAATTCATTCAAGGCACACATCCTATTATCTCAATAATGGAAAGATGACTTGTTTGATTCTGGTTCAACAAATAATTTTATAGGATTCATGTTTCATATAACTATTGAATAAAAGTTATGAAACCTGAAAGTTGAGATATCCATTAAAAATAATAGTGGTGAAATCATTGTAACCCATGTGTTGTACTCTTTTCCTTTTATAATAAATGGAGATATTGTTCATGTGAATCAATTAATACTTTCCTTTGTAGAATCTTATTATATCATGGGTTAGATTGGATATCATTATATAAAGCACATATCAACATTCAAGAAAAAGAAAATTTATTTTTATATTCCAATCCTTTCCATTATCCTCATCAAATTAATGTTATATCATGAATACAAATTGGAAAATACATCAATGGTGTGAGTGTTGAATCCCTGCGAAAAAGAAAACCTCACTCAAATGGTTGAGTGAAATGATGTTATCAACCTATGGGAAATTCCCATCATGAGGGAATACAATGTCCTATTTCTTGAATAGTTACCCATACATCCCTTGGATCATGAGGTATAGTTATAAATATAACTTATACCTAAAGATACTCTTATCTAAATGTGTCTCCATATAATTGAACTTATCAATATAGTGGAATTAAATGATCAGCTGTAGGATCATTTGGATAAAGGGTTCATACCCACAATTTAATCACCTTGAGGTGGCAAGTGCACTTTTTCAAGAGGAATTATGGGTCAAATAAGTTGTGTATCTATTATAGAATCTCAACAATATCACCATAATGAACAAGAATCTTCTAACAAGGATTTATGACTTGTCCAATAAGTTGTGAGAAGCATGGTACATTTCAATGTTTTTTCATAATGTTGGATATCATTAGATAATGGTGGAGAAGAATGATATTCTAAAGAATACCTTTTGTACAAGGAATGGGAACTATGAGTTTATGGTAATTCCCTTTGAAGTTACTAATTCCCCATCAATCCTCATGTATTTTATGAATAGATTCCATAGTATTTGGCTTGAATTATTTTTGTATTGTTTTTAAAAAAAATTCTCATCTACTTCTAGATCATGAAAAAGCCTGAAGAACATCTACAACTTGTTTGTAACATTAAGGAAGGAGAAATTGTATTCCATGTGTAGAAATTGTGAATTTTTTCTGAAGAAAGTCACATTCATTGGATATGTGATCAAAACTGGGGAATTTCCATGGATAAATCAATGAAAATGGAAATGGAGGAATGGCCTAGGCCCAATATTGTCACATAAATATGAATTTTTCATGCCTTAACAGGGTACTATCGACTTTGATTGAGAAATTTTTCACGATTGTCAAAACTGCTCAATATATTATCAAGGTAAGGGGTAAATTATGTCTGGATGAAAGAATGAAATTAAATCTTCATGGAGCATAATATAAGGTTGATCACAACAACTGCGCTAAAATAACGAAGAGGTGGCGAATATTTTGTGATATATAATGATTTTTAAACAAATATCATTAATTTGTTACTCATTTAAAATGATAATTTGATAGCCTATGACTCACGAAAGTTGAAGAATCTTTAGAAAAACTAACTGATGCATGATATGGAGCTATAAACTGTTAATAATTCCTTGAAAATATTTTGACTCTACTTATATAGTGAGAAATGTGACATATATACCGATCACAAGAGCCTAAAATATATTTTCAAACAAAATCATCTCAAATTGTGTCATACCATATGGTTTGATCTAATCAAAGACAATGATATCTCCATTCATTATCATCCTAGAAAGGCGATCAAGGTTGTTGATGCACATAGAATAAAATAACATGGTACTTTATCCTTGTTATGAATTGAGAAATACCAAATATTCCTGGATATGGAATGTATGGATTTGGATATCACAATAATATGGAATAAATCCTAAAATTACCAAAAGATTTCCCAACACTCACTCAAATATAAGATTAAAGAGGCACAAAGGAATAAACTAGAGTAATAAAAGATTATGAATTCAGAAAACAATGGGACGTTGAAAAAATTCTATATCGATGATGATGGTGTTATTCATCTTGGAACAAGTATTTCTATTCCTTCATAACCTAGGATAAAAAATGACTTATTGTATAATGCACAGAGCACAACATTATCTATAAATACTAGTAGTACCATGATATATGGTGATCTCATAGAACACCTCTGATTGAAGAACATGAAAAAATAGATTATTGAGTAGATCTCATGTACTAGATATGATAGGAATTTAAATCAGAGTTAAAAAAGTAAAAATTTATGAGGCAACACCACATATACCCATGTGGAAATGGGAGAATTTCACTATGGTCTTTGTTACAGGTCTCCCGAATATGTCCAAATTAAATAATGCAATTTGTGTTATGGAGGACAAACTCACAAATACAGCCCATTTCATAACTATTTATGAATATATCATTTTGGAAAATTTTGCAATGATATAAGTGAAAGATGTGGTGATACTAAATGGAGTTTGATTCTCTATTTTCTCTTAAAGTGATCCATTTCCACATCTAAATTCTGGAGGAGACTATAACATGCATGTAGTATTGAATTATATTTCAGCATGTTCAATCACCCCATACTATGGTTCAATCTGAAAAGAATATTTAGATTCTAGAATATATGATAAAAGCCTTAAAATTGGTATTCAAATGTGGATGGGATCAGCATCTCTCATTGGTTGAGTTCCGATAAAAAAATATCTTCCACTATAGAACTCATACGATACAATATGAAGCTATGTATAGAAAGATATGTATATCTCAAACATGTTGGTTTGAAGTTTGAGAATGAAATATATGAGGAGATAATCCTATACAAAATATGACATGAAAGGATTGGTCCATCCTAAATAATATCAATCATTTCCATTGTCAAAAAAAAGTTATACTGGAAATCATCGAATGGACATGGAGTTCAATTTAATAGATAATGTACTGTTTAAAATATCACCATAGAAGAGTGTCATATGGTTTGGAAAGAAATAGAAGTTAATCACAATATACAATGATCCCATTAAGTTCCTTGATCGCATAGGATCCATATCCTATCGGCATGCACTCACATAGAGTACAGATAATTTTCATGATTTGTTCCACATATTACGCATGAGGAAGTACATAACTGATATATCACATGTACTGAACTCAATGGTGTTATAGTTTATATATGATCTAACTTATAAAGAACTTATGGTAAATATTTTATACCTGAGAGGAAGTGTTCGAAGAAACCAGAAAACCCAACTTGTCAAAGTGTTATGGAACAATCATAATTATAAATAAGATATATGCAAACTATAGGGGGTGATGATGGAGAAAACACTCACCTGTTAATGTAAAATGAAATTTCGAGGGAGAAATATCAAAATAGGGGAGAGATATAACAACCCAAACTTTTATCAAAGTAATTTCATTCTTCTTTTAGTAATTTCATATATTATAAATCTCATAAAACACATTGATCACAAATAAAAGCATTATAAATAAATAATTAAGAAAATATATATATTTATACATGTTAAGGAACCAAAACTAATGAAATAGTAACTCGACCTTAGGAATAGTAATATGACCCTTATGAATAGTATACCAACCAAATAAATAGTAAAATCACAAATGAATGTGTAATTGAAATTTATACATATTATAAATTACAATATTATATAATTATATAATAGTATAAGTAAATAAATACATTAAAAATTATTAAATAACTATTAGTATTTTTCTAAGTTATAAATATTTAAAGATAATTTCATAAATAATTATGTAATTTAAAAGAAAATTTATTTTTTACAAATCTTGCATAAATTTATATTTTTTTCTTATGATTTGAATATAAATTTATGAGTCCTTAAGTAATTTTTCAACGTGTTATAAAATCACTTATAATTTTAAAATTTGTATATTTCAAGTAAATAGTGATTCTAATTGAAAATTATATTACTCATATTTAGAAAATGTTTTTCATAACATGTGGTTAATATTATAATACTACACATCATAAAACATGTTATGGTGATTTTTTGGGATTTTTTTATAATACAAGCATTTTTTATGAATAGTAAATTATATATTTTTTTATAAATACTAAATACATGAATTTTGGAGTTATTATTGATGTATGGATGATCTAAGAATAATTTATTCGAAATAACAAGATCTAAATAGAATATCTTGTCTCAATAATCAACAATATTTCATTAGTTGAGAAAAATAAATAATTAATGAATTAAATAATAACAAAACACCCATCTCTTCTACAATAAATACCAAACCTCACACCTTCTTTTCCCCCACACCTCTCAATTCTTGATCCTTTTTAAAATTCTACCCAAACCTCTCCCCAAGACCCGATCCCAATTCCATGAGCACTTGGCCTCATAAAAATACCAAAAAAATTGCTCTAAGAAGGTTCTCAATGATGATAGATTTAAGAGGTAAATTCCTTTTAATTATTCTCTTAATTTCATTTCAATTTCCTTTATTTTTTTATCAGGAAATCACCTTATATTATCCTAATGGAATGATAAATCCATTATTTCCAATACACTAAAATAATATCATTTTGATTGTATATCCTTCCTTAAAATCCTCCACATCTATCTCACTATTATTTTAAAAATTAAATTGTCACATGTGATGGGTTAATTTACATACCACTTGTGAGAGGAACTTTAATTTCTCATAACACCTTAAAATATGTTAATAAAACCACTATAATGGTTTAATAATATTTTAAATATTATTTTAAGACCCTCTTTTTATTCTATACCAAAATTATACCCATAATTGTAAATTATGAAACAAAATGAGTTTGTTGTGATGGAAAAACCGTGAAAATTAACCTAAAACGATCATCATTAATTGGAATCAAATGAATTATCTTCAGTACATAAAAAATAATTTTAAGATAATTTAAACTTATTTAATATTATTGATAACATATAATAACAATTCTGGATAATTATCTCTATTTTACATGAACTCCCATTCATGGATACAAGCAAACCAATTATGAAAACCATGAAATAGAATGCTCCCCAAAGATGAAATTAAACTCTATAAATCCTCTAATAGAATATAAATTATCATAATAAATACATAATTAATAAAATTAATGTATAAATGGTACTTTAAAAGTTAATTCATGAGTATAATTTGAGTATAAAATATATTAACATGAAGGAAAAATTCAGACATAAATTAAGGGGAATTCATTAACATGAATCCTGTTATTTAGGTTTTCCCTCTATCACTACATTTTTAGTATGGATAGTAAGTAAATAAAATTTATTCATCATTGTGTTTATATTTTTTGGGATAAACATTTTTCCTACTTGAGTTTATGAAAAACATAATTTTTTCTGATAAGAACACTTCTTTCAAAAAAAACCCACCTTTTACTTCTCAGGATTTTTTCTTCTTCACTCAATGTTGTTGATTATTATATAAAGTATGGTATTCCATCATTCATTTTTGTACTCATTTTTTATGAATTTATTATTATGAAATGGAATTCATTCCTTTACATGTTTTATTTTATGTTCAATATTTTTTTATGTGGCATTCATGATAATGTAAATGTTATGATGTGGCGGTTGCACCCATAATTACATTGCACAATGCAAATTTTATGATCCTACTGGTATGCATTGAATTATATGGATTTTTAATCCATTTTGTAATGTGATGTATCACTTGATAAAAATTAAAATTCATTAACATATACTTAGTTTTGATCAAGCTATGTGTAGTAGTTGACTAGTAAGACATGATGTTTCACTATTATCTATTTACACATTCAAAAACTTTTCTTAATAATTCCTCTATTTTCTATGATCATATTCCTACATTATGATTATAATTGTTATTCTCAACCCAAGATATGCTCTTTCATGATCTAATTTATCCTCTTACTGGGATTTTATCTACTCATTTTTTATGTATATCCTTAACTGATTACTTGTACTAAAGAGAATGTGAATACCTATATGATGATATAAAAGAAAGACGTTAATAAATGTTGATCTATTATTTTTGAAAATGTTATGTATGTTCTTAATCTTTCAAAAACACTAAAAATTTTGATCATGGTTTTGTAATTATTTTATGTCATTCATTTTTAAAATTATGTCATATTTATATAAAGTAGTAGGTTCACTACATATTCCATTTAATTCCAGTAATTTTGTTGGTGTGAATTTATATCCTTTTACAAGAATCATAAAGTACAATATATCCCCTTTTTTGATAATTTTTTTTGAATGGCATAAAATTATTTAATATGTTCGGGGTAATACTTACTAACATCATGATCTTCTATTTCAATACTAATTGATTAACATCCCTAAAAATTCATAGACTTTATTATAGTATTATCAGAGTTGTAAAATAAATATACCCATAGAAAACCATATTTAAAAACCAATATTCATAGTCATGTTTTTCATCAATTAGAATATTAGTGAATACGATCTATAATATGGAAGAAAAATATTTCAGACTGATCAACCAATAATAGCAATAAGTCGGTGAAAAAGCAAGGGGGAAACTGATGGGGAATAGTGGGGATCCCTCCTTTATATAGTAGATCAGGGAAATGATTCAGCTTCCAAAATAGATCTATTGATTCACAAGGTAAACATTTTTATCAAATGGTTTAAAATCTATTGAAGAAATATATAATGAATTTTGATTTATTGATATTTTTTTAAATTATCACTTTGAGAGAGAATACGATTAGAGAAATGAAAACAATATTTTTTTAAAAAAATCTACCAAAAAAATATAAAAAATTATAGTAAAATATAAATTTCATTGAAAACATAATAAAAATAAATTTCAGATATAGAAATTCTCACTAGTATGACCAACATTCTATACTTGATTATTGTAAACATAATATACTATGATAGTATTTTTGTGACATATTTTTATTATGTTAAATTAGAAAAATTAATTAAGAAAAAATTTAGAACAGAAAAAAAATGAGTCTAAAATAATTATATTTTTTTCTGATTCTGATGATCCATATGATAATACCAAATAAGAAAATTTTACCAAGATAAATGATTGATAAAAAGGCATTATAAACAAAATTACAAAAAAAATGTGTTATTATTTGTTTTCATAATAATGTGTCATGGGTACTCCTTCTATTAAATTGTGCAACGCAATGTCAAGAAATGGGTAAAAAATAGGTATATATGAATGGTTACCTAATTTTGATCATTCATAGCTTCTATTTAATGTCTAAACATATATCAAAAGTTAACAGTTTTGTAAAAATATCAGGATATAGACTTTTAATTCAGATGAATTGTAAAATTATATATCATTTTAGTGAGTTCTATCTATAAAAATAATTCTTAATATCAAAGTGAGTTTCTTGGGAGTGATGTGAAGCGATCCTATATAATGAAATGACACTAGTTTTATCAAATATAATTTGAGATTTTGTAAAAATAATTCCTCTTTCAGTAAGTGTGTGTTGAATCCAACACACATGAGCACAAAAACATATAGTTGTGATATATTCAGCTTCTATAATAGAATATTCTTCCACGTTTTTTCTTACATGACCAAGAAACTATGTAATCGTGTATAAGATTACATGTTCCTAAGGTATTATTTTTATCCATTCTATAACCACAAAATTCATATTCTGAAGAAAAAAAACATTGTTCAAATTTTATACCAGAATTATAGAGAATATGTAAAATTATAGTTCTTTATATATAATGAAAATATCCTATTATTTCATTAATTTTGGATTCTTTTGGATTTAATTTCTATCTTATATATAATAATACTGAAATCATTAAATATCAAAGAGTTGTGATCTTGAAATTTATATTTCCAATCATAGATCTACAAATTATTCAATGAAATGGTCTCTAAGAGTCATCATGAACTAATATTTTGGAGGTACCAATAGGAGTACTAATAATATTTTATTAATTATATAAAAACATTTTAAAATGAATTTTTTTCTGAACTAACATTGGGATATAAATGTACCTTAGTGTTTTTGAGAAATTTGAACAACTAAAAGGTTTGTTTACTCATACAACATACTCAATTAGAATTCAAATTTCATATTATACGAAAAGGAAACAAGTAATGATTTTTGTGTTGATCTGAATATAATGACATAATCCAATATTCAACAAATTAAAATCTTTTTGTTAACATATTTTATGAAAGGTGTTGGATCTGAATCTCTATTAAAAATATTATTTTATAACAAAAATCTTTATATTCATTTAAACTAGGCTCTATGGAATGTTTTGGCACATATAAATATTTCATAAGTATATAAACTATAATGTGCTAACCCTAGTTACCCAATGTTAGTGCATTATAACAAAACATTGGCATGATCACAAGTGATCATGTCTCTAAAGATGATTTACTTTCGTAGCCATGGAAGAACAAGATACATACACAAATTTTATATTACATCATGAAATAAAAAAACAACAGTGTCCCCTTTGAACAAACTCATATCCTTGGCCTATGCAAGTAGGTTAATCATAATATAATTCTTCACATCCGGGGAAAAAGAAAACATAAGAATGGGGTGAGCTCATATTCTCATTATTCATAATAATATAGGGGATAGTATCATAAATAAGCATAAACATTTAAGGAAATGCATAGAATAAAACAAAATCCTTTTAGACTTATTGTTGAGCATAATATGGAAAAGATAAATCAAATAATTCAATTTACTTATTAAAATGGATATTTTAATTGTTGAATAATCACATGTAATATGAATAGCTAATTAATTAATGATGGAATGCATAATGGAGGACATCATAACCACATAGTTAGGGCCTCATCATAAGAATGTAGATAATTTTTTTCAATACCCTTTTCCAAGACACTAGTTTTTCTCATGAGACATACTGATGCACTGAGGAGCTATAGCAGGCTCCACGCATCACATACTTAGTCCAATTCATTCCTCATATAAGAAAGTTGAAATATAATACAAATTTTTTTTTAAAACTACTTTACTAAATATCAATAATTAATAAATAAACCATGAATGGTATAAAAAAACACATCCATTGTCACGAACCATCCTGGGTACCCTGGTAACCCGATAACCGATCCGGCCCTAACATAGCCCAAGGGGAGTTCCTGATCCCCACGGGTGGGTGACTAGCACCTGTCATCACACAACAAGAAAGTGGGAATGATTTTTTGCCACAAGAATGTGGACGCAAAATAAACAAGGCAGTATGCATAACAAAAAGCAACTCCACTGGGAGTAAAGTACCAGAAAACATAGAGGCATAAAAATCCCATAGTACTACAACCCAAATACCAAAAAGGGAAAAACAGCCCCAAGGTCCCTAAACACACAACTCACCTAGAGAAGATCAATAACTGGATCCACCTCCAAGATATTCTTTCCCTTTTCTCGATCCTGGAAGAAATAAATCTACAAACACACGAAGGAAAAAGTAGGGTGTGAGCCTAATCCTAGTAGGATACCACAAAAGATTCCGTAACATATTCCATATATAGATTATCTAAAGAAAAAGCTATCAATTTTGAAATAAACAGGTTTGGAAATTCAAAAGCATATTCCAACAAAATATGCTATACATTTTCAAAGGATGGAAATAAATATTTTAAGAAAATTATTTACAAATGATGGAATATTTCTAAAACAATGGCTTAAATAAAAACAGTTACATAAAACATTTTATGTAAATTCAGTAGGCATGTAAAATAGTTTCATAACATTGGCATACATTTATATCTAAAATATAAATAAACAAGCGAGCAACATGGTCATCTGCCAAAAGGTACGATAGAATTAACTAGTTATAGGATTCTGCACTCTCTATGTGAAATTAGAAAAATATGTATACACACGTCCCTATGACATTGGCCAAAGGAGACTCTTCACTAACCCGTTGGGGATGTGACCCGCTGCATGTATGTTTTAGAACATTGTTGTAGCGTAGAGTGTATCCAAATAACTCACTAACTACCTAAGGCTTGAATGTGCTCTTAAATGATGGGTGAGCTATTTTATGAATTCTTAAAATATGACCAATCCCATTATTTCATTTCAATAGTTCCAATTTCATTCCATTTAAAAGCAAAACAGGTTTCATTCAAAACATGACTTTTTCACAAGAAAAAACAAAGGGGATTCTATCAAATCATTTTAATCCATTTTCACCAGTTTGAAATCCCTTTAAAACAAATTCTATCATTACATAATTTATTCCCACAATTAAATTCAAAATTTTAATTGAAATCATTTCCATCAAATTCACAATTTAAATTTGACAACTTTAATTGGCCAATTTCCAAATACACACCCAATTCAATGGAATTTGGGTTTTCCAAATTTTCATTCCAAAACCATTTCAAATATCTCAAATCACTGGAATCGAGTTTTTATCAATTTAATTAAAAGAAAACTTACGAAATTTAATTTAAATAAACAATAGAAATAAATCAATAAAATTCAATGATATTCAATTTGGAAAGTTGGGACGGAACCACCTACCTCAAAGGCTTTGAAAAAAACCACAACGGTCCAGAATGCTCAAGAAAAATCGGGTTGGTCCTTCAAGAACCCACCTTAGATCTCTTCACCTAGCCAGATCAATACCAAATCTCGTCAAATGTGGTAAAAAAAACTTATATCTAACCACAACAGGTGTGGATCAAAGGAACCGTGAGAAGAAGAGAAGTAGATCTAAGTAGATCTAATAAACCAATCAAGAACGATGGATAACGATCACATACCTCAAGAATCCATCTTCCATTCACCAAGAGGAGAATTTGGATCTCCTCTGGAACAATGGGAGAACCCTCTTTGACCTTAGGGTAAGAGAACTCCCATGTTAGGACTACTTAAGAGGAAAAACGAGGCACCTAGAGGAAAAACTGAGCGAGATCCACAATTTAAGGATCTCATTTATGGGACCGCACGGTTTCGCTGCATGGTTTGAAAAACCATGCTCTAACCATGATTGAGCTACTACCACTGCCACCCTTCTTGCATGTCTTGGCCGCATGGTTATAAAAAACGTGTGTTGCCCGTGCGAAAGCTACTGTCCAGGTTTCAAGGTCGGCACGATTTGGTCGCACGGTTTTTCAAACCGTGCACAAACCATGCACAACACACTGCCCTTTTGATTTCTTTAAAAGTTCACCCAAACACACCCCAAGTCTTTACTCCAAAACTAAGGTACTTAGAAACATCATCAAATATACCTAAAAACTTAATGTGATGTTACAACGTCCCCACCATAAGATCTTTCTTCCCCCAGAAAGCCTGTGAAGAAACCTCCATGTCAAAAAGATGAGGCCAGTAGTCCCTCATTAGTGCCTCCCTTTCCCTAGTCTCGTGAGAATCAGAACCATGCTGCCATAACACATAGACCATAGGTATCGTTCTCCCACGAAGCACCTTGGTCTCAGAATCAACAACCTTGACTGGTCTTTCAATCATAGATAAATCTGGTTCAATCTCAAGATCACTCCAGCTCACAACATGATATGAATCAGAGAGATACATTCGTAGCTGTGATACGTGGAACACGTTATGTATAGACGTCAGCTGTGGTGGTAGATCTAAATGGTAAGAAATATTAACCACAAGACCAAAAACCTCAAAATGTCCCGCAAAACGAGGAGAAAGATTCCATTGCCTCCCAAGACGTCGATGACCTAATCAGGGTGAAACTTTCAGGAACACCTGGTCACCAACTGAGAACTCTAAAGGTTTGCAGTGACGATCAGCATACGACTTGTACCAGCTCTGTGCTGACAACATTATCTGATGAATCAACTTGATCTTAGATGTCGTCTCTTGGACCAAACTTAGTCATACCAAGGAAATTTCACCAATCTCTGACCAATATAAAAGAGATTTACAAGGATGACCATACCAAGTCCGAAAATGAGCCATTTGGATTGCAGACTGGTAACTGTTGTTATAGGAAACTCAACTAGCCTCAGATGATCATCCCAAGACCCACCAAAGTTGAGAACACAAGCGCGGAGCATATCCTCAAAGATCTGAATAGATCTCTCTATCTTGCCATCTGACTGTGGATGGTAGGCTGTGCTCAAACGGACCTGAGATCCCAGTGCCTCCGGAAAGCCTCTCCAAAAGCAAGAAGTAAACCGAGGATCCCTATCAGAGACTATAGCAGATAGATCTCCATGCAAATGAACAACTTCGTTCACATAGAAGTTTCCCAACTCCTCAACTTTGGTGGTATCTCGAATAGGTATAAAGTGTGCCGACTTAGTTAGTATATCGATCACGACCCATATCAATTTCTTCTTCCTCTTGGTTCGAGGTAACCCAACCACAATGTTCATAAATCTTTCATCCCACTTCCAAGTAGGAATTGGAAGTGGTTGAAGCAAACCCGAAGGTTTTTAGTGCTCAACTTTCACCTACTAGCATGTGTAGCAATGAGATACAAAATTGGAAATGTCTTGTCTCATACCTAGCCACCAGAACTTTCGTCACATATCATAGATCATCTTCATGGTTGCTAGGTGTACAACCCACTGAGAGTTATGGAAACCCCCCATCACATCCTTCCTTGCCGCTAACGACACAATGTAATGATTTTGATAACACAGAACACCCTTGTTGGAGAACGAACACCAAGTTTCGGTCTCCCTGCCATAAAGAGAGTCCTTTATGCTATGGAATTCATCATTCAGTTGTTGTTCCTAAAGAATTAACTCAAGGAGAGTAGCGGTTAACTGAACACAGTCTAAATAAACTTTATTCCCCTTCCACGAAACTCCAATATGAAACTGAGAAAAAAGATCCATCAAACTCCACACTTCAGAAGATTCTTTCACAGCCTATGTTTTAAGTTTCCTGCTTAACACATCTACAAATACATTCCCTTTCCCCATGGTATAGGCAATATCAATGTTAAACGATTTCAGGTACTCCACCCAATTTCTTTGGTGAAGATTCAAATATCTCTGAGAGAAGATATAACTCAAGCTCTTGAGGTCTGAATACACAGTAAATGTTTCTCCAAAAATGTAATTTCTCCAACACATAGGTGCGTAAATTACAGCTTTAAGTTCATGGTCATGGGTAGGATAGTTATTTTCATGAGGCTTAGGCTGATGAGACCCATAGAAAACAACATGATTACCCTGCATGAGAACACATCCTAAACCTGAACCCGATGCATCACAGAAGACCACATAACCTATCCCCGCCTCAGGAAGAGCTATCACCGACACAGTAGTCAAAAGATGCTTTATCTCAGCAAAAGAAATCTGGAATTTATCATTCCAGGAAAACATCACTCCTTTTAGAGTCAGAGCAGTCATAGGAGAAGATAACTTTGAGAAGTCATTAACAAACTGATGGTAATATCCTGCTAAGCCCAAGAATCTTCAAATCCCAAAAACATTTTGCGGTTATTCTCAAGTCATAAAATCCCTCACCTTATCAGGATCAACTAATATTTCTTTTTCTGACACCACATGTCCCAAGAATTTCACATCCCAAATCCAGAAATCGCACTTCAAAATCTTGGGATAAAGTCGGTGATTCCTTAGAAGACTCAGTACTTTTCTCAGATGATGCACATGATCCTACTCAATCTTAGAGTAAACAAGAATTTCATCCACAAAGACTACCTGGAAATTATCGAGATACTCACAAAAAAAACTTATCAATCAAATCCATGAACACCGCAGGATCATTTTTTAGGCTGAAGGGAATAACAAGGTATTCATAATGGCCTCACCTACTCCGAAAATCAGTCTTATGAATGTCAGATTCTTTTATCCTCAACTATTAACCCGATCAAAGATAAATTTTTGAAAATCACTTTTCCACTTTCAATTGAACAAACAAATCATCAATTCGTGGTAACAGATATTTGTTCATTATCGTAACTCGATTTAGATTTTGACAATCAACACATAAGCGAAGAGAACCATCATCCTTCTAGGCAAAGAGAACTAGAGCTTCCCAAGGGGACACACTCAGGCATATAAAACCTTTATCATAAATATTTTCCAACTAAAACTTCATTTCTTTCAATTCTGCTGGAGCCATTCGGTAAGAGGGGATAAAAACTGGATGAGTTCCAGGCATTACGTCAATATAGAAATCAACCTCTCTTACAAGTGGGAAACCAGAGAAGTTAGAAGGAAACACGTTGGGAAACTCAGTGATGACTTGAGGAAGATCACAACACATTGAATCTTACTCCAGATCAAAGGAAAACACTAATATAGCTTTCCTCATCTCTGGATAAGAGATTTCGCCTCTGCTTGACCTTGGTTCCCATTCTCCTTGAAAAATGAGTGACACACCACTGGGTGTAGTAAGGTAGCCCTGTTGTAGATAACAATCAATCCGGGCTTTATTGGAAATGAGCCAATCCATCCCAAATATGACGTCAAAATATTTCATGTCAAGAACCAAGAAACTCCAAGCATGATCAACATCTGATAGAGAAAATACACAAGGAGGACTACGAAGACCCTTCTCTCTAATTTTACAAAGGGGTGTAGTAATATCCATCGAACCAGGTAGAAGTTCCATAGGTAGATTAATCATATTAACAATATGGGTTGAAATAAAAGTGTGAAATGCTCGAGTATCAAAAAGAGTTTTCACTAAAGATGAAGCTATAGTAATGGTACCTCTCATAGTTACAGGACCTACATCAGCTACCTCAGGTGACTCAACCACTGCATTAAGAAGATTCATTCTGTATGCCTATGGCTGGAACCCTTTTGTACATGAAGCATTTGATAGCCCTATAGTTTTTGGAGGTGCTGATAATCCTGTTCCACCCCGTGGAGTAGATAAGTGATGGAAGAATCTCTGTAAGTTCCCTAAACGTCCGTAGGAGCAACAGATCGTGGGTGCCTCGGTGCAAACCCTCTTAGAATGTCCTGTAGTTTCACACTGATAGAAAGTCAAAGAAGCCCCTCCCGTTGTTACCAGAGGTTTAGAATAACTCTTTTGTCGAGAGTTTCTATAAGAAACATCTCGCTTATGTTTTCCTTTAAATGAACCAACAATGCCACTAGGATGGAAAATAACCTCCTTCAAACTGAAATTCCCTCAAAGTCCATCTCAACCATCATCTCCCTATCCAGTACATCAGCATAAGTGGGTAGCTTTAGTAAGAAAACCTGAGAAGGGATATCAGATTGAAGTCCCAACTCGAATTGTCGAGCCTTCATCCTCTCATTAGATACAATCTCTTGAGCAAACTATACCAGCTCAGAAAAATGATTTTGAGTACTCAGTCACGGTTCTGTTGGCCTACTAAAGCTTGAAAAACTCAAAAACCTTGTGAAACACCATTGATTATTGATAGAACGGGTTAGTGAAAAGAACCTTAATGTATTTCCACTCCAAACCCCCATGTTTCCCAGCTGTCACCATTATGTCCCAGAATCTCCTACTTGGTCCCTCTATCACGAAGGTGGACCACTTCACCTTGATCACATCAGGTGTCTCCAAAACCCAAATAGGCATTCAATCTTACTCAACCATTCCTCAGCATGTTGAGGGTCAGTGGAGCCTTTGAAAACTGGTGGCATGTGGCATAGGAATTCATGAGAATGACTTTGGGGAATATCACTAGGAAGATCTACATCTAGAGTCTGAAAAGGAACTGGAGGTGGCTCATGTCCCAGAGCTTGGACAGTGCGAACAATCACCTCAACCAGACTCGGATCCACAATAGGACTCGCTTTCTTTGATTCAAAAGCATCCTCTTTTTGGATCTGAGCTCCACGTCTTGTCAGAGGCACGATGTTACACATCATAAAAGGACATAGTTTAACAATCAAACTGAGTAACAAGGAAACTATTCTTAAAATAAGGTATAAAAATATTTGGATTCCACTCTATCCAAATCAAAACAAGGAAAATGCTAGAACTAATCCACAATTTGTATTTCCCTAACCAACCCTGGTGACATAAGGTTCAATGTGGTGAGAGATGGCCATGTACTCAATCACAACTACCTACTAAGTCACGAGAAGAATACTCAAATGAAAAATGTCATCAAGAAAAGATTTTGAAACCTCCCTCTGATACCATTTTGTCACAAACCAGCCCGGGTACCCTGGTAACCCAATAACCAATCTGACCCTGAAATAGCCCGAGGAGCATTCCCGATCCCCACGGGTTGGTGAATAGAACCTTGACTCACACAATAAGAAAATGGGAAAGATTTTTTACCACAAGAATGTAGAAGAAAAAGAAACAAGGCAGTATGCATAACAAAAAGAAACTCTATTGGGAGTAATGTACCAGAAAACAAAGAGGCATAAAAATCAGATAGTACTAAAACCCAAGTACCAAAAAGGGAAAAAAATCCCCAAGTTCCTAAAGGACACAACTCACCAAGAGAAGATCAACAACTGGATCCACCTCCAAGAGATTCATTCCCATTGCTCGAGCTTGGAAGAAGGAAATATAAAAACACCAGAAGGAAAAAGTAGGTTTTGAGCCTAAGCCCAATAGGATACCACCAAAGATTCCATAACAGATTCCAAATATATATTATCCAAAGAAAAACCGTTTAATTTTCTAATAAACAGGTTTGGAAATTCAAAAGCATATTCTAACAAAATATGCTATACATTTTCAAAGGATGGAAATAAATATTTTAAGCAAAGGCTTTACAAATCATTGAATATTTCTAAAACAATTGCTTAAATAAAAACAGTTACATAAACAGTTTATATAAATTCAATAGGCATGTAAAACAGTTTCATAACATTGGCATAAATTTATATCTCAAATATAAATAAACAAGCGAGCAACATGGTCATCTGCCAAAAGGTACGATAGTATTAACTAGTTATAGGATTCTGCACTCTCTATGTGAACTCGGAAAAATTTTAATACATATGTTTCTATGACACTAGCCAAAGGAGACTCATCACCAACCCATCGGGGATGTGACCCGGTGCATGTATGTTTTAGAACATTTTTGTAGTGTAGAGTGTATCCAAATAACTCACTAACTACCTATGGATTATATACACTCTTAAATGATGGGCGAAATATTTTAAGAATGATTAAAATATAATCAATCCCATTCTTCCATATCAAAAGATCCAAATTCATTCCATTTTAAACCAAAATAGGTTTTATTCAAAACATGCCTTTTTCACAAGATAAAACCAATGGATTTCTATCAAATCATTTACATCCATTTTCACTAGTTTGATATCCATTCAAAACCAATTCCTTCATTACACAATTTATTTCCACAATTAAATTCAAAAATTTAATTGAAATTATTTCCATCAAATCTATAATTTAAATTCGGCAGCTTAAATCGGCCAATATCATTAAACACACCCAAATCAATGGAATTGCGGTTTTCAAAATTTTCATGCCAAAACCATTTCAAATATCTCAACTCACTAGAATCAAGTTTTTATCAATTTAATTGAATAAAAATGCGAGAAATTGAATTTAAATCAAGAATTGAAATAAATCAATCAAATACAATGATAATCAATTTGGCAAGTTGGGATGGAACCACCTACCATGAAGGCTTTGACCAAAACCACAATGGTCGAGAACACTCAAGAAAACCCAAGTTTCGTCATCAAGAAACTGCCTTATATCTCTTCTCCTAGCCAGATCAAGACCAAATATCATCAAATTTGGTACCACACACTTAGATCTACCCACAAAAGGTGTGGTTCTAAGGAACCGAGAGAAGAAGAGAAGTCGATCTAAGTAGATCTAAGAAACCAATCAAGAACTATGATGAACGATCACATACCTCAAGAATCCGTCTTTGATTAACCAAGAGGAGACTTTAGATCACCTCTGGAATGATGGGAGAACCCTTTCTGACCTTAGGAGAAGACAAATCCCAAGTTAGGGCCACTTAGGTGGAAATACGAGGCCCTTAGTGGCAAAACTGAGCGAGATCCACAATTTAAGGATCTCATTTAAGTGACCACATGGTTTGGCGGAATGGTTTGCTAAAATGTGAGATAATCCTCCGTGAGATACTACATCGGCCACCCTTCTCGCACAGCTTGGCCGCACGGTTAGACAAATTGTGCGCCACCTGTGTGGAAGCTATTGTCCAGGTTTCAAGGTTGGCATGGTTTTGTTGCATGGTTTGTCAAACCATGCGCAAACCCTGCACAACACACTGTCCTTGAGATTTCTTTAAAAGTTCGCCCAAACGCACACCAAGCCTTTACTCTAAAATGAAGGTACTTAGAAACATCAACAAAAAAAACTGAAAACGTAACGTTATGTTACATCCATAGTCAAACATATGACAAAATTTTCAATACAATATGGAAGATTACATCATAATAAATCAACTTCAAACAAATGTAAAATCCAATGAAGGATGTTGTCATAGATGAAATCAATCCAAAAACTATTTGAGTGAAGTATTTATTTCTACATTGAAATGGTTCCAAAGTAATGAAAACTTTTATTTTTAAAATATTCTGATAAGCTTGCAATGTATTCTTTGAAGGTGATATATCGGCAAGAAAATAACTTCTCCTGCCGTATATATTAAAAAAATATTTTCTTAATTTGTGGAAAATGTGATAGAATACCAGGTTTGGAAAGCAATGGAATGATTCCTTTCAAAACATTTTATAATAAGTCAACCAAGGGTGTAAATTTATTTAACCCACATTCCATTAAATAGTAAAAATGTTTTAAAATACATTTTTAGGAAACACATATTTTGATGATAAAGAGGTCCTCGTAGATACTAACGTATAAACGACCTCGAATAATAACTGGATTGTGAAATTTAACCCTTAAATTGTACTTTTCCTTTGTTGGGGGTACATTAGCATCCTATATAATGGTGAAATATTTGTTTTTAAATTATACAAGAAACACATACTTAAATATGATATCATATATGATCTTCTAATATTGTTTTGTTATTGATATTTCAGTAGAATCATCATTTCGAGCATTAACTGATTCATTTTCCTTTGTATGTTTTTTTATGTAATTCATGTTTGATATGGATAATATGTATTTGATTAAAATCATGAATGATATTATGTTCCTAAAATTTTTATTTTAATCATAAAATGATATTTATTCTTGAATGGTTACAATGGGGAATGAATCTCATCACGATTGTAGAGATGTTAATCTGTACATACACATGAGTAACAATACCATTCTATTAATGTTGAAATTGTATGAAATTGAATTGTATATCATATATAAATAATCATTAACATGTTATATTTATTATTTACATCAATTATACTCATTTATACACCCATACAAATAATTAATTGTTGAATAACAAACTACACCACTATGTGGAGATGGTAAGCTGTACGTATGAACAAATGGTGACATTTTTATTCATAGTATAGATAGAATAATGAATACTGTTGTACATTATTTATAAGAACATAAAAGTATGCAGAAGGTACTGGAGTTATTATTTTGGTATAGAAACAACAAATAAGGAGGAATTGGAAGATGAAATGAACTTTGAAAGAGTTGATTAAATTATTACCTATTCTTTGGGTACTTCATTTTAAGTTGATCAAAAGGGATCATTAGGATGGATTTCTGATCAATGTAATGCCTCTAGGATGAATTTACGGTTGTTGGGAGGATATTTAATCAGGGATTGGCTGAGACAAATGGATTAGGAGGTGTTATTATAAAATCATTTTCGATTTATAATGGTTCTGAAATTATTTATTTCAAGGATTAGATGGGGATGGTTCCAAATATTCTCAACCAAAAGGTTTTTTACAAGATTAGGTTACCATATTTACCTTATCTTATTTATTTAACTCTTAGTTAAATTGTTTAACATTTACCATGTCCCCATGTATTATTATAATACATTGTTAATAAACATACTATAAAATTCAAGGGAAATTTAAGTGGTTAATTAATGACATTACAATCATTATATATGTTCTCTGAACTATCCTTACATTTTTAGGACTATTATATCATTTACTAATATAGTATTTGTTTTAAAAAATCATTTATGACAATTTTGACAATATATTTGTATTTTGTTTTTTTGAAAGTCAAAACAGACTTGATTAATTCAAAAACAATACATCAATACTACCATGTAATATTAACCTATAAAATTATTTTAATTCATCAAAAGACTAAATTTATATTTATTTTTATATTTATAATATCATATATTTTAATCCTTCATTAAAATGGTAATTATTGCATCATCATTGTGTCAGAAATAAATTATTATTATTTAATGTCTAAAAATTAGAAATAAAATACCATGATGTAGTAAATATTTTTATCGTACAAAGGAATATTTATGGTACAATTTATCTTATTCATAACATAATATTAAGAATGGTTTAGTCATTAAAAATTGAATTTACCACTTTTAACTCTCCTTTAAATAAAAAAATAATAAATGACCTAATCTCAGCCATGTAGTTAAAAAAGGATAATATTTTATTCATAAGGTTTATCTTCATTTAAATACAATTATCCAATTGAATTAAGACTCATGTTAGTGTAATTATAATAACATTTTTACCTTTAATTATCCTATTTACTTTTAACAATGGTAAATAAAATTCAAAATTTATTATTCACCAAAAATAATTTTAATACTATTTAACCACATTTTAATTACTGATTTTAACCGTGTCACTTGGATTTTTGAAATTAAATTCGTAGAAGTTGTAAAATTATGTTTTATAAACATTTCCAAATCTGTGTAAAAGGTGGGTAAAAGACGTTAAAAAGATCAATAAAATTATATATATAATAATATTATAAAATGACTCCAATGATTTAAATTAGAATAATGTAGGTATTTTGTATCTATTTTGACTTTAATATAATTCTAAATAATAATTATTATTATCTAAATAAAATCCAGTTTTAAAAAATAACGTAGTGCTTTTCACTATTTATAAAAAATTGAAAGTTTTCAGAAAACTACAAAAAATTCACCCAAAGCTAATTTTGATATTCCAAATTCAAAAATGATATCTATTTTACCAAATTCAATAATTATATGTTTCTTTAATTAATTTAAATTTTATTTCGGTTTTCAAAACCAAAAATGGGTTTTTGAGAAGTAAAAACTATCAAAATAATGATATGTGTTTATGTTAAATTTAAATGTAAAATTACATCCAATGGAATAAATTGTATAAAATGATTAAATTTTAATCTAACTATACATCAATACTGTTCAAATTTATTATTTTATAGTATAAATTGTTTTGATTAAAAAAGTTGTTTTCAATTAAAATTTTATATCTTTCTCTGTTCATCAAAATATGAATGTTATCAAAAACAACTCCAAAAATTTATCCCAACTAAATTTATGTCCTTATTATAAAGAAGAATATAATTTCATAAAATCTAATATATAATAGTTTCAAATATTTGATTTGAAAATGGTTTTCCATTAAATGGTGGAAAAACTACATTTTTTTTAAAATATTTCTTTTATTTGAAAAATTGAATTTGTACTTATATTATGTCTATGAAACAAAAAAATGAATGTTAAAATTATATGCGATATATATAAAAATAAATATGTGGTTATTAATATTTATAAAATCCTTCTAAATGGCAGTTTTGATAGGTTTTGGTGCGCTTGAACTTGGTGTTGTGTACATCGCACGCTATTGAATTTTTCAAATAAAAACATACCATAGAATCTTGGGGTGTTACATAAACATATTTAAGATTATTTTTATTTTAAAAAAAGGGGGTTTTCTCATAAACTTACTCTTAGACATATCCATTATGAAAATAAAAGTTCACATTCCTTTAGATATGATTGAAATTAAAGAATGATGAAAAATCTAGTAGAATATATATAGATTATATTCTAGCTACCCCGGATTAATTTTCATAGTAGTATTTTAACCCTTGTTTATTATAACCCTTATCTAAATTTTTTGGTTTATTTTTAATTAATATTCTATTTTCATCACATTTATTTCTAAAACCCAATATTACTGTAATTAATTATGATTCTTTAGGTCATCAATCCATGTTCTAAAAAAATTTCCTTTCAAATTCATAAAGATAATATTGTATACCTTTAAAGCAATATTTCTCACCTAAATCCACATCACAATTATTTGGTTCATATAGAGAATAGAAAAAAGGTTTTCAATTTCATTTTTTACAGAACTTATTGGCCAAACTATTGGATCAACATATCCAATGATACAATCTCTAGAATGATTCCAAAGAAACAATTGGAATTTTTGTGTTTTTTAAATTCTATTCTTTAGCATAATGTATAAAATCTACCTACATAATAACATTAGAAACATTTACAAGGGTTATTTAATTATATGAATAACTTTATAATATAGATTGGAAATCAGATTTAGAAATAACATTCGATGAGTTTGTTGAGTTTGTTAAAAATGGTTCAGTTTTTTTAAATTTAACATGTACTATTTCCTCAATAAAAGATGATTTTTTAATAAAACTCTATAGGAATTATAGGTGATGGATTGACCAATAAATACATCTTCATCAGATTTGGGTTCAAATGTATGTAGGTTATATTTCATATTCCGGATTAATACATTCCATGAAAAAATGATGAAGTTCGAAACATTTTGATTTCGATTTTTCCAAAACTCATAGGGCGATTTATTGAGAATTTTTTTATTAAAAATTCATTTGTAGTATAGAATTAATTACTCACTACTTTATCCAAAAAAATGTAGATAAATTGAGTATTCACTCAACATAGTACCTTTTATCTCTTAATGAATGTCATTTATTATCTCAACAACATTTTTCTAGGGAGTTCTTATATCATAAATGTATTTTTATTCAATTTTTTTACAAAATGTATAAAAATATTAATTTAAAAATTTTCCACAATGATCGCAATGAATAATTTCAAAGGTAATATGTTTATCATATTTAACATTGGGTAAAAGTGTTTTGAAATATAAAAAGGCATTAGATTTCAATATGATAAAATAAACCCATGTGTATCTAGTGTAATAATCAATAAAGACATATGCATAGTATTTTTCATCCAAAACATCCAGTTTGTGTAGGATATAATATGTCCTTGTGCACTAACTATAAAGCATCAGTAGTTGTGACATCCCTAATATATTTTTAACTAGACAATTGTTGCTTACCATATTGAAAATGGATACATTACTTTGTAGAATCGAACCTCTGATGTGGTAAATACTTAAAAAATATTTCCTAATAAATCTTCATGTATTTCTAAGAATACAATTACTGAACCATCTATTAAATAACCAATATTGATCTTATATTTCACTAATAAAAAGAATGTCTTGGCTCAAAAGGCTTCTATGTTAATTGTGAAAACATTCTATAACATATTTGAAGAAAAAATATATTTTTCCTTGGAATTTTGTACAAAACATTAAAAATTTGTAAACATAAAAATTTTATGTTTTTCATATAATAGAATTTTGATTTTTAGGTTTATCTTTAGTAATTTAACAAAACAAATTAAAATTAATTATATTCCATGAAGAATAATATTATTTATTCTGAAAATATATAATTGAGAATTATATGTCAAAGGAAAATTTTGACCATTCATCAAGATAATAATTTCAAGTAGAACATATTTCCCTATCATATTCATAGAATATCCACTTTTCATGTATCATGAATTATTATTGTTGTTACTTTCTTTTATTTGATGAAAGTAAAAAATTAGAATTTGGTAACATAAAACATCATGGGATGGTTAATGATTGAGAACAAAAATTTATGAATCCAATGTTTTTAAAAAAAATATTCTTTGAGATATTATTTGGATTTAACTTTATTAAGTGAAAAAAAATTATCCAAGGACCTCATATTTGAAAATTTTTAAGAAAAGGTTCACTTTTTGGAATATTATAATTTTTGCTAAAAAATAGTTTTTTATTAGTAAAATCCATTTTGAACTAGTACCATGAGTACATATTTTTTTACATCATATCATTGTTATATTTAAAAATACTCATGTTTTAAAGAAGTTGCATTAAATAATATATTTTATATTTTGGTTTAAAAAATGAATTCTTATCCTCATTATTATTTTTTTCAGAAGTAATTTTAGTTTCAAAAACAATTTTATTATAAATTACATTTTCAAAATATTTAGATACATTATATTTCTCATTAATAATTTTTCTGAAAATATCTTTAAGAAGTTTATTGTCTGAAAAATTTCTGTTCGATTTTTTTGATATATCAGATACTTTTTCTACTTAGACAATAATCCTATAACTAATATTATGAGGTTTTCTTTCAAACTTATCACTTTTAATTTTCTAGGAGTTTTAAAAACTGAGATAATTCATCATATGAGATTTTATTATTGTCATCTTTATCTAACAAGGATTCTTCATCCAACAATTTAAAATTTATTCCATTTTTAGATTTAGAATAATTTTAATTTAATGAAATGTTTTTAAGGTTTTCATAACTAAATTAATTATCCATAAGAAATTAATTTTCATTACATTCGATAGAAATAAGACCAGTGTTCCCCTAACTGGAACAATTATTTTCAGATGATTTATCGGGGGAATTTCCTCCACTTTCACAACCCGAATTATTATCTTCAATGAAATTCATTCATTTTATCATATAAATATTTTTTTATTTAGATTTTAATTTCATCACATATTATGAGTCCTTTATTAGAATTGGTTAATTTGGCCTTATGTGTCTAGATTTCTTGAATTCAAAATAAGTAACTTCATATTTTATACCATTTGTTTCATTGTTATCCTTATTTTATTAAAATTTTAAATCATTATTTACAATTATTTTATCCATCTCCCTATCTATATTTTCAAAATAATTTTCATAGAATTATTATGAAATTGAGTCTGATTGTATGATTTTTTTTCAATTTTAATGATTTCACTACTTTCACAATACACTGGACTTTTGTAGGTGGGGTAGATGTTGTAGAAAAATAAAACACCGTCATTTTTTCATTCCATTGTTATCATATCTTTTCAATATTCTATCATAATGCATAAGGGTTCCAATAATATCATCAAGATTAATAATTTTTAACCCCCTTAAATCATCAACAACTATACTGTTAGTATGGAATCCATCATTTTTATTATATAACATTTCATTAAATTTTAAAAACAGAGGATCTTTAAAGTCTAGGGTCTTGGGAATGAGGAACAATAAAACATGAAAATTAGAAAATGTATTTTAAATCCATTTAAAAATCTTCTTTAAAAGGTCATCATATGTACAATTACTACATCTTATAACATGGAGACCTATGTCAAAGGAAAGGGTTTGCAGATGTCCCAATAAGGAAAGCAAGGGAATCTGTTTAATTCAGATATCAATAAGAACATGATAAAAAACATAAGACACAAGCAATGGAAAAAAGATGAATATCACAATAAAAATAGCGTGAATCATAACATTAATATGTGGATATAAAAGTTAATTTATATATTAATGAACATATCAACAATGTTCATCCCTAAAGTGTCATAAAAATTTACTAAGGATATTCACCAATGTTTCATGAAACATGTCACCTCTAAAGATTAATTCCTTACACAATGAATTGGAGCACTATCAGGGTACTCCCTTAATATGTATTTATTTTCATGTGATACATATATTTCATAACCAAAAATTTCTTAAATAACCCATATCGAATAAATGAAATGGTTTTCATTTCAAAATTGCGACGTTTTAAAAGGATGTAAAATCATGATCATTATGCCATTTATAACCCATGGAAAAAGAGTGAGAGTTATATGTATGTCAATTACATAATAAAATAGATCAATTTTATGTATTGTGAATATCACTAGAAATGAAAATACATTTGGGAATTCAAATAAATAATAAAAGATAATTTCCTGAGAAAAAGAGAGAGATTTTTAGACAAAAATTCTGTAACATAACAGCTATAGAACATGGTTTTAGAAAATAATAAAAAGATAGAGCACAAGGGTATCCCATCAATAAATGAATCCTTTTAAATTATATGGACAGAATATTAGATAAATAATATCATGATGTGGAGTAATATACTATATGAAATGGAAACATGGAAGATAAGAGAAAATGTGATTTATTTTATGGAATTTTCGCAGCCTAACGGTGTAGCGTAACTATTAAAAATATAAATTGATGAGTGAATAAAGATTATTTAATTATTTCGAAATAAAATTTATATTAATAAAAATATAAAACAACATAACCCCACATAATAATATAGATACTAGAAGACGTAACATAAAGGAAGTCATGACTAAAAAGATAAGGTGAAAGGTTCCATTACCTTAAAGAGTGACTTCAAATGCTCGAAGGCTGGGACCATGGGATGCTAGAGAACATGTTGGAAGGACTCCTTGTAAGGTAAAAAGACTAGAACTTCGTTGAGGAGGAATTTGGAATGAAATTAATGAAGTAATGGGTTGGTATTTATATCAAATGTGATGGAATATTCAATTAATTTCCATGGGACACCTCATTGGTGGTCTTTGCAAAACCGTGGGATTGCCAATGGTATATTCCCATGGTATTGGCCACGTGGGACACCTCATTACATATATTACTATTCAAAGTATACCAGAATTATTACATCATGATTACATTATTAATGATGTCATTAAACACAAGCAAACTCAAAACTATATTTTTTTTATTCATCGAAAAAGAAAATATTATATAAAAATTTCATAAATTCACCCCAACCTAATATAGATTCTGTGAATTAAAAATTAGACTCCATTTTACGAAAATAATTTTTAAAATATATTAAATTTAATTTTTAAATAAAATAATTACTTATTCACAAAAACGATAAAACTATAACTAGTTTTGTAACACCTTAAGAATGTAATAAATGTCCCATAAAATTATCGTATAACCATAAGAGAATAATGTAAAAATATTTGATTACATTTTATTAAAATTAATTTCCACTTTAAATTTTTAAATTAATCATAAAATTGAAAATAAAATATTTATGACATACAAAAATACCGATAATTATTCTATGATCACATTTTTCACTATTTAGATGTCTGAATTGTATTTATTCATCCATGGGTGATGTTTCTATTTTTTCAAACAATTTTTTTTTATTACTATTCATTACTATTCAAAAGGTTCGTATTACTATTCCAATGCTTAAGGTTACTATTCACTAAAAACTTATTTTGATCTTTTTTAACTGAATTTTTCACCCTAATTACACCTATGTATGTCTGATTTTTTAAAATCATTTCACAGAAAAATATATTTAATAATAATTTTTTTCTATTCATAAAAAATATTAATAAAATATTATTCATTAAAGAACAGTATTCATAAAATAATATTCATCAAATTGAAACTTCTTAAAAAATTCTATAAATTTAGCCTAGGTGAGTTTTGACAATTGGAATTCAAAAATTATGTTTATTTATCCATTAAATTTTTTTAAGTATGAGAAATTTACCATTTAAAGTATAAAAATCCTAAGTTACTAAAAAATAGCATATTGAAAATAAATAGTTAAATTGCATAGTGAAATTTCTGAAACAAAAAAATAAAATTATTTTATCATTTAAATTTAAAAGGGGTTTTTTAATCATTCTATTTGTTTAAAATAACCCTTATTCCATATAAATTATATTATTATAATAATTATTTCATTTCTGAAGACTATAATTTGGATTTTTTGTAATTCTATGTGCTTTTATTGTAAAACATAATAAAATGTTATTTGGAGTAAAGAGTTTCATAAATAAAACAATTACATTTTTTGGGTCATCACATTAATCTCCTTAAAAAAATTGCATCTTCACAATTTTCTCGTATAAGAATTTTTCACTATTAGGAAACAAAAAATTAAAAATTAATTTCGTGTCTTCAAAAACATTATTATTTAACAATAATTACAATTTCTTTTAAACCGTCATAATGATTCATAAAAAGCTTGTGATTAACCAAACATATCCCTGAGGTGTGTCAAACCAGGAGTGCAGGAAGTCCTGTTGGCGTGTACCAGGATACCTCGGGTCAAGCATGAAACTCCTTGCCATATTTTTCACTCCTAGAAACATATCTTTGAGATTCACATCCTCATGTTCATAGTCGGATAGAGATTTATTTTTTTGGAAACCACTTACATAATATTTCACAAAAATACTAGGAATTTTTCTTATATTTAAAATTTTTGTAGGGTTATACAAAATGTTTTAATCACCTAATTTCTAAAAATAACCAAACTATCTTTTGATACCAAATATGTCCTCCCACATTTTTATTACATACCTTTTCATTACATTTTACAAATTGAAGATCATAAAAGTCAAGTGTCATATAAATCAGAAACAATAAAACATGAAAACATTAAAAACTCTTTTAAATTACCTTGAAAAGCTTCTTAAAAAGTTCACCCTATGTATAATTTCTTCATCTTATATCTTGGAGACATACATCCAAAGAAAGGGTGAGCTGAAGGTCTAGTAAGAAAAGAAAGGGAATCAGTTTACTTGTAATATCAATAAGAAGTTGATGAAAAACATAAGACATTAGCAATGGAAAAAAGAGGCATATCATAATAAAAATAAAATGAATCATAACATGAATATGTGGTTACAATATTTAAATTATACATTTATTAAAATATCACCAAGGTTCATTGCTAAGGTTTCATAAAAAATACAAAGGATATTCATCAGGGTATTGTGAAACTGGTCATCTCTAGAGATTAATTATTTATCGAATCAAATAGAGTAATATCTTGTATATCCCTTAATATGTTATTATTATCATGATATCCAAAATTATCATAACCATTCATATCAAAAAAAACTCATAGAGAATAAAATAAATGGGTTTCATTTCAAAATCATGACGTTTAAAATGTTCTTAAATTCATGATCCTTATGTCATTTATAAACCATGGAAATGGAGTGGGGGTTATATGTATGTCAATTACAGAATAAAATAGATCAATTTTATTTAATGATAAATACCTCTAGAAATGAAAATATATTTTTTTATTCACATAAATAGTACATGAGATTTTTTTGAGAAAAAGAGAGATTTGTTGACGAAAATTCTGCTGCATAATGACTATATAACATGTTTTTAGAAAATAATAAAAAGAGAGGGTAAAATGGTCTCCCATCCATAAATGAATCATTTTACAGTAGAGGTATAGAATAAAATAGAAATATGATCATGGTGTGTAACGATATACCCCATGAAAATGAAACATAAAAAAAGGGAAAATGCGATTTCTTTTATGAAAATTCATCATCCTAACGGTGTCACTTAAAAATTAAGAAAATAAATTTATGAGAGAAGAAGGAGTATCTCATCATTTGGACATGAAACAGACTATAATAATAATATGTAAGAACATACCCCCACATATGAAGATGGAAACTATAATACATAACAAAATGGTATTCATTACATAAAATAGGAGGGTGAAAGGATCATTTAACTTTAAGAGTGACTTCGAAAGCTCGATGGTTGGAAAATTGGGTGGATTATGGGCACCTTGGGAGGAATCCATGTGAGGTTAAAATTATTGAAATTCCATTAGGAGGAATTTGGGATGAAATTAGTGAAGGAATGAGTTTGTATTTATTGTAAAAGTGAGGGAATAATTAATTAATTTCCAAGGGACACCTCATTGATGATATTTGCAAAACCAAGGGCTTTCCCATGGGTTTTTACCATTTTATCGGCCACTTGGGACACCTTATAACATATCATACTATTAAAAAGTCTTCTAATGTTATTAAATCAGTATTACATCATTAATGATGTCATTAAACACATCGAAACTCGGAACTGTATTTTTTACTATTCACTGAAAACAAATCATTGGTTAAAATATCATAAATTCACTATTACTTAATATCAATTATCTTAATTAAAAAATGAACTCATTTTTATGAAAATTATTTTCTAAATATTTTTAAATTAACTTTAAATAAAATTATTATTTATTCTAAAAAAAACATTAAAACTATAACTCATTCTATAACACCGTTAAAAAGTAACAAATTTACCATAAAATTATTTTATAACCATTTGAAAATAATGTTACAATAAATGATTAAATTTTATGAAAATACTTTTCCATTTTAAATTATTTAATTAATCATAAAATTGTACATAAAATATTTATGACATAAAATAATACCAATACTTATATTATGATCATTTTCACTTTTAAGATGTATAAAGTGTATTTATACATTCATGGGTGAAGATTATATTTTTTGGACGATTAACCATTTATTACTATTCATTACTATTTATAACATTAAAATTACTATTCCAAAGGTTTAATTTATTTTTCAGCAAAAAATTATTTTGATCTTATTGAACCAAAATTGTCACCCTGATTAAAACCTTGTCTATCTGATTTTCAAAAATCAATTCAGAGAAAAGGGTTTTTATTAAGAAAAATACTTTTTACTATTCATAAATTACTATAAATCAAAAAAATACTATTCATAAAAGACAATTAATCTAATTGAAACTACATAGAACAAAT
Organism: Viscum album; assembly: GCA_963277665.1. Classification (NCBI taxonomy): domain Eukaryota; kingdom Viridiplantae; phylum Streptophyta; class Magnoliopsida; order Santalales; family Viscaceae; genus Viscum; species Viscum album. The sequence goes on along the minus strand of OY728140.1, from coordinate 980,474,656 downwards.
CAAAAAAATTAGCCTAGGTTAATTTTTACATTTGGAATTCAAAATTGATTTTTATTTAACCATAAAAATTATATAATTCTGGGAAATTTAACTTTTAAAATATAAGAAATTAGTTATTAAAAATAATAGTAGATAAACAATTAAGATTGATATTTCATAGAGAAATTTCTAACAAAAAAAATTAAAATAATTTTATCAATTTAATATAAAAAGAGTTGTTTTAGTCATACTATTTGTTTAAAATAACCATTATTCCATATACCATAAATTGATTTAATAATTATATCATTTCTCAAAACTATAATTTGGGATTGAAGTAATTCTATGTTATTTTATTTTAAAACATAAAAAAAGTTATTAGGAGGAAAGACTTTCATAAATAAAAGAAGTAAATTTTTTGGGTTATCACTGGTAGGCTCTCCTTCATTGGCTGAGATATCTATTATTTTCCACACTAGTATTTTATCATCTAATACATTTTCTGTAAGAGATTTGAAACTATATATTATAGTCATAAAACTATGGAACATGTTTGAAATTGATTCTCTAGGTTAGAATTCAAATTCTGGATATTTAGTTTTTAACATACCTCTCATAATTTCAAAAAACAATTATGAAAAAAAATTTGTAATCTAAAATTATTCCAAATTCTATTAGTAGCATGACAACAATAAATCAAGCTATAATTAATCTTAGTCATCAATAATATAAAATTATTCCTTACATTGTAATTTGGATGATTCTATTTCTTTTGTTTATGGATGAAAGTTATAACATCCTTATCATGTATTTTTAAACATCAATCAACATGAAAATTTCATCAACCACTATGTTTATAAAAAAGACATCATTCTATCTCTCCAATATTCATAGTCATCACCATCAAAACTGGTTATCTATTCGGATTGAGATTATTAATGCATCTGATATTAATTCATTACATCTTTGTAGAAATAAATCATTTCCATAAATACATTAGTGTAGTAATGTCCTATAAAAAAATATTACATCTAAACATATCATACATGGAATCGAAAATATTGTAAAATCGTATCTAGGTATTTGAGTAGTGTTGTACTACTCTGATACCCATTTATTAATATCAATCATAGATATACTGATATTAGGATCTTAAGAATGTATTCCAGATGAATTTATTAAAATAGTAGTGGATGAATTATAGTTTAATTTCATTAGTTTAAATTCAATTAAATTATATAAATTCACAAAACCTATTTATATAGAAACACAAGATTTCAACAAGGCCCCCAGTTCCATTATCAGAGTATTGTAATCATATGTCTCCAATAATATCAGAGAATAAAAATCATATTCAAATAATATTTTATTAAATTTCAGTTAAAAACCTGTATTCAGAATAGTTTAGAATGTTTAGGATTCATAGATGATCAGATTAATAGTTATCTTGGTGGTTATTGTATTTAGAATAAAATTTATAAAACTAATTATAATAATACAAATCGAATAAAATACTTTTAAGAAAAAATTAATACAATAGAAACAATACATGAATGGTGTGTAGCTATTTTAAATCCATATATATATTTTAACATTAAGATTAATGTACCAACATATATTGGAAAAATGTATCCATTATTTTATATATACAATAATTTATGACTTTGCATACCAAATAAATCCACTAATATGATGATCAAATTTGTTATATCTGTATATCCATAGCATCCTTCAATAAAATGGATCATCTCTATCATATAATCCCATCAATCCCTCAATCCGAAGATTGAATTCTATATATTTTAATCCCTACAAGACATATATAATAATAAAATACCATATGAAGGATTACAACAAAAAATAATTCATAATTGGACAAACTGAAAATGTTACCTTAATTAGGAAAAAACTAAAAACAATTAAAAATGACAATGAAAAAGAATATTATTATTTTTAAACGTTATAGATCTCACACAATGAGATATTGAAAATGAAATAGATCAGTAAAAAACTATTCAATTGAACTAATATTTTTATAAAACCTTCCCAATAATCTTATTTTCATTGAGTTTGATTGAAATACTTATAATACTATAACTTAAAACTACATTTCTGACGTTGTATTGTTTTAAATTATTACATTGTATTAAAATATCCTAACATTTGAATCAATTAAACGATATTATTATTAAAAATTTTAGTCAGTCCGATAGATGTACTTATCCTCGTTAATACAATTATCATACTCTAGGATAATCTGATTTTATTGGCATAGATATCAGTCTGCTGATGAAATCATTTTTCATTATAATTACATGATAAAGTTTTTCAATTATTTTATAGAAGTTAAATATGATGGATAGGATCCAAGATCATTATGATTTCATAATGAAGGATTATAAATTTATAAACATAAAATTATATAAAATTTTCTATGTGTGTTAAAAAACGATGTTTTCTATAAAAACATTCTAAAATAACATGTACAAAAAATTTTAGTAAAGTATAAAGGAAGTGTTTCTGATTTCCATTACAAAGAAAAATATAAATGTGAGATGTAGATCTTCTGATTGAATAAGGACATGGGTAAAAAAGAAATATATATTAATGATTACATTACATTGATCATTTCTAGCTTCTCATTAATGATTCAAATCTATATAAAATAAGTGGTTTTCTAAAAATGTTTGGATGTTGTTCTTATTTTCTGATGATATCCCCTTTTTCATGTGATCCTGGAGGAAATGGTTTCTTATGTATATATTCCTAGCACATGATTGATGTGGTGTGATTTTATAAAAGTAAATGGGACTTTTGTTATTAAATATTACTAAAATTTTAGTAAAACTCATGCCATATTCAGTGAGTTAGTGTTGCATCCACAACACATGAGTACAAATACATAAAACTACCACATAATCATCTTATATAGTTGAAAGTTCTACTATATATTGATTCATAAAAAACAAAAAACTAAGGAATATCATAAGAAATGTAATGTTTTATATTAACTTTTTCAATCCATTCTAAAGCATCTAATGTCAGCGTCAAAAAAACTATTAAGTTTAACAACATTTATAGAAGAATAGAAAAGTCATATATCCATAGTCCCCATAAGATAAAATAATTCGTTTTACAAGTTTTAAAGTTGATTATTTTGGGTTTTCATCATATATTAAACATAATAAGACCAAAAACATTAAATCTAATTAAGTAGCATTGAAGTTAAGTAAACTTCTTATCATACCTCTAAATGCCTTTTGATAAAATGGTTTATCGTCATCATAAAGATCAAGGGTATTGGATGTACCAACATGAGTACTAATACTTATAGAATTTTCTTATCAAAATATCATAATAATATCATTTATAAAATTCTGTTCATGTACAAAAGCTCTTTCTAGTTAATGTGAGATTTTTAAAAAATGAAAATATGTGAGCCCACCCATCATACTCATTTCGAAATCTGATTTCATAAGATTTGTAATTAAATATGTTAACACATATTTTAGTTGGTCGAAATATAATTTCATCAACAAGAAATTGTAAAAAAAATATTATTATTATTACTTATTTCATAATGATTGTTGGATCCGCAGCTCCCTCAAAAAAATTGTAATAGATAACTTATTTATATATCATACCAAACTCTAGGTGCTTGTTTATTTACATATATTAATATTGTATGTTTATAAACATATTCAGGATGGTTGTTATTTTCAAAAACTATGAGTTATTCAATATAACTTACATCCTGAGGATAACTTTTATAAAAGAATTTTTCACATTTAATTAAATAAAGTTTGAAATTAAATAATATTGCAAACGCTTCTTGTATATGAATAACTTCAAGTCTAGCTACAAGTGCATATTTTTCTTCATCATCTATACATTCTTTTTGATTATACCCCTTAGAAACATGTATAGATTTATTTCTAATCATCATTCCATTTTCATCATATTTGATTCAACAACCCCATTTTACTCCAATTATATATGCTTCTTCTTCTAATTCAACTAAATTCCATATTTTGTTCCGATAAAACACATTGATCACTTATTTCATAGAATTGATACAATCCTGATCACCTAAATCCTCATCATGACTCTTAGATAAAATTTTGGTTAATAAAGCTAGATGTTCAATTTCAAATCCCAAGGAACATCTAGTCTTATCTAGTTGATTTACATCGACAATGATAATTTCAGTTTTTATATTCTTACCAAAAAATAGACATCATTAGTTTTCTAAAAGATAGTTATTTAAAAAAAGGTGAAAAAATACTTGAGGAATAACATCAAAAAAATCTAGAGTGATTTCCATATGATAAGAATATTATAACGATGGTTTGAAACCAGTTTTATAAATAACAACCTTGGATATTGGTTGAGGTTTTTTGAAAACAAATGGATAGGTTTCATCAAACATTACATGTATTATTTCCTCAATAATACAATGTATTTTTTAAAAAAACCCTATAATCCTTAGAATCAGAGGAATAACCAAAAAATATTTCTTCATTGGATTTATGATAAAATTTATGATAATTATCATTAGTATTAAAGATGAATACATTGTAACCAAAAACATTAAAGATAGAAACTTTTGGTGAGCTTCTTATAAATAATTAATAGGGAATTTTTTTATGAAATTGTTAAATTAACACCTGATTTATTGTATTGTAGGCATGACTATACATTTCAACCCAATTGGTTTTAGAAAATGAGTTCTCACATAGCATGGTTCTAGTTATTTTTTGAAATATTCTATTGGCCAAAAATCACTCAAGGTAACAGTGCAGTATTTTTTGGGTTGATTGTGTTTGTTGACAAAGCAGGTTTCCATGGTGAATATTTGAGTTCTAGAGAATTTTTTAACAAACCATGTTGACAGAGAATGATGAAAAAGGAATGGACAATCTGGAGGCGGTAAAAAAGAGCAGTATAATGTGGCACCCTTTCGTAGTGTTTTCCAAATTTTTAGGGTCCAAAATTGGGAGGTTGGTGAGCATCACGAATAGTGGATTTCCATGAAGATAATTTTATAATATGGAAAAGGCATGAATTTCTCGAAGAGAGGCTTCATGGTTTGGAATTCATAAATACGAGAAGAATGATGGCGGTGATTCTTCATGATTACGTCAAAGCTTCATGAATGACAGAGTTGAAGTGCATCACGGTGGTGAAGGGCTTTACGAGGGAGCTTCATAGAGAAGGTGAAAAATAATGTTTATGGTGATGCTCCATGATTACAATGAGCTCCATGATTACGACGAGCTTCGTGATCAAAAAATTGTCCCCGTGCTTCACGATTTTGATAGAATTCCAGTAGAAATTTCGGAGCTTCATGATTGGCGATGACGTGGCACTGACATCGCACGGAAGAGTCGAGGGTCAGTGTCATTGCCTATAAATAGAGGCTAACCCCCTCTAGAGAAATAGATAGAGTTTTAGAAGAAAATATTTTTCTCTCGGTTCACAAAGGTGGCTCACGAAGATATTTTTCTTCGTGAAAGAGAGGTTCTTCACGGTGGCTAATCTAGCTCAGCAGAAGGTAGTGCACTTCGCGAGGCCACGTTCTCTAATGAGTGTGATTCGTGAAGAGGGAGGAGATCTATGACGGCCGAAGCATTGGGAAGGGTTGAGCTTCACAAGAGTGCTTCACAAAAAGGCAGGAGCTTCGCGAAGGCCTGTTTGAGCATTGTGAAATTGGGAGCCTTGCGAAGTAGGGTGCTTTGCGAAGGTGTTTCCAAAGGTATTTTCTCAGTATTTCAGAGGAAAATAGGTATTAATCAGTGGATGAAAGTTGGACATTAAAAGAGCATCTATCAACAGTTGAGGATGCGTGCATTAATGAAAATGAAGAGACCTACAGGTCTATAAACTGTGAGTAGATCTTCTGAAGAAGAAGTGAGCTCATTTCAGTTGAGAGAGAAGTGTGTTCTCAAATTGTGAGTCATTGTAAACTAGGAGGGACAGTGATTCCGCTTCAAACATATAAACAGCAGTGCGCTTAGAGTGGAATTGGTAAATCAGCACACTGCTGGTGTATGCTCCTTGGACATAGCCTAGTGTGGGTGAACCAAGTAAAAATCATTGTGTCATGTGCATGATTTAAAGTTTGTTCACACTCTGCATCAGGAAGGAGAGAGAATATGGTTTTTCCTAACAGCAAAACAAGATCAAAAGGGGAAGTTGTTTTTATCTGTCATACCCTGATTCCCCCCCCCCCCCCCTCTTAGGGTATCTATCCTAGTGGACATAAAAAATTATATTTCTTCTTTTCAGATACCTCATTTTTTTTGGGGGGGTTTAGTTGATGTGTTGTTATGTTCAATACCATTGTAACTAAAAAATGTTTTCAAATCCAAATTTAAAAATTATCATACATTATCAATATGTATAGTAATCCATGGATTTCTTTTCCTTCTTTTTGAAATTTTCTACAAAACTATTAAAATAACAAAAGTCTTAAGATTTATTTGTGAGAAACTAATCCCATGTATATCTACTATAATCATCAACTAAGACATATATATAGTATTTTCCCAAAATAATACATGTTTTTATTGGACCAAATTAGTTAATGCTCTATAAATATAAAACATCAGAATTTTAGACACCACAAATAGATTTAAAACCGAATTTATTTTGTATAATGTATTGACTAAGTTCAAAAAAAAAACCGATCTATCAAACCAATATTCTACTAAATCAATAAAATGATTTTCATTATTTATTTTGATAAGTTTCTAATTTTACATTTTTAGAATATTTTATTCCGTAACATAGATTTTTCATTTATTGGACAGTGGAAAGGTAAGTCTGGGATCTAATGGTCTTTCATTATAGGTGTGTAAACATTCTCATGTGGATTGAAAGGATGAATAAATTCATCTAGCGAACTATATACTAAAAATTTATCATACCAAAAGTTCTAAAGGTTATTTTAACCACATAAATGACTTATTTTTACAAGTTGTTCTAAATACCATTTATAAAAAACAATTTTAAATTAATGATTTACGAAATAGAAAAATACTAGATATTTTGATAATCTCCCTTTTAGCATTGTGTTTGAATGCATCTTTCCCACCATTCATTATGATAATAATCATGAATAATTATTTTTTATGACTCATATGTTTGGAACATCGACTAAGAATATACTACGAATTCATGTTGTTGGTATATTCATTGTTTTCCTAAAATAAATTATATTAAAATGTAAGAAAAAAATCATTCATGGTTATTTAATGTTAGAATGAAATCATTTTGAATCCCCACATTTTTTGAAAAGTATTCTTAATGAAAAAATACGGATTGAAAATTATTTAATTAACAATTATTTTTCCAATGGACACCACTTTTAATATTGGTGAAAAAAGTTACATTTATGAACATATAAATTGTTACTAAAAATTTCTTTTTTAGAATAAAAATATATTATGGAACTAGTACCAGGAGAAAAAATTTGTTTGAAAATTTTATCAAAAATTTTTTCACCGTAGGTTAAAATTAAAAAAAATCAAAGAATAAATGAAAATATAAGTTTTATAGTTAAATTATAATCATCAATAGTTATTTTTTTTATCTTAATGAAAACAATTTTGTAACGAATTATTCTAAGAACATGATGTGTTCCTTATCCACTCAAGTAAGACTTGACTATGTGATGCACTTTTCATTTTCTCTGATGGGATTTTGATTCGTGAGGTGCTTCCTTACTACTATGGGGTGTTTGGACTTCATGATGCACTTATTGGCTGCTCTAGTGTGATTTGGATCTATAATGAACTTATTAGATCCTCCGGTGTTATCAAATATCATTCATCGGGTTGGCCTTCTAGAATGATCTTAGAGGGGTTTTTATTATCGTTATCTCTCATTGTATGGTTGTGGTTTAGAGTTTTTTTAAATCCTTTTATCAATAATATGTTACACATTAATGTAATGGGTTCCCTCTTCTCTCAATCTTCAAATGATTTTCTCCTTTCATTTTTATTTTTAATCAATGGTGGTTTTACCCCAAACATTTTCAGTTTTTTATAAAAAATTCTTTTCCATCATCTTTTGGAAGAGATTATTTTTCCGAAATAGTTTGATCAAGATCATTAGAAATATTGTACACTTCCATTTTCCAAAAAATTATTTATGATTAATCCTTATAATGTTTAGCCTTAACAATAATATGTTTTTTTACAATTTTTCCAATTTCCATTTTCTAACTCTTTTGGAAAAATGGGAAAATCATAATTATAAGGTAAAGAATTTACTTTACCAGATTTGGAAGATTCATCACCTAATGATATTCAATTTTTACCACTAGGAAAAATAGAACATAATGACATGTTATAATGGTTTTCTATTTTTCATTCCTCTTTTATGATACATGGATTTAGATGAGGTATTTTAGAAAAATTACTTATGTTCCAATGTGATGAAATTTCATTGTCTAGGTAATTTTTTAGAAGAATCACATCCACTAGAAATCCAAGTTTCATAAGATTTCATAAAATATTTTCTTTTAGATTTATCATATTTCATTTAATTCCATTATGAATTCCTTTTTTACTTTGGTCTTTCCTCTACATATTTAGAGATTATAATCTAATATTTTCATATTTATTACATTTGTTGAATGTGAATTAATTTTTCATGTCACATTAATTGTTATCACTCTTTGTATAATGATTTTGAAAATAAATCTTCCTTAATAGCTTATTCATCATTCAGGTGATATTTTATAACTCATTTTTTTAATGTTTAGATGTTTTTGAATTAAATTTAACAATAACATTTTCCTTTCATGATGAAATAAAAACATCATTAGTAGATTTCACATTATAAGGTAAGGTAGATCTTGTAGAAAAGAAAACACCTCTATATTTCTTTTTTTATTTCTTAACAAGTATTTTGATTGTACCCTTATACTATAAAAGAGAACCAAATAGATTATCCAAATTAAGACTATTCAACTTTCTCATCAAATCAACATTTGTTCCTTTTATTCCAAGAAATTGGTTGAAATATTCATTATATTTTCAAGATGATTTCTATCCTAAATTCCATTTTTAATAGATTATAAATTATTTGTAATGGTTATAAACCTCAGTTGAATATTATCACTGATTCTCTTTCTTTGAAATCAAATTCTCTTTAATCTTATCTTTATGTAGCTCTCCGGGTATCTAAAACATTGGATGTTTAAAAATATGTTACTACTAGATTTTTCTAGATACTCTTTTCAGCATCACAAGAATATATTCGACAACATAAACAAATTTTCATGGAACATAACAATGTATTTCTTATTCTGTCATTTAGTTGATATTCATGTTTTTTATGATGAGTAAATACATGCAATTCATTATCCAAAATCTCATAATATCTATTTAGCACAACCAAATTATCAACCACAGTGTTGATAAAAATGACCTCTTCCAATCTCTCAAATAATCATAATCAACAACATCAAGTATAGTGGGTTTTTTGGACTGATATATTATATAGAACAAAAAATTAGATCTTCTATATTTTCATACCATTACAAATATTCATTTCCTCAAATACACATTAGTTTTAAGTAAGATTATAAATAAAATGTTTATAAAATCATTAATTAAACATGTAATAGAAAAAATGGAAAAACCACAGTAAGTATTTTAGCATTAAAAACATATCTGATACCAATTATAACATCATTATATCTACTATACTGATTGTAGGGTTATAATAATATACTAAAATTGTTATAAAAAAATTAGTGGGTGAATTTTAGATTAAAATCACATTTGGAAATTATTAAACTATACAAACTCAAATCATGTTTAAGAAAGGATTATCAGACACAACACTAAGTCTGATTTAAAAAGTCCGAGTAATCGAATTAAAATGTGTCTGATTAAATTATAGTGAAAATCATAATCAATATGGATATTATTTATCCCCACACATTTATTATAATAATAATATTATTATAGATAAAATATAAGTAGAATGTTGAATTTTATGATCAACATTCTATTTTCTGCAACAAAATTAGAAAAAAAAAATATGAAGAAATATACTATCTATGTAAAAGTTAGAATGAATTAAAATATTTTTTTAAAAAGACAACATATTTTACCTTAAGAGAAATATATTCATTATCCTTAAGTAATTGTATCCACTATTTTATTGATATAGTATAAGCCTTTATTACATACAATGAAGTCCCTTGATACAAATATTTTATTTTCAAGGTATTCATATCCTATGAATCCCTCGATTTGGTGATTGATTTTTTTATACTATCCCTATATTCCCTAGATCCAATGATTAAATTCTAAATTTATCTATCTGTGGATTCCCTTCAGTGTTACAATGATCGAACATATAAAGAATTAAAAAATATCTCATGGATAAAACTAAAAAAATACAATATAAAGGATTCTCTATAAATAAATACAACTATTAAGAATGATTTGTTAAAAATATATTTTATACTAAAAAATTCGAGAGAAAATGTAATTGACCATCACCATTATCTTAAAATTAGCTAAAACTTATATGTGATCTCCCAATTTTAATATTGATCTTCCAAGGGTTCTATTTTTTGATTTTCATGCATCAGATTCTGACATTTGTCACCTTATAGCTCATAATAATTAAGCATAACAAAATTTTTATCATCGTATTGGTCAAAAATATTATAGAGCTAAAAACTTCCCTTACATTTCAAATTAGTATATGTAGTTTAATTATAAACATACTGATTCTAATATAATTCCATTAAAATAACAATATAATGATCTTTATTTGTCTTAGTCTGATTGTATTGATACTAGTTTCATTCTTATTGTTTATAAAATGTTAGGAAGATATCCATTAAAGAAATTATATCTTTTTTTTTTCTGATAACGATGAGTCTTTTTTTAGGGACACATACTTATTTTGATAATCATAGTGAAGAATAAAACTTTTATCTTCATAATAATTTTTATTTTATCAAAGTATGGTAAGAGGTATTGTTTTTTCAAAATCATTCCAAAACACATGGGAAATAAATCTTATGTAATCATTTTTTCAAGCATGTGTTTTTGTTTGAATAACTAATAGAATTTAAAATTAATATGTATATGTAATCGATCAAAAGATAGTTAAGTACACGTGATCAATATGATCTTCAATACAATAAGTTCAATTATTATGAATAAGATGTGTCCATGGATGTCATCATTTTCGTTGAGGAAAGTATATGTCACTCTGTGAGAAAGGGTGAACGGTATATGTAGGCATAATCCATCGAGTATACACTAGGATGTCGAGTAGTGGAGCACCATGAGACTGAGGGTTCTCCATGTTGCATGACTCATGTCCACTTGTCTATGTCGGGAAAAAATGCACCGATGAAGGCCCTACATGGTGGAGTTGTGAATATAATGTGGGTATAATATGATTGCAGGAAAACTCTATATGAAATAAGAGTCACATGATGCTTAGTTGTTCATGTGATCACATGATCATGATGATATCATGTAAGATATTATTATGATCAACTAAAGCGGATCTTTGGGGATGATCATCGGTGGGATTAGTTCCTCGACATTCATTATCGATTTATCCCTCTCCTAACGTCACTTACATTCATTTTTTTGAATGGGAGTATGGGTATTTTAATGTTGAGGTCATCCGAAGGTGGTGCTTATTTTCATGTGGAGGAATTACTGTGTGATGACTGATGCCTTGAAGAGTTCATAGGATCTATATCATGTTACCGTGAGATGACTTGTTCTTCGTAACCAGATCACTTAATTAGTTATGAGATTCTTTAGTTTTATTCTTCAATGGTGTGTGAAATATTCTGATAAATCTAACATTATTAAGATGATAATTCAAGGGTATGAAGAAATTTTCATGTGGTTTTATAAATCTTGCAAAAAAATTAGTTAAATTATTAACTTCAATAATTTGATCGAAAAAATCATGCAATGACTTAGTGTGTAGGTGGAAGCTCATGCGACATTCTAATGGTTTTTATGATTGGACCTCATGAAAATATCAGTTCTTTAAATACATGAATTAAAATTTTTATGGTCAAACATCGATTCAATTCAAGAATTACCTTGATGTTATTATTGTGAATAGTGGTCAATATCTTAGATGGATTGAGTGATGTTGAGAGGAATATGATGACATGTGTTTTTGTGATGTGAATAATTTGTTTGAATTTGTGCAGTGTGGGATTGATTAATTTTTAATTAGTGACATTCTAGATTTAATCAGTGAGCTCAACTCTTTGGGAGCAATGATCAAGTGACTGTGATTCTATCGATATTTTTAATTGTCTGAACAATTTCACAATATCTCATCCCACATATATATGTCGCAATAGTACTGTTGTGGTTTATTAATCAAGTGGTACTTCTTGGGGTTCTAAAATCCGAACCATCATGTTTTTTTGAGGCCCCATATGCTGACATCTCCCATCATATTACAATTCCCCCATGTGCTGGTGTGTCCCCCCCCTTGTGTGACTGCTTTCTCGTGCACCCTATATCACATATGCTACACCTCTCTAGGCTTTCTCCCTATGCATGGTTTAGGGAACCCCTGCATGGGGCAGGGTCAAGCTGGCAAGGCTGGTTAGTGATGACTATCCCCCCCTCCCCATTTTTGTAATATGGTGGTTCTCATAAATACATATAAAATTAATCAAATGTAAAATGATTATAGTCCAAAACCTAGTCCCCTTATAGAGATGACTCAATCCATATGTGCAACCATTTCTTTTATGCAAAGTACATCTGCATTTTTTCATTTTATACAATCTTCTACAATTGTCAATGTCAATGTTCATATCACACAATTATTATTGACATCAATAACCCTCAAAAGTAGTAAGATATTATATAATTATATTGTAATTTAATTGTAAAATAATAATATTATTGTCATTATCAGTCTAATGAATGCATATATTTGTAAATATATTATGATCGGATTAGACATAAAACGATATACTGTGAAATAATAAATTTAAATTTTAGTTCAATTTTTATATGGTGAAGAATAAAATATATTGAATTTTTAAATACTTACACTGTTAGATGTGGAATATAAATAATCACATGTGATCGAGGTAGTGGGATTTCATAATTAATTAATATATATACATGATAAATTTATATTTTAATAGTGATTTATTATTTAATATATTATAATTGATTTATGTTATTTTATTCAGAAATATAAATATTATGATATATATTTTAGGTATTAAAGAAAAAAAATTGCTAAAAGATAATGTATTAATTAAAAATGGATGGTTATAAATTCTAATAAAAATGAACGAATCTTTATGGTGTATAGTAATAATAAAATCATATAGAATATAATAAAAAGATGTATTGTAAATATAAATTGGGGTTACCACCCCGTCCGTCCTTTCTCACATTTTTCTAAAATGAACTCGACCCTCACAGTCAGACACCGTAGAAAATAGAATCCAATATTTCCATAAAACATGTTTATAGGAACACAATATGAGATCTCATTGAAACATATTACCACTAGTTACAATGAGAAGATACAATTTTCAAAGCTGGTTTCATAGTCCTATAACATTAGATGTGGGACAATGTAACACCCCAAGATTTTATGAAAAATATGTTTTTTAATTTTATTAATGTCTTGTGTGGTACGCTACACCAAAAGGAGCTTGCACAACACACATCCTTGACTTGCCTTGCATTACACGCAATCATGACCTTCCTCGATAGTGTGTGTAGTACACAATACCGAGTTTCACTAAACAACGATATGCTATTATTAAAACTATCCGTTTTGAATAGTAATAACCACTTTTTGAAATTTTTGAAATTTTATTTTTCAAAAATGACTTCATTTTTGGAATCTGAATATCGAAATTATCCTAGGGTGAAATTCTGGTATTTTTCTGAAAACTTTCAATTTTTGATGAATAGTGAAACCACTAAGTGGTAGTTAAAAAACAAAATTTTTCATAAAACATAATTTTACCACTTCTGTGAGTGGAATTTCAAAAATCCTAAAAACACGGATGTTGTCATTAAGAAAAATGTGGTTCAATTAGATGAAAATAATTTTTGGTGAATAGTAACTTTTTACTTTTTTGTACCACGGTTAAAAGTAAATAAGGTAATTAAGGGTAAAATTGATATTATTATTACCCTAAGACATTTCCTAATTCAATTGGATAACTGTAATTCGACCAAAAACAACCTTAGGAATAAAATATGACCATTTAGGCCCACTTGGATCAGATTAGGACATTTATTATTAATTTATTTAAAGAAGGGTTAAAATAGTTAAAATTAAAGTTTAATAAGTAAATAATTTTCAATATAGGGTTATACATAAGATAAATTCGACTATTAATATTCATTAGAAATATAAAAATATTTCCTAAAGAATTGTATTTTATTTGTAATTTTTACTCCTTAAATAATTTAATTTATTTATGACACAAAGATGATGCAGTAATTATCTTATTAATGAAGTATTGACATAATTGATGTTATAAATACCCAAATAAATGTAATTTGAGACTTTTTATCAATTAAAATAATTTATAGGTTAATATGACATGTTAGTATTGATTTAATTAACTTTTTTTGAACTAATCATTCTGTTATGATTTTCACAAAAATCAATTACTAAATAGTGTCAAAATTGACATAAAATAGTTTCTAAAACAAATATTATATTATTAATTGTTATTTTATTCCTAAAAATCTATGTTTCAGTAAAATGACTTAGCTAAGGTTATATTTATTAAAAATCCACAACTTGGGGTTCTTTTGACTTGTTATAGTAAGTTCATTAACCTTATAGTGTAAGAACACAAGAAGACACGGTAAAAGTAAAATTATTTAACTTAATGTTAAATCTAAATGATAAGGTTAAAATAGGAACCTAAACTTGTCCAAATTCTATTTGATGAGAGTATTTGGACCCATCCCCACCTTATCTTATAAATAAATAAATTTGGATCTATTTAAAACCGAATATGGCTTTAAAATAAAATAATATTTTTAGTTTTTTCAAAGGTGCCCCTCTCCTCCATTGTAAAAGGGCACCTCCTCCCTCTCTTCCTCACACCAATTTGAGCCTTCAAGATCGGTCAATGCCTACCAAATTCTCTTATAAAATTTCCTAAAAACATTATACATGTCCTATTCTTCTTCAAAGACCAATTTTGGTTCCCTAAAAGGAGGTCTCAAAGAGGTGCTTCAAAGAAGAGGTAATATACGTTACCGATTCGTTCAACATTATTTCTTCTTCCACTTCTTCTTCATAGGTTGTTTCATTATGAAATAATAACATCAGTATCACTCATATACTGATATGTTATTATAATTATGAAACAACTCTATTTCACCATTTATCCATCCTACGAAAAATGAAATCACCGCACGTGCGTACGTACGGAATATCGTCTCCACGCCGTGGTGTAATCTATTTTCCACCACCACATTACTTGGATGGGTATAATGGTGTACATAATAACTATATATGATTATTGTAAAGTGATATTGATTCTTAAATAGTATACATACACTCCAATACAATTCCACGATCATGAGAATGATATCATCACTCATGCGTACGTACGGACTACCGTCTCCACGACGCGATTAGATTCATTATCCACGTTAACCATTCACTAATGATTATAAAGTATATATAATAAGTAATCATGAAATATATGAATTAATAATGATACTGGATTTATATGTATATATATATATATTTCATCTACTTAATTCCATTCAACTCAATAAGGAAATGAAAACAGCGTTCATGCGTACGTACGGCCTACCGTCTCCATGAACGGTGTATTTCTTTCCATTTACTGATCTTTTATATATATGTATATTCTTAATATATATTATATATAAATATTGTTTTATATTCTGGAATTAATTAATCATGATCTAAGTAATCATATGAATAATTACAAGTCAAAACACGGACGAAAAATGAAACGATTTTACCGAAATCGCTCTTTAACATGGATGTTACAAAAGAACGGGTAATATAAAGTCATAAGTGAACCATATATAATATCATAACAATTAGTAAGATTCTGGAATAAGTCAATGACATTATTCAAATCATTATACAGGAGGTTCGGACACTTACGAAGCAAATCAGACCTAAGTTAAGGGACAATCTTGCAATCTTAATTTTTATCTGAGATTGTTTATACTTCAAATTTTACAGGGGAATATTTATCATCCAAATACATGTTTCCTCAATATTTAATATTAATTCCATCCACCTACAATTTTTTAAATCCAATTTTACCCTTCGTTCAGATTTTAGTAAAAGATATGAAAGGAATCTTTTGTCGTTTTTTGTACGAGGTACTTTTTGACTTTTCCGACAAAAGTACGAGAAGAATGTTTTTTTAACTTATACGGCATGAATGGATTTTAAAAAAATTATCTCCAATAATATTCCTTTACAAGTTTTCAAGATTAAGTTTAATCAACTTATTTTAGTTTATAAGTTTATGACATTTTAAGAAAGGAAAAGTGTTTTTGAAGTAGAAAAGGTATTTTTCTCAAGAATGGAGTTCATGTTTTTTTTTCAGAATCATTTTCCATATAAGATAATATAGGGTTCTGTTTCTATCCCTATTACTACATTGATTTGATTATGTTGTGATGGAATTATTTTTAAGAATTCCTTTATCTTATATGAATTGTTTTATGATGTCATGTTGTTTAAGAATCCCATTTTTATTACACGGGTTATGCAATGATGTATGATTTATGATTTTGTGGCACACATAAGAATAGTATCATTATGAGATGGGTGGGACCTATATCTCTCTCTAATTCATTGGGTAAAGATTTATATCTCATGAGATAGACATGGCTGGAACTGCAGGTTAAACCAGTTCAGTGAAACAGGACTAAAATGAGGAGTGAACTCAGTTCAGATATGGACTTTGTCCACTAAGATACTCTTGGCAATGAGTCTTGACTAATAAGAAATGATTCTCTATGATTATGTGTGTATTCTACAAAGTTTCATGTTTTATGTTATGATTATTGGGATTACATTTCACTACTATGATTTATCCCATGTTATGATATTATAATCTCTTTTGCAGGATATGATTTCGAAAATGTTATGTTCTTAAGAATATGATATGATTGATATTTCTTTTGTTTACCCTTACTGAGCATTTGAGCTCACCGTTTTATGTTTCCTTTTCCCCAGGATTTAAAGAAAGGTTTTAGGTAAGAAAACAAAGGGAAGATCTTAATGGGAGATGTTGAATATCTTTCAGCATGATTAGAAGATTATATTTCGAGTTTCCAAAGACACTAAACTATTATGGTCCTTGTGTGTGTGTTTTTGTAATTTACTAAGTATTCTGAAAAAGTAATGTAAATTCCATGTACGTCAAGTTTAGGGTCTCTATAGTTGGTATCAGAGGAAAGGTTTAGTCATCTATTGGAAACTAGGATGCTAGAACTTTAGTGAGATCCCTAGAGATATTTCTAAGGTATGTCTAGGGATGTACATAAGGTTAATTATATGTATAGGTTATAGTCCTAGAATTACGCTAACGATCTTAGAATTAAACCTAAGATATTAGATGTTGAAGGTACTACCCCTTTATTATGTTTTTTCCCTAGCATGATTTTTACCTCTCACACTATTCTTTTTGGGTTTTAGAAAATGGCTGGAAACAGAAAGATTCATGATAATGGAGGATATGACGGACAATGGAATGATATTCATCATGAGAAACCAAATGAAACATTATTTGGAAGTCCAAACATCATTATTATTCCTAATCATCAATGTCATAATATGATCAATAATCTCAACTTTGGTAAGTTTCCCGACTCAGATAATAAGAGAAATATGGAGTATCATGATGATCATAGAGGAAAGAAAGTTCAATTTCTCTCATGTAAGTCATGTGGTAAGAGGCATCTGGGAGATTGTTCCAAGGGAACTGGAAGATGCTTTGGGTGTGGAAAAGAAGGACACAAAGCCAGTAAGTGCAAAGGAAAAGGTTCAGTTAACACCATGGATGAGGATAATGGCATTTCTACGACATCAACAATGGTTAAATGTTTTAAATGTGGAATGTACGGGCATTATGCAAACCAATTCCCTAAGGGAAAGTCTCATGAAGAGAATTAGTACGGTCGTATGGGTAGTATTTATGATGATGATGATGAAGAGACTACAAATGTTATGTGATATGAAATAATTGTTGAATCTCGGTCAATGGTTTAAGAAGGTAGTGGAATGATTACATGTTTATCAAGTGTAATGTTGTATAAGTAATCTCATGGTACTATGGAATAAAGAGACATCTAAGGATTGTTACACTGTTGTCTTTCCTTGAGTTTTGAAAGTGTATGATTAATGGTACCAATATCCATGAAAGGTTATTCAGATATTTTTGGAATGTAGATGATATGTGCATAATGAAGGGATAAGGAGAAAATTAAATGTTTGATAGTATTCATGAGATCATGATTGATATAAGGAGAAGGTTATATCATGGTTTGAGTATATAGAATTTATTGGATTTTTGTATGAGGAAAGGGTTAACATTTGACAGCATTCATGTTTTCACTAAGGTTTAATGGGTATTCACTTTTCAAGAGAATACATGACTAAGTTATTCCCAGGATTGGAATGTGACCAACAAGATATATGGGGGATAAATGATGGTATTCGCTTGCTTGGTTAATGACATTTCAAGTAATCATTTTCTTTATACTATGAGGTTGGACCGAAGTATTTTAGATAGGCCTAAAGATTGGAATGGATTATGTTGGACATCAGTTAGTATTGTCTAAGGATAGAACTTTTTTTGATATTATTGATGGGATGTTATAGTAATATAGCTTTAGAAAAAGGACAACCTGCAGGATGGGTGACAGTCCATCGCGTCGGACAAGGCTGTGGGAATCGAACCCACAACCGAAGTGCGACTGGCCTTTATCGCCTACCACTGGCCTACAGAAAGTCCCTGTTTAGTAAAAACTAGTTTTAGTATATTAAGTAGTATGATATATGAAGTATAAGTCCATTTTAGAAACCATATATGATTAATCACACTATAGATGGACTTATGTATTTTTTGATAACATTTCTAACCTTTTGTTTGAGACAGATGGAATGACCCATCATTCTATCGCATGATCTTCTAACACATGACGAATGAAAAATTCAACTCCATTTATTTAAGAGATGAAATGGAAATTGTCCAAAGAATGAACAACGGTGAGACTATACCAAAATCACAAAAGGATTTCTTCGAATTCAAATTTCATCAACTTTAGGGAAATGATCTTGAAAACAAAAATGTTGTTCTAGTGCTCTTATATCTGATTAATCAGATGGTACCTTAGATCGTCACAAATTTATGGATTTGTGATTGCTGTCTTTTCCATTGCCATGTTCTCTACAACTCTCCATCAGAAAATGGTGGTTAGATTTCTCTTCTATATCCATATTTTCACCTATGTGGAAACCCAGTGAATAGTATATTTGGGTAACTGTTACATTTCATAATTTTGTTTTTAATGATTGGTTTTGGTATTCCTTTTTACGATGTGGGTTTCTATTAAAGAAACTTTCGAGTAGTAAACCATTTATAACCCCCGACAAATTTCTAGGGAGAAATTCACTTTAATGGAGGTAGAATGAAACACCCCCAAATTTTATGAAAAATATTCTTTTTAATTTCATTAATGTCTTGTATTTTACGCTACACCAAAAGTAGCTTGCACAACATGCTTCCTTGACTTGCCTTTCATTACACACAATCGAGACCTTCCTCGATAGCATGTGTAGTACGCAATACCGAGTTTCACTAAACTACGATATGCTATTATTAAAACTAGCTGTTAAGAATAGTAATAACCCCTTTTTGAAATTTTGTAAATTTTATTTTTCAAAATGGACTTCATTTTTGGATTCGGAATATCAAAATTAGCCTAGGGTAAATTTTTTTTATTTTTCTGAAAACTTTCAATTTTTGAGGAATAGTGAAACCACTAAGTAGTAGTTAAAAAAACCTAATTTTTCTTAAAACATAATTTTACCGCTTCTGTGAGTGGGATTTCAAAAATCCGAGACACACGGTTGATTTCAGTAAGTAAAATGTGGTTCAATGAGATGAAAATATTTTTTGGTGAATAGTAACTTTTTACATTTTTTTACCACGGTTAAAAGTAAAAAGGGTAATTAAGGGTGAAAATGATATTATTATTACCCTAACACATGTCCTAATTCTATTAGATAAGTGTAATTCGACCAAAAACAACCTTAGGAATAAAATATGACCATTTAGGCCCAAATGGATTAGATGAGGACATTTATTATTAATTTATTTAAAGAAGGGTTAAAATAGTTAAAATTAATGATTAATAAGTAAATCATTTTTAATATAGGGTTATACATAAGATAAATTCAACTATAAATATTAATTAGAAATATAAAAAGATTTCCTACATAATAGTATTTTATTTGTAATTTTTAGACATTAAATAATTTAATTTATTTATTACACAAAGATGAAGCAATAATTATCTTATTAATGAAATATTGACATAATTGATGTTAAAAATACCCACATAAATGTAATTTGAGACTTTTTTATGAATTCCACCAATTTTATAGGTTAATATGACATGTTATTATTGATTTAATTAGAGTTATTTGAACTAATCATTCTTTTATGATTTGCACAAAAATAAATTACTAAATAGTGTCAAAATTGACATAAAATAGTTTTTAAAACAAATATTATATTATTAATTGTTATTTTATTCCTAAAAATATAAGGATCGGCCAAATGACTTAGATAAGGTTATATGTATTAAAAATAAACAACTTGGGGTTCTTTTGGCTTGTTATAGTAAGTTTATTAACCTTATAGTGTAAGAACACAAGAAGACATGGTAAAAGTAAAATTATTTAACTTAAAGTTAAATCTAAATGATAAGGTTAAAATAGGAACCTAAACATTTCCAAATTCTATTGGATGAGATTATTTCGACCCATTCCCACCTTATATTATAAAGAAATCAATTTGGAGCTATTTAAAACCAAATATGTCTTTATAATAAAATAATATTTTTAGTTTTTTCAAAGGTGCCCCTCTCCTCCCTTATAAAAGGGCACCTCCTTCATCTCTTCCTCACACCACTTTGAGCCTTCAAGATCGGCCAAACCCTGCCAAATTATCTTCTCCAATTTCCTAGAAACTTCTTAGAGGTCCTGGACTTCTTAAAAGACCAATTTTAGTGCCCTAAATGGAGGTCTCAAAGAGGAGCTTCAAAGAAGAGGTATTCTCCGTTTCTGATTCTTTCAACTTTGTTTCTTCTTCAACTTCTTCTTCTTAGGTTGTTTCATTAGGAAGTAATAACATCAGTATCAATAATATACTGATATGTTATTATAAGTATGAAACAACCCTATTTAACCATCTATCCATCCTACGAAAAATGAAATCATCGTGCGTGCGTACGTACAGAATACCATCTTCATGCCGTGGTGTAATCTATTTTCCACCACCACATTACTTGGATGGGTATAATGGTGTACATAATAACTATATATGATTATTGTAAAGTGATATTGATTCTGAAATAGTATACATACACTCCAA
Organism: Viscum album; assembly: GCA_963277665.1. NCBI lineage: Eukaryota > Viridiplantae > Streptophyta > Magnoliopsida > Santalales > Viscaceae > Viscum > Viscum album. The sequence continues at coordinate 980,452,995 of OY728140.1, read as the reverse complement.
TACAATTCCACGATCATGAGAACGATATCATCGCTCGTGCGTACGTACGGACTACCGTCTCCACGACGCGATGAGATTCTTTCTCCACGTTAACCATTCATGAATGATTATAAAGTATATATAATAAGTAATAATGAAATATATGAAATAATAATGATACTTGATTTATATGTATATATATGTATGTGATCTACTTAATTCCATTCAACTCAATAAGGAAACGAAAACAGCGTTCATGCGTACGTACGGCCTACCGTCGCCATGAACGGTGTATTTATTTCCATTTACTGATCTATTATATATATATATATTCTGAATATATATTATATATAAATCTTGTTTTATATTCTGGAATTAAGTAATAATGATCTATGTAATCATATGAATAATTACAAGTCAAAACACAGACTACAAATGAAACGATTTTACCCAAAATGCTCTTTAACATGGAATTTACAAAAGAATGGGTAATATAAAGTCATAAGTGAACCATATATAATATCATAACAATGAGTATGATTCTGGAATAAGTCACTGACATTATTTAAATCATTATATAGTAGTTTCGGACACTTACGAATCAAATCGGACCTAAGGTAAGGGACAATATCGCAATCTCAATTTTTATCTGAGATTGTTTATACTTCAGATTTTACTGGGGAATATTTATCATCCACATACATGTTTTCTCAATATGTAATATTATTTCCATCCACCTACAATTTTTTAAATCCAATTTTACCCTTCTGTGAGATTTTAGTAAAAGATATGAAAGGATTCTTTTCACTTTTTTCGTACGAGGTACTTTTTTACTTTTCTGAAAAAAGTACGAGAAGAATGTTTTTTTAACTTATACGGAATGAATGTATTTTTCTAAAATTATCTCTAATAAGCTTCCTTTACATGTTTTCAAGTTTATTTTTAATCAACTTCTTTTATTTTAGAATTGTATGACATGTTAAGAAAGGAAAAGTGTTTTTGAAGTAGAAAGGATATTTTCCTCAAGAATGGAGTTCAAGTGTTTTTTTTTCAAAATTATTTTCCATCTAAGATAATATAGGGTTTTATTTCTATACCTATTATTACATTGATTTTATTATGTTGCGATTAAATTATATTTGCGAATTTTTTTATCTTATATGAATTGTTTTATGATGTCATGTTGTTTAAGAATCCCATTTTTATTACATGGGTTATGCAATGATGTATGATTTATGATTTTGTGGTACACATAAGAATGGTATCATTATGAGATGGGTGGGACCTATATCTCCCTCCAATTCATTGGGTAAAGATTTTATATCTCATGAGATAGACATGGCTGGAACGGCAGGTTAAACTGGTTTAGTGAAACAGGACTGAAACGAGGAGTGAACTCGGTTCAGATATGGACTCTATCCACTAAGATAGTCTTGGAAATGAGTCTTGACTAATAGGAAATGATTCTCTGTGATTATATGTGAATGCCAAAAAGTTTCATGTTTTAAGTTATGATTATTGGGATTACATTTCACTACTATTATTTATCCCATGTTATGATATTATGATCTCTATTGCAGGATAAGATTTCCAAAATGGTATGTTCTTATGAATATGATGTGATTAATATTTCTTTTGTTTACCCTTACTGAGCATTTGAGATCACCATTTTATGTTTTCTTTTCCCCAGGATATAAAGAATTGTTTTAGGTAAGAAAAAAAGGGAAGATCTTTATGGGAGATGTTGAAGATCTTTCACCACGATTAGAAGATTATATTTCGATTTTCCAAAGACACTAAACTATTACGTTCCTTGTGTGTGTGTTTTTGTAATGTAATAAGTATTCTGCAAAAGTAATGTAAACTCCATGTACGTCAAGCTTTGGGTCTCTACAGTTGGTATCAGATGAAAGGTTTAGTCAACCTTTGGAAACTAGGATGCGAGAAATTTAGTGAGATCCCTAGAGATATTTCTAAGGTATGTCTAGGGATGTCCCTAAGGTTAAGTATACGTAGAGGTTATAGTACTAGAATTATGCTATCAATCTTAAAAATAAACCTAAGATATTAGATATTGAAGGTACTACCCCTTTATTATGTTGTTTTCCATAGCATGATTTTTACATCTCACACTATTTTTTTTGGGTTTTAGAAAATGGTTGGAAACAGGAAGATTCATGATAATGGAGGATATGACGGAAAATGGAATGATATTCACCATGAGAAACCAAATGAAACGGGATTTGGAAGTCCAAACATCGTTATTATGCCTAATCAGAAATCTCATAATAAGATCAATAATCTCAACTTTGGTAAGTTTCCCGACTCAGATAATAAGAGAAAGATGGAGTTTCATGATGATCATAGAGGAAGGAATGTTCAATTTCCCTCATGTAAATCATGTGGGAAGAGGCATCGAGGAGATTGGTTCGAGGGAACTGGAAGTTGCTTTGGGTGTGGAAAAGAAGGACACAAAGCCAGTAAGTGCAAAGGAAAAGGTTCAGTTAACACCATGGATGAGGATAATGGTATTGCTACGACATCAACAATGGTTAAATGTTTTAAATGTGTAATGTACGAGCATTATGTAAACCAATGCCCTAAGGGAAAGTCTCATGAAGAGAATCAGTACGCTCATATGGGTAGTATTTATGTTGATGGTGATGAAGAGACTACAAATGATATGTGAGATGAAAGAATTGTTGAAGCTCGGTCAATGGTTTAAGAAGTTAGTGGAATGATTACATGTTTCTCAAGTGTAATGTTGTATAAGTAATCTCATGTTACTATGGAATAAAGAGACATCTAAAGATTGTTACAATGTTGTCTTTCCTTGAGTTTTTAAAGTGTATGATTAATGGTACCAGTATCCATGAAAATCTATTCAGATATTTTGGGAATGTAGATGATATGCGCATAATCAAGGGATAAGAAGAATATTAAATGTTTGATAGTATTCATGAGATCATGATTGATATGAGGAGAATGTTATATCATGGTTTGATTATATAGAATTTTTTGGATTTTGGTATGAAGAAAGAGTTAACTTTTGACAGCATTCATGTTTTCACTAAGGTTTAATGGGTATTCATTTTTCAAGAGAATACATGATTAAGGTATTCACAAGATTGGAATGTGACCAACAAGATATATGGGGTAAAATGATGGTATTCACATGCTTGGTTGATGACATTTCAAGTAATCATTTTCTTTATACTATGATCTTGGACCGAAGTATTTTAGATAAGTCTAAAGATTGGAATTGATTATGTTGGACATATGTTAGTATTGTTTAAGGATAGAACTTTTTTCATTATTATTGATGGGATGTTATAGTAATATAGCCTTAGAAAAAGGACAAACTGCAGGACGGGCGACAGCCCATCACGTCAGACAAGGCTGTGGGAATCGAACCCACAATCAAAGTGCAACTGGCCTTAATCGCCTACCACTGGAATACAGGAAGTCCCTGTTTAGTAAAAACTAGTTTTATTTTATTAATCAGTATGATATATGAAGTATAAGTCCATTTTAGGAACCATATATGATTAATATCACTATATATGGACTTATGTATTTTTTGATAACTTTTCTAACCTTTTGTTTGAGAAAGATGGAATGACCCATCATTCTATCACATGATCTGCTAACACATCACGAATGACAAATTCAACTTCATTTCATTAAGAGATGAAGTGGAAATTGTCCAAACAATGACCAACTGTGAGACTATACCAAAATCACGAAAGTATTTCTTCTAATTCCAATTTAATCAACTTTAGGGAAATGATCTTGAAAACCAAAAATGTTGTCCTAGTGCTCTTATATCTGATGAATCAGATGGTACCTTAGATCATCAGAAATTTATGGCTTTGTGATTGCTGGCTTTTCCATGGCCATGTTCTCTACCACTCTCCATCAGAACATGGTGGTTAGATTTCTCTTCCATATCTATATTTTCACCTATGTGGAAACCTATTGAATAGTTTATTTGGGTAACCGTTACGTTTCATAATTTTATTTTTAAAGATTGGTTTTGGTATTCCTTTTTACGTTGTGGGTTTTTATTAAAGAAACTTTCGAGTAGTAAACCATTTATAACCCAGACTAATTTCAAGGGCAAAATTCATTTTAAGGGGGGTAGAATGTAACACCCTGAGATTTTATGAAAAATATTTTTTTTTATTTCATTAATTTCTTGGGTTGTACGCTACACCAAAAGGATCTTTCAAGAAACGAATCTTTGACTTGCCTTTCATTACACGAAATCGCGACCTTCCTCGATAGCGTGTGTAGTACGCAATACCGAGTTTCACTAAACAACGATATGCTATTATAAAAACTAGACGTTATGAACAGTAATAACCACTTTTTGAAATTTTGTAAATTTTATTTTTCAAAATGGACTTCATTTTTGGATTTTTGAATATCGAAATTATCCTAGGTTGAAATTTTGGTATTTTTCTGAAAACTTTAAATTTTTAATGAATAGTGAAACCACTAAGTGATAGTTAAAAAAACTGAATTTTTCATAAATCATAATTTTACCTCTTATGTGAGTGAAATTTCAAAAATATGAGAGACAAGCTTCATGTCAGTAAGTAAAATGTTGTTCAATGAGATGAAAATAATTTTTGGTGAATAGTAACTTTTTACTTTTTTTACCACGGTTAAAAGTATATAGGGTAATTAAGGGTAAAAATGAAATTATTATTACCCTAACACATCTCCTAATTCTATTGGATAAGTGTAATTAGACCAAAAACAACCTTAGGAATAAAATATGACCATTTAGGACCACTTGGATTAGATTAGGACATTTATTATTAATTTATTTAAAGAAAGGTTAAAATAGTTAAAATTAATGTTTAATAAGTAAATCATTTTTAATTTAGTGTTATACATATGATAAATTCCATTATAAATATTAATTATAAATATAAAAATATTTCCTACAGAATAGTATTTTATTGGTAATTTTTAGACCTTAAATAATTTATTTTATTTATGACACAAAGATGATGCAGTAATTATCTTATTAATGAAATATTGACATAATTGACGTTATAAATACCCAAATAAAAGTAATTTGATACTTTTTAATAATTCCACTAATTATATAGGTTAATATGACATGTTACTATTGATTTAATTAACTTTTTTCGAACTAATCATTCTATTATTATTTTCACAAAAATCAATTACTAAATAGTGTCCAAATTGACATAAAATAGTTTTTAAAAAAACTATTATATTATTAATTGTTATTTGATTCTTAAAAATCTAAGTTTCAGAAAAATGACTTAGATAAGGTTATATTTATTAAAAATACAAAAATTGGGGTTCTTTTGACTTGTTATAGTAAGTTCATTAACCTTATAGTGTAAGAACACAAGAAGACACGGTAAAAGCAAAATTATTTAACTTAAAGTTAAATCTAAATGATAAGGTTAAAATAGGAACCTAAACTTGTCCAAATTCTATTGGATGAGATTATTTGCACCCATCCCCAACTTATCTTATAAATAAATCAATTTGGATCTATTTAAAACCGAATATGGCTTTAAAATAAAATAATATTTTTAGTTTTTTCAAAGGTGCCCCTCTCCTCCATTGTAAAAGGGCACCTCCTCCCTCTCTTCCTCACACCAATTTGATACTTCAAGATCGGCAAACCCCTACCAAATTCTCTTCTAAAATCCCCTAAAAACATTCTACATGTCTTGTTCTTCTTCAAAGACCAATTTTAGTGCCCTAAAAGGAGGTCTCAAAGAGGTGCTTCAAAGAAGACGTAATGTACGTTACCGATTCTTTCAACTTTATTTCTTCTTCCACTTCTTCTTCTTAGGTTGTTTCATTATGAAGTAATAACATCAGTATCAATCATATACTGATATGTTATTATAATTATGAAACAACTCTATTTCACCATTTATCCATCCTACGGAAAATGAAATCACCGCGCGTGCGTACGTACGGAATACCGTCTCCACGCCGTGGTGTAATCTATTTTCCACCACCACATTACTTGGATGGGTATAATGGTGTGCATAAAAACTATATATGATTATTGTAAAGTGATATTGATTCTGAAATAGTATAAATACTCTCCAATACAATTCCACGATCATGAGAATGATAACATCACTCATGCGTACGTACGGACTACCGTCTCCACGACGCGATTAGATTCATTCTCCACGTTAACCATTCATTAATGATTATAAAGTATATATAATAAGTAATCATGAAATATATGAATTAACAATGATACAAGATTTATATGTATACATATATGTATTTCATCTATTTAATTCCATTCAACTCAATAAGGAAACGAAAACAGCGTTCATGCGTACGTACGGCCTACCGTCTCCATGAACGGTGTATTTCATTCCATTTACTGATCTATTATATATATGTATATTCTTAATATATATTATATATAAATATTGTTTTATATTCTGGAATTAATTAATCATGATCTATGTAATCATATGAATAATTAGAAGTCAAAACACGGACGAAAAATGAAACGATTTTACCGAAAACGCTCTTTAACATGGAATTTACAAAAGAACGGGTAATATAAAGTCATAAGTGAACCATATATAATATCATAACAATGAGTATGATTATGGAATAATTCAATGACATTATATAAATCATTATACAGAATTTCCAGACACTTACGAAGCAAATCAGACCTAAGTTAAGGGACAATCTTGCAATCTCAATTTTTATTTGAGATTGTTTATACTTCAAATTTTACTGGGGAATATTTATCATCCAAATACATGTTCCCTCAATATTTAATATTAATTCCATCCACCTAAATTTGATTAAATCCAATTTTACCGTTCGTTCAGATTTTAGTAATAGATATGAAAGGAATCTTTTGTCGTTTTTCGTACGAGGTACTTTTTGACTTTTCCGACAAAAGTACGAGAAGAATGTTTTTTTAACTTATACGGCATGAATGGATTTTTAAAAAATTATCTCCAATAATATTCCTTTACAAGTTTTCAAGATTATGTTTAATCAACTTATTTTAGTTTATAATTTTATGACATGTTAAGAAAGGAAAAGTGTTTTTGAAGTAGAAAATATATTTTTCTCAAGAATGGAGTTCAAGTTTTTTTTCAGAAACATTTTCCATATAAAATAATATAGGGTTCTGTTTCTATCCCTATTATTACATTGATTTGATTATGTTGTGATGGAATTATTTTTAAGAATTCCTTTATCTTATATGAATTTTTTTATGATGTCATGTTGTTTAAGAATCCCATTTTTATTACACGGGTTATGCAATGATATATGATTTATGATTTTGTGGAACACATAAGAATAGTATCATTATGAGATGGGTGGGACCTATATCTCTCTCCAATGCATTGGGTAAAGATTTATATCTCATGAGATAGACATGGCTGGAACTGCAGGTTAAACCGGTTCAGTGAAACAGGACTAAAATGAGGAGTGAACTCAGTTCAGATATGGACTGTGTCCACTAAGATACTCTTGGAAATGAGTCTTGACTAATAATAAATGATTCTATATGGTTATGTGTGTATGCCACAAAGTTTCATGTTTTATGTTATGATTATTGGGATTACATTTCACTACTATGATTTATCCCATGTTATGATATTATGATCTCTTTTACAGGATATGATTTCGAAAATGTTATGTTCTTATGAATATGATGTGATTGATATTTCTTTTGTTTACCCTTACTGAGCATTTGAGCTCACCGTTTTATGTTTCCTTTTCCCCAGGATTTAAAGAAAGGTTTTAGGTAAGAAAAAAAGGGAAGATCTTTATGGGAGAAGTTGAATATCTTTCAGCACGATTAGAAAATTATATTTCGAGTTTCCAAAGACACTAAACTATTATGGTCCTTGTGTGTGTGTTTTTATAATGTACTAAGTTTTCCGCAAAAGTAATGTAAAATCCATGTACGTCAAGCTTAGGGTCTCTATAGTTGGTATCAGAGGAAAGGTTTAGTCATCTTTTGTAAACTAGGATGCTAGAACTTTAGTGAGATCCCTAGAGATATTTCTAAGGTATGTCCAGGGATGTACCTAAGGTTAATTATATGTATAGGTTATAGTCCTAGAATTACGCTAACGATCTCAGAATTAAACCTAAGAAATTAGATATTGAAGGTACTACCCCTTTATTATGTTGTTTTCCCTAGCATGATTTTTACCTCTCACACTATTCTTTTTGGGTTTTAGAAAATGGCTGGAAACAGGAAGATTCATGATAATGGAGGATATGACGGACAATGTAATGATATATATCATGAGAAACCAAATGAAACATTATTTGGAAGTCCAAACATCATTATTATGACTAATCAGAAATCTCATAATGTGATAAATAATCTAAACTTTGGTAAGTTTCCCGACTCAGATAATAAGAGAAATATGGAGTTTCATGATGATCATAGAGGAAAGAAAGTTCAATTTCCCTCATGTAAATCATGTGGGAAGAGGCATCTGGGAGATTGTTTCAAGGGAACTGGAAGATGCTTTGGGTGTGGAAAAGAAGGACACAAAGCCAGTAAGTGCAAAGGAAAAGGTTCAGTTAACACCATGGATGAGGATAATGGTATTGCTACGACATCAACAATGGTTAAATGTTTTAAATGTGGAATGTACGGGCATTATGCAAACCAATTCCCTAAGGGAAAGTCTCATGAAGAGAATTAGTACGGTCGTATGGGTATTATTTAAAATGATGATGATGAAGAGAATACAAATGTTATGTGAGATGAAAGAATTATTGAATCTCGGTCAATGGTTTAAGAAGGTAGTGGAATGATGACATGTTTATCAAGTGTAATGTTGTATAAGTAATCTCATGGTACTATGGAATAAAGAGGCATCTAAGGATTGTTACACTGTTGTCTTTCCTTGAGTTTTGAAAGTGTATGATTAATGGTACCAATATCCATGAAAGGTTATTCAGATATTTTTGGAATGTAGATGATATGTGCATAATGAAGGGATAAGGAGAAAATTAAATGTTTGGTAGTATTCATGAGCTCATGATTGATATAAGGAGAAGGTTATATCTTGATTTGAGTATATAGAATTTTTTGGATTTTTGTATGAGGAAAGGGTTAACTTTTGACAGCATTCATGTTTTCACTAAGGTTTAATGGGTATTCATTTTTCAAGAGAATACATGATTAAGGTATTCCCAGGATTAGAATGTGACCAAAAAAATATATGGGGGATAAATGATGGTATTCACATGCTTGGTTAATGACATTTCAAGTAATCATTTTCTTTATACTATGAGGTTGGACCGAAGTATTTTAGATAAGCCTAAAGATTGGAATGGATTATGTTGGACATCAGTTAGTATTGTCTAAGGATAGAACTTTTTTTGATATTATTGATGGGATGTTATAGTAATATAGATTTAGAAAAAGGACAACCTTCAGGATGGGTGACAGTCCATCGCGTCGGACAAGGCTGTGGGAATCGAACCCACAACCGAAGTGTGACTGGCCTTTATCACCTACCACTGCCCTACAGGAAGTCCCTGTTTAGTAAAAACTAGTTTTATTATATTAAATAGTATGATATATGAAGTATAAGTCCATTTTAGAAACCATATATGATTAATCACACTATAGATGGACTTATGTATTTTTTGATAACTTTTCTAACCTTTTGTTTAAGACAGATGGAATGACCCATCATTCTATCACATGATCTGCTAACACATGACGAATGAAAAATTCAACTCCATTTATTTAAGAGATGAAATGGAAATTGTCCAAAGAATGAACAACGGTGAGACTATACCAAAATCACAAAAGGATTTCTTCTAATTCAATTTTCATCAACTTTAGGGAAATGATCTTGAAAACCAAAAATGATGTTCTAGTGCTCTTATATCTGATAAATCAGATGGTACCTTAGATCATCACAAATTTATGGCTTTGTGATTGCTGTCTTTTCCATTTCCATGTTCTCTACAACTCTCCATCAGAACATGGTGGTTAGATTTCTCTTCCATATCCATATTTTCACCTATGTGGAAACCTAGTGAATAGTATATTTGGGTAACCATTACATTTCATACTTTTGTTTTTAAAGATTGTTTTTGGTATTACTTTTTACGATGTGGGTTTCTATTAAAGAATCTTTCGAGTAGTAAACCATTTATAACTCCCGACAAATTTCTAGGGCGAAATTCATTTTAATGGGGGTAGAATGAAACACCCCCAGATTTTATGAAAAATATTCTTTTTAATTTCATTAATGTCTTGTGTTTTACACTACACCAAAAGGAGCTTGCACAACATGCTTCCTTGACTTGCCTTTCATTACACGCAATCGTGACCTTCCTCGATAGCATGTGTAGTACGCAATACCGAGTTTCACTAAACAACGATATGCTATTATTAAAACTAGCTGTTATGAATAGTAATAACAACTTTTTGAAATTTTGTAAATTTTATTTTTCAAAATGGACTTCATTTTTGGATTCGGAATATCAAAATTATCCTAGGGTGAAATTGTGTTATTTTTCTGAAAACTTTCAATTTTTGAGGAATAGTGAAACCACTAAGTAGTAGTTAAAAAAACCTAATATTTCTTAAAACATAATTTTACCACTTCTGTGAGTGGAATTTCAAAAATTCGAGACACACGGTTGATGTCAGTAAGTAAAATGTGGTTCAATGAGATGAAAATATTTTTTGGTGAATAGTAACTTTTTACTTTTTTTTACCACGGTTAAAAGTAAAAGGGGTAATTAAGGGTAAATATGATATTATTATTACCCTAACACATGTCCTAATTCTATTGGATAAGTTTAATTCGACCAAAAACAACCTTAGGAATAAAATATGACCATTTAGGCCCAAATGGATTAGATGAGGACATTTATTATTAATTTATTTAAAGAAGGGTTAAAATAGTTAAAATTAATATTTAATAAGTAAATAATTTTTAATATAGGGTTATACATAATATAAATTCAACTATAAATATTAATTAGAAAGATAAAAAGATTTCCTACATAATATTATTTTATTTTTAATTTTTAGACATTAAATAATTTAATTTATTTATTACACAAAGATGAAGCAGTAATTATCTTATTAATGAAATATTGACATAATTGATTTTAAAAATACCCACGTAAATGTAATTTGAGACTTTTTTATGAATTCCACCAATTTTATAGGTTAATATGACATGTTATTATTGATTTAATTAGCGTTATTTGAATTAATCATTCTTTTATGATTTTCACAAAAATAAATTACTAAATAGTTTCAAAATTGACACGAAATAGTTTTTAAAACAAATATTATATTATTAATTGTTATTTTATACCTAAAAATATAAGTTTCGGCCAAATGACTTAGATAAGGTTATATGTATTAAAACTAAACAACTTGGGGTTCTTTTGGCTTGTTATAGTAAGCTTATTAACCTTATAGTGTAAGAACACAAGAAGACATGGTAAAAGTAAAATTATTTAACTTAAAGTAAAATCTAAATGATAAGGTTAAAATAGGAACCTAAACTTTTCCAAATTCTATTGGATGAGATTATTTCGACCCATACCCACCTTAGCTTATAAGGAAATCAATTTGGAGCTATTTAAAACTGAATATGTCTTTATAATAAAATAATATTTTTAGTTTTTTCAAAGGTGCCCCTCTCCTCCCTTATAAAAGGGCACCTCCTCCCTATCTTCCTCACACCACATTGAGCCTTCAAGCTCGGCCAAACCCTTCCAAATTATCTTCTCCAATTTCCTAGAAACATCCTAGAGGTCCTGGACTTCTTAAAAGACCAATTTTAGTGCCCTAAAAGGACTCTCAAAGAGGTGCTTCAAAGAAGAGGTATTCTCCGTTACTGATTCTTTCAACTTTGTTTCTTCTTCAACTTATTCTTCTTAGGTTGTTTCATTAGTAAGTAATAACATCAGTATCAATAATATACTGATATGTTATTATAAGTATGAAACAACCCTATTTCACCATCTATCCATCCTACGGAAAATGAAATCACTGTGCGTGCGTACGTACGGAATACCATCTCCACGTCGTGGTGTAATCTATTTTCCACCACCACATTACTTGGATGGGTATAATGGTGTACATAATAAATATTTATGATTATTGTAAAGTGATATTGATTCTGAAATAGTATACATACACTCCAATACAATTCCACGATAATGAGAACGATATCATCGCTCGTGCGTACGTACGGAGTACCGTCTCCACGACGCGATGAGATTCATTCTCCACGTTAACCATTCATGAATGATTATAAAGTATATATAATAAGTAATAATGAAATATATGAAATAATAATGATACTTGATTTATATGTATATATATTTATGTGATCTACTTAATTCCATTCAACTCAATAAGGAAACGAAAATAGCGTTCATGCGTACGTACGGCCTACCGTCTCCATGAACGGTGTATTTATTTCCATTTACTGATCTATTATATATATGTATATTCTGAATATATATTATATATAAATCCTGTTTTATATTCTGGAATTAAGTAATAATGATCTATGTAATAATATGAATAATTACAAGTCAAAACACAGACTATAAATGAAACGATTTTACCCAAAATGCTCTTTAACATGGAATTTACAAAAGAACGGGTAATATAAAGTCATAAGTGAACCATATATAATATCATAACAATGAGTATGATTCTGTAATAAGTCACTAACATTATTTAAATCATTATACAGGAGGTTCAGACAATTACGAATCAAATCGGACCTAAGGTAAGGGACAATATCGCAATCTCAATTTTTATCTGAGATTGTTTATACTTCAGATTTTACTGGGGAATATTTATCATCCACATACATGTTTTCTCAATGTGTAATATTATTTCCATCCACCTACAATTTTTTAAATCCAATTTTACCCTTCTGTGAGATTTTAGTAAAAGATATGAAAGGATTATGTTGACGTTTTTCGTACGAGGTACTTTTTTACTTTTCTGACAAAAGTACGAGAAGAATGTTTTTTTAACTTATACGGAATGAATCTATTTTTATAAAATTATCTCCAATAAGCTTCCATTACATGTTTTCAAGTTTATTTTTAATCTACTTCTTTTATTTTAGAATTGTATGACATGTTAAGAAAGGAAAAGTGTTTTTGAAGTAGAAAGGATATTTTCCTCAAGAATGGAGATCAAGTGTTTTTTTTTTCAAAATTATTTTCCATCTAAGATAATATAGGGTTTTATTTCTATACCTATTATTACATTGATTTGATTATGTTGCGATTAAATTATTTTTGCGAATTCCTTTATCTTATATGAATTGTTTTATGATGTCATGTTGTTTAAGAATCCCATTTTTATTACATGGGTTATGCAATGATGTATGATTTATGATTTTGTGGCACACATAAGAATGGTATCGTTATGAGATTGGTGGGACCTATATCTCCCTCCAATGTATTGGGTAAATATTTTATATCTCATGAGATAGACATGGCTGGAACGGCAGGTTAAACTGGTTTAGTGAAACAGGACTGAAACGAGGAGTGAACTCAGTTCAGATATGGACTTTGTCCACTAAGATAGTCTTGGCAATGAGTCTTGACTAATAAGAAATGATTCTCAATGATTATATGTGAATGCCAAAAAGTTTCATGATTTAAGTTATGATTATTGGGATTACATTTCACTACAATTATTTATCCCATGTTATGATATTATGATCTCTTTTGCAGGATAAGATTTCCAAAATGGTATGTTCTTATGAATATGATGTGATTGATATTTCTTTTGTTTACCCTTACTGAGCATTTGAGCTCACCGTTTTATGTTTTCTTTTCCCCAGGATATGAAGAAAGGTTTTAGGTAAGAAAAAAAAGGGATGATCTTTATGGGATATGTTGAAGATCTTTCACCACGATTAGAAGATTATATTTCGAGTTTCAAAAGACACTATACTATTACATTCCTTGTGCGGGTGTACGGAATACCGTCTCCACGCCGTGGTGTAATCTATTTTCCACCACCACATTACTTGGATGGGTATAATGGTGTACATAATAACTATATATGATTATTTTAAAGTGATGTTGATTCTGAAATAGTATACATACACTCCAATACAATTCCACAATCATGAGAACGATATCATCGCTCGTGCGTACGTACGGACTACCGTCTCCATGACGCGATGAGATTCATTCTCCACGTTAACCATTCATGAATGATTATAAAGTATATATAATAAATAATCATGAAATATATGACATAATAATGATACTGGATTTATATTTATATATATGTATTTCATCTACTTAATTCCATTAAACTCAATATGGAAACGAAAACAGCGTTCATGCGTACGTACGGCCTACCGTCTCCATGAACGGTGTATTTATTTCAATTAACTAATCTATTATATATATGTATATTCTGAATATATATTATATATAAATCTTGTTTTATATTATGGAATTAAGTAATCATGATCTAAGTAATCATATGAATAATTACAAGTCAAAACATGGACGACAAATGAAATGATTTTACCCAAAACGCTCTTTAAATGGAATTTACAAAAGAATGGGTAATATAAAGTCATAAGTGAACCATATATAATATCATAAAAATGGGTAAGATTCTGGAATAAGTCAATGACATTATTTAAATCGTTATACAAGAGGTCCAGACACTTACGAAGCAAATCGTACCTAAGGTAAGGGACAATCTCACAATCTCAATTTTTATCTGAGATTGTTTATACTTCAGATTTATTGGGGAATATTTATCATCCACATCCATGTTTCCTCAATATGTAATATTATTTCCATCCACATAAAATTTTTTAAATCCAATTTTACCCTTCGGTGAGATTTTAGTAAATGATATAAAAGGAATCTTTTGTCGTTTTTCGTACAAGGTACTTTTTGACTTTTCCGACAAAAGTACGAGAAGGGTTTTTTTAACATATACGGAATGAATGTATTTTTTAAAAATTATCTCCAATAAGCTTCCTTTACAAGTTTTAAAGTTTATTTTTAATCAACTTCTTTTAGTTTATAATTTTATGACATGTTAATAAATTAAAAGTGTTTTTGAAGTAGAAAGTATGTTTTCCTCAAGAATGGAGTTCAAGTGTTTTTTTTTCAAAATTATTTTCCATCTAAGATAATATATGGTTCTGTTTATATCCCTATTATTGCATTGATTTGATTATGTTGTGATGGAATTATTTTTAAGAATTCCTTTATATTATATGAATTGTTTTATGATGTCATGTTGTTTAAGATTCCCATTTTTATTACATGGGTTATGCAATGATGTATGATTTATGATTTTGTGGCACACCTAAGAATGGTATCATTATGAGATGGGTGGGACATATATCTCCCTATAATGCATTGGGTAAAGATTTTATATCTCATGAGATAGACATGGCTGGAACGGCAGGTTAAACTGGTTTAGTGAAACAGGGCTGAAACGAGGAGTGAACTCGGTTCATATATGGGCTTTGTCCACTAAGATAGTCTTGGCAATGAGTCTTGAATAATAAGAAATAATTCTCTATGATTATGTGTGTATGGAAAAAAATTTCATGCTTTATGTTATGATTATTGGGATTACATTTCACTACTACGATTTATCCCATGTTATGATATTATGATCTCTTTTGCAGGATAAGATTTCCAAAATGTTATGTTCTTATGAATATGATGTGATTGATATTTCTTTTGTTTACCCTTACTAAGCATTTGAGCTCACCGTTTAATGTTTTCTTTTCCCCAGGATATAAAGAAAGGTTTTAGGTAAGAAAAAAAAGTGAAGATATTTATGGGAGATGTTGAAGATCTTTCACCACGATTAGAAGATTATATTCCGAGCTTCCAAAGACACTAAACTATTATGGACATTGTGTGGGTGTTTTTGTAATGTACAAAGTATTCCGCAAAAGTAATGTAAAGTCCATGTACGTCAAGCTTAGGGTCTCTACAGAAAATATGGATGGGGTAATTTTTGTGGATTACCTATGATGGTTTTTGTTGGAAACAAAATGCACCATCTGATTAAATCATTTCGATGTGTTTTCGGTTGACAAAAAAGGCTATTTTTTGATTGTCTACATATTCAATGGATATTACATGATTTGTGCATTACAAAGTATCATCATATCTCTCTTATAAAATTGGGATCTTTATTAATTCATTAAATAAAACAATATAAACAAATTGAATCAATAAAAGTCGTTCAAAAAATAAATAAATCTACTACAAGGTCCTTCAAGGGATATATATATATATATATATATATATATATATTCTTGTTTATCTAAAATCAATTTAATCATGAGAAAAATATAACGATTATGGAAAAATTATTGAGAAACTAGTGTGATCAACGTTCATACAATAAGTATGGCTATGAAACATACTAGGCAAGGTAGGATCAATTCTATTAGAAACCCAATGGGTCTGATATTATGGTCATTGTATTTATATTTATCAAAACCATTTAAATAATTATGTTATACTATGTATTTGTAATGATAATTACATACATTAATTTATCTCCCTTAAATGTGTTCATATAATATATATGTCTATGATCATCATAGTGGTGGTTGATGTGAGGTGCAAGATTAAAGTTAATAGTCATTTTTGATTTTTTACTATGAGGGGTTTTTCAGAATCTTCAATGTTCCTATAGAATAAATTAGTAGGGGATGAAAAATGTAATAAAACAATTTTATGCTTTAAAATTTCCAATGTTTTTCTAAATTATTTTTTATCAAAAAGTAAATCATTTTCTATTTGGTATTTTGAAGATAAAACATTTATTCAAGGGTGGTTAGATTTTTAAAAATTAAAATGTTCAAATAGGATTAAGAAAATACTTGACTAATAATTTTTTAATGTAGAAAACGGTTTTGAACATTATTATGGTATGTTTCCAATATCATTTTGGATGGGTAAATTTTATATTTTAATGTTTATTGAAAATTATCTTTTTTATGGGGGATTTCTTCTTCAAAATATTAATTTTATATACTAAATTTTTTTAATTCAAAATGCTTACATCACATATATTTATTTTACAATTACTTCTTTGGGAAATGATTTATTTATATTAAAACCATGTTTTTTATAAAGATGATCTTTATTAAAATTCTCTTCATCGAAATTTTCAAACCAAATCCTTATTGATAAGTTAAATATTTGATGTTTTCTTCTTATTTTTAGTTTTTAAAATATCACAGATTTATATAGCATCTTCCAAATAAAATTTGACATTCAACCTATACCATTGGCTTGAGAGGGCAAAGAGATGCTACTTGGAAATAAGTGACATTCCCAAGGTGCTAATGGCAGGCAACAAATGTTGAGGGATTAGAGAATAAATTGGGGAATTCTTTTACCATAAAACAAAACCAACCAAACCTTCCACTAACAACAAACTATATGATGCATGTCGATAGAACATTCAAACATGTATTGAAAAAAATTCAACCATGTTGATCCACAATATATCCCAAACAAAATATCACAGTACTATACAGAAGACTAAAAAAGATACCCCAAAATAAACCAAGTCAAAATCCAAAACTCCACAGCAAGCTCCATGCTCCAAGCACGAACACATCTCCCAAGCATCACCACAATCCACAAGAATTGAGATGCTTTAACTTTACATGGGTCCCATAATACGACATCTGTAAAAACACCATAGTGCCAAAGTAGGGGTGAGTACTATTACTCAATTGGTTTTCTTCAAATGACATCCTTAAACATGCCACTAGCATTAAACTATTAGTACACACCCACACACATATATATGTATATATATAGTTTATATAGAATATTAAATAGTGTACCAACTTACAACAAGCCAAAAACATCTTATCAAGCCATTTCCACCCAAATTTCTTCAACACATGGGAAATCCAACAACCTTGCCACAACCATTCCACCATTTCATGAAAACACAAAAATTATCATCTTTCATGGAAACACACAACAAGGGAACCATTTTGATGGGACTTTCTCCAATCCTGTTCACCCCATTCACAACTAGTGGTGCTTTCTTGACCACTACCCTTAATGTTGGTTTTTCAGACCACTATCCATCACCTTTTATAGTGATTCTTCTCACCCACTTTCCCATCATATTTCAATAATACACTACAAAACCTATAACCCACTAAGTCACATACAACATGAAAATAACTATTTCCCTAACATTCCAAACCAATCAATAAATCTCCCATTTATGGACACCATACTTAAATCATTTTCCATGCCAAACCAAATTTCAATAAAAACACCTTCTCAATTGAAATCCGTTTTTTTAGAAACCATTTACCAAAATCAATCCCAGAAACACATATAAAAATCACTATTTTATAATCCACAATAAAAGCATTTCACCACAATGCCCACATTTTCCAAAAAATACCTAAAACATCACAAAGGGATTTCCAAAGAGTTTTATACATAAAAAACACAAATAATATTATAAAAAAATAATTGTAACCAAGATTCAAGTTTTAGAAAAGTGGAGGCAAGAGATAATTCACCTACATTTAGGGTTCGGGTGAAATCGACCCACAATCTTTCGCACTCCAAATATAGAGAACGCACCACCAAAACCACTGAAGATACCCTTCCCTAAAAACCACATGAATTAAAATCAACACCCAAGGAAACCTCAACCTTATACCTACAAAAATTGAGTGTAGATGTTAAAAACATAGAGAGAGGGAGATGAAGATCCAGAGGAAACCACAAAGAAACCAAGAGGAGAGACTTATCCAAGATAAAACACCTTCAAACCACCAATAAACCCCTTTGAATTGCTTCCAAAATTAGTTGGACATCACCTCCATCCCCTATGAAACCAAAATCCAGAATATGGTTCGAGTGGGAGTTGATTTGGACGGAAATAGGTTTAGCACAAGGGTTCCCATATTTAAAAACCCTAACATTAAGTGGTCACACTATTAGTCCACACATTTTGGAAAACCGTGTTCAAATCATGTGCACGCCACTACCTCAAGAGAATGGATCTGCATGGTTTGGAAAACTCTGCGCATGAAATGTGAATCCTACTGTCCCCCCATCATAGTTATTTGGTGATCCTGCAAGGTTCCCCCTAACCATGCTCAAATAGTGTTCCCTTAGAAAAGCCTTAAAAAGTATTCCAAACCATTCCAAACTCTCCCAACCTCTTCCTAACTCATTCCAAGATCATTAAACACATAAAAAAGGCATTAAAAAGGAAAAATACCTCAAACTAGTTTGTGACATTCTCCCCACCATTGTAATTTCCTTCCTTATAAAGAAGGGAACCATTGCTTTGCTGAAATAGCTCAGGCCATTACTCGACCATCTCTTTCTCCCGTTCCCAGGTCTCCACTTGAATCTGACCATGCTTCCACAAAACATGAACTAAATCAATTATTTTACCATCTAAGACTTTCTTATTCCAATCCACAGTCTGTACTGGCACATGCACCAACAAAGCATATGGTTTTAGCTCAACATGATCCCAACAAATCACATGGTATTGATCTATCAGATACTTTTTCAACTACGACACAAGAAATAGATTATGCCCCCACTAAATCTTGGGGGAAAATACAAATGATAATCCACCTATAAATTCTATTCATGTACCTAAAAATTCCTAATATTCCTTGTAAATAAAGTACCCAGCATCCTAAACCGATGATGTCCCATCCTAGGAGAGACTCACAAAAACACATAATCACCCACCTAGAACAACAACAGTCATCGACTATGGTTTTCATACGATTTCTAACGACATTGATCTTTCTCTATCCTCTTCCAGATCAACATGTTTTTCCTCATAGTCTCTTTTACAAGGCTCAGTCTGATCATCAATGACTTTCCTGTTTCCAACGAACATAGTGGAGAATGACACAGATGCCCATATAAATCCTAAAAAAGGAGTCATATGTATCGAATCCTGATAATTGTTATTATAGGATAACATCTCCACTGGTATGTGATCCACACATGAACCACTAAAATCTATCAAATATGCACCAAACATATCCTCCATGGTTTGTATCGTCTTCTCAGATTGGCTATCCTCTTGAGGTTGATATCTTATTTTTATCATCAACTGTGTCCCAAGGGTTTGCTTAATGTATTTCTAGAAATGAGATGTGAACATCGGATCTCTATGTGATGCAATCGAAAATGGTATACCCTGCCTCTTTACCACCTCCCAGATATAGATTTTTTGTAGATCCTCAACCATATGTGATTCAAAAAACAAGATGAAATGGGCCATCTTTGTGAGCGGATCCAAAATCACCCATATTGAATCTTGTTTTAGGACAATTCTTGGGAGACCCATCACAAAATCCATTGTTATCTGCTCTAATTTCCAATTTGGGATAGGTAATGACTAAGATATGTCTGATGGCCACTGATGCTCTTCCATCACATGCTGACAATTAAGGCATCTCGAGACAAACCTGACCATATCCCATTTTCATACCAGCCCACCAAAATTGTTTTTTTAATGCCTTATACATTTTTGGAATTCCAGGATGGACAACACACCTGGAATGATGATAATACCTAATATTTTTCCCCTAAATTTCATTGTCACAAGTATCCGATTATGAAAACACGACACTGGTTTCTCATTCATTTCCTAGCTCTCAATGGTCTCCCCACCATTGAGTTTCGACCTCATCGAAAAACATTCAGAATCATAATCCTACGCCTCTTTAACCAAACATACCAAGTCAGAAAACAATGAAATTAAAAAGAAGAGGGATTTATGACCCTGGTCCTCCAATTCAAACCGCTTTTCAACTATGACCGACATCAACTGCCACTAATCTAATACATGTTTCACCAGTTGAGCATATGATTTTATACTTAATGTATCTACCACAGAATTTCCCTTACCTGGTGTGTTCATTATCTAAAAATAAAACATTTGAAGATATTACATCCATCACATTTGCCTCAAGTTCAAATCTCATTGAGAAAAGATATACTTTAATCTCTTTTGATCGTTAATCACAGAAAATTTCTCACCTTAGAGATAATGACTCCACATTTTTAAAGAATTACCTACTATTATCAACTCTAAATCATGTTTTGGGTAGTTCTTATCATACAACCTTAACTACCACGAGCCATACGCAACCACAAGATCCCCCCCTGGATGAGAACACAACCCAACCTTGCTCCAGATGCGTCACAATACACCACGTACCATTTCCCGATTTCTAGAAAAATAATGATTGGTGTAGATGTAAGGTGACCCTATAGCTTTTCAAAATAATTCTGACACTTTTTATCCCATTGAAATGGAACATTCTTCCTTGCCAATGTTGTCATTGGTGAATCCAATCATGAGAAATCATAATCAAATTGTTGATAAAACCCGAATTGAACTAGTAAGCTCAATATATTGATAATACTCTTTCGGGGTTGCCATGAGATAACCACCTATATCTTTTATAGATCAACTAAAACACCCTTCTCAGAAATAATTTGTCTTTTTTAATGAAATTCCTGTATTCTAAAGTCACACTTTGTAAATTTGGCATACAACTGATGATCTCTCAAGATCCCCAACACTATCGATAAGTGATTCTCATGCTTTACCCTCTTCCTTGAATACACAAGTATATAATAGACAAATACCACCATAATAGAATCCATATATCTCTAAAATTTTTGATTCATCAATTTTATGAACACCGTTGGTGCATTTGAAATGCCAAAGTGCATAACCACATACCCATAATGGCCTTATATACTTCTAAAAGAAGTTATCAAAATATCCCCCTTCATCACCCACAATTGGAGATATCATTACCACCAGTAAATATTTGAGTACCACTGATCTCCCCTCAACTGTTCAAAAAACTTCTAAATTTGTGGAAGTTGTTATCGGTTCATTATCTTAAAATGATTATGTCTACAATAATCAACATAGAGCCGTAAGGCTGTATATTATTTTTCTACAAATAAAACAGGAACTACCCACAGAGACGTGCTCATCCGGATAAACCTATTTTTTCTTATGCTTCCAACTGCACCTTTAATTCCTGAAATTCTTTTGGTTCCATTCAATGAGATGAAAGTGAGATAGGAATGGTCCCCAAAAAGAGATCAATCTTAAACTCCACTTCTCTCATGTGTAGAAACATCAATAATTCTTTGGGAAATGTATCCATAAACTAATCCACAACAGTAAAAAGAACAATATTCTCAACACCTTCCAATGATTCCAATGACAATGCCTCTAATTGATATGAGATCATGCCAACTACTCGTACAAAAAAATCAACTACACAAAGATTTCCATTCTTCTCCCCTCTAAAGAGATGTTTCATGCCATCCTCCATCACATAACTAACCATTTGTGCATATAAATCAATGAGGGCCTCAATAATTTCCATCGATACATTCCTAGGTTTATATCATAAGTATCCATCTCATGCACTAAAAAATCCCCCAACAATTCAATGCCATCCACAACTAAACAAGAGCCTCAACATATAGAGGCTTGGCACTCTCTTTGAATGAGAGGAGTTTGTAGTTTCAACAAAGAAGGAATCATTTCCACTTGTAAACCCCAAAAAACAATGATTATGGTTGCAAGTGAATAATGTGAAGCACCCATATCAAACAAATCTTGCATCACTATTGAATTTAAATGAACTATACATCACAATTTGGATGGTCCTAACTGATTATCCACCATATCCGGCTAATCTCTAAACAAATGCTTGCATGTCATACTATTCTCTTTATTACCACACTGAGGCATTATGTTATTTTTAGAATCACCATGATCCACATTCCACTAGTGTCGAAGGGTATGCTACTGCCCCCATACCGTCGAGGCATAAGACCCTTGAGACCCCTGAAGAGTGTCACAAACACCTGGCCCTTGAGAATTTCAAAAATAACATTGTAGATGCCTCGTCTTCTTACAATTATTACATGCTTGAAGAGTTTCCTCACATTATCTATTGTTTTGGATTGTATAACCACATTGAAAACATCCCATCATACATTTATGCTTTAGAAGAAGATTCAATGATCCCACCGTTAGATTCTGAACTGTACTCCCATCCTAGAAATAAGTGTCTATATTCTGCTTGAACCCAATGTTCTAGTTCCCCCTATTCCATGTGGATACCAACAGGCCTCCACCACATGTATCTCCGACAAGACCCCTCTTATCCACCATTTCTCAACTCGCCATTTCTGTTTAATCATCTATACACAACACCACAATCTTGGAATAAATTTACTGGTTCAATCCCACTTCAAAACTTTCTTCCTCCGATGATGTACTACCTTTCGCCTCAAGTGAAAACCTCACAAAGTTTATAAACATATATTCATATTATATCACTTCCATGTTCTATTTATTCAAACTAAATAAATCTAGTGTACACTAGATTCTAAACGTATGAGGGTAGATTTGATTGTTAAACAATTCCTCAAACCCATCTCAAGTCACACTTTGGTCCATACCAGCTTGGACTACCCTCTCCCACCACTGAAGGGAAATATCATCGAACATATATGTGTCTAAAATGACTTCTAGTTCTGCCGGTGTTCCTAAGAAGTCAAATATTTGATTCATTCTGTTCATCCACACTTCAGCCCTCTCTAGCTCAGAATCACCCCTAATAATGGGTGGATTCTGCCTTTGAAACTAAACCACATTTACCACATGCCTTGGTACATCCTAGTTATTCACACATCCCACTTCTTGGAAAGCATGAATTATACTCTTCACTAGCTCTTGGTTCACCTGGGCCTTAGGTGGAACCACATTTTTAGCAGCTTCATCTTGATGGTCTCTACGACGCCTACCCGGTGCCATTTCTATCAAGACAAAAAACAACCATATGTCTCCCTCCAATAAAAATAAAGGGAATACTATTTTCAAATTTAATTACATAAAATCTACCACAATCAGACTTTCCATAGTTTACATTTCCCAAATTTCACCATTTTGAAAAGTCTTTCCTGTTCGGAATATCCACCCATTTCAAAACAGCACTAGTTTCCTTGTTTTTAACCCTTTTTTATTGAACCCCTGTTAAAATTTTCAAAATCAACATATTCATGTCACCCCATAGATCATTATACCAATGGACTATGAATCCTAGTATGGAGTCATTTCTACCATGCATTCCATAATCATATCATTGGCTATACCCATGAAAATGAGATATTTGATGCCAATAAGGCTCTCCAAACACATATGTACCAAACTCCATGGTAACTTGACATTCATCATAAATGGGTTAGCTACGTTATTTTATGCTATACATTCCATTTTCTGATAATCCTACACCTTTCGACCTTCCCAAATCAAGGAATGTTACATGAATGACTATCAATACGAAGACCATCAATAAATGCCAAAAGATCAAACAATTTTTCTCAATTGATAGAAAAGGACCGAACAAACTGATACCACTTCTAAAATCCATCCCCATCCCATTGTCTTCAGAGGGTGGGGTGATACAACATGGCCTTAGACAATGTTCCCAAGGTGCAATAGGATGGAAATGATTGCTGAAGACTTCAAGGAAAATTTAGGGAAAAATTTTCCCATAATACATAACCATCAAACCCATACACTGATAGCAAACTACATGATTCATGTCAATAGTGATTTCAAACATGTACTTCCACAAAGAAAACCAAGTTGATCCACAATAAAACCCAAACAAAATATCAGAGTACTATGCAGAAGATTAAACAAGAGACCCCAAAATAAACCCAGACTCACTGCACAAATCCACATCATGCTCCATGATTCAAGCACCAACACACCTCTTAAGCATCACCACGAGCCACTAGCAATGAGATGCTTTACCATTACCTGTGTCCTGGAATATGACATTTGCAAAATCACCAAAGTTCAAAAAATAGGGGGTGAGTACTAATACTCCATAGGTTTCCCCAAATTACTTCCTAACACATGCCACAAGGATAAAAGGGTTATCAAATTTATATTAACTATTTATATAAAACATTCAATAGTGAAACAACTTACAACAATCCAAACAGTTTTTATAAATCTATTTCCACCCAAATGCACAAAACACCTAGACAATCCAGAAACATGCCAAAACAATTTCCCAATTTCATAAAACCATAATAATTCTCATATTGAATAGCATCCCACAACAAGTAATCAATTTGGTTGGGACTTCCTCCCATCCCATTCACCACATTCACAACTAGTTGTGCATTACGACCACTACCAGTAATGATGATTCTTACGACCACTGTCCATCACCATTTATAGTGAGACTTCCATCCCACTTCCCCATCACATTTCAAAAATCCACAACCAAACATATAACCCACCAAGTCCCCGACAACATGAATATAACCATGTATATATCGTGCCAAAAAACATCAATAAATCACCCATTTATTAAAACCACCATTAAATCATTTTCCATGACAAACCACATTTCTATAAGAAAACATCTTAATTGAAAGACATTTTTTATCAATGATTTCCCCAAATCAATCCGAGCAACCCATTATAAAATCTTCATTTCAAAATCCACAATAAGAGAATTTCACTACAAATACCCATTTTTCCAAAAAAATCCCCAAAACATCACCATGCGACTTGCAACCAATTTCACAGATTAAAAACACAATTATAATTAAGAAAATTAATTTAATTTTAACCAAGCTTCATGTTCTAGAAATGTGCATTTGAGAAGGAATCCACGTACCTTTAGGGTTCCAGCTAAATTGACCAAAAAGAAATCGTACCCCAAATCCTGAGAATGCACTCCCGAAACTACTCAAGATCCCCATACCTAACATCAAAATGCCTTAAAATCGACACCCTAGGAAACCCCCACACTTTATCTACACACAATGGTTATAGATCTTGAAAACTGGGAGAGTGGGAGATAAAGATATAAAGAAAACCACAAATAAACCAATAGGAGAGACTAACCATGGAAAACCCACCTTCAAACAACCATAAATCCCCATTGAATCACCTCCAAAATGAGTGGGAGAGCACCTAAAACCCCTAAGAACCCAAAATTCCGAGTGAGGATTTAGTTTGAGAGGATATGGACTGAAATAGGTTTAGCCTGAGGGATCCTAGATTTAAAAACCCTAACTTTAAGTGGTCCCACAGTTACTCCACACGTTTTGGAAAACAATGCACTTGTCGTGTGCATGCCAGTGCCTCGAGAGATGGTATCCACATGGTTGCATCACACAGTTTGGAAAATCATGCACAGGCTGAGAAAATCCTATTATCTCCCCCTACATGGTTTCTAGGAGAACCAGCATTGTTCCCCCTAATCATGCTTAGATTGTGTACCCATCAAAATGCCACTATACTTCATAAAAACTATTCCAAACTCTCCCAAACTCTTCCTCACTCATCCCAAGAACTTAAAACACATAAAAATGCATAAAAAATGATACATACATCATAATGGGGGTGCTACATAAAAAAAATCATATATATTTTTTAATGGTGGATTTTAAATGAATATTGATCTAAAATTATCAATTCTAATGTTTCCAAACCAATATGTATTTGTTTGAAAATAATTAAATTGTTTAAAATAATTATAGTATTATAGATTTAATTTAATTTAAATTTATTTATGGACATATTAAATTGTTCATATTGACTCTTCCATGTTTTCTATAATTTAATTTAATGATTTATAAAAAATATTTTTTATTTGACATATGTTACATTTTAATTTAGAACCATTCCATTTTATTTGAAGTGTATATTCTCAGAAAATATTTTCTACTGGAATCTTATAGGATAATTAAAAACATTGGTGTATACAAGTACCAAAATGAATCCAATTAACATTCGAAAACATAATCATGATAATGATATTTTTTATCAAAAATGACACTTGACTATTATAACAATTTTTATAAATGGGGACATAACCCAAGACTTAAGGGTAATTTTTTTAAAAACTAATGGGGTAGGACGTATATGTAATTTAGTTATCTAATTCTTCATATACTATTTTGTTTTGAATCTTTTTATAGTTTTCTAAAAGTGTTCTGTACTCAACTACTAATAAATTATTTTAAAATTTTATAATGAGAAAATCTATATTACTGTAATATATATATTTTAAAAAGATATGTTTCAATTTGTTTTGTAGTGTTTTTATTTTTTTTAACAAAATCATACTATTTTTTTCCCATGAAAAATTTTCAGTTTTAAAAATTATGAAGTGAATTTTATGATTAATCAAATTTTTTATTCAATTTATTGAATTTAGTTTTGAATAAAATACATTCACGAAGTGTTAGACCATTTTCAATGGATCATATAACATTTTTTTTAAAAACACTTGATAAAATATTTTATCTCACATCATGTTTTGAAAATAAAATTATCACTAACCTTAATTATTATTAAAAGTTATTATGATATAAGTACTAACTACAATGAAGTTGTAATTGAAATTAAGAAGTCTTATTAAATAACAATTAATGAATTAACATGACACTTATTTTGTAATAGTTGATCATAATTCTCTAAAAATATAGACCTAAAAATATATTTGAATCATAGTGACTAATTTTGAATTAGATGATTTATTGTTTCATATCTATTAATTTGAGACACATCTTTTGTATCAAAGCATTTTTTTTAAACAATATATATGTGTGTGTGTGTGTGTGTTATATTTTTCACTTGATCTAGAGGCACAAATCATCGGTTTCATACTCGATATCAATGAAATGTTTTATAATTAATTATTGATTAATATGATATTTGATATAGGTAATTAACAATCATTAAGTTTTATTTGATGATCTTCTTAATATAATTTAATGAAGAACCATAAAAATAATATTATATAGAGTTTGGAGAGACGGTTTTATATGTGGATGAATTATATAAGCCTTATAAGTTTTAATATATTTTAAGGATTCTGGAATCATTAGAGTGACTTTCTTAGATTGTAAAATATGCATGGAATAATTTTGTTAAATTTTTTATTAGTATTTATCTTTACTAAACTATGTGTAATCATAACTAGGGATAAAGCTTATTTGTTCGACACATAACTAAGTGCTAAATTTTATTATAAAATAAAATTAAAAATCATGATTAGGGAACATCATTCAGAGGAGGAGAATATAAAAAATTCTTTAAAATATATAAATATATTCAGATAATACAAAAATTGAAACAATATATTTTTTCAAAAAATCGAAACCATGTTATAAATTACTAATAAAATATAACATTTTATATAATATTTAAATGATTCAAAAATTCATACTTCTATTTTTTTGAAAAAATTAATTTATATATATATACACATGCATGTATCATGAATGAAATAATATATGACTTATACAAAAAAATATTATGACTAAATTAAATGTTTTATAAATTTTTATGTTGTTATTAATATTATTGCATACTACGTAATTCATTAGAAACTGATGGGTTTTATATACATAAAATTAATTCGTTGTGATTATTTAGTGATAAATGATAATTGATATAATTTATATTAAATATATATATATATATAATGATTTTTTTCAAATATATATAAATTTTATGGTAATTTATCATTTATGAGATTTATAAATTTTAAAAAAATGGAACACATAAATATGTGATAATATACAATTAAAGGTGATTATATTAATTCGATGTAACTATATTTAATTTCACTGATAACCATATAAAGTATAAATTTATTAGTTATTATTGTAGTAATTTAAAACAGATACAAAAATAATATTAATATTATTAAATTAACATATGTATATATGTATATATTTGAGAGATGATGTTGGCATTATACATAAATATATATGTGGTCACATTAAAACATTTTGTTTGTGTTAATTTTTTTGGAGGTGATGAATAAAAAATATTTAATATTGATGTAATATAATATGATATGGAATATAAAATATTGATGAACACATGTAATATTGATTAGTGGATTACTATATGTGTCTATTTGTAAATATTATAATTGAATAATTTTAGAATTTATTAATATATGATATATTAAATGTAAAATTTGTTAATTTAGTGGTATTTTTAAATATTATAATATATATATAATTTATTAATATAGAAAAATATTTAAAATTAAAGGTATTAATAAAAAGGGGGTATTTATAAATCCCAATAGTTTTGCAGTAATCATTCTGGTGTAAAAATATATTTATAAATAAATTTTAAATATATAATAATAATAAATTGGGAAAAATGAAAATGAAAAATCATTGTTTTTTTGAGTTTTTAATTCATTTTATGATGAAAAGAATTAATTCTAGGTTATTTTTTAAAAAAATATATCAAATTGGAGATAGAGTACATACCACCTTTTGGTTAAGTAGAAAAGCAGCACAGACTTTGCCAGCATTCTGAAAAAATAAAACAGATACATTAAATATAAATGCTTTTATATGAAAAATATATATTTTTATTTTATGATATATATCATGTTTATATTATTTTTTTAGAATTATCTCATAAACTTATGATACAGAAAATTATATCTTTTTTGAAAATAAATTTTTGAACATATAAAATAACTTTTACATATGATATTTATTATTTTTTTATTTTATATTATTTTTTTTAATGTTGAGATAATTTTTAAAACATCTCGCGTATTGTAATTATATATTATATTTTATATTCATTAAAATCCACCCAGATGAAACCTAATAATGTTTGAATATGGTGGATTTGAATTTTTAGAACATATAAAATATTGATACAGTCTTAATGATATTTGACGCAATAATTAAACATAAAAAAATAATTAAAATTAATAATCATTTCTCAAAAAAATTAATGAAAATTAATTTCATTGGCATAAAATATTTTTTTTTAAACCATATCAATTGAACTTATAACATTTTTGTACATTTCTTTTATTTTCAATTATTTATAATATTTAGGACATTGTTTTCATATACCAAATTTTTTGAGATAATTAAACTTTGTCTTATGTTTTATTTAAAATTGTTTTATAATTCATAATATATTGGATTTAAAATATACCTACATTAAATTTATTATGTTTCTCGATGTTTCAATTAGTCCAATTTTAAAACATATAAAATATAAATTAAAGGTAAAATATAAATGAAAATTTAAACAGTGGGTAATCTTGTAAAAGTGGGTGATAGTAAAAATAATTTCATCATTTTAATAAATAGAAAACATTTACATGAATGAGTACAGTCACTCTCTTTGGTGACTTCCTATACAACATGGTGTTGTGTGAATGGGAAACTCATATCGAGATCATCAACATCTATCTTGGGGTGATATTTGATGACCTTAAGAGGTATGAACCCCAAGAACATGAACCTTGACTCTCAGATGCTCTGCCTATGTCTCAATGGGAGGAGGTGTCACCCAGGTGATGTCCTGGGCATCTGATCCTTCTCCCACTAGCTTGGGGGAGGGAACATCCATCATCACCTTGGGGAAACATATTGCTTGTGCAATCAAAAAAATGAATGTTTGAGGCATGGGAAATGACCCCAGGTAGATATTTAGATAATCCTATCCCAGTAAAAACTATCCATATCCTATTAACAATTATGGATCACATGACTCTTGATGCACACCCCCAATTGGTTTAGGCTAGACTACTAGAGGACCAACCTCTACGTGGAATCCCCAAAATAAAGTTTGTAACCCATATTTAAAATTTTTATTTATGTAAAGTAGATGTGATACGTTTGGGACAATATATAAACATATTGGAATGGTTTGGGATTTTAAATGGGTGCATATTTTTAGGAAATTGAGAAATACCTACTAGAAATAATGTATATTGACACAGGGTAAGGAGAAGGCACACATGTAGGTGCACATTTTTTGAAAACCATGTGGCTATCTAGGAGAATAATTAACCTTGATAAAATGATCATTGGAATGGTTGAAAAATAGTTTGAAAACCATGTGATCCAACAATGACAGGTTCCTACATGGTATCTAATCTATGGCATGGTTACACACAGTTTGTCTAACCATGCGACTAACAATGAACAGTTTTCAAAATACATCCACAATAGGATGATATTTTTTGGGATTATGGTTTTATCCCTTAATTCATATTCTAAATAGACTAAAATCAATATTCTTTCTACTCAAGGGTTAGAGAACCTCCCCTGTCAATTTGTAGTTGATCCAGAGGCATTTATTAGTGCATCAAAGCCTGACTATTACAATATGGTATCATCCATGGTTGTTTTCTTTGGTTTTCCATAGATCTACTTCTCCATTTCAATTGAATTCTTAGATATACTTCTGTTATTTATAGATATATGTTATATAGTGCCCAATATTTTAAGATTTCACTTTTCTGATATTTGGGAAAGATATTTAAGGCATGTTTTTTGTGTTTCAACTAATTTCCATGGATTTTTTCATGTTTTTTTCTATTTTTCCACATTTTTTGTGGTATGTTTCTTCACTCAGGACACATATATTTTGAATTTCAAGTCTTGGTTTCAAAATTTTTTATTTTTACCATATTTCTTGTGCATTTTATGTTATATGATTGTTGAATACCCTCTTGAGTGATGGTTTCTTGGAAACATGGACATTGGGTGTTTTTACGGAATGTGATTTGGTTTGTCGATTTTAAATGGTGATTGTAAAATATAGATTTGTTGGAAGTTTCGTAAATTTATTAATAATGTTTTTTTCATAAAAGTATGTTTTATTGAAATGAATTGGAATGGATGATTTGAAATGGTTTGATTAATGTTTTTTAATAAAACAATAGATTTATTGAAATAGTTGAAATAGTTTTTGGCACTGGTTTTTGACACAATAGTTTTCTGTATTCAGCTGTATTTAAAGTGGAAAAGGGTAAGGAGTCTCCCCAAATACTTGTGGAAAGGATAAAGGTTAGGGCTCTCCCCCAACAAAATGGTTCATTAAGTGATGGATTAGTGAAAGGATTACTCACCACTCATGAGTATTAGTTGGTCCAGAATTCATGAATGGTTTGATTTGGGGATACGTTGATTGGAATGGATCATGCCAAAATGGAATATGTAAAATTATCTTAGAATATTGATTGCTTTCATTCAATAGAACATTTTTTTCATTGTGAAAACTATTTTGTTATGGAAATTGTTTTTATATTGACATAATCAATTTTATAAAATGTTTTTTAAAAAGTATTTTATATAATAATTCTAGTATAATCAATTGTAGTGGAGTGAGTATGGATGTCCTCAGTGAAAACATAATAAGTTTTATCTCTCACCCCTACATTGCATCATTGGTGGATTTTATGATTTTCTTCATCTAGATACATGAAAATGTAAGGTGACGCACTTCTCCTGTGGGTCTTAGTGATACATGGCCTATTTGTTGGGGTCAAAGCATGGGCTGGTTGGAGATTCATAGTTCTAGTTATATTTACATTTTTATTGGTCTTGTAGTCTTCCATTATGTACTTTATTGTTTAGTATCCTTTTTTCATGGTATTGTTTTATAGTTTAAATCTAATATAAATGTTTTTACATTGAGTTTCCTTTCATTTATATCATTTATCATAAAGTGTTTTATCTCATTATGCTATGTTTTTTTTATATTGAATGGGAATATTTTCCCCCACATGTTTATTAATCCATTTTCTTTTATTGCCATCCTTTGGTATCGTGTGTTTGTCATATAAGGCTTAATTACACATTTATTCCTTCCCAATACAATGAGGATTGTTATGACATAAAAATGGTATCATTTCGGTTCTTCAAATTATCTTTGGGGAATATGTGTTCATCTCTTATGTTGGTCGTGTTGTTGGTTTTCTTTTAGGCGTATTCCTTGGGGAGGGTTGTTTGAAAGGACTAGGTTTGTTGAGAATTTAAATGTATAGCATAAAAATACATATCTAACCCTGTTATACAGAACATAATGTTACTAGGGTGATATATACATATGTATTGTGGAGACACTTGTAGTATTTGAAATATCATTATCATGGGATTAAAAAATGATATTATCATGAAATGTACTAGAAAATGAGGTCCCATTAAGAATTTATATATTATTTTTAGGTATGTTATATAATTTGGAACAATGAATTGTTAATTTTTTTTTATTTTTTTATTTTTTTAAATGAATGACTTTAAAAAGAGAAGGGTTTTGGTATTTGAAAATGGTTTAATTTTTAAAAGAATTTGGAATTCTTTCAGAAATGGTTGAACATAGTAATTTTTTATTTTATAAAGAACTTTTATGATAGAATGATGTGACAGAATTGTATGTTTTATGCCTTAAATATATAGAGAGTGGGATATATGGATTTTTCGGATTTATCGAAATAGAATCATTGTAGGAGTCATAGAAACCCACTGGATAAAGATAATGAGAATTTCATTGAACCTATACCACAAGATAAAAAATTGTTGATTGATATAATAGTATAAGATTATAAATTTATTAATATAGGGAACCATAGGGATAATCCAATGAATTTGGATCACTCCATCTAGTTCTAGAAGTTGAATCCACCCATCATTTATGGTGATTCTAAACAAGAAAATAAACAGTTGTGCCAGAATAGGATGATTAGTATCTTTGATTTCATTAAAACACCATCAAATATGAAGTTCAATATAGATTCTTATATGATTATGGATATATCCCCCAATGGTGGGATTTAACTGCTTAGTATATATTGGAACATGACCAAGAATTGGAATATTTTGTGGAATTTTTCTACAAAAAATTCAATTATCACAATTTAATAATTCAAATAATGATGTAATTATTCTGCATGATGTAGGAAAATCATTTTATCATAGATTATGCAGTTCAAATCAATAATTTAGTTCTCTTTTCACTGGAAGTGGTTGCTACTGCATCTTTGAAGTCATGCATCATTGAATCAGGGTGGATGTAGGATAATAGCAAAAGGATTTTTATGCCTAGTATTATGTATTACATTGAGATTGTCAATAATGTAAATAGTGGTAGAAATGGACATTTTAGGAGCTGCAGCTAGAGGAATAATGTTTTTAACTATGGGGATTAGTGAGAACTCTAATGATGGGAGAAAGAAGAATATGGAAACCTATATACAAGGTGGGAGTACGGCTTAGAATCAAATTACTAGATTAGTGAATATTACTCCATAGACAAAGTATCATCACAGATATTTTCAATGTGGTTCATTCAGCCACATAAAGAGATAATGTATGACACTACCTATATAATTCAACAAAATCAAACATATGGGTAATCTTTAGCACTATTATTGTAGTGATCTGTGGCCAGGTGTTCAGGATAATCCTTAAGTGTCGCAGGCAACATATGATTTGATGGATTTAGGGGATTAGAAGAATACTATTTTGGAGAACATATCTACATATTTTGATTATAAGAATACCATTTATTATCTAGTAGTGAAATCTCAAAAGGTAAATTGAGAGAAAATTTTCGGGAGAATGTAATTATATATAGAAGATAACACGGTTTTGCATAATCGGTCTAAAACATCTATAGTGTGTGGTACAAAGTTTTTTTAAATCCAACGTTATTCAAACATTGTTTGAAATGGTTGCTTCAAATTAATGTACTGATACTTTTTTGGTTTATTTGATTATTTTAAAAGATGAGATAATTCCTCATGTGTTAAAACTTAAAACTCTATTGGGACAAATAGAATGTCAAGCCTTTTTGAGTAGAATATGTTCAGTAATTGTTGATGATGTTGGGATGAAATAGAACTTCGGAAGGGTTGAGATTGAATTATTTGATATAATCTAGGGTATAGATTTTAACACAATGTTCAAGTCTCACATAAAAATGTATATCTAAAGGGTTAGTTGTATGAATAATGATGGAATCAAGCATCTCTTTTAAGGAGAAAATAATTCAAAGGCATGTTCAATAGGCATTTTGGAACAAAATGTAGGAAATATCTCATACCATGTGGTATATTTGACTTTGGAATCAATGTAAGTGATTATGGATAATTGTTTTCCAACTGTGGTTGATTAGTTATAATATGTTTTCATTGATAATTTCATAGGTTTTACACCCACTAGAGATGTGGATTTTATGATTTATCTTCTTTCAAGGACATTTCCTTTCTCACTTCCATATAATCAGATAGAACCAACTAAAATAATGTAATTTTTGGTTCATTTGGAATTTGTGGAATGAAATGGGTTCATTAGGTTGATCATGTCTTGGTCGGAAACAATTTTTTTGTTTGAAAAAACGAAAGGAACTATTAGGATTTCTATGGATTATCATAAGTATAACAAATTTAAGATAATGAATTGGTATCCACTTCAAGGAATTCATTATCTATTTGATCAATTGATGAGATCTCATTGGTTCTTTGAGATTGAATTGTGATCAAGATATAACAAGTTGCAAGTTCATAAAGAGAATATTCGAAAGATAGTATTCAGAAAAAGATATGACAATTATGTGTTTTTTTGTAATGAATTTTTGGTCTAATGAATTCACCAATCGTATTTATATAATAAATGATTTGGATATTTTAGTGATAACTAAACTCGTTTAGATGGGTGTTTTTTGGATGAAATATTATTATATTCATTGGTAAGGGCAGAACCTGAGAAACACTTGGTGATAGTTTTAAGGATATTAATAGATCAATAGTTGTACGTAAAATTATCAAAGTGTGATTTATAGATACTAGAGTGACATTTTATTCGCCATATAATTTCTAAAAGTGGTGTTTCTATGTATATAGAAAAGATAGATGTTGTTATCTCTTTTCAATCAGCAAATAATTTCTTTGAGATATACAGTTTCCATGGTCTATATGGTTATTACTGATGAATTTTTCATGACTTATAATGACAATGTACACCTATGATATCTTTGAAAGAGACAAATATTCCAGTCCAATTGAATGAGGAATGTCATAATACTTTCTTAGATATTAATTTTTTATTTACAATAAAACCTATCTTGATATATCCATAATCAGGGCAATGCTATGTCATGTATTTTGATGATTCGGGATCTATGTTTAGATGTTTTCTCATGTAGGGAGATCATGTTTTTACTAATGGTTCAATACAATTGTGGTTACATGAGAATAACTTCCTAACACCTTATTTCAATTAAGTTATTTTAGACCATGATTTGTGAAAGTGTCAACATTATCCATTTGTTGAGAAATTTATTGTTTTCATAGATCATAAGAGCTCGAAACATGTTTTTTTTCAAAATGGTATTTCATCCTAAGAACAAGAATATAGATAGAGTACCTCCATTTTTTTTACATTGACTATATGTATACGTCTGTAAAGGGAATTTTGTGGTAGATGAATTATGAATGAATGAATTTTCTCTGTAATAAAAAGATACATAAGATAAGTGGCAGTTGATATCAGTTCTATATGACATTAAATTATAATTTAAAGTCTAAGGTGATGTTACTGATTTATTTCTAGTTTTATTTGTCCCTAATTATGTGGATATGGTAAAATAGGCACATATTTCCAAAGAAGAACACCTAGATTTTAGGTCAATAACTAAATGTTTGGGAGACCATTGCGGGTTGGATGCTGGTTTATAATTAATTTTTGTGGTTCGGAAATCATATGGTCATATCTATGGATTTTCTAAAAGAAATTCTTCATGATTATCTCTATTGTTGATTGGTTTTTCACCTTGTAATATAGAAGATGTATAAGGCAATGAAAGATTATTATTGGTGGGTCGGTATGAAAATGAAAGATGCTAAGTCTGTTTTGAGGTGCATAACTTGTAAAAAAGTAAAATAATATCATCAAAGACCATTAGGTATGATTTAAACTTAACATAAAATATAATACCCTATAATTCCATGAAATATTTTTTTTTATAATTAAATGGAATTATTCTGATACCACTCATTGAGACGACAAAAAATTCCAAAGCCTTGTCTACCCAAAATGGTGTGTCGAAAAATGGTATGTTTTTAAATAGTGTGTGTGAGGGCACCATTGTATTCGGGATAGTTTGTTTAACCTAGGTGCGACTTATGTTTAGTTGGCGCGAGCCTCTAGTGAGAAAACCCGAAAATGACATAACCGTAAATAAAATAATTAAATAGAATTATTTTTATTTTCAAATATTTATAACCCACAAATGGTGATTCATATAAAAAATATGTGACCAATGATAATCTCATGAGGCTATTTTTTCCTTAGGAAGGGCCTAACAATGGTCGGTGCGGGTCAATAGTGGAATGTTGTTTTTGGCCATAAATAAAATAATTAAATAACGTTATTTTATTTATCAAATCCTTGTAACTCATGATCGGAGACACAGAT
Organism: Viscum album; assembly: GCA_963277665.1. Lineage (NCBI taxonomy): Eukaryota > Viridiplantae > Streptophyta > Magnoliopsida > Santalales > Viscaceae > Viscum > Viscum album. The sequence goes on along the minus strand of OY728140.1, from coordinate 980,415,615 downwards.
TGAAAATCTTAGACCACTATAGAGCTCGTGAGGGTATGATTTCATTATTCAGAGCCTAAAATTCACTGGTGCGTGTCAACATTGGAATGCAGTTTTTGGCCATAAATAAAATAATTGAATAAAGTTGTTTTATTTTCGAATCCTTATAACTCATAAATGGTTACATTTATTGGAAATGTTAGAGTAATTTTGAGCATGTGAGGGTATGATTTTCGTAGGAAACGCCTAACATTGTAGGATGTGGGCTGGCTGTGAATGTTAGTTTTTGAGACGTAACTGTAAAAAAAATAATTTAAATAAAAAGTTATTTTATATTCAAATACTCATAACTCACAAATGGTAACTCATATAAAAACTGAGACCACTGTGAAGTTTGTAATGAGATTTTCTCATTACGAAGGACTTAACCTTTACCGATGTGGGTTAAGGGAATAATGTTTTTTTATCTATATTAAAGGTCATTTAAATAAATGTGGGACCGTGTTTTTCTAACTTTTAAACCGGTGATCGTATTGAAAACATGAGGGAACCATTGAACCTATAACATCGGGATTCACATTGGAAAGACCTATTAAATACCAGAGAGGGTTGACTGGAAAACATAGTTTTTGGACTTTTTGGAAGAAGAAAAATACATAAAAAGTTATTTTATTTGGATTTTTTACAGTTATGTAGTGGCACATCAACAGTGCAGTGCAGCAATGTGGCGACACTAAATCTGATTAATGAACCTCATTAATGAAACAATTTGACAATGCTACAACATAGCATTAATGGAATGTCATTCCATCCTTTAATGTTTTAATTATGGTGTGAATCATTGATGAGAGAGAAACACACTGAATCTCTAGAGGGTCATAGTTGACAAACAATGAATGATGAGTAATATTCGCCAATGATGATAATCACTTCCCCATCCTATTCGGTAGATATCTCTTTCGACATTAGATCGAGTAATTTAACAGATATATTTCCATCCATGAAAAATACACCCTTTAAACGAACTTTCTCTCTAGGTATTGGTTGTAATTTGATTATGTTCTACCTCGTTCTTGGTTTTAAATAATGAACCTGGATCATCCCACAAACATGTTGACTCAGGGTTGGATCATTCTTTTGGGAGGTTCTTCACAGTGGGATGATTTTGGGAAACTATTTTTTGTTTTATTTTTCACCTAAACCCTTCCAACGGGAGTGGATTATCATCGTGACAAAACACGACGGAGGTTCGTGCATTAATTTTTTTTTGGTTATGAACCTTCTCTTTGATGCCCATTCATCGCAATCTTCATGGTTTGAATAATGTTGGATCTTTACACAAACTTTCATGACACAAGAATATGACATCATGGATCCAGAATAGTCGTGACATGGTGGAGGTGGGACGGCGATGGTGGTGATCATATCAAGGTGATGAGGGAGATATCACATATGAAATAATTACCCCAGAAAGGTGTCACAATGACGATTTGAATCATAGGCAATGAATAAGATAGCCCAGGGATTCTAGAATATTTTCTGGATCGATGAAAAGACCACCAGAGTGCAACTGGGGCCCTACAGAACAACACATCAGTGCTGGCGGTGGTCGGTGAAACATGCAGCGGCTCGGCCATAGGTGGTGTCTGGGGGATGTGTCCAGGGAGGGCCTTATCATAGCAGTTTGGTGATGTAGAATCATAAAATAGATTCGGTGGAACACTATCAATAGATAGTGTGTGGGTTTCTGGCCCACGTGAGAGGACCGGTTGGACCAGGGGGCAACGCCCAGTGTGTCGGGTGGTGCAGAGCATAGGTGGAAACCCTCCACATCTATGGTGAATGAGCCGAACCACATGGAGCAGTCATGTATGAAGATGTTGGGCCACCCCCATCTAGGATGGGCCGATCCTAGTGGGTTGTGTCGAACCCGACCCATCGAATCTGACCGGGTCATCTAGACCGGGCTAGGGTCGACTATCGTGGTCGACCGTGAGCCATCTTCAGTGGATCTATTGCACAGCCACAACTGATTGGCCGTAGTCACCCTCTGTGGAAAACCAAGTTGCAGCGGGGTGGTCCACTGCCACGGTTGGTCCACAGGCCACTAGACTCCTTTTCCCTCAAATTCATGTATCCCTCAAATGGAGCGTCCATTTGACAAGCCATCTATGACATTCGGACCCCTGCGATGAGATGGACATTTTGAGATACTTTAACTGTGATTTTTTGAATGTTGGAAGATAGTTTAATGGTGTGAGAAGTGGTTCTTTCTAGTACAACAATGAAGGAGAATGAATCGATGTGTTTTGTAAATATGGAAACCCCCACATCATGGGCAAATGGTTCACATCTTTTGGGTAGCCTCCAATATGGAAGTCACTCCCTTGATGGACTAGGGGGAGGGTTCTCAGAGATGTTTGTGAAGGTAGAGTAGGTACACCCCTTAGGGACTAGGGATAAGGTCATCTATCCATGGAGTCAGTACTACCTTATAGGACTTGGGCATGAGTCCTCCACTACGAACGTACATAGAGTCGATAATCCCCTACCAGATAGGGTGTGGGTCCTCTGTGATATGATTCGGTATTTCCATGATATTTGAGGGTTCATTCCCTCCACACATGATTAAATAGAGTTGGTACTCCCATAACAGGTTGGGTACAAGACCTCTATTTTTGGATTTAATACTCCCATTTCAAACCAGGGCACGATTCCTGCACATGTGAACTGATAAGAGTAGGTACTCCCATGTCGTACCAGGGCACAACTCTTCCACATGTGAACTAAAAGAGTCGGTACTCCCATGTCTTACAACAGAATAGGTAATCTAGTCACAGAGTTGTATATCCCAACTACGTTGGGTACCGATCCTCAATTATATTTGGATCTCCCTCGGTTGTCGGACATAGTAGCAGGGAGCGGGTTCATACTATTAATGGAAATGATTCCTAGATAAAGGATAGTGCTCCCATGATGGAATGAATTGTGGGATACACTTTATAGGGGAGAAAAAGGTTTCCTGATATGGTTAGGAGATGGGATCCCTTTTTTGTGTACAACGTTGGGGTCGGGCCTCCCCGCCTCGATTTTATTATTCATGTGTTGGGCTCAAGTCAACAATGACAGATCCTCTAGTGTTGGGAATAGAAGCTAGACCTAGTAGAATAATCCTATTAAGGTATGTTCTCTCAGATATAACATTTGGAATGGTATATTTGTTCTTGATTGAGTGTACCTCTCGGACTGGTGCCACTGAGGATGGATGAGCTTGTTGAGTGTGATCCTGTAGTTTCACGTGTTTCCTCTCAATCCTGGGATAAAATTCTTGATGCAGGCTATGAGGTTGGAAACTTATGATTCCTTGTGTATGAATCGAGTATATCATGTTGTTCTTGGTAGATGTATTGGCATAAACCGTTGTGCATTGGAATTTTCTTTTTTTCTTTTGGGTTTTCCCCTTGCGCTTTACCATTATGGATTTGGGGTGTCATACTGATTATTATTTTACTCACCCCTTCATGGGTTATTCCTGAACATGTCATGTCTTGTAAAGATGATCGACACTTGGATGAAGCCAGGGAGGACTAGGAATAGGTGGTGCTTAGTGAGATCAGACAGATGAGGCATACTGCTATGGCTATAGGCATCTACCCATCTCCAACCCTTCAAGTAGGGTTGTAAGCAGACGAGTTTCGGGGACATGGAGTTCACTTGTGTTCTATCATTATTTTGCTGGGATTGTATACTAGCCCGGTTTTCCACCATATACTTTAAATTTGTTGCAATCAAATTTTGTTATACATAGTCTATTTCAAGCATTTGTTCTTAGGCCTTTTACTTTATTGTCCATTTGGCTTTGAGTTATGGGCGTGTGTATAGGTACATTGGGAAATGAGTCACATTTGGGTGATATTCCAACTCAGCACTAGTAACCATCCACTAGCCTATCAGAGGTGGGCTTGGAGTAGTCACATCATGGGCCAATGAAGATGGGTTGTGACAGATTGGTATTATAAGTAGATCACTCAAAATTAGGACTGCAGTCTCGTGACCTTGGATTGGGTTGCATAGTGGAAGTGTTATTATGTTTTGATTTCGGCTGTCAGGAAAGAGGTTCTAGTGTTTGTGCGACGACTGACTTATCCATTCACAAGGACATTGATAACCTTCTTTTCCACTAGGTACATTAAGAGAATAGTGGATGAGAAATAAATGGTACCTATATCATAAAGGAATGGTTTCTGTTTTCCATTCCCTTCTTGATTCTGATCTCTATATATACTCTATTTACCATGATTCATCTTGATCCATTTCAGGATTCCTCTAAGAGGACAAATAGATTGGATTCTATAGAGTTATCATGATTAAGATATTCCATGTGAAGAATCATTATTATGGGGATGTGAATTTGTGGTGTTACCTTTGGGTGGCATGCCAATGGTGCCACCACCCATAGAGCAGCATGTTTTTTCAGAAGTTCGGGATGAGGATTCACATGGTTAGAGTGCACTACACGGTTTCTATTGGTAGAAACCTCTCAAATACATGGGTGATCCAGAATCCCAGGCAGTATATTATTAGATCATGTCAGTCACTCGAGTTTTCTGCATAGTGAGGACACATCCCTATCAGATTGTGGTCCTAGATGTGATCCATCTTCAAGGCTCAATAGGATGATATTATAGCTTGGTATTATAGTTACATGATGAGGCAAAAGTCACTTGGGATTAGATTGAACAAATCTTTAGGGAATTGTTTTACCCAGCCACACTAAGGTCAGCACTTATCCAAGAGCTTATGCAGCTTCGATAGGGCATCATAACAGTGGGGGAGTTTTCAGCGAGGTTCACCAACATGTCTCTATACTCCATAGACATTGTATGAGAAACGTTTTTCAGAGTTAAAACCTTCAAGAATGGATTATGTATAGAGATAAAGTTGTTGGTGTTTCCACGTAATATTCCCACCTATGCTACGGTGCTACAGAGAGCCCTGGTTGTTGACAGTTTTATGGCCAAGGAAAAGATAGATGTGACCCACAACAGAGTTCACGATCCAAATGTGTCTGCAAGAGCTAGAAGATGACATGTGACCGGCTCATGGCATATGAGGGATACCCATTCTAGAAATCATATGTGTGGGTGTGTGGCAGAATATAAGTGCCAAGTGACAGATCAGCTGTAGGAGAGCCATCGTTCTGATGGAAATGGTAGGGTGAATATCTCTAGAGATTGTCTGACATGCCATACAGTTGAGAAGGTTATGTCTGATAGGCCACCTTGGTAGAGACATCACATGAATTAAAGATTTCCTCAAGACAGTAGGTGAGGAATAGAATACTGAAGAGAAACAGGTGGTCCACGCCATGCTCGTTGAGCTGGAGGAAAATGGTGAGGAGAAATGCTTGCAATCATTATTATGCCACCATTTGAGGTACTATACGAACGAACATGCAGTTCACCATTATAATAGACAGACCTAGGTGAGTAATCACTTATGGGTCCACCGATGGTACAGGCTACCACTATGAAGGTGAAGGTCATCAAAAAGTGGATGACGACTACATAGAGCTGACAAAAGTCCAATGTTGATAGCCTATGGAGAACCATGGAGTTAAAATAGGTGGTCCATTTATTTCTATAGGTCTCTCATTGATGAGGGATATAGAGATATGGTTAGGTAGTCATTCACAGAGTACCCAGTGGAGATAGAGGATCTACTAGAGAGGACCCTTCATGGGTGGTCGATTCCCCTAGTGCATGTTTTTTGGTAGCATAGGGATCTCATGGAGAGCATGTGGTAGCAGGAGTCTCATATTTGTGCTCAGTACCCCCCTTTTGTTTAATTATCCCTTGTTTTAGGTTATACTGACATAAATCCATAAAGGGTGGAGTAATGTAATATCTTTAAATTCCGTGATTTTTTTTGAAACATAAGTGGAATTGTTTGGAGACTAGGTTCTAAGAAGACATATGATTCCCAGGCCTGGTGCACCTGGAATGGTCTGTTGGGAATTTCTAATTATTTAAATAGCAAGCATGAGTGGTTTTTCTGAAATTGTGGTATAAATCTCAAATGGGTTCCCAGATGAGAACTATGATGGCACCGTTGAGTTAAGAATGGAAGGTTTACCAAATGGGTGACTTATGTTTAGTTGGCACGGGCCTCCAGTGAGACAACCCAAAAATGGCATAACTAGAAATAAAATAATTAAATAATGTAATTTTATTTCTAAATCCCTATAACTCACAAACGATGACTCAAATTGATAATCGGAGACCATGGTTGGGCTTGTGAGGGTATTATTTCTTTAGTCAGAGGATAACATTGGATGTCCTGGGTCAACAGTGGAATGAATTTTTGGGTGTAAATAAAATAATTGAATAAAGTTATCTTATATTAAAATCCTTATAACTCAAAAATAGTGACTCATATTGAAAATTTGATACCACCATTGAGCTTGTGAGAGTATGATTTCCTTATATAGAGCATAATATTGGTTGACATAGGTCAAAAGTGGAATGTAGTTTTTGTCCATAATTAAAATAAATAAATTTATTTATTTTATTTTCAAATCCTTATAACTCATAAAAAGTTACTTGAATTGTAAATTCGACAGTACTCTTGAGTTTATGGGTTAATTCTTCCCTTCGGTGGAGCCTATCATTGGCTAGTACAGGACAACAGTGAATGTTGGATTTTGGGACGTAATCATAAATAAAATAATTTAAATAAAAGTTATTTAATTTTTGAATCCTCATAACTCAAAAATGGTAACTTGGATTAAAAATCTAATACCACTATTGATATTGTAATGAAATGTTCTCATTAATAAGGACTTAAACAAGAACAGTGTTGGTTGACAAAATAGTTAATTCTCGGACTATTTTAATCCTCATTTAAATTGATGTGTGAGTGAGTTTTTCTGACTTTTAAACTGGTGCTCAGATCAAAAATCTGAGGGTACCATTGAAATCAAAACATCGGGGTTCACCTAGAAAATACAGAACATCGACCGAAATGGGTCGATCAGAAAATATTGTTTTCATACTTTTCTAAAGGAAAATGATGTAATATAAAAACATATTTTATTTTTTCCTATCCGTTAAGATGTGGATTGTCAGTAGTGCAGTGTAGCACCGAGAACACATTGAATATCATTAATGAACGTCATTAATGAATTAGTGTAACTAACGCACTCATGTTATAGGGTAGGGAAAAAGCAAGTTTATTTTACTAATGTAGCATAGGGTATGACAAGGGTCGTATCACTAGAGGAGCATTGTAGTCAGTTCAATCACTAATTATAAATCACATAATCTAATTCTATTTGGTTTTTTTAATAATTATTGAAGACGATGATTTTGAGGGTTTTGGAAAACCTGCAATTAAGATAATGACATATAGAATTTAAATCTAGATGCAAACAGAATGAAATCAGGGAAGAAGGGTCTTGGTCCTAGGGTTAGATAACTTGTGTTCATTCATTATTTATTTATAGTTTAAATTCAATTTGATAATTAATTTTATGAAACCTCATTAATGAATGGCATTCCTTTGATTTGAAGAGTGTGTGATTTTAGCATGCCTCTGACACACCAAACCACCCCTCCTATAATATTTAGCAATGATTAAACCTCAAACGAGAATGATATCCCAAAAATACCTGGCTCATCCACATGTCATTTCATCCCTTGTGACATCCCAAACTCCAATGTATAAAAGGTTTTCCTACGAGTATGGAGGGAAAAATAGTGAATCATCATAAAAAATGGATTTTGGAAATAGTGTTCTGGTGGACGACCATCGCACTCATTAAATACTCTTATATCCACAACAAATTAATTAAATTTTTTTTAAATTGATGCCCTATAATGAAGAACACCGTGAAAACCTACCCCGAGTCTGAGCCTCATGTTATTCACTTAACATGTAGAATTGTATATAGATCATGATGGAATGATGAAAGAATGATAGAAATTAGATTAAATATGTAAAATAAATGCAATGTAAAATATTAATGAAACACATTAATTAAAATATAAATGCATTACCTGAGAAAATAAAAGTAAAAATATAACAAAAAGAAATAAATATGAAATTCGCAATGGCCATCGTCCTCCTCTACTTGGCACCCTCATATGGTGTTGGTAAGGATTGGACTGATTTGAGAGGTTGGAGAAACACTCCTTTTATATGCAGATTTTCATCCTAAAAAATTTTGAATGTTTTTGGCCCATTAATTGGCCTACTCACGCGTGGAACTCTTCATAATAGTGGTTCATAAATTCTGTGTCACACAAATTTACCCTACAGGTATGCGGTTGTTGTAGTACAGGTAGGGGTCGAATCCACAGGGACCGAAGAAGAAACCTAGAGACACTCTGATTTTGGAAGGATTTGGCTATGAAGTGGCCAACTATTTAGATTTAATTGATTTGAATAACTAGTTATTTAATTTAAATAGCAAAGTAAAAAACATACAATTACTTAATATAAAACAATTAATGCAGATGAGTTGATCCTAAGTTGTTACTACAGTTAGATTGAATGTATTTATTTTCTTATAACGTTTCATTTCACTAATTCAAGATGCATCCATAAAATGATATAATTTCATAACATCATTCACCAATTTAATACCTACACAATTCCGAGTCTAATCACCAATTCACTTGTAGGATCAATTTAATGATCAATCAAAGGAATTGGATCACACTAGCACTCGAAATGTGCCATTGATAAAGTTGGCAAAGACGAAGAAGAAAATAAATCATAAAATGGAAATCTTAAAATAATGAAATGATTATGAATTTAACCACATTAAATAACATCCAATCCACCCCGTTCAACTCCCTAAGATCAAACCATAAGGAATTATCCCTCCATTTATGATATTCAATAAATGGAAGCGGGTTGTCGACTTAACGAAGCGAGATTGAAAAAGAAAAATAAAACAATGAAATGATCACTCCACCGTTGTGTGAATAAATTCACAAGTTCTGGTGTGAATAAGATCACCCATTGGGTAAACGGTATCAATGTGAAATGAAGAAGAATAAAACAAGATAAGAAGAAGAAATTTTATTGAAAACTATGGTGATTCAAACAACTTACATGCGAAATAAGAACGTTACAATGACAATTTGACATAACAACATTATAATAAAAGTAAAAGTCCAAGATCCCTAAATCCTCCATTGATACTACCTTAAATAGTAATTTTGGAATTATTTGGATGATCCCCCATTATCCCATGTGTCTTTAATTAATTTTTTTGGGGAAAGTTGGGTGGATAATTAATGTAGAGGAGACCTTTCAACTCTTGCCTCGAAGTGCGAGCCAACTTTCATCCAACGAATAGAAGCACCGACTTCACTTTATAGAACGCCAAATTATAGTGGGCCATAGTAAACATACATGAATCCTTGGATGTCCCCTAATAGTTTGAAAAATATCATCCAAAAATACTTTATGGTCTACGAGATATGATTTAAATAGTGGTATGTTTTCCTGGGATACATAATCTGGCCCAGAATTTCATATTCAACTTGTTCCTCTGGGAACTCCATTAAAACATTTGAATTAGCTTGGGACACGATAGAATTAAATGTTCCCCATGATGTCTTCTAAATCCAGTTAATTTTTGGGACTCATTGAGATTTAATCATGGCCGCTGAAGTACTTTTATTAGGCTGCTATTGTGCTCACTTGGCCCATAATGTGGTTGGTTCAAATCCCACTTTGGTGGTCTTCAAAATTGAATATCCATGTTCTCCAAAAGAATGAATTGTTACTTATATCATGGGATACCTGAAAATAAAATATAAACATAAAATAAATACCATTATGTGTTTTATGAGAAGCTTAAGAAGGTACCATGTAATAGTGCATTTTTACAAGGAATTTCAATCATAATGTGAAATAATGTTCAAAGTGTAAAATGCACTAATAATGGTGTCTATGATTAATAAATCACATGATTATTATATTATAAGCAATGAATATGAGCCTCTATCAAGGGCTAATCGCACCCCCAACTTGAGTTTTTCTTGTCCTGAGCAAAATACTTCTCAAAAATATGAAATTTGATTTCCCTTTTCTAAAAACATTTTAATACACATTGCTCACCCAAAGACCATATACCCAAAAAAATGAAACCCATCAAAATCATTTAAAACAAGCTAGGTCTATAGGCATATCCCAAGCCCAAGACCATTACTTTTTTCATATTCATCGCCATATTTCATCCAATTTCAATTAAGCATGATGAAGTGTTGTGCGTCACAATAGACAAGAGGGTTTATTTTCAGTTGAGGGAGAAAAGATGGAAGATCTAGGAGAAATCAAATTTTAATATTAAGATGAGTACTCATTTTTTTTTGGTTTTTTTTTTGCAATTTTTCCATGGTAATTAAAATTGAACTCAATCGAGTTAGCCCATGTAGCAAGACTTTGCCGATGACTCCCAGGCTCAAAGGCCTTAGGGCACCAAGTGAAGCTCAAAACCTCAGGCATTGTCTCGAGTTAACTCAATCAAAAACAAATTCAAATTACCACACATAGAGATAAAATGTCCAACTCTGGGACAGACCACTATGGAGTCGTTATCCCCAAGTTCCAAAAGCCACACATTAGGTCAATCCATTGCTCTATACACAAATTGATTTTTTAATACTTATGTTAAAATTAAAATGATCACCATCCCTATACCATTTATTAAAGACCCCAGGAATTCAAAATAATACCCCACAATCTAAAGGACCTGCATTGTGTTTTTTTAATAAATAGATGAAAATATAAATGGTGAAAATCACATCAGACAACCACACTTTCCAAAATATATGCACATAAACCTAAACTTGAGTTAAAATTAGAATCAAGGCATGCAAAATTATTTGATATCCAATTTCAGAGATTGCAATGTGTGTTATCATGTTCAAGGTTAGAGAAAAATTTTCCTTCCACACATTTTTTTTGCACACAAGATCAAAATTTTTATTTTATCTCCCCCATCATAGAATAACATTGTCCCTAGTGTTTAAAGAAAAGAAAAGATAGAAGGGGGTTGGAGAGAGTTCAAAGTGGAAATTGAAAATGATAAACATGGAACAAATTCACCTTGTTTATGAAGTGGAAGTTCATGATGCTCTAGATTACTACTTTGATATCATGGGGTATGTAGGCACCTCCTTGATTGAACATATATCACCCAAAATAGTCCCTGAACCATACAAAGAAGAAAAAACCTGACAAAACAAACAACACAATGATTTATTTAATTCCAAGTATCATTATTTTTATCGTTTCCCTGTTTTTTTGTTTTTTTTGTTAAATTAATGATACATTCTCTGATTTTAAATTTCTAGTTAAGGTATTACTTAGGGATCACACCGCATGACACAGATGAATATGGTGCTCCCCTTTCATACCCATCCATACTCATAAAAGAATAACAGGTCAACAGTCTAATTTTTTTTATCATTCCAAAACATAAATAAAATAAAATAAACTGACGATACATTGTCTTTGTTTAAATTTTTGGGTAAGGTATTACTCACAGATCACACCATATGGCACAGATGAATACAGATATCCCCTTTCATACCCATCCATAATCATAAAAGAAGAATAGGTCAACAGTTTAACGTATTAATTAAATAAAATAAAACAAGAAAACCACGGGCTACCTCCCATGCAGTGCATTTTTTTAACATCGCTAGCTCGACATGAACCCCCCAACTTATCCAATTCCAACTTTCAACATTTTAAGGACCCCATATTTCTCCACTTCTACTTTATTTAGATTTATTCTTTGTTTAGAATTTTTATCATGTACAAACCTATGTTCTACAATGAGTGGGAAAATCCAAGGAATATCAAAAATGGTTGATCTAGATTCCTCTATAGTCTTTCTTAAGAAATCAATGATCATTCCAAATTATTTGGTTTCAAGATAAGAATGAATTCCAATTGAAATCTCCTGATTATACCCTATGAAAGGATACTTGGGTGGGAAAGTAATGATAATTATTTGATATTGGGTTCCATAGGACATTCAAACACAGGTTGAGATTTTGAATCCAACTCAGTTTCATTTTCCAAATTTCTCAACAAAATTGGTTCCTTTAGAATAGAAGATTCAACCACCAAAATTGGAGAGATTGGTGTCAGGAATGGGTTTGGACTCAATGTTTTTAATTTCTCTCAATGGTTCAGGGATTGGTGTGTTTGAAAAAATTTCAATAGATTTATACTTAGGAGACTCAATCCACAATATCAAATTTCCCTCTTGTGAATACATGAAATCAATTTCTTCCTGATTTAAAGACCATTCAACAATTTCTTGATTCACTTACCCTGCCCCAAATCCAAAGGTTGGTTATTAAATAAATTCATGAGAGTTTTTCAGGAAACTAGACACTCCACATACGGTTTTAGAAGGTATTGTTGGTGTATGGATGAGTTTCTCAGAAGTATTAATTCATTGTAGTTCTAATCTCAATGATGATACCTTGGAAGTCATCATCTCCATTTTATTACACAATTTTTCAAGAATATTTTTAGGATTAGGCTGGATAGGATATTGTAAATCATGAACTTCATTATGTTTCATCTCTTCAATCATCCTCGAGAGGGCTGGAAATTGATCCTTTAAGCAGTCATAATCCCATTGATTGTACATCTAATAGGGTCTGTGGTAATTAATGAAGGGTTGATCAAAGAAATTTTCTAATTTAGGGGATTCTCAATATTAATTTTCCATTTGATTCTAGCATGAGTTTGTAACTGGGTAATTTGGAAGATATTCCATTAGAGTAGACAAAAAGTTGGATTCTAAATTCCCAGGACACACACAAAGAGAAAGAGGTAAAGATAATAGATATGGGGGTGAGAATACAAAACATGGGGTGAGAAAAGGATGAAAGTTTCTAAGATAACTTACTTGTGTCCCTGGAAATGGCGCCAAAATTTTGTTGCGCCCAAATTTAACCAACAGGTATGTGGTTTTTGTAGTACAGGTAGTGGTCGAATCCACAGAGACTGAAGAAGAAACATAGAGACACTCTGATTTTGGACGGATTTGGATATGAAGTGGCCAACTATTCATATTGGATTGATTTGAATAACTAGTGATTTAATTTAAATAAAAAAATAAAAAAAATACAATTCCTTAGTCTAAAACAATTAATGCAGATGATTGGTCCTAAGTTGTTACAAGGGTAAGATTAAATGTATTTATTTTCTTATAATGTTTCATTTCACTAATTCATGATGCACCCACAAAATGATATAATTCCTCAACATCATTCACCAATTTAATCCTTACACAATTTCAAGTCTAATCACCAATGCACTTGTAGGATCAATTTAATGATCACTCCAAGGAATTGGATGGCACTAGCATGGGAAATGTGTCATTATTAATGTTGGAGAAGATGAAAAAGAAAATAAATCATCAAATGGAAATCTTAAAATAATTAAATGATTATGAATTTAAGCACATTAAATAAAATCCAATCTGTAACACCTGAGATTTTTATGAGAAATATTTTTTTTATGTTATATACATCATTAAAGGAATATTTCACTACACACAACACTAGCTTGGCTTACTTTACACGCAATCGCGACCTTCCTTAATAGCTTGTGTTGTACGCAATACCGAGTTTCACTAAACAATGATATGCTATTAAAATAATATTAAAACTAACCGTTATGAATAGTAATACAAACTTTTTGAAATTTTTTAAATTTCATCTTTCAAAATGGACTTCGTTTTTGGATTTGGAATATCGAAATTAGGCTAGGGTGATATTTTGGTATTTTTCTGAAAACTTTCAATTTTTGATGAATAGTGAAAACACTGAGTTACTATTTAAAAACTGAATTTTTATTTAAATAATTATTTATATAAATTTATTTTAGGTAAAAATTTATACATAATACATATATAAGTTCAATGTAATTCATTGGAGTCATTTTATAATAATTTTAGATATATAAAAATTTTATTGAATGTTTCACCGTCTTTTACCCACCTCCAGGAGAGTTTGAAAATTTACATAAAACATAATTTTACCGCTTCTGTAAGGGGAATTTCAAAAATCCGTGAGACACGGTTAACATCAACAAGTAAAATTTTGTTCAATAAGATAAAAATATTTTTTGGTGAATAGTAACTTTTTACTTTTATTTACCACGGTTAAAAGTAAATAGGGTAATTAAGGGTAAAAATGATATTATTATTACCCTAACACATGTACTAATTCTATTGTATAAGTTTAATTCGACCAAAAAAAACTTTAGGGATAAAATATTACCCTTTAGGTCCACCTGGATTAGATTAGGAGATTTATTATTATTTTATTTAATGAAGATTTAAAATCGTTAAAATCCATGTTTAATAAGTACAAAATTTTTACTATAGGGTTATAAATAAGATAAATTCGACTATAAATATTCATTAGAAAGATAAAAAATATTTCCTAAATAATGGTATTTTATTTATAATTTTTATACTTTAAATAATTTAATTTATTTATGACACAATGATGATGCAATAATTACCTTATTAAGGAAATATTAACATAATTGATATTATAAATACCCAAATAAATGTAAATTGAGAATTTTTATGAATTAAAAAAAATTTATAGGTTAATATGACATATTATTATTAATTTAATTAAAAAAATTTGAACTAATAATTCTATTATAATTTTCAAAAAAATCATTTACCAAATAGTGTCAACATTGATATAAAATAGTTTTTTTAATAAAATATTATATTATTAATTGTTATTTTATTCCTAAAAATCCAAGGTTTGGAAAAATGACTTAGATAATGTTATATATAATAATTATGAACCACTTAGAGTTCCTTTTCCTTGTTATATTATGTTTATTAAACATATAGTGTAAGAAAACAAGAAGACACGGTAAAAGTAAAATTATTTAACATAAAGTTAAATCTAAATGATAAGGTTACAATATTAACCTAAAATTTTCTAAAAACTATTTGTTGAGATAATTTAGACCCATACCCACCTTATCTTTGAAATAAATCAATTTCGAGTTAAAAAAACCGAATATGAATTTATAATAAAATAATATTTTATCTTTTTTCTAAAGTGCCCCTCTCCTCCCTTATAAAAGGGCACCTCCTCCCTCTCCTCATCACACCACTTTTAGCCTTAAAGCATGGCCAAACCCTGACAATTTATCTTCTCCACTTCCATAGAAACATCCTAGAGGTCCTGGTCTTCTTCAAACACCATCTTTAGTTCCCTAAGAGGAAGTTAAGAAGAGGCTCTTCAAAGAAGAGTTAATGTCCGTTACCGATTCTTTCAACATTATTTCTTCTTCTACTTTTTCTTCTTTAGTTTTTTCATTATGAAGTAAAAAAATCAGTATCAATAATATATTGATATGTTATTATAAATATTAAACAACCCTATTTCACCTTCTATCCATCCTACGGACAACAAAATCACTGTGCGTGCGTATGTACAAAATACCATCTCCACGTCGTGGTGTAATCTTTTTTCCACCACCACCTTACTTGGATGGGTATAATGGTGTAAAGAATAACTATATATAATTATTGTAAAGTTATATTGATTCTGAAATAGTATAAATACACTTCAATACAGTTCCACGATCATGGGAACGATATCATCACTCGTGCGTACATACGGACTACCGTCTCCACGATGTGATGTGACTCATTATACATGATATTCATTGCATAATTATTATATAAATTAATTGAATGAATAAATATGATATATATTACACTAATACCATTCTGTAAATGAGGTATCTATAACCTAAAAAGAAGAATAAGAATTTATTCGACAGTTTACGCATAAGAACAAAAAGCAATAAACACCCTAATAACAAGTAACAATAAAATATTACTAATAAAAGGATAATAAAATGACCATATATGATTTTATAAAAATGAGTACGATTCTGGAATAAGTCAAAAACATTATTTAAATCATTATACATGAGGTTCAGACACGTACGAAGCAAATCAGACCTAAGGTAAGGGAAAATCTCACAATCTCATTTTTATCTGAGATTGTTTGTACTTCAGAATTTACTGGGGAATATTTATCATCCACATACATGTTTCATCAATATTTAATATTATTTATATCCTCCTACAATTATTTAAATCCAATTGGTATGTTTTTAGTAAAAGATATGAAAGGAATATTTTGTCGTTTTTAGTACGACGTAATTTTTTTGACTTTTCCGTCCACAGTACGAGAAGAATGTTTTTTTAACTTATACAGCCTGAATGGACTTTTAGAACATTATTTCCATGAAGCATCCTTTAATGGTTTCCAAGTTTATTTTTAATCAACTTCTTTTAGTTTAAAATTTTATGACATTTTAAGAAAGGAAAAATAATTTTGAAGTAGAATGTATATTTTCCTCAAGAATGGAGTTCAAGATTTTTATCAAAATTATTTTCCATCTAAGATAATATAGGGTTATATTTCTATCCCTATTTTTAAATTTATTTGATTATGTTATGATGTAATTGTTTTTATGATGTCCTTTTATCTTATGTGGATTATGTTATGATGGCATGATGTTTAAGAATCCCATTTTTATTACATGGGTTATGCTATAATGTATGATTTATGATCTTATGGAACACATAATAATGGTATCATTATGAGATGGGTGGGACCTATATCTCCCTCCAATAAATTGGGTAAATATTTATATCTCATGAGATAGACATGGCTGGAACAGCAGGTTAATCTGGTTCAGTGAAACATGACTGAAACGAAGAGTGAACAAGATTCAGAAATGGACTTTTTCCATTAAGATAGTCTTGGCAATGAGTCTTGACTACAAAGAAATGATTCTCTATGATTATGTGTGTATTCCACAAAGTTTCATGTTTTAAGTTATGATTATGAGGATTACATTTCACTACCATCATTTATCCCATGTTATGATATTATGATCTCTTTTGCAGGTTAAGATTTTTTAAATGCTATATTCTTATGAAAATCATATTCCCTTTGTTTACCCTTACTGAGAATTTAAGCTCACCCTTTTGTATGTTTTCTTTCCCTAGGTCAGGAAAAAGGTTATCAAGTAGGATACTCCAAAATGGACTTCTGATATGATGAAATAAATAGGAGACAATGTATATTCTTTATGAACCAGTTGTTAATGTTTCCCAGTTTCTAAAGACACTATACATATACGGTCCTACCATGGTTTTGTTATATGTTGTAATAAGTGTGCTTCAATTTTGAAGTATTAATAATGTATGGAAACTGTGGGTCGTTATAAAATCCACCCCATTCAACTCTGTTTGCGCCGAAAAAAGCCCGCAACTCCCGGAGGAAGTTTCGGAATGACGAAGCGATGTCGTATTCGGAATCAGAGGCCCGATCCGGAGGCCCGAGAAGTGGTGCGCGAAATAAAGGAGGATCTCTGCGCAAAAATGTTCTGCGCGCGAAGGGATCCTGCAATTCGCGGAATTGGACCGCTGAGGAGCGCAATAATTGTGTGCCCCGTTTCTCCGCGGCGAGATTTTGCGCGCAAGAGGTTCCCGGCGCGGAAAACTTCACGTGCTGCCTGGATTCCACACCGGAGGTCGCCTATAAATATAAGGTGACCCCGAATGGTTTGGGGGTTGAAGAATATGAAGCGACTCTCGTGCACGCAATTTGGCTCCCCCTACGCGAAAGATGACATCCAGGTAATCCCGAATTCCGTGCAACCTTGCCCCAGAGTTCGCCTTTGCGCGCAACTCCACCGGCCTCAGTGAATTTTCCCCTTCCCCCGGTTTCCCCACTTGCTCGCAATCCGTGGTCCGTGCGCGCAATACCCTGCTGAGCGCACAAAACCTAACATGTAATTCCCACTTCGCGTGCAATACCAATACTCCTATTGTGCGTCTTCCTGGTGTTTTGCACGCAAATCGTCCCTTTTGCGCGCACAGAGCCGAGGACCCCTCACCTTGACTCCCCTTGGCTGCCCCCTGCACTGGCACATGATGTCTCTCCGGCCGGGCATGCGCGCCATGCGTTGTTTTCCCGCACGGTCTTCCAGGCTAGTGCGAAGTAACCTCAAGGTCCCTTGGGCCGTGTTTCCCGTTGCGTTGCTTTGCCTTATGCTTCTCCTCATAGGCACGCTAACGGCTCTTTCTTCTTCGCATAGACACGCTAACGTGGACCCCCTGGTGGTTTTCCCTACGACCCACTTTTACCATGGCCTTGACGATGTCTTCCCTTCCACAAGTGGTAGAGGGAATTGGTCATGTAAGCCCTAGGGGTGTGGAGCAAACCCACCTCGTCCAAGTTGCAAGACGTTAAACTGCTATGCACCTCGTCCTTAACACAAGATGTTAAACTTTGGTTTGACCCCGTGTTTCGCATGTAGGGTCCCCCCATCTCAGACATTTTTTACGCCCACTCGTCTCCACAGGAGTGGACTCTTCCTCACATGGAATGAGATCCTCCTTGTCGGAGCATCGTTTGTCTGCGGGGGAAGGGCTGCCTTAGAGCGTAAGCCCCTAACCTTTCGTATGGATGATTTCACCCGTGCATCTCAGTACTTCCCCCCTGCCAAGGCCAGTGGAGTCCTCTTCCCACTGCACTTTTTCACACCACGGGCCTCCACCCTGGAGTAAGCCCCGGCACCAAGGGCCGCTAACCATACATAAGCCCTTATTTCCTCTTTGGACCGCTCAATGCATAAGCCCCATTCCACTTCTCACGGATGCACCCTTCGCGACGTGATCGTCTGGTCCCTGCTACCTCTTGTTTCCCACACCGAGCATGACTCACGTGGGCTTATAGTGCGCATCAACCATGACATCCTCCTATGGGATGCCTCAGAGCGTAAGCCTCATCCCAGCGAACTACGTGGACTTTGATCCATGCTAACTCATGGTACGTAGGAAGCCTCCACGAGGTTCAAGCCCACCACACGGTCGTCCCGACCTCTCCATGTCGGTTCCCTGACCACCTTGGGCCGCCCCAGAGCATAATCCCTAAATCTTCCATCCTGCATGACGTTAAACTGTATCCCGTCCCGAATTATGTTAAACTGTATCTCGTCCCACATGACGTTAAACTGTATTCTGTCTCACATGACGTTAAACTGTATTCCATCCCGCATGACGTTAAACTGTATCCCCCCTCTTCGGCTGTCTTAGAACGTAAGCCCCATGGTTCAACCCACCATCCATCCTGATCCTTACCCGGGCCGCCACATCCCGGTGAGATCATGCCACCCTTTCCCACTCCATGTCATACGAGAGGCCGCCCACGTGCTGGCCCCAACATCGGTGTTTCCCCCTAGGGATCCTTTAACCCGATCCGTCTCTGCAAGACGTTAAAGTCGCGACATACCCCATGTTAAGCATGGGAAGCTGAGGAAAACCTCAGATGGTACACATTACCCGCATTCGATGTGGGATGCATCGGGCTTCCGTGCCCTCGAGAAGCCCTGTGATGGGGGACCAAAGACAAAAATGCAGATGATTCCCCAACGTGACCATTCTCCTCACCGCAGGTTGCTGTCCCGACAAGACCCCTTGGAGCGTCTTGATGGAAGCAGCATAATTAACTGGGGTCCATGTAGATATGGCACCGGGAATGAGCTTCACGAACCCGTCTTAAATCTTTGAGGGAGACCCGGACTAGGTGACGAGCTCGAGGAGGAATCCACGGAAGGACGAACCGACATCCCATCATCCCGGTTTCGATCAAGGAGCAGACGTCCCTGAACAAGGAACAGATGCCGCCCGCCTTTGGAAATCAGGAATGCGGGGCCACAAGCAGCGCGCCCTCCCCGGCGGACGGACGCGCGCGCCCTGACGAAAGCGTCAGAAACAAAAAATGGTGAACCTGACGTGAAGCTCTTCTCCTCAACACGGGGAATGGTTGCCTTTGGAGCATCGGATGTCACCAGGTCCGGGTAACCCTCATCGGGACGTGAACCCGCCATGGTTCGAGGCCGTCAGGACGTTGACTACTCCGTTTTGTGGCGTCGTCGACGTGGTTCCCTCTTTCCGGCCACTGAAGACTGAATGATGCCGGGCCTTGGTTGTCGATCTCCATTCCTATTGATACTAATGGGTTCATCTCCCTATTTCCAGGAATCAGATCACTGCATTCGGAGCTCGATCGCCACCTTCCCACCGGCGCAGGGGCAGTGGCAATGCCGACGCGGCTACCCCACACGGTCCCACCTATCCCACGGTCGCTCCGACTTCGACCGCCGTAGTATCCAGGCACTTGCGCCCCCTCTCCCCGTCAGAAATCATCCAATGGAGGATGATCAATAACCTGGTTCGTAGGTATGACAAGGAAGGGATCATCCCCACCAGGGGTATGGCCCGCTTGGATCTAGAGGCGACCACGCCTCACCACCATCACCTCCCTCGAGGGCCACACAGGGAGCCGCCGCTCCCCACGCCGACATTCAACCGCTTCGGGAGCCTATCCCCAGAAAGTTGTGACACATCCCTCCCCTACGCCAATGAGGTGGGGGATGTCCGGGTCCACCCAATCGGCGATCCATCACAGGGGTTACCGAAAGGAACCCCCTCCAGGCTGCGTCGACACCGCCGCCCGACTCCCCGAGCCGAGGAGCAAGCAATCTTTATTCCCGCACCGCAGGCTCCATCCCATCTGACTCGACGCCAGCGTCGGGCGCGAGTGGGGGAGAATGCCCGTCCTAGGGCACCAGCATCAGCAGCCATTGTGGCCCCAGCCTCTACTGACTCCTATTCCCAGATACCTACGCATGTTGAGCAGGGGAAGCCATGTGCCCGACTGGGATAGAAACCCCGACCGCCCTGCAGGCAGGTTGGGTCGAATCTCTCAATCGCGGACACTGGCAATGGCCACTGCGGACCAATCCGCGGTAGTGCTGCTCACCATGAAGGCTCATCCCATGCCACCAATCTGGGAAGCTGAAAGCTTCTTCACGACAGCTACACTTCGTGTACGACTCCTTCCAGCACCCGCTGCATGGGGTATGAGGTCACCCCCCCTACCTCCGGTCGCGAGCATGGATCCGTTGTGCATCCAGTCGCTCACTCACATGGAGGTCCTCCCCATGTCCCTTTCGACATCTGTCCTGGTGCTTCTCGCACCCCGGCCTTCAATACCCTCTTCCCCATCTCTATTGTGGACGGGGGACCCAATGGAGGAAGTCTTCCATACCTTGAGTAACTACCCAGGGGCAGGAAGGTCGGGCGTCGTCGCCATCGGAGGAATCTCGGGGGAGTCCGGACGGGAATCAGACTAGTCTGTTTCTTGGATTCTGAGGTAGAGTACGACTTGATGATAGAACCTCCCCCAACCTTTCGAGTTGAAGATAGGGATGGGGACACGGTGCGTCAGTCTCGTACTCCCCGAGTGAGAGATCCATATGATTCCCTCCTCCCTTCGAAGGTTTATCCAGGGGGAAGAGGATTTGGCGTACCGCCAAGGATCAAGCCCACAGTTGTCGCTGATCTCCTCGAAAGCACCTCCCGCCCCTGTTAGGAAGGATGAGGAAACATTCTGGGGACCGATGGAAGGATCGCGAGACAGCACACCATCGGCGAGTACCGATGTTGTGACAGGAGGCCCACCCATCGACCCATCCTATCGCGACGTGGCTGCCAGGGCACTGCAACTTCGAGAGGATGACCCGAGGATCGGCGGCCAATCGGCCTATTCACTGTATTCCCTGCCGGCCTGCCAACCGCCCCGACGGCCCGCCTCAGCGCCATTTCCAATTCCCCGACTTTCCTCAGTGGACGAGCAGGGGCGGAATGTTCCGGACCCCGAGCCGGAGCTGTGGAGCTTCTGGACCGTTCTTGCAGCGGGCCACTTCCTTGAGAAGTTTTGGTCGGTCGCAGAATCGGGTTTTGATGTGCCAGAGTCACTCACCCCGGGGGAGTTTGAATGCTTCCGCCAGATTCTTTGGGTGACTCACTCCCGCCTCCGTCATCAGCTGGCGCCTTATCCCGGGAGCCAAGCGCATCTCGAGGAGATTGGTGAGCAGTGCCACCGGGTTGACCTAGCAGCACTCCCCGCGGTCCAGCACCCCGAGTCGCTAGGCCTCCACGAGGCCCTTCAGCAACAATGCGTCAAGATTTTTCAAGTACTCCGCAGATTTATTGAGGAGGCCACCCCCCACGTGCACGTCCGTGTGTGGGGGCAGTACGCTGCTCTCCTCTTCTGTGCGATCCGCCGGCAGCCCGACCCACTGGGCATCCCTGAGGGAACGTCGCCAAGGGCAGTAGCAGTCAACATGGATGACCTTTCAGATGAGGGAAACATTGTGGAGCCCCTCAACGGGGACTCACCCCCCCCCCCCAGGACAGGCCGCTATTGGAACCATCTAGGAGGATTACTCGCCAACAGAGGAGCCTCCTATCCCTTCCTGTACCCACGGAGGCACTGGCGCTGGGCCGAAACATCGGCTAGGGTAAAGAGCCCGTCGGGTCTGTCAAACTCGGCGACCCATCTGCCTCAGTGCAGAAGGAAGAGGAAGATCCCGAGAAGGCCACGCTGCGCCAACAGCTAGCCGAGCAAAAAAGGCTGGTTGATGAGCTCCTGGCCGAATGCATTGCAGAGCGGCGGCCTGTCTACGGCAACCCTAGACCAGGACAGCAGGGGCAGGAGCATCTACCCATTACTGAGATCCCCCCGGGAAACTGTGACCGTGTCGTGTTCTCCGACAAGGGAGACACTGGAGCCCATGGAAAGAGGGTGCGATATGTTTCACCAAACCCTCCTGAGCAGTGAGGCAACCTGGGAGACCCTGCTCGGTTTCCTCCCGCTGCTCTGACAGTCGCTCCGCCAGCTGCCCCCCGAGCCGCTGAGCGCGACTATCGTATCGAAGAGCTCGGCAATGCGATTGTGGTTAGAGATCCCCGTCAGGACATGAATCCGCATCTGGATGATCTGATGGAGGTACTCATCGCTCTCTTGGAGGCCCTGGAAACTCGGCTGGTGGCGATCCCACTGGATGGAAAGCCATACCCCGCATGGGTGGAGGACATTTCAGCCCCGCCAGGATTTGGGAATCCCACTTTTTCCCCCTTTAACAGGACCAGAGACCTGCCACAGCATTTGGCCCACTTCAACTTGAGGTGAGGGCTTGTGTTGGGGACTCCGGCATAGTAGGAGGCTACAATGCTCCGGTGCTTCGTTCAGACGCTGGAGGGACCAGCGTTCGTTTGGTACAGCAAGCTCCCTGTCGGATCAGTAACTAGCTGGGAGGACCATCGTCGACAATTCCTCTACCAGTTCAGTTCCACAACCCAGAAGAGGAACATTGCAGACCTCTTCAGGTGCAAAAAAGGACCGACGAGCGAGTTGCGGACTTTGTCGCCCGGTGGAAGGGGCTCACGTACTCCCTTGACATGCCACTGACTCAGGAGAAATTACTGACGATGTGTGTGGGGAACATCAAGGTGGAGTTGGTTCCTTCCCTGATCACACAGAATTACCCTGGAGGGTTCTGGGACTTCTCGGACAAGGCTCAGCGCCTCGAAGAAGCCCTGTAACAAGCCAGCCAGGCACGTCCGCTGCCTCCTGTGATCTCCGCAAGGAGAGCCACCAGAGCCGAGCTCACTGCTGTGGTGCAGATAGAGGACCCCGGACAGCTAGAGTTGTTGTCGGTGAGGCTAGATCAGCAGGATCATTGGGGTCCACCCCCACAGCCTCCGGCCCAGCAGCGACCGCCTCAAAATCGGTAGGCACCTCCGCGTAACACACCGCCACCACCTAGGAGAGGTAATCTGGCTCCGCCTCCTCGGCCTGCTCCTCCAGTCCCTGGACATGGTCAGCCCCCAAGGGTCCCCTTTCCAGGAAGAAGGAATCGGGCATACTCGTTTGACGAGGCCCAGGTCCCCGGTTATTTCCGTAGCACCTTGGAGCAGAGGATCGTGCGGCTGCCTGAGTGTCAGAAGCCAGAAGAGGCGTGTCTCATGGATCGCCCTGACTACTGCCCTTATCACCGATTCCTGGGACACACCATCCAACAATGATATGTGTTCAAGGACTGGCTCCAAGACCAGATTGACAACAACATAGTCAGGTTGGGCCCAGCCCTGGCATAGGTAGCAGGTGTCTTCATGGGGTCAGATAGCAGTAGTGATGATGGGGACGGGTGGGAACAGGTTTCCGACCGTGGGTCCCAGAAGTATAACGACTGGATGGCCCATAGGATTATCGCCCATGCCCATGGCATCATCCGTGCCCGCCTGGACCTGCCAGAGCCCTCAGAATCCGCGAGCGCCGCTTCGGCCTCGTCGTCCCAGCCTACTTCTTCCCAGAAGAGCAGGCGGCAACGCAAGAAGAAAGAACGCGCCCTGCCGTTTCCTTCATCTTCTCGCACGCTTGGCGACTTCATGCCCCCGGGAATGGGGATCCCTCCGATACCCCATCCGTTAATTCAAGAATCCTCGATCGAGAGCCTGGGGTTTGCTTCAGTTAACACGGTAGAGTTGGTAAATCCTTTTGTGGCTCCTAACGACGAGGAGCGCCGGGTGAATCTCCCCGAGAGCCCGGGGTACACTTCGGTTAACACTGTAGAGTTGGTAAATCCCTTTGTGGCTCCCAATGACGAGGAGCACCGGGTGAATCTCCCTGAGTGCCCGGGGTACGCTTCGGTTAACACAGTAGAGTTGGTAAATCCCTTTGTGGCTCCCGATGATGAGGAGCACCGGGTGAATCTCCCCGAGAGCCCGGGGTACGCTTCGGTTAACACCGTAGAGTTGGTAAATCTATTTGTTGCTCCCGATGATGAGGAGCGCCAGGTGAATCTCCCCGAGAGCCTGGGGTACGCTTCAGTTAACACCGTAGAGTTGGTAAATCCCTTTGTGGATCCCGACGACGAGAAGCGCCGGGTTAACCTCCCCAATGTCCCCAGCCGTCATCAATGTCGACGGAGCCGTGGCTACGTGAATCGCTGGGGAACGGCGGTTGTCACCTCCAGTCAGGCCGTGCACGCCACCGAGACCAGGCAGTAAGCCCGGTGTAGAGAGCAGCACTCACAGATCCCTCATCCGGTGACAACAGGTTCCCTTCCACCACCGTTCGTGTTGCTGGATCGGGCGGAATCGCCTTGCCCGCATCGCAACCAGCCCAGCCCTGTAGTTGGCCGACTACAGCCTTCCGGTCCTAGCATGGCAGCCACCTCTCGGGATTCAGCTAGTGAAGAGAAGGACGTGCCTAGTACCAGTCAGTCATCGGTCCCGCCAGCAGGGCCCGTCATGCCCCCAATCACAGAGTGACCTCCTGTAAGCAGAATCTCACGTTTGGTGTGAAAGTATGATGTCCTGAAGCATCTGGCCGACATTCCGGTGAGGCTTTCCATCCTTGAGGCCCTCCGCCTGTCGTCTGAAATGCATGTGGCACTCGCCGAGGCTCTGAGGAGCCCCCTCCAGTTTGAAACGGAGGTAGCGGCCGCAGAAGCCTTCCACACTGAGGTGATTGAGGACGCCGAATGTCAAGCGGTTATCTCATTCTCCGGTGAAGACGAAGACCCTCCCATACAGGGGCACATCTGCCCGCTATACATCACCAGCCAGTGCAATGGCGTGGAGGTCCGTCGCTATCTTGTCGACATGGGTTTTGAGATTAACTTGATCCCAACTCGGACACTGCCAAAACTGGGGTTGTCTGAGGATGATTTAACTCCCTCTGACCTCAGAATCCAGGGGTGTGACAGGACTGAGCAAACTCCACTCGGCAAGATTCGTCTGAAGACCCAGTTCGGCAGCTTAATTTCCAATACTGAATTCATGGTTGTCTCTCAGGACACTGCCTATAACACGTTGATGGGCAGGTCGTGGCTCCAACTTCACGCAGCGGTTCCCTCATAACAACTGTTTGTTATACTCAAGTTGTTTTTAATAAAATCAAATGAGTTGGATTTCATTAATGTCTCATATCCCAGAGGTGGTATGGATAGATTCTTTTCTTTAGTAGAGAGTTCCTCTTAGACTTGAATATCACATGATGGGAGTAGGTAGTTGGGCTCCTCCATCTTAACTTCAAATACCACCAATTGGGTGGTGTCTTCTTTCAGCGGTGCTGACTCTTCTTCTTTGCAGGGCTTGGGGAGATCAAGTAGTTCCTCACATTCTTTCCAAAATTCATCCAAATCATGTTGATCTCCGACATGGGGATCAACAGTAAATTCATCATCCTTTTCATCTATATCAAGAATAATTGTATGGGTTTATATGAATGAGTCTTTAGGTTCCTCAACATTTACCTCATCTTGTTCTTCAATAATGAGTGGTGAAATTTCTTCCAGCACTACATCATGATCATGCTCCAACTTAGGGATGGGTTGCTCAACCAATGTACAAACATAGTCAAATGATCTTTCCATTTTTATCACCAAGTCATATAATGTATTTCACATCATATCCACCTAGTCATTTAGATAATTGAAATCTACATGTGGTTCTTCATATTGCACCTGCATGTAATTTTCAATGAAAAAAATTAGAATTAGAATACCACATGGGAAAAATAAGTTTTTATATATTATTTTTAATAATGAAGAAATATTTAAAAAAATGTGAATTTTGAAAATGTGATTGATGTAACGACTTAGATCCTCTGAAACAACGCCAGTTTTGATGCACGACTGTCGTATGGTGTGGAAAAAAATTTATTTTCCTAATGTTACACTGTGGCTGACCAAGGTCATTTCACATGAAGAGTGTTTCACTCAGTTCAATACCTAATTATAATTCACCACATCTAATTCTTTTTTTTAATAATTATTGAAAACAACATTTTTTAGGGTTTTGGAAAACATGAAATTAAAATAATATCATGCTGAATTTTAATCTAGATGAAAACAGAATGAAATCAGCGAAGAATGGTCTTGGTTCTAGGGGTGGATAAACTGGGATCATTCATTATTTATTTATTGTATAAATTCAATTTGATAATCCATTTTATGAAACCTCATTAATTAATTACTTCCCTTTGATGTAAAGAGTGTGTGATCTTAGAATCCCTCATGCACACTGAACCACACCTCCTCCAATCGTCAAATAGCATATCACCGATACTAAGAATGCTTTCCCAAAAATTACCCACACCACTTTTGACACATGCCTATTTTAGGGTGTGGAAAATGAAATTTTATTTTTGTAATGTAGCATAGTGTCTAACCAAGGTTGTCTCACTTGACGACCGTTGTATTCGGTTCAATCACAAATTATAAATCACCAAATCTAATTATTTTTAGTTTTCATAATATTTATTAAAAATAAAGGATATGAGGTTTTTGGAAAATATGTAATTTAAATAATGACTTGAATAATTTCAATCTAGATGCTAACAAAATGAAATCACTGAATAAAGGTCTTGGCCCTAGGGTTGGATAACTCATGTTCATTCATTATTTATTTACTATAAAAATTATATTTGATAATTCATTTTATGAAACCTCTTTAATGAATTGTATTCATTTGATTTAATGATTGTGTGATTTAGCAAGCCTCTGACACACCAAATACACCGCCTCTAAGAGTAAACAAGGATAACACCTCAACCGATAATGCAATCCCAGAAAACCCGCATCTGCAGTATGGCACTTCATCCCTTATGAAAAACCAAACTCCACCATATTAAGTGTTTTTTTAATAGTAAGGAGGGAGATATACTAAATCAGCTGACAGGAATAGATTTTGGAAATAGTGTCATGTTTTAAGATTGTTGCACCCATTCAATACTCCTCCATTCACCACAAATAAATTTCAATAAATATAAATTGAATTGCAATAATGAAGAACACCATAAAAAACCTCCTCCAGGTTCGAGCCTTGATTTAGCCACTTGCCATGGTGATGTTTATATTGATCACAATGGAAATATGGAATAAAGAAATAAATTAGATTAAAGATAAAAATAAAATACATTGGAAAATAAGGTGGAAACACATTAATGAAAATATGAATGCATTACATGAGAAAATTAAACTAAAAATAAAAAAATTCTACATATCTCTTGTCCTCCTATCATGAGAACCATAATATGGTGCTGGGAAGGATTGGAATGATTTGAGAGGAAGGATCTCCTATCCTTTTCTAGGAAAATTTTAGTCCTACAAATTTTTTCATGTTTTTTCCCATTAATTTTCCAAATCATGCATAAACCCTTTTATAATAGTTTTTCGTAAATGTGTTATCCATTCACCCTCCAAATATCATCTTAATTGGCAACCCAATGTATGAGTTATGAATTTTTCATTGGGGGTTACTTTTTCTTGACACAGGTTCAAGGATACATCCCTCAAAAAATAACATCAAATGGAAACCATAATGATTTCAAAACTCACAAAAATTTGTTTTAGATTTGATCTTATGTATCACCATGTTATCCTAGGTGGATAAACATAAATTATTAGCACATAGAATGACTTTGACATCTATATATATGGTGGGGTTGATGTTGTCCACCTGAAAAAATCTTCAAAATCAATGATTTTTTTACATCCTCTAAATGATTATTTTATCCCCTATTCTAGAAGAAAATGTTGAAGAAAATAAAATAAGGATTCTAACAAAAAATAATAACTCAATTTGGAATTACATTATTTCGAAAGGTCTAAAATACCATATCAGTAAAAATATGTAAAAAATCCATAATTAAGAACTTTTCACAATTTTGGTCATTTTGATTCTATAATCCAAATTGACCATTATTTTAAAAAAATAATTAAATACAAGTGTTTTATGATTTTAAAACATTAGAAATTCATTATTATTATATTAAATATATGCACATAATTTTTCTCTATCAAATACCTCCACACATATACCATACATCCCCACAATAATAAAATCTCAACATAGAATTCAAAGGACACCAATATTTCAAATATTCAAATTCCAAAGTAATAAAAAAAATCAATGTAAAATCAATTTCTCAAAAATCCACAAAAAATAAAAAATTTATTCCTTAATTTTTTGCGAAACAATTAATTTATATATTTTAATTTTCCTCTAAAAAATTAAGGATCTTCTTATTTCATTAATTTTAGCTTCTCAATTCAATAATATTAAAAATTCCACATCATGATTTACATCAATTTGAATTTTGACTCTCATCTCTCATGATAAAATTCTATTAGAGTTATGGTCATATCATGAGAATATTCACCATATCCATATGCTTGTAAAAGAACTAAATTCTCCACTTTGTAAAGAAAAGGGAACAAAAAATCATGTTGACTTTTCAATAAAGATTCAAATAACTCTAAGTCTTATGGATGGTAGGATTTGATGTTTTAATAAATAACCCTAAAAGATTAGGTTTATCTCTTAAGTAAATGAATTGTGTCAAAAAAGTGTAATCAAATTCTCTTATTCAGTGTAGAAACACCCACATTCCCCAGACCTCAAAGTATGTTCATGATCAAAATATAGAATAATGAGTGATTATTGCACACTCTGTATTTGTTTTAATTATTTATTTATATTTCTTTCTTTTATAAAGTTATTATTAAATTAAACCACACATCCATCACCTTACCACATATGATTAGATGATTATCAGTCCGGAAAATGGTGTTTTTTTGTTCTCCAAAATCCCAAACAATTTTTTCTTTTTTTTGGTTCATTTTTTTGAATTAAAGTGGGGAAAATAATGTAGTACAATGAATGATTTAACAACCATTTAAAATTCCCACAATAACACCCCCAATTATTTTTCTTAAAATGTATAACATCCCTTCCACCATGATTCCCTTCACCCCCACACTTCATCATCAAAATATCATGAAAATACAAATAGTGGGGTAGGAATTGATAAAAATGGCTTGAATCATGGCTTATCCCTCTAAATGTAATTCATGGTAACTATGGGATAAAATAATTAATGATGTAAAGTTGGTATTTAAGGAATATATATTTTCCAAATATTCCTCAATCATTTTTAATGTGATTTTGTATAGTCATTGCTTTGAAAAAAATCATAATCATGTTATATTAGGTGAAATGTCCCATGATCACTAATAAAATATGCTCAAGAATAGACAAGAATTACTTGGTCTAGAAATCCTCTCAAGAATGAGACATGTGAAATTGGAAAATCACTAATGACATTATTAATAATATGAAATCAATTGAAATGAAATTCTTGAAATTCAATTAATGAAGAACTGTAGGGAAATTTCTATTACATAAATTAACTAATTCCCATTAATCATAATTCATCATTTCAATATATATGCTTCAATTTAAACATTAAATTTATCATTTTACACATTCATTCACATTAATAATAAAATCTAAAACATGGAATCACAAGATTTCTAATAAACTCATGTCTAATAGATTAGGTAAGTAAATCAATAATTCATGTTTGGACATGTGATTTTATCTTTAATTATTAATACATGTTTTGGACACAAAAATTTAACGAGTTTAAAAGTTTAAAAATTAAATTTAATCTCCCTATTGAAATAACACTTCAGTCCATTTCCCCTATTTAAGGATTACGTTTTCTATATATGAACCTAAAACGATAATTACTCACTTTAGATCATGGATCATGTCATTAAATCATAAAAAGTTAAGGAGGATTGGGATGCATACTAGACTAATATAAAAAATGAATTTGAAATAAAAAAGCATGTAAAGATAAATCGTGGTAAGATCCCCCATGTTGGACCGGAATTTTTACTACCTCCTAAGTGAAGTACCAGCTGTTATCCAAAATTAGCGGGTGGATTGAGCTTCTTTGATTTGAACCACCACATGCGACTTTTCCAAGAATCCACATCTATGTTCTTGTTGATGAGGACTCCATGGATAGAGTACAACAAATATTCCCCCTTCACAATATTGTAAAACATGCATGGTGAGGGTTGTATAAAGTATAGATCCTCTCCTCCACTATTGTTTCTTATGTAGGCTTTTTATTTTCGATTATTAGAATCATGGGGACTTCAGCCTCTTGTATAATTTCCTAAATCTTAGAAACTTGGATATCTTCATGATAATCCTCCTCCGGTAGATGTTCAATGTCTTTCAAGAGCTCCCAGTGTTCCTCATCATGTGCATATTCTTTTTCTTCATTATTCATCATGGTGTAATAAGAGACTGTTTATTCTGAAATTTCAAAACAACTGTATGTTATACTTTAGTTATTTTTAATAATATCAATTGAGTTGGATTTCATTAATGTCTCATCTCCCTGACCAGGTTCATCTTGAATCTTTTCTTCAGTAGAGAGTTCTTGTTCTACATGATTATCACATGATGGTGGTAGGTAGTTGGGATCCTCTATCTTAATTTCAAATTCTGCGAATTGGGGGGTGTCTTTTTTCAGTGGTGGAAACTATTCCTCATTATTTGTCTTGGGGAGATCAAGTAGTTCCTCAAATTTAATCAAAAATTCAACCAACTCCTATGGATCTCGCACATGTGGCTCCACAGGAAAGTCATCCACCATTTTATCTATCACGGTAAGAATTGGATTGGTGATAATTTATGAGTCTTCTGTTACCGCTACATTTACCTCCTTCAGTTCATCAATGATGAGTGTGGAAATTTCTTCCAACACTACTTTAGGTTTTTTCTCCTACTCTAGATCAGGTTTCTCCAAAAATGTACGAACATAGTCAAATGGTCTTTCTATTTTTATTCCCATTCCATTTATATAATTTCTCATCTTATCCACCCATTCATTTAGATCATTGTAATCGTCTTTTGGTTATTCTTATTTCCCCGGTGAGAATCCATCCCATGCATTTAAATTTGATTTTTAATACATAAATAAAAAACAAATTTTTTATATTTTTTTAGAAATGAAAAAAATATTTACCAAAAATGTGCACATTGAAAATGTTATTGATGTAAATGCATAGCTCCACAAAAACAGCTCAAGTTTTGACACATCCAGGTCTTATGGTGTGGGAAAAGAAAACTTATTTTCCTAATCTAGTACAGTGGATAACCAAGGTTATCTCACTTGAATAATGTTACAATTCATTCAATAATTAATTCTATTTAAAATAATATAATTCTTTTTGTTTTTTTAATAATTATAGAATCCATAGTTTTTTAGGGTTTTTGAAAACAAGAAATTAAAATAAAGGCTTGCATAATTTAAATCTAGATACAAATAGAATGAAATCAGGGAGGAATGGTCCTGGTCCAATAGTTGGTTAACTCTGGTTCATTCATTATTTAGTTATTATTAAAAATAAATTTGATAATTCATTTTAGGAAATATCATTAAAGAATTACTTTACACTAATTTAAAGTGTGTGTGATTTTATCATGCCTTTGTCACACCACACCACACCTCTAGAAATATTCTACTAGGATAACACCTCAACTGAGAATGGTAACCCAAAATGACCCGACCCTAGTTCTGATGCATGCCTCTCTTAGGGCATCGAAAAAGAAAATTTATTTTCCTAATGTGTTACAGTGGCAGACCAGGGTCATCTCACATTTGAAGAATTTTACTTAGTTCAATCACGAATAATAACTCTCCTAATCTAATTGTCTTTTAGTTTTTTATAATTATCGTAAACAATGTATTTTAGGGTTTTGGAAAACATGAAATTAAAATAAGGACATGTGAAATTTGAATCTTTATGCAAACAGAAAGATATCCGTGAAGAATGTCCCTGGTCCTAGGGTTGGAAACTCGGGTTCATACATTATTTATTTATTCTATAATTTAAATTAGATAATTCATTTTATGGAACCTAGTAAATGAATTACATTCCATTTATTTATAGAGTGTGTGATTTAACATTCCTCCATAACACAGAACCACACCTCATCCAATTGTCAACTTGGATAACACCTCAACTGTGGATAAAATCCCAAAAAGATCTGGCTCCATCGTATGTTGTTTCATCACATATGAAAACCCCAAATCCATTGTATAACGTGGTTTCCCAAGTTTAGGGATGGATAAATAATGAATAAATAGAAATGAATGGATTTTTAAAATATTTTCATGGTGGATTACCATCTCACCCATTCAATACTCCTATATCCCCCACAAATAAATTTAAAAAATTTTAAATTGAAGCACATCAATGAAGAACACTGTGAAAACATCCCTCAAGTCCAAACCATGAGTTTGTTAGTCTAAATGGTGAATTGTATAGGGATCTCAATGGAATGATTTAAGAGAGATAGAAATTAGATTGAATATAGAAAAGAAAGACAGTGAAAAATAAAGTGGAAACACATTAATTAAAATCAGAATGCATTAAATGAGAAGATAAAAAAATATATAATAGAAATATAAAATTTTAAATGTACCTTCGCCTCCTCTCCGTAGTGCCCTCATATGGTGTTGGGAATTATTTGAATGATTTGAGTGGTTGGAGGTCTTCCCTTTTATTAGCATATTTCTATCCATCGATTCTTTCCCATTTTTGGCCTATTAATTAGCCGATTCACACATGGACCCACTCAAATATTTTGTTCATAAATTTATTTTTCATTCACCCTCCAAATCTCAGAATAATTTAAAACTGAATGTATGAGTTATGAATTTTTAATTGATGGTTTCATTTTCAGGATGAAGGTTCTAGGAAGCTTCCTCCAAAAAATAATATAAAATGGAAACCTTAATGATTTCAAAACACTCAAAAATTATTTTTAGTGCTAGACTTATGTATCCTCATGATAGCCCAGGTAGAAGAACATAAATTAAATAATTTTAGGACTAGAAGGACATCTTTTACTATGGTGGGGTATACACTGTCCGCCCAGAAAAATCTTCAACTTCATTGATTTTAAGGACTCTATATGATTATTTCATCCCCTGGTCCAGATAACAAAGTAGATGGAAATAAAATATGAATCCTAATGAACAATAATCACTAAATTTTGTATTATATTTTTCAAAAAATGAATAAAATACCCTTTACATAAAAATATATCAAAAATACAGAATTAAGAACTTTTCACAATTTAGCACATTTTTATTCTATAATCCAATTTTCCCATTATTTTTATTTAACATTTAAATACAAGGGTTTTATCATTTAATAACATAAACTATTTATTATTATAGTATTAAAAATATGAACATAAATTCTCATGGTCTGTAATGACGCTTCAACCCAGTGGTAACGAAGTTCCATTCCCTCCTTTAATGTTTCATTTTGGGGGTGTGTCATTCACGTGGGAGAAATTCTCTGAATCACTAGAGGATCTAGGTTAATGAGTAAATATTGAAGGACTATGATCGACAGAAATTTTGAGCCCTTCCCCCTCCCCTTAGATAGTTCCCTCCATCAAATTTTGATTGAGCGCTTCCACAGGCAGATCACCATCAATGACAAATCCACCCTTCTATTGAACTTTCTCTCTTGGTAGGGGTTGTTATTTGATTCTATTCCTCCACATTATTGGTTTTAGATGATGAATGTGGATGAACCCATGAATAGGTTAACCCTTCAATCATTATTGTGGGTGGTTCTTTACTGTGTGATGGTTTGGGGAAATGAATTTATGTTTGATTGTTCTTCTAAACCCTTCTACTGGGAGTGGATTAGCGCTTTAAAGAATGATAGAAGAGGTTCATTCCTCAATTTGTTTTGGATTTATACATTCTCTTTAATGCACGTTATTCATTTTTTTTACATTTTGAAGTAATGTTGATCATTGAAAATTTGTTCTTGGTGCAATGATCCAACATCTTGGATCCAGAATAGACATGGAACAACGAAGGTGCGACGACAACAGTGGTGATTAGATCAAGCCGGTTAGGTATATATCGCATGCGATCCACTTCAACCCAAAAACTATCACAATGAGGAGTTGAACCCCATGTGATGATGAATGCCACAAAAGGATTCCAGAACATATTCCAGATCGACGAACAGACAACTAGAGAGCAATTGTTGGCCCGTAAAACAAAACACAGGCACGTTGACTGAAGGAACCCATGGCGGCTCAGCTGTAGGAGGTGTGGAGGGTCATGGCTAGGGTGGGCAATGGAGGAGCCATCTGGAGAAGAGAATACCAATGTTGAGCTTGTCGAATGTAGTCAATGGACCATGTGTGGGATTTCCATTCCTATTTAGCAAACTTCTTGGATGAGGGGAAGCACTTCATGTGCCTCATGGTGTGGAGTGGATCCAGCAGTCCCCCACATTTGGGGTGAATAAGCCGGCCTGCTTGGAGATGGTTGGGCTATAGACGCAAGGCCTTACCCAGTGTGTATGGGTAGGTAAAGACCTATAGTGACCCTAGATTTCTAAATTTAACATAAATTTTTTTATCAAAATTATACATCAGAGTAGAAGCAAATGATTATAAAGTATAGTGTCTTGGAATAATAGTTACATAATCAGACATTATAAAAATAAATTTTTATTTAAATATTATAATGATATCATATCATTCATTGTTCTCATACATCTTCATAGGATATCCTAACGATAACCTGAAATAATTGTGAGCTAAAATCCTAGTAAAAGAATATGTATAAGAATAAATACATACCACATGATTTAGAAGACATGGCCTGAAGGCATAAAAAGGAATGAACCATAAACAATTTGAACATATAAACATGGAATCATAGGAATGGGGAAGAAAAATAAAACATTAATTTTGTATGATTCATAGCTAACTACCAATTCTGTTTCCCATCATGTCAGAATCCAGGGTTAACCGTAAAGACCGTTGCACATAGGAGCACAAGCCATGGATAACCGC
Source organism: Viscum album (assembly GCA_963277665.1). Classification (NCBI taxonomy): domain Eukaryota; kingdom Viridiplantae; phylum Streptophyta; class Magnoliopsida; order Santalales; family Viscaceae; genus Viscum; species Viscum album. The sequence continues at coordinate 980,379,908 of OY728140.1, read as the reverse complement.
CAAGAACGTCGCACATAACATCTCATGAGACAAAAATATAACCAATTCATTGTACCACTAACTAGGATCACCCAAATTATCTTTTCATGAATATATTTTCTACATAAATAATCATACATAATCAATCTTACCTAAATATAATTGTTACCCATGGAAAGAATGGGAACCCCAATCATGCCATAAAGCATAACTGCATAGAATATAAAAAAGTGTCCATGAATGAAATGAATTAGAACATACAAGGGTATTAAAAAGAGTAAAATAGGAATATATAATTGTAAGTTCTGTCAAACATAAGTGAAAACATGTATGAAATTTATTTAAGAATTTTTATCATGAAAACATTTTCGTGCATTTTTATGGAAAATATAATAGGGCTTTCAAAATAGAAAATGGAAAATACATTATATAATACCAGAATATAATAATGAAGGAATTCATAATAAAAATATGATATTATAATGTAAATGGAGGATTAAAATAGAGGGTTGAGTACACTTGTAAATGATTAAAATTTGGGAAGTTCCCTTAAAACAAGTTTGCTTATCATGAAGTATTGAGGAGGGAATCACTTAAAAGCCTATATATCCTTAAAAGAGAATGATGAATGGGTATTTATAGATGAATATTGTAAATGTACACTATATTTATAAGAGGTACATAAATAGAAAATATAACATAATTTTGGTTGAAATAATGATAAGGCAACCTAAATGAATAAGGGTTATTCGGGTAGAATTCTTAAGGGATTATTTGCTGGACATCGGGTGTATTTAAGGCAGATTCAAGAAAGAGAAATGGTTTTTCATTGATTATACATCTTGATTAAAGTATGTTGAATGTGTGAAATCATACCCCCATCATTACTTATTACCCAAAAAATGTCATATCATAGAGGATATTCTTGAATAAAAGTGAAATGAAGAGGGCCCCTTACATTATGTTTGAAGGTGTTTCTCCCCAGTTATTAATAACCTGAATAAAAAATCATGTTGAGAAATTAATATGTCCATAACTTATTATATCTTAAATTGATTTATTATACCCTTTTTATGTTAAATAATGGCCTTTTTAATGGTTTATGTGGTTTAACATCATTTTTTTGAAATATTGTTTTATAGTTTTCTTGAACAGTTCACTTGTATTCGTTAATGGATGGTCATTTAAAATGTGGATAAACCTCCAAAAATATAATAATATGTTATTGATTATATTATAGAAAATAAAATTATCTTATAAATAATTTTTTATATACCATGAAAATATTCATTAGATAAGAATTTAATGATGATCCTTTGGGTTAATTTAGGCGGTTTTTCGACCATAATGAACTTGTTCTGTTTAATAATTTATAAATATGTACATAAGTTAGTTTTATAACATTAAATATGGTATAATAAATATAAAATAATCTTTTTCAATAATAAAGAAGATTTCATAACCAGATCTGACGGTGTTAATGGAAAACAAAAATATTTCATTCTTGAAGGTTAAAAATTAACACCTCACAAACAATGTTTTCCTCTCAAAAAAAGAATATTAGAAGGGGGTTAGATGATATATTCTCTAATTATTATAATAAAATTCCATTATATGTATGATACTAGAGTTACAATACCATGTGGATGAGGATAGGTGGGGGAGATTGATGAAAAAAACCTGAAATTGAAAAGAAATTAATGGAAAAGAGAGAATGTTGAATTACTAATTGAATCCTCCTTAAAGAACCAAGTATTTTCATTTTTGATGAGACCAAAAGCTATTGAATGATGGATATGAACTAGGTAAGATGATTTTTTATAGTTTAGACAAGTCTCTAATCTTAAAAGGGGTGAGGAAATGAGGTTCTGAAGGTTGGCATTTTTTTGGAGGGGAGAGGGGTTTTCACAATACTATATTCATTAATTTATTATTTCTCCAGAAGTCATGAAATAGTGATGATTCCATGTCCAAGAATAGTATAATATGCATTTTAGTTCAAAACAATGGAAATTTACATCATCAATGACTCAATAATGATGCAGAAATTAATTTATTTAGCATGATTTGTAAATTATTGAATTTCACTATTCACCCAAAAATCAAGTATTTTAGAAAAATCACTAAAATTCACCCTCAACGTTTTTCAATTAGTAAAATCAAAAAATTAATTCTTTTTTCCAAAATAATTTTCTAAATATTATTAATTTAATATTTAATTGAAATTTTAATTTACTCGAATAACAATTATTTTAAAACAATTATTTTCTTATGCCTAGATATTGGTATATCGTACTTCCACTTGAATATTGTTTTAATAAAATCATCGGTAAGTTTACTATTCATTTGGAAATTTCACTATTCACTAGGGTAGAATTATTATTCATAATGATATGTTACTATTCACTAAAAATTAAGTTGGTTATATTAGACTTCAAATAACTTACTGATCACAACCATATTTTTCATGTTTTTAAAATTCAAATAACAGAAGTGACAAACATATCTTTAAATGTCACATAGTACTTAGTAGTTCATTGTGTTTTGATTTCATGTGATTATATCACATAATTATAAGAAATTAATTTCTATTGGTAAATCATTGAGTCATTACATTATTCCCCCTTATGAAATTTCTTCCTCGAAATTTCATTTTTCATTCTAAGACATAAACAGGTGTGGGTTCATTTTCATCATTTCCTCCTCCAGTTTCCATGTTTCTTTTTCGTACATATGGTTCTTCCATAACACACTGAACTAGTGAGTAGTCTTATTACATTGAACTTTATCTCCCTAATCCATGATCTTTATTGGATGCCCCTCATAAGAAATGTCATACTCTAACTGTACCACCTCTGAGGAGAGTATGTGTGATGGATATTTTATGTACTTCTATAAGTGGGATATGTAGAAGACATAATGTAATTTGGCCATGGTAGGTGGAGGTGCCATTAGATAGGCCAAAACCTTGACACGATCTATAATATCAATGGGGCTGATATACCTGGGACTTAACTTCCATTTCTTTCCAAACCTCGTGACATTATTCCATGGAGATTTGTGTGGAAATACCATGTCTCCAACTTTAACTCATGGTCTCATCGATGATTTTCAGTATTACACTTTTCGATTATGGTTTTCCTTGATGTGTTGCTGAATTGATTTCAACATCTCCATCATTTATTTGACTGTTCCCAATCCTAATAGCTTACTCTCATCAAATTTATCCCAACAAACTAGTGTATTACACCATTTCCCCAAACGGTATTCGTGTGGTGTCATTCGGATTCTTGAGTTTAAACTATTATTGTAGGATAATTTGACTAGTGGAAGATGTTGGTCATATCCTCCTTCAAAGTCCATAGAACACACTCTCAGTATATATTCTAGTTTTTGAATTTTATTATCATACTGGCTATTAGTTTGAGGATGATAGGCCATAGTGAGGTTCAGTTATTTTCTTACATCATGTTGGAATCTTTTCAAGAACATCGAGCTGAATCTCATATCTCAATTAGATACTATAGATAGTGCTACTCCATACCTACTTACCACATATTTTATATATATCCAAGAATGTTGATACAATTATAATTCCTCTCGAATAATGATAAAGTGATATACCTTTGTAAGATGATCCATAATTACAGATATAACACTATTTCCTATAGATGTTTAGGGGTGTCCAGTGAAAAAGTTTATGGTGATGTTCTTCCACATCCATATTGTTATGGGTAGTGTTTTTATCACCCCCTTGAATTTTATCAATCTTCTTTCACTTGTTGACATACCAGGCGCTTTGATGTATATTCAGCAATCTCCTTCTTCATATTGTCCCACCAAATGTTATCTGAGATATCTCAATACATTGTTATTCTATATGGGTAAATAGACAAGGTTTACCTATGTGCATCATTCAGATGATCCTTCTTTATCCCTATATCAGATGGTATAAAAAATCGTGATCCAAATCTGACAACTCCTTCTTCATCAATCAGGATCTTAGAGGATTTTCCATTTTTAACATCATCAACCCTTTTTAGAATTTCCACATCATTCTTTTATGGATCACTTATTTTCTAAATGAGGTATGGTTGATAGAACATTTGAGAAATTATTAATGATGTTTCTCCTTTAATTATTCTCACGTCCCTAACATTGAAAAATATAAGAATACCTTATCCTTTTCAATTATCATCACTGATAAAGATGCAGTATACTTTCTACAAAGAGAATCTACCACCGTATTTTCCTTACCGGTATAGCTGTGGATTAATCAGTCATAATCCTTGTTGATATCTATCCATATTTATTAGAAAAAATTAATCTTTTTCGGTTTGAATATATATTTGAAACACTTTTGATTAGTATTTATCTCACACGTCTCCCCATAGAGATAATGCTGTAAGATTTTCTATACAATGATCACAATCAACAACACCAAATCATGCATGGGATTGTGTTTCCCATAGATTTTCAACTACAATGAGGTTTAGGCTATCACTTTATCATTTTTCATCTACACACATCTTAATCCATTCTTGGAAGCATCACTATATACCACAAAGAGTTCCCCACTTGTTGGTAGTGTGAGTAATGTTGCACTGATAAGCCAATTTTTCATCTCTTTAAAATAGTCTTCACATTAATGAGTCTAGAAAAACATTAATCCCTTCCTAGTCATCTAGGTCATTGCATTATAAAATTATGAAAGGATATTTAAAAATCATCGTTAATACCTAGCTAGACCCAAAAAGCTACAGATCATTGTAACATATGTTGTCATGGGCCACCCTTCAATCGCCTCTATCATGGTAGGGTCCAAAGATATCCATTTGTTGGTGATAACATGCCCTATGAATGATACCTCATCCATCAAGAACTCACATATACTATAATTTTAATACAGATATTCCTGTTACAATGTTTTTAAAATTGTATTCAAATGAAACTGATCTTCCTCTTTGCTCTTGGATTATATCAGAATATTGTAAATAAAGACAACAAAAAAAATTTCAAGGTAATATCTAAAGACTCTATTCATTAAATCAATAAAAATGGATCTAGATTTAGCGAGTCTGAAGGAAATAACTTTGAACACATATTGTCCATACATCATTTGAAATGATTTTTTGGAAATATATTCCTTCATAACCTTTAATTGGTGATATCCAAATAGAAGGCCCACCTTATGGAAATAAGTAGCCCCACAAAGCTGATCAAACAAGTCCTATATCAATGGATGGGGATACTTTTTCTTTATCGTTATTTTATAGATGTCACGATAATCATTTCAGAGGTTCATTGAACCATATTTCTTCTTGAAAAATATGACTAGTGCACCCCATTTTGAAGTAATCGGGCATATAAAACCCTTATCAAGATTATTTTGTAACTACTTCTTAAGTTCTTTCAGCTCTACGGAGTCCATTCTATAAGGTGTATTTGATATAGGAAGAGATTTGAGAATAATATTTTAACGACCCATACTTTACATACATTTTTAATACTTCAAAATTGAAGCACACTTATTACAACATATACCAAAACCATGGTAGGACCGTATACGTATAGTGTCTTTAGAAACTGGTAAACATAAACAACTGGTTCATAAAGAATCTACATTGTCTCCTGTTTTTTTCATCATATCTATAGTCCATTTTTGGAATATCCTACTTAATAACCTTCTTCCTGACCTAGGGAAAGAAAAAATACAAAAGGGTGAGCTAAAATGCTCAGTAAGGGTAAACAAAGGAAATATCATATTCATAAGAACATAGCATTTCGAAAATCATAACCTGCAAAAGAGGTCATAATATCATAACATGGGATAAATCATGGTAGTGAAATGTAATACTCATAATCATAACTTAATACATGAAACTTTATTTCATACACACATAGTCATTGAGAATCATTTCTTAGTAGTCAAGACTCATTTCCAAGACTATCTTAGCGGATAAAGTCTATTTCTAAACCGATTTCACTCCTCGTTTCAGTCCGGTTTCACTGAACCAGATTAACCTGCCATTCTATCCATGTCTATCTCATGAGATATAAATCTTTACCCAATGCATTTTAGGGAGATATAGGTCCCACCCATTTATAATTATACCATTCTTATGTGTTCCACAAGATCAGAAATCATACCTCATAGCATAACCCATGTAATAAAAATGGGATTAATAAACATCATGCCATCATAACGTAATCCATATAAGATAAAAGGACATAATAAAAATAATTACATCATAACATAATCAAATCAATGTAAAAATAGGGATAGAAATTGAACCCTATTTTATCTTATATGGAAAATAATTTTGATAAAACATTTGTACTCCATTCTTGAGGAATATATCCTTTCTACTTCAAAAACATTTTTCCTTTCTTAAAATGTCACAAAATTTTAAACTAAAATAATTTGACTAAAAATAAACTTGAAATTTTTTAAAGGAATCTTCATGGAGATAATGTTCTAAAAGTCCATTCATGCCGCATAATTTAAAAAAACATTCTTCTCATACTTTGGCCGGAAAAGTCAAAAAAAGTACCTTGTACTAAAAACGACAAAAGATTCCTCTAATATCATTTACTAAAAACATACCGATGTGTAAAATTAGATTTAAAAATTTTTAAGAGGACAGAAATAATATTACATATTGAGGAAGAATGGATTTTTATGATAAATATTCCCCAGTAAATTATTAAGTACAAACAATCTCTGATAAAAATGAGATTGTGAGATTTTCCATTACCTTAGGTCTGATTTGCTTCGTACGTGTCCGAACCTCGTGTATAATGATTTAAATAATGTTAATTACTAATTCCAGAATCTTACTCATTGTTATGATATCATATATGGTCTTATTCTTAGCTTCTTATTAGTAATATTTCATTGTTACTTGTCATTCAGCTGTTTATTGCTTTTTGTTCTTATTCATGTTCTGTCGAATAAATTATTATTCTTTTTTTAGGTTATAGATACCAAATTTTCAGAATGGTATTAGTGTAATATATATCATATTTATTCATTCAATTAATTTATATAATAATTATACAATGAAGATCATGTACAATGAGTCGCATCACATCATGGAGGCGGTAGTCCGTACGTACGCACGAACGATGATATCGTTCCCATGATCGTGGAATTGTATTGAAGTGTATTTATACTATTTCAGAATCAATATAACTTTACAATAATCATATATAGTTATTCTTTAAACCATTATACCCATCCAAGTAAGGTGGTGGTGGAAAACAGATTACACCACGGCGTGGAGACGGTATTCCGTAAGTACGCACACGTGGTGATTTTGTTTTTCGTAGGGTGGATAGAAGGTGAAATACGGTTGTTTCATATTTATAATAACATATCAGTATATTATTGATACTGATGTTATTACTTCATAATGAAACAACTAAAGAATAAGAAGTAGAAGAAGAAATAAAGTTAAAATAATCGGTAACAGACATTACCACTTCTTTGAAGCGCCTCTTCTTAACCTCCTCTTAGGGAACTAAAGATGGTCATTGAAGGCGACCAGGACCTCTAGGATGTTTCTATGGAAGTGTAGAAGAGAAATTGGAAGGTTTTGGCTGGGATATAAGGCTAAATGTGATGTGAGGAGTAGAGGGAGGAAGTTCCCTTTTATAAGGGAGGAGAGGGGCACTTTAGGAAAAAATTAAAATATTATTTTATAATAAATTAATATTCAGTTTTTAATAGCTCCAAATTGATTTATTTAGAAGATAAGGTGGGGATGTGTCTAAATCCTCTCAACAAATAGATTTTAGACAAGTTTAGGTTACTATTTTAACCTTATCATTTAGATTTAACATTAAGTTAAATAATTTTACTTTTACCGTGTCTTCTTGTTTTCTTACACTATATGGTTAATAAACTTACTATAAAAAGCCAAACGTACCCCAAGTGGTTCATAATTAATATATATAACCTTTTCTAAGTCATTTGTCTGAACCTTAGATTTTTAGGAATAAAATAAAAATTAATAATATAAATTTTTTTTTAAAAAACTATTTAATGTCAATTTTGACACTATTTGGTAATTGATTTTTTTTAAAATTATAACAGCATGATTAGTTCGAAAAACGTTAATTAGATAAATAATAATATGTCATATTAACCTATAAAATTAGTTTAATTCATAAAAAGTCTCAAATTACATTTATTTGGTTATTTATAATATCAATTATGTTAATATTTCCTTAATAAGGTAATTATTGCATCATCATTGTGTCATAAATAAATTAAATTATTTAAAGTCTAAAAATTATAAATAAAATAACATTATGTAGGAAATCTATTTATATTTCTAATGAATATTTATCGTCTAATTTATTTTATTTATAACCCTATATTAAAAATGTTTTAGCTATTAAACATTGATTTTAACTATTCTAACTATTCTTTAAATAAAATAATAATAAATGCCCTAATCTAATCCAAGTGACATAAAGGGTAATATTTTATCCATAAGGTTGTTTTTGTTCTAATTACACTTATACAATAGAATTAGGACATGTGTTAGGGTAATAATAATATCATTTTAACCCTTATTTACCCTATTTACTTTAAACCGTGGTAAATAAAAGTAAAAAGTTACAATTCACCAAAAATTATTTTTATCTTATTGAACCACATTTTACTACTTTATTTTAACCGTGTCTCTCGGATTTTTGAAATTCCACTCACTGAAGCGGTAAAATTATGTTTTATGTAAATTTTCTAACTCTCCTAGGAGGTGGGTAAAAGACGGTGAAAAGTTTAATAACATTTTTCTATTTATAAATTATTAAAAAATGACTCAAATGAATTACATTGAACTTATATAAGTATTATGTATCAATTTTGACCTAAAATAAATTTAAATAAATAATTATTTAAATAAAAATTCAGTTTTTAAATAGTAACTCGGTGTTTTCACTATTCATCAAAAATTGAAAGTTTTCAGAAAAATACCAAAATTTCACCCTAGGCTGATTTCGATATTCTGAATCCAAAAATGAAGTCCATTTTGAAAGATAAAATTTATAATATTTCAAAAAGTGGGTATTAATATTTATAACGGCTAGTTTTAATAATATTTTAATAGCATATTGTTGTTTTGTGAAACTCGGTATTGCGTACAACCCAAGCTATCGAGGAAGGTCACGATTGCGTGTAAAGAAAGCCGAGATAGTGTTGTGTGTAGTGAAATTTTCTTTTGATGATGTATATAACATAAAAACAAAATATTTCTCATAAGAATCTCAGGTGTTACAAAGATCAATTGAGAACTCAACCTCTCGGTATGGAGGTGAAGGACCCCGGGACACCCTGAGAGGGGAGGGGTGAATCAGGGTGACAACTTTTTCTTTTAATGTAATGGATATTTTTCCCAAGTTGGTAGAAACTTGTTGAACCTATAAGATGAATATGATCAGAAAGCAAACATTCACTTGCACAGAGAAGACACAACACTTTTTACTTGGTTCACAACTAAGGGCTACGTCCATGGAGCATATGCCGACAAGTTGTCAGTCATACCAAAATCCACTATGCTTCACTAGGTGTGGAATACAATGGTTCGGGCATAGTCACTATGTCCCATGCTCACTGCCTTTAAAAATGTTTAGGGATGGCTCACTGCATCCCTCGGGTCACTCCCGCTGACTCCCCCTGGCTCACTGCCTTTGGTGAAGTCCAACTCATTTTATAGACGTGAAGGTCTGTTCAATAGATTTGCATTGAAGTATTTGTCTCTACATAGCACGAGACTCTACTTGCATCCAAGTCCGAAATTGATGCACAAGAATGCACAGAACCACTGAAGCAGTTAACCAGAACATGCAGACAAGCTTCACTGACAATTGCGCGCAACACTAACCCTTTGCACGCAAAACCTTCCTATTGCGTGCAAAATTTTCTTTTTCACGCACAAAAAATATTTCGCGCCACAACACCTATTTTCACGCAACTGAATCTTTACGCACAACCCCAATATTTACGCGCGGCTCTCCCTTTTTCGTGCATATCATAATTTTCTACGCAATCCAGAATATTTCATGCAAGCCCTTTACGTGATCCTTTTTCCCACATCAGACCTCAAATCTTCTCTAAGTCATCAACTTACGGAATGAAGGGGGTCACCTCATATTTATAGGCATCTAAGACCCTCGCGCGCAAAATCCCCTTCGGTGTGAAAAACCTCTCATCTTCCGCGTAATGTTTCACGCAGGTATCATTTTCCACACACCTCTCCAGATATTTTATGCTACCCATGCCTTTGCCATTTTTTGACATTTTAATTCTGAATCACTATTTGCGTAAAAAACTTTGCTCCTCTATTTCGCGCACCACGATGTTTTTCATGTCGAGCTCAAGTATTTCGCGCACAACCTTTATTTTCCGTGCACCACTTCCTCTTTGTGCACACCTCCTTTTACAGACAATCCATGTCTTCATTTTCTGATTTTGAGAACCAAAAATTTGGCAAACACTGGGAAACAGCGCCACCTTCAATACTATTGTCTGCTTGAACTATATGATAAATTTGCTGGTACACATTCTGAACTTCCACTGAGGATTGACTACAATCACAAACCAAACTCCAATTCCTGCATAGAACAACCGTGTTTCCAATATTAGGAAGGCCAACAATATCTTCAGGGAATAAATAAGTGTAATCCCTCATGAGGGGAATGACTTAATGAATGATTCAATTCATCTTCTCAATCAATAGAGCTAGAAATTATTTCTCATAAGGAATTAATATCCACACTTGATACAATTATTCTAAGTATATTCATCTTCCTCCTTACACATGTATTGAACTGGATGATACATCAATATGGGGATAGTGATCTCCTATTCCCAACATTTGATGCAGGGTTTGTATAAATATATCCATTCCATGACCAAGATAGCATCAAAATCCACTAAAGGAAGTTTGAAAAAATTTCCAGTGAAGTTTTTTCGACAAACATTATCTGAGGAGGCCTTATAAACCATGGACACAATAATTTCCCCATTAACTATTCCCATAGATAACTTGTCCTAAAAATTTTGAGGTGGGTTTTGAATAGTTATACTAAACATGAATGGTATTAATTAATGCGTAGATCTATAATCAAATATTACATTCTCTATTTTTGAATAAATAACTAGTGTACTTGTCACCAAATTGTTTTACGACTCCACCTTAGTAGTAGTGATAACATAATCTCTTCCTTGTTGGCTTGGAGGTTGATGAAGATTTCCTCCAAATACCCTTGTAAAATGGAAATTATTTTCATAATTCCCATGTTCATGGAAGTTGTAATACTGTACCACTAGCTTAGTGTTAATCTAAAACTTCTTTTCTTTGTCCTCATTTGCAGGATTCTATATACCCCTTCATCAGTTCTTAGACATATGTCCCATTCTTTTGTATTTGAAGTAATTTTTTGTTCCCTTTAAACAGTTCCCAAGATTCCTCTTCCAAAACCTTTTACAAGTGGGATATTATAACTTCATTCCATCATTATATTTTTTTTAACTACCCATGTTGTTCTCTATTTTCTGCTTCATTTCACCGGGCCAAAGAGTCCACTAAGAGTCTCTGATCTCAATTTCAACTTTGATGGAACAATGTACAATATACTCATAACCGAAAAAGTCTCAGATCACCAACACTTTCGATAGACTCTGATTTAGCCAGTTAAAGAAGAAATCCACCTTTCTGTGGATGTTAATGACAATTCTAGAGGTTTATCTTTCAATCCATGTAATGTATTCTTCATAAACTCTGATGGAATCATCTTAATTCTGTATTAGAAGAACGAAATCTCTTTCTATTTTGAGATGGAGGGTTCGCGGAAAATATTTATTGAAAAAAATCATCTTGAATTCCTCCTTATCCATGGTGTAAATTTCAATAATTGGATTCGTATTCTTGATCAGGTTTCACCCCTGATTAGCATCCCCATTGAAACGATAGACTTCCAGTACAACTTTATATTGTTCCAAGAACTAGAGGATAGAGAAAATATTTTCAATGGAGTTAATTGGCTATTCTATGTGGTGGGGATCAAAATATTTTGTTAACATGGGAGTAATTTTCCGCATGAACAATTCTATAGAAACATTTCTTTCATTTAATGAGTAGGGTGTTCCACATTATTCAAGTAATTATTCATAACTTGAACTAGATAGGTAAGTATTTTCATGATATTTGGAGACATCGTTCCTAGAATATTAGGTATATAATTAGGTAATTGTTCACATTTTCTATCACATTGGTTTTTAAAACATGTTATTCTTTTTCCCACCATTGTCCCAAAAAAAGAACATACAGTTAGAGTGCCTGAATACTTAGTTATTGAACATAAAAAGGAAATATTAGAATATAAAAGGATAAAATTGTAAAGGATAAGTATATCTTAATATATGATTCCTTATGATTTAATATAGGTCATCCTCATCTTATTCATTAACTTATATTCTTTGGGGATTTTTTATTCCCTTAATAATGGATTTTACTAATCTCATGATTTTACCCAGACATATTCCCTAATACTGTCAAACCAAGAGTGTAATAAATATTATTGTGGTGTACTATGATACCTTGTGTCATGCTCAAAACTCCTTGTCAGATTTTTCACTCCTAGGTACAACATTTCTAGAGCCATCTCTACCAGATTGCAAGTACACATGGAGGTTTTTTCATGACAAACCACAACTCTATTCTTACCAAAATCTATGGATATTCTCTTATAGTTAGTCTCATCTTTAAGATTCTCACTAAGGTGCTCTATTCTTGATCCGCAAAAATAACTAGAACATAATTTGATACTAACTATTAAAACCCTATCCTTTTACATATATCATTTCATGATCATAAGAATAATTATACATTAGGGTACAAGCCACGGATCATAATATCTATTGTCTTGGAAGAATAGGTACATAATCAAACATTATAAAAAAATTATTTATATTGAATAATGAGTTACTATCTTAAATTGGGCTCATAAATACGAATTAGATAACCTAGGGACAATTTGAAAAAGGGGTGAGCTAAAAATCCCAGTATGGGATTAAGAATAAAAATAAATTTTATTCATATTGGTTAGAACACAGTACATAAAGACCTAAAAAAGAATGTAACATATGGAATTAGAACATATAAACATGGGATCATATAAATATGGAATAATTTAAATGTATAAGAAAAATAAATCAAGAATTTAGTATTATTCAATGATAACTGGAAAGACCATTTCACATAGTATCACATACCAAGGATAATCCTCAAGACCGTTGCACATAGTAGCACAAGCCAAGGCTAACCACGAAGACCGTCATGCATAATGTCTCATGAGATTAAGAATTACCCATTTTATTAGAGAACTATCTAGGTTCAACCATATTAACATTTCATGAATATATTTTCTACATAAATAATCATACATAATCAATCTTACATAAACATAAGGGTTATGCATGAAATGAATTTGGTTCCACAATCATGTCGTAAAGCATAAGAAATGGGTGTATCATAATAGTGTTCCTGAGAGAAATGAGTTAAAACATGCATGGATGTTCAAAAGGATAATTCAAAAATATATCATGTTAAGTGTTTTCAATAAGAACTGACATCATTTATGAAATGTATTAAATAATTTGTAGCATTAAAACATTTTTTTGCAGTTTTAAAGAAAATACTATAGAAATTATAAAATAGAAAAGGGGAAATCTTTTATATGAAAACAGAAGTGAACCAAGAATGTTTTCATAATACAAATAGTGATTTTATTTTTTAAATGGTGGCTTAAAATAGAAGATAAAGTTCACTTTAAACCGATTAATAAGTCCAGAAGTTCCCTTAAACAAGTTTTCTTATTATGATGTATTGATGAGGGATTCACTTAAAAGAATGTATATACCCATAATAGAATGATGAATCTGTAGTGATAGTATAATTTCCTAAAATTAAAGAGAATTTGGAATATTCACATAAATATATAAAACAACCCCATTTTGGTAGAATTATTGATAAATAAGTCTGAAGGAATAAAGAAGATTCAGGTATAATTCCTCACTAATAGTTGGCATCATATCAGGTGTACTTAAGAGGGATTAAAGAGAGATAAAGGGGTTAATAATATTTTATAAATCATGAGTTAATTATTGGTATGTTAATAAATCATACCACATCATTAGGGGTTACACATAAAATTTCCTATCATTGAGGAGATTCTTGAATAAATGGAAAATGGAGAGGATCCCTTTCCTTACCTCTGAAGGCGTTCTTCATTTGTTATTAATGACTTCAATAAAAAAATAATGTTTATTAATTAATAATTATTGAAACTATTATATATGAAATTGATTTATTATACCCTTTTATGTTAATTCATGGCCCTTTTAATGGGTTAAGTGGTTCAATTTCATTGTTTGAGAACATTCACTATAATAGTTTTCATGAACATTTTACTTGTATTCATGTATGGAATTTCATTTAAAATGTGGATAAAAATACACAATTTTAATTATATTTTATTTATGATGTTATTGATATTTAATTGATCTTATAAATAATTTTCTATATACCATGAAAATGAAGCATTAGAAAAGAATTTAGTGATGATTTTTTGGGTTAATTCAGATAGTTTTTCGACCACAACGAACTTGTTTTGTTTAATAATTTAGTAATATGACCACAAGTTAAATACATAACATTGAATAATATATAATAAATATTATATTATATATTTCAACCCAAAAAAAAATTTCATCAACTTATCTGAAGGTGGTAAATAAAAATGATAACATGTTGTTCTTGAAGGTGATAAATTAACACCTCACGAAAAATGTATTCCTTTCTAAAATAAAAAGATGAGGAGAAGGGTATTTAATTAAATAATCTACAATTAGTATCATAAAATAAATTTTTATGTATGATACTGTAGTTACCATACCATGTGTATGAGGATAGGTGGGGATTGATTTAAGAAAATAACTTGAAATTTAAAGTAAATTAAATGAAAAGGGAGAGGGGAATTACCTCATGAATCCTCCTTAAGGAACCATATAATGTTCTTTCTATGAGACCAAAAGCTCTTGGGAGTGGGGTAGGGGCTAGGTAAGTTGTTTTGGAAGATTTTAGAAAAGGATTTAATCTTGAAATGTTTGTGGAAATTACGGTGTGAAGGGTGGTATTATCGTGGACGGAGAGGGGGTTTTACAATACTATATTCATTAATTTATTATTTCTCCACAAGTATATAAATAGTTATTATCCCAAGACCAAGAATAGTAAAAAATGAAATTGAGTAAGAACCAATAGCCATTTACATCATCCATGAATAAATCGTGATGCACAAATACATATATTTAGCATATTTTGTAAATTATTGAATTCCTCTATTCACTAAAAAAACATGTATTTCTAAAAAATCTAAATAATTGAACCTAACCATTTTTTACCATGTAGATTCCAAATATGAAATCCATATTTCAAAAATGAAATTATATATTTGAATAATTTAATTTTTAATATATATTCATAATTTACTCAAAAACAACCATTTTAAAACATTTATTTTCTTATTCCTATATATAGGTATATCATAATTCCACTTGAATATTAATTAATTACTATCATTAGTAAGGTTACTATTCATTAGCTTATGTCACTATCCATTAGGGTAACATTACTATTAATAAGGTTATGTTACAATTGAACAAAAATTTTGTTGTCCTAATTAGACTCCAACTAACATACTGATCATAACCGTGTATATCCTATTTTCGAAATTCAAATTATAGAAGTGACAAACTTATGTTTAAATGGCACGTAATACTTGGTAATTTATTTTTAGGGGATTTAATTAGATTATATGACATAATTATAAGAATATAATTTTCATTGATAAATCCTTGGGTCGTTGCAGGACATGACGTGTCGGGTCAGACTCGGGAAGTCGGATCGGACCATAGTCGACTGTGAGCCACTATCAGTGGACCTACCATGTAACCATAGTATCTCATCCCTGGCTGAATGTTGTGGAAACTCTAGATTCTATGTGTTGGTCGACCTCCATAGTTTTTTCACATGCAACTGACCCCCATTTCTCTCAAATGCACGTAGCTCTAAAACATAGCACCCATTTGACAGGTCATCTTCGGCATTGGGACCCCTTCCCTAATCCGTTCATTTTAAGATACGTTAAGTTAATTTTTTATAATTTTAGTAGAAAAAATAATGGTTTTAGGATAATGTAAATCCCGTACAAGAATGCCTGATAAAGGAATCAACATGTTTTGTAAAGGTGGAAACACCCATGTCAGGGGGAGTAGGTTCACTTACATTGGGTAGCTTAATTGGGTGAAATCACACCACTAAATGACTAGGGTGTGGGTTCCTGATAATTTTTGTGAAGGTTGAGTAGGCACTCCCCTATGGGATTAGGAAGTGTGTCCTCTATCCATGGATTTGGTACTCCCCTATAGGACTAGGTTCAGGTCTTCCACATCTAATTTGCATTGTGTCTGTACTCCACTATCAGGTAGGGTGTAGGTCCTCTATGACTTGAATCAATAATCCCCTATTGTATTAGGGTACAGTTCCTCCACACATGATCAAATAGAGTTGGTACTCCCCTATCGGGTAGGGTGCAAGTCCTGTATGATAGGAATCGGTACTCAACTATCATACCAGGGTGTGTGTCCTCCACATGTGAACTGATAGGAGTCAGTACTCCCATGTCGTAACATGGAGTGGGTCCTCCACATGTGAACTAATAGATTTCATACTCTCCTATCATAGTAGGTTGTGGTTCCTCTAGTCAACGAGTATTACTCCCCTACTAAGTAGGGTTAATGTCCTCAATTAGAGTTGGAGCTTCCTCGACTATCGAACGCAGTATCGAGGTTCAGGAACGTCCACATGACGAAAAAAATTCTTATGTAAGAGCTAGATATCCCTTGATAAAATAATGTGTGGGACACTCATTACAAGAGATATAGTGGACTCACGAGATAGTTAGGATCGGGGCTCCCTTTGTTGTGTATAGTGGTGATGTAATGCCTCTCTATTTGGGTTTCCTTATTCTTGTGTTGGGAATAAGTTAGAAATGACAAAACCCTCTAAGCTAGGCATAAGAACTGGACCTATTATAATGTTCCCAATGGTTTACATTCCCTCATATGTACTATTTAGAATGGTATAGTGTTTCTGATGAAGTGTACCTCTCAAACAGGTGCCATCGAGGATTTCTGAGCTTGTTGAGTGTGATCCCCTGGTTTAATGTGTTGCCTCTCAAACCTACAATGAAAATCATGATGTTGGCTATGAGGTTGGAACCATATAATAAATAGTTTAGGAAATGAATATATCTTGATTTTCATGGTATATATATGGTCATAAACACGTGTCAAATTGACTGTGATTTTCTTTTGGGGTTAATCCCCAGGTTTTACCTTTGTGTTTTTAGGGTGTCCTACTGAGTATTGTTTTACTCACCCCTACACGAGCTTTTCCCACACATGTCATGTCTTTTGCAGATGATCGACGACGAAGTCCACAGAGGACTAAGTCTAGGTGTTGATCAGTGAGATGAGAAGGATGATGCATACACCAACGACAAAAGGCAACTATCCGGCACGTACCTTTCTAGAAGGGTTGTCGAAAGATGAGAATTTTGAACTTGAACTTTTAGTTGTGGTATATCCTTATATTGGTGGGATTGTATACTGTACCAATTTTCCTCCTGGTACATTAATTTTCATTGAATTCTGGTTGTGTTATACATAGTTTCTTGCACGAATATCTTCCTTGTCCTTTTACATTATAATACCTTTGGCTTGGAGTTGTGGGTCTGTGTATAGGTACATTGGAAAATTTCTCCAATTTTTTTAGAAGTTTTATTCAATTCAAGTTTTCAGGCCCTAGCTTAACAGAGTTGGGCTTGGGGTAGTTATTACATGGGCCCTAGGGGATGAGTCATGATATATTACTATCTGTAAATGAGAGAATATGGCTATTGATTTTGTAATATGGCCTCCCAAGAATGGTTTATAAACCCGATTCCATAAGGGTGATAGTTGATCGGATCACCAAGTCATATCATTTAATCCATATTCAATAATATCATATGGTGGAGGTATTTTAAAAAAATATATGAGAATTTGTAAAGAGTCATGAAATACTAGTTTCAATAATGTAAGAAAAAGATATAAGGTTTACATATTGTTTTATGAAATCTTTACAGAATTACCATGGAACTCAGTTGATGATCAGTACGGTGTATCATCCCTAGACGACCAGAAAATCTGAAATGATGATACAAACAATGGAATACATGATGTGGGATTGTGTAATGTATTTTGGTGGCTCATGGCAAGAGAAAATGACATTAGTGGATTTCTTGTATTACAAAAACTATAAGGCCATGATAAATATTGCCCATTTTATTGTTTTATATGGGAATAATATTCATTGTACAAATTTTTGTTTGGAAATAGGTGAGACATCAATAGATGGGTTGAGACTTGACTTATAGACAATAGAAAAAATCAATTTGATCATGAAAAGGATGGAGATGTCTCAAAATTTTTATAAATCAATTTAGATCATCGTTGATGAACCTTAGTATTTAAGGTGAGGGATCTTGTGTTCATAAGGATCTATCCATGGCTTATAAATTTTTTTGTTCGGTAGCATGAAATTCTATCTCATCAATACATAGTCCCTTTTGAGATACGTCAACATGTTTGGGAGCAAGCATATTGTTTTTCACTTCCATAACTGTTTAATGTTGGGCACAATGTGTTTAATGTATTTGAGTTGAAAAAGTATATACCTGATTCTTACCATGTTGTTAGATGGGATCATGTTAAACTAGAGTTGTATGCTTCATTGGATCACATGCCTATGGGAATTGTTGATAGAGAAGAGAAATTATTGCATGAAAAAATCATCAGTCAAGTATAGTGTTGGTGGAAACATGGAATGATTTAAGATGAGACATAGGAATGTGAGAATGAAATGAAAAAAAGGTCCAGAGCACCTTTAGGGAATCAATGGTGTTCCACTTTTCGTGAATGTTACCGCCAATGGTGGGGAGAATATAGAACCCTCATTTACAAATAATTAAACCTTATTTTAGGAGTTTTAAACTTATAATGTTGGTGGGTTATGTGTGGGAAGGTTTGGATGTTTTTTGGAATTTTTTCATGGATTTTATAAGGACGAACATTTGGTGCATGATTTGGGGAAACTGTGAAACGCCTACGAGAACCGTGCACACTAAGACAAGGGCTAAGAATATGACTCATGAGAAGGTACATGGTTTTTCCAAATCTAATGAGGAACTAGGAGAAACTACGCATCTTGAGAAAATGGGATTTTAAACAATTGGTTAATGGTTTGGATAATGTGTGAGGAAACCGAGTTAGGTTCCATCTTATGATAGAAGATGGTGCACAGTTAGTGTAGGCTTTTTCTAATAGTGTGACTAACCATGCATAGTTTAAAAACTAGACCAAAAAAAGATGATCTAGGATGGGATTAAGAATTGACCCCTATTTGTTTCACCTAATAATCCCTAACGTAGTATTTTCTTTCTCAAAGGTCAGAGAACCTCTACCCATCAATTTGGAGCAGATCTGGAGGCATTTCATGGTGTATTGAAGCCCTAATGTCATTTTATGGCATAGTTATTGGTGGTTTTCATGTTTTTATATAGATATAATTCTCCCTCTCTGTCAATTTTATAGATCTACATTTTCTATGGATATCTATTGCCTATTTTATTCCAAATAGGTTGATATATTGATTTTTTGATGTTTGGGGAAGAGATCTAAGGTGGGATTTTGGACTTTCAACCTTTTTCCATCAATGTTTTCATGCTTTTATCCATTTTAAACAAATTATTTGGAGGTAGGTGGCTTCAATGTGGACTCCTCTATTTATAATATGTTTATTTTATCTTATGTTTGGCTATTTTTTGTGATTTTTAATAATTTTCAATGCAATGGGGTTTGAAAAGCCTATTGAGTGACAGTTTGTTGGAAACGTGGATATTGGGTGTTTTTGTGTAATTTTATTTTATTATATGATTTTAAAATGTGGATTTTTTTGAATTTTTGTAAATGGAGTAATCAAAATAAAATCTATAAATGAATGTTTTTATTGAAATGAGTATGAATGAAATATTTGAAATGGTTTTGTTGAAAGTTTTTTAATTAAATAATGCTTTTTTGTTATAGTTTAAATGGTTTGTTATTATTGGTATTTTTCATAATGGTTGTGTGTTTTCGTGTTCATTAACGATAGTTACGAGTAAGGAGTCTCTCCCTCTCTTAGTGGGATGGATAATAGTTAGTGATCTCCCTCGTCAAAATTATTCATTTAGTGAATGCTTAGTGAAAGGATAAAACACCACTTGTGAGTATAAGGAGGTATAGGATGCATACATTGTTGAATATGAGGTTAGGTGGATAGGAATTTATAACAAAAAAATGAAACATGTGAAATGGTTTTAGAACATTTTATTTTTTCATTACTTGTAATAGGATTTGTTTTGTGAAAAATGTTTATTTATGGAACATGGTAATATTATAATTTAAATAGTTTTAGAAATTTTTTTATATAAACTAATTCACATAATATTTCTAACATGATCTGTATTAGTGGAAATATTAGGGAAGTCATTTGGGAAAGCCAACTATGATTTAGTACTCACCCCTAATTGGGATCATTAGTGAATTTTTGGATTTTGTTCATCGATAAATGTAAAAAGTTAAGGTTTCACACTTCTCTCGTGGCGGATAGTGATACATAGACTATTTTGTATAGTTGGAGAATGTAGTAGGTTGGAGAATTGGTTTTGTGGTTGTATTTGATTATTGTTATTATTATAGTTAACCAATGTGTACTTTTTTTTAGTATCCTTACACTATTGTACTCTTGTATAGTTTAATATTAATTCAAATTGTTGTAATATGATGTATCTTTCATTTATATACTTAATCATTTAGTGGATTAATTGGTTACGGTATGTTTTATTTATTGTTTCATTTTTATATGGAAAATCATCCCCCACATATTCATGAATCCTTGAAATTTTTTTCCAGACTTTGAACTCTAGGGGATGTTTCCCAATGGATAGTAACATCATTCCACATCCTCAATAAAATGAAGAGGTGTGGAATGTTACACTCTACCATTGGAATTGTGTTTGCCTCACCTGCATCATGACAGAGTTTATGTCATCATTGTCATGGAACCTCAACAATAGAAGCTTCTAGAGGGGGTTCCTATGTGGAAACCCCCACTCTCGTGGAAGGAAACTTTACTCCATGGGGTGGTATTTCGAAGATACTATCAAGAACAACTTGATAACCTACAATTATCCCATGTTCTAGAGCTTGGATCACTTCTATGATAGCAAAATCCTATCTCTCTAGATCATAAATTTGGAGAATATGATACAATCAAATATTTTATAATGAAATTGAAATTGAATTAAAACAATAATACAATAAAAGAACTAAAGAAAATTTATTAACATACCATATCATGATACCCAATTCCGTATTGAGTATGATACAATATAGAATTCAGTGTATACCTTGGATCATGCTAAACCTATGGTGATATATGGAATCATATCATATGTATGCCCTTAATATTAATTGATTCTCATATAATCTATATTTTGAGATAAAAGGAATGAATTAGCTGCCAATCGACATCCTTCCTCTCTTTCAACATTAATGAATGATGCACCAATAACTATATCTTTGGAAATCAAATATGCTAAAAAACCAAACTAGTTCTTGTCTCTCTCATGATAGTTTCACTCAATAATTTTATTGTGATTTAGTGGCATAAAAACCATAACATCATGATGTATACAGGAAAATGTCATAACAAAGCCCAGTATATCTTCCTTGAAATTTAAAATCACATATCTGATTTGTTAAATAGTATTCTTAATAAAAAATATTATGATATTATGAACTTTTATAGCCAATGAAATATTGTATATACTTACCTCATTAGGTAAGAGACTATCCAACATGAGATGGTATGCACCCAAATAGTGTGTTGGAGCACTAATGAAGTGGAATGATGGAATCTACCTTTAAAATACCACATCGAAAGTGAAAAATAATAAAAATTGAATTCATTAACTCTTAAATATTATCAATAAACCTACAAAAATGAGTGATCATACCAATGTCCATATGGAACATCTCATATCACATCTACAGGAAGCCGATGGACCACAACAATAGGGGAGAGTGGGGGGATGTGCTCCTCAGATCATATTTTATGTGGGTTGATGAATCTCTTAATACCCATGAAATCTGAGTGGAATTCTATTAATAAATTAACTATAACTATATTATAATAACAAATATCCCCTGCTAAATGTCCTAGCCCGATCAGAATCATCCAGAATCCCTAGATATATCATGTGCACATGCATATTTAAGTGATCAGTGCACAATGTCCCTCCAATGATCTATAAGATATAGGTATGAACATGAAACATGAGAGTCTACTCATCAGCGACATCTGGTAAATGTAAAAAGTGCTTTTCAATACAAATAATAGATATTGAAACACGATTTATATCATCATTATCAGCCAAAATTTTGATTCCATGATATCCTTGTAGAATATGTGGAAAGTTCACATGGGCGGGTCCCATAATATCATCACCCTGGATATAAAGAATCAGCATGAATATCAAATCTTTTATGGTGATGGTCAAATATCCCTTAGGTAGTTGGAATGTGTGGTTCTCTAGTCTCTACCTCTCTATTTGGGAACCAGTAAGTGATGATAAATTAATGTTAAATCAGATACCAAAATGTTATAGATTATTTCATGGTGTAGGCTTTGTATAATGGGAGATAAATGAAGCATGTGATGATGATGGTTTATGTGACACACCTAAATCCATTTAACCAGACGACCCACTATCATGGCATGAGAAACATTCGTATGCTTCATAGTTATTGGTATACTATCATCAAAATATATTTAAAAAATGAAATATTACTTTGTGTAAAATCTAAATATAATGTTATTGTTAGAAAAATGTTATGAATGGTATTATATAACACATAACATGTTTATTCACATTGTTTGATGATTTTTTTATCAAAAGGTGTTCTCATGTATTCATGTTTTCCATATCATATTTATAATGAGTATTAAAATATGTGTTTACATATTAAAGGGTGTTTTGTATGATTTGGTTTTATATATTTAAATATATATATCTAAATAGTTTTTCTTTATTATCTAAATTTTTATTATAAAGTTGTGCACATTTTTTATTTTTGTATGATTTCTGACATGATGGTATATTTCATGATTCTTCCCTCAAATGCTTGGTTTACAATATATCAATGTTCAATTTTACTATACTTTCATGTAAACTCACATGTGCATATAATATTCCTTTTAATGTGAATATGAATGAATAATAGTTATTTGATAGTAAAAGTATTCTAAAATATCGGACAATTCTAAAAAATAGATGATCTTTTATTAACACCATATAATAAAAAATATGATATGATCAAATTGGAGAAAAAATATCATTGTGGTTGAGAGTGAGATCTCGGTCTAGTAATATTATGTCATTATTTCTACTTATGAAATGATTTATGACATATAATGTATCTCAAAATTTTTAAATATTCTTGAGGATAGTCTATATCATTTTGAATAATAAAATACTTTGTTATCCCTTATTGAGGAAACATGTGGATGTCAGGTATAAGTATTGGTCGGTCTTTAGGCATTGGTAAATATCACAACTCCCCAATTGTCATACATGGTGTATCATAACAATTATAAGTTGTGTCTAGTCATTACTTTGAGTCAATATATGATTCTCATAACCATTATAGTCAGTTTTGTTCATTAAGATTCTCCATTCTCAGTTTGAATTAACTCCTCGTAGTAGTAGACACAACAATACATGCCTCTATAGGTCAAAATTTCATTTGGTCAAGATTATGATAGTGTATATAATATATATAATGATTTTTTAAAATATCAATTTTTATATTGAAATTTTAGAACATATTTTTTTACATCCTAAAATTTGATAATAATTATTCATTTTATTATTTTTTATTACAAAATAAGTCATATAATTTATCTGAAATCAAGGGAAAAAGAAGGGATAACAACAAATCAGTTTATTTATCCATAATATAATGAATATTATGATCATATAATGTTAAATGGAAAATGAAAAAAATATTAAAAAATATTTTTATTCTTTACAACATCCAATAAATACCTTTTCATTTTTCCACAAAATATATTTGGGATGAGATGCGCTTAACTTCGTATCTGAAGTAAAAGCTATCTTATTTCCCAGCGGTAGCTTAATGAAATAATCCAAAGGGACGTACTAAAATTTTTAATTTACCAAATCATTTGGCCTTCATGTGCATCATCATCGTACGGGGAGGTCATTTATCAAAATGGAAGAAGATTTTTAAATTTCAAAATTTAATTCATCACTTTGGATGATCCTATTAAACTACCAAATGAAAATAGTATATATTTTACTTCATGTTTTAAGTTAAACACATATCATACAAACTCGATTCATTAGAAAAATGTCATGGTATTTATTATATTTTTTAAATAATTCATGTTTTTTAATGAATTTTTTCTTATACATTTCACTTTATATGGTCATAATTTAAATTTTATAATTAATTAATAAACTGATTACATTATTTCTCCTCTTTTTTACATTGTATTACAAAACATTCAGTGAATTCAATTGAAAATGATGGTTCAACATAAAATTATTAAGATGCTAAAATTTTAGAATATCGCATTGTGTTATAAACAATAAAACTCATTTTTTTTGTACAGTTTTTAAACCTCCTAATGATATTTCATTAGTTTATAAAGAAATTGTAAATCATCTGAAGAATATCATCTTGGAGTGTCATACATGTCTTGCATCAATGCCCATTTCCATGCATTACTTCCTGATCAATTCTAGACTAATTCATTATTTTCGGGTTTTATCTCGAGGTACAAATATCCTAGATCAATTTCCATTATTAGTGTTGAGATATTGATTTTTTTATATAAATTCATAAATACTATTCTCCACAAATTTTATATGGTTTTATTATATCTTAAAATAAGACATTAATATTTTTTAATATAATTTTTAGGAATCTTAAAAGTATATTCCATTATTTATAAAGAGAATGTGATTCATCTAAAACATATTCATCAACATTTAAATAAACAAGAATAAAATTTGAGATGAAGCACCCAAATCATGGGAGAAACTAATTGTGGTTGTAGTTAGACATCTTTGTTATAACATCCCTGACCCGGATGACACCCAACGGTGCTCCGAACCAAGTTGGCCACATGGCCTCAAGAGAATCTCCCCATATCCCAAATTCTTACTATAAGAAGAAAGGTCCTACATGAGTTAGTGGGGAGTATATGACCTTGTGACCAGAGTACTATAGTGGATGTCAAACAAAATAAATAGTGGGAGCATAAGAAGCAACGATTTATAGAATATTCGACTAGAATACATATCAATAATGAGATGTGTCTCAATTATAATATTATGCATTTGATACGTGTATCTATAAAACGTCCAAAATAGCACAAGGTAGTGTAATACAATATATGTATCCCAAAAAAGACCAAAAGTGCTTATAGTATCATAAGTCTCAGCTTGGTCCCATGCTCCCCTACCCCAAAGCCAAAATAAACTGCATGTACTATGGATCCTTCACCATTATTAAACTATAAAAACATAATATTATTTGGTCTATAGAGATTATGGAATATGGTGTGTGATAAATATCCCAGTAGGAAACCATAAAGTTCTATACAGTTCTAACAATAATATCTAGAGATCTAGGAAGTGTAAATAATGTCGTAAAGTAAGTGAAAATGTCCACGGAATATGTCTACTAAAATAAGAAAAACTAATAGTACCTTAAGGATACCTACAATAAGAGTCATAAATAAATAAAATATACAAGTGACACAACCATGTCGTACATCCATCCTTACTATGCACCCCATGGCCATGCCATGTAAAGAACATAGTAATCCCACAGTCTTGTGGTGTAATTAACAATACACAGCAAGGGCTAGATCCAAAGTATCATGCATTAGGGAATCCATGTATTTATTCTAAATGATGAAGGGTTTTATGCAAGGAACTCTTCCAATGAATCCTCATCGACTGTCATGGGAGACCCAGTGGAAACTCAGTCATGGAACTAATAAGAGTCCTTGGAGCATTTGTACTAACATGTCCTACGTGAGTCTAAGAATCCCGGATCTACTAGGTATCAATTCCTGAGGCATCCCAAAGATTCACGACCCATGGGGTAGATTCAACCCAAAACATCCAATATTAATGGCCCATAATTTACATATAGATCTTACTTTAGCATTAGTTAATATTTATTACATAAAAAACCATTCCAGGACCATATATGTTTAGTGTCGTTAGAGACTGGTAAACATAAACATATAGTTCATAAAACATCCACATTGTCTCCCGCTAATTTATTCATAACTAGAATCCTTTAGGAAATATATTAATTAATATCCTTCTTAATGACATGGGGAAATGAAACATATTAATAGGAGGGATCAAATTCTCAATAAGGGTAAACAAGGGAAATAACATTCATATCCTAATCATAAGAACATAACTATTGAAAATCTTATCCTGCATATAAAAATCATAATACCATGTCATGGGATAAATCATAAAATTGAAACTTAATCCCAATAGTCATAACTTAAGAAATGAAATTTCATGGAAGACACACATAATCATAGAAAATAATTTCACATTAGTCAAGGCTCATTTCCCATACCATCATATCGGACACATTCCATTACAGAACCGAGTTCACTGCTCATTGTATCCCTGTATTATTGAACAATATTTATTTTTCCTTCTAGTAATGTTTATATATTGAGATATAAATTCCTACCCAATTCATTGTAGTGAGATATAGGCCACACCCATATCATAAAGAAACTATTATTACATGTTCCACAAAAACAAAAAACATTTCCCATAGTATAACAAATAAATAAAAGGTGTTTCTTAAACATCATTCCACCATAAATTATATAAAACAAATGGATTTCCTAAATAATAGACAAAAAATCATAGTAATAATTGAGTTATAAATATACCCTTATTTAAATATTTTTATCACTGATGGATTTTTTTGAGAAAACACTTGAAATTACTTCATGAAGAAAATAACCTTTTTTCAACAAAAACATTTCCCTTCCTCAAAATGCCACCCAATTTTTTATGAAATAAATTTTTGTGAAAATAAAATTGTAAGATTTTAGGGTAGTAATCTTTTAAATAATTACATTATGAAAGTGAAAAAATATGTTCATACTGGTCATGTGAAAAAAACATTCTTATTGTATTTTGTTCTAGAAAAGTCCAAAGTACCTCGTACCGAAAATGAAACAAGATTCCATTCATACTGTCTGTTTAATATTTACCAATAGGAAAATTTAAATTAAACAATTATATCTGGATATAATGAATATTTTGAATTGAATATTTATGAATCATGGATGTGGATGAAAAAAATGCCCCAGTAAATTTTTATGAATAAGCAATCTCAGATAAAAATGAGATTTACAAGGTAATCTTTTACCTTAGGTATGATATGATTCATATATATCCAAACCTCCTTTATAATAATTTTAATAATGTTACTAATTTATTATATAGTCATAATCATTTTTACGATAACATTTATGATAATATTTTTATCTTTATTTAGTAGCATTTCGTTGTTTCTCGTTATTCGGGTATTAACTACTATATATTCTTATGCATGTTTAGTAATAAAAGTTCTTATTCCCTTTTTTAAGGTTATATTTATATCATTTACTGCATGGTAATAGTATTCAATATATATCATTTTTATTCATTCAATTAATTTATATAATTGTGATCTATTATGTAATATGTAGAACGAATCACATCACACCATAGAGACAGTTAACCATATGTACACATGAGCGACAATATCATTCACATAATTGTTTACTGGTACAGAAGTGGATGGTGTGTAATATATCAAATTAAAATTAATTATAATATATATATATATATATATTAATTCCTTAATTATACCCTTCTATGTAATGTGGTGGTGAAAAACGAATTACACCACGTCGTAGAGACGGTAAGTCGTACATACGCACGCATGGTGATTTCATTTTTCATAGGATGGGTAGAGAGATGACTATGATTGTTTAATATTTACAATAAAATATCAGTATATTGGTGATATAATTTTATTACTTTATAATTAAATAAATAATTTATAGGAAGTATAAGAATAAATAATTTTAAAATAATCGGTAGAAGAGATTACCTCATCCTCGATGTGCTTCCTTTAAATCTATTCTTAGAGCACTAGAGTAGGTCTTTGAAGATGACCAGAACATATAGAATGAAAATAAATAAGTTTATACAGAGAAAGGGTAGGTGTTGGATGATCGTGAAGGCTCAAAATGATATAAAGAAGTGAGGGAGGAGGTTACCTTTTATAATTGACGTTAGAGGTACTTTTAGAAACTCTATAAATAATAATTTATAATAAAAAAACACCCCAAAATCCTCCAAATTAACCAAATTTAGAAAATGAGATGAGATAGGTTTATAATCTCATCATCCCATAAATTTTTGAGAAGTTATTTCTTCATTTTAATCCTCATCTTTTTAATTGGCACTAAGTTATTATATTTAATTTTAATTGTGGTAATAACATTCTAAATATTTAATGGTTATAAGTATTTACCTATCTGTATTTAATTGACTATAATTGGATATTATATGACATTTTAGAGCTTATAATTATCAATTTTTAATTTTTAAATATGTTTAAAAATTTAAATAATTTAATAAAATGGTATTTTTCTAAAATATCGATAGAGTCAATTTTGTCAATATTCATATATTTGACATTAAAAGAATCCACATAGAAGATATGTTCAAAAAAAGATATTTAATACACTCTTAACATATAATATTCACCTTGATAATTTTTTTAGAACATTAATTAGTTCATATGATATTTCATTTAACATTTTTAAAACCATATATTTCATATTTATATTAATAAAATTATTTTACATAAAAATTGTGTCATCGTTAAGGATAAATATTTACCCTCTAAAAATTATAAATAAATTTATTTAATGTAGATAATCCTTCTATATTTCCAAATAACGTATATATTTGATATTATCTCATAAAAATAAATATATTAATTTTAATATACTTATATAAAATGATATTGTGACATTTTGTCACATTCAGTAGTTTTTATTACATTCTTATCATATTTATAGTTAAGTGGCCATCAAGTCATTACACGTCAAACAATAGATTATTAGGGTATGATGTAAAGACCCGCAAATTTCAAGGAAATTTTTTTCTTAATTTTCTTTGGAATTTTACAAGAGCGCAGCTTCAGACGGCACCTGATTCCGAGGCCCGGTGTGCCCGGAATCAATTTCCGAAGTTTGGCTCGGGTACGTTCAGTGAACGGACGAGCGGGTTTTTCTATCTTTTGAACCGGTGCCCGGAATCAAATTCTGAGGGCACCGATGAAATCGCAGCGCCGGTATTTGCTTAGAAACGCCTCTTCCGGAGTTGCGTTTGCTCAGACGTGGTTTTTAAATTTTGCGGCTTTAAGTCAGAAATAAAATAAAGTTTGTGCGACAACTTTATTTTATTTCACTTAAGCTGCTTGGAAGCCACTTGAAGTCACTTAAAGACGGCTTGAACTGAGTTGAACTGGATAGGATGCTATCCAGAAATATCCTACCCCTTGGTAGGATATTTGTGCGGTGGGACCCGCACGAGCCCCGCCGTTTCTTTCGCTAAGTAACGCACCCGCGAAAACCCGTCAAAGTAACTGAAAAGTCAACCGACGCGTTTTCTTTAATTCTTAACAGACCATTTAATTGGGCGGTTTATTTCGTGAATTAAATGGACTGTTTCTTCGTGAATTAAATGGGTCGTTTCTTTCGTTGAATTAATTCAACGAATTGATGGATCGTTTCTTAACCGGTTTCGTGTTGGCATGTTTATAAAATAAGACCAACATAAAAATCCTTGGAAAGGATTTGAGAGAATTTTCGTTCCTCCACCCTCTCCGCGAAGAACGCGAAGAACGCGAAGAACGCGAAGAACGCGAAGAACGCGAAGAACTCCGGCGAACGGAATTCGACGACGCACACCAAGATCTGCGACGTCGACGAGATCTACCCGCGACGTTCTTCGGCGACGTCTTTCTTCCGCGGCCAATCCTCGTTCGGCAACAAAGGTGAGAATCGGATCTTTTCTTCTCCCTTTTTAATTTCAATATCAACGGATTTAAACTAATTAAATCCGTTGATCTTGATCCGGAGATTGGCGACGCGACGAGCGATTCCGCGACGACGCGGCGATCTCCATCTTCCGCGACGAGCAAATCCCGCGACGATCCCCCGTTCGGCAACGACAAGGTAAGGGATGTTGGAATTCTTTTTAAAATCCCGTGTTTATTCTTTTGAAATATAGAACCCGATCACGAAACAATTTTAATTTATTTAAAATTGTTGATTGGTTTCTTTCCTGTTTCTCCCGTTGATTATGACTAACGCGGAGGGTGCGGGTCTAACGAACAAGACCCGGCAACCCTCCGTCGATCTTCCTTTGTGTGCGGATTTGGCGAGCGACGGCAAAAGCGCGACGCAAGGGCCATATGTTGATTCCGCAGTGGAGGACGCATCCCGGGAGGAACAACGGCGCAGACGGGAGGCAAATCGGGCCACCGGAGCATCTCCGGCGGCCCGCGGAAGGAGGCGGCGGCGCGGGTCGCCGGCGCGGCGGCGCCGGCGACCGGGGGCGGCGGCGCCCGGCGCGCCGCCGGAGGAGTCCGCCGCGGCCGAGCCGCGGCGGCGGCGAGCCGCCGGACCGCGTCCGCGGTCCGGCCTTCCAGCACGCGGCCCGCGCGGGCCGCGTTTTCTCCAAAGCCGCGGGTTTGACCCGCGGCGGCAGCGCTTCGGCCGCTCGGCCGAAGCCGAGCCGGTCCGGTCGGCCGGGCCGCGCCCAGGCCGGACCGGACCCGGCCGAGCCGGTTCGGGCCGGGTCGGGCCGACCCGGTTCGGGCCGACCCGGTTCGGCCGACCCCAGGGGGGGTTCGGGCCGGGTCGCCCCGGGCCCAGTACCCCCGTTTCGGGCCCTCTACGGTCTTTCGCCCATATCTTGGGCCTGGGACCTCCGATTGACGAACCGTCAGCGGCCACGCGATCCTTGGATCGAGACGGTCGTTTCGGTATATTATACTCAAGGTTTCGGAAGACTTTGGGTTCGGCCGGGTTGGTTCGTACACGAAGCCAACCGGGCCCTCGGAGCGGAAACGCTCATAACTTGAGCTACGGACGTCCGATCGACGTACCGTCAGCTGTGGTAGTTTCCTCTAAGTGAGACGGAACTTTTGGCATACTCCGCCCGAGGATCGGATACAGGCGGAGTACGGTCGGGTTGGTTTTGCCCTAAAAACCAACCGGGCCCCTGGGACGAAAATGCCAATAACTCTCAGACCGGGCGTCCGATTGACGCGCCGTCTGTCGCGTTGAGATCCTGTTGTCGATACGGAACTTTTGGATACATCAACTTCGGACTACGTGTCAGTTGATGTATCAGCCCCTCGGCTCGTGGAGCGGACCCTCCTAAACGAGCTCGCTACGTGCGGGAACCCTAGCGCTGGCTGTGACCTCGACGACAGAGCAGAGATCCTCCGTGGACTGCGACGACGGCAGAGCAGAGATCCTCCGTGGACTGCGACGACGGCAGAGCAGAGATCCTCCGTGGACTGCGACGACGGCAGAGCAGAGATCCTTCGTGGACTGCGGCGACGACTGTGTAGAGATCCTCAGTGGACTGCGTCGACTACTGCACTCAGCGATCCCACGTGGATCAGTGCTTCAGGTTCTGTGTGAGCCCGATCCTCCGTGGGTCCTTACTACTGGTTCTGTGTGAGCCACTGCCTACAGGTTCTGTGTGAGCCCGATCCTACGTGGGTCTTTTTGCGGGGGTTAGTACCTATCGATCCTTCGTGGGTCCGACGACTGAGACGGATCAGTGATCGTCTTTGACGTCATCTGAAAAAGTATACCTGGTTGAGCTGAATCTTATGTTACTCTCCTTTGTGGATTGTGTTGAACTATCCTTTGTGGATTTATTGTTTACTCTCCTTGCGGATTTGAGTCTTGCTTTCCTTCGTGGATTGAGTTGTTCTTGAGCTCGTGAGCAGAGCTGGAATTGGGGACTTAGGTATATGTATGGGCATATACCTAAGTCGAGTCAGATGTTACTTCGTGATTGCATCTTTCTTTTGTGCTATATCCTTTGTGGATTTCGGGAGACCTTCGGGGGTCTCGGGGTCCTTACTGAGTAGTTGTACTCACCCCTGCACGGGCTATGCCCGCACTTCGTGGTGTTGGTTGCAGACGACGGACAGCGCTGATCGCGGTTGGGCGTGGAGCAGGACGGTACCTGGAGGTGGACCACTGGGCGGGACGTGCTCGGAGCGGACGTGGGACCCGAGGAGCCTGGAGGCTATCTGTACCCACCCTTCAGGTGGGATTGCCAGTGGACGACACGAGGCCGCCGTCTTTTCTTCAGTTGCTGTACTTTACTTTTCCAGTTGTACTTTACAGTTGGGCTTGTATTTCCGGCCCCTTTTACTTTCTGCACTTTACTTTCCGCTTGCTGACTCTGTGTGGTTGTTACTTATAAAGGCAATGCCTTCCCTGTTTACTGGGACTTTACGCCTTGGTGCTAGTCGCCAGCCCCTGGCCTATGGAAGGCGGGCTTGGGGTAGTCACGGCACGGGCCCGAGGACGGGTCGTGACAAATTGGTATCAGAGGGGTCGGTTCTACCGCAGACTCTGATCGTCCTTTCTTTCTATGTGAAGCAATAGTGTTTAGTGTATTGAGTGTGGTTATCAGTTCAGGGAGCCCAGTGTTGGTGCGGCGGCCGACGTATCCGTACACCAGGACCCTGACTCCTGATTTCCGACTTAATGCATGAAAACATTGATTGCGTGTGTGTTTCAAGTTTTCTTTGTGATTACTTATGTCAGCTCACCGGGTATACTGATCTGCTTTATGAAAGTCTCAAGTTTTCCTTGTGATTACTTGTGCCAGCTCGCCAGGTATACTGTTCTGACTGTGGTGCTCTTGTTCTCCTTTTCAGGATGGCCCCGCGACGACTGCCAGCTAGGGTTCCGAGTGTTGGGCGCGATGGCAGCCCACCGAGCGACGAGGCCTCGGTGCAGGGCCCTTTGCCAGCAGTGGCACCGGCGGTAGCCTTACCCGCCGAGCCACCGATGCTACCAGTACCAGACGCTGACGATGCACGTCGCCTCAGGGCACTGCATGAGTTTCAGAGCCAGCGACCGCCCAGGTTTCGCGGTGAGGCGGACCCCCAGGCCGCCGAGGACTGGCTAGAGGCGGTGGTACGGATCTTCAGGCTAGTGAGGACACCAGCGGATCTCATGGTGATCCTCGCAGCGAGCCTCCTGCAGGCGGCGGCAGGACGATGGTGGAGCCTGATGCTCCAGGTTCACGATGAGGCATCCTTGCTCTGGGCGGACTTCGAGAGCCTCTTCCGCTCTGAGTTCGTCCCGGCCACCCTCCGAGCGGTGCGCATCCAGGAGCTTCTCCAGCTGCGCCAGGGCAGCATGACGGTCGCTCAGTACGCGGCGAGGTTCACGGACCTATCTCGCTACTCGACCGACATGGTACGGGACCCCTTCTTCCGGGCCCGGACCTTCGAGCAGGGCTTGCGACAGGAGATTCGGGCGTCGCTGATCTCCCTCAGCATTCCGACCCAGGCGGGAGTACTGGAGCGAGCCCTCCTGATCGAGAGCTTCCTGGCAGAGCCTTCTTCAGTGGCGAGACCTAGCGCAGGGCGGCAGGTAGCTGAGTCTTCGGCAGCAGGTAGCCGACGGATGACTCACGGGTCCAGGCAGACCAGACCCCCACGCAGACGGCCTCAGGACACCGGCTCAGCAGTACGAGGCACACAGCGGAGTGCCAGCCTTTCGAGAGGCAGGCTGTGCTACTCTTGTGGCGGGCAGGGTCACATGGCTCGTGACTGCCCGACTCGCCGATCAGAGGAGCAGCAGACGGTGGAGGGGCCACCCAGGCAGAGGCAGAGGGTCGACCGTGGCGGTCCGCAGGGAGGAGGCGGACGAGGCCGAGGAGCTGGCCGAGCAGCGGGTGGCGGGCGACGCTTTCAGGCTCTACCCCCACCACCACCAGGAGGGCCACCTCGACCACAGGGAGCCGGCGGGCAGGGACAGGCCCAGCTCCAGGCAGTGGAGGCCTACGACCCCGACATGCCAGAGATGATTCGAGGTACGATCTGTGTCTATTCCACCCTTGCTGCAGTACTTATAGACACAGGAGCGAGTCACTCTTTCATAGCCTCTGCCCTTGTTCGGAGCTCGGAGATTCCGACTGAGCCGTTGGCTCGATCCTTACGGCTAGAGACTCCTACGGGAGCAGACTCGACGATTACGCACTGGTGCCGGCAGTGTGAGCTTACTCTAGGAGGCGAGAGCTTCGGCTGGGATCTCCTTGTAGCGGCGTCGAGGCCTTACGACGTCATCTTGGGCATGGATTGGCTATCCACGGTTCATGCCCAGATCGACTGTTTTAGGCGCAAGGTACGATGTGTTCGTACCGACGGGAGCAGGTTTACCTTCACCGGCGAGAAGGGAACCTTTGCAGCACAGGATGGACTTCCGCGGAGGAGAGTGCAGCCCATCTCACATCAGTTGGCTAGCCTCATCCTAGGAGCAGTGGACGTGCGGAGTCCGGCTTTTCCTGCAGTGGTGGACCAGTACGTGGACGTCTTTCCCGACGACGTTCCAGGGCTACCTCCTCGTAGAGAGGTAGACTTTTACATCGACTTGTACCCCGGGACAGCCCCGATATCTACTCCAGCATATCGGATGGCCCCCGCCGAGCTTCGAGAGCTGCGGGTACAGTTGGAGGACTTGCAGAGCAAGGGGTTTATCCGACCCAGTGTTTCACCCTGGGCTTCCCCGATTTTGTTCGCCAAGAAGGCGGACGGGAGCTTGCGACTTTGTGTCGACTATCGTCGCCTGAACCAGGTGACAGTGAGGAACAAGTATCCGCTGCCACGGATTGATGACCTCTTCGATCAGCTCAAGGGAGCGCGGTGGTTCTCAAAGATAGACCTTCGGTCAGGCTATCATCAGCTCAGAGTTCGAGACGAGGACGTGCAGAAGACGGCCTTCAGGTGTCGGTATGGCCATTATGAGTTCTTGGTTATGCCGTTCGGCGTAACCAATGCTCCAGCAGTGTTCATGAGCCTCATGAACAGGATCTTCCAGCCATACCTCGACCGATTTGTCGTTGTCTTCATTGACGACATTTTGGTATACTCGACGACTGAGGAGGATCATGCCTACCACCTGCGAGTTGTGCTAGACACACTCCGAGAGCACCAGCTTTATGGCAAGCTCTCAAAATGCCAGTTCTGGTTACGTGAGGTCCATTTCTTGGGGCACGTCATTTCTGAGGCGGGAGTTGCAGTGGATCCCGCGAAGATCGAGGCCGTGCTAGCTTGGGAGCCACCCAAGAGCGTGACAGAGGTGCGGAGCTTCTTGGGCCTAGCGGGATACTATCGGAGATTCGTGCCAGACTTCTCCAGAGTTGCAGCACCACTCTCAGCCTTGACGAAGAAGGGGAAACCCTTCGTGTGGTCAGACAGATGTCAGCAGAGCTTCCAGGAGCTGAGACAGAGATTGACCAGCGCACCTATCTTGAGGTTGCCAGAGGAGGGAGTTGGGTACGTAGTTTACTGCGATGCATCAGGGACTGGACTCGGGTGCGTCCTGATGCAGGAGCGGGCCGTGATCGCCTACGGATCACGTCAGTTGAGGCCGCATGAGCAGAACTACGCCACTCATGACCTGGAGTTAGCAGCAGTGGTCTTCGCTCTGAAGACTTGGCGGCACTATCTGATGGGCGAGCGCTTCACAGTCTTTTCTGACCACCAGAGTCTCAGGTATATCTTCTCTCAGAAGGACCTGAACCTGAGACAGCGGAGATGGCTTGAGTTCCTCCAGGACTATGACTTTGAGATAGTCTATACTCCTGGGAAGGGGAACGTGGTAGCCGATGCCCTCAGCAGGAGGACGGGCATTCAGCTACTTGAGGAGGCGACGGAGCAGCTAGCCTCCTTGCAGATATCCTTCGTGGATAGAGACGGAGCAGCCTTTCTTCAGTCTCTCACAGTCTCTCCTCCACTTCTACAGCGGGTCAGAGAGGCTCAGCGTGGGGACGCTGACTGTGAGACCCGGCGTGCACTGATATCCTCAGGTCAGGCGCCTGATGGTTTCTCCCTTGGAGCAGAGCACGACATCCTTTTCAGAGGACGTACCTTCGTACCAGTCGCTTTACGAGAGGAGGTGCTGAGAGAGTTTCACACTTCTCCCTTGGCGGTACATCCCGGAGTGGCGAAGATGTACCAGGATCTCAGGCGACAGCACTGGTGGCCGGGCATGAAGAAAGCTGTGGCAGAGTTCGTTTCACGATGCCTCACCTGCCAGCAGGTGAAGGCAGAGCACCAGGTACCAGCAGGCTTGGTACAGCCCTTGGAGGTCCCGGAGTGGAAGTGGGACAGCATATCTATGGACTTCGTGACTGGACTTCCACGCACTTCCAGAGGTCACGATTCCATTTGGGTGATTGTCGACCGACTCACCAAGTCGGCACACTTCTTACCCATCAGAGAGCAGGGCTCAGTAGAGAGCTTGGGACGTCTTTACGTCCAGGAGATCGTACGGCTTCACGGTGTGCCATCGTCTATCGTCTCCGATCGAGATGCTCGTTTCACTTCCAGGCTTTGGAAGGGGTTGCAGGAGGCGTTCGGGACGCGGCTCCATCTGAGCACAGCCTTCCACCCTCAGACGGATGGACAGACGGAGAGGACCATACAGACACTCGAGGACATGCTCCGTGCATGTGTTCTCGACTTTGGTCGCAGCTGGGAGGACCACCTACCCTTGGTGGAGTTTGCGTACAACAACAGCTACCACTCCACCATCGGGATGGCACCATACGAGGCGTTGTACGGCAGACCCTGCAGATCACCGTTGTGCTGGACAGACCCTGGGGAGTCAGCACTCGTGGGACCAGAGATGGTCCGAGCCACGACAGAGAAGGTCCAAATCATCCAGGAGAGGATGAGGACAGCTCAGAGCCGGCAGAAGTCATATGCTGACAGGAGGCGGAGGCCACTAGAGTTCGAGGATGGCGACCACGTCTTTTTGCGTGTCTCACCTCGACGTGGTTTACGGAGATTTGGCCGAGGCGGCAAGCTGTCTCCCCGCTTCATCGGGCCTTTCCAGGTCCTCAGCAGGATAGGAGAGGTGGCTTATCGCCTGGCTCTACCACCTCAGTTGCACCGGGTGCACGACGTCTTCCACGTGTCTCAGCTGAGGAGATACGTGCACGACCCGACGCACATCATCGACTTTGGGGAGCTGGACGTGGACGATGGGGCGACTTTTGCGGAGGTTCCAGTGGAGATCGAGGATCGACAGGAGCGGGTCCTACGTGGGCGGTCGATTCCTCTTGTGCGCGTCAGATGGCAGCACGGGAACCTCCAGGAGAGCACTTGGGAGCGGGAGGCTCAGATGCGTGCTCAGTACCCCCATTTGTTCCCCTAGTTTTGATGTATCTTTACGGGGACGTAAAGCCCTGAGGTGGGAGTAATGTAAAGACCCGCAAATTTCAAGGAAATTTTTTTCTTAATTTTCTTTGGAATTTTACAAGAGCGCAGCTTCAGACGGCACCTGATTCCGAGGCCCGGTGTTCCCGGAATCAATTTCCGAAGTTTGGCTCGGGTACGTTCAGTGAACGGACGAGCGGGTTTTTCTATCTTTTGAACCGGTGCCCGGAATCAAATTCTGAGGGCACCGATGAAATCGCAGCGCCGGTATTTGCTTAGAAACGCCTCTTCCGGAGTTGCGTTTGCTCAGACGTGGTTTTTAAATTTTGCGGCTTTAAGTCAGAAATAAAATAAAGTTTGTGCGACAACTTTATTTTATTTCACTTAAGCTGCTTGGAAGCCACTTGAAGTCACTTAAAGACGGCTTGAACTGAGTTGAACTGGATAGGATGCTATCCAGAAATATCCTACCCCTTGGTAGGATATTTGTGCGGTGGGACCCGCACGAGCCCCGCCGTTTCTTTCGCTAAGTAACGCACCCGCGAAAACCCGTCAAAGTAACTGAAAAGTCAACCGACGCGTTTTCTTTAATTCTTAACAGACCATTTAATTGGGCGGTTTATTTCGTGAATTAAATGGACTGTTTCTTCGTGAATTAAATGGGTCGTTTCTTTCGTTGAATTAATTCAACGAATTGATGGATCGTTTCTTAACCGGTTTCGTGTTGGCATGTTTATAAAATAAGACCAACATAAAAATCCTTGGAAAGGATTTGAGAGAATTTTCGTTCCTCCACCCTCTCCGCGAAGAACGCGAAGAACGCGAAGAACGCGAAGAACGCGAAGAACTCCGGCGAACGGAATTCGACGACGCACACCAAGATCTGCGACGTCGACGAGATCTACCCGCGACGTTCTTCGGCGACGTCTTTCTTCCGCGGCCAATCCTCGTTCGGCAACAAAGGTGAGAATCGGATCTTTTCTTCTCCCTTTTTAATTTCAATATCAACGGATTTAAACTAATTAAATCCGTTGATCTTGATCCGGAGATTGGCGACGCGACGAGCGATTCCGCGACGACGCGGCGATCTCCATCTTCCGCGACGAGCAAATCCCGCGACGATCCCCCGTTCGGCAACGACAAGGTAAGGGATGTTGGAATTCTTTTTAAAATCCCGTGTTTATTCTTTTGAAATATAGAACCCGATCACGAAACAATTTTAATTTATTTAAAATTGTTGATTGGTTTCTTTCCTGTTTCTCCCGTTGATTATGACTAACGCGGAGGGTGCGGGTCTAACGAACAAGACCCGGCAACCCTCCGTCGATCTTCCTTTGTGTGCGGATTTGGCGAGCGACGGCAAAAGCGCGACGCAAGGGCCATATGTTGATTCCGCAGTGGAGGACGCATCCCGGGAGGAACAACGGCGCAGACGGGAGGCAAATCGGGCCACCGGAGCATCTCCGGCGGCCCGCGGAAGGAGGCGGCTGCGCGGGTCGCCGGCGCGGCGGCGCCGGCGACCGGGGGCGGCGGCGCCCGGCGCGCCGCCGGAGGAGTCCGCCGCGGCCGAGCCGCGGCGGCGGCGAGCCGCCGGACCGCGTCCGTGGTCCGGCCTTCCAGCACGCGGCCCGCGCGGGCCGCGTTTTCTCCAAAGCCGCGGGTTTGACCCGCGGCGGCAGCGCTTCGGCCGCTCGGCCGAAGCCGAGCCGGTCCGGTCGGCCGGGCCGCGCCCAGGCCGGACCGGACCCGGCCGAGCCGGTTCGGGCCGGGTCGGGCCGACCCGGTTCGGGCCGACCCGGTTCGGCCGACCCCAGGGGGGGTTCGGGCCGGGTCGCCCCGGGCCCAGTACCCCCGTTTCGGGCCCTCTACGGTCTTTCGCCCATATCTTGGGCCTGGGACCTCCGATTGACGAACCGTCAGCGGCCACGCGATCCTTGGATCGAGACGGTCGTTTCGGTATATTATACTCAAGGTTTCGGAAGACTTTGGGTTCGGCCGGGTTGGTTCGTACACGAAGCCAACCGGGCCCTCGGAGCGGAAACGCTCATAACTTGAGCTACGGACGTCCGATCGACGTACCGTCAGCTGTGGTAGTTTCCTCTAAGTGAGACGGAACTTTTGGCATACTCCGCCCGAGGATCGGATACAGGCGGAGTACGGTCGGGTTGGTTTTGCCCTAAAAACCAACCGGGCCCCTGGGACGAAAATGCCAATAACTCTCAGACCGGGCGTCCGATTGACGCGCCGTCTGTCGCGTTGAGATCCTGTTGTCGATACGGAACTTTTGGATACATCAACTTCGGACTACGTGTCAGTTGATGTATCAGCCCCTCGGCTCGTGGAGCGGACCCTCCTAAACGAGCTCGCTACGTGCGGGAACCCTAGCGCTGGCTGTGACCTCGACGACAGAGCAGAGATCCTCCGTGGACTGCGACGACGGCAGAGCAGAGATCCTCCGTGGACTGCGACGACGGCAGAGCAGAGATCCTCCGTGGACTGCGACGACGGCAGAGCAGAGATCCTTCGTGGACTGCGGCGACGACTGTGTAGAGATCCTCAGTGGACTGCGTCGACTACTGCACTCAGCGATCCCACGTGGATCAGTGCTTCAGGTTCTGTGTGAGCCCGATCCTCCGTGGGTCCTTACTACTGGTTCTGTGTGAGCCACTGCCTACAGGTTCTGTGTGAGCCCGATCCTACGTGGGTCTTTTTGCGGGGGTTAGTACCTATCGATCCTTCGTGGGTCCGACGACTGAGACGGATCAGTGATCGTCTTTGACGTCATCTGAAAAAGTATACCTGGTTGAGCTGAATCTTATGTTACTCTCCTTTGTGGATTGTGTTGAACTATCCTTTGTGGATTTATTGTTTACTCTCCTTGCGGATTTGAGTCTTGCTTTCCTTCGTGGATTGAGTTGTTCTTGAGCTCGTGAGCAGAGCTGGAATTGGGGACTTAGGTATATGTATGGGCATATACCTAAGTCGAGTCAGATGTTACTTCGTGATTGCATCTTTCTTTTGTGCTATATCCTTTGTGGATTTCGGGAGACCTTCGGGGGTCTCGGGGTCCTTACTGAGTAGTTGTACTCACCCCTGCACGGGCTATGCCCGCACTTCGTGGTGTTGGTTGCAGACGACGGACAGCGCTGATCGCGGTTGGGCGTGGAGCAGGACGGTACCTGGAGGTGGACCACTGGGCGGGACGTGCTCGGAGCGGACGTGGGACCCGAGGAGCCTGGAGGCTATCTGTACCCACCCTTCAGGTGGGATTGCCAGTGGACGACACGAGGCCGCCGTCTTTTCTTCAGTTGCTGTACTTTACTTTTCCAGTTGTACTTTACAGTTGGGCTTGTATTTCCGGCCCCTTTTACTTTCTGCACTTTACTTTCCGCTTGCTGACTCTGTGTGGTTGTTACTTATAAAGGCAATGCCTTCCCTGTTTACTGGGACTTTACGCCTTGGTGCTAGTCGCCAGCCCCTGGCCTATGGAAGGCGGGCTTGGGGTAGTCACGGCACGGGCCCGAGGACGGGTCGTGACATATGATTTAGTCACCCAATATGATTTTTATAGGTGTTAAGGTAATTTTATAATATTATTTTTTACATTTAATTACCCGATTTACCTTTAACCCTAGAAAAATAAATAATTACCAAAGTTACTATTCATAATGCCAAGAAAATAAAATTATTCTATTATTGTAATTTCCACATACTGAATCTAAATATGGATTCAATTTTTAAAAATTAAATATTCAGAAGTTTCTGTATTTAATCTAAAATCAATCTCGTTGTCAAAATAATAGAACAAGTTTTGAAATAGTTAAAACATTGAAAAAGAGTGAAATGTTATTAAATATGAATTCATTATAAAATTAATGAAATTTACCTAAATTATATTTATTTATTAATATATATTCAATTAATACATTAAATACAAACAAAATTATAATTTAACTATATAAATTATCTCGATGAAAAATGATGTTTTCACTTTAAATTTAATGTATGTTTACTATTCATAAAATCCTGACTATTATTAGAAAATATCATAAATTCAGCCAAACTAAATTTTTATTTCCAACATTAAAGGATTATTTATAAGGGTTCATATAAAAATAATTAATGTTTAAAAATATTAATTTAATAGTAGTTCACTCTTTAAAGTGGTAAGAATACTCTTTATTATAAAAAAATATGGTTCATAAAACAAATTGGGTTTATTCACACCCTATGATTAAAATATCCATTGGATGAATAAAAAATACTTTATTAAGTATATAATATATATATATCATTAATTTCATTACCAATTCTAATTAAATGAAAAATAAAAATATCTAATTCATATTTTCATATATAATTGATAGACAAAGAATTCGCAATACATTTTCATATTATAGTAATAATTATTCCTGCTAACCTAACATTTATGATATTATAGTAATTTGATACTAAGGGTGCCTTATTGCTGGTTTAAACTCATGATCTCTTGCAACATAAGCTAAGTTAGAGTAAAAAAATTAATAAAATTTTTTCATAAAATCATCCGAGTGTAACATTCTACACCCCTTAAACTGAATTTCACCCTCAAAATTAATCACAATGAAGAAAACAAATGGGGATAACTTTCCATTATAATATCTTGAAGTTCGCAAGTATCTTTTTAAAATTTAAGGTTTCTAATTAAAACATTAACCAAGAGAGTGGTCTTGTTTGGTAGAACTTCTTCGCTATGATCCGGAATCTCTATCGGTTGTTCTTCAAAAGAATGATCTTGCTCCAGCGGTACGCTTTCTGATCTTAGTACATATGAACGATCAATTATGTACTTTATCAGAAGAGATAAATGGAACACATAAGAAAAATGAGAGATATTTAGTGGAAGTGCCAATCAGTAAGCTACCTTCCCAACATTAACTAGAATTTACAAAGGACCAATATACCTATGGCTCAAATTTCAATTATTTCAAAATCCCGATACACTCTTCTAGATACAAATTCATAGAAACTTCTTATCACCCACTTGAAACACTATATATTTTAATCCATTTTCAACATCACTTTTTATCAACTTTGAGATCCTCTTATGTGTTGTTGAATAGATATCACCTTTTCTACCATTTTATAAAAAATATTAGGTCATAATCGCTTTATTTTCCCAACTTCATCCTAGTAAGTGGGAGTTTTACACTTATTTCTATAGAGGGATTCATAAAGAGCCATCTAAATACCATAGTGGAAGCCATTATTCTATGAAAATTACACCAATGTTAGGTTTTGATCCCAACCACCTATGAAATCCATATAATAATATCTTATCATGCCTTATAGAGTTCGAATTTTCCTTTCTTACTGACCATTTGTCATAAGATGATAAGATATGGTGAAACATAAAATTGTACCCATAGATTGGTGATGACTTATGAAGAACTTTAAGGTAAACGTTTCATCCCAATTAGATGTAATGGAAATAGGTACTCCATGTAATCATACGAATGCATTTACATATATCATGGATATCTGATCGAGAGATAAATCCTCTCTAATAGAAATGAAGTTTGCCAACATCATAGGGAATTCAACTATTACCAAGATAGAATTATTCCTTTTTGATGTTTTTGAAAGCCTGATTACAATGTCCATAGTGATGTTTTAGAATTTCCATTCTCGTATGGGTAATGGTTGTAACATCCCCTTAGACATAGGTATCTTAGAATTAACTTGCAGGCAAAAAAACATCGAGAGACATATTCAATGACATATCCTTTTATGTCATCCCAACAAAAGTACTCTTTCAGGGCCCTATACATCATTGTTCTTCTAGGGTGAATAGAGAATGAATAATTATGTGACACGTCCAATAGCTCCTTCTCTAATTCTAGTATGGGATGATCACAAACCCAGTTCCTGAACATTATTATTTCATCCCAATAATGGTTGAATAGAAGAACATTTCTTTCCCTCTTTTCTAAATCAACATATCCTTTCTCCACATACATAATCATTACTCGTATATATGGTTGAAAATTAATTTAATAAAGATAATATTTCTCCCATTACCTTAAAATTTCTAGATCCATGATTTCCTAATCCATAAATATTGGATCTTTCATGATCCTCGTCATGGATAACATGGAATGGTCTTTTTAACTCAAAGCATTTTCCACCTTGTTTGTTTTCCCAGGGTGGTAATTTATGGAGTAGTCATAATCATTAATCAACTCTATCCATCTTATTTGGAACATACTCACCTCCTTTTGTGTGAAAATATACATTAAACATTTATGTTCTGTATAAATATCAATCCTTTCACTATAAATATAATGACACCATATCTTTAATGAAAATATTACAGCATCTAAGTCCAAATCATGAATTGGGTAATTTTCTAATGAATTTTCAACTGTCTTGAGGCATAGGAAATCACCATATAATTTTTTTCTTGATAACACATCCAAGTAATTTCTTGGATTCACCATTTTAGATCACAAAACTTTCTCCACTACAAGTTAGTGTGAGCACAACTGACTAGCTAACCTTCTTTTTAGCTCTTTGAAATTCTCTTCATATTCCCCCATCTATCCGTACTTAACTCCATTACATGTAAACATGGGGAGTGGATTAGAAAATCATGGAATATATTTCCCAAAACATTGATAATAAACATCCAAAATAAGAAAAAATTATATCTCAGTTACCATTTGTGGTCTTAAACATCATTCAATAACCTCTGTTTTTCTTAAATCCATAGATATCCCCTCTCTTGAGATTATGTGACCCAAAAAAGAATCTTTTTGATGCCAAAATTCACACTTTGTAAATTTTTCATAATGCTTCTCCATTTCTAATGGTCGTGAGTATAATTCTCAAGTGATCTTCATGTTGTTCTTTAATCTTTTAATAGATAAGAATGTTTGGTAAAATACTACCACAAACTAATCAT
Organism: Viscum album; assembly: GCA_963277665.1. Taxonomy (NCBI): domain Eukaryota; kingdom Viridiplantae; phylum Streptophyta; class Magnoliopsida; order Santalales; family Viscaceae; genus Viscum; species Viscum album. The sequence continues at coordinate 980,335,137 of OY728140.1, read as the reverse complement.
GATATTCTCGAAAAATTTATTCATTATATCCATGAATATAGCATGGTCATTAGTAATACCAAAAGGAATCACAATAAATTCATAGTGCCCATACCTTGTATGAAATGTGGTCTTTGGTATATCCTCTTTTTTGACCTTTAATAGATGATATCCTAAATGAAGTTAAATCTTTGAAATATATTGATCTCTAGGTAGTTGTTCAAATAAGACATAATTGCAGGGAAGATGGTATTTTTTTAGGATAGGGATCTTGTTAATTTCGTGATAATCAATGCATATTCTCATTGATCCATCATTCTTTTTAATAAACAAGAACAAATGCTTCCCAAGGTGATGTACTAGGGCATATGAGTCTTTTATCAAGATTCTCTTGGAGTTTCTTCTTCAATTAATTAAATTCAATTGGGTCCATTCTATAAGGTGTATTTGAAATAGGTATATAACACGGTATGAGTTCAGTTGAAAACTTCATTTCCAAATTTCTGGGATGACCTAGTAATTCATCCTGAAAGAGATCATCAAAATCCCATACAATGCGTGTATTAAAATTCACGAGTTTCTCCCATACCATTTGAGAAACATAACCTTCACGTATCAGAATCAAGAACCATATGATGGAATAAATATCTATTAGAGGGTTATATTCAGCCTCGAATCGATATATGATCATAGATTGGTCTAGAATATGAAATGTGACATCCCTTCCTTGGAAATTGATGTGAGCTCCAAATAGTGATATCCAATCCATTCCATGAATCCCATCAAATACAACTTTAGGAAGGATCACAATATTTAAAGGATGAATATTACCAGAAACGTCAACTAGAGAATAATTTTAATCTTTTGATGCAGCCATTGTGCCATTAGGAGTTGTCATAGTTAACACAAAATCTGATTTTTGAGGCAATACAATGATACCCTTAGAATGTTCTTCATAAATAAATGAGTGGGGGATCCAGAATCAAATAAATTATTTGTTACATTATAGTATATGGTAATTATACCATTCACCACTTCATTATTGTACTCCACATCACTAATAATGATTACATGTGACTATCCTTTCTCATTGGACTTAAGTGTTTTTTGAGGTCGATCATCTTCAATAACCCTTGTATTAGGGCATTGATTGGAATAATTTCCAATTTAAATTAACTTGTAACATTGAAGGGTTGGAGGTGCATTCTATGTAGCATTCTCTTTTTTCACATCATTAGACATCTTTTTTCCCATCCCATCAGAATTCAACTACCTGATGACCTTCTTTTACACACTTAAAGCATTTACTTGTCCCTTTAAGACCATTCCCTATGTGTTTCTTTGCACACTTTGAGAATAAGTAAAAAATTAGCTTATATTTAGTGTAGTCATTATATTTTCCATTAAATCACATTTTCTCTTCTTATCAAACCTATATGACTAATGGTTAACTACAATATTCATCTCAACCATGAGAGCACATCGAAAAAATTCTTCATACCTATTGATGTACCTTATGGATAATTCCATTTGGAGACATGGTTTTATTCCACTATAGTATAAAAAAAAATATTCTTAGGTTGGATAATAATTACATAATCATAACTTTCATTTCATGTAAAATTTGATTCATAGGCACCAACATATTCATCATCCTTTTTCTTCAATTCATGGAACTCCTTCTCCATTTTTGTTCAAAAAATATGGGGAAAGTACTTATTTAACAATAATTTCATGAATTATTCCCATTCTATGTACTCAATTTAAAAACTTTTCCTCAAAATCATGATAAGATTCCACCATATATTATCTTCACCAATTTCAAATCATTTCCCTGTAATCATGATCAGAAGACCCACTGAATGAAGGTGACTGCTACCTCATTAAGGTTTCATTAAAATGGTGCTCATGCCTTTTCTAATTTTGATTACATAAATGATTAATAGCTTGAGAATACTACTTGAGCATGGATACAAGATTTTTCAATCTATATCCCATAATAGTTGGTTTCTCAGGAGGATAATTATTTCATTTCCCATCACATTCAGCATTGATGTGGTTCTTTCGGGTTCCATTAATCAACTAAAACAAAAAACCCTAGAGTGAGAAACCATAATCATAATGAGAAAAAAACATAATTCAAGAATAAAATATCAATTTTGAAAAATTTAGGATTTATCCTAGGTTTTTAATGATCATATCTAAAACACTAGGACATGATTCTAATATATACTTAGACATATCCTCAGGGTTCTTACTAAGGAATTCTCATCCATGTTTCTAATGGTTAACTATACCTTTGTCTGATACCAACCATAAAGGGCCATAAATTACATATAAATATTATATAAAAATTCAAGAATAATAATTACTTAACATAAAAAAAATCCACACATGGAATGTATCGGTTTATAGTCATTATAAACATGGAAACATAAACAACCGGTTCATAAAACATCCACATTTTATCCCACTTATTTCTTCACAACCAGACTTCCTTTTAACTTATCATAATTAGTAACCTTCATTATGACCTGGGGAAAAGAAACATATTAAAGAGAGAGATCAAAGGTTTAGGAAGGGTAAACAAGGGAAATATCCATCACAAATCATAATCCTAAGAACCTAACATTTGAAAATATTATCCTATATATAAATGATTATAGTATCATGTCATGGTTAAATAATAAAAGTGAAATAGAATCCCAGTAGTCATAACCTAAGACATGAAATTTCAATTCATTCACACGTATGCATAAAAATTCATTCCATATTAGTCATGGCTTATTGCTTAGACCATCATAACAGACAAATTTCAATATTAAACCCATTTCACTACTCATTCCATCCTTGTATTACTAAACTAGATTTACATTCTATTCCATTAATATTAATATCATGCGATATAAAACCTTACCAAATGCATGGGAGGGAGATATTGGTCCCAACCATACCATAATGAAATAATTCTTCTGTGTTCCACAGAAACAAAAAAAACATTTACCATGGCATAACCCATGAAATAAAATTGGTTTCTTAAACATAATTCCATAATTAATGATATAAAACAAATAGATTTACTAAATAACAAACAAAAAAATATAAGTAATAATAGGGATATGAAGAAAACCCTATTTAATGAGTTTTATCTTATAGGGAAATAGTTTTTAGAAGACACCTGAAATTAATATCTGAGCAAAATATCCTTTTTTATTCAAAAAACATTTTCCTTCATCAAAATTCCACCCGATTTTAGATGGAAACATTTTATAATAAAATAACCTTGTAATTTTGTTGGGTTTTTTAATTGGAAATATGGAATTATGAATGCGTAAAAATTTGTTCATGTCGTACAAGTTAAAAAAGCATTCTTTCATACGTTTTCTGGAAAAGTCAAAAGTACATCATACCAAAAATGATGAACGATTCCATTTATAACATTTAGTAAAAAATTAACAATGGGAAAATTTTAGATAAAAAATTGCATAAGGATATAAATAATATTTTTGAAGTACATATTTTGGAAAAATGGATGTGGATAATAAATATACCCCAGAAAATACTTACGAGTAAACAATCTCAAATAAAAATGATATTTGCAATGTTATCATTTAACTTAGGTCTGATATGCTTTTTATGTATAGGAAACTAATATATAATGATTTAAACAAAGTTACTAATTTATTCCAAGATCATAATAATTTTTATGACAACATTTATGACCATACTTTCACCTTTTTCAGTAACATTTCATTGTTACTCGTTATTCGAGTATTAACTACTTTATGTTCTTGTGCATTTTTTGTCAGATAAGTTATTATTCATCTTCTTAGGGTATAGTTAATTGATATAAATCATTGTATTGACATAATATTTATCATATTTATTCATTCAATTCATTTATATAATCATTCTATAATTATGATTATGCAGAACGAATCACATAGCACGGTGGAGATGGTAAGCTATATGTACGCCCAAGCGATGATATCATTCCCAGAATTGTTGAATGGTATTTAAGTGGATGGTTTATAGTATATCAAAATAAAAATAATTCTATATTAATAATATATATATTTATTAATTGCATCCTTATACCCATCCACGTAAGGTGGTGGTTAAAAATAGATTATACCACGACATGGAGATGAGAAGATGTATATATGCACGAGTAGTGATTTCATTTTTAATATGAAGGGTAGAGGGTGGACTATAGTTGTTTCTTATTTATAAAAATATATCAGTATATGAATTATATTGATGTTATTAATTTATAAAGAAACAACTATTTAAGTGTTTGTAGAAGAAGAAAGAAGTTTGAAATAATTAGTAGAAGAGATGACATGTTCGTCGACGTGCTTCCTCAAAATCCCTTCTTAGAGCACTGGAGTTGGTAATTAAAGATTAAAAGAACCTCTAGAATGAAAATAGTTAAGTTAAAATGTAATAATATCAGGGGTTTTCTGATCCTTAAGGCTCAAAATGAAGTTAACAGGTGAGGGATGTGGTTCCCTTTTATAATTGAGTCGAGGGGTACTTTTGGAAACGCCATAAATAATAATTTATAATAGCATAAAATCCTACCGAAAAAACTCCAAAATGTCCCAATTTCATAGATGAGATGATATAGGGATCTAATAAAATAATGAAAAAAAATTGGAAGACTTATTTTCTACAATTAAACCATAAATTTTTAATTATCACTTAGTTATTCTATTTATTTTTAATTGTGGTAATAAAATTGTAAATATTTAATGGTTATAAATATTTACACATATTTTTTTATTGACCATTAATTGATATTTAATAACCATTAATATCTTATAATTTTCAATTTTTATTTTTTATTATTTTTAATGATATTTTAACAATTTAATAAAATATTATATTTATAAAATGTCAATAGTGTCGATTTTTATAGTATTCCATTATTAGACTTTATAAAAATATCCAAACAGAAGATAAATTATAAAAATTATTCAATAAACTTATATTATATCATAAAAAAGCTATAAAATTCATGTGGAACATTAATTAGTTCATACGGTATTTTTTCAATATTTTTAAAAGAATTTATTTGATATTATTATTAATAAAATAATTTTATCACCATTATTGTGTCATCCTTAATTATAAATATATAATATATAAAAATTATAAATAAATTTTTATGATTCATGTAATTGTTTTATCTTTATAGATACTATCTATATTCCATATTATCCCATAATAATCCATATAATAAAATTAATGTACTTATATAAAATGAGATTGTGACATTTTGTCACATTCGTTAGTTTTTATTACATTCATGTCATATTCATAGGTAAGTGACACAATGTGATTCCATTTCTAACAATAGATGATAATGGTCAAATTAAGTCATCAAATTGGATATTTACAGGTGTTTTGGTAATTATAAAATATTATTTTTTCCTTTAATTACTCAATTTACCTTTAAACATGGTAATAAATATAATTACCAAAGACAATATTCAAAATTCCCAAAAATAAAAGTAGCCTATAAACATAATTTTGAAATAATGATTCCAAATATGAAGTTTATTATTAAAAATTCTTAACATATAAGTTTCATAAATAAATTTAAAATCAATACTGTTGCTGGAATAAGAGAAGAGGTTTTATAAAAGTTAAAACATTACAAAATATTGAAATGTTTTTACAAATAAATACAATTTAAAATTAATTTTAATTACATACATTATATTTAATTTTAAAAAAAATTATTCTATTAATACATTAAAATAATTCTATATTATAATTTAACCATATAAATTATTTCGATGTATAATATTGTTTTCACTTGAAATTTATTGTATTTTGAGTATTCATCAAATCATGATTTTTATCAGAAAATATCATTAATTCCTCCAAAGTAAATTTTTATATCCCCATTTAATTGAACAAGTTTATGTTTTCATATAAGATTTATTAATGTGATGAAGTCTAAATTTAAAATGGGTTCTCTATTCCAAGGCATAAGGTTACCCTTTTTTTAAAGTTGGGTTTTTTACAACAAATAGTTTATATTCACACCCTAGGATTAAAATATCCATTGGATGAATAAAAAATAATTTATTATGTATATAACTTATAAATCTCATTAATTTCATTACCAATAGTATTTCACTAAAAAAATACAATTATCTAATTTATATTTTTCATAAATAATTGATAGCTGATGAATTGACAATACATTTTCATATGTTTATCATAATTTTCCTGCTAAACTCACAGCTATGCTATAATGGTTATTTTATGCTAAGGGTGTCTTGCAGTTCGTTTAAACTCATGATTACATGAAATGAAAGTTACTGAAGAATACACTTTATTTAAATAAATTTTTTCATAAAAAACCTCCAAGTGTTACATCCACTACCGCATTTCATATCCATGGAAACCAGTACTTGGCATCATTAAACCATTCATTCATTCAATTTATGAAATTCATTCCACGTGAATATACCCATTCATATAACAAAGAATATGCCACAAGTATACCAATTAATACAATTTAGTTATCATTCAGTATTCCTTTGTGCCTATGCTCCCATATTAACAATTTAACACGATATTACTCATGTTATATAGGTACAGAACCTATTTCAACCATTTTATTTAGTCTAAGATACCAATATAGGCCCAACATCAGAAGATATAAATTTTAAAATAGCTAGTGCATCTTATAATGATTATTCATAACTGTCAAAGAATTAATGGGAATCCTCTACCAAGGAAATCATGAGAGTACACACCTTCAGTGGTTTATACAGGCATAAATAGGTCAATACCATAAACCACACCCCATGGATGTCCATAAAATGAGAAAAATGTTCCTAGAATCCTAAATAGATCCTATGTGAATCCTCACTAGGTATGACTTAGCCTACGATAAGCAACTCACTCAAAAAGAGGGTTATACTGGAATGCCTGATGGGCGGCATATCCGTCGAACACCCTAAAAAGAACCCAAAAGTCAAAAGAAAGTATATACCTCTGACCTCAGCTTGAGAGTAGAGAACTCATCAAAAATAATCTCCTCATTCATTCAGATTTATGATAGATCTAAAGAACATATGAATAATGGAATATTACGGAATATAATCCAAAAATTAAATATCACAATTGATTTCTAGAAGATTAAAATATGGTTGAATGGAATGTAGTCCTACCATTATGGATCTGATGAGACAACAATGATCGAAACCAATATCCGATGAAGATTTGGGATCAATTCCTATATCAGGTGCCGAGGAAGAGATCCATGGGATGGGGTTGGATTTATATTGAAGAGAAAATATTATTTAGGTTTCAAAAATCAAAATTTAACAAAAATTAATGTATTAAAAAACCATCTAGCAGGCTGGTACAGTTTACCAGTACGATTTCCAAAATCGTACGACTAAAGTTCGTAGTTACTGTCTCTGAGGGGAACATTGCACTGGGTCTTTGTTCAGTTTTACTAACCATGTTTTAACTGCACAAAACCCTCTATTAAAACCTAATAATTTTTTATATTTTCACATGTCCATGCAACATCTACCGCATTATTTACCAAAACAATATAGATGCTACTATGTCTAATCCTACAGTTAGACTAATTTTTCCCAAGTCGTACGCAAACCATGGGTTAGTCCATTTTTAGTCGAAAACATTGTTCTGGGATCCAAACAGACCCATGACACCTCCATAACACCTTTTATCTAGAGGGGTTCATAGGTATGGCCATAAATAACATTTAAAATATGAAGGAGACTTTTCATATCTCAAATGAAAACCTGGGTTCTTACAATATTCCCCCTTTAATAAATTAGTCACTGAAGTTTTGTCATAAAGGTGGTCTAGATTCTTCTGAGAAAAACTCTGGCCACTAAGAATGTACATCATCCTCCAGCTCCTAGGTCTCCTCATATAAACATTCATGCTTCTATAGAACCCATACATGAGGAACTGATTATCCACAATGATATTTCATGCTATTATCAATGATACACATTCAATTCCCCTAAAAGGATGCATCAACTTGATTATCAACATTCTTTGGATGAAAATCATGAGATAGTTAAAAATTATAATAGTGGATCTTAGATATATAGAAGACTCCATGCATGGATTGATACTTATTAGTTAACTGATACCTATAAAAAACTGAACCTAATCTCTCTAGAATCTCAAATGGCCCAACATATCTCGGTGAACTTTTACCATGTATCTTGATCCGCTTGTGTCCCAACCTCAATGAAACATTCAAGAAATCTCAATCACTAACCTTTAAATTTATAGGTCTTCTACGGTGATGGTTGTAAGGATTATTTTGAGACTGTGCAGTAGTCATCCACTTCTGTATCAACTGGACCTACTCAGAATTTTTCTGCATGAGACGTGGCCCAAGAAAATCTACCTCACCTGCCTCTAACTAGCATAGTAGAGAACAACATTTCATACCATATAAATCCTTGTACAGTTCCATCTAAATCACCAATTGATAACTATTATTGTAGGTGAATTCAACAAAGGAGAAATTCCTCTCTAGAGATCCCACAAAATCCAGGAGGCATGATTGCAGTATGTCATCTTACACCTGTATCATATGCTCTAGATGGACACCCGTCTGATGGTGATAGACAGGGCTCAGAAGTACCTGTATACCAAGCACCCTCTGAAACATTTTCCAGAAACAAGATGTAATGAATGTGTCTCTATCTGAATTGATAGTGTGTCAGACTCCATGAATCCATATTACTTATTAGATATAAAATTTTGCAATCATATCCACACTGAATGTCTCCTTGATTGTAAATAAATCAGTGACATTAATAATCCATTCAACAACAACCCACACAACATTGTTACCTTTAGGTGACCTCGATAACTCAATCATGAAATCAATCGCTATATCATCCAATTTCCACTACATAATAGTTATTAGATGTAGAAACCTAGTGCATGGTTGTTGTTCCTCCTTCACCTACTGACAGATGGAATGCCTCATAACAAAAACAGGTACCTATCTCTTTGTACCCCACCACTAGTACAACTGACGCATGTCATAATACATCTTAGTGACACCAGGATTCACTATGCAAGCAGAAGAAAGAAATGCTTGTATCAATGCCTCATGTATATAAATTAGAACCCAAACACATCCATGGATACTCATAATTTTATTATTTCATACCATCCAACCAAAAGGAGGGTCCTCACATACAAAAAACTCACATAGAACTAGGTTCTCTAAATATGATAGCTACCTCATCCGGATATTGTCCAATAGAGTAGAGGTCACAGAGAAGGTTGAAAGAGAAGTCTTTCCATGTTTGTCATGAAACTCTATATATGTATTGGAAAACAACACAATAATTTGACACTTTCAACAGGCTTGCTGCACTGTTTATATTTGAGTCCCCCTACTCAGTGCATCAATGACTATGTTAACTTTTCTAGGCTTCTTGGAAAGCTCGAAGTCGAAGTACTGTAGGTACTCTAACTACTTTCACAACCTCAGATTCTAATCACACCACGTAAAGAGATACATGAGTATTTTTTTCTCTGTGTACACCAAAATACTCTCTACCATTAAATTGGGTCTCCAATAGCACAATGTGTGTGCAACTAGAGCTTACTCACGATTATGTGTTAGGTAATTCCTCTCATGTGGCCTTAGATTCTGAGATCCATATTCCATGACTCGATCCCCATGAATCACCACTTACCCTTTCCCAATACTATTAGTGTCAAAATACACAATGTAACACTCTCCAATCATTGGAAGTATCAAGACAATTGCAGCTGTCAATCTTCCTTTCATCTCTTGGAAGGATATTTCTCTATAATATGACCACACAAACATTTCACCTTTCTTAGTCAAGATCATCAATGGCAGTGATATGTCTGAGAAGTCCAATATAAAATGCTTGTACTGACCAACTGGCCCCATGAAACTCTATATGTCAAAAACATTCTTGGGATGTTCCCATGAAACTACCACTCTCACCATCTCAAGGTCCACTAAAACTACTTTTTTCTAAATGATGTGACCCAAGATGTGAATTTGATCCATCCAAAAGTGTAACTTTTTCATCATAACCTAAAACTGATGCTCTATACATGTATTCAAAATGATCAAAATATGGTTGTCATGGTAATGTTGATTTTGAGAATACACAAAGATCTCATTGATGAAAACCCCAACAAATGAGTCCAGATAATGATGGAACACATGATTCGTCAATTCCATGAAAATTACTAGAACATTTGTGAGACCGAACTACATAAATAGATACTCATATAGACCATACCTACTATGAAATGTTTTATAAGGTATTTTATAAAGGCGAACATGCACCTGGTGATATCCTGACCTCAAGTCGAATTTTTAGAACACTTATGCTCCTCAAAGTTGACCAAACAGGTCATATTTTCCTGGACAAGGATATCTTATTTTAACCATTAGTTGGTTCAATTTCTGATAGTCCATGAATATCCTATAGGTTCTATACACATTTTCACAAAATGATTGGTGAACCACAAGAATAAGTAATGGGTCTGATAAACCCTTTCGCCTCCATATTATATAGCTTACCTTTGTGCTCTTGTAAATTCATCACAACCATCTTTTATGGTAGAATGGATACCAGTGTAACTCGTAGAACAAGATAAATGGAGAAATACAACTACATATCAGGAGGTACATAAAAAACATCATTGGGAAAGTAATCCAACAAGAACTCAACAACTAAAGTGAATTCCACTTGACTCACTCCCTAATAATCCAGAAACAATCTGGCAATATGGGGTATCATCCCGCCAATCCCACAATCCTGAGGTCCATATCATCATTCATGGACATACCATTCACCCTTTTGAATGAAAACTGCACAATATGGTGATGTAATGGCCACCCTTTGGTGATATTATTCTTTATACACTTGATAAGATACTATCTAATCCATCCCATGGATGATGTAAAACCATTTCATCTTGAAAAGATAAATATTTTAGATAAAGTGACAACCTCCAACCTCACGGGGAAACTCCATACACTAGCTCCAATCATCCATTATGAGTCCCAATGGTTTTTGTAGTGTAAAAATTACCTTAATAAGAAATACAACAATCTTGGTGATATTAACCAACCGTATAGATATAAAACTATATTACACACTTGTATTGAAAAGAGTAGATGCAATAGTAGAAGCTACTAATATCATACCTCTCATCATAAACGATCTAGGATTTAACTATTGTTGGGTTTATTGCATCACAAATGTCAGGCCTTTACTGTAGCCTTGTGAAACTAACTGGATAACCTTAGATGAACCACCCTGTTATCTCTAAATCCTTGTGTTTGTATACCATGTCCACAATAACCAATGCCTTGCATGACAAGCCCGCACTGCTCCAGCACCCACCCTGACATGGATTAAATGAACTTCCTCCTTAACCTGACATCAGAGCTGACGCCTACCACTCCATGGTGGAAGGAACGGCCTGTTAAGTCACGACTTGTGTCCCATCCTTCCATAAGATCAGCACTTTACTAGGTCCCAGTCACACTAATTCACCGTATGTCCTCTCCTACCAAACTGATAGAAAAAAACCAAATTTTATGCACCCTCAACTTGAATAGCACCCACATTGTGGGAAGCCTCAAGACAACTCTTCCTACTAGAAGATGATGACATGTTGGGGTGAGAAACAATACTCCCATATTCTATACTCCGAGCTTCCCTCAGGTTCGACTGTGTGATCAGAACATGATTCAAAATCTCATTTATATAACTCAACCTAAACATGTTGACCTGTGAATTTATAGAATGTTTGAGACCTTCCTTGATGTGTCTCTCCCTATGAATCTCATTAGTAAGATACATCAGGGAAAAACGTAGCAACATTATAAAGCGTGCAGTGTATTCCATAACCATCATTGTGTCGTACTATAGATGCATGAACTCACTAGTCTTCTCTACTCATATATTTCGAAGGTAAAAGTAGTCATAGAGGAGGTTCTGGAAATAATTCCAACACATATATTGCATCCCATCATCCTAATTTAAAAATTTTCAACAACGTTTCACTTCTTCACATAGTATATAACTCGCAATATTGGCCCTTCACTCAGCAGGTGTCTCCAAATTCTCAAAAATATCTAATGTGGTCTAAATCCACAGATCTGAAGCATGTGGTACGCTATATCCTGAACACATGACTAAATTATACTTATGGAACACATGATTTAGCTTATCCATAGACATGACCAAATTCAGTTCTCCCTATAATTTTAACATATTTTGATAGAATCCTTCAATAAACTATGTCTCAACACCTGTGTCTGGAATATCTATTATAGCCTTAGGTACCACTAAAAGAGGTTCAACTGGTAGCTCATGGACCACTATCTCTGAAGTGTGGTCATCGCCTCCCTTAAGGAATACTATTGGAGTTCTCTATGGGGGCATGTCTCTACAATCCCAAATGAATAGTTCAGGGTAAAACCACATCAAATCACACTACATAAAGGCATAAAAAATGTTAAAACCATTGTAGAAACAATTTCATACCCATAACCTTCTCCTGAATCCAGGACTATATAATGAACCGTCATCAAACCACTAAAAACTATGCCTCTTTCTGACTCAAAATCTGGTTCTAGGTTGAGTCTCTATTCACATATCATTTAAATTTTGTTATCCAGTAAATTTCACCATGGGTTTTATAATTCTAAATCCATGAAGTCCCATAAAACTTCAAAAACCCAAACATGGATCACATTAAAAAAACATATAACAAGTTTATTGAGGATTTAAAATTCATTTATGTGTCATTTCCTAATTCATAAGGGGCCATAATCTTGATGACTTGAAATATGACATCCCTTCTTTATATAATGCATCCATAATAACATAACTGCAGACACAGTTATTACACCACCTATCAAAACAACATGAAATAACTAATGCATCCTAAATGGAATGGCCAAATGCATAGTATGTGAATTATCAAACAAGATCCAATGTAATTCATGAGATGTAACATCATCATCTAATCAGGTTGAAAAAAATACAACCCACAGTTCCATCATCATTAATAGAAATAATCATCTGCATCACCTAGTGGTGAAATCAAAATAATTGTAACAACGAAAATATAGAGAATAAAAATTTAATTTTTGGAAATTTGACTTTCTCTTATACACGGAGTAACTACTCCCAATAAATGATTATTACAAAATTTCACTTCCTTTCTATCCCTATAATTTTATCAAATATTAAGTCAACCTAAAAAAGAAAACCATCTATTACCACTTAGTAACTTCATGGAACCAGATTCCACCCAATGGTTCTATAATCAATGTTTTCCACATGGCCTCATTCACATATACCCAAATTCTAGATCCTACCGACTAGAAGAAATGGGATATGTGAGTTAGTGCTGAGACTATACCCCCATTACCATAGTATCACAACAAAAGCCCAACACAAAAATAGTGGGAGTATAAAAAACTCCAATCAATAGAATGTAAAAAAGAATACATATTAATAATAAGAAGTGTCTCACATAAAAAATGTTTTAGATGATAAATGTATCTAGGAAGAATAAAAAATAGTGCATGGATATACAATACACTACAAGCATCACAAAAGAACAAAAGTCCAAAAAGTGATCATAGCATCGCAAGCCCCCACATGGTTTTACTCTCCCCTAATCCAAAGCCACGATAAACAACCTGTACCAGGGTAGTTGCCTGTATAGTCTCCTACAACCACATAATATATTTGGGTCCATATGGAGGCCCAAACAGGGTGTGTGATAAAAATCCCATTTTGCAACCACCCAGGTCAATACTGTTCTAACAACAATATTTATTGTACTGACAAGTGTAAATAATGTTGTAAAGTAAGTGTGCACGCCCATGGAATATTTATAATACAATAATAAAAACTAAAAACCACTACTCATTACCTACAACATATGTTACCTATATAAAAAGTAACAATGTCACCTACACACACCGTATATCCATCCATACCAATCACCCCACGACCCCACCGTATAATGAAGTCAGAAATCCCATGGCCATACCATATAATGAAGAGTATACCGTAAGGGACCTATCCATTGTATCATGTACGAGGGAATCCATGTAATTAATCTAGACCATGAAGGGCTAGATCCAAGGAACTCATTTTAAGTATCCACATCATGTCCTATGGGTGTCCTAGTAGAAACTCGGTCTATGCACTGGTTGGAGTCCTTGGAGTATGTGTACCAACATGTCCTACGTGAGTCCAATAATGATGAATCTACAGGGTAGCAAGGCCCAAGGCATCCCACAGAATCAATACCCAATGCATAGACACTACCCAAGGCATCCACATCCATGTTCTTGATCTATGGAGAGTAGTACATGTCATCTATAAAACCATTTAATAAAGCATTCAATTTGTGAAATTCATTCCATGTGAATATATCCATTCACATAACCAAGCCCATTCCATGAGTATTCCCACTCATGAAATCCAATTATCATTAACCATTCATATGGGTCTACCATCCCATATTATTGATTTAAAGTGCCATAAATCATTTTATATAGGTATACACACCTATATAAAACATATCATTTATCCCAAGCTACCAAAATAGGTATGGCATCACGAGATATCAATACGCAAGGAGGAAGTTAATCTTATAATGAATATTCACAACTATCAAGGCCTTAACATGCTTCGTCTACCTAGGAAAGCACAAGAACACACCCCAGGGGTGGTTTATATAAAAATAATTAAGTCAAAAATATAAGTCACTCCCCATTGGTGTTCTTGAAACGAGAAACAAGTGACAACGTACCTAAACTATTCCTACTGGCCTCCTCACTATATCTTACTAGGCTTATGACAAACATCTCTTTAAAAAAAGACATTGTTTTGGTATGGCCAGCGGGAGACATATCATCTGAATTCCAAAAAACACTCGAAATTCTAAAAGAATGTATAGACCACCTACCCCAGCTCTATAGTAGATAACTCATCCAATATAAACTGATGATTTGTCCCTGTTTAAAAGAGATATAAAGAACAAACAATGAACAAAATAATAGGGACTACGAGCTAAAAATAAAATAGCTAAATTAATTTATAAATAAATTTAATATAGATAAAATTGAATGTAGGCATTACTAATATAGTTCTGATTAGAACAACCATGAACGAAATGGTGGTCAGATGGAGAGTCGGGATCAACTCATAGGTTAGACACCAAAGGAGAGCTCCACGGGAGGGTGTTTTTTGTGAGATGAAGAGTAGCACTTATCTAGGTTAAAAAAATAAATCATTAAATTTTATTAATGTTTTAAAAAACCATCTTACAGGCTTACATGGTTTACCCACATAGTTTCAAAAACCATGAAACAACCGTGAACATCTCACTATCTCCAACGGGGTACATCGCATGGTTTTTTTGCACGTTTTAACTAACCCTGTGATAATCATGATAAATCATCTATTAAATACTGCAAAAATTTTAGAATTCCTCTTATCCATGGGGTCTCTACCACATGGTCTCCTAAAATTGTGCAAAAGCTACTACATCCACTCGCACAGTTAGTCTAACCATGTGCAGTCGATGCAAAAACCGTGTGTCATGCCGTTTTCATCCCAAAACATGCTTCTAAGCTTCATATAAGACCTAAACACTTCCAAAACACCCATGGTTTATAGGGTTACATAGTAAAGGCAATAAAAAAGCATTAAAATTGAGAAAAATAAGATTCATACCTCATATGAAAATTTAGGTTCTTACAATTTTCTTCCCATTTTACAGCTTTCTTCTATGTTTATTATATTTTAATCAGAATTTAATCATTATTTAATCATTAGTTAATCAATACTTTATAATTGTTTTTCATTTATTTAAAAATTACATAATCACACATTAAGCATTATTTAGTCACTATGTAATCATTCATTAATAATTTCACAATTTTTACTTAATCATTACTTAGTAGTTAATTAATCTTTACATAATAATTCTTTAATCATTAGTTAATCATAAATTAATCATTCATTAATTTTTCATTATTCATTCCATAATCATTATTTAATCATTATTTAATCATTACTTAAACATTACTTAACCATTCATTATTAATTTTTCAATCATTCCTTAACATTCCTTATTCATTCTATAATCATTAAATAATAATCAATTAATCATTCAATAATAATTATTTAATAAATCTTGATTCATTCTGTAATCATTAAATAATAATCAATTAATAATTTTTTAATCATTAAATAATCATTATTTAATCATTACATAATAAATGTTTATTCCATCCAAAATCTTTAAATAACTATTAATTAATCACTCTTTAATCATTATTTATTATTTCGTTAACCATTTGTTAGTTATTAGGTAATTAAACATTAATCATCAGTTAATCATTAATTAATAAACATTTAATCACTATTAAATCATTATTTAATCATTCGTTATTCATTATTCTATCATTACTCAATCATTAGGTAATCACTAATTAATCATTACTTAATTATTACATAATCATTAATAAATCATTATTTATTCATTCCTGGATCATCATTTGATAATTTAGTAATCATTATTTATAATTTACTAGTCATTATTTAGTTGTTCCTTATTTATTAGTTAACCATTCTTTAATCATTATTTATTCATTAGATAATCATTACTCAAGAATATGTTATTTATTATTTATTAATAATTTATTCATTACATTATCATTAGTAATTCAATTTTTAAAAATTCTATATTAATTACATAATAACTAGTTAATCATTTGTTAACTATTGTTTATAAATTAGCTAATAAATAATTAAACATCAATTAACCCATTAAAAGTTATACATATATATAACCAGTTTATTACATTATATTAAATAGTTGATTATATTTACCTAATCATTATATGTAATCATTCTTTAATCATAAATTAATTATTAATTAATATATACTTAGTAATTACTAATAATAACTATTATTTATAAAAAATGTTTACCTAACTAGACTACCATATAAATAATGTATTTAGAAACAACTAAAAACTAATCACTTAAATAAATATATATTTTAAAATAAATAAGAAAAATACATCTTAAGGATGATTTTAATAACTCCAGCACTTACTATAGGCCACCAGAACAACCAAACACAAAGAGGTATTCTTTTAGGGGTAGAGGGTGTAGAATGTAAAAAGTGGAGTGAATATTGATGTGAATGTGTGGGGGTTACATTTTATATAGAGGAAATGGAATGGATGTAAAGGTTGTTTCATTTCACCATTATCTTTGGATTAAGGAGGCACTCTCGGTCATGTTTCAATTTATTTTAGAAAAATGGTGGCCACCCCCACCAGTATTTTCCTTATGAACAATCTAGGATGATGATACGAAAAGGAATTAGGGGGAGGGTGGAATTTTAGTTAGCCGAGAAGGTGTCACGACTTATGCCACCTTTCCTATACATTTATATAATATTTTTTGGCAAAGCTCTATTAATTTTTTTCTTCATCAGAAAACAAAAAAAAGATCATTATTTCACCTTCCTCCACTCAAGAATATTTTTGAAATGAAGTATCTTCTCACCATAACAAGCCTTGTAAATTGGAATATCTCTATTACCTTTTTCCTTAGGTTCTTACATGAAATGGGTTCCCAAAACATTCAACATCACATCTGAAAATATCAAGAATAAATAGTTTTAGGATCCATTTATGGGGTCTTATAACATGATATGACATTACTTATTATTGTTTCAATTACAATAGGTTGCATTGGATGCATTAGAATAACACCCCTCAGCCTCATTTATTTAATGCATTCAAAGGTTGTTTTGAAGATCATGGAAGACTGTTCGGTGATGATATATTGAATTGGTGGGTATCTTGCAATATTGGATTAGTTATGCAAAATCATTGTCCATTAATCATTCTAGGATTTCAATAACATTTAAATCAAATTATAAACACCAATTAAAGTAATCTCCACATTAAAACTAGCATTGTAACTATTTCGAGGTCCACTATTGAATATAAATATATATTCAAATATATATATATATGAAAAAATAAAATTTCATTGTGGGAACCAAATTTTAGTTATTATAAATTCATATATGTATATGATTTTTGAGATACTATTATGGGTCATAGAAGGAACAACATTTCTGATAGAAACATGTTGGGACATTGTAAGTTTTGATCAGTCAATAGAATATATATTAATATATATTAAATAGGAAAAATTATAATGGAAAACATAGATTAAATATATGAAATGTATATATATATATATATTAATATAATTTTATAGATTAAATAAGTAAGAATAATTAGAGGATAAATTTACTAGGATTTGGTAAGCTTTTATTAATTAAAAACAAAATGGTTCATGTATTAATTTCATTTCTTTTCTACAGTCTACAACCTATTATGTAATTAAGCTATACTATGTGTTACGAATTGAAATAAACAATATAATCAGGTATCCCATTCTGGAATTCATCAAATTAATCAACTTTTAAATCCCCTAGTAGTGATTCATTAGAGATGAAAATTTATTTTTTTGAGTTATTTTTTGTATGAGGTTCTAATAAGAGGGATTAGTTACAATATGAAAAGGTTTAGTCGGTATAAATAGTTATGGGAAGAATATGGTTTAAAATACTAATAATATTTTACAATTTTCATGTTTTCCCTATTAATTACACCATATAAAAAACTATTTATTTATAAGGTTAATTGGAAATAAAATGACATTTTATGGGAATTTATTTCTAAAATACTCAATTTAGAATAAAAAATATTAGAATTCATTATTTTCTAGGTAGAATTACATTATAATTTTTTAACATTTCTAAATCACAATATTAATGGAAAATATTTTATTATAATATTTAAAAAAACCAAATTTGTAAGAAGAAATATATATTAAATATAATATTTTATGAAAAACTTTATGTGAATTCAAAACAACCACATATTATATATTAATAAATATTTAGTTATTATTGAAAATATTTTTTATTATTAACACTTTATAATTTTTTTAAAGGGAAGTTTTGTTAAATTTATCTTCTTCAAAATGGACAATAAAAATGTCCTTTTGGGGGAACACGATATTATTATTTTCGATGATTCAAGAAAATCCCCAATTTGTAAATAATATTATAAATAAAATATCAACTTAATTTGTTTTCAAAAATTGGATTATAAATACAATTTCAATTAAAATTTTATGTCTCAAAGTAAATAAAACATTTTACATCATATTTAAAATAACACTATTATTTAAATTATATTAAATTCAATGTTTTAATTAATTTATTGATATCAAAATATAAAACCTATAGGCTTTAAACTTGTCTTAAATTAATTATTTCAGGTTACAAATAATTTTATAGCATGATTTGTTTGAGTTTTTTTATCTTCACAGCCATTCTTTTGGGTAAATTAATGTGAGTGTGTTAAATAATTTTCTAATTAAGTTTTCTTATTATTCTATTTTATAATATGATGATTTATTTAAATGTGTTTTCTATCACTTTTATTCTATTCTAATTTAGTACAATTATGTTATCATAAATGTTTTAATTTTCATAAGTTTTTTTGTAGGAATCATATCGACTGAATAAGATAATTTTTATGTACTATTACTTTTATGAATCCAATTTTCATTAAAAAAATCAACAGAGACTAACTAAATGTTTTATTGAATATTGAACTTATAATTTGAAAAACAATGTAGAATAAAGAGTGATCCCAAACCGTAGTGGGTATTTTCCACCATTAGATAGGTAAGACCATTACATAAATCAATGATAAATACCACACCATGGTATTATTTTCCATGTTTGAATACAGTTTTATTATTTAATAGTTATGTCATTTTAATAGGAATTTTTTTGAAATTTTATTTAACTATAATGTCTGAATTTCTTAAATTTTTATAATTATTAATTTTTTTTCAATTTTGTTTTTAATATTTTCAAATTTTAAAACAAAAAATTCTTCAATTTTTTTACACTATTTTTTTTTCAAAATGAAATAGGTGAATTTTATATTAAAAATGTTGTATCAATTTTAGTTTGTTGTTATGTTTAATATTATTTTATAGAGTTTTTAAGTATTTTTAAAATAACTTTTTAACCTTTTTTTGAAAACCAATACAGGGAAATTTTGTTCATATCCAAAGTGTTCTAAAAAAATACATTTTACATAACAATGAGAAGATTTAATTATGATAACATTATTAGTTTAAGGGAATATTCTGTTTTAATTAAATGGTTTTATTAATTCACATTTAATTTTTTTTATTTTTGTAATATTTTTTAATTTTATTTCTTTTTTATTAAACTCTAGACTAGAAAATATCTTTGATGTGTTTTTATTCAATATATACTGGTTTTTTTAATGAAATATATTGATATTATCAGACACTACTTTAGTAAAAAAAATTTATTTATGATATATATTTTCATCCACCAAATATGGGACCATGGGTCTGTGGAATTGAACTACACTTTTTCAATAATAAATTCAATGCAATAATCATGTAAATCGATTGAATAAAAATTCAACATATAACCAATATGATTTACTAATAAAAATTAATCTTGGAAAAAAGTCTGAAGAATATCAATATATCCATTGATAAAGTTGAAACTAAGTTATTTGTCAATTGAATACTTAATGGAAAAAAACATTATGGGTTTTTAATGCTTCTCCAATCAATTAACGTGATATCACATTTGGTTGACACCACAAATCTGATTTTTATAAAATTTGATATTTAAAATGAATAAAGAATTTTGTAGTTTATTAATTTAAATATTTAAAATTATGCAGATCACATTGTTGGTAACAATTATCATTGATATGAATGATAAAATCAATAAATCAAATGTTTTGGTGTTGTAGTAATTATTTGTTAGAGAATTAGAAGAGAAGAATGTAAAATATTATCTTGAGAATATATTTTAACAATGTTCCAAAAATAAATTTATAAATAACATCAAAAAAAATTTATTATGATTCAATAATAAATTTAATATAAAAACTATAATAAAAATTCAAAATAGAATCTCGAATATAAGTTATATTTATGTAATAAATTGTGGAATGTAATATAAACATTTCTATTAGTAGAAGAAAAGTCTGTTTTGAAACATCAATAAAAGTAATTATATTGTGGTATAAAAAATTGAATATTGGGAATTTTTTAGTTTTAAAATAATAAAAAAACTGAAAAAACATTAAAACATTAATAAGGGTTGTGTTAGTGAAAAAAAATGTATTACGAAAATAAATTTCTGGGATAATACTTTCAAAATTTTCTAACGAAATAAAAAAGGACTTCATGGAAATTATATTAAACATGTTTTTCATTAAAATATTAAAATGAAGTAAACATTCACATACATTGGACTTAATAAGTTATATATTTATTTAAAAAAAAATTCCTAAATGAAAAAAGAGAGAAAATTATTACAGAAGAAAATGTTTTCTAACCAAAAAGAAGAAATATGTAGGGTTCTCCATATAAACATTCTTTTAGATGATTTTTGTAATAATGAGATGAAAGATAGAATGAATAAATTGAAATGAAATAATTAAAAATAGTTTTAAAAAATTAAATCATTTTTATGGATGTATGAACATTCAATTCCTAAAAACAATTGGGAAATATATACACCCCTAATAATGATTGAATTTTTATAATAAACTTTTACAAATTTCATAACACTTGAATCAAAACATCATTTAAGATAGATCATTAAATTAAGAATTAAGTACCATTAACATAGAATATATGATTATATAATATTTATAATATTATAAATATAGAGTATCTAATATTTATAGGTGATAATTAGAAACATGGTGTTACGATGGACCTTTGAGATGAGAAAAACCTAACCTGGATCCCCACTTTATTAAAATAATTCCAACAAACTATATATAAAATTTAAATTTATTATTCAAATATTTCAGATCCATATTTATACTAATCATGATTGATAATATTTTTTCATTTCTTATGTATTTCCATTTATAGAAAATTCAATTTTACAATAAATTGTTTAAGTAATAACTATTCTGTTTCAAATATAAGTTTTTATTTGGTGGTACTCTTCCTTTAACAATGTTAATGAATTTAAATCCATAATAAAATTTAATAATTTCTTATATTTCATATATTTCCATTAAATAATTTTATAATAATTATATCTATATGTTGGTGATGAAAAATGAATTATGTCATTCAAGGAGGAGGTAGTTTACAAATACGGATGAAAGATATTTTCATTTTTCAAGTAGCTGAAATGAAAATAATGTTGATTTTTTTAAAAAAGATAATATTAATAAAAAAATATATTTCATATATTTTCAATAAATTAATCATTATAATAATCCATGTTAATTGGTTATGAAAAATTAATTCATTATCTTTGTGGAAGTAGTATTCTACACGTATGTAAGAATAACATTTTCATATTCTAATGGACATGAGGGAAATAAAATAAATATTATAGCACATTTAATTAATAGTATTTTTTTGAAGTATTATATATATTCAATAATTTTTCATTTATTCATATACATGTGTGTTTTTTATAAAAATAAAAATACATCCCTTTTTAGAAGGTAGTCAACAAGTTCACATGAATTTTGTATTCTTTTCCCAATAGAAGGATACAAGATTGAAAATGGTAATAACATTAAAAAATCAGTATAGTTAACATATGGATGTCATATTAAATTAAAAGTAGATATGATTTCTAGGATGTTTATGGTGAAATAATCTTGAGGAATATTCGAAAGAACATATTCATCTTTGTTGGGTAATCACCTTTGTTTAGAAACTTAAGCCTTCCGAGATGTGATACATGGGAAAGACAAAACTTCTTTGACATGAATAAGGGTGTTTGTAAGGTATTTGGTAATACCACGGTTGATCTAAGAAAAAATTGGTTATGTGTAGTGAAATGTAAAGGGTACCATTTATTATTGACAAGAGATGCACCATTTAAAATATTAAGAATATTATAATATAATAATTTTTTTAATTGTACGTGGATCCAATTTTGTCTAATTTTTAAGATATTGTAATTTTATAATGAATTAATCCTAGGAAACCACATTTAAAAATTTTTAAGAGGTATTTAATGATTTACCAATTAGTTTAACTCCATCATTTACACTTTTAACATTTACCATGATGACAATCATTTACAATGGTAACTGTTCAATTTAATTATAAATGAAATTGATCCCAATAAATAATTATAACATACTAACCAAAGATATTGAAACAATTTTCAAGGATTAAAATTTTTTTCTTTTAAAAATTAAATTTTATGTAAGTTGAAAAAATGAAATGAAAATTTCTTATTATAAAAATTCCCGTATTAAGATTAATAATTTTGATACCAAAATCAGGTATTTTTTATTTATATAAAATTATTACATTGTGTTTAATAAAAGGTGTATAAATTTATTTTAATACCAAATATAAACCATATAGAACCATGAGAATTCCCAATTAAAATAGTAGAATCAAGAATAGCTCACTTTAATAAAAATATCATGAAAGCCTCTCTCTCATGATACCTCAGTGAAATAAGAGACGTGGTGACCAAAGAGTCTTACCTCCAGTAGGACCAGGGTTGGTGATAAGAATTTTGGTTATATAAATGTCACATATTTTTGGAATTACTATTTATAAATAAATCAATTTTGGAATATAGGGTAAAAACAAAAAAAATCCCATTTATAATATAAAATTATACCTAAACCATCGCATAATTCATGAATTGAAATAAACCGATGGAAATAAAATTTTGAAATATAATGTACCAAAAGGTAAGTCCTATATTAGTGAAATAGTAGAATCTCCAACCCAATATATTAATGACATCTCATAACTAAAACTCCTCTTGTAATATTGAAAAAAAATTATATATGGAGGGTGAGAATAAAATGTCTACACAGTGGGTATATAACCATGTTATAATGTGAACATATGAAAAAAACCAGTCAATACCCCAATGAACTAATTGATGAAGAAATAATCACCTAAAAATTTTAATTACCATCATAGCATCACCATTTCATTCTCACCAAATTATACATACAATCAATTAATATATCATTGACACCATAACGAATAAATTTACCCCCCTTTCACTTACCAACTTTTTTCCACTGTAAGACTCCAAAATTAAATGTCCCATGCTACAATAATTTTTATACATATCTTATCACATCACTTTGAATCTCATATAACTTAAAAGTCCTTGGCCAACACTTCTATGATATCTCGTACCCAACTCATACCACCACTAATTCTAAATCAAGTGTACGGAATATGGGGTATCAAGTAATATTGGGGAAATAACCTAGAATATATAATCATAAAGTGTATTTAAGGTTATCCAAATCACATGATGTTCATATAGAAAAAACATAAGATACATGATATATAGAGTAACACACAACACATAACCTATGGGTTCACAAAAACATCACCAGTACCCACCTAATCACTACCACTACACCACAAACCGTCTGACACAACATCTACCACCATGATATGAAGAACATCACACAACTACCACAAAAGACACATGATTCCACTTATTTTTAAATACACTTCATTTACATTTTCAATTCCAATTAATCTATTGTTCAATTCAATAAATCCTATTTTACCAAATATATTTTCAATAAATCTCATTTATTTAAAATTTTATTAAATTTTTTATATCATCCAAATTTATTATCTTGTTGAATATGAATCCAATAAAACATCACCACACCAAAATTATCTTATATCACACAGTTATCTCCACAACACCACACATGAACCATGGATTCTGCACCACACTATAAAAAACCACTCACCATAGAAACCAAAATTCCCAAATCCCATAACTAAATCGAAACCAAACCACCAAACAGAACAAAAAGAACAAACACCACACATAATCCCCACCAAACACCACAAATAAACAACTACACACCACAAAATAGAGTATCGCGACTTCATCACATCAAACTACTGCTTAGAAAACACACATAATAATGAACACATTGAATCCTAACTGACCATCGATTGCCTAGAATTCTGAGGCATCACAATATAATGATGATCATTGATATCACCAGAAAAAACAAAAAGCATATTGGAAAAATCTATAAGAACAAGAACACAAAACAACTACACATACAGGCTTCCAAAATTATTTTGGGGTTTTATCACATTACATTTTTAATTATTACAAATATTATCATGCAATCAGGGTTTCCATGTGAAATTTATTCTTTTCTAAATAAATAGATATTGTATTTTATACATGTTACAATCTCACAGTAATTCATCAATGGTAATTACATCATATCATACACCACACAACTATGGATTTGGACAATGATTAATTCTTGAAAGGAATTAAAAAGGAATAAAAATATCAACAATAAAATCATATAATTCCAAACATCTTATTACTCCCCCACACACCTCAATTAAAAATATATCAAATATTTATCTTATTACACTAACAGTTACCATCATTACAAAAGGAAATAAAATGTTAATAATTCCCACATATAACACCTAATGTAGTGAGAATAAGGATATTCTACCTCAATGAATATTTTGAATCTATTTGTGCACCATATGGAGGAGAATAAAAAACCTATAACCCACAAACACACATTAGAAGGATTAATGTATATACACAACATCAATGGATTTCCAAAAAAAATTCATTACGAACACAAATTAAAAAATGACTATATACATAACCTATAAAATAAGAACTAAAGAAAACAAATAGATATTGTTAGAGGAGCATACAAAAAAATAAAAAATAAGAAACCATCAGAACTCAAGGATAATTGTGATGAATGATGGGTTGAAAAGTATCATAAAATATCTTTTTTTTTCACAATGAGATAGAGATATGGTAAACGGAATGTGAGAATAATTGATAGAAATAATTTTATTAAAAATACATAACAATCCCAATTTACAATATAAAACAATCATTTACACTATAAATTACATGTTCACAATTAAATTACACTATGAAACCACTTATTTAATAATTAATTACTATTCCACTAAAATGAATGCCACTATATTATGGAATTAACTAGAATTTTAAATCGATCTATCACAATATAAAAAATCACATCCCACTCCTCACAACATAAATGACATAAAAACAAGGTTAATAAGTATTATACCATCAACATACATTATGAACCCACATTTTTTAGATTAAAAAACTACATTAAGTTTTTTTTAGATCTTACCTCCACCGATCTTCATAGAACCACTTTAAAACAACTCATCCACTACAAACTAGAAATGAAAAATATTTGAGAGTGTATGAACAATAAATTTATATAAATCTCAAATGAATATAGTAAAAAAGATTAATTACCAAACCCATTGAAAAATAAATGAGTTATTATAACAAACAAAATAGATACCTCTCATGTATGTTGTTATGGATCAATAGTACTACCGAAAAAACAATCCAATCTATAATGACTAGAAAACATCCCCCATAATCACATTACCATATAAACCAAATGATTCCCTCTCACTAATCACAGAACAACTCTTTTATTACTATGTAAAAGCCAATACTCTTTACAAAACCATTCACGTTAACATATCATCCTATAAACAACATAAATATACCCGTTCCAAAAACAACATACAATAATTTGCTGATTGAACAATTAATGGAATCTCATATTTCATGTCATGAGGTTATCTAGATTAGCGGGAACTCACTCACCTACTTAATTTTACTAATTTCATGGTATAATACATCTTTATTAAGAATTTATTTCCTCCCATTTTCATATATTGGAATATTTATCCCACAAAAAAATATCTATCAAAATCTCATAAAGAAATATCCGTGTATAATATCTCTGTAATAAATCCAAACAATGAAAGTAAAAACACTAAATAGATCTGCATATTGAGAATAAATCTTTCTCTCTCACTACCAAATAATCCCCACCAAGACACCATGTATCCATAATAAATGAACCAAGGAATGGATATTCCAAATATCTTTATATCTTGATGACCATCGATCTCCAATGGTCTCTCCAAGAACATCATAACAACCTATATGTATAAATCTCTCCCACAATATTTTGTGTGACTCATTATGAAGATAACCAAAAGGCCAAGACACATCAAAGATGTCATGTATCCCCTTTAAAAATGGTGGAAGAACTAACAAATACCCCACTGCACCAATATGCACCAAAAACTCAAAAAGACTAAGAAAACAAGGGGACAACTTACTCCTCTACAAAAAAAATTGTACACTTCGATAGGAGACTCTCAGGAACTAAAGGTCTACAATATTAAATTGTATGTGCCTCCGTTTTTGAACAAAATAGGAATAGTGAAAGTCCTACACCACCCACATACATTATCAATACAATAAAATCCTATTGATTATCCTCTATACAACATTGAATCCACGAAATACTGACTCACTGGCCTCCATTAGTCAAAAAATTGAACAAAAAATCTTCTTATACAACATCTCAAATAAGGCCATATAGGTATGTGACATACCGTCGATACACCAAACCAAAGGACACAATATCCCAACATATCCTCCAATGATTTTATGTTCTTATATATCTTCCGATCATGAAGAGGGTGAAATTTTTTCATAATGTTCAACTTGGATATAGATTCATGCTGAAATCCCCCCAAGAAATATGTTTTAATATAAGGATTATTATTTGAGATCATGTTCCTTTGAACCCCACGAATCCTAAACATGTCATCCAAATACTACATTGCTAAAACATCCATGGTACTTGAATCATAAATCCCAAAAATTAAACAAAATTTTTTAGTTTTCCCACTATCACTCAAAAATATATCACAAATCCTTGAAACTCATGAATCTCGATGATTAAATCCATTGATATGTATTCCAATTTCAAATTGGTAATATCTAAGTACTGAACTCATCATCAAGGAATATATCTCTTCACATTCACCTACTAAAAAACAAGACACCTCACTACAATCATTTCCATTGATAATTTCATCCCCAACCACCAATACTATCTCCACAATCCGTGATACATCATTATAAAACTGGATCGTACAAATAATAGGGTGTTGTTAAAGACAAATGAAAATCCCTCATGTATATCTTATCGAATAAAAAACTCTCACAAAACAACATCCATTTATGGCTATCCTCTGACCATCCCAAAGGGGCATCATAAGGATACATAAAGTCACAAATCCCTTCTACCTCTAAGTCTTACCAATAATACTTCCCCACATGCTACATCATATCTGAATCTATGATAACATGATAAGGAAAATTTGAGTCACTACTCTAACCAATATCACAATTCATCGTAGTAGGCTCCAGTAACCCTTTTAAAACTTCATAAGACTCCCAAACAACATCTCGTCATTATATTCAACTAAAAAAATTGGCAACTACAATCCTGATTCCTTAAGAGTATGTTATCTCCATGTAAAAAACATAAAAGGTTCTACATCCATCTATAATAGCCTAATATTAAATCCCAATTCGAGAAAACATATTTCATGATCTTATTTTCCATGAAAACTAAATTATTCTTGAAAATTATATAATTTTTCCGCAAATTTTTCACAAAAAAAATTACTGGTTGTTACGGATCATAGATGGAATAGACACACTCATGGGGATGTATCTTTTTCAATCCTAATAAGATCACATATTTTTGATTCATCAGAACACATCCCAAGACAAGAGATGGTTATTCATAAAACCCATAAATAAAAAAACTCTCCTCATTAAACCAAAGAACTAGAGCACTAACCATCTTCTCTTTTTGGTTATTGAATGATTTTTAACATGGATAAATACATATATAAAGTTGGTCAATGGTATTAAATATTATTAGTGGGGTTGTTACTTGAGTAAAATCATGTCTAAATTTCCAATAATCATATGTGAGACCTATGATACCATGAACTTCACAAATATTATTAGTTTTTTACAAATCAATAACTAACTCAGTCTATGATGTGGTTAATGACCCACCATTTTGGGAAACTGCTTGTCTGAAGAAATTCACCACCAAAATCTATAAATTAATCATGAAAGACATCCCATAAAGATGGTGGTTTCATTGGATCTTCAGAACAACTATGTGATGCTTGACATGATCCTCCTTTGACATCGAGTAAATCAAAATATCATTGATGAATATTACTATGAACTAGTCCCAAATATCATAGAAAATGGAATTTGTATGCCCCATGAACATGGTTGGGACATTCAGGAAAATAAATGACATGAATGCTCTCTCAATGTTCACATACCTGCACATAATGGTAGCTTTTAAGATATTATCTAGTTTCACCAACACCTGTTGATATCTAGACTATATATCATTCAAAAAAATCTAATTATAATATCTCATCTAGACAAAATGATCCTATATCCACATAAGAGGGTATTTATTTTTAGCCGTCACATGATTCAACCTTTGTTAGTCTATAAAAAACCTCAGGCATCCATATGGATTCAGGGATAAAAACAATAAAGAACACAATGATGACAACATAGAGCAGATGAAACCACATTGAGTTGGATCATATCCATATAACCTCAACACTCAAATATCTATAGGTTGCATAGGAAAATGATTAATCAAAATGAGAGACATGCCTTGCTGAACTCTATCCTGAAATTGATGTCATATTGAGGATGAAAAGTTATATAATCATCAGGGAAAAAATATAAGAAAACCTATTAAACATTGCGCATATACCCAAAAAAAGGTTCCAATGATTGAAACTTCATATTTTACAATATAGGATCTTCTTTCCTACCATTCATATGCTAATATCTCTAGCCATAATAGCACACTCGATATCCCTCTACTTCAAAAAAAAATTATTATAGAGAATAATTTGACTACTACATGCATGTAATACCATAAATCATTGTTGAGAAGAACATTATATGGTTGTATTAATTATATAAATAAATTTTCCACTAAATGGGGATGATCCATCACTTGTCAACACACCCAAAAAAACATAAAAAAAAAGCTTCTACTAAAATAAGTATGGATAAGACATGGAAAATTCAAATCCTCTTGATATATAGAACCAAATTACCGACCAATATGAGAGTAAAAATGGATTTTAAAGCTCCTGAATTTAAAATATTATAAACAATTAAAGACTATAAGAAAATCATACATCAGAAACCATCTACTCAGCTGGATTCGATATCACTAACACATGAGTCAGACAATTCCCATATCCTCTAAAACACTATTATTTTCCTCTTGAAAATTCATTAGACTATGTCCTTATTGATAAGGAACATACCAAGGAATACCCTAATATCACAACCTATACCTGACTGATAACCAATAAGCAATGACCGCTGCATCTAAAACTATCATAGAGGTGACTAATGCTACATCCAAAAACAACCATGAATAAAAAAATGAAACTAGCATCCCTATAAGGCCAGGAACTGATTCAGGTGACTTCCAAATGTACAACAGACATATCATGAAATTATAAACCACTTAGAAGGTTCTTGGAATTTGCCTTCTCTAAAAGGATGAATAATGATCGTCTATATTTGACCCATCATTGGGATAATCAATTAATTCCAGAATTTATATACCCCACTATATAAAAAATTCTACCACAAAGTGTCATGTTTTTTACTCTCTCAGGGATCAACTCCAAAGGATTGTGGGCACTTGATACCCTCAACATTTTTCAATCAATAGATACAGGTGGAGTGTATATAGATTGATCATATACATGATTACTTGGACCAAATACATCTCCTGATGCCACATAGAAAAACACTTCAATAAAGTAATTTGAGGAATGAACATTTGTTTCTAGATCATGATCACATGATCCTATAAACTGCTTCTCTCCAGATAGTGTGATTTCACTTATCTATCATCATCAACAATGAATGGAAATCTGAACGAAACACCACCAAATTTGTGGATCAAACATTTCTTCCTCCTTTTGGTCCCCATGGAATAGTTCCCACCATTAATGTGGAGGTTCCCACAACCGAATAACTACCAATGGAATTGAAAAATCATATCATGCATCGAATAGTTTCAATGAGATATCTAAATCCTCCAACCAGTGATCTGTCTCCAAATATAAGTCACTCTCCCACATATATTCCTAGACTATTCAACTAAAATGTGTGTACTTTCCAAAAATAATCATCAAATATCTTATCGACTATTTAATAGTCAATCAAATAATCCTAAGGAACCTATCCTACCTGAGATACTTATAGATGATTACCAAGATCAATTACTGATATGTACGTACAATACCCTCTATATTATAGCATTGAATTTTATACAATATTATTTTAACTAATTCATATTATTTCCAAAAATAACCCAATTTATAAATAATCGTATATAGTCAGGATTCATATAACTCACCTATATATTTATATAAAATACATGTCCACTGCATATGGTTAACCAATAATCACAGATTTCTTTCAATAGATCATGGGGGTCCATAAAATCTGATTTCCTGGAATGTCTCCCTGACCAATGTCATGCACTAAGATTAAATAGCACAGTGACTCTACCAACTTATGAAATCATAACCCTCCTAACTCAAAATTCCTTCTAATCTATCCACCTCTCATTAATTTCACAATATCATGAACAACTCCTTATAAATATAATCTAATTAAAGAAGATAGATAACGACCCCTGATTACTGTGTTTTTTAGGCCTCAAGTTGCTGAAAAATATTGATGGTATAGAACTCTCACATATTGGTGGCATTGAACAGAATTAAAAAAATGATTGAAATATACAATAAAAAAACCATCAAACCACAGTAGAACATAAAATAAATTTTTTCCAAACAATTCAATAATATATGAATTATAATCAACTAATATAATTGAAATTCTTCAATATAAAGTACCAAAAGGCAACCCCTATTTGAGTAACTCAATAGAAAGTACCCTAAGGTTGAAATTTTCCATGTAAATCTCTGTAGTTCACCTAGGATGAATAAAAATAGTTTTTACAAATAGGGTGAGCATACAATTTATATTTTATTGGGACCTAAACAAGGTCTCAAGTGCACATGTGACAACAACTGGATAATGCACCAGTGAACAAACAACTGAACCAAGAAGCACCTAAACAGGTCAACTGATCATCCCAAAATCAAAATGGACCACTCACCAAATCACAAATATAATAGATAATATAACATTGATTTCATAACAATGAATGGTTCCCAACTTCCACACCCTATTTATTTGATTCTCTCAACCCACAATTTTGATCCTCCTATTCTTCCACCCCTCTTATTCACACCACATAACATCACATTGCCTCACATATCACCTAAAATTATCATGGTCCAACAATACTGAGTATACTAAAACACCAAAACCTACCACCACATCTAATGAAGGATGATCGGGGAAGACGGTGTAGCCTACCATCAATTTTCACATTATTCTAGTTGTTAGGGATAGAACCCAAATCCCAATATATTTGAGTGTTGGAAAAATTATCCAGATTAGGTGGGTAACATATTTATATAATAAAAGAAACATTATTTATAGAATATCAATTAATAACCAACCTATAGGATCATAACAACTACACTAGAAAACACCACATCATAACCACCATTCCACACACCAACAATACCATCCATTGTGAAAACTATATTAAACACATCAAAAATCTACCACATAAGTGACCTGATTCCTCTTTCACATACATTGTCATGAACCAACCGAGGTCAAACATGAACTGGTCACCCGAGGGGATCTGTGGAAAGACCTAAGAGGCATTCAAGATCCTCCCAGTTTGGCGAAATGTGTCAAGGAATCAATACAGTAAAACGAGCCAACGATTTCTCTCAATAAAAAAACAGAAACTAAATAGTAGCATGAAAGCGTATGCAACTCAAAAATGATAAATAAGACTAAATTGAATATCATTTAAATATGAAACTAAAAATAAATCAAAAATACATAACTTTTCTAACCAAATGGGACAACAATTATCTTCGTGTGACCCCATGGGTCATTCTCCTACACAACGATCAAACTTCACCCAAGGAAAACACACCCAAGATGGAACCTCCAATAGGAAAAATAATAGAAATGAACAATATGTGTCATTATTAAAACTCAATAGGCAAGCCTGATATTTTATTCCACAATGAACTAACTTTAAAATTAATGAAACATCAATTCTAATATTTAAATACAATATATTAAAGTATGAATTTATACTAGTTTTATATAAAATCAAAGTAAATTCCATTTTCTATATTCATTTGAATGACAAGATTCTATCATAAAGTGTTACCCTGATATTTTGAGGGGAAGGTGATGATTTCATTTAATATCGTAACTAAAGAGTTTGAACAACATTTTCATTAGAAAATCATTTTTCCCAGGTATTAATGGACAAAATCATCACATTCTATGAAAAACCACACACATGAGTACTAAGGCAGTCATATTGCAAGGGAAATGTAGAAAGGTATAAACGTATTTCAACAACAATCCATACAGCTATAATCCACTTGACATAAGAGTACTCAAGATATCAAAAACAATAAAAAAAACACAAATACCTAAAAATCCATCGATAGTATCATTCCACATATGACGAAATATAATTTTCTATATGCTCAACCACCCTTTCTTAGTACAATATGAGGGAAAATACCGTAGCATTTAACCGAATATATCCTCCAACAATGGACCACTAGTCAGTACAGTGACCTACCAGTGTGAACTGGTATTAGAAAATTCTCTCAATATACCAGGTTACTAGGTCACAAGTATTAATGTGGGTGAGTAATAAATTGACGTCGAGCATCAAATCACAACCTAAATTTGTAATAATAATCACAGTAGGTATCACCCCTAGTTCCCTAAGGACTACTATCATGCCTTAAAGTCAGTAGATTACTAAGGGTTCCCAACTAAGGAACCATTATAATGGAAATTGGTGATTACATATTGAGGATATCCCAACCATTCCATGTAAATAAGGCATTAGGAACTTCCAAAATGGGTTTTATGACCAATAGTTTTCATCATTTTCCTAAGTGGCCAAACAGGCCCTTAAACATATCATAAAACAAACCTTTATTAATAACGAAATCCAACTTTTAAAAGACGTGAGAAAACACCATTTCCACATAAATGTATTTATAAACCCCATTTATAATACATTTTCATTCCACTTCTGAACTTAAACCATCTTGAATGAAATCCCAACTGGGCTAAAATTCAACATCACATGAAAACCCATTTTTAAAGGCCAAACTCACACTTCTGTAAGCATAAAATCATTTGAAACCCCTTCAACAAACCCCATGTAAATCATTTTACTTGTCAAAAAATTATGAACTAAGAAAACCATGCATTCAAAATCACCAAAAAATCACAATGGCCAACCAGTCATTGGGGTCATACATTTGGTCTGTGCTATTTAACAAAACAATGGTAATTATAACAAAATAAGGCTCTAAGCAACATTTTCACACCAAAAAACCAAACCAAGGAATACACATCATCACATGTTTTTAATAGTATTTAAGAAAATCATAAAATTGATTATTCTTAATTTAAAGATGACATGTGCATTGTAATCCTATGTCGTAGCCATTGTAGAATAATGACGCAAACCCGAAACTAGTGTGAGATATCGTTCTCACCTCAACTGCATGATCTAGAAGCTAAATCCAACCCAACACTACAAAAAATACTAATTAACAATTAAACACCCTATCAACCCAAGGGAAAAATATAGAATACCAGTATAAATGGAAGGAGGGTATACCAGAGGAGGTGTAAAAACACACTGGAAAGGGTGAAACTCATCGGTAGGGGGTCGGGCCGGGAGGTGTGCACTAGAAAGGGAGGTCTACGATAGAGTAAGCACTAAAAAAATGTAGCAATAGGTTGTGGCTACAGGAGGTTCATGAGGAATACTTAAAAAACACATTAAGGGGAAGGGGTCCAGGCTGGGGCTGTGCGCACTGAAGGAGTAGGATGAAGCCGTAACTCGGATGGAGAGGGAGCCCTAGGGGGGTTCTCTAAATAAGAGTTTGTGTGGGTAGGGATGTTTTAATAGTCAGTTTCATAGGTAGGGAGGTTGTGCACTGGTGGATTGAGGAGGTTGGGAGGTCGCGTGCCAAAGGGGTTTTCCAGAATAAGGATCGCCATGCTATAGAGGAAGGCGTTGTGATTGGAGATGGACTTCCAAAGAGGGAATGAGTTAACAACAGATGGTGGGCTATACAAGGGAGGAAGCTTGCTACTCTAAGGGGTCACACCACCAAGAAATGTAGGGGGTACTTCGTGTAGAAAGTATAGGGAGAGGGAGAGTGGGTGAAGAATAACCCTAAAAAACAATAAAATTTATTATACCCAGACTTGATAATAATTATTCTAATAATAATATTAGAAATAATAACATTAACAATAATAATAATAACAACAATAAATAATAATAATATTAATTGTTTTAGTTTTCTCCTAAAATAATAATAAAATTCTTAATAACAATAATATTTAATATTTATAATAGTTATATTATTTATAATTACAATAATGATATTCTAAATTATCATAATCACTTTACTAAAAATAATAATATCTAAATGAATCAATCATTAACATTATCTTCAATTTTAAAATTCACTGAGAAAAATTTTCTTAATAAATAAAAAAAATAATTATAATGGGCATATTGTAATTATTATTTAATATTATAATTTTATTACTCATATTAATATTTTGAAGAAGGATATATAGAATATTTGTATCAGAGAAGCCATATGGTTTCCAAATCGTGCTTCAACAGTGCACCCGACAACATCCAACCCAAAATGCACACATTTTAGCTTACACTCAAAAATTTCATCTGGGAGTCAACCCGAATCCCAAAAATATTATTCAAAACCAATAAAATAAATAAATTAATAAATTATATAAGTTGGGGTGTGATAATTATTCACTCCATAAAGAATTTCACCCATTGAAAGCCACAACACATTCCAGCTAATTGATCAACACCTAAGGATCCCATAGAAATACAATTCAACCCCACGATCTGAGTACATTTGATTGAATACCAACGAAACATAGCCTTATAGCCCGAAAGAGATCACCAGCAGAGGGGAGGCCTGAATGGACTCCCTACCATTAGAATTGAACTAAAAAATGATTACATCTTAAGGGAAAACCAAATGAAACCCATATTGGGTCTCTCCAACAATATGAAAAAAAACTAAAAATGAATAAACATATATTCAACATGAATACCAATATGGACCTCTCCTAAGATAATAGATTAAAACATGTAAATTTAAACCACCCAGTCTTGTAAAAAGTGGATAATAGGTGAACTAAAACCTCCTACATTTACCAAAAACCCTAACCAAATGTTCAGGGATGGAAGGAGCCCAATTATTAAACCATTGAACAACCACATACTACCACCCACAACATTTCACCTAAGTAAGAATAAAATTCAATACTACACCCAGTTCAAATGGGCGGCCCACACAAGGACATTGACTAGGAACCTACATCCAAGAAAACATAACCATAGACAATACGTGAGGGGTAAGTCCACCAAACTCATTACAGCAAGAGGAGATTTACAATGACTAAGAACCCAAAATAGAGACATTAGTACTTCCTCACTGTAAGTTTGGAGGCCCAATCATTAGAAAACCTCTCACACCCCCTTGGGGTTCTTAACTATGTGCCAACCTCAATTTGAGGCCTTCAGCTGGAGATCTGGTGGGTGATGCATCACCTATCTCACAGTCATTTTATTATAATTCTAATAATAAACAAACAAATTTTGATTAGGAAAAATAATGTACATAATTTTGAAATGAAAACCACACTATTATTCAAAATATGAGTTCATCAAAAATCCCATGAAATACCTATACATTTTAAAATACAAAAAACCATTAGTAAAACATACATGATAATTGATACCTTGCACTGGAAGAAAACTTACATAAGATACATTATACAAAAACAGAAAAACACCTCACTTATGAGAATTTCATCCATGATGATTTCTAGTGACTCTTCGACTGAGTTGCCGCAAGTGACTGAAGCATCTAGAAGCTTGAAAGGGATTGATAGAATTTATACATGACCGTTTTTTATGACCCCACTTGCCACACTAATAACACACAAGGATCTCTCACTTAGAAGAGGAAAATGAACGATCACAAGGCCTTTTTATTCCACGACTTTCTCCATTAACTATCAATGTATTCTTCGTCTCCTTTCCAGAATCATCACCGCTACTCACCATAATTGAAGGATGGAGGACTAATTAATTCACTCCCACCATCATAGCATTGACATGTAAATATTGTATCACCATATAAATAAACGAATTTAGGTTGTTATCTAACACATTCATTTTCAGATTGATATGGAGTCTTACCTCGAAAGGTTGATCCTGCATGGAGTAATCTGTGGAATACCATGAATCATAATGGACTAGATCCAAAAAGCACTAGAAATTCTCCCACACTGATCCATCACCATACTACAGAGAAAAAATATCCATCCCCTTTCAGACACATTATTTATCTTAGAAATGTTGTTGAATAAAAATATCCTTGAAAAACTCCCATGTAAACTCTTCATTGGGCTTGTTCTGAGACACTGACTTTCACAACATCCATGGCGAACCTTCCAGAAAGGTGGTTGAAAACAATAACTTCAATCACTTGTTCAAATAAACAAGTTTAAAGTCCCATTTCCATCAATCACATACATTCCTCTTCTGTGGAAGGGTCTACTTGATCATAAAATGGAAGTGGATCCAGCTTCCAAAATGAAAAAATAAAATCCTTTGGTTGATCAAATCCACTACAATCACCCATCGAAGCTCTATAAGGGATATTGCTGGAAAATAAAAAGTGAATAAACAAATAAATGCCAACTCAAAAAACCATCATGAAGGAATAAATTATAATCGGTTAGCATTAAACATATGAAAACAAACCATTATTAAAAAATATCTCATTTTTATAATCATATTTTATTTCCAAAAAAACATAGTGGTTTTTACCCTCACTAATGGTGTTTCATCAAGGCTCACTCACATGCATATTTCTATTCCACCCTAGGCACCCATCCATCATGAGATACTGGGCATCCATAAAATTTCTATATATTACCATGCATGAATGCACCCATGAAATCACCAAAGGATAAAATAGAAAACATCAAATCCAAAAACCAAATGATTCATCCCATATAAAAAATAATACCCCAAACAATGGTACGTTATCCACCAGGTAAAAATTCATTTGGATTAAAAAACACCACCTATATTTTAAAAAAACTATAAGTCAAAAATTTCATCTAAAAGAACCATTTTCCAAAAACCAATTTAACTGATTGAAACACCATTCAGAATTCAAAGGATACCCAAAATAACTCAAAAATGGAACTAGTTTTAGTTGGTGACTTGGCCATATAGTTAGCGACCATATTCCAACCATGTCACCAACATAAATATACTTATAAGACCATGACCCTAGATCCACAAGGATTTCTAGGTCATGAGAGCTCGTGAGAACTATTAGTCCAACTCGCTTTATTATATCACAATCGTAAAGCATTTCTAAAGGACAAAATAAACTAATTAAACCAGAATTCCCATGGAATATCAAGGATCAGAATGAGTAAGAGTTCATGATTCTATTCCCAAACATACCCCTCATGTTCTAAAAATCATGCTCTGTCTACCTTTACATCCTCAAATAGAAAATGGCACTTTGGAAAGAATGGCCTGCTAATAGCCACCCCGACCCTGATACCATTTTTTCACAAACCAACCCTGAGTCGACCCTGAATAGGTCACCCAAGCCAATCAGCAACACTACCCAAGAGGCTTTCCTGATCCTCCTGTGTGTGAGACAATATCCAATCCATCTATAGAGTAAAACAAAGAAAAATTTCTCCCATTAAAATATAGCAACTGTACAGTAGCAAGAAAATGCAAGCAGCTCAAAAATATAAATTTGACTGAACTAAATAACATTTATACAATAAACATAAAATAGATCTGAAATACACAACTATACCAACAAAATGGGACAATCACAGTCTTTGTGTGACCCCGCAAGTCAGTCTCTAACTTATTGATCAAACGTCTCCCAAGACGAACACACCAAAGCTAGAACTTGAACAAGGACTAAGAATATAAAAGAAATATAGGCATGAGTTTAAAAACATAGTGGGCTAGAACAATATTCATTTCCCTGATTCACTACATTTATGATTAAAAAACATCAATTTTATGGTTGAACTACAATATATTAAAGTATTTATTTTTACAATTTTTATGTAGAAATGAATTTTCTATCCATTTCTCATAATCATTTTCAAAACTATATTCTATCCTTAAATTTTCCATGATATTCCATGGGGAATGTTTTCATTTTTAGTAAAACTGCCACTAAAGTGTATGAAACAAATTTTATTTTGAAAAAAAATCATAGGAGTTAGGAAACCAAAACATAACATTACATAAAAAGAACCACAAAAGAGTACCAAGGAAGTCATATAGAAAGGGAAATGTAAATAAGTATACAAGTATTTTAACTATAGTTCAAACAGCTAAAAGCCAATAGACATAGGCACCACCGTGAGATGAATAATAATCTAGACCACACCAATACATGAAACCCCATCTATAGTTGCATTATAGATAAAATGAAATATAATACCTAAGATTCTTATCTATACTTTCTATGGATAAGCTGAGGGAAAATCACAGAGTAATGAACAATGTTTATACAACTACGATGGGCCACTGGTATGTTCTGTGAACTACTAGTTCATCACTCATCTCAAAAAATTCCCTCAAAATGATTGGTTACTATATTGAAAGTATTAATGGGGTTGGTCCATCAGATTCCATCGAGCATCAAATCACAAATTATATTCTCAATAATAATCATATCAGGTCTCACCCTAAGTATCCCCAAGGAATACTTTCATTCCTTAATGTTAATAGATTACCATGTGTTCCCAACCAAGGAACCCATAAAATGAAACATGTGTATTCTAGACCGAGGACATCCCAAATATTCCATGTCCATGATGTATGAGGAATATCCAATAGGGTTTTATGAAAAACACTTTTCATCATTTTCCAAAGTGTCCAAATAGACCCTTAAACATACCATAAAACTAACAATTTTTAAAAACGGAATTCAACTTTCAAGATAGGTTAAAACATACCATTTCCACATAAAAATAATTTATAAACCCCTTTATAATTCATTTGGTTCCACTTTCGATCCAAAACCATCTTTTGGGAAAATCCAACTTGTCTACAATTCAACATCACATGAGAAACCAATTTCAAAGGCCATCCTCACTCTACTTTTATCTTAAAAACATTTTAAACCCTTTCAAGAAACCCCATGTCCATCATTTCACATGGTATAAAATTATTATCAAAGAAAACCCATTCTATCAATATTAATAATCAATTACAATGGCCAATCGGGAATTATGGACACATATTTGGTGTGTGTTATTTAATAAAACAAAGGCAATTATCAAAAAATAATGCATTATGAAAAAACTGCACATCAGAAACCCTAAACAAAGATTAAAAATAATCAAATATTAATTATAAGATGTTTGAAAATAATAAAAGTGACGATTTTTAAATTAAAAAGTACATGTGCATGGAAATATTACATTAGAACCATGGTAAAAAGATGAAGAAAACCTGAAACTGAGTCGGGATCTCATTCTCACATCAAATGCATTCTCTAGAAGCTATATCCAACCCAATGCTACCAAAAAAATAAAAAATAATAATTAAAACCTCAAACCACCATGGGTAGGAATCAAGAATAAGAATTGAAATGCATTGAGGGTATATCAGAGGGGGGGGGAAATTCTCCGAAAATGGTAGGTGAACCAGTAGGGGTTCGGGCCAGAAGGTGTGTGTCGGTAAGGGAAGTCGTTGGTAAGAAGGGTACCAGAAAAATACAGCAATATGGGGGTCTTAAGAGGGACCAAAGGCACACAAGAAAAAAACACAGCAAGTGGAAGGGTCCGCTACTTGGGATGTGCGCACTGGGGGAGGAGGTTATATCCACTCTCAATATGGAGATGGGGAACAAGGGGGTTCGCCAAATAGGAGGGTGGAACGGTAGGGAGGTTGCACCAGTGGTGTGTGGAAGCAGAGAGGTCACATGCTAATGGGCATAGCCAAAAAGGGGATTATAGGATAGGAGAGGAAGGGGATACGACCAGAGACGGGCCACTGGAGAGAGAAGGAGGTAGCCAGAGTTGGTGGTCTGCACAAGGAAGTAGGTGTGATGCACTTGGGGGTCACGATGTAATGAAAGGGAAAGGGGGTGATGTATTGAGAAGGTAGAGGGGGAGAGAGAGAGGGTAATGAAAACCCAGAAAAATGAAAATGAATATAAAACTGAATAAAATTATTATTCACACACATAATAATAATAATAATAATAATAATAATAATTCATAATAATAAAAATAAAAATTTGAGTTTTCACCAAAAATAAAAATAGAAAAGTTCTTAATAACAATATTAGTTATTCTTAACAATAAATATTTTATTAATAATAAAAATAATAAGATTCTAAATAATCATTATATCTTTAATAATAACCACAAAAATTATAAATGACACAATAATTACAATTCTCTTTAATTATAAAAATTTGCTCATAATAATTATACTAATAAATAAATAAAATAATTATAATGTAAATGTTGTAATTGATATTAAATATTCAAATTTTACTAAATTTTTTGATTTTTCAAAGATAGTCAGGTTGAATAGTTGATTGGAGGATGATGCACAATTTCCAAATCACGCATCGCCCATGTGCCTAATGACGTTAAAACCAAAATGAGATCTTTTTAACATGCACTCTAAAATTTCGTCTCGGACTTAACCCAAACCTCAAAAAAATTCAAAACTAAGAAAATAATAAAATTATATAATTACACAGGTCAGGGTGTGACATATATAGACACTACATTCACATTTACACAACATAGTCCCTTATCATTCGAATCCTTTATTATAATTTAACAAAAATCAATTTTCATCTCACCTCATTTATTTACAAACCTACTTAATTTTGATTTATTAACACACTTTATAATAAAGATGATGGAGAAACTAACCCAACCTTACTGTGCTATTTCTAGAAAATATCACATAACCATGACAACAAAATCTCACATCCATCATCCCTAACATACCAAACTAGACTAAAAACTCAAAACATATTTTACACATCTCATATACCAACCTTGTATGACTATAAAACTAACCCACACATGAACCACACATCTCCAATACACATAAAAACAAAAAATAATCCATACTATTAACTATAAAAAATAATAACCACAACACCAAACCCCATGTCACAACTATTGTGCATCACACTAATGACTCCAAAACTACATCACAATTAAACACAACACATGTATTCCAACCATCCATCGAATCACAAGACCATATATCCCACAATCCAACAAAGAACCACCATAACCACATAAAATAAAGAACAACATAATTTAACAAAAAAATAAAAATAACAGAAAATAACAGACATATAAGATTCCACATTTATTCATGGCATTTATCACATTAAATCATTATTTAGAATTGTTTTTACCCTTAAAACCAGGTTTCCTTAGGAAACAAATTCAATGACCAAATATATATTCATAGCCATTTATTCCGAGAGTTATCACTAAACTTCATAGAAAGGGTAATCACATCATATAATAATCATCATGAACATGGATTCAAATAGCTGTTAAATTAATGAAGTTGACAAAATAACATAAACAAATCAAATTTAACATCAATGCTTCAAAAAAATTTAATTACAACCCTACCCATCAATTTTTATTATTTAAAATAATTATAATATTATTCCAACCATTACCATCCACCATATGTTTTGAAAAAGAACTCAATTCCCTCACATAAAACATAATATAGTGAGATCAGGGATTATATACCACAAAAGAAGATTTTAGTCTTTACATTTCACCACATGGTGAACAAAGAATAGTTTAAGACCCATAACTGCAAAACAGAACAAGGGATCAATATATACCACTTGAAAGGGTATTACAAAGTTATTCATAAAACACTACCCAATCACATCCACACGATATTATGAACCTCCAAAATAATATTCAAAGTGAAAACTTAGATAATTTCAAATTTATTCAGCATAGAAACCCAAAAGTCATTCAATGCAACCCAAGGATCAAGGTGAGGGAAGACTAGATGGAAAGACTCCAAAAATATCTGAGGTTTCATTAAAAATGAGTTATTGTAACAATATGGATGAAAGGATAACTAGATAAAAAATATATATAAACTACCTATATCTTTTCCAAATTATAGCTTACACCACAATTTTATGTAGTAAATTCCACTAGGACACATAATAGATGTCATAAAATCACAATATATGAAATAAATTTATTTTCTTCCAAATAAAATTCATCTTTATTCTAGATTTAAAATACACCATAAAACACCATATTAGACATAATACCTTTTCATGCATACACCCTCACTAGAAACAATCCATAAACGGTCGGCCACACAAGCTATATACCCTTATCTTACACTAAAAATACCCATTTTACATCCCAGAAATTATACTATTGTTTTATTGCAACCATAAAATCAATTAAACCTCCTCAGTAATCCTCCAAATATCTATTACTACCAAAAATTTCAATGTGACATGAAGGAAGGGAACATACCAATAAAATAGATTTTTTTTATTTCAAAAATATCAAAAATATAATTCTATAACAAATAATATAATTTTCGGTGAATTCAATTACATATAATATATACTTTGTTTTATAAAAAAGTATTCATAATAATTCATTTCATTTGTGTATTATTATAATTCCATTAATTTGGAAATATTTTTAGTATTAATTTTAATATTATTCAACCGAAAATCAACAATATTAGAAAAATAAAAAATTTCTTGGTAAATTAATATTTATATATTGAAAAAAATGAAACTCATTCTATCAAATTAAATTCATAAAATTCATGAAATTTTCATTGAATTGAAAATACAAAATATTACCAAAAAGAATATTTATAAAAAATGGTCCTTTCGAAAATTGAAGTGCTCATTATTCAATTTCATATCTATTTATAGTTAATTGTTTCTAACATAATTTCGTTGTTCATCAATATACATTACAATTTATCATTATATTAAAACAAGTGATAGTATCAAAAATATTTGAAATGTACCCCTATTTAACATTGAAATATTGTAAGCATATCACATAAAATATTTTCCTTCTAAACAACAAAAATTCATTAGATAAAAAGTATTAAATTTTAAATATCATATATGGTTATTATTT
Organism: Viscum album; assembly: GCA_963277665.1. Taxonomy (NCBI): domain Eukaryota; kingdom Viridiplantae; phylum Streptophyta; class Magnoliopsida; order Santalales; family Viscaceae; genus Viscum; species Viscum album. Next base: position 980,290,542 of record OY728140.1, on the reverse strand, counting down.
ATAATTTTTCTAGTGGTTTTTGGTAAAATTTCATAACACATTCTACATTATTATTGAATATACTATATGTTGTTGAATATAGTATTATTTAATGGAAATTTTATATTTATGTTTTGGGGTGTTAAATTCCACACCATTAAATAAATTACATCATCTAAATTTTATAATATTCATATATAAATGAAAATTTATAGTATATTTATAATCTCATATATAAATAATTAATAACAACATAACTGAAATGGTAATTAATTTATGTTGAAATATGAGACTCTTATTGAGAATAAAAAAACCATCATAGTTGTGTGTTATTTTCATATAAGATTCCAAATATTTATTTTTCACTTGATTGGGATGATACATTATTTTATAATCTAGACAAATAAAAATAATAAATTTTTCATTCAAGATTTAATTGCATTAAATATACCCAAATTTATCATTAGGTTCTATTATGAGTAGTGTCCGAAATATTATTCATCAACTATATAAATGAATGAAATCGTGATGGGTTTTCATTTGATGAATATATAAAATTACCTTTTAACTGACCATGTGGTCCAAAACTAGCTTTTGAAGTTAATTCTAGTATATATAAACTTTTACTAAATACATGAAATTTTTATCACCAGTATAGAAAAAACAAAAATGAAATATTAATATACCATCATAAGTCGAAAAACTGCATTAATCAGTAAACCCTCAATAATAACACACAACATTCAACTCAATTCTGGCCATATAACTCTTAAAATAAATAATGAAGAAATTTGATTCCTAATATGAAAATCTATTTCAATTAAATTTATTCTAAAATCCTCGTAAAAATTTTATCTAATTAATAATAATCACTCATAATTTCACAAACCAAAAATTGGTATTTCATAATCATATCATATCCAAAACATGCCAAAATGTTCTTAAATTCCCTACCTCTTCATAAAGACAAAATTATATAATAAATATTTCCATTAGACAAATCAATCATTAATATTCAATTAATATGAACTGAATTGACAATAAAAATACCACAGATCCCAAAATAACCCATTTTTATTTGTTAATATATTATTTAAGAAAAATAAAATGAACTTCTTCAAATATAACATAATACACCCACTCATAAAGTCACATTTTTATATCTATGGTCATATATATGACAAAATATATATTCCTTCAAATAAAATAACCCTTTATCTAAAATAACCATAATCACCACTACATTAGAGACCATATTGACTTAAAGGGTTATATATAATTCAATAATGCATTATTCATAGAACCATATAAAATTCATCCAAAATACGAATAATCACCATTTTCATACAATCACATAAGACCAAAAAATGGTATCTATACTCTTGATTGTATGATAATTCCTAAATTTAATCAATCCCAAATATAATTATAACTACATCATAACTGTCAATACCATATATATATATATATATCAATCATTAAACATCAATCAAAAGTATTTAACCAAAATATTCCTTCATGTTCCATAATAAACACATCATATAAGAAAAATATATATCAATTCATGTGATTCAATTCTAATAAACTAATCATTTATCCTACAATTATCAAATATGGTTTTTTAAAACTATATATACACTATATATGTTATTTATAGTATCTTTTCTCGTTATTTGTACTAAGAAAAATTTTATATAAATATTTATTCCAAAAATCTTGTTGATATATTTCAAAAACCATCCTCCAAAGGAATGTATTTTATTAACTCTCAAACTTCCTAAAATAAAGTCATCCAATTCATAGTATAAGAAAAGCGTTATTCATGTGAATTGTGATAAATAAATACGCTACTTTTACTTAAATGAATATCATGATAAACACACCATCTCCACACATAGAAGGTTTTTATATTCTAGTGTGGCATTTCATTGGTTTCCTTTTCAATAAGTTTCAGTATTAGGGAAATCGAAACATCTTTTTTGTATGATACTTCCCATATGAAAATCCTTGAATTTCCTCTTTTTTCTGGTTTGCTACTTTTAGAAACTCACAGGGTTTTTTTAATCTATAATACTAATTAATGGTTAGGTATAACAACAATAGTGTTCCCTCCATATCATATCCTATTCTCTTTCTCAGTCATATAATAAATATATTTAATTCAAATAAACAATTTTCATGGTTCATACAGATTTGACCAATTTAATAAAACAAAAAAATTACATGTTTGAGTATACCAAATATAATAATTAGAAAAATCATAAATGGAGGATAAATACAGTGTTTTATATTCCATTTAATATTTTTTTAGACTTCTCTTGTTTATCCAAACATAACCATATTACTCAACAACATACCAATCATTATAGTAATTTATGAATTTATACTTATGATCCTAAACCTTCTTAATGAATGTTGATTTTTAATATTTTTTAAAATTATAATCATATATAAATATTAGATCCCATATAGTTATATAATCATAGATCATATACAAAATATAGTAACCTAGACACATATAGTAAGATCACATCCTAAATATAAAATCATTAATTTCTATCATTGATTCCAACTCAGGTGAAAAAATTATCCCCTCCATTATAACAACATAAAAATCAATACTGATTCACTAATGTACACAACATATTTTTTAGGATTACAAATTTTTAGGATTGTGATATTAATATAATTAATAAGAACCATTAATCACGTTCATATTTTACATTACCATTATAATCACACTTTCACATTCCACAACAATCAATAAACAGTTTGAAACAAATTTCTCCGCAACTGATTTTCTTCTAATTATAACAATTGATTGAATTTTCTTCAAAACATGGGGAAATATAAACATTATAAAGGTGAGATCAAATGTGTCTGAAGAGAATGTGTCCAACGGATTCTATGATGATACACATGGCATAATAAATGTGGATGATTGGATAATGAATATATATCGCATCTAGTGAATTATAAGAGAATTATATTCATCTCTGGATAATATCAATGTTTTAACAACATGGAAAATAAAAACTGAATGAAAAATAATGGAATTCATAATATTAGAAATTATATTTTCTTAATCAAGTCATTCTCGAATGATATCATAAAGAGACAATTATGATCTTGTACTCAGACATTATAAATAATTGGACAATAATTCAAAACTTCCCCATAATATTAAGTCTCAAAATAGTAACCAAATAAACAACTGGATTTGAAATTTTCGGTATACTAATAAAATACCACCTTCAAGGAATTATTTATATGAAATAAATGAATAAAATTACAATAAATAATCATTATTCCTTATTTATGAATATTTTTATTTCAATTGTAACTTACCAAATTTCAATATTTCTGAAATATATATTTTTTATTAATTATAAATCAATACTCCCATATATAGTAATAAAATTTATAAGTATATTTTATGATTCCACGATCAAAAAAAATGATGTATTTCATGGTAAAAAAAACTAATTTGATTTTCAAAAAACAATATGTTTAGACCATATAGAGTAATAAAAATATTGATATGTAAAAATTATAAATGATATAGAATAAATCCCTGATAATAAAGAACATATACACTAAAGAGGCAATAATTTAATAAAAAATGAATTCATTTTAGTAACAAAAGTCCAATTAATAATAGAGATGAAAATTGAAGACATATATTTTAGTAGATATTTTATAAATTATATTTTTACAATGATTTTAAACAATGTTAAAAACCACATAAAAACATTATTCATGAGTTTTTAATAATAAATTTAATATGTTACATGTAAAATAATTAAAAATAATAAAATCTTGAAATTTTTACATTTCTTATGTATGAAAATATGAAGCATATTATAATAATATATATAACTTGAATGAAATAGTTTAATAATATTTAATTTAAATATGAGATTCATATATTAAAAAATTAATAGACTATTATAAATAATAATTAAATACAAATTCCATAAAAAAATTACAAATAATTTTAATAATTGTGAAGCATTATAGTATAAGGAAAAGATATAATTTTATAACATGATTAATAGAATAATTTTTTTACTCTTTTGTATTGTTTGTAAAAATGAGTTTATTTGGAAAACCATAAAAAGACACCATATAAAAAATTAAAAAAAATATATAAAATAAATTGTACTTATGTAGTTATTTAATTATAGAAAATCTCATTCATAAAACATTATAGAAATATGGATATGAGAGAAAATGTTTCCACAATAAAAAGGTGAAATAAGATCATATTTAAATATAAGCATTCACTAGGTTGATGTATCTTCTAAAGATAATAAAATTAATATAATATATGAATAAAAATAAAATATGAAAATAATATATATTTTATTTAGGATTTTATGAACATCCAATCCCCCAATGTCAGTTGAAATGTAAATAATTCAGAGAATTAATTTGATTGAACATTAAAGCCATATAATTTTTTAACAATTGAATCTAATTATCTTGATTGAAAAAACCTTAAAATTAAAAATAATTGCCATTATAATGAATGGATCCCAAAATAATATTTTGTAAATGAAATATATACAATGTATATTAGAAATAGAAGCATAATTTTAATCATTTCTCAAAGAAATAAGTTTGAGATAATAAACACTTACCTTGAATTCTCACTTATTTAGATGAGTTCTATCTTGCTATAGAATAAAATTATATATAATATCAGAATATTTTAAATATATATGTATATCTATCATAATAAGTTTCTTTTATTAAAAACATTTCATCCATTTACTCAGTATTTATTATTAATATTGGATAATTATGTGTTAAATATTATGTTCCTCATACGTGTTTTGATTTTTTGATTTAGGTCCTTCAAAAAATTTCTTGGATTCAAAATTTATATAATTTAAATGATTTAGTTTATAAGGTATTTATACCTTAAATTAATTTTTCCATGTATGTACGTATGATGGTGCAAAAAAATGAGATGCATTACTCTTATAGGTGGTTGTTTACATGTACGATTGAGGGATGAATTTATTTTTCAAAATTTTGAAAATGAAATAAATTAGATAATGGTATAACTTTATCAAATTAGAATCATATAGAAAATATCATATTTATTAATTAAATTTTATAATTTTACAATCCATGTGAGGTGGTTTCAAAGAACTAATTAAATCTCTTTTTAGAGTTGGTATACGACACATATACAGAAAAGACGTTTAAATTGTCCAACTTATAGAAGGGTAATTAGTAAGACAGTATATTAAATTTCTCTAATCATAATTATGTCATAAATATCTTATACATTCATTAATTACACATTTATAAATTTAAATATATGAAAACATAAATAAATGAATTATAATTCTTTATTGGGATGGAGTTCAAACATATGCCTGAGTGATGTTCTCATTTTCCATTAGAAGGAAATGAGTTCAGAAAAGGATTAAAAAATAAAATAAAAATAATTGTATTTGAAATATTCATATTTTAATATTTTAAAAGTTTATATATAGTTTTAAAAAAGGAATAAAAAGATGGAAAATTTTTAAAGATTCATAAGAACTTCTCCAACTTCCATTGAAAATCTATATGGATTATACTATTATCCTTCTAGGATAAAAATTATGGAATTGAGAAATCCTCTAATTATTAATTGAGGGTTTGAGGAGAATATTTCTGAATTTATGTTCATTTTATGTGTTCATTGGGTGTGTATATATGTAAGAAGTCGGACATTTTTTTCAGGTATGTTTTTCATTTTTTTATGTTTTTGAGAAAAGAGGAGTTTATGGAAATTTTTAAAGTACATGTCGTGTACTTTATGAGTACATGTCGTGTACTTCATTGCTGCTCAAGGTCATGTGTTTGCCGTGTCATGGACACACACACGTCCATGTAGGCATGACATAGAGGCTGCCTAAAGTGAAGTATTGAAAATCGTAGTATACACCGTGTACTCCAAAAGCACACACCGTGTACTTTATTGTTTTTCACTAAACGCACTGGGGTCTTGTCTTAACCCCATAACTGTCTTATTCTCTAGACTCTTCAACCGAGAGCATCCCGTATGGCCACGGATCTTCTCCGAGCCCCTGAGCCTCCACCTGTTCTCCGAATCGACCATTGTCAATTGTGTTGGAACCATAGTGGTAATCTCTTCCTTCTCCTAGAGCTTTGTTTCCCAATTCATCCTCTTTCTCAAGTTATTGTGGGTTGATCATTTTGGAAGTGTTCTTAGATATACAAAGTTACAAGGAGAATCAAGCTTCTAGGATCAAGTATATCAATCTCCTAACGTCAAGGTAGGTGGTTTGTGCCTTTATGCAGAATGTCTTTGATCATTTTGTGCACATTCCACCAATACCCTTGAACGGGGTATTGCGTGTTTACTGTTTTGGCCTTATTATTTTTTTTCTTTGCTTATATGCTTTAGTAGAGGTTACTGTTTGTGAATAGGGTAATTTAATGTGCTTTGGATTCTTTTCCAATGCATTTTTGCCTATTTATCACCGTTGGGTCTAGTTTTTCCTGTTAAAAATTAGTCAGTTCCATGCCTTGTTGTAGGATGGTGTGACTATTTTTCTTCCATACTGAGATATTGTAGATGTTACCCAAGTAGTTCTTCAGGATACTTTGGTCATTACGCGAGGAGATACATACTAATTTTACACTGGACTGTGATAACCTAGTGTAGTAACCCATAGGGATAATGGACGTAAGGGCTTCTCCAGAGTGTCTTTAATTTGTGATGTGAGACCACAGGGGGAATTGACGTTGAATAGTTCCTCAAAGTGTATGTGGTTCTCTGACGTGGTCCACAGGGTTAATGAGATGTTGAGTGATTCCCCAGAGCGCCTTTAGTATGATACGAGACTATAGGGGGAATTGACGGTGAGTGCTTCCCAGAGAGATTATTCATTAGCTGAACCAGAGGGGTGAGACTGTGTGTGCCTCCCAAAGGGTTTATAGTACATGTAGGTTGAACCATATGGGTTAGGTTGTAAGAACTACCTAGAGGTTACCTGTTTTTTCTACTTGCATGACCGACTGTTTACATGTTTGTAATTATGTGCTAGAAACTATGGATTGTTTTATGTTTAGTACTTCCCTATTTACTGTTTTCTATATTTTACCTACCATATATTCACTGACAGTTAGGAACATATCATTGGGTGGTTTCCTATTGGGACATTGTCTCGCACCCTATTTGGGCCATTCTTTTGGGCCCAAATAGATTATATTGTTGCAGGTATAGATAAGGGAAATCGCCCTTCTACATTTGGTTCTTGATTGAATTTGAGATGGGAGCATGGGACTAAGCCGAGGGTTGCGATGTGGAGGAGTTGTTCATTTGTTTTTATTTTTTAATTTGGTTTAGTACTGTATTCAGAAATGTGACTTGTTTGGTTGCTTTCCTAGACATATATGTATCATGTATCATTTACATATATTTCTGCTCCAGTTGTTTATTTTTCAGCCATCCGATGTTACAATTGTTTGGTATTTACTGCTTCCGATGTTGTATAATTTCTTATCTTCTGATGTGTTACTCTTCCAATGAGGTAATAGTTTCCTCATTATCACACCCAAGGCCCTCACTGCTAGTAGGCGGCCTCTGGCATTCGTAGAAATGTGTTTGAGGCCCTGTGACCAATCGGGTACGGGGAACCTCTGCGTGGCTTCTGGAACAAGGGTGTTACAATATAAGTGATTCAATTATTTTTTATTTAATAAGTGATTGGACATACATCTAAATAAATATTTAGAACATTAAAATATAATAAATTTATTCCTCATGTAATGTGGAAGTAATTTTTTCCAATTTATATTTAAAGATATATTAATTACAACACCCACTAAAAATATATAATTTATAAACACTTATGAGGTTTTTAATATGTATAAAATATATTAACCAGTTTGATAACTATTTAATAATTTATAGTGGTGAGACACTTTTACTATGATAATTATTCATTATGAAAAAAATTAAATTCTACTCATTAAAATTTAAAAAATATGAAGCCCAAAAAAGAGTACTTTTCCGCAGATGATTGGGGGTTGGTAAATATTAAATTCAATATAAATTTGGAAATATTACATTCAATATATGTTTGGAAAATGAAATGAAAAACCTTTCTGGGAAAACTATTGTTTTTAATAATTGAAAAAATTTCATACAAAAATCACTTATAATATTTATTACATTACAAATAATATGATTATTTCTAAAATAATGGTACATGTTTGAATATTAATATATTCCAAACCAAAATGATCATAGAGAATAATTAATTATAAGTAAAAAATGAAATTTTGTTTTTATTTTTTAGCAAACAAACCTTGGATATCAAAAATATTAAACATAGACATTTACTTTCAGTATTATATTTTTAAATTAATTATATTACATATTAAGAAAATATTTTTATTATAATAATTATTTCATAAATATTTTACTCATTATTGTATAACAAAAATGTCAAAAATTATCATATTTTTAAAATTTGTTTTTCATTTATATTCCACCAAAAATGAACTATTTTAGAAAAATCCTTAAATTTTGTCTGAAGAAAGTTTTTATAATCTAAATAAATAAAATTAATACCATTTAATGAAATTAGAATTAAAAAATTAAAAAATATTATTAGCTAAAAAATTAATGAAAACTAATTCATTATTATATTCTTCCTTTTAATAATGTATGTTTTAATATTATAATAATAAATATTTATTTTATAATCATAATATTTCATCAATGAAAAAAATGTACCACTTATGTTTCATAATTTTTTACAATTTTTATTTTTAAGAATGGGTTATTATATTATTCATAAATGTTTCTAGATTATATTTTCATATAAAAAAATACATTGAACATAGTATTATATATAGGATAATTACATATATAAATCATATGGTGTTACAAAAAATCACGTATTTTCTAATTATTTCCAATTTACTATATTTTACTTCATGCACCTAAAAATATATTAAACATCTATTATACAATAACCACCTAATTAATAAATAACTATTTAATTTCATCATTATCTATAGAATAAAAAATAACTTCCAAAAATATAATAATCATTTATCCAAATTAAGCATAATTATTTCATCATTAAATAATATTTTAATCCAAATGGTTAATTATTATTCATCATTTCATTTTTTTACAAAAACTAATGAACTCAGAAAATATCATTACTAAAAATTGAATACTATCCCATAAGACATTAAATGTATATCTATATTTTTCAACAAATGACTATTCATAAATACTATTAATCCATAAAAATACCACAATATCATTACTTTTGAAACCATATAAATAGACACATCAATCAATAATCTCACATTATAATCCTTTACCAAGGATTAACTATCATATTCTTTAATACATCCTTCATATGATTGAAATTATGAATCATTCCATAAAATTCAAAAATAACCATCTAATATATTTCCTACACTAAACATATAAACAATTGTTAATATATTGCATACCTTTTACAAGAAATTAATTGATTCTCCATCAATAACTTTTGAACATTATAAACCATTATTCATTCTATCATGTTAATCCATGTCATAATATTTCCACAAAGGGAATTTATTTTCATAATACAATGACCACCAATATTTTAAAAAATCAATTATTGCATTTAAAATAACCAAATTAATATCAATTGTATTAATTAAACTATTCATCATTACTTAACTATTTATTTCCTTATTTAATTTTTACCTGATTTAAAACTTATATTTTTATATTTGTGGTAATTATCTAGGTGAAACTATAGATATTATTGACACATAACATTTGGATCATTTTACCGTTATGATGATTATGACCAGAACATCCATGAGAATATAATTTTATTATATTTAGTTTAGGTCAAAAATAACCATGATTCATATGAATAATAATTATTTAAAAAGATCATTATGCATATGAAAAACAGTTTTTACTCTTTATCAGTCATTTCTGTATGATTTTTCAGTCATCCAAAACATTATCATTCACATATTTTGTTTACCCAATTCCATCTCATTCTGGTTATTTACTAAAAAAAATATAGTTAGTATATCAAATTAAACCATACAAATCCATATTATTTGAAATTTAAATACAAAGATATTATTTCCATTTCATCTTGTTTTAATATCTTTTTACTCAATATAAAAAAACAAAATTTATTAAAAATATAATAAAAATTAATGTCATATAAGTGTTTTAAAATATTTTCCAATATATTTATATAACTCATGGATGTCTACAGAATGTTTCAGCATAACCTCATCTCCTATCAAATAAACCTATAATGATATATATAGCACACTATGATTCCAACTATATTATCCTAAATCAACCCAACCAATTCTAGAGATAAAAAATTAATATTTAATTATATGATTTGACAAAAACACAATTAACATAGTTTTGACTTTTGATATTTAGAAAATTTGTGATATTACTGATTCATATAGTTTCCAATGAATATTTTACAGTCTAATCTTTATATAAATTTGAAAATAATTATATTATAAACCCTTATCAATATTATATAATATACATACTCTCCTATATAATAAGAATATAATATTCAATAATTATCCTTAAATATCTCAAAAAATATTTCCACACATGATAGACATATAAACATATCATATATGAAACTATTTTTCATTAACTATGAAAATTAAAACCAAAAAGTTGTGAGAACAAATTATCATTAAGGGAAAGCATCCAATAGATTCTATCATGAACACGTAATTTATTAAAAAATGACATTTTTGATATTAATTATATATTCCATATATTGAATAAATTTAGAATGAATCTCTTACATTGATAATATAAATATAGTAAGCACATAGACAATAATAAATGATCTATAATAACACTATGTATAATGTATGAAATCCGAATCATACAATTATGGCATCATTCCAAGGCATCATACATAAAAAGTTCAGGTATATGCAATATTTCCTAGCTAGGTTTTTGTAATGGGACATAATAATGCCTCAAAGTGTGATTTAATATCCAGACCCAATCACCACATACCATGTCTAAGGAATTTATTCTATTAATGAAATGAATAATAACTCATTACATAAAATAATTTCCTAATAATTAATATTCGTATTTAAATATTATTATATAAAATATAAATAGTTCCCAAAACTATTTTAATTTTTTCTTATTAATAATTTATAATATGGGTAAAAATTAAAATTATATAAATTTTCATTGTATACTATATAAATAAATTTTGTATAAATATTTTTAAACACCCCTATATAATTTCTTTTGAAAAGGTTCATAACACATTACATAGTAATGGCTATAAACCGAAGTAATTATTTGAAATATTATAAAATAACTCAATGAGAGTTATTAATGTTTACATGAAGGAGACCATCAATTCATTTGAAATAATGGAATTTTAGTATATACACATACATTGGGAACTAAAGTGGAAAATAGAATCGAATCTTTTAAAAATAATTTCTCAAAAATCATCAATATAATTTTTTCAAAAATATTTCATAAAAAACATGAAAAATATTTCTATTACGGTATCAATTAATATATTGAAAAATAAATTTAAAATAATTTAAAATATTATAATACATAAAATAATGTATTCTAATATAATAAAATAATTATTGGAATAGTATATATATGTACATATATTAGATAGAAATTTATTATAACATTTAATAATTCAAAATTCATGTCAGTTTGAGAATTCATATAATAAAGTGTCATGAACATGACACAATTATTACATAATAAAAATGATTAAAAATGTGATACATTTTTATCATGTGTATTTCGTGTAAAAATTTCTTATTTTTTAAAATGAATTAAATAAACATTTAATACATTTGAAAAGAATGTAAACTGTAACAATAATTGACCATTACCGATAATTGATGTTTATAAATAAAATTTAATAGAATGATGTATTTAATATTGATATGGAATTGAGTGGATCCTATCCAAAAATAGGAAATGTGGTTTGAATTTTTTCTAAATAATATCTTAGTCAACACGAGTAAAAAATAGAAGAAAAAATCAATGAATATTTGGAATCATAAAAAATAAAATGTTAAGAATAAAATATATAGGTTTCTATAGTAAGAATAATCAATTCCCAAATTGAAAGGGCAACTGTTACACCCAGATGTTTTTTATGAAATTTTTTAATTAAATAATTTTTCTCTTTAATTATCTTCTATTGCACACAATTTTGAGTTAAATGAACCGAGAGATTCTCTTTTATAAAATTACCTTTATAGCCTTATCATTAGGTTAGCGAGAATAATAATAACTAACATATGAAAATGTATTCTGAATTTTTTTCTATCAAATATTTATAAAAAATATAAATTTTATTTTTTTATTTTTGAGTGAATTACTATTGGTAACGAAATTAATGGGATATATATGTTATATACTTAATAAAATATATTGTTTATTCACCCAATGGATATTTTAATCATAGAGAGTGAGTAAAAACTATTTGTTGAATAAAAACATATTTTTTTAAAGACGGGGCAATCATACACCATTGAATGGAGACCGCCTTTTAAATTTTGATTTTACACATTAATATTTTTTATATGAAAACATAAACATTTTCTTTTAATGTGGGATATATAAATTTACTTTGGTTGAATTTATGATATTTTCTCATAACATTAATGTTTTGATGAATATTAAAAACACACTAAACCTTATGTGAAAAAAACATTTTTCATTAATATAATTTATATGGTTAAATTGTAATATTTAATGGTTTTAAAGAATAAATATAACTTATTTTTATCATTCTATATAATGAATTTAATTAGAATTAATTTTACATTGAATTTATTTGTAACAACTTTTCAATCATTAGCAATGTTTTATCTTTTTAAAAACTCATTCTTTTATTTCAACAATAAGATTTATTTTAAATTAATTACTGCAACTTATATATTTTTAATTATTAAGAATAGTCTCCTTATTTGGAATCAGTACGTTAAAATTATGTTAATAGGTTACTTTTATTTTAAGGCATTATGAATAGTAACTTTGGTGGTTATATTTTTTACCATGGTTAAAGGTAAATTAGGTAATTAATGGTTAAAATAATATTATAAAATTACATTCATGCCTGTGAAAATATAATTGGATGAATAAATTCTACCTTTATCATCTATTGTTTGAAATGGAATCACTTTATGGCCACTTAACTATAAATATGACCATTTTTTAAAGGTTAGGTGTGAAGCCTCCTATTTATATTAAAGAAAAGACCTATTTTATAGGATAGAAGGTGGCCCATTACATTGTATTTTTAATTCTAAGAAAATTATATACATCAAAGAAATTTATTTATAATTTTTAGAGATTAAATAATTTTCATTAGTGATGACACAATTGTGATGTTAAAATTATTTTATTAATAAAATATCAAATAAATAGTTTCTAAAATATATAATGAAATATCATATGAACTAATTAATGTTATCCATGGATTATCTAGGTAATTAATACATGTATGGAGTGTATTGGATATATTGGTTCAAATTTTTCTTCTATGTGGGACATTATTAAAGTCATATAAATGAATATTTTCAAAAGTAACACTATTGATATTTTATTAAACTAACAAGTCATTAAATTATTTAAAAATAATAAAAATATATAAAAATTAAAAATTCATAATTATAAGATCTTATATTTTTAAAAATATCCATTTATGGTCAATTAACACCATATCAGTAAATATTTATAACCATTATAAATTTAGAATGTTAATTACACAAAATAAAATTAAATAGAATAACTATATGTCAATTAAAAATATGTGGTTTAAATTGACAAAATAACTTTTAAAAAATTTATTTGGTGATGACAATTAAACCCCATCTCATCTATTTTTAGAAATTGGGACATTTTGGAGGTTTTGTGGTGGGGTTTGATTTAATTACAAATTGTTATTTATATAGTTTCAAAAAGTACCCCTTACCTCAATTATAAAATGCAACTTCTCCCTCACCAATTTAATTCATTTTCCACATTTATAATCAGATACCCGTGCCATTTTTCCTTATCAACTTCCATATATACATTCTATTGTTTTTATTTATCTTTAAATATAAACTTGTGTGCTCTATAATAAAATTTAAAGGAAGCACGTCGAGGAAGTGTGAATCTCTTCAACCCATTCTTTCAAACGTCTTTCATATTCAACATACACTTCATTATTTTCATCAATATAGAGTGAAAAAATCAATATAAATCATATATTTATATTTTATAATAAATATTAAATAACCATCTTCCACGCTCTTCCCATCCTTTTAAAAATGATAACACAACGCGGGCGTACGTACGACTCATTGTTTCCACGCCATGGTGTTATCTATTTTTCACCACCACCTTACATGGATGGGTATAATGATGGGATTAATAAATATATATGATTAATAAGGAATTATTATGATCCATAGATACTATACACTATCCACATCAATACTAGTCAACATTTATGGAATGCTATTGTCGCTCGTGCATATGTATGGAATACCGTCTCCAATGTGCGATGTGATTCATTATAAAAAATAATAATAATTGAATTATTATATAAATTAATTGAATGAATAAATATGATATATATTATACCAATACAATTCTATAAATGATATAACTATAAAATAAAAATATTAATTAGAAATTTTCTGAAAAAACAATTATATGAAAATAAAGTAGTTAATACCCAAATAACAAGTAGCAATGAAATAATACAAACAAGAAAATGAAAATATGGTCAAAAAAGTTATTAGAATTATTATTATGATTCTGGAATAAAACAGTAACATTATACAAATCATTAAACAGGATTTTTGGATACATATGATGTATATCAGAGCTAAGGTAAAGGATATCTTTGTAATATCATTTTTAAATGATATTTTTTATTTGTAGGTACTTAATTGGGTATATTTATCATCCATATACATGTTTCCTAATTATTTATATAAAAATATTCATTAAATCCTTCAATAAAATTTTAAACATATTTTTCCCATTGCTAAATGTTTACTAACGGATATGAATGGGATCATTTGTCATTTCGGTACGAGGTACTATAGACTTTTTCAGAAAAAGTATGGCATTGAAATTTTTTAACTTGTACGACATGAAATGATTTTTATGATTCAATAATTAGTTATTTACATTATTCTTCCTCTATAATCTTACTTGATTATTTTCACATAAAATTATTTCTTCAAGAATTTGGTGGCAATATGGGGAAGGAAAACGTTTTTGAAGAATAAAGTAAATTTTCCTCAAAAATTAATTTCAAGTGTTTTCTCCAAATTGTTTCTCATATAATACAACATTCTTTATATATTGTTATATTTATAACTATATTATTAATACTATTTTATTGTTTCTTGTTTAATAAATACAATTGTTTTATATAAATTATGATGAAATGGTGTTTAAGATACCCATTTTATTTGCGGGTTTATGTTATGGTGAATGTTTTTATGTTTTTTTGAATCATGTTATAATTGTTTCATTATGAGATTGGTGGGACCTATAAATCCATCCAATGAATTGGGTATGGATTCATGTCTCATGTGATTAACATGACTAGAATAATAATTAAATATGGTTTAGTAATACAGGGCTGAAATGTGGTGTGAACTTGGTTTAGTAATGGAATTTGTCTACTATAATGGTCTTGAAAATGAGCCTTGACTAATATGAAATGATTTTCCATGCCCTGTTGTGTATTCCATGAAATCTCATGTTTTATGTTTTGACTATTATTATTAAATTTCACTTTTATAATTTCTACATTTACATGATATTATGATCTTTTATATAATAAATATTATTTTCAAATGTTATGTTAATATAATTATGATATGATTGTTATTTTTCAAGGTTACCCTTACAAAGAATATTATCTCACCATTTCATATGATTATTTTCTCCAAGTCATGAAGAAGGGTATTAAGTAATATATATCTAACACGAGTCTAGTTATGACGAAATAAGTGGGAGATGATGTGGATGTTTTATGAGAATTTTGTTTATGTTTAGCAGTTTTTAAAGACACTAATCTTATATGGTCCTGGCGTAGTTTTTGTTATGTTATGTAATAAATATTCTTATATGTGGAAGTAAAATCTATATGTAATGTATGTTTCATTATTTTCGGTATCAGAGAAAATATATAGTTATCTTTTGGAAACTAGAATGAGAAATCCTTAGTAAGAAATTCAAAGGATATGTCTAAGTATATGTTACAATCTTATCCTAGGGTTTTAGAGATGTTCATGAATAACCTAGAATAAAACTGAAAGTGTCCGAAATTGAACTTTTAATCTTTAATTATGTGTGCTTCCATTTATGATTAGTGTTTTTTGCACTATGCTTCTTATTTTTAATCAATGGTCGAAACCCGAAGGAACTGTGTTAATGATGAATGTTTTGGGAAACGTAATGACTGTCCACCTAAGCAATGAAATGTTATGCGAGTCAGAATGAAAAATATTGTTTCCATGGTCATAAAACATTATCAAGCTATGAATCATGCAGGACTTCCCAACGAGCAATAGAAAGAGTAATAAACCAATGAATACTTCATGAGGTAACAACCACTATCATTCAGGGGGTCTTCTGATCCATTAGTTGTTGAACAATGGATCATTACCACTGAAAATATATTTTCAATTCGTTAATGTTTTAAACATGATAAAGTCAACCTAGTAGTAAATATTTTTGGATGGTGAAATAGATCAATGGTTAAATCTTATCAAGAATAGGAGGAAAATAAATGACATTGAGTCCATGGAATGGGACGAGTTAAAGAAATTATTTATCAATAAGTACATTCCTCATATTCTTTATAGAATAATGTAGATGATGTTCTTTTAACTTACAAAAATTGATGATGAATATGTTGGTAGCCACAATGAAAATTTTAAAATACATGTAGGGTATTATTTTGGAATTTTTATACAACTTGAGTGTAAAATTTATCAATTCTTTAGTGGCTTAAAACCAAGTTTATGAGGGGAATTTTCCATAAGGGACATCAATAGCTATGAGGAAATTGTTTGATGTGATCTCAAGGATGATATGGAGATTTGAGTAACTCGTCAGTCTTATGGGTTTGATAAGAAGAGAAAAATGGAATTCTAAGGAAAATATAATGACCACACTACAGAGAAGATGAGTTTTCCATTATGCTCAATGTGTAGAGAGAAATATGTAGGGTATTTTATAAAAGGTACTTGTAAATTTTTTATGTTTGTAAAAGAAGGTCATCTAGTAGTTTAATGTATAAGTGATGGAAAAAATATGTCTCATGATGAAAACAAAGAAAAGGATACACATAATGCACCTCCTACTCTTCAATATTACAAGTTCCCTGAAATAGGACATTATGCCAATCAATTCCCTAATCCAAGGATTATTTATGATTATCGATGAAAACAAAACCGTAAGGCCAAAGACAATGTAAAGTTATATTCCATCACTATCGGTGGTGTGGAGTACGATAATGAAGTGGGTAAAGGTACACTTATTATCCAATAAAAAATAGAAAATGTTTTATTTGATTCTGGATCGATAGAGTATTTTATTTATAAATAGTTTTATAATGGTATCTCTATATTACATAAACAATTAGATGTTTATTTATCACTAAAAACTCATTATGGAACAACGATCACATCAAAAAAATTTAATTCTTCTTCAGTTGAAGTTAATATGAATGAGATTCATATAAATCTTGTAATCCTTGGTATAGTGGAATTTGATTTGATTCATGGCATGGATTGGATTTCTCTATATGGAGATCTTATTAATTTCCATTTATGGGAAGTCATATTTCATATTAAAGATCAGTCTCTGATCATCTATCAATTAACGGATGAATAATATATTCATGAAGATACATATTACGTATTATTGGTCATGGTTCTATAAATTAAGGTTATTTATCTCAAATGGTAGGAGAGAAACTCATGATTAAGAATACATCCATTGTACGAGAGTTTGATGATGTCATTCTGATGGAATTTTCAAGCCTTCCCCCAAATTGTGAAGTTGATTTTTCAATAGAATTCATACTGGGTGATGCTCCTATTTCAAGGACACCTTATAAGATGTCCCCAATTGAGTTGTCAGGTTTGAAGATAATACTCCTAGAAAATATTGATATGGTATTCATATGTCCTCATGTGTCACCATAAAGAGCAGTTGTTCTATTGGTTTAGAAGAAATATTTATCTATGATACTCTGCATTTATTATAGAGAGCATAAAAGGACAACTATAAAGAAGATATATCCTCTTCCCAAAATTGATTACTTATTTGACAATCTATGGGGATCTCAATAATTTTCCAAGATTAATCTTCATTTAGGACATCATCAATTAAGGGTCACAAAGGAGTATATACCAATGATTTAATTCTATAAAATTTATGGACACTCTGAATTTATAGTGATTCCATTTGGTATAACTAATTCCCCAAATATCTTCAGGGATCTAATGCAAAATGTCACTAGAGACTATCTTGATCAGTCTGTGGTAGTCCTTATAGAAGATATTATTTTGAATTCAAATAGTGATGAATAACATGAATATCACTAAAGAATTGTTTTAAATACCTTAAAAAGTATAATCATTTAGTTAAATTTACCAAGTGTGAATTTTGGCTTTATAAAGTTTCATTTTTCTATCAAATAATCTCAAGAGAGTGGATATCTGTGGATCTAGAAAAAATAGAGGTTATCGAAAGATGGTCGACACCAATAACTGTAACTGAGATTTGATGATTTCATGGTTTGGATGTATATTATAGACATTTTGGGAAAGCTTTTTTCATAATTGTCTAATCCACTAACCATGTTTACTATGAAAGGGGTTATGTTCATTTGGATTGTGGATTGTGAATAGAATTTAAAAAATCTAAAAACAAGGTTATCCAGTGCACCTATGCATACAATGCCTTGTATCGGTGAAAGGTTTGAGATTTACAGTGATACATCTGAGAAGGGGATTGGATGGGTTCTCATGAAAAATGATATGGTGATAGCTTATGCCTCACCGAAGTGGATATTTAATGAGAAAAATTAATCAACTCTTGATTTTGAATTAGATGGTATAATATTTTCATTAAATATATAGAGGAATTATTTTTATAGTGAATGGTGTGATATTAATACTGATCATAAATTTTTATAGTATATTTTCACACAAATGGAGCTGAATATTCTATAATGAAGATGGTTGGAGTTCATTGAAGATTACAACTGCTCAATACAATAACACCCTTTGAAAGCGAACAATATGACAGATGTTTTGAGTAAAAAAGACCATGATAGATTATCCCCAATGAGGATCATGAAAGATCCATAATTTATTGATTTCAATAGGAAGGATCGTGAAATTTTATTGGAATGGGAGAAATATTATCTTTCCTAGAGGAATGTTCAATCATCTAAGAAAGTTAAGATTAAAGAGGTGCAGAAGGATGATTTAGAGTTACAAAAGAGGGTTAGAAACGATTCTAAATTCAACATTGATCATGATGAAATAATAATGTTTAGTAACCAGGTTTGTATTCCTCCAATACAATATTTAAAGACAGATCTATTGGATGAGGTCCATGGTCCTTCATTATTAATTCATCCTATAGGCACAATGGTGAATATGGACTTGAATGAGTAATTCTTGTGGGATGGAATGAAATGCGATTTCACAGAATATGTCTCTTGATGATTTGTTTTTCAGAAAGTTACGGCTGAGAGACATTAGTCTAAGGGGATGTTACAAAAATTACCCATACTAGAATAGAAATGGGAAAACATCACTATGGACTTTGTCATTTGAAATCCCACAACATATAATGCAAATAATGCTATCTGGGATATAGTTGATTGCATTATAATGTCAACACACTTAATTTCAATTAGAGATGATTTATCTCATGATTACCTTTCCACTATATATGTAAAAAAGTGGTAATATTTCATGTAGTACCACTTTTTATCATATCTGGTCATGATCTGAGGTTTACCATGAAGTTTTAAAGAAGTCTATAGCATGATCTAGATATAAAGATACATTTTCAGCATTGTCTATCATCCTTAGAAAAATGGTCAGTCTGAGTAGAAAGTACAAACTTCAGAATGCATGTTGAGAGATTTATCTAGGGATTTCAAAGGTCTTCGGGAAGAATTCCATACATTGGTGTAATTTTATTACAATAATACCTTTCACTCCAGTATTCATATAGTTCCTTATAAATCCCTCTGTGGAAATACGTGTAGAACTCTACCTTAATGGGATGAATTTGGGGAAATAAAGCTATAATGATCTGATGTTGTTGGTGAAATGGAAAAAATTTCAGATCAATTCAACAACACGTAAGAGCATATCCGAGTATACAAAAAAACTATGATGATAATATAAGAAAGGACATAGAGTTTTATGTTTGGAGATAAGGTGTTTCAATTAATATCTCTAAAGAAGAGAGAAATGATATTTGGAATGAAAGGAAAACAGATCCCTTTGTATATCGTTCTTTTTGATACTATGGATCGTGTTAGGAAGGTTTATTAACATTTGTAACTTCCACCAAATCACTCTAATGATCGTTATGTGATCCATGTATCTCTCCTGAGAAGGTAGAAACCTGGTTCTTCACATATACTAAGCTCAGAAGTTGTATCATTGGAGTAATATCATTCTTAAGAAGAACAACTGGTAGAGATTACAAATCATAGAGAAAAGGTTCTACGAAACAAGAATACTCACATACTTAAAGTAACATGGAGGAACAAAAAATTTGAAGAAAATACATGGGAACTTGAAGATATGATGTGGGATAGGAATTCTCATATTTTTTCTCCCGTTTGACAAATTTCGAGTGTCAAATTTAGTTTAAGGTTGGTAGAATTTAACACCTGGATGATTCTTTTGAAAAAATTTCATTAAATAATTTTTATTCTTCAGTAGCTCGTATTTCATGCAATAATGAGTTTAAATGAACCATGAGATTCCATTTTCATAAACTCACTGTAATATCCTAGCCGTTAGGTTTGTTGGAATAAATATAACTATATTATAAAAATGTATTGTGAATTATTTTTCACTCAATTATTTTTTTAAAAATAATATATATATATATATATATATATTGAGTGAATTACTACTGGTAATTTAATTAATGAGATTTATATGATATATACTAAATAAATTATTTTTTTATTCATCTAATAAATATTTTAATCATAGGGTGTGAAAAATCCCAATTTGTTGTTTGAAAACATGATTTTTTTTATCAAAAGTTATCTTATGTCTTTGAATTATGATCCCATTTTATATTATGTTTTGGAATCATTAATAATTTCTATATAAAAACATAAAAAATTTCTTTTAAAATGGGATATAAAATTTAACTTTGGTTGAATTTATGATATTTTCCAATAACATTAATGTTTTGATGAATAGTAAAAACACATACATTTTAGTTGAAAACAAAAATTTTGGTCAAGATAGTTTATATAGTTATATTATATTATTGTATGGTTTAATTTATAAATAGACTATTTTTAATTATTCAATATAATATATGTAATTATGATTTATTTTAAATTTAATTCACATGTAAAAACAATTCAATCTTTTGCGATGTTTTAACTTTGAAAAAACTCGTTTTCTTATTTCGACAATGGGATTGATTTTATATTAAATACTGCAACTTATGTGTTTTGAATATTAAAAAATGGACTCCATATTTAGAATCATCATGTCCAAATTAAGTTAATAGGATTGTTTTTTTGTGATTGTGAATAGTAACTGTGGTAATTATTTTTATTAACATGGTTAAAGGAAAATAAGGTAATTAAAGGTAAAAACAATAGTAAAAAATTACCTTAACACCTCTAAAAATCCTATTGGATGACTAAATTTGACCCTCATATTCTTTTTTTCGAATTTGAATCACATGATAGCCACTTACCTACAAAAATGACCTAAATGTATTAAAAACTAATAAATGTGACAAAATGTCACAATATCATTTTATATAAGTATATTAATTTTAATATATATATTACTAAGAGATAGTTACAAATATAGATCGTATATGGAAAGATAAAATAATTAACAACATCATATAATTTTATTTATAATTTTTAGAGTTTAAATTATTACGGTTAATGAAGACATAATTGTGGCGTAAAAATAATTTTATTTATAAAAATATAAGATAAATGGTTTTACAAATATTAAAATAAATATAATATGAACTAATTAATGTAATAAATTAATTTTATAGGTGAATCTGACATTCTATAAGTTTAATTTTTACTTTTTTCGTGAATTTATCATCTATATGGATTTTTCTAAAGTAAAATAAATGAATATAGTCAAAATTGACACTATAGATATTTTTTAAATATAACATTTTATTAAATTATTTTAAAATATTAAAAACATTTAAAAATTACAAAGTGATATTTATAAGATCTAAAATTTCATTAAATATCCATTTATGTTCAAATAACCTCCTATAAGTAAATATTTTTATCTAAAAAATATTTACAATGTTATAACACCAATTAAAATTAATTACTATAATTCTGTGTCAATTAAAATGTTATGGTTTAAATTGATAAAATAACTTGTCCAAAATTTTTGGTTTGATAAAATTGTAACCCTTTCTCATCTCATATTACATATTGGGACATTTTGGATGTTTTGTGGTGGGGATTATTTTATTATATATTATTATTTATGGTGTTTCCAAAATTACCCCTCACCTCAATTATAAAAAAAGACCCTCCTCCCTCACCTATTCACTTAATTTTGAGACATAAATCTCACCCACACCCTAACATATATCTTTCTGAACTTCCCTATATTAATTCTAGTGGTTCTTTTATTCTTTAAAGACCAACTCTAGTGCTCTAAGAAGAGATTTAGAGGAAGCACGTTGAAGAAGAGGTAGTCTCTTCTATCGATTCATTCAAACATCATTCCTCTTATTATTCCTCTTAAGTATTTGTTTCATTATAAAGTTTTAACATCAGTATTGATCATATAATTATAAATTATTATAAAAATGAAACAACCCTATTTCACCCTAACCCCATCCAATGAAAAATGAAATCACCACGCGCGTGTACGCACGACTTACTGTCTCCACGCTGTGCTCCAATCTGATTTACACCACCACCATAAATGGATGGGTATAATGATATAATTAATAAATAGTTATATGATTAATATAGATTGATTTTTATTTTTACATATTATACACAATACACTTCAATACCATTCCTAAATTATGGTAATCATATCATCGCTCAAACGTACGTATGGATTATCTTCTCCACAGTGTGATGTGATTCATTCTACCTATTATTAATTAAATAATGATTATATAAATGAATTGATTTAATTAATATGGTATATATTATAATAATAAAATTCTTTAAATTGGATAACCTTAATTTAAATAGATGAATAAGAACATATACATCAAAACATGCATAAGAACATAAAGTAGTTTATGCCCAAATATAGAGTAACAATGCAATGTCACTAACAAAAAAATGAAAATATAATCATAAATGATATCATAAAAATTATTATGATTATGGAATAAATTATTAACACTCTTTACAAAATTATAAAGGATGTTCGAATACTTACGATGCATATCATACCTAGGGTAAGGGATAATTCTACAAAACTCATTTTTATCTGATATTGTTTATTCGTGAGTATTTACTAGTGTATATTTACCACCGAAATATCTATTTAGAAAAAAGATATTTCAAAATATTATTTATGTCATTGAAAAAAAATTAAAGTAAATTTTACCCTTTGTACATTTTTACTAAATTCTGTGAATATAATCTTTGGTCATTTCAGTATGAGGTACTTTTGACTTTACTGGTAAATGTATGAGATAAATGTTTTTTAACTTTTATGACATGAATAGAATTTTACTATTTCATAATTCCTTATTTCCTTGATGAATCCCTATAATTATATAATGTTTTTTCTCCTAAATGGATTTATTCTAAAATCAGGTTGCATTTTGATAAAGGAAAACGTTTTTTAAGAAGATGGGATATTTTCCTCAGGAATTAATTTCAAGAGTTTACTAAAAACTATTTTCAATAAATTATGAAAATATTTAAAAAGTGTTATATTTATAGCCCAATTATTACTATGATTTAATTTTTTGTTATTTAGGAAATCCATTTTGTTTATATGAATAGTGATGGAATGATGTTTGAGAAACGCATTTTATTTCATGGGTTATCCTATGGGGATTATTTTTTGTTTTTGTGGCACACGTAAGAATTGTTTAATTATGAGATGGGTGGGAACTATATCTACCTCCAATAGATTGGGTAAGGATTCATATCTCGTGAGATCGACATGACTGGAACTGAATATAAATATGGTTTAGTAATACAAGGCTAGAATGAGGAGTGAACTCGGTTCAGTAATGGACTTTTACATCTAGTATGGTCTCAACAATGATCCTTGACTAATATGAAATGATTTTATATAATTATGTGTGTGTGAAAAGAAATTTTATAACTTATGTTATGACAATAGGGATTACATTTCACTTTTGTGATTTATCCCATAATATGATATTATTATATTTTATATGTAGGATAAGATTTTAAAATTTTATTCTCCTATGATTATGATAAGATTTATATTTACCTTATTTGACATTAATATGAATTTGAGCACACCCTTTTATATGTTTCTTTTCCCTAAAACATGAAGAAGGGTATTAAGTAAGATATATCCCAATAGATTCTAGTTATGAAGAAATAAACTGGATATAATATGGATGTTTTAGGAATCCATTATTTATGTATCCTAGTTTCAATATACGCTAAGCTTATACGGTCCTGGCATGGTTTTTGTTAGGGTATGTAATAAATATTTGTCAATGGTAATGCAATATCAATATGTAAATATCGAGCCATTATATAATCATAAGCAATCTATATAATGAGTGACCTTATATGATTAACCGTTGTGGGTTATTTATATTTTAATTAATAAATCATGAATGAATGAATAAAATATAACATTAATTTCATTGATTAATGAGAGGATTATAATAAAATATTTCAATGAGTCTTCATTTACACCATATAATGGATATCATATCACAATTAAAATCATGTCTCAATGAATAATTTTTAACTGAGTAACACTCACCATAGAACTGAAATTATCCATACATGATCAAACCTCCTATATAATACTTTTTTTATTAATAGATTATTTTTTAAAATTAAATCATAATAAGTTATTCCATTTATTAATAAATTAGTTAAATTTACTATTTCATATCAATTTTCTGATTTGGAATTATGGTCCTTGAAAAATGTAATGAAAACAGTTTAAAATATATCCAATTTATATATTAAATATATAATTTTTGTGGTTGAAAAAAATGAATTATATCGCATTTTGGATACGGTAGTCTATAGGTATTGATGAAATATGTTTCCATTTATCAAATGATAGAAACATTGGAAGCAGAATAATGATTTACTAATAAAAAACCTAATAATGTTATAAAAATTACATATATCTATTAATTAATTTCTTATAAGATCATTTAAGGTTGTGATGAAAATGAATTATATTGCTTCAGGAAAGTGATATTTTGAAAATATGTATGTGCCACATTTTATGTTTCAAAACAATTAGGTTGTAAAATGTTTGGAAATATCATATCATTAAAAAATATTTTTTATTTCAAAAATATCAAATATATTAATTAATACCATATTTGTATGAATCCTTATGATATAGTGATGAATAATAAAATTCATCTTTGTAAGGAGGTGAGAGTTTGTAAAAAATCATGAGCAATTGTTTGATTTAGAATTCGATTGAATGGAGGTGTAAAGTAGTTGTCTCATAGACATAATAGAGTTTTTTATACTAAATATTACATATTAAATATATTATAACGGTTTAAATTGATTTTATTGATGTATAAGGATAAATAATAATGAAATAATTTGTTTGAGATTGATATCTCCTCTGTGTATATGACTATTTTAACACATCTTAAGGATTTTAAGAATTTTTTCATTAAAATATAATAACAAATAAGTCATGTATATGAGTTTTTGGATTGTATTTGAGTTAAACATGATCAATATAATGAAACAGTGTATATGTATATGAGTTAAGATAGGATATTCACTTTTATAATTGAGGTGAGTAACACCATGGAAAAAATTAATAATCATAAAATACTACAATTTCCATTCTAATGGAATAAAACTATACTTTATTAAATTTTAAAATTTATGATATTTTATGGTTTGAATCATATCATCCAATAACATTTATTCAATTTTTCTAGTATTTGATTCATTATTTCTTCGAATAACCCCTCATTTATCCTTGGATCCATTACCTTGAAGAAAATATTTTACCATGATAAAAATTTATTGTCACTAAAAAATTAAATTGATCAAATAACTAATTTGAATTAAATATAATAAATATTATTTAACATAATTTCTAATAAAATAATTCATATTGGTTTAATATTTATACATGATTTATGTTTTAGATAACCAATTTAAAACTACATTTTAGTAATATTCCATTTTATAAATAAAAAATATTTTAGATGGAAATAATATATAATTAGGCATCCCAAAGAATTAATCTAATTATATTTAATAATACGGGGATTAATTTAAATTCTTAAAAAACCAAAAACAATGAAACCTTAACAATAATTTATTAATACAGTAGAGTATAAAATCATTACAATATACATAGTATGTATATTTTCAAAATTACTATCCTAGATTTCTATGTTCCAATTTATTTTTTTAATGAATTTTTTTAAATATTAAATAAATATTTGGTTTATGAAAGTGGGTCCATTAATATTGAAGCCCTTTTTGTATCATGATAATTTCATAAAAAATTTTAATAGTTTTAAAATCCAAATTTTTTATTACTAAACCAAAAATTATATATTCAAGAGAAGTCTAGAAATTTCATCGTAATCTATAGGTGATGTGCTGAATAAAAATTTATCTTTCCATTAATAAAAATATGCCTTAAAATTTATATATTAAACTTTTAAATGAAAATAGAATTTATAATGAAAAACCATATTTATGGTAGACTGGCCAAATTAATCATCGAGTGCTCTAATTATTACTTCTTATCAATTAATAATTATTATATAGTTAAATAATCAATTCATGTTTTTAATTTTATCATTAGTGGTCATTTCGGTCATATATTAGACACTATAAAAAATTATTTACAATAAATTCCCAATTTATCATTGATTTATTTTAATAACCGGAAAATATTTATTAATTTTAAAATAATTAAATTTCAAAAAATAAGAAAAAATAAGAAAAAATATTTATTATAACTTATAATATATTATATTATTCACATTTTTTTACATCTCATGGTTCATTATAGTTTAGTTTCTCTGAAATTATATTCTATAAACCATAGTATTATTTAACGGTGAATTATTTATTTAAATTTAATGGTTTCATATTATTATATAATTAAACAAGATGATCATAAAATATGAATATTGTTATTTTTTATAACATTATCTATAATTTTTTTTGATGCTTCACTGAATGGATCATGCTAACATACTCATAGTCCTTAATTAATTTTTTTGAAGTTGAATATCACATTATGTTGATCACATCAAATTTTATTTTTATTTAATTATATTATTCAATGATCGACCATTATGAAAAATTCAACTATAAGGATCTAATATTTTGTTTTTCAATGTTTAGCATCTTATACTTGTGATTGAAAATAATTTTTTTAGGAATCCTCATATTATGATAATTTTCATCAATTATACTATAGGTATAGTTGCCTAAAACTTCCAATAGTTTGATTGATGAATTCTAGGGTATATTATATCGATCAAGGATAGATCATTGATATTATCATGAATATATAAGAATAATAAACATTTATTGCAGATTACGTTCCATGAAAACAAATATATATTCTGATTGGGTAGAGGTGAATGAAGTTTGAGGTGTGGAGCATATTTCTATCATCTAGATTAGTGGAAGTTGTTCTGGTATTTTAAAATTGGATACCTTGGATTTAGTCGCTTTTTCACCCCACCACATTGGTATAATAATAAAGAGTTTTTAAAATATATTTATTTTTAATAATATAGATTAAGGAATAATCAAATTTTCATTTAGTTATCCATGCATTTTTTCAATATTCTGTTAATTTCCAATTAAAAAAAATTTCTAAAAAATTAATATTGAATTTCAATTTTTTAACTGTGTAATTTCTATATATATACATATATTTATGCATTTATATTTTATATATTATTGTAATACATATCAGTGAATAAAAAATTCATAAATGTGTGAGAAAAAATAAAAGTCTCCAATGACCTTACAGTTACCAAATTTCTAATCAATCAATATAAAATTTATCTATCATTTTCTAGAAATATATGTAACAAAGTTTCATAATATTATAATGTAAATGGAAATTTAAAATATTAAAAAAATAAGATGTCTTATTTTATTCTGATCGAGATATTATTTTCATATTTGAATGGTATTTATATAATATAGTCATTAAATGAGAAAATAAAATTGTGATATCTAAACAGGGATTGAAAATAGTTATTTAATTAGATATAGTTTATTAAAATTTTAATGTTAATAGGAATTCATTTTATATATGAAAAGGATAAACTGGTTTTCATTAACTCTTATGAATATCATAACCTCAATGACAAATTGTAATCATAATCCAATGAAATTAAAAATAAAAGAATATTATAAGACGATGTTAAAACATTAAAATGTATATCATTCACTAAATATGGTATGAAGTATCATGAAATGTTCCATATATGGGAACTATTATTTAGGTTTCAAATTTTGACATGTGGCCTATGATTATAAAGAAACATTTAATGATTGTATAAATAATTAAAAAATCGTGAAGTAATGTCCATTATTAATGGAATGTTAGCAGTGTTATATTATAATTGTCATGTAACTTTTCATCCAAAAAAATTGTATTTGATATTATTTATTAAAGATACAAATATTTTTAATCATATGAATAATAGTTCAGAAGAGTTATTTTCAACCACTACTAAATATATTGACTCATCTGGTATTTTGGTTATCTAAAATATATTATTTTAAACAAAATACTGTAATGATTATTTTTTTGATTCTTGATCCACACATTAATTTAATTTGGAAGAATTTTTTAGTAATATGAATATATTATCCTATTACATAATGATTTTAAATTTCAAAGAAACATATATTTGAGTTTTTAAAACATTAGAAATTTTATTTAATGATTTTATAAATATATATGGAATTAATTTACCTATAATTATTATTTTTATAATTATATAGGAATATGATTTTATTTTGGATATGGTTTTGCTTTACATATATCATTCCATGATAGATTTCAAAACAATGATATTATTAATTATTTATATAATTGATATGAAATTTATATTTTCAACTCATTCAAAGTAGTTTTGACACAACATGATATTAAAATATATAAAATATACAGCTTATAATTATAGATATCATAACATTTAATGGAATTATGTTTTGTTATAAATTTTTTTGACTATGTCAAATGAATATTTAGATATACATCATGATGATTTTTTGGAAATGATCATTGTTGAAATTAAATGTTGAGATAGTTCCTACAGTTAACAAAATTTTAAAAAACTCCAATATATATGATTAAATACATATATTATAATTTTGAAATTCTTTTCAGAAGATTCATTATAATGGATTGATTCACCATTTCATATATGCTATGGGTAATCATGGTGTATTTTTAAAAAAGATATCAAATGGGTTTTTTAAATAATTATAGATATCTTAGTTATATTATTTATAAAGAATGCATATTTTTTACCTCGTATAGATAAGTTGATTGATCATCTTAATAGAGCCTAGTACATTTTATTGACTAGACTCTTGTTTGGATATTACAAGTTAAAATTAATTTTAGAATAGTTATGAATGATGAATTTTTTATCGAGGTATAAATATTATGGGTTTTTAGTGATTCCATTTTATTAGTGAAGCACACACACACACACACACATATATATATATAAGGATTTAATGAAGAGAGTAATTAGTGAATATTTAAACAATTTTGGGCTTGTATTAATATATTATTTTTAAAAATTTTCTTAATATTAAAAATATCCTAAAAAATATTTCAATATTTTATCTAGAACCATTGAAAAAAGAAGTTATATTGAAAAATTAGTTAAAGATATTCTTGAGAAAAAAAATAAAATTTATGTGGAATGAGGTTTTTAATAACTTTATAATAATGGAACATGTTAAAAATAATGTCATTGAAGAATTGTCAAGGCCATATAATTTCATAAATATTATTATTTCTCTCTTGTTAGTGTGTTGTTGGTGATTTTTTCAATACAATTCCTTTGTTATATAACCCATCATCTATGTTAATAAAGAATGTTATTACATTCTTTTGGATAATAGAATTTGGGGATATCATTTATAAATTAAATATAATATTTTTAAATGACATGAAACTATGGTTTGAATCATTAAATGTGTAATTTTTTATTTATAATGACTGTTTATATAGGGTATTGTTCTATTATTCAAAATGATTGGTAATGAAATTTTCATCATGATTATTGGATCCTCGCTATAAAAAATATTAAATGGATGACCTTATACTTTTGGTAGTATTTTTTAAATTAAATTTTTTAATGAATTATATCTAATTAATGGAATGTGATATACAGAAATTTTTTTAATAAATTTATATGCTCATTTGACAAAAAATAGTTCCAAATGAGTTCAATAAAGTGGTTGTAAATGATTAAGGATTATAATTACATGATATGTGTTGGGAAAAATCCCTCAAGGTGATATTGCATCATTTTTGGGTTGATTGTGTTTGTTAACAAAGTAGGTTTCAATGGTGAATTGTCGAGTTCTAGAGAAGTTGACAATCCATATTGACAAAGAATAATGAAAAAGGAATGGATGATCTGGAGGCGGTATAAAAGAGTAGTACAAGGTGGTGCTGTTTTCCAGTGATTGCCAAAATTTTGGGGTCCAAAATTTGGAGTTTGGTGAGCATCTCGAAAATTGGATTTCCATGAAGATCTTATTTTAATATGGAAAAGGCATGAATTTCGAGAATATAGGCTTCGTGGTTTGGAATTTGTGAAGACCATAAGAATTTTGACGGTGATACGTTTAGATTACGTCATGCTTCGCGAACGACAGAGGTTGAAGCACATTGCGGTGGTGAATGGATCTACAAGGAAGCTTCGCAGAGAAGGCATGAAGGGATTGACGGTGATGCTCCGTGATTATTTCAAGCCCCACGATCGGAATATTTCTGTGATGCTTCGCGATTTTGAGAGAATTTTGGAAGGAACTTCAGAGCGTTACGATTTGAGATGATGTGGCGTCGACTTCACGCGGAAAGTTTGATGTTCGTTCAGTGGAATCGCCTATAAATAGGCCTCGACCCCTTCAAGAGAAGTAGACGAGAAGGGAGAGTTTTCAGAGAAATTATTTTGCTCTCGATTCGTGAAGGTGGTTCGTGAAGGTAGTGTGCTTTGTGAAAGAAGTGCTTCGCGTCAGCTAATCTAGCTCCGCGAAAGTTGTGTGCATTGTGTTGGCTCGGTGAGCTTCACGAGGGAAGTTGCTCTGCAATGACATGAGCTCTGCAACAGCCTAATCCTTGCGAAAGATTTATCGTGGTGAGAGTTCTTTGAGATAGTGCTTCGCTAAAAGCCAGGGGCTTCGTGAAGTCTTGATTGAGCTTTGCAAAATTGGGATCCTCGCGAAGTAGGGTTCTTTGCAGAGGTAATTCCAAAGGTATTTTCCCAGTGTTCAGAGGAAAATTGGTATTCATTTGTGGATGAAATTTGGACTTTAACAGAGAATCTAAATACCCTGGAAGATTCATCCATTAGTTGAAATAAAGAGACCAACAGGTCTATAAACTGTGAGTGGATATTTTGAAGAACCAGTGAGCTCACTTCAGTTGAGAGAGCAGTGAGTTCTCAAATTGTGAGTGGTTGTAAACTAGGAGGGACAGTGAGTCCACTTCAAACATATAAACAACAGTGCGTTTATAGTGGAATTGGTACATCGGCACACTGCTAGTGTATGCTCCTTGGACGTAGACCAGTGAGGGTGAACCAAGTAAAAATCATTGTGTCATGTGCATGATTTAAGGTTTATTTATACTCTTCATCGGGAATGAGAGAGAAGAGGGTTTTGTCTAACAGCAAAACAATATCAAGAAGGGGCCGCTATTTTAATATGTCATACCCTGATTCACCCACCCCCCCCCCCTCTCAGGGTATGTAGCCTAGTGGACCTAACAATATCTGGTAGTTTATTAAACTAGGACATGGTATTAGAATCACTATGCTAAAATAAAAAAAGTATCAATATTTTATGTTTTCATGGATCATGAACAATTATTTAGTGATTTAATAAAAAAAATGTATTTGAGGTTGTGTTTATGGAAACCACTATTATTATAGAATATGTTACATATAACCATCCTTAATTGATGTGTTAAATTTTTATAGTTACTCATTCCCTTTTCATGTAATATTTCATGATTTAATGCTTAATAAAAAAAAACTATGGAATAGTCTAGTGTATTTGAATTATTAGGTTAATGATTTTAAAAGATTGAACATAAATAAAACATATTTTATTATTTACCATATTAATCTTATAACTCATTTTGAGCACCCACAATTCCATACGATATCCTGGGGAAATATATAAACAAAACGGATGACTTGAAATGCCCAGTATGTAAAAAAATGGGAATGAAAGCATAACATTTGAGTTAGAGGAAAAAAAATTTAAAATGAATGGAATTGATCACGGATAAAATATGGAATAATAAAAAAATAATATGGAATTATATGATAAAGGTAGTATTGTAATTTGGAAGTAACATACAACCTAACATAATCATGAGTCAAGGAAACCATCCAAGACGGTATCACATGGTGGAAATAGTCTTAGAATGGATTTGGTTTATCCCATATTACCATAAATAACATCTAATGAGAAAAAACATCAACTAATTCATTGGAACTATATTTCGTCGCACTAATCATAACTGGTTAATGAATATGAGTTACACATAAATATTTATACATAACGTATACACAATAGCGTAACCCATGGAATAAAATGTGTATTGTAATCATGTGACATGTCATAAAAAAGGTGTGTATAACAGCGGTATCCATGAAATAAGGAGAGTAAAACATGAATGGTCATTCATAAAGGTAAAATAAGAATGTATCATTAATAATTATGTCCAATTTAATTGTAAGCAAGAAATATAATGGTTAGATAACATTACAAATGTCCCTCTTAGTTTCTGTTTTATGGACAACAATAATGTGTATTTAAATAGAAAAAAGAATAATAGTTTTAATAAAAATAGAAACATACTAATACATATTTTTATGATAAAAATAGATGTTCTAATTTTTTTTTTGATTAATACATTTTATGGTGTGTACTTTAAAATGGGTAATAAACGGAAAAAATGTATTTAATCGGGCATGCATGTCAAGAGGAATTTTGAAGGGAACCTTTTAAACCTGGTGTTTCCCCATAAAATAAATATGAAATGACATATATAAATAATTTATAATAGTTAAACAGAATTTAGTATAATTATATAAACATGATTACTAATTACATTGGGGAAAACAGATTGAAAATGTAATGAAAATGAAAAAATGGTGTATTGGATGGATCCCGTACCTTATGTCCAATAACATTACTCACTTTCACATAATGTACATGATAATCAAATAAAATTTATTGATTACCCAATTAATATCCTTTTATAAATTAATTTGATTTATTATTATTTTATTAATTTTATTTATGGTCATTTCATTCAGTTATAAGGTTTAATTTCCTCGTTCCAGAAGTATTTGTATCATGGTTTCATGGTAAGTTTTCATATATATAATTATGGACATTGTACTAAAATGGGAATAATTATATATAAGTGTAATTATATGGTCTTAATTCAATTATACATTATCATAATATCACATTTATCATTTTCTTATCATATGATAATTATTAATTTGATAAAATATTAATTTCAAATGTTTAGTTATTTATCATTGGTTTTCAGTCATCAAGAACTATTTTATTCATTTTAGTATTATATCTATATATTAGATTCCTAATATGAAGAAAGTTATAATATAAATATTAAACAATTTTAACTATAATAATGGTTTTAGGACCATCATTAATACTGGTAATAGAAAACAAAAAATCATCATCCACAGAGGTGGTGAACCGACATATCAATAACAATGTTTAAAATTTTAGAATATCAGAAGAAGAGACATTATTGTTTGATTGATATTAAATTAACATATTAAAATATATATATATATATATATATGATACTATAGTTACCTTGTGCGTTTTTATAAGAGAGGTGGGGATTGGATATGAACAGAAAAGAAATAAAAATAGAAGTTTTATGTATTTTTACTCTCCCATGTTGCCACTATGAGAACATTATTAAGGAACATGTGTATGATCATTTAGTAATCCCAAAAACACTAGGACATGGTTATGAGTCTTTGGAATAGAATTGGGTAGAATATTGACAATGCACATGTCCATGAAGCTATGATGAGAAGTGGTGGTGAGGGGTTCTATTTTAATGAGAGGAGAGTGATGTTTTTATTATTATATTCAATAGTTTATTAATTTGGACCAAGAATGTCAATAGTTTATATTATAATGAATAAATACTGTAAATAGTGATGTTTAATTATAGATAATGGGTTATTTATCTCATGCATACTCCCAATATGACTTAGAAATTCATGTATATAGCTTTTAATGATAAATGCTGTAAATTGCTATATTTTAATATTCACAGATACTCAACTATTTTATAAAAAACCCTCAAAATTCACCCTTAATACTTTTAGGAATTTATATTTTAATGATACAGTATATATTATGATATTAATTTTCTATGAATGAGAAATTTAAATTTTAAATGAAATCATAAATTATTAAAAAATTTAATATTATATTCAATTTTAAGACCCTTTGAAAAATTAATTAAGGTCTTATAAAATTATATTTTAATTATAATAAAATATATTATTAATTTATGAATCTATTTTAGGAAAAAATGTTTTCTTTTAAATTTTTATCTTAATTATAAAATTGTAAATAAACATTTATATTTTACAAAAAAAAATTATCATTTTTTAATTGAATTATTTTCTTATACTCAGATATTAATAGATCATATTCTTATTTGTAAGATACCAAAATTTATTTATACATTCATATGAGAGTCTAAAATTCTAACAGCCATATTAGTATTCATAATGGTTATATTTTTATTCCAATGACCATGATAAAATTCCATCGGTATCGGTTCCATAAAATCTATAAATACATCACATTTCATTCATTCTTCAGTCACTTATATTTTATCTCTTGGTTTTTTTGTTTTAATTTTCAAAATGAATATTATATTATTAACATTATTTTTATTCCCATTCTTTATTTCATTAATGCATTCATTTTAGTGGGTCAAGAAGATACAAAATTTTCTATTCTTATTATCTTATTTCTTATTTATTACTCCACCATAATATTTGAAATTATTACAGGTTTATTTCTTAACTAATTTATAATTTTTTTATTTAGTTTTATAGGTGATGAATTATCATTAGGACATAATTATAAGATTCTATCTAGTATTTTCAAAATTCCAGTAAGTATGTGTAATTTTCATTATATGATTATATCTAGTATTTTCAACAGGAGACTATCCCTGTATGTGCCTTAGTTGGTATCCCTATAAAAATGTGGTTTTGGAAAAGGCCGATCTAGTTAGGGTGAAGTTTCATTGTCCTAGAAAATGATTTGGGGTATTAAATCTAAAACTCATGGTTCAAATATGGCATTGAAGCTTTATATGAACAAAGTATATTATAGAGTGGAATGTGGATTTTTCAATAGGGTCCTCAAAGGTATGGACCTTTCCTCTAGGACTTTTGATATTATTTTTAGTTTTTTAATTCATCTTGGATGGAAGTTTCTTTTATATGGAGAACATATGGTGCCTTCAAGTCTTCATGTGGGCTTAGACAAGGGGGCCCAATATCTCAGACTTTGTTCATACTTTTTTAGGAGACATTAGAAAGCCTTATTAAAAAAATTATGTCCATGGGAAACATCCATCAGTATCATAGGAAAGTGAGTCAATCCTTGATATCTCACCAGATTGTTAATGATGATACTCTAATTTTAGATAATTCTAGTGGATGATCATTTGGAAAGTTCACTAAGATCCTGGATGAGTATTGTTTTATGATTGGTCAACTAACTAATAGGTCCAAGAGTAGTATTTTTATCGCAAGTAAGTTTTGTGACAGGCAGGTCGCATCCATATGTAGTAGAATGGAAATACAAAGTGGTTGTTTCTTGATGGATTATCTTGGAAATCCTATTGATTATAGCCATCTATGAATATGATACATTGACTATATTTTGAACATGATAATAAACAATGTTTTGAACTAGAAAAATTATATTTTATCCTTCAGAGGCTAGACAGATCTAATCAATAGTAAGTTAACTTCTATCCGTATACAAGCACCCTCGCCCAGCAGTTTTTTGAAATGAGTCCTCTCTTCCATTGCTAATTTTCAGGGAGAGTTTATATGGGATGCCTTATCTGAGCTAAAATATCATTGGACTTTATGGGGAAAGATGGAAAGAACTGTTTTGGAAGGTGGTATTAGAGTGACAAGCATAGTTGATAACATTCGATTCGTGCATGAAAAACATGTTTGGGAGGTGCTAGTGGAACATAATCTGTTGGAGGAGATTATGTCAGATAAAGGTGATGGATATGCGGAAAATTATAGATAAAATTTATTTCCTTTTTGGTCCATAATCCAAGAGATTATCACATTCATTTGGCATCATTAGATGTGGATTTCAGGGAAGTAGGAGTTATCTTTTTGGTTTCATAACATCGAAGGATCAATCATGCGTTATTTGGGCTGCTCGGGTCCTTTTATATCCTTCATGGAGGCCAGTGAACATCCCAAGATCATAAATATGGTTCTGGATGAGGGTTGAAGGTAGGATTTTGAAAATATTATGTTAATCTCAGAAATAGATAGGTCTGTGTTTATTGCATTTAATACAAGGGATTTTTCTATAAATAACTTCAACGAGATCTCAACTCCTCAAGGATAGCATGATACATAGAATAAGTTGTATGGTGTATTTGTATCCCTACCAAGATTATCTTTCTTGTATGGTGGATGATAAACTATGTTATTCATACAAATGATAATGTGAGTATGGTCGGAATTATCTTGGCTTCTAAATGTCATTTTTTCATGTTAAATAGGGTGGATGATTCTAATCTTATATTATTTGAGAGTTATTGGGCTATATTAATATTGAAAACTCTTGGAGGACATACTAGTATTTCTTCACTAGAACATTCTATAAAATCATTTCTTGTAAGATTGTCCCATGGTATTAAAGTTGAGGGACCATAAAAAATGGCCTGAGCTATAATCTTAAGTGTCTGTTATTCATGCATCCGGCGGGAAATGAACATGGCGATGTTTGACAGTACTATTCAACGGATTTTTACATTGTTATAAGGAAGAAATCACTACTGATTGATCTGGTTAATGGTTTCATTAAATGGAATGCTGCTATTTATTTGAGGTCTTTGTAGGGTAATGGTTTTGTTGATTCCGTAACTTGTATATGCACTGAGAAGGAATAGGGTTCAATCGGTGGCGCCAAGCACATGTTTGAAACTAAATTTTGAAAGTTCATGTATTATTCATATAATATGAGGATGATGGATTAACCATGTTTCTTGGAGGGGTTTCATTATTGCCTATTATGAATACTTTGGGTGGGGGAATTCAATTCAAGCAGAGGCCAAGGCCATGCTGATGTGTCTTGACCTGTGTGCCCAGAAAAATATTCTTCTCAGTCAGATTGAATATGATTCAATGATTTTGCTTGATTAAATGCATGGTAATGTTCCTACTCCACGTTCGATAGACTATTTTATTGGTAATTTAAATGATACCCTCAAAAACACCAACAATTGGGTCAATCATGTGTGGTAGGAGGGAAACAAAGTGGATGATCATCTTGATTCAATGGAGGTGGCTGACCAAGGTAATTATGTAATATATTTTTTGATTTCCAATAGTTGGATATATAAGAGGTTAACTTGATTTGATGGGATCATTTGGGTCTTCATTATTTAATCCCCCCTAACTAGTTTTCGTTGAATTATTTGTTTTAGTTTTCTATCTCTTTAATAAAAAATCAATGTTGATGACAATATTATAAGAAGGTAAATTTCAATCATAAAATTATGGGTTGGTACATTCTTCATTTTTTATGAAATTCCAACCTCAAAATATATTTTTACCTAAAAATATGAGTGTACTTATCCTCCATTGATTCCTATTCTTCCCATGTTGACTCCTTATACTGATGATTTTTATATAGTACTTTCACCATGTGAGTTGTCTTATTACGTAAAAATAATTTAATTAGTCAAAACTCATCACTAGATTCTCCCAATACAAGAGGTCATATTCTCGTTGTATCACCTCTATATTCAGTACATGTGATGGATCTGGTATGTACGTCCTTAAGAGGGATATGTTGAATACATCATGTAATTGATAAATAGTTGGTGGATGTTCTAGCTGACAGGCCAAAACTATGAAATGATCTTGAATCTTGAAGGGGATGATGTCCGTGGGACTTTTATTTTATGTCATCCCAAATCCTATGACCCTCATCCAATAAATAATCCCTCCTTGAGTGCCACATAATTTTTCACTGAAAAAATGGTCCACAAGACCTCAAGCACATATCCCTAAATGAAAGAGGATGCTGACTAAAAACAAGGAACTTTGGTGTCTCTATGTGGAGTCTATTATCTCTTTGATCATAGTATGTAGTGTTTTAAAAAAAGAATAATAAAGTAAAGAATCATGAAAGATAATATAAAGAAGTGGAAATAAATACTCCATGCATAATAAATAATAAAGTGGAATATGAATACAAATAGTAGATAAAAAAGGTTGATCTTGACATAATGTCTCTATAAAAAATGGAATTGCAATGAAATAGGGGATATAAAGAATGTACTTCATTATATATAAAAATAACAAAAATCCAAAAAAAATGATAATAGTATCTTGAGTATAGGCTTGTTCCTCTTTCCCAAAATTCAACCTAAGGTAGAAATTCATTCACTCATTAGAATCAATACACTTCAATTTATCCATACATGTGCTCAAAATTTCCACTCAGGTACCAAATGGTTCATGAGTTTTGTGTGTGAAATAATTATTTGTAGGCTAGAACCCTTGTGGTCTAGGATGATACATTTCATGTAATAGATAAAAGAGAAAATTTCCATAAATAATAAATATATAGAAATAAATAAATAACATAATAACAACATGTTTTGGTATCCTAAACCGACATGAATCACATACCACATAATTCTCCCTAAGTCAAAAGTTTGAATATGGTACCTATGAAAGTCAAAATATGTAACAAGTCCCATTAGAAATTAATCATTCAATGTGGAAAAAGAAGACCCGTGATCATGGTTTATCTTGGAGGTAACATTTCTATTCCATTATTTAAGTATAATAACAACTCAAATAAAGGACATTTCAAATGTAATAGGACTAGATTTCCTTAATCATCCAAATCCATTGGTGGAGTCTTGATCCCATCCAAGGAAGTTTAAAAAAACACAATGGTTTTTATGGGTGTATATGAATAACCAAATACTTTTGACTATATCAAATTTAACCCACATGGAATTATTTGTATCACTCTGGGCATTAAGACTCTAATTCTGTAAAAAATATCTCACATAGGGGACGAGGTATCACCCAATGTATAGCCCCACAATCATTCCAATAGGTCTGTCCCTAGTTCCACCCCTAGGAAACTAGCCCCAATCATGAGTATAAGTAATCCACCAGTAGATACTGTATGTAAAAAACCAATGTATCACTCTTGTTTCATCAAGTGAATCCAATCTAGCACGAAGATTACATCTATGAAATCCTTAATTTGATACCCATGTTCACTCACATCTAGTAGGAATAGATCCATAGTGACAGAGCACATATCCAATGAGAAAGAATCTATATAATATATTTCCTTTAAATATTCATTTCATTACAAATGGTAATAAGCATGTCATGTTTACCAATTAAATCTATCAATAGAAGAAATAATTAAAAAAGTGCATAAGCTCTTGGTTATATGATATAATCACAAAGAACCTTGAATTAAGTATGGGTAAAGGAATACAATCATATTAATATGTCATTATCATGCATCTAATCATATTTAATCAATGAAATTTCAATAGCTCAATATAATTATCCAAACCAAACATGTCATTCCACGTAGACCAATAAAATGTCCTAAGAAATAATCTCTATACTTGGAAAAGGCATATGGTACATAGAATAACATAATGTATCAAATGAATATTTTATAAAACAAAGTACGCATCCAACATTAAATGAGTAGTTTAAAACAGTGGAATATGGAATTTGATGGAAATCATGAAGCACAAACATTTAAATATAAGGTTTGAGGTATTAAGTTCCAGATCCAATCTCATGGACGACAATTTATCTCAATTTATTTTTTATTCAAAATAATTTAATCAAAATGAAAATTATATGAGTAAATTAACAATTTAAACAAATAAAATGGCCTAAGAAATAATATTTACACAAGGAAAATTCACATGGTACATGGAATGACATAATGTATGAAAAGAATATTAAATAAAACAAAGTATTCATCCAACATTAAATGAGTAGTTTAAAAGGAATGAATGTGGCATTTAATGAAAATCATAAAGCACAAACATTTAAATATAACATGTGAGGTATTATGTTCCAGATCCAAACTCAATGCCAACAATTTATCTCAATTTCTTTTTTATTCTAAATAATTTAATCAAATTGAAAATCACATGAGGAAATTTATCATTTCAGTAATAATAAATTGGCCATTAAAAAAGGGCACACCCAATGTGGAGGATAATGATGAGGATTACAACCCTTGTATTGGTTTCATCTTAAGGATAAGTCACATAAGTCATGTAAACCCACATTAAATAATTTATTTAACAAGAATGAAGAATATTAAGATTATTCTTGAAAATCAAACACTTACATGACATATAGAATGTGACGAAATGATGGAAAAGAGAATAAAAACCCTCCCTATATGTATTTGTGCTTGACTCATCCACTACCGAGGTTTGATTCAACAAAAAAATAGAATACATAAAATTATTTTTAATTTACCCAAAAAATTGGGTAGAAGATGTCACACCAAAAATGTTCAACAGATGAAAAAGGAAAACAGAAATAAATGGGTAAAAAATATATGGCTTCTCTAGGGTTTTCCAAAATATTCAATGATGGAATATTTAAGTGACTAGTGGTGGATAAATATCAAAACACAATCGGTTTGGGAGGTTTATAGAAAAGAATAAAATCATTAAAAGAGTGGTATTTTTTTAAAATTTTATCATTATTTACAGTTAACATGGTTTGACCAATCCATGTGAAAACTATGTGCCATTAACTACTAAAAGGGGACATCTCAGGGTATATCACTTTTTTGGACTAACCATGTGAAAACCATGAAAAATATCTATACCACAAAAGAAAAAAATTGAATAGTTGTGAAGCATGGGTCACATAGATGGATACAAACTATGTGTCCAAGACTACCTCTTCCCATTTTGGGGGTCTGGGCTTCAAACAAACCCTAGACACACCAGATACGAACACTATCCTCTTAGGCATCTTCAATACTGTTGTTTTATGGAATTAAACCGAAAATTAAATTGTCTATACCTTGTAATAATATATGATATGACTAATTACCATAATTAAGACTACTCTTCCTTTTGTTCCCCTTCGTAGTTTATAATAAAATCATCTGAAATGAGTTTAAACCACTGTGAATGTACATTGCCCTCCAACTCCTAGGTCGTGTTCTGAACATGTCAATTCTACCATAACACCCAGATAAAATGAACTAACCTACCTAAGAGAACATTCATTCTATGATCAATATTGCTTATAAGATAATCCTCAAAGGATTCATAGGACTTCATCTCGATATCATTAGGTTGAAAATAATTACATGGTTTTGGATGATATTATCAAAGTCAAGATATGTGGAAGTAGTTATGAATGAAACAATGCATCTTAGGTAACATCAATTGATTGGATAGTAGCCCATATATCTCCAATATGTCTAAGTTCCCAAAATATCTCTATGATAACTCTCTAAGTCTCATGATTTATCTATAACCCAACCTTAGAGATACATGAAGATAGACCTGATGTAAGACCTCAAACTAAATTGTTTTATTGCGATGATTTCAAAAGTAAATCATCTTGTACACAGTTGTAGAAATACACACTTGAAATAGAAGGTCCAATTATGAAGTCTTCTGAACGAGATGAGGAATCATTAGTGTTACCTCACTATCCTTAAAAAAATAAAGGGGAGAACAGAATGATTTAATATTGACTTTCCCATATAGAGCCATCTAAATTGGTTACTAATAGTTTTTATTTTGGTAAAACTCTACTTGAAGAATTTTTTTCCCTAATAACCTCCAATATCAAGGATACATGCATGAATTATCTACTATAACACTCATATTTTACTCTTGAACTGCCCATCAGTCGGAGGTTCATATGATGTACTCAAGAGAACCAAAGAAACTAGTTCCTTCTACAACCCTTTCAATAATCATGATGAGACATGGGTGTCCCAATCTGATGTGATAGAACATGGAACACCACAGAGCGTCTCTATCTCCTAAATGTATAAACTCTCTATCTCATCAATAGATAATGTCTCCAAGATTATTAAGAGGAATGTGAATTTGGTTAACCTATAGATAATCCACCATACTTATCTCAGACTTGAAGACACCACTTAATGCTTGTAATAATATCCATGGTGACATCATTCCATTTCCTCTATGTATTTGAGAGAGGATATATTAGTCATGTAGGTCATTGGTTAATTACCTTCACCTTTCCGAAGGTGGATCACCTAGTGATAGTGTATTTAACCTTCCTATTCATACCTTGCCAACAATACTGCCATTTCATATATCTATACATCTTGGTATGCCCAGGATAAACTACCTAGACTGAGGCATGTGAGTCCCTCATCAACTATTATCATATATCATAAGCCACCCAAACACTCCCACAATAGAGCATGGCCTCTCTCCCATAAATAACCTAAATAGGTTGTGGGTTAACTCTATAAAAATTATATCTTAGAATTTGGCACTTGGGATTATAAAACTGATTCATCTGAACATGTTACAGAAGAAAGGATGTCACTACCAATGTAGACAACACTATTTTCCCATGTAGTTCCTGAACCTACATATACAACTTTGAAAATATATACATCATATGACACTCGCTTATATGAACCTTGAGGGATCACATTTGTGATTTCTGAATAATATAATCATTCAAGTAATTACCCTTACCAGTGGTGTATGCAAGCATAATATTGAACGATTAAAGATATTCCACCCTCATGCACTAGCTTATATACAATTATCATAATGTGTCGATGAATTTGAGTGTATCATGATCTGAGTAAACAACGAATCACTCCCCCAATAAATAGTGATTCCAACAACACATATCATGATTCAAAAATTATAGATCTAGTTCATATGTAGGATAGTTCCTCTCATTAGGCCTCGGGTGGAAGGATCCATATTCCATGAATCACTCACCATGCTCCAGATCAGCACTAGTATGATTCTTAAATCATCACAGTAAACTATATAACTTCTTTACTAATCAGGATGAATAAATATCGAATCTAAGTTGACTCTCTATCAGAAATGCTAAAATTCATTCTCACACAATTTAGACCGAAAAAATGGAAAACCATTCTTAATCAAGGTCTTAAGAGGTTCTTTAAATAGGTAGAAGTACTAAATAAATCACATGTAATAGCCATTAGAAAATAATAAGATTCTTTTATTAAACACATTCTTGGGCTTCTCAAAGGAAACCATGATTATCACCTTTCTCTATGTCAACAAACACACCTTCTTATGATATGAGATGACCCAATAAGCTGACATTTCTGATCCAAAAGTTGTATTTTCTATGCGTTTCATATTTTTGGTGATCACTCAGGGTACTCAATGTGATTTCTATATTATTGACATGATCTTGTATGGTGAAACAGTACAACAATATGTCTTTTATGAAGACTCTACCAATGTAATCATGATATGAGTGTAAAACCAAATTCTTTAGATCCATAAAAACGGTTGTCATGTTCTTCAGAAAAAATATCATAACCATATACTTATACAAACCATACCTTCTATGGAACGATTTATGTCGTATATCTGAGGGTATCACATGCACCCGATGATAGTCTTACCTAAAAGGTATGTTATATAAAATTATTTTTATATAGAGCTACTCAAAGAGGTCATCAATGTGAGGAAATGTATATTAGTTGGTCATTGTATGTTGGTTCAACAATCTATAATCCATGAACAATTTGAGTGTATCATCTTCCTTCATGGTGAAATGGATTGTTGAACTCGATGGC
This sequence comes from Viscum album, assembly GCA_963277665.1. Classification (NCBI taxonomy): domain Eukaryota; kingdom Viridiplantae; phylum Streptophyta; class Magnoliopsida; order Santalales; family Viscaceae; genus Viscum; species Viscum album. The sequence continues at coordinate 980,245,633 of OY728140.1, read as the reverse complement.
AAAATGCTGGGTTGAGAATGACCCATCACCTCAATATCTTCATGCTTCTTTTTGAGTTCCTAGAGATTTTTAGGAGACATACGATAAGGATGAATGGTAATTAGTTCCAAAAATGGATCCAGATAAATCATGACCTCATTTACTCACACCATAGGTAAGGCAGATAAATCATAAGGGAAGAAACCCCCAAAATGATCTACAATAAGATAAAACTATACTTTCTTCCTCCCCTGATCGATCATAATGAGACTCACTAACTGAGATGTCACTCTTCCAATCCTAGATCTATTAGGTCAAGCCCAATATTCCTATATATCCCATTAAAAATTATAAATATACAAACTTCTCTTAGGTGATGTGAAGGACACTCATCAGAAACAGCAATGCACATGGGAATGGTAAGGCATTAGCCAATCCATAAATAGTATGGCTTCAAAGATAGTCTTTTCAAGGATGAAGAAACTCTAAATGAAATGGAACCCACCTATCTCAAGGGGAACATCTGAAACTAAAACATTTCCTTTGTTCTACCAACCAATGGTGTGTCTAGAGACATGAGACCACAAATTTACATGATTACAAGGCCCATACATTCCACAATATAAGCATATACAATAGAGTATGATTCAACTATATCAAATTTATGAAACTAAAAATGAGACGACTATAATAGTACATTTATCTATAGATGGATATGGACTCAAATCCTCTAGAAAAAGATTCACATCATACATATAGCCTGAATAATGGCCCAAAGATGCTTTATGACTAGACTATGTAGATCCACTCTAATGAAGTTGATGCTCAGGTGCTTGACTACCTCATCCTTAACCATTACCAAAGCATCATGATCAAAAATTAGAAGAACATATTCTACTATGAAATGGTTTCACAAGTCTTGTACCTAATAGAAGTACTGGTATAGATCTCCTTTTACATGATTATAGAGGAAAATAATTGCAAAAGTGATGACGATGACAAATACTTCCATAAGATTGACATTCGATCTAGTTCCTCATGTAGTGGGATTTCTGATAACCTATCTATCCACATTGGAAAAAAATATTGAGTTATTAGTACATGTTACTAGGTTAGAACTGTCTACATATGCACCCTCAAAACGAAACTTCCAACTTCCAGAAGAACCATCACCCTATCATGAGATGAGCCTCCACGGCTTACATTTCCAGCTTCTTTGAGGTTCCATTATATATATAGTGTGTGTTTCACTATCATTGTTAGAGTCATAAAATGAAATATGTTCCCTGAAATGTGGAAATAATTCCCAATACCATCGATATAACTCGTTAGATTTATCAACTCATCCTCAGTCAGGGATAAAGCAAAATGATGTAGAATGGTGAAGTAAGCCATTTACTCAAGAACAGTCATAGAGTCATACTAATGATACCTAAAATACATCACATGATGCACTATTAGATTGTATAGAAATATATTTCCAATAAATTTCATCTAGAATTCTATCCAGAATATACCTTTGTATTGCTCTAAATGAGATATGGAATCCCACATGAATTTTTCAGAGTCACATTAAATATTGGCAGTGAGATTTAACCTATACTCTAGAGTCATCTCAATATTGAAAAAGATATAAACCATATATTCTGAGCATAAATCTTCAACATGAGTTCCACCATCCCACGATAATGTTAGAGGAAGCCACTAGTAAATGTCTTGAGTCAGCTCTACCATAGTTGGGGAATGTTGGGTAGCACCCTCAATATAATACATAAACTTGATGAAACCATCAAAAATATTAGCATCAGTTCCAAGTGGAAGATCGGTAGGAGTTACCTTAAGAGGATCTACAATAGGTACAGTAGGTGGATCATGGACTACCACCTCTTGAGTGTTCTCATCCCAACATTATTGTCATACATAATGAGGACTTCATTGTGTCATAACTCTAACATTTCTAAGAACACTCCCAAGAAAAGATTTAAAAGAGATCTTGACACCAGTTAATAAAATTGATAATAAGTATCGGAATAAATTTTACTTATAGGAATAACACAACTAATAACCTTCCCTGAGATCTAGAATCAGATAAGTTGGAAATCACCTTAGAAGTATCAGAAGAGACACGACGTATAGCCCATTTCTAGGGTATGGTGACATTCAAGTTACCACATTTATCTAATAGGTGGCCATATTATTTTTAAGGGGTTGTATTCTTTTTAATTCATTCATATGTTCAACCCCTTTTCCTAAATATTGAATTAGGTGGATCACTATTACCACTTATAAGGGCCCAGACTCCTTAAAATTTGATGTTAGATGTTCACTTATTCAAATTCATAACATTCTCCAACATAGTAATTTTTCAGATTTTTATATCTCTATAAAATCAAAAACAATGTATGATATAGAAACTAAAAACAATAAAAATCACTTGATTAATAAGAAATGGATGATGAAAATAGATATGGCATGAAAATATGCATGAAAATTCATTTCCTATAGTTCATAGTATGATTCATGCCATTATCTTCCCTTATATCATTGGGCGGGAGTAATAGAAATAATTATTCGAATAACATCAATACAATAACTCCATAACTAACTTCATTACCCAACATTGTTGTTGAATCAAACAATCATATTAGATTATGAACATCAATAAAAAAAATCATAAATAGAGGCATAACCAATAAAACAATCTCCCAAGCCATTTAATTTGGGATTCCCCTAAATATGCTTTAGCTACATCCTAGAACAACATCAATTCAAAATTCCATTAACTCCTAGTATCCTCTCTATCTGAATAGTAAGACAAAATGAAAAACAATCCATTAGACAACACTTTGTAGTGTCCCATCCAGATTTCCACTGAAATATGGACCGAGATGGTGGGAAACATGACCTCAAGTGCATATCCCTAAATACTAGTGGCTTTAGACTAGAGGAGAGGGACTGACCTATGTATTTATGGAGATAATAACCTTATATATTAGATTATGAACATCAATAAAAAAGAAATCATAAATAGAGGCAACATTAAAGATAACATACAATTGTATAAATAATGAAATAATCCAAGAATAATAAACAATCAGTAAGAATATGAATAACAAAAATAGATATAAAAAATGATTATGATATCTTATGTCTATAAAAAATGGGTGTGTAAGAAAATAGGTGATAAAAACCATATACTGCATGCTATAAAAAAATTAAAAAAATCCAATAACAACTATAACATCAACTTGAGCATAGGATTGGTCCTATACCCCCAAACACAATCCTAAGGTAGTAATTAAACCAACCAAAATAATCATAACAGTTCGTTTTCTTGGTTTCTATGACCAGATAAATGATCAGTGTTCTATATAGAAAAAATAAAATTAATAAATAAATAACATAAAAACAATTTGGTCTCAATTATTAAACAGACACTGGAACCATAAAACCTGCCTCATCCTAAGGCGGAAGATTTTATAAGGTACATGAACATGACATAATTTGTAACAGGGACCATAACAAATTAGTAATCCAAGGTGGGAAAAAAAGACCCATGGCATTTTTTTAGCATTGAGGTCACATCTCAATGTCATTATACATGTATAATAACAACATAAATATGGAAAATTTCTAAAAAATCACACATTCATTAAAATAATATATCAAATACAATGGGGAGTCTCATGTCCATCTAAGGATTTCTAAATAGAAACCCTAGGGTATCTACAAGTGTCTTCATATAACAAAATACCTCCAAGGTTGTCCAATGCATCCCATATAGTGTGTATTGTATCATTTGGAGAATGGTGACTCTGATTCCATATAATGTATCTCACAAAGGGGACCATGTATCACCTGAGGAATGGTATAGACATCATTCCAATGGGTCTATCTTTGTTTTATCAACTAGGTAACTAGCCTTACTATTCAGTATATGTAAACCATCTAGAGAACCAGTACCTTGAATTCCAAAGTGTTTCTTCGAAAGAGTCATGTAAATCTCATTGAGCATGTCTATTCCATGTAGGAATTCATTAATTTGGGAACATTTTCTTTCCTGACTAATCAAAAGTGAGACAAGGTGACAAAACACATACCACAAGGAAAATCATCTATGCAATTGAATGACATTATATAAAATCACATGCCAAGAGATTAGACTAAATTCATTTATCTCAATCCAACATATCAATGTAATAATTCATAAAACACATGAATATGCTCCATGATGCAAGATATAATCACTATGAAACAAGAATTAGGCATAAGTAATGAAATAAAAGAATAAGAACAAGGAATTTGAATTCATATAATCACATTTTATTAATATAATTTCAATTTCTCATGTTATCAATCTTGAATAAGAATGGAATTCCACTCAATCCAATCAAATTGATTAATCAATAAGGTGTAAATGAGAAAAGGAACATGGAACATGGCCTAACATAATGTAAGACGAGAATTTGTATCAAAAAATGGTATTCAACTAAATATAAATGTGCAATTTAAATTCCCGAAATATATAATTTAACACAAATAGTTAATAATGAAAATTAAAATATAAGGTCTGTGGAATTATGCTTGAGATATAATCCAATGGACAAAAAATTATCTCAATTAAATTTATTTATTATTAAACTTATTAATAACTCAAATAACCAAAGGTAATTAACTATTCAATTCATAGTAAATAATCTATTCAAGGATGGAAAACCCAAATGGGGGACAATGACAAGGGAAATGAACCATTGATGGGTTTCTTTGTAAGGTATGGTCACTTATGTAATGAATAATAACATCAAATAATTTATTTAACAAGAATGTATTCTCACTGAAATTTTTCTATATACATCACAAAGGAAAAAATATAAAATTAAATGAAATTATAGAAAAGGAAAATGAACCCCTACTTAAATGTTGTAGCTCTCAACTCATTTTCAATGAAATCATGATTTGACCTAAATTGAAATAAATAAAATGATATGTCAAAAACCATAAAAATAGTGAAAAATACATTGCATCGAAATAGAATAATGTATGAAATAGGAAACAAGAAAATGATGGGTGGAGAATGTAGTTCATACTAAGTGATTTCATTAGTTTACAATATTGAAGGATTTGAGTTACTAATGAAGGAAATACATAAAAACTGCATGGGTGTGGAGGGGGGAACTCACACATGAAGTTGGAGGAAAAAATCTAGCTTTAAATGATAGGGGAGGTGGACAGAAAGGCTTAAAATTATTAAGGTGACGTATTTTTGAAATTTCACCCTTATTTATATTGCAGATGGTTTCAAAAAAAAAATTCAAAACCAGGTGCCACCCACATGCCATTCACTAATATAAAGGGAACATCATATAGTTAGGTTAACAGTTTAACTAACTATGAAAAAACTTTGAAAATTCCCTCTACCCTAAAATCCCACAACACCGCATGAACATGCTCCCTAGGTCACACTGTTGTAGAAAAATAATAAATATCAGTCTATCTCTCCCTATTTTAGGGCTCAAGGCCTCAAATGATCCCCATACGCAACTGCAACCTCCATTATCCTCTTATGAATCGTTACTAGGTCCATTTTAATGAATTAAACCAAAAATTAAATGGTATAAAAATTCAGATAATTCATGGACATTAAAATCGTGGATATATGTAGAGGAATATCTTATCCCCATCCTTAAACTCTATGTACCATCAATTATTGTCTACATATATCTTCATTCGTCTTTCAGTTTCCCTAATTCGTTACCGGATAGTCACAACTTTTTATACCATTTACTAAACCATCTTATGTTCTACTAGTGTAAGTTCTCTTTACATATCTCGATATATAGTTGATCTACATTTCTTCCAATAATGGGCTTCGAAAGGATCCATTTGAATTCTTGGGTTGAAATTATTGCTGTAATAGATCTAGACCAATAGAATAGGTTGATCCCATGATCCTTAGAAGTGCGTTGAGTATTCTCTAAACATGTATTCTAATTTTTGATACGTCCAATCAGACTATCAATCAGTTTGTGGGTGATAATGTGTAATGACATTCAGATAAGTGTTTTGAGAATTTTGGATTCTTTTCATGTATTTGGAGGAAAATATCATATCACGATTAGATATAATTGTTCATGGTACTCCATGGCACCTCACCACTTATCTGTTTTATATCCTTATTTTTTTTTCAAGTGACAAGTTCTCTCTAATCACAATAAAGTTATATGACTTTTTAAAACTATCCCAAAAAACCATATAACATTATTTCATTTAGATATATGTGAAAGTACAGCACCAATGTACATATTGAAGTATTCTTTCATAAATGAAGGTTTGGAAAATGGTTGAATATTCCCTTTAGACATATTCCTTTTAACCTTAACATGATGATATATTGAACACATTAATATATATTCCACAATATCCTACTTCACATTAACCCATTAATAATTCTCTCCACAGTCGTGATACATATTTGTGCTCTTTGGGTGAATATAGAATGTTGAGATATGTGTATCATTCAAAATATCTTTCTTTATTTTATGATTTGATGTTACGAATAGTCATGATCCAAATATAATGAATCAGTCTACATTAATTTAAAAAATTTATGGATTTTTTATTTTTCCTAGCTTCGACCTCCTCATAAATTTTCAAATTATCTATTTGATAATCATTTTTTTTCTCTATAAGGGATATTTGAGTAATCATTTGACAAAGAAATGATAATGTTTCTTCCCTAATAAATCCCATTTCTAGGCTTTTAATTTCTAATAATATTATATCATTATAAATATACATGAATGATAATGTTATATAAGCATTCTTACCTAAGGCATCTTCCACACTATATTGTTAATAAAGATGTTAGTGAATTGAGCAATCAATGTCCTTAATGAGTTCTGACCATCTTCATTGTATGATATTAATAGGATTTTGTGTGATTATATATTTTTGTATTTTATGATAAGTATATATCATATAATTATCCCCATTTAGATGAATCCTACAAATTATTAATGTAAATATAGTAGTTTTCAACTTTAACTCATGTACATGATAGTTTTTCAAAAGAAATTAAAACATAATCTAATTGAAAAATTGCTTATACAAATGGTTTGGAACCATTATTATAGGTCCCCAAACCATTGTTATAGCTTATACCAAATTTTTGGGAAGCTGTTGGGTGATTTTGTGTTGGGATAGACCTTTACCAATGGTTTGGGGTAAACTGTTTGAATAGGAAAATCTAAAAAATTTACAACCGAGGTTTGAACCCACAACATGTACGTAATATATCAAAGACTTTACCACTATCCAATATTTATATTTTTAATATATTTAGATATATATATAATTTTATGTGTGTGTGTGATTTTTATATTTATTTATTTGGTGATATTCAAGAAAATTATTCCAAAAAAATATGGGTACTTATCGCAAAGGGATCTCAAAACCATTGGGATAGGTACCCATCCTTTTCGAGTAGTTTTCCAAAAGAGTTGGGAAAAGTGGTTTCTAGGTAGCCTATCCCAACAGTTTTGGAGAACCATTAGGATACCATTCCCTTTCCCTATGGTTTTCCAAAACAATTTTGAAGAGCAGTCTCAAAGTGTCATATCCCAATGGTTTTAGAAAACCATTAGGAGAGCCATTCCCTTTCCCAACAGTTTTCCAAAACCATTGGGAAAAGTGGTCTCAAAGAGGACTATCCCAATGGTTTTGGAAAACCTTTGGGAAAGACATATCCTTTCCCAATGATTTTTCAAAACTATTGGGAAAGGTGTTCTCAATGTGTACTACCATGAAGGTTTTAAATCAACATTGTTATAGCCATACCCATTCCAAACGGCTTTAGAAAATGGTTGGGAAAAGTGGTGTCAAAGTGGCATATCCCAATGGTTTTCCAAAACCATTGGGAAAGGGGACCTATACCAATATTTTTTAAATTTCCTTTGTATAGATTTGTTGATATATGTTGGATTTATAGTAGTGTTACATGAGGTATAGGCTACCAAACTATCATTTTCCAAAAGTGAATAGCCTTATAACTTCATTTAAGAATGGAATCATACTAGAATGAGTTCCAAACATGTCGGTAGTATATGTATTGGTATAGTTATAAACCTAATATTTAACTGTTTGATGTAGTCATATCATTGATTATTCTAAAAATATTTTACTCCCTTCAAAGTTAACATGTTTATTGGGTTTTAAATTCATAATAAGTTCCTTATAAATATTTTGCGATTCCCAACATGACTAAGTAAACCACATATATCTATTATAGATGCTTATCCCAGTCAATACTCAATTTCAATTGTTTTAGTGGGATTTATATATATTCTTTTTCTAATTCAAATAATCCCAAATAATTATAATTCCACTATAGAGAAATCACATTTATTATACTTCAAATATAGTTTCTCCACTCAAATTAATTTTTTGCTTAATATTAAAATTATTCGTGTGCCCCTCCTAACACTTGAAGTATACTAGAATGTCATTTTAATGGAAATTAAGTATTTATTATTGTAGTCCGAAATTAAAACATTTATTATTTCCATTACTTTTGTTGGATAATTTGTGACATTTAATGTCATTATAAAAAATCATATTTTCCATAACTCATTCAAAAGGTACTGTTGGGAATAACTTCCTTCATTACCTTTAATTAGATAAATCTTGACCGAAGTTCGAACAAGGAAAAGATATTTTCAACATGTAGTTGATTAACCAAGTCATCTATCGATGGAAGAGGATACATTTCCTTTAATGTTATTTTTTAAATTTAATGATAATCAGTAAAGAGATGGATTAATCCATATTTCTTGTTAGTGAAGAGGACTGGAACACTCCACAGTGAATCTCAACGGAATATAAAACCCTTGTCCAAATTATCGTGTAACCACTTCATCGGTTCCCCAAAATGAAAGGTGTCTATATTAAAATGAGTAATTTATATGGGAAGAAATATAGGTATATATAAAATGGGAAATAAACCTATAATTTAATATGAAGGCCATATAATTGTTTAGGGGGCACGTTAGTGTAGTCCCTAACAATTGGAATTTCATTGATCAAAATCCTCTAATTTGTCTTAGTAATTCGTACAAGATATGATTTATCATATAGAAATAATTTCCAAATGTGAAAATATTATACTGATAGAGGATCATCCTCCTCCTTACACATTTTTTAAATTTGAGGTTTCTTCTAGAAGTGAATAGTGATCCCCCATTCAAGATAGTTCATTTAGAGTTATATGATGATAGACAATATATTCCCAATAGAGCTTCAAAATCCACTATAGGAAGTATGGAAAGATTATATGGGAGGTTAACCAATAATAATTAACAGGGAATGAGTTATATGAATTATATTAAAAACTATCTTGATTTACATATCTCATTAATACTAAACTTGAAAGACAATAATCAATTCATAGAACCAGAATCAAGTACAACATTTTCTATTATTTAGTAATTAACCGGAATACTTATCACCATATCTTTATTAGGATCTACCACATCAGTTTTGATATAATAATCCATAAATCTCTTTATTATTGGTTGTTTTTTGACTATCTCTTAGAACACTTTTCTTAGAGAGTATGTTTTCATAATTCTCATCTTTCTTTCATTTGAAAGACTTTACTATAGGCTAAGGGATGATCTGAACCTTCTATTCTCCATCCACATTTGTGGGTTTCTTAAAATCCCTTCAGTAATAATTTTCTTAAATCCCATCCCTTCCACATTTTATGGATCTATATATTTCAATTATTTAGGCTACATGATGCTTCTCCCAACACTTCTGATATGTGGGATGTTAGAATTTCCTTCCTTCATGGAAATTATCTATTGATACTTCCATATTTAAATCCATTTTCCTCTTTTAATCTTGAATCCCATGAGACCATTGAGAGTCACCAATCTCAATCTCAACCTTTAGGGCACATCACCCAATCTCTTCACCACTGCCAAAGTCACATAATTGCTATGTACTTTTATATAATCACCTTTAATACACTAATGAAGTGATCCACATTACTTTAAAAGTTAATAAAAAGTAATTGGCATATTGTTCAATCCTATTGATGTTTTCCTCATATGTCTCGATAGATCCAAATTTATTTTTTCATCAGTCTGAGTAACTCTCTCTCAATTATATGGTGGAGAGTTCAGTAAAATTATTTACTGAAAAATATTTTATTGAATCCCTCCCAATCCATGAAAGTAATTTCCTCCTAATAAATTCTTTTTTTGATTAGAGCCCTCAAATTATCATCTTCCCTATTCAAAATTAAATCCATCCTTTAATAATTTCACTTATTCTGAGAATTAATGTAGAAAGTATAACATCTAAATGGAGTTAATTAATTTTTTCTTTGATCAGGGGATAAAAATATCCCATTAATATTGGAGGAATTTACATATATTAATCATTTGATCCAGCATTATCTTTCATAGGGGAATGAGGAGTTTCACATGATTCTAGTTACTACTCATAAATTGACACTTTTTTCTAGTATTGTCGTGATTTTATTGGATCCCGTTCCCATCATGGTTGACACAACATTAGAGTAATCATCACAATTCCTTTTACAATGATTCTTGGCATTTGTCCAATTTCCCTCAATTAATAAAGAAAATACAATAAAAAATTAGGGCTCTGGAATACTAATATAATGATCGTAGAAAAAATTAAATATGAATATATAAGAAATAATATATAACTGGAAACTATTTCCCAACTTATGATATAAAATGTTTTATCAACCATTATTATTGGATATATATTTATCCCTAGGGTTCTTTTTAAAGATTTATAGTCTTAATATACCCAAAATAACTAGATCTTTCTCTTAGAAAAACTATAGCGACCCATAACTTTTACAAATAACATTACATTATTTTAAGATTAATAGAAACCAAGAATCAAATAGTCTAATTTGTTATAAATATTGGGTACATGATTAGAAAACATGAAACCAAAATAAAATATCATTTTATTAATATCTATAATGATCTCGTAACTCATTTTTAACTCTAGTAACTATCTAGAATATCATGAGAAATTACCTAAATAATTGGTATTATATTAAAATCTCAATATGGAAAAAACATTGAAATGAAATCATAACATATGTTTTAGAAGAAATAACATGTTTAAATTAAATTCATTGATCTCAAATAAACATATTGAACAATAAAATTTGAACATGGAATCATATTATCATGTCAACAGTGGAATGTGGATATAACATACAACATGACATAGACATGTGTTATGGATAAATACAAAGATGGTATCACATGGTGGAAAAAATTCCCAAAATGGATAAGGTTTACTCCATAATCCCATATATAACGCCTCATGAGAAAAAACATTACCAAATTAATTATAGTGATATTATAGTACGACCATCATAATATTTTCATTAATATGATTTCTATATAAATAATCATACTTAAGTAATACACATTACGGTTACTCGTTGTACTTTATGTGTATTGTAATCATGTCATAAGTCCAAACGAAGAAGTGTATGACTATGGTATCCATGAAATTAGGGGTTTAAAAAATTCATGGTCATTTAGAAAGGGGAAATAATAGTAGATCATGAAAATTTATCTCTAGCAGAATTGAAAACCAGAAAGATAGTGTTTAAGTAATAGTTGAAATGTCCATCTTAAATGTGGTTTCGTGGAAAAGAGTAAAGAGAATTTTTGTAGAATAAAAGAAAAATTGTTTTCATCAAATGAGAAATGAACTAAGATAGATTTTAATGATAGAATGAGGGGGTTGGAATAAAATGTTTTCCTTAAAAACATTTATGGATTGTACATGAAAATGGTTTTGAAATTGATAATTTCTCTTTAATTGGTTATTCATATCCATAGAGATTGAGAAGAGAACATTTCAAAACATGTTTTCCCCTATCAAGGAAACAATAATTGATATCTATAAATATATTGGGAACATTTATAATGAATTTATTATATTTATATATAAATAATTAAAAATAAATTGGGCCAATGGGTGAGAAAGGATAATTAAAATGAAAAATATACCATCAGAGGGATCCATTAGCTTATATCTTAAAGTGTTCTACATGTTCAATGAATGTTATATGTAATAAAAATTAACGTATTTATTTATTAATTAGTAACTTTTTACACAAGTTTTTGATTTATTATATTATAATATATTTCTTTAATTGTCATTTTAATTTTTTAAAATCCTAAATTTTGTAATTCTGTATCTCTCTGTTCCCTTGTTTCCTGGTATGTTTTATTATAAATAATTGGGGAAGATCATTTTAAATGAGAATAATTATCCACATGTGAAATGATAATGAATATATTAAATCCAAAATTTAAGATGGTCCCATATAACAAATTGTTTTTTTTTGTATGAGGATGATTTATTCAACAAAACATTAATGATAGTTTTTTATATTATTTTTCTGGTTTTTAACATAAAAAACTAGTTTGGTTTTATTTAATAATATGTCTATATATTATATATACAATATGATACAAGTTATAATATAAATATTAAAATCCATTTTAAATATAATAATGGTATTATTAGAATCTTTGAAGGTGGTAATAGAAAATCAAAACTCATTATGCATGAAGGTAGTGAATTGAAATATCATCGATGATTTTATAATATTTGGAACAAAAGTAAAAGATAAGGTATTGGATTATTGTAATTCAATTAACATATTAAAATTAAATTGTATAGAATATTTTGGAGTTAAAATTCCACTTTATATTGTGTAGTTGAAGAGAGGATAAGACAAGAAAATAAATTAAAAGTGAAGTATTGAGGATTTTACCTCTTGAATGTCGTCTCCTTGAGAACATACTTAAGTATCTTGTTTTTTGAAATTTTGAAAGACTTGAAAAACATGGTTTTTATTAAGAGTCTTAGGAAGTTATTTAGGTTGAATACTGATAAAATAAAAGTCTCATATGGTGTGAGTATAAGGGGTTTTATTTATTTGTGATGAAAAGAGTGTTTTAAACTATTATATTCATTAGTTTCTTATTTTGGCTCTAGATTATCAATAATGTTGATTCAAATAAATAAATATAACAAATAGTGATGGTTAATTCTATATAATGTATTTTTATATCATCCATAAATCATCCATTACTCAAATATTTATGTATTTATCTTATATTTTTCAATAGAGTAAATTAATGTATTTTACTTTTATCATAAAATTCAACTATTTTATTAAAACCCCAAAAATTCAACCTGACCATTTATTAACATGTAGAGTTCAATGATAGACTCAATTTTATAATGATAATTTTATATATATGATAAATATAAATTTTAAATGAAATAATCATTTACTAAAATATAATGAATTTAATATTATATTTGATTTTATAACCCTATGAAAAAATAATTAGGGTCTCATAAAATAATCTTATAATTACAGTAAAACATAATAGTAACTTATGGATATATTATATGAAAATAAATTATATTTTAAAACATTACCTTATTAATAAAATATTAAATAATGATTTATGTTTCACCATAATTCCGATATATAATTTATTATTATGAAAACATTAATATACTTATACCAAGATATAAATATATCATATTTTAATTTAGAAGAAACCAAAATTTTATATATACTTTAAAAGGTATGTTTACTATTCTAACAACCAGATTAATAATCCTAATGGCCAAATTACTATTCCAATGGTCAGTTTACGATTATACTATTATATGATCCTTAATTTCAATAAAAAACTCTTATTTCATTAATTATGTATTAACTTCAATATTATCTCAATGTAATTTATTATCATTTTAAAAATGAATATTATATTATTACAATTATTGTTTATTTAAAAATAAATTTTCAAGAGGGATTTCATCCCAATGGATTGAGGATATCCACATTTTCTTATTCATAAAATATTTTGTTTTCTAATTTATTATGCCACTATAATATTTTTAATTCTTATTAGTTTATTTTATAAATAAATTATAATTTTTATTGGGTTTTCTATGTTATGTATGAGAATTATAAAATAATTATAAGAGGGTAAATTTTATTCATAATATTACAGATTTTTAAAATTACAGTAAAAGGGATATCAAGTATGTTAGGGGATAATAAAATAGATAATGAAAATAATTTTATATTAGTTTTCAATTTATATAATAGGAGTTATATGATTTGGATAGTATTTTTGTGCACATAATAAAACACAGATGAAAAATGAATTACAGAGTGATATCACAACTCTCCAAACTCATTAAATCTTTTTATCATAATGATATATAGAGATATTCATGAATTTTAAGGGAGTGATGAATAATGATTTTGTTGATTTTAAACTAAACATTTTTAAATATTTAGATATTTCTATTATAAAATATATATATATATATATATATATATTAGGGGATCTCCCCATCAAATTTAAATTCTAGTATGTAATTTGGAACATGTATTGATGGTTATTTTATTTATATTTCCATATAAATATAAAATTAATAATAAAGTATTTCATATTAAAAATAATTTCACTAAATATATTTTTTTCTATTATTATCAATGATAATATGTGCTTATGAATTTTTTTTAAAACATATCATAATTATATTGTTAAATTACCTAAAGTTCATATTTATATTTTTTGAGCATGATCAATATATTACATTAATCATTAAGAATATTCATATTTATTAGTTATGAAATTATATATATTAATATAAATTATCATACTTGTATCTTTTAAAAAATAGAGTATGAAATTGAAATAGTCAGGGATGGAATTATATATTTTTCATTATACTATCTTCGAGAATGTTATTAACAACAGTAATTTATTTTGTATAATTTTAGTAAGTGTATTCAATCTAGTATTCAGATGGAACTATTTGATTATTTTTGAAAATAGTGTACAAATATATCTTCATGTTTTGATATGTGGGAGTGAAAGTTATTAGGTATAGAATTATTAGATTAAATGATTGATAATATTATATTTGTTTTCCAATATTTGAGAGTATATTTATTAAAAAGAAATATTTTTATCGAGCAAAATATTATAAAATGTATACAACACCAAATCGTAGGCTTTAATGAACAACATAATATTTACTTAAGAGATATATCATAGATGATAAATTGGAGATTTTAAAATGATTAACAACATTTTAAAATAAATATAAATATCATATTCAATAAATATTTATTTCTTTGAGTAAATTCATCCTCTGTATCAAAAATGTGTTTTCTTAAAAAATGATTCTCCTTATATTTGTGAGAAATTTATTTTATTAATTTCAAAAAAATGTAGAATAAATATTCTATATAAATAAAATTATTTTTGAAATAATCTTTTGAAAATTATATTTTGTAGAAACATTATTATTTTCATGAAAAGATTGATTTTCCCTTGAATAGTAAAAAATACTGAATTTTCGTAAAAAATTTATTTATATTTCAATTATTTAATGGGTTATAATATGTTTTATATTAGTTTTAACAAAATATTAGTTCCCCTATTTTAGGAATAATAAAATTGTGTTCTTTTGTATCAAATTTTATAGTTTAATTTGGTAAAAAAACATTTTTTACCTAAAAAGGAAATCTCTTGATAATATTTTTTTCATTAGATTTATCATATAAATAATTAATTAATATGTTCCAATTATAGATATTGAATCATGAAAAAAATTATTACATAATTGGAATAAGAGGTAAAATTTTGGTAAATATATCCCTTTAATTTTTTAGTTTTTGCAAATAGCATCAATATTAAATAATTATCACCATTATAATGCTATATTATATAATTATAGTTAATGTTATTAAGATAATGGCTAAAAAATAACAATAAAATATTCCTTATTCATATATTATTTTTATAGTTCTTCCATTTTCCTCCATTTTTAGAAAATTGGTAACTTAGAGCTATATTTATTTTTCTTTCACATTTATAATTTTTATGGAAATTTTAAAGTAAAAATTATAACATTATTTATTTTAATAATTACAATATTTTTTGTTTGGTATAAAAATAATTCATATTATATTATAAATAAAAATCTTAATGGTAAATGGGTTTTTATAGTGGTAATTTTTAATATTTAAATGTGATGAAATATTATCATAAATTCATACATAACATTGACATAATATATATAAGAGAATTGATAAATAAAATAAATTATTATAATTTTTTTGAAAAAAGAATAATTTGAATGGAATATTTAGTTCCATGATTTTTTTAGGAAAATATTAAATTTTATGGAATTTATAATTGGTTACATTCTATTTTTATTTTTTTCTAATATTATTTATTTTAATGTCAATGAATTGGTCTAAAAATTCAATTATTGATATTTTATAATCTATAATATTTTATTTAATGTTTCCAAATTACTATAAAAACATTTATATGTAATATTATTGGTATATGGACTTAAATATCACATATTCCCCATTTTTGGGAAATTTTTCCTTTTATAATAACTAATATGACCCCTAAAATTATAAAATAATATTATCATAGTAATTTTCCAAAAGGGTTAACATGGGAAAATAAATAATATATATGGTTGGAAAAATCACATGAACTTTTCCAATTTGTAATTTTATGGTATGATTTAGACTCATACACATATTAGAATACAATTATTTTAATTTAAATCCATTTAAAACATAAAATTTATTTATATTCAATTAATACGTTACAAAATTCAAAGAGAAACCCTCTGATCTCTTTTGAAATGGAACATCATATCCTATTTTATTCAAAGTAAAAAAACATTGTACATTAAATAACTACTCAATCCATTCCTTGAATATATCGATAGATACTATTTTTGTTATTCTATCAAAAAACAGACTTGGAAGGATTTATTTACAATCTTATTGAGTTTCGATGAAGAATATGTATTGTTCATAACAAAGAGTTGTTGGTATTTTTCTTCTAATGACTCAAAATATTATTCATCCATGATATAATATTAACAAAAATAATATACACTCACTAATATTCTATTATATTAATGTAATATCCTATGTCCACTTCCTCTTCCATCAAATGGGAAACACAACCATTATTTATGTGTATGTTAAAGAACCACATTATAAAATTTTGTTATTCAGTTTTCATTATCTACTATCATGATAGGTTATAATGATGGATTAAATATATATATATATATATGATATAATACTATATTTATAACATTTAAAAAAATTATATCATATATTTATTAGCTTTTCATTCAATGAAAAATAATAAATTGTCTCTGCGTACCTTTGGATTACCACCTATATATAGTGATGTGATACTTTTTTCATCAACACATCTCATGGAATATTAATATAGGATTATTTAAAGAAATAATATTGTATTTATGATATAATTTTTAATATGTATATATAAAATTACACGTATATTCTTAACAACATTTTCATTAAAAATGAAAATGTTCTTCATTTGTACATATAGCTTACCATCTCGATAACTGTACCATAATTAAATTTTCATATAAATAATTCATGATAGGTTTTAAAAGATAAATTTATTTAAAAAATTATATTTATGTCATAAAAATTTCCCCAAAGAGGATGAAAGAATTACATCATTAACCATTGTCAACCTACTGAATTCATCATGTACATTTGTACTGAATATCAAAAAAATCCAAAATGAACTTAATTGATTATGTTATTAAATTTAATATGGAAGTATATAATTTTAGGGAATTAATATATTTAAAAATTTCTTTGATGAAATTAAATAATTAAAACATGTTTCTTATTCATGAAGATATATTACATTCAGGAAAATTTTAATTTTTGGTAAGGCACAGTTTAATCATAACGTCATTTTAAATTATTAAAAAAATTATTTTTCATTCCATTTCACACATTACACTATTATTAATTTTATTTTATATATTTATTTACATTTAAATAAAGTAATTATAAATTAAGTCTCTTTAACCATTCAATAGATTTCAAAAAATAATAATTCTATGGAATATTTTGAAATTATACAAAAAACCTAAATGGGATATTTTATTTTAACTTTTTTGGTATTAATAAATTTTTGATCCACTAAATCCTTTATTTTATATTTTAAATTAAATATAGGATTCGTTTATTTAATTAAAGCTGAATAAATTCCATTTTATTAGGAATTTATATCTTTAAAATGGTTACTATTTATTATAATGGGTATTTAAATATAATCAAATGATTTAAATATTGGTTTAAAAGAGTTTTAAAAATATATTATGATGAAAAAAAATAATTATAGAAATGTTTGACTCATGATATGGTCCTTATAAATTTATTTTGCAGATACTTGGTTATATATTAATTCACAGATGGATGGTTTCATTATTAAGAAGGGATATGTGTTAACGCAATAAGCCTAATATGGACCTTATGTTCTTGTCCTAAAATGCATTGAGTAATGATTCTATTATCGCGATAATTATATTGGATTCAGATGATATGTTTATTGTTATTGTAATGGATCTTATAATGTTTCGATAAATATTATTTTCCAAATCCACTATAGGACTTTTATATTCATTCTAATGATTTTTTAATAAAATTCATGTTATATAAAGTGAAAGATAATGATATTTTGTTTTTATGAAATGATAATTCATTATATGGGTTAAATTGTATGTTCTTGATAATGTTTTTAAGGGGTTCAGATGAATCCAAAAGAATATAATTTTCATGAATTTCCATTTATTATTTTATATAAGGTGTTTTGGGAAAAACATTTGGTAGAAATACAAATTTCACATGTAAATGATTTTTTGACCTCAATGTTTATTATGTATAAAGAAAACTCATTTTATTTTATAATGGATGAAAATTAAGACAAAATCTTATTCCCTATATTTTTTGAGGTCTCTAACAGAGTTTTTATGTGATAATACATTGTTTTATATATTTATTCAGGGGTTTATCAATGGGTAAAAAATTTATTTATGTAAATTTTCTAGATCAGAGTGTTACAATGAGAATATATTTGATGCCATTATAAACAGCTTATTTTTTGGTAAAAAATTTATATTGTGTGGAAATGTATACTTTTAATTAGTTTATCAAAATTTCATAAATTAATAATTGTAAAATTTTCCTTTGGAACTAATTTTGTCCAATATTTCCATTTTTTGTTGTATGTTTTGATGGAAAAATTTGTGTCACATTTAAATAAATCAAATCCATAAATGTGACAATAATATTTTTTGCACTACATCATGGATTACGCGTTTGGGGATACTGCAAATGATTTCATAGTAGGATTTATACAACATTGGATATATGGATTCATTTATGAGATGTTATATTATCATATATATAGATATCATTATTGGTTTATATTTTTACAGTTGACAATAAGATATGAATATTAGACACCTTGTTTGCAAATTTCTATAATGGGTTTTAATTATACCATAATATTTTTTAGAGATATTTTATTGGGATGAGGTATGAATAACCATTAGAATTAATATGATGTATTATTTGAGGTGGAATTCCATTACATTTTTTTGACATATAATTAATGTTATTGAATTAATTTGTGGTTTATGTAATAATTAATGTTGATAGATTTGTGGAATATTCCAATTTATGAACACAAAATATTACTAGCCATGGGATTGAAAAGTGATGTGGTGAATATGGTACTAATGTTATTTTTGAATAAATATATTATATTGGTGAACATAATATGATAATTTTGAAATTGGGGATGAATTTTATTTTAATATTTCATTATGGTGATTTACGTAATTTTAGGAATTATTATCATATCATAGAGTTTATATGGTCAAGGAATTTACATTTCGGTACAAGACCCGAAGAGTGATTATTTTTATTTAGAGGTAGATTTTAAATATGTTATAGATGAGTATTTTATCAATTCGTATAAAAAATTATGTTCAGAAATCAGTCTAGAATATTTTTATGAATTTTATGGTAATAAAAATATCAAATGATCATGGTTGACCTTTGGGTTTTATTGTAGTGGATTTAGTGATAAAATATTGATTTCCTTTTTTGAATTTGTATTCAATTTTTAAATTATCATACCATTCAATAAAAATTCTGGTTTTGGATAATTACTGAAAATAAGTGGAATATGTTTTAACACAATACAATATTATTTTATCAATTAGTTGTGGATTTTAGTAATTCAGTCATGAAAATTTCGTCTTGAGTAATAAATTTTAGTGAAAATGATGATATTGTGGTGGGAATTTATTAATGGATGAAATTATATAAGAAACATAAATATATTTTTTTATGATAAGAGTATAGATGCTGAAGTAAATCATCAACTAATAGAATAATATCTTGAACCAAAAAATATATCATATTTCCTTCATTTCTGATGAATCAATTTTTTCCCACACCTCTTTGGTATGTATTTTTTTCTTTGACTTCAACATGATCATTCACTTTATAATAGTCAAAGTTCTCTATCAATATCCATCATTATTTGGAATTTTTTTTCCACTATTACATCATATTAAAATACAACTAATTCTCTCATATTTGAAATCTTAGTTATGTGTTATTTAAATGACCACTGATGCTGTTTTAACGTGTTTTCAAAAGGAACTCTTACTATCCTTTTTTTATGAAGTGAGATATCAAAAAAGTGTTATAATATTTCTGACACCTAATTATTGAGTGTGATTTAAAATTTGGAAATGCAATTTATTAAAAAGTGGGGAATGTAACACCAGATATTTCAAAATCATGATCTATTTGATAGTTTATACATTATGCAACACCAATATTAAAAGGAAAATAATATGTTAAAGTTATAGTAACAACCTATCCATTAATTTGGGGAGGTAGAAAAATATTAACCACAATATAATAAAATATAGTTTACCTAATCAATAAATGTATATTAATATATTCTTAAGAAATAATAAATCAATATTTTTAGTAATGTCATATTTTTCATTAATAATGTGCATTCATAAATTTTTTTACCATTCATGATAAAATAATATAATTAAATTTATGACATCCCTCTAGTTCTCATTGTCTTGGAAGGATGGAAGTATTCTACTTGGCCTTATGAGGCATCCCCATGATTCCAAAGGATTACAATAAATGTTAAGGGCATCATTCACAATTTTGGGTATGAATTACCATTTGAAGATAAAAAACCAACCAACCAGCATCTCCAAATAAACACTACTAGATTCCTGAACAAACGAATGAAAAATAAACAATTTAATTAATATAAAAAATAACCAAAGAGTGCCACAATAGAAGAAAACTAAAATCCAAATAAATAGATGTAGAAAAACTATTTAAACATGAGGAAAACCATATAAATCTAATTATATGAGATCTAACTGCACCAAAAATCCCAGGTATCATGATGTAGTGGTAATTATGTTTGATGCTTTTCCTTTTCCCATTTCTTAGTAGATGGAATTTTTAAATGAACCAAAATACCAAAGTAGGGGTGAGTAATAGCACACTGTAGGTTTTCCCTAATGACTTTTGTACTCAGGACACTAGGATAGAACAATTCACCAGCATTTATATAAACCAAATTTAAAATATAGTTTATATCTAAAAATAAAAAAGTTCCAATGAAACTATTTTATCAAAAGAAAATATTTTTCTAAATTAAACTAACAAAATAATACTTTAAACTATTTTCCATCTTCAACACTATAGAATAACCATTTCATCCCACATATCAACAAACACAATCATGAAAGAATCTTTATTAAAATTCCATACATATGAAAGGTTTATAATCAATCTCTCTAATAGTTATAGGATAATTATATCTCATGTTTCATTACACGTATGGTACCGAGAATAAGTTCATATTTCAACTGAGCCTCATAATACTATATGAACACACACTACCAAGTATTCTAACAACCATTAAAATACAATCACGATAAACTATATCAATAATGAGGAAATTACAATAATACATCCTTTTTTTAAAATAATTTTTCCATAAATTTATCCAAGTAACTATTTTAAAATTTTCATTTTAAAATCATTTTCGAAATATTTCTGCATAGAATATTACGAGGATTACACAATTTCACCAAAAAACACAAAACGTAACTGAGGATGATTTGTAAAATTCTTTGAAACAAAATTTTCACCAAAAAAGAATCAAATTTATCCAATTTGAATATAATCCAATTAGTTCTAAAAATAGGAATTGATAGTGAACCCCCCCACCATGAGAGTTTTGGAGAAAATGATAAATGACATGAAAAATGTCACGAAAAAATGTTGATTCTCCATGAAAATAACTCATATGTCTTGACCTATCATTAACAAATCATTATATCAACTGTATTATATTTATCTGAAGTGGGAATATAACTATGAAAATGGAAAGGATGGAGAAAATGATTTGAGAAACAAAATCCATAAATAATAAAAAAAAATGATCACATACCTCAAAAATCAATGTTCAAATCACAAAGGGAGGCCTTTTGATATCCTTAGGGTTTATGGGAAAACATTACATGAAATTTGAGAGATTAAAAACATGAGATAGAGCCATTTGGGGGGAAAAGAGGAATTATAACCCAAGGATTACTTAGATCAACATTTTTTAAGCTCTAGTTTTTTAACAACACAAGGTTTAGTTGCACGGTTAGGTAAACCATGTGATAACTATGTCCTAGCCACTGCCATAAGGAACAACCTTAAAAATTCATATCACATGGTTTCATAACCTTTTTCTAACTGTGATAATCCCACATTCTATAAAATGCACAACCACATTTACATATCACAGGTTTTATCCATCGGGGATTCATGGTTTGTGTGAATATTGTGCCACTCATGTGCCTTCCATGTTTCCACTATCTTATTATGCATGGTTTTATATATGATTTTTATGGTTTTCCCAAACCATAAAATGACCATGATCCTAAATAATAACCCCAAAAACAATACAAAATTTCAAAAAACTCTCCCAAACATTTCCCATATTCATTATATATTTAAAAGAATAGTTAATGTATTACATACAAGAATATAGGGTGCTACATTCTCCTCAAAATTCTCATAGCCATCCCCATAAAGTAGAAATACATAGATGTTTTGAAAGAGTTCTGACCATATCTCTTTCATTTTCTTTTCATGCTCTTATGTCTCCTCTTAAATATCACCACATTTCAACAAATCCTACACTATATTACTGCTCTTCTCACACAATAATTTCCCTTAACTAACCATAATTCGCATGGGAATTTGTACTTATGAAGAATACATATCTAGGTCTATTTTATCCCATCTGATCACATAGATTAGGTCAGGCTGATATATTTTCAACTAAGTTACATGGAACAAATTACACAGTAGACAAAACCAGAAATGAAATTACAACTGATATAATAACTCTCCAACCAATTCAAGTATCTCAAAAGGCCATATGAATCTACGAGATAACATTACCTTTATCTAGAAATCATAATAACCAATCCAAGGTGAGATCCTTAAGAACACATGATCACTCATCGTGAACAACAATTACCATCAACAATGATCTATGTTTGATTTTTGAGGATAATGTGCTATCTCCATACATTTTTTGTTAAATAAATCATCATCATTGTTTAGTGGAAAAGGCTCGGCCCAACTACTGAATTTTAACCTATTCCCCCCCCCCCCACTATGAAGAATGAATGGAATCTTATATAATCCATCAATGAGAGTCATTTGAATTGAGACCTAATAGATGTTGCTATAATAAAACTACATTAATCATATGTTCTATTAATAGGAGCCACCAAATTCCATTACACAATCCCACACCCTATTTTCCATTGTTTTTATTGTCATTCTTGATTTCTTGTCTAACTTAGGATGATCTTCTATACTCATAGTCAACTGGGTCCCATGGAATGTTTGTAATGATTTCTAGAAACTAGATGTAAACCTTGGGTCACTGTGTGATGCAATTGAAACGCTTATGTCATGTATCTTTACCACAGCTCAGAATTAGTATTTGGAAAACTCCTCCACCATATTATTTTTACTAATATGGATGAAATTAATTGACATGGTATGATGATCCACCATAACTCGTATAACATCATGTTTTGTCCATATAGTTATTAGGGGAGATGTAACAAAATCCATGGAAATCTGCTCCCATTTCAAAATTGGAATAGGTAAAGACTAAAACATATATGTTTTTTATTGATTCTCTTCTTTAACTCACTAACAAGTGAATAACCATGAAAAAAACTCATTCACCTTTTTATTTAGGATGATCCACCAAAACATATTTTCAAGACCTTATATATCTTGTGTATTCCCATATGAACATCCCATCATGAATGGTGGTAACAATGATGTAGTGGCTACAATGAATCCATAGTTACATCCATCCTATTTTTAAACCAAAAAATTATACTACCATCCACCATCATAACTCAATGGTCTCCCTATAATTGATTTTTGACATTATAATCATGAATTTTTCATTATATGTTTGTGACTATGTTGTAATGTCCAAAACTTTTATTAATAAAAGTCCCCTAGATCTAATTAAATGTGTTATTATGTATAATGGTTAAATAAAATATATGAACTTCCATGGTTTTATGTCTTTGGATTTTAAAATACTATTAAAAATATAGTTGTTGCTGATATAGCTGTTGAATTGTGATCGCATGATTAGTATAAATATTGGGCTTTAACAAATCCCATTGAATTAGTCAAAGTAAGTGATGGCTTCATCCAGTTGAATGTATCTATACGAATCCCATTTTTCAGATCTTGGAACAGAGGTAGTGTCAATGGAAGTCGCTCTTGACCAAGCCCAAGCTAAGCTTCCACATGTTAATTGTGAACAGAACCACCTACGAGAGAAGTGGAAGTTAATTGAGATTACAACTTGTGTGATGTTATTTGAGCTTCCCCAAGAGACTATCACCAACACACACATTACCCTTAGGTCTTATAAGGGTTTTATTAGGGGTTATGTAACAGGACCATATAACTAGGATTATGTGCATTAATATTTTATAAAGAATATACATTAATTTTATTATTTTTACATTGTAAATGTTTTTTAAAGCACAAAGAGTATTTTTATTTAATATTTAAATTTAATTAAGAAATATATATTGATAAATTAATTTATTTTAAAATTAAATAATATTTTAAATAAATCTATATAAATAACTTTTTATTATATATAAATGATCATGTAATTTTAATGAATTCAATTTAATTTTTTATTAAGCTTTGAAATTTTTTTTGTCAAAACCCATGATTACTTACTAAATGTCGGTATTAATATTAAAATTAAAAAATCACATATTTTGGAAAAAATATATATAAAATGAAAATTATTTATGGAATCTGGACTACAAATTTATTTTACAGTGAATTTTTCATTATTTTCTGAGACAATAAATTTTTTGGGTAAAAATTAAATATTGTATAAATATATAATGTGTCTTATGATATCATAATGTACCAATAGATCTATGATAAAATAATATTAAAGTGATATTAGACCAATATATGTTTTTCCTTTAAAATTATTTGATTTTTTATTTTTTTGATTAATTCTATGATGTCATAGTAGACCCTCCAAGACATATAAAATATTTTCATATTTTAAAATGATTTTCTTGAGAGTGTGACTCACCTCCACACCAGAAGGCCTAATATATTAATTTGTATGGCCATTGTAATGATAAAATAATTTTCTCCACTCCCAATGGAAAAAAACAATGGTCAATAATCATGGGTTTGGTTTTTGGTTTTAAATATTTAATTATATAGATTGCAAAACCTATGATTGTGAAATATTATAGAATTATCCTTTATTTTCCTATATAAATGCACCAAATCCTTCATTTCTCTTCACTAAAACCCCTTATTTCACGTCCCCAGTCCACCCTCCTTTGTCTAAAATCCTCCTAAGGCTCCCCATGTTCCAAATAAGCCTCCCTTTAGCCTCTCCCAAGCCCTTCGGATCACACTTCCATGTAAGAGATTTCTTCTTTTCTCATTTTTGTATGTGTCTCTTTATATTGTAATACACTATTATTTCCAATTAAAAATATTGAGGTATGATTTTTCACCTCCCCCATAATTCCTTTATTTTTTTTAACGATGAGAGGCCTATTTTTTATCATTAATCCCTCCCATGTTCTCCCATTACTGTGTCGAAATTTCATAAGAGTTTTTCTATTTCTCCACTTTCTTCAAGTTTCTTTATTATGTTACACCTTTTATAACAACATTTCATGTTCTTGGACATGTATCAATATTACTCCCTTACTTTCTATTTCCTGTACATATTATGAGATACACATTTCTCTTTTATTTAACATTTTTATGAATTTTTATGTCAAGCTGTTATGATGCTAAAATTGTACCATGGTTTTTCATGCCAAAATAATTGTGTAGTATATACCATAACCGTTTATCTATCAAGGTCTTAAACCATTAGAACATATAATTATTTAATGGTATATACATGTATGTATTTCGAATTCTTTAATCATGAGGTAACTTATCATGTTGAATGATTTGATGTAATATGATCCCGGTGGCACACTTATACAAGAAATGAAATGATTAAGAAGGGTGAGCCTAGATATCACTCCAATGCATTAGGTAAATAATAGTATCATGATAAACCATGTGAAATGAGGTTTTACTCATGCTAATTCAAGTGAAATGAGGATTTAATCATGGTAATTCATGATCTATTAGGGTTTACTCATTCTCTGTGTGCAATGATCCTTGGCTCATGCTAATATCATGTTAAGTAGAGTTTCCACATCTCCATTTTGTGATAATCAAGCTATATCATAAATTTATGTTAATATTTCTCTTATTCTCCATTAATATGACTATTTAATAAAATATATTTTATTCTTCATGTTATGCCTTGTTTACATCCTTACATAGCTGTTTCGGTGCGGATGTGCGTCGGGTTACGCTGTTCCGCCAGGACGCGTTCGCGCGTGCACCCGTCAACCCGAGGGGATGGGCGCGCGGCTTGTGGTCCCGCAGTCCCGCTTTCCAAGGGCGGGCGGCATTCGTCCCTTATTCAGGGGCGTCTGCTCCTTGATCGAAACCGGGATGATGGGATGTCGGCTCCTCCTTCCTTGGACGTCTCCTCGGAACTCGTCGCCTAATCCGGGTCTCCCTCATAGACTTAAGAATGTTCGTGAATCTCGTTCCCGGCGCCATATCTTCATGGACACCGGTTAATTACGCTGATTCCGCCCGGACGCTCCAAGGAGTCTGGGCGGGGTAGCAACCTGCAGTGAGAAGGCCGGGTGGCTCTGGGTGATGGGGGCGTGTCGTGACACTGCGGCTCTGCACGTCTGTCTTCCGTCCCTAATAGGGCTTCTCGAAGGCATGATGGCCTGAGGCATCCCGTACTGGGTGCGGGGAACTGTGTCACCTGAGGTTTTCCTCAGCTTCCCATGTTTAACACGGGGTATGCCGCGAGTTTAACGTCCAGCGGGGACGGCATCGGACCGATCAACACGAAAAGTGGATCAGATGACAGAACCCCTTGCGGGGAACCTCCGACGCTGGGGCCAGCACATGGGAGGCTTCCCAAGTAACGTGGAGTGGAGTGAAGTGGCATGACCCCACCGGGATGTGGCGGTCCGGGTAAGGATCAGGATGGATGATGGAGTGAAGAGCTTGGACCCCGTAGGGGCTTCCTACGTACCGCGCGTTAGCATGGATCAAAGTCAACGTAGTTCGGGTATACAGTTTAACGTCATGCTGGACGTCGGCAAGCCGACTCACGAAGAGGTCGAGGCCGCCGGGCGGAGGATTGAACCGAACCACCCCGCACAGAGGGGGATGGAACGGCCGGGTGGATCACAGTTTCACGTCATGCTGGACGATAAAAGGAGAAATGGAAAAGGGGGGCTGTGGGGAGGCACCGCGGAGATACACGCGGGCAGTCTCCCACAGGGGCGGATTCATAGGTGAATCGACGCAAGCGTGAACCCTGGAGGGGTCCACTGATGGACGAACCGACGTAAATACGACCGGGACGACCAGGTGGTGGGCTTGGACCTCAGGGAGGCTTCCTACGTACCCTGTTTAGAAGACAGGGATCAAAGTCCACGTAGTTCATTCTGTCAGGACTTACGCACTTGAGGCATCCCGGATGCGGCAAAACTCAGTTGGAAGGGACTTGGACCGAAAGCAGAAGACACCTCGATCCCAGTCACACCCTCTACTGGCTTCGGCAGTGGGGAGGCGCAATGGAGATACACATGTGCAGCCTCCCACGAGAAACTGTGGGTTTGTAATACCCTGCCCCCGTAGGGAAAAGCCACTCCCATTAAATCGTCCCAAAAGCGGGACAATCCCGACATCCCTGCAGAGACGAGCGGGTGGGGGCCACGTCCAAACCGGGGGAGACCCTGTGTGCAGGGCACGGGATCGGATGAAGCGGACGGTTTAACGTCTTGCCAGACGAAGCACATTTTAACGTCGTGTGTTGAGGACGAAGCGGACGGTTTAACGTCTTGCCGGACGAAGCACAGTTTAACGTCGTGTGTTGAGGACGAAACACTTGGCAGTTTAACGTCTTGCAGCGCGGACGATGGGGGCTAGGCAGTTTAGCGTCGTGCAGCTTGGACGGATGTGCAGTTTAACGTCATGCTGGACGTATGGGCAGTTTAACGTCATGCTGGACGAATCTGCAGTTTAACGTCATGCTGGAGGAATCTGCAGTTTAACGTCATGCTGGACGAATGATTGCCGCCGATGGGTCCGTGTCACTTCGCACGAGCCTGGAAGGCTGCACGGGAAGACAACGCACGGTTCGGGCGCCCAGGATGAGGATCATCGGGCGCCACGCAGGCGGGTACCCTCGGGGGGTCAAGGGAGGCGACCCTGGCGGGTTGCGCGCAAAAGAGGAGCTTTGCGCGCAAAACCGCGGGTCGGCGCGCAAAATGGCGGTCTGGCGCGCAATTGGGCCAGCGCTTCGCGCGCGGATGATTGGGATTGCGCGCACCGGGCTTCGGGTAGCGCGCGGGGGCAACGGCTCATTCTCTAACGAATGGCCACTTTGAAAATGGGGGGTGCGCGCAATCGAGCTGGATTGCGCGCACCCGGGGGGCAATTGCGCGCAAGCGGCTTCTTTTGCGCGCAAAGGCCTTCGGGTTGAAATTTATTCAAAGGAAATGAGCCAAGGGGATTGCGCGTGAAGGCGGACCCCAAGGCTCTATTGCGCGAAAGAAAGGAGGTTACCTGAAGATCGGCATTGCGCGCGGAGGGGGTTGGATTGCGCGAACGAGCGACGCTTCGGATTCCGGCAACCTTCAAAACGTCGGGGGTCGCCTTATATTTATAGGCAACCCCGGGCGCGGAATCCGGTCTCGGGCGCGCAATTCGCGTCGCGGGAGCGGAATCAGCACTCAGCTCGCAAAGGCGCCGCGCAGGCCGCGGGCGCGCAAAATAGCGCGCCGGCCCAGCGCATTGCGCGCATCCCGGGAGGATTGCGCGCCGCGACTCAGCTTTGCGCGCGAGCCTCTGAAATTTCGCGCAAGTCCTCCGGGCCCTTCGGAACGTGCCTCTGACTCCAAATATCACTTCGCTTTCCGCATCCGGAGCTTCGTTTGGGAACAACGGACTTTTCTGGCGTCTACAAAAGCCCCCCCTCGGAATCTGGTCGGCGAGAGGTCGCAACGATCGGGTTCCGAGGGAGACGCCGGAATGCCGAAGTCCTAGGCGGCGCGGGACTTAGGCGCGCAAAAAGGGGCGCCGGGCGCGAAATTCGCCGCTGCGGTCGCGCAAAGCGCTTTCTGCGCAGCGTGGGCCCCGGCCTCGCCTATAAATAGGGGCCCTGGGTCCCACGTTCCGTACTCAGGCCTTCCGCGCGATAGGCTCCAACACTCTCGTGCGCGAAATTGCCTTTTCCGGCGCGAAATTCGCCCGATCGGCGCGCAAAACCGTCCGGAGTTCGCCTGTCTTTGCGTGAAAACCCGGAACTTTGCGCGACATTCTTCCCAATTGCGCGCCGTCCACTTGGATTGCGCGCCACCCTTCAAACTTCTCTACCAGCCTCGTCCGATCCCGCACGCTTCATCCCTTAACCCGCACGACTCCCGAAACTTCTGAGATGGCCGCGCACAGAGGAAATGAGGGGGATGCCGCCACTCGCAGGGCTGAGATGGCGACGAACGAGGAGGTTTACGGAGCCAAGGAGATTGTTTCCAACAATCAATCCTTGTTCGACTTACTAACGCCGGCCCAGAAGACATATCCCCTGTCGGACAACCTGCCGCTCTGGAACTTCGGCATCCTAGATGAGGTTCCGGTGCCAGGGTTCGAGATTGATGCGCCGTGGACCTGGGTGACCCGGGAGGACGAGCTTCTCCGCTATAACATCACCAACAATGGGCATCCTGCCAGGGAGACCAGACACTTGGATGTCTACGTCCTGAACCCGAGGACGCGGACCATTGACGGGGGTGAGCCTACTGCGGAGAATTCTCCAGCCCTCTACTCGAGCATATATCGCCAGAGCGTCACGGACGACACCAAGGGCTGGCTGAAGGACTGGGACTTGCGGTCTGGGGGCAACTTCACCAGTGAGTGGGCCTGGGTGTTCTGGGTACGCCACACTTGCGATCACTTCGCAGAGGAGCTGCGGTACATCGGCCTGTTCGAGGCGGTGTGGACGTCGCAGTTCCACTTCTACCAGCAGTCCGAGCTCGGGCCGGAGCTGTTCACCCGATGGTCTCCGGATACCAACACCTTCCATCTTCACCATGGGGAGGTCGGCATCGGTCTCGGGGACATCCACTGAATCGGAGGTATCCCGCTGGAGGGCTACCAATACGATGAGTTCCTGCCACCGAAGAACACCTGGGAGGACAGGTCACGGACTCCCATCCTGACCTGGCATCTGCTTGACCTGGCTACGCAGCGGCTCGGGATCAAAGACTTCCAGAAGGACATAGCCTACAAGGAATGGTTCGGCCAGTTCTTGGAGCATGACCCGGCGGTCAAGATGCCAGGTAGGGGGAAGCGGTGCCCGACCGCAGCTCAGAGGAGCCGGAACGGGTCGTACTGGCGGGTCCTGGAGACGGGCGACTACCGCTCATGGGGGTACCGCGTCATCGAGGCCCGAGACCCAAATGTCCGGTACGCGGCGTTCCTGGCCGCCTTTCTGAGTGGGTGGCTCCTGCCAGTGCGGGACGCGAGAATGGGCGTTCGCCCGGCGACACTGGCGATGGCGGGCGCTATGGCCGCCAACAAGAGATACAACCTCGGGGTCCCAGTGTTGGCGAGGCTGTATGCCATCCTGGGACGCATCTCACGAGGGGGGTCGCCACGAAGGATCTATGGGCCCTTTCAGTTCTTCCACGGCTGGGTGGCTGCTCACCTCGGTGGGTACACGTTTCCGAACGCCATCATTCCTCCGGGAAACGGCCTGCGACCCTCCCTGCTGAACATCGCGGGGGTCGCTCCGATGACCCTAAGTGAGGAGGGCGTGCGGATCCAGATTGGCAATCATGCCAACTTCAACTTCAGTCCGTTCCCCACTCCCGTCGGCCAGATGATCGACAATGGGCAGGGTCCGCTGGAGCAGCATGAATACTTCCTGAACATGCGGGGCGGGGTGCTCGTGGCTCGGATCGACGGGAAGGTGACTTGCGAGCCTTACGTGCCGACCCGGTTCGCCAGGCAGTTCGGGTGCCTTCAACGGATGCCGAAGAGGGTATTCACTGCTGTCCGGGAGGAGACGAACCCTGGCGTCCTTCGCCAGATGTGGCTGATGTTTGCCGCTTTCGGCTCTGGCGACGTCATCACTCTCCCTCCCACCGGAGTTGACGCAGGCTTGGCAACCGAGTACGCCGAACACTGGGCCATCGCGTACCCCGAGGGGCTTTTGCGGAAGCTAGTTCGGCGGCTCGAGGCTACCCGTGCGGAGACCGGGCGTCAAGGAAGGAGGCGAGGCGTCGCCACACGGGGGAGAACGGAGGCGCGCCAAACAGCGGAGCCGGCGCGGGCAGGGACTTCGGCGGCGGGCACATCGCGAGCTGCCGCCACGACCTCAGCGCCCAGAGAGGGGGCACGTGCGGTGGTCGACGAGCGGCCCGGGAAGCAGGTGAGACGTCTGCTCGAACCTTCCCATGATGCGGTCTTTCCGGCGCTGTGGTCGGCCTGGATGACTCTGCGGCAGTCACTGGGGACCGACGCCATCTGGCGAAAGATACTCAGAGAAGGAATCTATCTGCCAGAGGTCGGGCGCCTCCAGATTGCCGACAGAGTGGACTTCAACCGGCAGTATGCGTATCTGACGGCCATGGACGAGTACGCGCGCCAACGTGGTCAGCGCGCGGAGCCATCCCTTCTGGTGAAGGTGATGCTCGGTCTCGAGCCCGCTCCGGAACAGATGCCGCCGGAAGAAGATGACAGTATCAGCGACTCCGAAGAAGAGGAGGAAATGGGGGAGGATGAAGGCTCTGAGGGAAGATCCCATCAGGGGAGCCCACGGGAGAGCGGCGAGGTGGCCGGCTCTGACAACGTTGATGTCACTGAGCTCCTCGAGGTCCGCTTCTATCCCTACTCAATCTGCTTCATCCACTCTCTTATGCAGCTTCTAACCCATTTCTCCATCTTTCTCAGGAGCACACGGATGTCGGTCAGGCGTCCTCAGCGGGAGTAGGAGAGGCGCCAGCAGGACAAGGCGGGGGCCAGGCACCCATTATCGAACTGACAAGCGCTGAGGGGTCCCCTGCTGCAACTGTTCCTGCGGCGACCAGGATAGCGGAAGATGATGCTCCGAACTCCCGTAAGTCTCCCTACTTTACTGCTGGTGCTTGCCGTTGACGATCCGTGACTAACCATGGCATGTCCTGCGCAGTGATCTCAACACTGGAGGCTCATCGGGTTGCCGAACCCGGGCCATCCACGAGTGGACCGGTGGCAGACATGCCGCCAGCTCCGGAACAGTCTTCCCAAACCGAGTCGGCCCCACCAACTGCTGATCAAGGGGCTGCGGACGTCGGCGGTGCTGCCATTGGAGAGAGGTTGGGGGCTGACGAGGGTGTCAGCGTCGCTGGGGAGAGAGAAGAAGGTCGCCCGGATGTTGGGGAACCTATCCCTCGTGAGGACCTCCCAGGGGCGGACCCTGCAGCAGACCTGCTGGCTGCCTTCCCTGCCTACCGGCCTGCCGATCCCGAGGAGATGGACGACTCAGACACGGAGGCGGTCGAGGAGAGCCGGATAACGCGCCGTAGGGGGTGGAAGTGCATCCAGCGCTTCCTCAAGCGAGACCCGTCGGAGTGGCTGGGGCGCATGGGATCACTTCAAACCTGGCTGCGCTTTCTGTGTGCCGGGGGAGCTGATGCTCAACGCCTCCATCTAACGGTCCGTGATTTCATGGCCGAAAAGATGCGCGAGAGCTGCCGGCGTGCCGACGTCACACAAAGTCAGGACATGTCGGAGAGCACGCGGGCGCTCCTCGCGGCGGAGCAGGAAGTCTGGCGCCTCGAAGGGCAGGCGGCAGAGAAGGAGGCCTTCGTCACAACGTGTACCGAGCTTGTGGAGCAACTAGCAGCCCAGCTGGTTGACGCCCAGGTACAGCTGACGGAGGCGGGCCAACAGATGGTCACAATTCAGGTCGAGCGAGAGCGTGCACAGGCCAGAATCGACGAACTGCGCGCTGCGACCGCCGACGAAGAGAGGGCACGCAGAGAGCGAGAAGCAGCTCTGGAGGCCACCAGCCAAAGGGTAGCGGCATTAGAAAGACTCATTCAGCACGCTAATCCCTAAGGGCTTTGTTTTGCCATTCCCAAAACATTTGCTTCCGCTACTTTGATCCATCTGTATGAATCAATATATTTATCTGCATCTTTTGGTTTAACATGCTCAACCACAATTCGTTGTCTTGCGGGAGTGTTAACCAAGCATCAGGCATCCATAATTGGGCCTGGATTTCTGGAGAAAAGAGGGAGGTCATTCCTAGGAAAGGAGACCTCAGACCTAATCAATGTACCGTCCCCCCAACCTGTTCCAACACACGAGCGGGACAATGCTAGGGGCGTTGAGATTTTATCCGAACATAGGGAAATGAGAAAAGGTGAATCGCGCGTCCCGAATCCAGACATCCACAACGGTCGGCCTTCCAGGAAATGCCCAAGACGGTAGGCGGACAGTGGATCGACCATAACAACTGCAATAGACGGACCGAAAAAGGTCATCATTCATATTTCAGGAGGCGGACCACATGTCATCATGAATACCACTTTGGGGTTCCTTCAGACACAAGGGTGGAAATCCAGATCAACAGGGCATGCGAAGCGTGGGGCGAAGTGACGATTTGTTTGGACAGAATCCAATGCTCTCAAAATTGCGCCACCGTGGGGAGAGCATATTAGGCGGATGCACTAATCTGGCCGTGAGTCACCTCAATTCTCAGACAGCACCTCTCTGACGAGGAAACCGTCGCTTCCCATCCTTGCGATGGGGCATCCCGAGCTGAATCGGGGAGAATATCACAACTGCACCACTCTACCCGAAGTCAGTCCAGACGGCCGGCGACGAGGAGGGGCGGGACTTAACGATCCCTGAGGCTGGACCCGAGTCGGAATGCCCGGGCGTTCCTACGTACTCCATCAGGCTGGAGATCAAGCCACACGTAGTTCTGAGAGTGCAGTTTAACGTCATGCAGGACGTAGGACCCCATTTGGGGAGATCTTAGTTTAAGGTCGTAGAGCTCGGACCATAGGGGTAGATCTTAGTTTAAGGTCTTAGAGCTCGGACCATAAGGGCTAGATCTTAGTTTAAGGTCTTAGAGCTCGGACCACAAGGAGAGATCTTAGTTTAAGGTCTTAGAGCTCGGACCACAAGGAGAGATCTTAGTTTAAGGTCTTAGAGCTCGGACCATAAGGAGAGATCTTAGTTTAAGGTCTTAGAGCTCGGACCATAAGGAGAGATCTTAGTTTAAGGTCTTAGAGCTCGGACCATAAGGACCTCAAAGCACGCCACATCGTGGTCATATCCCCTGGATATGCAAAGATGCACTGAGGGATAGTGTCAAGAGTGTCGAGGTTTCGCCTGGCCGGAATGGGAGGTGGAAAATGTGAATCATGCGGCCATTCACTCGAGGACTGGAGGCACCGGAGTAACGATATGGGAGTACTGCCGACCGTGGCGGAAAGGCAACATCAATATCGCACTAACCGTTGGTGGAATGAGGCAGCAAACGAGCATCGACCGCTCAATCGCAGGATTCATATCGATTTGCTGCCCGAGGCCATTGGGGGTACCGGCCCGAGTCGGTGGGAGAGCACTGAGGCATTGTGTCCGAACCGTTCACGGGGGCTCCACCCAGGGCGTAGACGATGGGTCCGAATGAAAGGGAGCACGAAGCCTGAAAAGTGGAGGAAACCGGACCAAGCGGATCCTGACCCTCCTGGCAATAAACCAGAGTACTCTTGACACCGGTGGACCACTGCAAGGGGTCGGGGAACACGCCTTGAGGGTGACCTGAAGGCGGCGGATTCCCCAGAGAAGGGGGAATCTCTAAGAGGTGGGGGGCTGGACCCGAAGTTTCAAACATCCGGGCGTTCCTACGTATCCCATAAGGATGGGAATCAAGCCGCACGTAGTTCTTGAAGCGCGGCGCAACACAATCGGGCACCAGCGCGAGGAAGAGTGCGGGTCTGACCCTCGCACACAGAAGGAGCGGCATTTGATATTTCTTGTTTGTCCTTAAAGATGAATGGTTTTTCTTTTGTGCGGCGACACGCCTGTGATTGAGAAATCTCTGGTGTCGCCACAATAATCAAGCCATGGAAGGCATTGATGAATGGCGTGGTCATTAACCAGCGCCCAACATGAGTGTCCCCCGAGGAGAACATCACGATGCAGTGCCGTTTCTCGTCGGGCGGCCAAGACGATCACAGTTTACGGTCGTGTGGTAGGACCAGACAACACAGTTTAAGGTCGTGTGGTTCGGACCATGGAGGAATCCGCTTATTGCGGTATGGCGGACACGGCGGAGGTGGGAACATACCCAGCCCTGCGGTCACACACGATTCCAAGAGAAGAGTCTTGGGATAGGGGTCTGCATAGGTCCATCACCCGAGGGGCAGAGATGCTAGCCTCCAGATATACTGGGCCCAGAACGCGATTGTTCGGGCGACTCCCTCCTCCTTATGGGGACGAGGGTCCAGCTACGCATTGCCCTTAGGGAGGATATCCGCATATATCCTTGGTGCTCAGATCATGGGAGCCTCGAACGACATCATTACCCTGGTTGGTCTGTCTAACATGTAGAGGTGTACTGTAGGTCAGTATGAAGAGTGTCGAGATTCCACTACAACGCATAAAGGCAGAGTGTGATGAGGACTGCGCAACCAATGTTCAGAGCCTGAAAGAGCCGACATGGCGATCAAGGATGTTGCTGACGCATTCGCAACACAACATCCGATCGCGTCAGCCTAAGACGGGGCAAGCAAACGAGCATCAACCGCTCAATCGCAGGATTCATATCGATTTGCGGCCCAGGACTCGCCGGTAAATCGACCCGGAGCGGTAGGAGAGCACTGAGGCATCGTACCCAAACCGCCAACGAGGATCCCTTTGAGTTAAGGCTCGAACAAGAGGAAGCGCGAGGCCTGACAAGCAACACAGGACTTGTCGGGATTGAATCTGACACTACGAGTCATAGACCGAAGTACCCAAAACATGTTAACAGATCTCTGGAAAGGGTCGGAGGACTCACCCTGAGAGCAACCAAAAGAGGGCAGATCCCCGTGATCAACCAGGAGACGGGGCTAGACCTGGAACATCAGCGTCCAGGCGGTCCTACGTATCCCATAAGGATGGGAATCAAGCCATACGTAGTTCTGGAGAGGCAGTTTAACGTCATGCAGGACGATGAGGGGTGTGAGGTAGTCCCACACACGGGGGAGGCGTACGGCGCGGCCAGTAGACCGTCGTGAATGAGGACATAATCCCCCGCTCACGCGATACGCCTCGCACAAAAAGGAGGGGAACTGGGGCCAGAGGCCCAACGCGGGATAGAGATTCCCGGGGAATGGGGCTGGGCCTGAAACATGAATGTCCAGGCGGTCCTACGTATCCCATAAGGATGGGAATCAAGCCATACGTAGTTCTTTGAGAGGCAGTTTAACGTCATGCAGGACGAACGCTGAACAGTTTAACGTCTTGTAGCTCGGACGTAGTGCAGTTTAGCGTCATGCAGGACGAAGCACTTGGCAGTTTAACGTCTTGCAGCGCGGACGAATGCTGAACAGTTTAACGTCTTGTAGCCTGGACGAATGCAGTTTAACGTCGTGCAGGACGTGGGCACACTCAGACAAAGTACTGCTTGAGGAACCTAGCGTTGGTGGGAGGAGTGACACGCTCACCATCCATAGTCGCTAGGGAGTACGCGCCATTGGGATAGACCTTATGGACCACAAAAGGTCCCTCCCACTTGGGCTCCAACTTGGGCGGCTTCCTGCCGGGGATCATCGGCGCTCTTAGGGCTAGCACTAGATCACCCTGCAGGAAGGAGCGGAGGCGAACCTTCTTATTGAAAGCTCGAGCCATTCTGCTTTGATGCCTCTACAAGTTGTGCAAAGTGCGAAGTCTATTCTCATCCAGTGCTTCCAACTCTACTAGACGGGCTTCAGCAACTCTGTCCGGCGCTTGCTGGTCGTAGACCGCAGTGCGCAAGGACGGAAACTGGATCTCGATGGGCAGGACGGCCTCAGCTCCACACACCAGGGAATAAGGGGTCATCTGGGTGGAATTGCGAGTCGTCGTCCGATAAGCCCAGAGGGCGTTGGGGAGCTTGTCCGGCCAACTCTTCTTGTTCTGACCAACCATCTTTTGCAGAATGTTAGAGAGGGTTTTGTTGAACGCCTCGATCTGTCCATTCGCCTGCGCATGATAGCGAGATGTATGGTTCGAGCGAATGTTATACTTGGCGTACAACTTCTTCAACTCGGCTGCTCGGAAATTGGTCCCGTTATCCGTGAGGATAGCGTGAGGCACTCCAAATCGATAGATGATGTTGGAGGTCACGAAGTCAGCGATCGAACAGGATTTGACCTCTCTGAGCGGAATCGCTTCTGCCCATTTGGAGAAGAAGTCCGTGGCGGTCAGAATGAACCGGCACTGGCGAGCTGTCGCCGGCGGGTAAGGTCCCACAACGTCCAGTCCCCAGACTGCAAAGGGCCAGGAATACCTTGTGGTGGGGAGAGGCTCCGGCGGCCGATGCACAAAGTTCGCATGAACCTGGCACGCATGGCACCTCCTGGCATACTCGATGCAGTCATGGATCATAGAGGGCCATAAGTATCCCAACCTCTGAATCTGGTGGGACAGCTTCGGCCCAGTCTGGTGGGCGCCACATGAACCAGCATGAACCTCTTGCATGACTCGTGGGATCTCAACTCCTTGAAGGCAACGGAGGAGAACACCATCAAATCCGCATTTGTAGAGGATCTTCTCCAGGCCGGGACTTCTCTGGAGGACGAACTGCGATGCGCGGCGTCGAACTCGCTCGCGCTCGGCCCGATCCGATGGAAGAATGCCATGTTGGAGGTACTCAACCAAAGGCGTCCTCCAATCAGGGGCTGATCCGACTGTCATATCTGGGGTACTCGGGGCTCCGGGCATAGGGGCAACCGTGGTGAGGTTACTTACCAACGGGCCGCGATCTTCTTCCGGGATAACGGGAGCGATGAGTCTGTGGCGCGTCACGCGGACGATCAGGTTGTCCTGTTCAGGCTCCGCAAGTGACGCAGCGAGGCTGGCCAAAGCATCTGCTCGACCGTTTTGCGACCGGGGAACATGGACAATTTCCGGCCGAGAAGGGAACCGGGCCATCAGAAGGAGGGTGCACTCCAACAATGGCACAAGTTCCGGCTTCCTGACAACGTAGTCGCCATTGATCTGCTTAACGACCAGCTCGGAGTCCCCTTTCACGCACAGACGGGGCACGTCGATCTCGAGAGCCAACTCGAGGCCGGTGATGAGGGCATGGTATTCCGCCTCATTGTTGGTACAGCCCTCTGACAACAGGAAAGAGTATGGCAGCACGGCTCGCTCCGGGGTAATGAAGACGATGCCCAAGCCCACTCTGTTGAGCTTAGGATTATCGAGTCTTCTACCGGTGGGGCTCCGGGATGCACCGTCAAAGTGCATCTGCCAGCATGGATTGGCTCGATCAACCGAGAGAATGGCCTCATCAGGAAAGCCTAGATCCAGCGGCTGATCCGCGGAGGTCGGGTGAGCTGCCAGAAAGTCTGCCAATGCTTGCCCTTTGATGGCCTTCTGAGACACATACCTGATGTCGAACTGCTGGAGAATCACAGCCCACCGCGCTAGGCGGCCAGTCAACATAGGCCGGCTCAGGATATATTTCAACGGGTCTACCCGAGAAACCAACTGTACCTCATGGTGCTGCAAGTAGTGCCGTAATTTCTGTACGTCAAATACGAGCGCCAGGCAGCTCTTCTCGATGGGGGAATAACTAAATTCCGCATCGAGGAGCATGCGACTGAGGTAATAGAGGCTGTTCTCTGTTCCCTCGTTGTTCTTCTGGGCGAGAAGGGCACCCAGGGACCGTTCCAGGGCGGTCACATAAAGGACCAGCGGCTTTCCGGATACGGGCGGCATCAGGACCGGAGGTTGAAGCAGGTACTGCTTGATTTCCTCGAAAGCGGTCTGACACTCTTTATCCCATACATAGGTGGCACCTTTCTTCATGAGCCGAGAAAAGGGCTTACACTTGCCGGCCAGATTCGCGATGAATCGGCGTATATAGGCTAAGTGGCCTTGGAACCCTTGCAGTTCCCGGACGGTACCTGGGGGAGGCATCTGGCTAATCGCCCTGATTTTCTCTGGGTCGATCTCAATACCCCGGTATCTTACCACAAATCCAAAGAACTTTCCGGAGGTGACCCCAAAGGCACACTTCAACGGGTTCATCTTCAGGCAGCGAGACCGGAGGAAGCTGAACACTTTCTCAAGATCTTTGAGATGGTCCTGACGTTGGCGCGATTTGACAACCAAGTCGTCGACGTAGCATTCCACCAGTGTGCCGAGGATTGGCTTGAATATGCGGTGCATCGCCCGTTGATAGGTGGCACCTGCATTTTTCAGGCCGAAGGGCATGACCCGGTAGCAAAAGGTACCTTGGGGGGCCCTGAAGGCAGTGAACTCCTCATCCTCAGGGGCCATCCGGATTTGGTTGTATCCGGAGTATCCATCCATGAAGGAGAGGGCTTGGAACCCTGCCGTGGCATCAATCAACAGCTCTGTCACTGGAAGGGGAAAATCATCCTTCGGACAGTGGCGGTTGAGATCGCGGAAGTCGATGCAGACTCTAATCTGCCCGTTCTTCTTCCTGACTGGCACAATGTTGGCCAGCCATTTGGGGTACTGAACTTCCCTCACGAAGTTGGCTTTGATAAGCTTGTCAACTTCGGCCTCAACCATGGCACCGTGGGATGGGTGCATCTTCCTGGGAGGCTGCTTGAACCCGCGATGGTTCGCCGGGAGACCAAGGCGGTGGACGGCTACCTGAGGATCTAGCCCCGGCATCTCGTCATAGCCCCAAGCGAACACATCACGGTGCTGCCTGAGAAATTCCACGTACTGCTGCCGCTCCTCAGAGGGCATGGCGGCACTAACCAATGTGGGTCTTGGATCGGCCTCGGTTCCAAGGTTCACCTGTATTAACTCATCGACCGTGGCGGGGACGCCCTCCTCAAAGGCTGGGGGTGCGTCTTCCATATCCTCTCCGCTCGGGGAGGGATCGTCCACGGGAGAGACTGCGTTGGAAACTGCATTGGGGCTACCAGATCCTGCTGGGCCACTGGTGCTGGCGCGGGCGGTCGCGGCCATCTCATCAGGAGACTCGCGGACCGTCAAGACCATGGCGACGTCCAACCGGTGAATCGGGAGGACGTAAGCGTCATCCAGACTTTCCCAGGGATCGCTTTCAACAGCGACAGTCTCAACCTCACCTGCCAGGATCTGCTTATCCTTGCTCTTGTAATAGTCCGCGTCCAGATAGCGGGCTTCACATGAGGCAAAAGGAGAGGCATCTCCTTGAAGCTCGCCTACTCGACCATTAAGGGAGTATTTGAGGCATTGGTGGTATGACGAGGGAACCGCCGCGTGAAGGTGAAGCCATGGCCTGCCCATCAATGCGTTATACGCAGTGTCCTGAGAGACTACCATGAATTCGGTGTTGGCAACCAAGTCACCGAACTGGGTCTTCAAACGTATCTTTCCGACCGGGTTTTGCTCGGTGCGGTCGTACCCCTGGATCCTGAGGTCGGAGGGAATCAAGTCATACTCAGACAACCCCAATCTCCGGAGCGTCCGAGTTGGAATCAAGTTAATCCCGGACCCCGTGTCGACAAGACAGCGCCGGACTTCAAGGCCATTGAACTGGCCAGTGACATACAGCGGACGGATATGTCCCTGTATAGGAGGGTCTTCATCCTTACCAGAGAACGAGATAACTGCCTGACATTCGGCGTCCTCGATCGTTTCGGCGTGAAAGGCCTCTGTAGCCGCAACCTCGGTCTCAAACTGGAGGGGGCTTTTCAGGGCTTCAGCGAGTGCCTCGCGCATCTCAGATGACATGCGCAGAGCCTCAAGGATGGAGAGCCTTGCTGGGATGTCGGCCAAGTGCTTCAGGACATCATACTTTTTGGCCAAGCGCGAGCCCCTGGTTGCAGGAGGTTGCTCTGCGGTTGGTGGCATGACGGGCCTTGCCGGTTGGATCGGCGGCCGACTGGTACTTGGCGCATCTCGTTGTTCACTGGTCGCAGTCCGTGAAATGGTCACCGTACTGGAGTCAGGAGGCCGGGATGGACTCGTGGCAGGGCGGAGCTGGTCGCGACGCGGCTGAGGCAGTTCTGCCTGGTCCCACACCACAAACAGTGGCGGAGGCGAATCCGTCATCCGCGGATGGGGGGGCTGCGCGCGCTGAGCTCGGTTTTGAGCCTGCTGCCTAGTCTCAGTGGCGTGCACGGCCTGGCTGGAGGTACCAACGGCTGTGCCCCGGCGACTCCTGCTGTTGCGGTTCTTCCGACGGTGGCGACGACCGGGGACACTAGGGAGGTCCACCTGGTGTTCTTCAACGTCGGGAACCGAAAAGGGATTTACCAGCTCGACGGTATTAACTGAAGCGTACCCAATACCGTCATCGGACGAATCATCCATCACCGGGCGGATCCGAGGAGGGACCCCCATCTCCGGGGGCATGAAATCGCCGAGAGTGCGGGATAGTGGCGGAACTGGCGGGGCGCGCTCTTCCTTCTTGCGCTGCCGCCGTTTGCTCCTCTTGGAAGAGGCAGGCTGGGACGACGATGCCGAAGCCGCACCCGCAGGTTCTGGGGGCTCAGGCTGATTCAAGCGCGCACGGATGATTCCATGGGCGCGAATGGTCGTCTTGCGGGCCATCCAGTTATTGTACTTCTGGGATCCGCGGTCGGAGACCAGCTGCCATTCGTCCTCGTTGCCACTATCATCATCTGATCCCACGAACACGCCCGCCACTTGTGCTGGAGCTGGGCCCAACCTGATTACATTGTTGTTAATCTGGTCTTGGAGCCAATCCTTAAACACATAGCACCGCTGGATGGTGTGCCCCAGAGCCCGATGGTAGGGGCAGTAGCGGGGGTTATTCGTAAGATGTGCCTCCTCTGGCCTCCAACACTCAGGCAGTCGCACAATCCTCTGCTCCAGGGCGCTCCGGAAATAACCGGGGACCTGATCCTCATGGAATGAGTAAGTCAGGTGTCGCGGGCCCCTGGGAGCATGGTCTTGACGAGGGGCTGGAGGGGCCGGCCGAGGAGGTGGACCCTGATTATCTCGCCTGGGTTGCGGCGGTACATTACGCGGAGGGGCCGGCCGGTTCTGGGGCTGCCGCTGCTGGGCCGGGAACTGAGCCCGTGGAGGCGGATTCCTGTGAGGCTATGGAGCTGGCCTCACCAGCAGTAGCTCCAACGGCCTGGGGGCCTCTATCTGGGCAACATCAACGGGCTCAGCCCTACTGACTCTCCTTGCAGGAATCATAGGAGGCAGCGGGTGTGCCTGGCTGGCCTGTTGCAGGGCTTCCTCAAGACGTTGAGCTTTGTCTGAGAAGTTCCTGAACCCTCCGGGGTAATTCTGAGTGATCAGGGAAGGGACCAGCTCAGTCTTGACGTTCCCGACGCACATTGTCAGCAACTGCTCCTGAGTCAATGGCATGTCAAGGGAATACGTGAGACCCTTCCATCGGGCGACGAAGTCCGCGACTCGCTCATCAGGCCTCTGCTTGCACTTGAAGAGGTCTGCGATACTTGTCTTCCGGGTCGTGGAACTGAACTGGTAGAGGAACTGTCTACGGAGGTCCTCCCAACTGGTTACCGACCCGACGGGGAGCTGGCTGTACCAGACAAATGCTGGCCCTTCCAGTGTCTGAACAAAGCAGCGAAGCTTAGCGGCCTCTTGCTGCGCCGGAGTCCCCAACATAGGCCCGCACCTCGAGTTGAAGTGGGCTAAATGCTGTGGCGGATCTCCAGTTCCGTTGAAGGGAGCGAAAGTGGGATTCCCGAATCCCGGAGGCGCCGGCATGTCATCCACCCATGCTGGGTAGGGCTTGCCGTCCGGTGGGATCGCCACCTGCCGAGTCTCCAAGGCTTCCAAGCGGGCAATGAGTACCGCCATCGGATCGTCCGGACATGGGTTCCAGTCCTGGCGAGGATCTCTAACCACGAGCGCATTGCATGGCCCTTCAATCGGGTCGTCGACCGGGTCGTCGAACTCGGCAGCTCGTGGGATGGCGGGCGGAGCGGCCCTTGGGGCAGCGGGAGGAATCCGAGCGGGATCTCTCAGGTAGTCACGCCGCTCGGGAGGGTGTGGCGAAACATACCGCGCCCTCTTGCCATAGGCAATGTCCTCTCTCCTGTCGGCGAACACGGCGTAATCACGGTTTCCCGGGAGAGTCTCATCGAGGAGCGGTTGTTCCGGTCCCTGCTGTCCTGGCCTGGGATCAC
The DNA here is from genome assembly GCA_963277665.1 of Viscum album. Taxonomy (NCBI): domain Eukaryota; kingdom Viridiplantae; phylum Streptophyta; class Magnoliopsida; order Santalales; family Viscaceae; genus Viscum; species Viscum album. The sequence continues at coordinate 980,201,569 of OY728140.1, read as the reverse complement.
CGTAGTCAGGCCGCCGCTCTGCAGCGCGCTCGGCGAGGAGCTGGTCAACCAGCTTCTTCTGTTCGGCGAGTTGCTGACGTAGCGTAGCCTTCTCGGGATCCTCCTCTGCCCTCTGCATGGAGGCAGATGGGTCGGCGGGCCTTATAGCCTCGCTGTGCTCTTTTCCTTTGCTGACGTTTCGGCTCAACGTCAGTGCTTCAGTGGGTGCGGGGAGCCCCAGGAGGTTCCTCTGATGACGAGTAACTCTCACCGATGGATCTGACGACGGCTTGTCTTCGGGGGGGAAGCCCCCGTCGAGAAGTTCCAAGTCGTTCCCCTCTCCCGACAGGTCAGCCATGTTGACCGTTTCTGTCCCTGGGGATATACCCTCAGGGCCACCCAGCGAATCGGACTGTCGGCGAATCACACTGAAGCGTAGGGCAGCGTACTGCCCCCATCCACGGATATACACGTGGGGAGTGGCTTCCTCGATAACTTTGCGGAGTACTAGAAAACACTCAACGCATCGTTGTTGGAGGGCCTCGTGGTGCTCAAATGACCCGGGGTGCCGAACCGCGGGGAGCATGGCCAGGTCAATTTGACGGCACTGCTCACCAATATCCTCCAGGTGCGCTTGACTCCCGGGGTATGGCATTTGTAGGCGGTGAAGACAGGAGCGAGTCTCCCGGAGAGTTCGGCGGAAGCATTCGAACTCATCCGGGGTGAGCGATTCGGGTGCATCAAAGCCCGGTCCTGCGACTGGCCAAAACTTCTCAGGGAAGTGGCCCTCTGCAAGGACGGTCCAGAAGCTCCACGACTCAAACTCGGGACCCAGATCTCCTTGGTCCTCTTCCATGGCTGGGAACGGACGGGGAACTGGTAGTGGTGCCGAGGCGGGCCGCCGGGCTGACGGGCTGGCCGGCGGTGAATACGGCGAGCAGGCCGATTGGCCTCCATATCCCGGGCCGCCCTCCGAGGGTGGCGGTGCCCTGGCTACCACATCACGATAGGACGGGCCGGCGAGCGAACATCCTGCCGTAGCATCGGTGCTCGCCGAGGGCGCACCAGATCGTGGTTCGACCGTCGGTCCCCAGAAAAAGTCTCCGACTTCTCCGATCGAGACGGAAGGCACTTCCGGAGGGGCCGGTACCAACCGCAAGCTTGATCCTTGGGGGTCTACCAGGCCCTCGTTACTCCGGATATACCTTCGGAGAGAAGCGGGGATCACATCGATCTCGCTCTCGGGGAGCACGAGGCTGACGTGCCGCATTCCTACCCCTGCCCTTGACTGGCGGGATTGGGGAAGGGGCTCTGTCGCCGAATCGTACTCCGCCTCTGAGTCAGAGAAGCAAACCGGTCGGATCTCTGTCCGGAATTCCGTAACATTCTTCCCTCGGCGTCGACGCCTTGCCTTCCTGCCCCTGGGTGGTTCTTCGGGGCAGGGCTGATCTCTATCCTGGCGTCCTCCGGCCGCACTGGTGCTGGGGCCAAGAGGACCGGGAACCAAGGTGCGCGGGGCACCGGGACAGATATCAAAGGGGACGCGGGGAGAGATGATTCCAGGCAGGCCTCCGGGCCGGGATCGGAAGGTGGGATGACCCATGCCTCCTGGATCGGCCACACAGAGTAGATCCTGCCGGTGAATAGCGCTACCGCGAGGTGGTCCGCGGTGGCTACTGCCAGTGCCAGCAACCGGGAGAGTCGACCCAACCTGCCTTTGGGGCGGTCGGGGCCTCGATCCAGGTCGGGCATAGGAGTTCCCCCGCTCAGGATGCGCAGAGGCCTGGCGACTGGAGCCAGCAGTGGCTTGGGCCAATGCGGCCGCTGTTGCTAGAGCCCCAAGGTGGGCATCCTCTTCCGCTCGTGCCCGACGTTGGCGTCGAGACAGACGAGTCTGGATGAGCGGCGCGGGCAGGTGGAGAGCCCGCTCTTCGACTTGAGAGGCCTGGCGGCGGTGTCGCCGTGGCCTGGCGGGAGTCCTTACCGTAGATCCCTGGAGCGAATCCCGGATAGGGTGATCCCGGGCATCTTCCACCTCATCCGCATAGGGAAGGGAACTGTCAGAGCGCTCCGGGGATAAGCTCCCGAAGAGGTTGGACGTTGAGATAGGCAGCGGTGCCTCCCTGCGCGGCCCTCGGGGGCGGCGGTGGTGGCGAGGTGCAGCCTCCTCAAGGTCTAGGCGAGCCATTTCCCTAGTGGGGATGACTCCCTCTTCCTCGTATCTCCGCACCAGGGTGTTGATCACCCTTCTCTGGATGACCTCCGAGGGGGAGAGAGGGCGTGGTCGTCCCGCAATTGCGGCTGCTGGGACGACTGTGGAACGGGAAGGACCGCGCGGAGTAGCCGCGTCGGTGTTTCCCCTATCCCTGCGCCAGTGGGCGGGTGGCGATCGGGCACTGGATCGGGCGACCTGATTTCTGAAAGCAGGGAGAAGAACCCATTAACACTGACAGGAAAAAGGAATCGACAACCAACCATTAGCGCCACGACGCCTTCCGTGGGGGGAACCCAGGCCCTCGACGTTGCGAGACGGAGTGCCCGATTTCACTTCCCCAGCCCCTGGCGGGTAAGACTGAATGCTTGGCCGGGCAACATGCCGGTCTTCCAACACCTCTGAAAGCCATCGGTCTTCGTATCGAGGAGAAGAGATTCACGTCGGGTTCACCATTTTTCTGTTTCGGTGCGGATGTGCGTCGGGTTACGCTGTTCCGCCAGGACGCGTTCGCGCGTGCACCCGTCAACCCGAGGGGATGGGCGCGCGGCTTGTGGTCCCGCAGTCCTGCTTTCCAAGGGCGGGCGGCATTCGTCCCTTATTCAGGGGCGTCTGCTCCTTGATCGAAACCGGGATGATGGGATGTCGGCTCCTCCTTCCTTGGACGTCTCCTCGGAACTCGTCGCCTAATCCGGGTCTCCCTCATAGACTTAAGAATGTTCGTGAATATCGTTCCCGGCGCCATATCTTCATGGACACCGGTTAATTACGCTGCTTCCGCCCGGACGCTCCAAGGAGTCTGGGCGGGGCAGCAACCTGCAGTGAGAAGGCCGGGTGGCTCTGGGTGCTGGGGGCGTGTCGTAACACTGCGGCTCTGCACGTCTGTCTTCCGTCCCTAATAGGGCTTCTCGAAGGCATGATGGCCTGAGGCATCCCGTACTGGGTGCGGGGAACTGTGTCACCTGAGGTTTTCCTTAGCTTCCCATGTTTAACACGGGGTATGCCGCGAGTTTAACGTCCAGCGGGGACGGCATCAGACCGATCAACACGAAAAGTGGATCAGATGACAGAACCCCTTGCGGGGAACCTCCGACGCTGGGGCCAGCACATGGGCGGCTTCCCAAGTAACGTGGAGTGGAGTGAAGTGGCATGACCCCACCGGGATGTGGCGGCCCGGGTATGGATCAGGATGGATGATGGAGTGAAGAGCTTGGACCCCGTAGGGGCTTCCTACGTACCGCGTGTTAGCATGGTTCAAAGTCAACGTAGTTCGGGTATACAGTTTAACGTCATGCTGGACATCGGCAAGCCGACTCACGAAGAGGTCGAGGCCGCCGGGCGAAGGATTGAACCGAACCACCCCGCACAGAGGGGGATGGAACGACCGGGTGGATCACAGTTTCACGTCATGCTGGACGATAAAAGGAGAAATGGAAAAGGGGGGCTGTGGGGAGGCACCGTGGAGATACACACGGGCAGTCTCCCACAGGGGCGGATTCATAGGTGAATCGATGCAAGCGTGAACCCTGGAGGGGTCCACTGATGGACGATCCGACGTAAATACGACCGGGACGACCAGGTGGCGGGCTTGGACCTCAAGAAGGCTTCCTACGTACCCTGTTTAGAAGACAGGGATCAAAGTCCACGTAGTTCATTCTGTCAGGACTTACGCACTTGAGGCAGCCCGGATGCGGCAAAACTCAGTTGGAAGGGACTTGGACCGAAAGCAGAAGACACCTCGATCCCAGTCACACCCTCTACTGGCTTCGGCAGTGGGGAGGCGCAATGGAGATACACATGTGCAGCCTCCCACGAGAAACTAGGGGTTTGTAATACCCTGCCCCCGTAGGGAAAAGCCACTCCCATTAAATCGTCCCAAAAGCGGGACAATCCAGACATCCCTGCAGAGACGAGCGGGTGGGGGCCACGTCCAAACCGGGGGAGACCCTGCGTGCAGGGCACGGGATCGGATGAAGCGGACGGTTTAACGTCTTGCCAGACGAAGCACATTTTAACGTCGTGTGTTGAGGACGAAGCGGACGGTTTAACGTCTTGCCGGACGAAGCACAGTTTAACGTCGTGTGTTGAGGACAAAACACATGGCAGTTTAACGCTTGCAGCGCGGACGATGGGGGCTAGGCAGTTTAGCGTCGTGCATCTTGGACGGATGTGTAGTTTAACGTCATGCTGGACGTATGGGCAGTTTAACGTCATGCTGGACGAATCTGCAGTTTAACGTCATGCTGGACGAATCTGCAGTTTAACGTCATGCTGGACGAATGATTGCCGCCGATGGGTCCGTGTCACTTCGCACGAGCCTGGAAGGCTGCACGGGAAGACATCGCACGGTTCGGGCGCCCAGGATGAGGATCATCGGGCGCCACGCAGGCGGGTACCCTCGGGGGGTCAAGGGAGGCGACCCTGGCGGGTTGCGCGCAAAAGAGGAGCTTTGCGCGCAAAACCGCGGGTCGGCGCGCAAAATGGCGGTCTGGCGCGCAATTGGGCCAGCGCTTCGCGCGCGGATGATTGGGATTGCGCGCACCGGGCTTCGGGTAGCGCGCGGGGGCAACGGCTCATTCTCTAACGAATGGCCACTTTGAAAATGGGGGGTGCGCGCAATCGAGCTGGATTGCGCGCACCCGGGGGGCAATTGCGCGCAAGCGACTTCTTTTGCGCGCAAAGGCCTTCGGGTTGAAATTTATTCAAAGGAAATGAGCCAAGGGGATTGCGCGCGAAGGCGGACCCCAAGGCTCTATTGCGCGAAAGAAAGGAGGTTACCTGAAGATCGGCATTGCGCGCGGAGGGGGTTGGATTGCGCGAACGAGCGACGCTTCGGATTCCGGCAACCTTCAAAACGTCGGGGGTCGCCTTATATTTATAGGCAACCCCGGGCGTGGAATCCGGTCTCGGGCGCGCAATTCGCGTCGCGGGCGCGGAATCAGCACTCAGCTCGCAGAGGCGCCGCGCAGGCCGCGGGCGCGCAAAATAGCGCGCCGGCCCAGCGCATTGCGCGCATCCCGGGAGGATTGCGCGCCGCGACTCAGCTTTGCGCGCGAGCCTCTGAAATTTCGCGCAAGTCCTCCGGGCCCTCCGAAACGTGCCTCTGACTCCAAATATCACTTCGCTTTCCGCATCCGGAGCTTCGTTTGGGAACAACGGACTTTTTCGGCGTCTACAATAGCTTTATAAGTCACCCTTTTGTTATGTATATCCTCACGATATCTCACGCAATGTTATGTATGAAAGAGTGTTGTTGTCATGTAAAAGAAGTTTTCAATAAAGATATTGTATTTTATATATTAAGTTGTATTTTAATGTTTATAATTTCTCTTGACACTAGATCTATTGATTCTCAAAGTTGTATTAAGTGCAATTTTATGTAATAAATCATGTTTAAAAATTTAATAAAGAGCAGTGATGTTATAGTTGGAATTAGAGGGCTGGTTTAGATATTTTTGTGAGTAGTATTAGAAATCCCGTGTGAAACCCTTAGGGGTAAGACTAAGTGTAACAGAAAAATCCTTAATTTTTTAGTATAGAGTAAGTGTTTTTTCAAGATAATGCATCCCTATCTGGATATGAACATGTAGAGGTGGATCTGACACAAATGTATCTAGGTGTAAAACCTAAAAACACCACTTAGATCTATAGTTGAATGAAAACGGGTGCACGACAATAGGCCATGTTTTACTGTTGGTTTGACTATCCATGTAGAGATTCTTTGTTAAATTGGTAATCTTTGTATGAACCCTTATTAATGGAATAATAAAAATTCTAGTATGAATATTTTTTGTGATATAGATCATGGATAACATAGATTGAAGCCTATAAATTCATATGTTAAAGAAATAAATGTATTCTATAAGTTATCACTTTTTTCATTGGATTCCCCATTACGCGTTACCCCTAACATTCCTCTTATTCCAGCCAATGGTCTCTAATAAGGGAACTCGAGCTAACAAATGATGCAAAGATCAATGTGATTAATGCTCTAATGAGATGCCCAATCCAATGAGAGCGGGAATCTAAAACTTTTTCACAGTACTCTCTCAGTTAACTAATTTTTTGAATAGAAAGATGGGATAAGAGGGACATCCAATACCCCCTAATAATAAAAAAGCTGTATTGGGGAGCATAATGAGATAGAGGCCAGCAATATTCATTGGATCACTTGATCCCTCAATCGTTTAGAAATGGATCAACTACATTGAAAATATCTTCCCACAACGTTAATGTTCTAATGAAGAATAGGTTCTTATGTATTCTTATTATATAGAGGGTGAAGCTAAACAATGGATAAAATTTACAAAAAAATAGGAAAGCTGAGGAAGATATCAAGGCATTGGAATGAAAGTATTTCCAAAAAATATTTTTCGATAAATATATTCCTCACACCCTCTGACCTAAGATGGAAAGGTAATTCCTTTCCCTCTTGAAAAAAAAATCTATCAAATAGTACGAGTCAACCTTTACAAGGATTGCAGCATACACCTTCAGTTTTGCCTTTACCCCCAAATACATGTTTTATAGCTTCTCTGGTGGGATAAAACCTAGCCTATGGAAATCCCTAGTGATATGTGACTTCAATATCTATGATGAAATTTTTTGATGTGCCCTTAAAGTTGAAATAAAGATTATATAATCACAACGGTATCATGGGGATAAGAAATAAAAAATAGACATTAATTACGGTGGTCTGATGGATAAATCCAATAGTGATAAGAAATTCTAGATCCCCACTTGCTAATGGTGTGGAATGAAGCACCACAGAAATTGGATGAAGGGGATGAGGAAATGATTTAAGTGTGAATGATATGGTTGCATGTCCGTTAATTTCCTACAAGAAAAACCTACTACTACAACATAAGAGAAGAACAAACCATTAGACCCTCAAAAAATGTTCACTGATTCAACAAAAATGTTCTAAGGCACTTTTTGTACCAGTTCCCTAAGAAAAGGGTTTTTGGTGGCAACTAAAAACCTCTAAGGTATTGAGGGAGATCTCTTTCCATCACTACTTCCAAAGTTAACCCTGAAAATGAAGTGGTGATTGGTACGCTAGTTATTCATTCATGAATAAAGAATTTCCGTTTTGATTCTAGTTCTATATATTCTTTTATATCTCGAATGTTTTTTAAAAAAAATTTAACACCACCACAAATCATGGAAGTAAAGATGTCAGTGAAAACAGAAAATGGGGAAATCATTTCATCCCATGAATATTACTCTTCCCTTATAACAATTTTTGGATTGAACTTATAAATGACCTCATTGTACTCTGTTTTTAGTAATTTGAAGTAATTATTGGCATGGATTGGCTTTCCCTATGATGAACTGATATAATTTTCTTTGAGAGGGAAATCACTCCCTATAAGGTGACTAGACCCCCAGATTCTATACAAGTTCAAGGAGGAGGATGAATATTATTTTACACCTTCATCTCAGGAGTCGATATTATTGTCATGTGAGAACACATATGTCATTCAGATGATTGAGTCTAATGAAGGAACCATCTTTGAAGTCATTCCTATTATTAGGGAATTCACTGAAGTGTTTCTTGAATAATTACCAGGTGTTCCTCCTAGAAGAGATGTTGAATTCTCAATTGATCTTATACCTGGGGCTTTTCCATTGTCAAAGAATCCATATAGAATATATGATGTGGATCTTGGGGAGCTAAAGAAACAGCTATAGGAGAAACTAGATAAAGGGTTTATACGAATAAGTGCTTCACCATGGTGTCCACCAGTTCACTTTTCCAGGAAGAAGGATGTGTCAATGCGCCATTTAATTAATTATCATGGGCTCAAAAAAAATAATGATAAAGAACACATATCCTATATGATTAATTGATGACTTGTTCTATCAGCTACATGGAACACAATACTTCTCCATGGTGGATTTATAGTCAATATATTACCATGTAGAGGTGAATAAGGTGGACATCCCCAATAATGTTTTTTGTACAAGGTAAAAACAATATTAATTTAGAGTAATGCCTTTCGGACTCCCAAATGCTCAATTAATATTCACGGACAATAAGAATATAGTTTTTAGATATTTCCTTGAAATCTTTTTGGTATTATTTATAAATTATATTCTAATATACTCCAAAACCAAGGAGGATCATGAGGAGTATCTAATAATTGTAATAAAGGCCTTACAAAAAGACAATCTCTATGAAATGTTAAAAAATTGTGAGTTCTTGTTAAAGGAGTTATCATTATTGGGTCATATCATCAAAAGAAATTGGATATTTGAGGATCCCTCCAAGGCACCTGCAATTGGTCAATGGATGATGCCATCATCGGTGACATATATCTGTAGCATTCTTGGGTTAGCTGGATATTATTGCCAATTTTTGAGAAATTTCTTACGATTATCAAACCCTCTTACCTAGATAACTCAGAAGAGAGTTATGTTTCCATGGGGTGATGAATGAGAGGATAGTTTCAAAGAGTTAATAAAAGGCTTACCACTACCATTGTTCTCACACAACCCACAAGGGGAGAACTATTTTTGGTATTAAGTGATGCTTCGAAGAAGGGAATTTGATGTGTAATGATGCAAACTAATAATGTAATTGCCTATATTTCGTCGCAATCAAAATTTCAAGAGAAAAACTACCAATCACATGATCTAGAGTTGGATATGGTAATCCCCCCATTGAAAATTTTGTTACATTATGTCTTTGGGGGGATGTGTGAATGATATATAGATCACAAAATCCTCAAGTATATATTCCCACATAAAGATATGAATATGCACCAATAGAGGTAGTTAGAGCTGATAAAAGACAATGAATACTCAATTCACTACCATCATTGGAAAGCTAACAAGGTGACAAATATTCTCTGCAGAAATTATCGAAAAACTCTTTCTTTGATTCGAATAGAAATAGATCTAATTTTCATTGATTTGAGAAGAGGGAAATGGGAATCAAAAATAAGATAAAATATTCAATCCTTTCACATATGATTTCTTAACCATCTCTATTTTAAAGGTTGAAGGATTCTCAAAGGATGATGTGGAAATTCAGATGAATGTGGAAACTAAGAAAAATGTCAATCCTCAGAGTTAATAATTAATGAAGAATGAATTGTGATTTTTGGGTCAAGAAAATGTGTTCCAAAAAATCTAGAGTTAAAAAATGAAAATTTGGATGATGCACGTTGTTCAAATTTTCCCATTCACCCAGGAAACAAAAAGATGTATCCAGATCTCTAATAGAATTATTGGTAAGATAACATTAAAAACGAGATCACTGAGTATACATAAATGTGATGGTTATGTCATAATGTGAAGGTATAGAGGAATAAGTATAATAGGAGAAGGAAAACATTGCACATACCAACATGGAAATGAGAGAAAATCACCATTGACTTTTTTACTATATTTCTGAAGACATCCAAAAGAAACAATTCTATCTGGTTTGTTTTGGATCATCTTATAGAGGTTGAAATCGTCATTACAATTCGATTTAATCTTTCAATGGATCAATTTGTACAAATATACATCAAAGAAGTGGTAATGTTGTATGGAGCTCCAATATCGATTGTATTTGATTGAAATCCATGACTAATATCTATGTTCTGGAATATTCTCCAACATGCTCTTAATAGTTAGCTTAATTTTTCTATGGCTTCTTATCCTCAAACTGATGGCCAATCTAATGATACTATCCAAAAACATGAGGAAATTTTGTGTGCTTGCTCAACGGACTTAAAATGAAGATGGGATCAGAATCTTCCTCTCGTTGATATCTCTTACAATAACAGTTTCCACTCAAGCATCCAAATATATCCTTTTGAAGCCCTTTATGTGTAGAAGTGTAGAACACCAGCTTGTTGGTATGAACATGGGGAGAGAAAAACCCTTGGTCCAAAAATGGTCAATGAAATGGTGGATAAGGTTATGACCATCCAGCGGCACATTAATGCTTCTCAGAGTCAAAAAGTATCTATGTTTATAATCATCGACGAGTGCTAGAGTTGATTTCAGAGACATTTTATTCCTACGCATATCACCATGGGAGAGATTTATGTGATTTTGGAAGAAGTGAGATCTAATTCCAGGATACATTGCCCCTTTTGAGATCTTTGATCGCATTGAAACAGTGGATTATCAACTAACAATCCCATCAAATATATCTCAAGTACATGATATATTCCTTGTATCACTATTGGAGAAGTACATACCTAACCTATCGCATGTACTCAATCAAGAGCTGGTACCACTGGATAATGACCTCTCATATTAAGATATACCATTGAATATCATATATCATAGGGGAAAATTTCTACGAAATAAAACAATTCCCCTCGTCAAAGTGTTGTGGAGAAACTACAACTTTGAAGAAGCACAGTGGGAATCAGACGAAGTGATGAAGCAATGTTGCCCTCATCTACTTTAGAGTGTTAAATGAAAATTTTGTGGGTAAAATTTTATTATGGGGAAAGATTTTAAGGACCTTAACTTGTATTAATGAAAATTAATATTGATCTATTTAAATGTCTTATTATGTAAATTGGTTATTTAAAATATATGAAACTCCTAGGATTTTTTTTGAATTTTAAAATTCCATTATGAATTGTTATCAATTCAAATATAAATGTTGAACATTGATAACATGATTAGCATGAATATAGTGCTTTAAAAATACAATTTACTTAGACAATGGATGTGATGACCTCATCTGGTATAATTTCTCCCTACGAAGACCATTTTTTTGATCTAGAAAAAGAGGTAGTGTCACTAGTCTTGTCTCTTAACCAAGACCAATCTGAGCATCAACACATTGTTCTTGAAAGAAACCACATACAGGAGATGTGGTAGTTAAAATAGATTACCACCCGAGTGATGTTATACAGGAACCCCAAGAATCTGTCACTATCGCACACCTTACCTTTATGTCTTATGCAGGTGTTATAATGGGTTATGTAACAAGACAATATCACAATGATTAGGTGTATAATTTTTTTATAATGAATATACCTTCATATTATTATTGTTACTTTGTAAATGGTTTTTAAATAAAAAATAGTATTGGTTTTATTAATATTAAAATTCATTTAGGAAGTCTATTTTGATGAAATTATTGATTTTTGAATGAAATAATATTTTACGAAAACATTGCATCTGATTTATATTTTATTACAATCAAATGATCGCACCATTTTTAATAATTCTATTGAAATTTTTATTAATGTTTGAAAACTATTTTTATCAAAAACACATGAATTTTCAATAAAAGTCGGTTTTTATTTTAAAATTAAAAATTCTCATATTTATAAAATTACTTAGATAAAATGAATATTACTTTTGGAATCAAGATGCTGAAATTATCCAATAGTGATTTTTCCATAATTTTCTAAGACAATCCATTTTTGTAGTATAAATTAAATAACATCTAAATATATAATGTGTTTTATGGCATCATAATGACCCAATAGTACTGTGATAATATAATATAAAATTTTTATTAGTCCAATATATTTTTTAACATTAAAATAATGTAATTTTTTATTTTTTAACCAATTTTATGATGCCTTTGTGGACGGTCTAATACTTATAAAATATGTTAACATTTGAAATTGATTTCATTGAGAGTGTGACTCATCTATACATAAGTAGGCCTAATATTTTAATAATTTTGGTCATTGTCCATATAAAATAATATTTCCCATTCCCATTTGGAAAACCCCATGGGAAAAAACCAAGGGTTGGTTTTTGGTTTCAAATATTTATTTATATAGATTCCATAACATAAAATTATGAAATATTAAAGAATTGCACTCTATTTTCCTATATAAACCCACCCATGATCCCACTTGTCTGCACTAATCACCCATGAATCACTTCTTAGTTATTCCCTCCTCTCTCTATAATCCTCCAACAGTGCCAAAATCTCCCATGAAGCCTCTCTCAAGCCTCTCATAAGCCTTTGGGATCACACTTCTATGTAAATAATTTCTTCCTTTCTAATTTTTTTCCTTATTTTCTTATGTTTTTATACCCTTATATTTTTAATTAAAAATGTTCTGGTATAATTTAACACCTCCCAATACTTACATATTTTTGTTTTAGTGATTATATACATCTTTATATCCCATTTATCCATCCCATGTACACCCGTTACCATGTTGAAATTTCATAAGAGTTGTTCCAATACTCCTCTTTCTTCAAGTTTCTTTATTATGTTATGCCTTTTATTTTGAAATTACATGTGCTGAAATATATATATATTTCTACATTATTATCCATTTTATTTAAATATTATGAGATACCACTTTATCTGTCATAATCCATTTTTATGAATTTTGATGTCACGTCATTATGCTGTCGAAATTACACCATGATTTTCCATACCAAAATTATTTTGTAGTGAATACCATTCCCATTTCTATATTAAAGGTATTTGTTATTTTCAACATATAATTTTGGAATGGTTAATACATTTATTTATTCAACATTATCCAGTTGTGTAATATCTTATGTTGTTAAATGATTCAATGTTATATGATCCATGTGGTACACTTACGCATGAAATGAAATGATTGAGAAGGGTGTGCCCTGATAGTGCTCCAATGAATTGGTTAAAGAATTGTATTAAGATATGACATATTTATTGATGGTTTACTCATGATAATTACTGTTAAATGAGATTATAATCATGATAATTCATGTTCAATGAGGGGTTACTCATGCTCCACATGCAATGAGCCTTGGCTTTTGCTAATATCATGTTAAATGTTGTAGACACATCTCCATGTTGTGATAATCATTCTATATCATGAATTTATGTTCATCTTTCCTTTATTATCCATTTATATGAAAATTTCATTACATGTATTTTATTATTGTTATTATGACTTTTTTTAGTCTCTTATTGGGATTTATATCTCAACATTTTCTCATATATGTCCTCAGGTTATCAAATGCAATGCTATGTACAAAGGAAATTTGTTGTCATGTAAAATAAGTTTTCAATAAATATATTGTATTTTATTTCTTAAATTGTATTTAAATGTTATTAATTTCAAAATAAACTAGATCTATCAATCCTCAAAGTTTGCATAAATTCATGTTTTATTAATAAATCTTTTTTAAATATGTAATATAGAGCAGGTTTGTATAATATTTAAACATGTTCACATAATCAAGAATCACAGAAACTACGTAGAAAACATCAACATCACCTCAATCTTCACATTCAACATGCATTTCATCCAGGACTGAAATTACCATCCACTATTCAGATATTTCTTTATTTACCAATGAATACAAAATTTTTTAATGCATAATCCTAAAAAATGTATTTACTTGGTGTATACATCAAGTCAAAGTCAAGAATTTTAAGAGAATCCACAAATCTCATTTTACTTAGACTCAAATAACTTTTTAATAAATCGTGTTTCAAACATTTTTTATCATTAAGCACAGTTAATTTCTCACTAAATAGATAATGAAGCCATGTCTACAAATCATGTATGAATGAAGCTAACTCTAAATCTTGAGTTAGGGAGTTCATCTCATGAACCCATAACTGACATACACTATAAGGAACAACATGGTATTCATTCATGAGAACAAATCCTTACACAAATCCTAAAACCTCATAATATACAACATACCATTCACCTGGTACAGGAAAAATCATCATAAGTGCTTATCTAAGGTGAACATTCATCTCTTTAAATGGAATCTAGCATTCCTCATCCCATTGGAATTGAACATTCTTCTTTGTAATATAATTAATAGGTAAGGATATTCATGTGAATTCTTGAATAATGAATGGGTAATAACCAGGCATCCTAAGAAAACTATATGTCCCAATGTAATTCTTTGGTGGTTTCCAAGAGATAAAAACCTATATCTTCTCCAGATCCACTAAAACACATCATTCAGAAGTTATATTGCCATAGAAACATACTTCTTGTATTTAAAAACCACACAATAATAATTTTGAATAAAAATGATGATCCCTTTAGTTTCCCAGCACTATCTCAATGTTTTTCTTATGCATATAAATTGTCCTTGATTACGCCAATATGTCATCAACAAAAAACACAATAAAAGAATACAGTAATCATTGAAATATCTGATTCATAAATGCTATAAAGACTACTTATGAAATTTTAATACAAAAAGGAATTACTACATAATCACAAATTCTATATATTCATTTGAAGGGTATCTCTATAATACCTCCTTTTGAACTCAAAATTGGAAATAACGTGATCTAAAGTTAATTTTGGAGAACCAATGGGCTCCCCTCAGTTGAAGGAATATATCATAAATGAATAGAGATGGGTTGAAGCTCTTTACTATAACATGGTTATGATTACATATGGTATCCTACACATAGCCATAGTTTTTCATCCGCCTTAATCATGAACAAGACTAGTGCTTCCCATAGATATTTCTTGGCTGAATAAAACCCATTATTTTTAGCTATTCCAAATACACTTTTAGAACCCTTAATTTTGCGGGATCCATCTATAAGATATATGTCAGATTGTCTTAGTGCTTGGGAGGATATCAATATTAAAATCATCTTCCCTTACCATTGGTAACCAGAAATTGTTTTTGGGAATCTCATCTTGAAGCTAATCCACCACTGAAAGGAAATTTTCATTCATAATATCTTTAATCAATACAAATTTCAACAATTCCAACAAGTAAAATATTATTCCCTCTACTGGTTCTAACAAGCCCATTCCACAAATCTTTACATCCCTTTCTCCTCTAAAGAGATTTTTAAAGTTATTCTCAATGAGGAATCAAATAGTTCATCTATAATAGTCTATTTGAACCTTGAATTTTATCAAAAAATCCTTACCGAAAATTACATCATTCACGTTCATCTTTAACATAGACAAATACCATTTCTGCTCAACTCCATCATCAATTATAGATTGTGATTTAAAAATAAAGGCCCTAAATTCTCATTTCCCCAGAGGAATATGATGTATTATCACCGAATGAACCATAAATACTTTTTAACATATAAAATCAACAACATGAAAATAAATAAAGGAATTAGATTCACCATTATAGAAAAAAAATTCTTGCATAAGGGTAAAATTCTAAAGAATCATACCTCTCACCATAGATGGTCTGCCCTATTCATCCACAATCACTTTCTCAGCTATATATAATTGATTCATCACTACCATTTTTTCTTTGATTTACTATTTATATTTACCTTTATGAGGATTCATAGAATTTATAGAATCAATATAGATAACTCTATTCCATTGACATGATTGATTCTGCTATCCTTACCCCATCAAATCATAAGATACATGTGATGTAAGAACCTGGTTCTTGTTTTAGAGGTATGGGCTTCTTCTTTTCCTTTTACATAAGTGTTTTTGAAAAAATATGGGAAATGGGGAAAAATCCTGAATTTTTGGAACTACACGCCGTGTACTTTATCCACATGCCATGTACTTTTGTCCGTGTAGGGATAAGTACACAGGGCGTGCAGCCACGCCGGCGACAAAGGGTGTAAGAACCGACTACATGTTGTGTAGTGGTTCCTTACACACCTTGTAGTTAGTCGGCATGTTAAAAAGTAAGGCGGTGAAGTCGCCGCTAGCTGGGCGGAAGTACATGCCGTGTACTTGGGAGTAAATGTCATGTATTCTTGTCGGCAGATGAATAGTGTGGCGGTGCCTCCAAATGAACAGTTAAATGAAAGGAGTACACGATGTGTACTTTGAAGTACACATCGTGTACTTTGTTTTTTTAGATTAAAACAGGCAGTAGCCTCCTCATTTGTAACAGGATGCATTTGAGCCATTTTGGAGCCAAAGGAGGAGGCCGGACCTTTGAAGATCCGCTGGGAGTTTGTCTGGAATCCAATTCGGCTTCGGACGATCTCGTTGGAGCCGCGCGGGTAAGCCCTTCCTCCTCCTAGTACCATTCTTGCCAATTCCTCTCCCAACGTAGATTATTTAAGTTTGAATGGGTTTTGTTCTTCGTCAGATCTACACTGTTCTTGGTCGTTTCTGGAGTCGGTGTTCAGGTATAGCGTTTGTTGACGTATAAGGTTGGTGGCTTGGTGTTTATTTTCCAACTATTGTGCATTTTTGTGCGTTTTTATGCCACGAACCCTTGTTCGGGTGTCGTGTGGCTGAGGTCGTTGCTATATTTAATGCCTAGAATTGAATAGGTGATTAAATGGTGATAATAAAATGATGTTTGGGATCGTTGCTTGGATCCAGGACCATCCCGAGGGGTGTGTTCCTCTGTATAGTTGTTTGGCCAGAATACCTGAGGGTATCCCTTAAATGTAGTAACTGTAGAATTTCCTTGATAGGAATTGCATGTTTACTGCATTTTGATATGTTGGGCATGGCCTGGTTACCTGTTTAGCCTGAGGGCGTTGTTGTGATTAGCCTGAGGGCGTGACTATTTTAGCCTGAGGGATGTCGTTATTCCGCCTTAGGGAAACCTTTCGTGCCTGAGGGCTTGACTTATGTGCCTGAGGGCGACACTTTGTATGCCTGAGAGCGAGAATTTCTGTAACGGCTGAGGGTAATACCTACGGGTTGGATTCTGTTTGGCCTGAGGGCAAGCCTGAGGGCGTGGTTACTATTTTAGCCTGAGGGCACGGTTCTGGTTAGCCTGAGGGATTAGTGCTGTTGAGCACAAAAATGTTACTTCATTAAAGGAATTTAATGAATAATAAAATGTCAATTTAACTGTTAAGTTAGTTACTTTTGAGTAATGCTTAGTTATTGCATTTTTACTACTACACACTTGTTGCATGTTTTACACACAGTTGAGCACGGGCCTTTGGTGGGTGCCTATTGAGATATATTTCTCACACCCTGTTTGGGTCACGCTTTTCAGCCCAAACAGATTACATTGTTGCAGGTGTAGATAGGGTCAAGAGTCCCTATACAGGTACTTGACTGTTGCTGAGGAGTAGGAGGGCATGGGACCGGGCCTAGGCTCGCGATGCCGCTACTAGCTTTTTTTCATGTTTTGTTGTACTCTGTTTCCTGATGTACTATATTGATGTATAACATGTTCTAGATGTTTTTTGAGAACTTGTAACATGTAGCATCATCAATTATATATTGTTGGTTATATCCACTGCTGCAGTTATTTCAGTTTTGTATGTTTACTGCTTCCATTTTTTGTTGTGTGTTTATTTTGGTATTCTGTTGCACTACACTTTGACAAATGAGGGCGTAGTTTCCCCACTATCAGACATGGGCTCTCACTACTAGTCGGCAGCCTCTGGCGTTTGGGGAAATGCACTTGAGGTCACGTGGCGAACCGGGCTCGGGGCACCCGTTGCGTGGCACCCGGTGCCGGGACGTTATAAAGTGGTATCAGAGGGGTTTCTTTTCTTTGACATACTATTTGGAGCCGTATTCAAGGATAGGACAGAACGGTAGTTGGTAATAAGCTGTGCCTGGGCGTAGATAACCTGTGTACAGGGAAAATCCAGTCTACCTCATATTTTGAATTATTTGATTTTCAATTTTATGGTTCATATGTTTTCACCGTTTGGTGATGCACATGGATTGTGCTGTTTATATTTTATCTGTGGGTCCTATTTAGTTGCAACCCGATGAGATGAGGGTATGCCATCTCATGCATCATATAGGCACATGCAAGATATCACATGCCATGCATAGTTTCCATGCCATGTAGGTGCATTAGAAATTCGCATGTTGTTGTGATAGTTGTTGTGATAGAAAAGCATGCTGTTGTGATAGCTGCTTGATAAATACCTGCCTTGTGATATGGAATTTTTGTTTGAGCTTGTTTATATAATGGACTCCAAACTTTGGACTTTGGGGAGTATGGGCCCCCATTTTCCGGAATTTGGTGGATCATTGACTGGTTATTGGTTATAACACATATAAGATGTCAAACATTGATTCGTGGGGTGTATGGGCCCCCACGGATCGGAATTTGACACTTAGGTGTTGTTTTTCGGTATTTTCGGGGTTCTAGAGAAGTTTCTGAGACATACTATCCAGAAACCCAGTATACAGGTTGTGTAGTACATTATACACACCGTGTATGTTCTTCTGTTCAGGAAGAAAAATGAACTTTTTGAGTACACGCCGTGTACCCGGAGTATACTCCGTGTATTCTCTTCCCGTGTCACAAACCGTGTGGACGGCGACACGGGGTAGGGAAGGACTTGGGTAAAACACACCGTGTAGTTTTAGGCATGCCGTGTAGTGTTGAACAGGAGTCCGGCCGTGTAACTAACAACACAGGTCGGCGAACTCCTTGACAGAACATGCCATGTCAGCTATGGACACGCCGTGTAGTGTGATCTGGGGACTCGACTGTGTAACTAACGACACGGGTCCGTGTCACCTCTCCTTGAACACACCGTGTACCTATGGGACATGTCGTGTAGTATTGTCTGAGGAAAGACCGTGTGGACTTAGCCGTGTGGCTGGGAAACGGGATGGTGTACACGTCGTGTGCGGGTGTAACATGTCGTGTAGAGTGAAGCCGAGTGGTCTTCCGTGTCACAAACAACACAGGCAGTTGGAAAATAACACCGTACATGCCGTGTTGATATTATACACACCATGTAGTTTTGTTGAACAGAAGCTGTGCGGCTTAGCTGTGTAGAAGGACCCGGGCAGGGGAAAGGAAGTCAAGTACACGCTGTGTAGTCAGTGTACATGTCGTGTAGTCTTGTTTTGCAAATTTTGAAACGCCTTCTTCCTCTTGTTCATTTGTGGTTCCTTCATTTCAGTCTTAATAATCTTGAATCTGAGGCATGCTTTTGACCTTGTAGAGTCATGCCGCCTAGACGACCGCGAGTTGTTCACCAAGAGAGCGGCGACGATTATACTCCGGCAATGGTGGCCCATGGGCTAACAGTTGATCCACCAGTAGAGCCAGATGCGGCACCAGCTGTTATACCGGACACAGGCACAGATACGTAGTTCCGTGAAGGCTTATTGTGGTTCATGCAGACCTTTCAGGGAGCACCGCAGGCTGCCACATCTATGGCCGAGCTGACGCGTATCTTTCAGCAGCATCATCTGCCTACTTTTTCAGGGGATGAAGGACCACAGGCTGTAGAGTCTTGGCTAGGATCGATTCAGACTATTTTTGAGCATCTTGAGATGCCTCCAAGGCGGAGGGTCAAGCTCTCGAATTACATGCTGCGTGATTCCTCCAAGAGGTGATGGAATGTTACCACCCAGTCAGAGCATCACAGGGACATGGCGTGGGAGGATTTTCAGATAGTATTCTATGACTTTGTCTTTCCCGAGACGCTGAGTTTAGATAGAGCTCGAGAGTTCATGAATCTAAAGCAGGGCGCTATTTCAGTGATGGACTATTCTGCTCGTTTTACCGAGCTTCAGCACTTTTCACCCGTGCTGGTGGGTGATGAGACACAGAGATCCAGATATTTTGAGGATGGTCTTCGGTATGACATCCGAGCGCTGGTGAATGTTTTCAGGTTGCCTACACTACACACGATTGTGAATCAGTTGTTAATTACAGAGAGGAACCTGCGAGAATCTAGTGGTGTGGGCCATGGAGGTTCGGCACCAGTTACTGGTACTATTTCTGCTGGTAATAGGAAGAGACAGATGGACTTCTCTCAGGGCGGTAGTACCAGCCAGGCAGCTTCTTCAGGTTGCCCTATCAGGTGCTACCAGTGTGGCAGAGAGGGGCAAAAGAGGCCGCAGTGTCCACGAGACCCAGTGGAGTGCGGAGCTTGCAGAAAGATGGATCATCTGCAGCGCTTTTGCAGGGTGTTTCTACCAATGGCTAGTGAGAGGGGTTCTGTGCAGACTCTGCGTGCGGAAGCAGGACCAGTGGCTTCTTACCAGTCGGGGAACTAGAATTCGTCAGGGAATGTAGGCAGAGATGGTGGTCGTGGTCGTGGTAGCCAGACACCAGGATCACAGAGGCATCAAAGCGGGACAGCATAGGGTAGCCAGGCTATGTCGCAGGGCCGCAGAACTGGGCAGGCATATGCAGTGCAACAGAACCAGCAGGAGCATAATCCCGGACCTTCGATAGTCAGAGGTACTATTCTAGTAGCTTCTGTCTTGTCTTCAATACTTTTTGATACGGGTGCGACACATAGTTTTATATCAGTACCCGTTGTGGAGAGCCTTGGGCTTTGTGTTTCTACTTCTTCTGATATCTTGATTCTAGGCACTTCGTTGGGGACTAGGAAGGTTGGTGTGCGTCAGTGCAAGGAGTGCCCCCTTGAGGTCGGTGACTGTCACTTCCTTTGGGACCTCTATGTCCTGGAGATGACGAGCTATGATGTCATTCTTAGGATGGACTGGTTGGTTCCCTTCCAAGATTTTGTAGACTGATATCATCGCAGGGTGCGTTTCACGTCACCAGAGGGCGGGGAGTTTCTATACAAGGGTGAGTGGGATGTTTAGGCGAGTCGAGCTGGACAAGAGCATCATGGGCTAGGTGGAGTCACAGCCCAGATTGCAAGCTTATATCTGGATGACCAGAGGACTTGTCAAACAGATTTCCCTCCAGTTGTTGATCGTTTCAGGGATGTCTTCCCAGAAGACTTTTTAGGTCTACCTCCAGTGCGTGAGGTGGATTTCTCTATCGATCTTATGCCCGGAGTATCACATGTGTCCATTCCTCCTTATAGGATGGCCACGCCTGAGTTACAAGAGATCAAGAGGCAGTTAGAGGATCTATAGGAAAAGGGTTTTATCTGACCCAGTACATCTCCTTGGGGTTCTCCGGTCCTCTTTGCGAAGAAGGCGGATGGTACACTTAGGCTTTGTGTGGATTATCGGAAGCTGAACCAGTTGACGGTTAAGAACCGATATCCCTTACCGAGGATAGATGATCTGTTTGATCAGCTTCGTGGAGCACGAGTGTTCTTGAAGATTGAATTGAGATCCGGATATCATCAGCTGCGCGTTACATCATCTGATATACCTCTCACTGCTTTCAAAAGTAGGTATGGTCTATATGAGTATACAGTTATGCTGTTTGGACTCATGAATGCGCCAGCAGTTTTCATGGCTCTGATGAATCGTGTGTTCCATCCATATCTTGATTCTTTTGTGGTAGTGTTCGTGGATGGCATCCTGGTGTACTCTCGCACTCTACACGACCATGCCACTCATCTTGAGATCGTATTGAGTACACTGAGAGAGAATCAGTTATATGCTAAGCTCTCGAAGTGCAACTTTTGGATGGATCAGATTCACTTCCTGGGTCATATCATCTCAGAATCAGGAGTTTCAGTAGACCCGGAGAAGGTGAGAGCAGTAGTTTCTTGGGATCAGCCTAAGAACATGTTTGAGATACGGAGTTTCTTGGGGCTGGTTGGTTACTACAGGCGCATCATATAGGACTTCTCCCGCTTAGAATCACCGTTGACAGGTCTGACTAAGATAGGTGTGAAGTTCATTTGGTCAGAGTCTTGTGAGACAGCTTTTCAGGACCAGAAGGGAATGCTGACATCAGCACCAATCCTGATACTCCCAGAGTAGGGGATGAGCTATACAGTTTACTGTGATGCGTCAGGGATTGGGATGGGAGCCGTTTTGATGCAGGGAATCTGAGTTGTGGCGTACGGTTCTCGGCAGTTGAGGCCTCATGAGAGGAATTACCCGACGCACGATCTCGAGTTGTCTGCACTTGTGCATGCGTTGCACTGTTGGAGACATTATCTGTTGGGAGAGCATTTTGTGGTTTTCACCGACCACAAAATCCTCAAGTATATCTTTACTCAGTGTGACCTGAATCTGAGGAAGAGAAGGTGGGTCGAGTACCTACAGTACTTCGATTTTGAGCTTGCCTATACACCTGGTAATGGTAATGCAGTAGATGATGCACTGAGAAGGAAGACTCAGATACAGGCAGTGCAGGAGGCCAGTGGTGAGTGGAAGCTTATGGCCATGTTCTCTGAGATGCATCTAGAGGTGCATGATAGTTAGGGGCATGCTTATCTTTCCTCATTAGCTGTGACTTCTACCCTCCTGGACAGAGTGAGTATGAGGCAGCTATCAGTTTCAGAAGGCCTAGTTCTACGGGAGTCGGTAGCAAGTGAGGACCCTCCTCTAGGTTGGACGATAGGCGATGACGAGGTTTTTTGTTTCCATGGATGTGTATGGGTTCCAGGGGATATACACGAGGAGCTGATGAGGGAGTTTCATGCTTCATCTTGGGCAGCTCATCCCAGGGTTACCAAGATGTACTGAGACTTGAGACGTCAGTACTGGTGGCCAGGTATGAAGAGAGAGATAGATGGTTTTGTTACGAGGTGTTCCACCTGTCAGCAGGTGAAGGAAGAGCATCAGAGACCAGCTGGGCTGTTACAGTAGTTTCCCATTCCAGAGTGGAAATGGGATGATGTCGCGATGGATTTCGTGAATGGATTGACAAGGTCACCTCAAGGCATTGACGTCGTATGGGTTGTTGTGGACAAACTTATGAAATTAGATCACTTCCTGCCAATCAAGGAGACCTTTGGTGTGAACGAGATCAAAAGGTTGTATATCCGAGAGATTGTACGTCTGCATGGGGTCCCTCATTCTATCGTTTCAGATAGGGATGCCCGCTTTACGTCTCGTTTCTGGAAGAGTTTTCAGAGGGCACTGGGTACACAGGTGCTTCTGAGCACATCATACCACCCTCAGACTGATGGTTAGTCAGAGCAGACGATACAGGTGCTAGAGGACATGTTGCGCGCATGTGTCCTAGACTTTTGGGGCTCTTGGGAGAAGCATATACCCTTAGTTGAGTTTGCCAATAACAATTACTTTCAGGCAACTATTGAGATAGAACCATATGAGGCTTTATATGGTAGGCCATGCCGATCACCTTTGGGCTGGTTAGAGGCAGGTGAGGCAGCTTTACTGGGACCACAGCTCGTGCAGGAGACATTTGATCGGGTCCAGTTAATTAAGAAGCGGATGGCTACCGCGCAGTCTCATCAGAAGTCTTATGTTAATCGCCGCAGATGACCTTTGGAGTTCGTGGTTGGGGATCAGGATTTCTTGCGTGTTTCGCCGAGGCTGGGACACAAACGGATCAGGAGAGAGGGTAAACTTTTGCCGAGGTATGTGGGGCCATTTGAGATTCTGGAGAGAGTCGGGCTGGTTGCCTATTGGTTGCAGTTACCGCAGCGGTACTGAGCCATGTGCGACGTCTTCCACGTGTCTCAGTTGTGTCACTTCCATTCAGACCCATCTCACACCTTTCAGCCAGAGGAGGTTGAGCTTAAGCATGATGCATCCTTTGAGGAGCATCTGATCCATATCATTGACAGGAGCATGAAGGTTCTCAAAGGCAGATCATTTCCTCTCGTACGGGTGCTATGGCAGCATGGCCAAGTGTAGGATGAGACCTGGGAGAGGGAGGCCGACGTACGTGCTCAGTGTCCAGAGCTGTTCTGAGCTTTATCTTCGCCACCCCTAGAAAGGGAAATTCGGGGACAAATTGTTATAAGGGGGGAAGTTTGTAAGAACCTGGTTCTTGTTTTAGAGGTATGGGCTTCTTCTTTTCCTTTTCCTTAGGTGTTTTTGAGAAAAAAATTGGAAATGGGGAAAAATCCTGAATTTTTGGAACTACACGCCATGTACTTTATCCACATGTCATTTACTTTTGGCCGTGTAGGGATAAGTACACAGGGCGTGTAGCCACGCCGGCGACAAAGGGTGTAAGAACCGACTACACGTCGTGTAGTGGTTCCTTACACACCGTTTAGTCAGTCGGTAGGTTAAAAAGTAAGGCGGTGAAGTCACCGCCAGCTAGGCGGCAGTACACGCCATGTACTTGGGAGTACATGCCTTGTATTCTTGTCGGCAGATGAACAGTGTGGCGGTGCCACCAAATGAATAGTTAAATGAAAGGAGTACACACCGTTTACTTTGAAGTACACGCCGAGTACTTTGTTTTTTTCGTCTCAAAATAGGCAGTAGCCTCCTCATTTGGCAGAGGAGGCGTTTGAGCCATTTTGGAGCCAAAGGAGGAGGCCGGACCTTTGAAGATCCGCCAGGAGTTCATCTGGAATCCAATTCGGATTCGGGCGATCTCGTTGGAACCACGCGGGTAAGCCCTTCCTCCTCCTGGTACCGTTCTTTCCAATTATTCTCCCAATGTAAGTTATTTACGTTTGAATGGGTTTTGTTCTTCGCCAGATCTACGCCGTTCTTGGGCGTTTCTGGAGTCGGTGTTCGGGTATAGCGTTCGTTGACGTATAAGGTAGGTGGCTTGGTGTTTATTTTCCAACTGTTGTGCGTTTTTGTGCGTTTTCGTACCACGAACCCATGTTGGGGTGTCGTGTGGCAGAGTCCGTTGCAATATTTTATGCCTAGAATTGAATAGGTGATTAAATGGTGATAATAAAATGATGTTTGGGATCGTTTCTTGGATACAGGACCATCCTGAGGGGTGTGTTCCTCTATTTAGCCGTTTGTCCAGGATACCAGTGGGTATGCCTTAAATGTAGTAACTGTAGAATTTCCTTCAGAGGAATTGCTTGTTTACTACATTTTGATATGTTGGGCATGGCACGGTTACCTGTTTAGCCTGAGGGAATTATTGTGATTAGCCTGAGGGCGTGACTGTTTTAGCCCGAGGGATGTCGTTATTCTTCCTGAGGGTAACCTTTCGTGCCTGAGGGCTTGACTTTTGTGCCTAAGGGCGACACTTCATATGCCTGAGGGCGAGAATTTCTGTTACGCCTGAGGGAAATACCTGCAGGTTGGATTCTGTTTTGCCTGAGGGCAAGCCTGAGGGCGTGTTTACTATTTTAGCCTGAGGGCACGGTTCTGGTTAGCTTGAGGGCTTGGTGCTGTTGAGCACAAAAATGTTACTAAATTAAAGGAATTAAATGAATAATAAAATGGCAATTTAACTGTTAAGTTAGTTACTTTTGAGTACTGCTTAGTTATTTCATTTTTACTACTGCACATTTAATTCATATTTTACACACAGTTGAGCACGGGCCTTTAGTGGGTGCCTACTGAGATATATTTCTCACACCCTGTTTGGGTCACGCTTTTCGGCCCAAACATATTACGTTGCTTCAGGTGTAGATAGGGGAAAGAGTCCCTATATAGTTACTTGACTGTTGCTGAGGAGTAGGAGGGCATGGGACCGAGCCTAGGCCCGCGATGCCGATGCTAGCTGTTTTTACATGTTTTGTTGTACTCTGTTTCCTGTTGTACTGTATTGATGTATAACATGTTCTGGATGTTTTCTGAGAACTTGTAACATGTAGCATCATCAATTATATACTTTTGGTTATATCCACTGTTGTAGTTATTTCAGTTGTGTATATTTACTACTTCTGCTGTTTCGTTGTGTGTTTATTTTGGTATTCTGCTGTGCTACATATTGACAAATGAGGGCATAGTTTCCCCACTATCAGACCTGGGCCCTCGCTTCTAGTCGGTAGCCTCTGGCATTTGGGGAAATGTGCTTGAGGTAACGTGGAGAACCAGGCTTGGGGCACCTGTTGCGTGGAACTCAGGGCCAGGACGTTACATGTGATACATGAGAAGTGTCTTGACCAACTGATGTTCGAGAACTAAGAAAATAGCACCAATGATTACCCATTTTGTTATATTGATATAATTCCTTTTTTTACACTTTTGGTTCATGTGGTTAAAGAAACTATATTGGAAACATCAAAACATTTTCATGGATTTTGGAGAATGATTCACGGATCCATCAGTTTGTTTCTAATTCATGGTCCCACCATGGATGTAGATATTCCTCTTATATTTTCTTCAGGAGTTAGAGTTCCCACCATTTCTCACAGGTGTCAACATAATTACTTGTCCCATATCTCTTGAAGATCACTATTCATCAAACATATCACTATTGATGATCTCTGTATAGTCTATAATATATAGCTCAAAAATATTCATGATAATCTCTGGTATCATCCCTGATTCAAAAATGTGTTCCTTCAATGAGGGAATATATATTACAACAACTGAAAAATGAACTCAATTCAGTAATTTAGCCACATACTAAATGAAATAATGATTTTCTAGATTGAAGCTATATAATACCATCATTTTTTAATCCAAAATATGTGAGGATATAATTGCTTGTTAAAGGGTTCCTCAAAATCCTCCCAAACCAATGTATTCATCCAATTTAGCCACCACCTATAGATCCCACCATTATCCTTCAAGATCATCTATCATATATGTCTCTAGATATATGTTCAGCTCCATTGTCCTACTAAATAAATTGATGATACGATTGATTCTATTTAGAAACACCTCTACCTTTTCTAATTCAGAATCACCCGAATGATGGGTGGATTCCTCTTCTTGAATTAGATAGAATGATATAAAATACATGGATCATCCTTAAATTTCCCAATTTCCATATCTTGAAATACATGGATGGTACTATGAAGCAGTTGTTGGTTTAACTATGGCTATGGTGCAACCACTTTATCAATAACTTTGTTAGGTTGGATTCGATGATGCATACGAGGTTCCATTTTATAAAAAAACAGCTAACTCTCCATTTCAAAAACCCTAGAAACTAAAGAATTAACATTTCAAATTCTATCACATCATTCTATTAGAATATTTTTTCCCAAAATCATCCTTTAACGTGTTCGATATGTTTTGAAAAAATATTATCTTGCATTTTAAAAATGGAAACATTTTAAAAAATACCACAACTGTGGAAATTTTTAAATTTTTTCATTTGAGAAACATTTCATCATTTTAGAAATATTTAAGCATTTCCCCAAACCATATATCATTACATTAAATGATATATAATTAAATCATTTAATTCATGCCATGTATCGCTAATTTTCAAAGCCCATGAGAATGAAATTCCAATGCAATAAGTTTATACAAAAACACTTACGTACATAACACTCTGGTTACCTGAATTTAAACATTAAAAGGCCAGTTACATCTTTTTACACAATAAATTTCTTGTCATGAAAATCTTACTCAGTTTTTTGATCTGAAGTCAAATAATACACATGAATTATTTCATCTCTATGAACAAAAACAAATAACAAGTCAATGAACACTTGATCTAGAAATATTTTCAAAAGGTACATTATGATATCACATGTAACATCCCAATAAATATCATTGAATTGAAAAGATAAAGTATGTTAATTGGCCTTAATAGGTATCCCAACAAGTCCAAAGGCTAGAAATAAATTCCAAGGGATTCATTTTAAATTTTAGGTTTGATTTTCCATTTAAAGATAAACAATAAAACAACCCACATAACCAAATATAGAACTACATGATGCATGATAAAAATGAAATGATATCCAAACCTTGAATTTATTTCAAAACTAACTAAAGAGTACCATAGAGAAATATAGTTAACATCAAGTAAAAAATGGAAGAAAGTCTATTAAAACTCACATTAAAAGACATGACTCCAATGATTCACAAGATCCATGGTCTAACTCTACCAAATAGCCAATGAATCATGATATAATGCAAAATATGTGTGATAGATTATCTTTTCCCATTTCCTAGTAGATGGTATCCACAAAAGCAGCAATTATCCAAAAAAGGGGTGAGTATTAAAACACAGTAGGTTTTCCCCAATGCACCCCTAATCATGCCACAAGGATAGAAACGATTATCCATTTATATATATATAATAAATTTTATAAATAAATAATAATAAGTTCCCATGAATCCATTTTCTCATAAAAACATCATGTTCTAAAATAAAACAAACAAATAATAATTTAAACCATGTCATATGTTCAAATGTTTTCCATAACAATTTCATTCCACATATACACACATCCACCCATGCATGCATCATTATGATACTTCCATACTAATGAGAAGTTTCTCATTGATCTAACAAGTCATCAAGATTAAATTATATCTAATCTTCTATTTTAAATTTGTCACTCATCACAATTTCATATTTCAACCTAGCCACATAATACAATATGAATGTATACTGTCATGTAGGCCCAACAACCATGCCAATAAAATCTTACCAAAACCATTTCAATAAAACAACATTTTATTAAAGGTATATTTCTATAAAATGATGCAAGAAAATATTTTTAATCATTCAATTTAAAATCACTTATCAAGGCACTTTGCATCTAAAATTAGCATGATTCCAAAATTTTACCGAATACTATGATATTCACGAAATAGGATTTATAGCATGATTTTCAATGTAATTTCAAAAAAAATCAATTAAACAAATTTGACATTAATACAATTATTTTTATCAACAGGAATTTGGAGTTCAGTAACATACCTCAAGATTTTGTGTGATAATTATAAATGACATGAAAAACATCAAAAAAACTCAGTTTTTGTCACCATGATCCCACTATAGATCTCTTCCAATATCATTAAAAATCCAAATAAACTCATATTAGGCATCAAATATCTTATATTTATCCACATTAGGTATAGATATATTAAACATAATAAGTATTAATAAGAGGAACTAAAAAACTATCATGAAGGATCACTATTGATCATATACTCTGAGAATCTGACTTCAAATCACAAGTGAAAGCCTTTATATCACCTTCAGACCAATGGAAGAACTGTCATTGAACATTGGGATAGAAAAGACACACATTAGGGATGTTTTTTTAAAAAAAAATAAGGCATTTAAATACAAGTTTGTACTCAATAAACATGTTTAAGATTTATTTTTATATGCACATGAATTTGTCCCATGGTTCGACAAACTGCGCAGTAACAGTGAGCCATCCACTACCTTAAGGTTGAACCTCACACAATATTTTCACTATTTTTATAAACTATGTACCCACTTTTATGAATCCACTATCTCAAAAAGCACATTCACTTTTACAAAGTGTGGATTTTTACATTGGTGGATGCACGGTTTAGGAAAACCATGCCCCACCCTTGCACCATCCCTTTTCCCCATGACTTACTATAAATAATTTCCTATAAAAGTTTCATGGTTTTCCCAAACCATCCACCAACACTTGACCTAAATAAATGAACCAAAACACATCAAAATATCTCCAAAATATTTTAAACATAACCCATATACATTATATACATAAATAAATAATTAATGGGTTAGATACAAAAAACCAGGGGTGCTATATTATCCCCACCATTGGCCTTTACATCCCATGAAATTAGAAAACAATTAGTGTCATGAAAGAGTTTCATCAATTTATCTTTAATTTAGATCATGAATTCCCATTTATTATCTAGAATCTAAACATGATTACACAAAACCCTCACCAGACAGATACATTTCAATGAATGATATTCTTCTGCCTATCCACAATTAACACTAGAATGTGTACCTATGTAGAATCTAACTCTTGGTTAATGTGATCCCATAAAATCACATAGTAATGGTCAGGAAGATACCTTTTCAACTATGATAAATAGAAAACATTATTCTCCACTAAGAACAATGGTGGTAATGCCAACTGATATGCCACTTCACAAACCTATACTAGTATCTCAAAGGTGCTTATTTTCTAGGTTTTAACTTTCCATGCTTCCCAAAACAATGACATCAAAGATTGGGAGAGATCCTCAAGAACACATGATCACTCTCAATTAATGAAAAAGACAATATAAATGATCCATATAACATTTATGAAAACTCTATGTCTTCTCCATCAATTTATTAATTAACTCAATATTTCTATTTTTTATTCGACAAGGCTTTGCCCATTTAATGAAGTCTCACATATTTCCACTATAATGACCCGATCATTTATGAATAAAATTTCATTTCCATTAATGTCTTATGGGTATAGAAAATTCATGAACTTTTTCTATTATTGGTTTTTAATTACCATTTTGTATCATTACTGTTGATTATATTGCCATTAAATAGTGATCTTACAACTAATATTAATATATGGTTTTAAAAAATTCTTTCGACACAGACAAAGGAGATAATGGCTTCATCTAGTAGACATGGGTCATATGAATCCCATTTTTATAATCTCAAAATGGTGGTAGTGTCACTAGATTCTCTCTTGACCAAGCACATGTCTAGCATCAACCCGTTAAGTTTCAACGAAATCTCCTACAAGAGAAGTTCATATTAATAGAGATTACCACCCAGGTGATGTTATCTGAGCCACCTCAACAGTATGTCACCATGACACACCATACCCTTAAGTATAATTCAGGTGTAATATGGGGATATGTAACAAGGTACTAGTTACTTATTTATCTATAAATGATTAGGAAATCAGTGTGATAAGATTTAAATTTTAATATGATAAAACCAAAAGTTTATTTTAATTATTGTTTTTTTAAGAAATTAATAAATTTATGAAATATTTAATATTTTAATAAAATATTATTATCTAATTAATTTCATTGATAATAAATGTGTATATAATTTCAATTAATTAAAATATATTTTTTATTTTGGTGTGAAGACTATTTCTTTCAAACATGTAAATTTTCAATAAATGTTAATTTTCATTTTAAAAGTGAAATTAAAATATTAAAACAATTATTGAGACAAAATAATTATTTTTTTGGAATCATAATGTTAAAATTATCAAATGGGTGAATTCTTCATAATTTTATGAAACAATCAAATTTTTGGGTAAAAATTAAATACCATATAAATAAAATATGTGTTTTATGACATCTTAATGACCCAAAAGGATGTAATAAATACGATAATAGGTATTATATTCCCAATATTTTGTTACCATTAAAATTATCCGATTTATAATGTCATTATTTATTTTTATAAATCCTCAATTAATCCTCCAAAATGTATAATGTATTTTATGATTCTAAATTAATTTCATTAATAATGTGACTGAACTATACATAAACAAGGCCAATATTTTTATATGTTTGTCTATCAGCCTTATAAAATAATATTTTAAACTCGAAATTAGAAAAAAAAAATGGGAAAACCCATGGGATGGTTTGTGGTTTTGAATCTTTAATTATATAGATTCAAAAACCTATGTGAACTATAAAATAATTCCCCTCTCACTTCCTAGAAAAACTAACCCTATATGGAAATTATCTTAAACAAATTTACTTTTACCACATCCCTACTCTGACCTCCACTACCTTTAATTCTCCCAAGGTTCCCCAAGCTCTCTAAAATTATTTTTCCAAGCTTTATAAATCGCGCACTCAAGTAAGGGATTCCTTTATTTCTCATTTTTATCTAGGATTCCTAATATAGTTACACCATTTTATTATTAATTAAAAATGATGTGGAATTTTTTCAAAGATCCCCCATACTATCATTATTATTTTATAATTAGGTTATTCCTCTTTATCGCTCATTAATCCTTCATAAATACACTAATTACCCTACCAAAATTTTGTAAGAGTTATACCATTTCTCCTATTACTCCGAGTTTCATTAATATGTTACACCTTATGTTTCCAAATTAATTATATTGGGAAATTTATTTATATAAAAAACTTAATATCCATTTCATTTATATAAGAATATATACCCATTTCTCTCTCATCAACCTTTTGTAGGAATGTTTATGTCACGTCGTTAGGCTGCCAAAATTGCACCTCAATTTTCTATGACAAAATCATCGTGTACTGAATATCATGCCCATTTCTATATCAAGAATATTATATATTAAGAACATATAATTATTGATTATAGGCATTCATGTAAGTATTCCCCATTACATTATTGTGAAATAAATGATCATGTTGAATGAATCCGTGTTATATGATCTATGTGGGACACTTAAGCCTGAGATTGAAATGAGTATGGATGGTGCACACTGATATCACTACAACGCATTGGTAATGTTTAGTATCATGTTACATCATTTGGGGACATGTTTTTACCTGATTCATTTTAGTAAATCTTTAACCAAGTTGGGATATGGGTTCATCTAATTCCATTATGTTAATGATGCATTGTTTAAAGTTGTTACAAAATTACCAAGTTATGACAATCGTGTTATATCATGCCTTTATGTTAGTTTTTTATATTGTACTTCATTGATATGCCTATTTACTAACATCTATTGTATTATTCATTTTATTCCTTTTTTAAACTCTTAATATGCTTTATATCTCACTCTTTTTTTATTTATGTTCTCATGTTATCCCATTCAATGCAAAGTACGAAGGGACGTTATAGTCATGAAATAGATGTTTTCAATAAAGATTTTAAATTATATATCTTAAGTTGTTATTTAATGTTATTAATCCCCAAATACACTAGACCTATTGATAATCTGGGTTATATTATGTGAATGTTTATGTAATAAATCATATATAAATATGAAATCAAGAGCAAGGTTGATATAGTTGGTATAAAAGGATAATTTTATTTATTTTTTAGGTTATCGTAATAAAACTATATTTCAAGCCTTAGGGTTAAGATGGAGTATTAAAAATTAATCCTTAAATTTTTTTGAGTATAGAGTAAGTGGTTTTTCATGAAAATACAACCCTATCATGATATGAAAAAAGTACAGGTGGCTATGGCACCGATATATCTAGGGGTAAAACAGAAAAGAAAAAATTTGAGCTAGACTCGAATGTGAATAGGTGCATGAAAATGGTACTTTCTTCACTCTTGGTTCAACAATCATGGGGGGATATTCTTTGGAAAATTTTCAATATAAGTATGAACTATTATTCAGGAAACAAACCCACAATATTATATATTTGGAAATATATCACCGATAAATAATATTGAAGCCTATAAATTCATAAGTTTAGTATATAATAGTAAATTATATGTTATCTCATTTTTTTAATTGTATTCCCATTTATATGTTTAATATTTTAAAATACAAACCATTCATTTTTTTTTCTATCCCACATCCAGTAATAAGAGTAATTGGGCTACCAACTTATTAGAAGACTAATTTGATAACTATTCTAATGAGATGACCAATCTGATAGGAGTGGGAATCACAAACATTGTCACGATAATCTATCAGCTAACTCAAGAATTGAATTGAAACCAGAGTCAACAGAAATGTTAACACCCCCCAGAAAGAGCAAGTTTAAATTGAGGGCATCATGGGTCAAATCCATCTTAATTTTAATCAATCATCTGATCCCTCAATCACTGAATAAATAGATCAACTCTGTTTACTATATCATCTCCATCCATCAATTTTCCAAATAAGTAAAGGTTCTTATGGATTGTAATTATATAGAGTGTTAAGTTGATCAATGGTGTATATTGATCAATAATATGAAGTCCAAGGAAAATATTTATGAGTTGGAAAAGATTGATTTCTATAAAATGTTTTTCGATAAATATTTTCTTCGCATCCTCCATCTTAAGATTGAAAGGGACTTCCTTTCCATAATTAAAAAAGATGAAAAATAGATTTTAGAATATGAGGAAAACATTAAAAGCATTGCATGAGATGCATCTGACATTGTTGTTACCCCAGAATGCATAGTAGACTACTTTTTTGGGGGGATAAATCATGGCATACCGAAATCCCCATCAATCCATGGTTTTGATAGCTATAAAGAAATAGTTTGATGTTCCCTAAAAGTAAAAAATGAAGATCATATAGTCATAGGGGAATCATGGGGATGAGAAGCAGAAAGTGGAATTTAATTATGGAATTCTGAAGGATAAATCCAATGGTAAATATAAATTACAGCACCGCACTTGCCAAATTTTCAGAATGAAGCAACCTTGAAATTTCATAAAGGGGATGAGAAAATTATTTATTTGGGGAAGACTAGGGTACATATCAAATGATTGCCTATAAGAAAATCCCACTACTGTGACATAGGAAAGGAACACTCAATTTGATCCTCAATGGATTGTTCATTGCTAAAACAATAATGAAATAGGGTACATTGCAATCCAAATCCCTATGTCAAGGGTTTTTGGTGGAAAACGACAACCTCCAAGGTAGTAAGGGGGAGCTTTTTTACATCACTAATACTGAAGTAAATCCTAACAATGAAGTGGGGATAGGTATGCTAGATATTCATACAAGAATAGAGAACATTCTATTTGATTTTGGTTCTTTCATTCTTTTATATACCAAAATTTTAATAGAATAATAAAAACACCACCAAAAATCATATAAGTAGAGATTTTGGTGAGAACAAAAAATGAGTAAATCATCGCATCCCATGAATATAACTCCCCCCATGTTTCAATTTGTGGATTGATATTTTCAGAAAACACCATCATACTCCCTCTGGTGGAATTTGATGAAATTCCTATCAGGGATTGGTGGACCAAATATAGAGAAAACATAAATATATGTGATAAGGAAATCACTCTGCAATTGGTGGATCGACCCCCGATTCGATTCAATTGCATTGAGGAGGATGAATATTATTTATCAACATCATCTCATGCATAGATATTACCTTCCCATTGGAATGAATATATTTCTAAAATTATTGATTATATGTATGGAAACATCCTCTAATGAATTCTTATTGTGAGGGAATTTTTTGATGTGTTTCCTAATGAATTTCATGGTCTTCCTCTTTCAAGAGATGTTGAATTATCTATTGATATTATACCTTGGGAATTGTGAATATCCAAAACTCCATATACAATGGTTATAAAGGATCTTGAGGATCTATGGAAACATCTACTAGATAATCTTGATAAAGGGTTTATACTTCCAAGTGCTTCACTATGGGGTGAACCAGTCCTCTTCATCAAGAAGAATTATGGGTCAATGCACCTTTGCATTGATGATCATGAGCTTAAACAATAATGAAAAAGAACAAGTATCATTTTCCATTAATTAGTGAATAGTTCGATAAGATATGTGGATCATAATACTTCTCCAAGTAGGATCTACGGTCTAGATATTACTATGAAATTATGAAGGAGGATATCCACAAGACAGCTTTTTGTACAAGGTATGGGAACTATGAATTCATGGTAATTCATTTCAGACTAACTAATGCTCTAGGAAACATCTTGGAATTGATGAATATATTCCATAGAGATTATCATGAAAAATTTGCGGCATTATTTATAGATGATATTATAATATACTCAAAAACCATAAAGGAGCATGAGGAAGATCTATTCACTATAATAGAGACATTGCAATAGGAGAAAATATATGAAATGTTCAAAAAGTGTCAGTTCTAGGTGAAGGAAGTCTCATTATCGGGTCATATCATCTCAAACAATGGTATATCAATGGATCCCTCTAAGATACGTGCAATTGAGGGGCGACTGAGGCCAATATCTATGATGGATATCTCTAGCTTCCTTGGGTTAGATGGTTATAATCGCTGATTTGTGAGAAATTCCCTATGATTTTCAAACCCTCAAACCAAGGTAACTCAGAATTGAGTCAAGTTTTCTTGGAATGATGGATATGAATAAAGCTTCATGGTGTTTAAATAGAGTCTTATCACTGTGCTCATACTCACACTACCCAAAAGTGGATAAATATTAGTTGTATTCATTGGTGGTCCAATGAAGCTCTTGGGCAATTTGTTGATGCCAAAGGACAAATTCATTGCCTAAGCTTCATGGAAAATGAAATTTCATGAGAAAAACTATCCGCACATGATTTGGAGTTTTCTAGAGTGATATTCACCTGGAAACTTTTGTGGTAGTGCATATTTGGGGTGAAATATGAAATATATAATGATCACAACAGCCTCAAGTATATATTCCCATATAAAGAGTTGAATATGCAACAACAGAGATAGTTAAATATGATAAAAAAGTATGAATTCTCAATCCATTAACACCCTAGTAAAATGAACCATGTGGCAGATGATCTAAGTATAAATGACCCAAAAATTATATTATTGATGAGAATTTAAAACGATCCTATCTACAGAGTTTTGATGAAGATGGACGTGGAAATCATAAAGAAGGGACCATAATAAATCCTTTCACAAATGATTTCTCAACCGTCTATTTTGTAAAAGTAAAGGATGTTCAAAGAGATGATGTGTGAATTCATAAGATAGTAGACACTATTAGAAAATGGATATCCTTGATGTTCAATGTTAAACAATATGGAATTGTTAGATTTGGTTCAAGCATCTATGTTCATTCAAATTTGGTGTTAAAGAAAGTTCTTTTGGGTGGTGCACATAGTTCGAATTTCTCCATTCACCAAAATAACACCAAGATATATCGGGATATCTAAGATCATTATTGATAAGATATCATGAGGAAGGAGATCACTGAATACACATCAATGTGACTAGAATGTCATCAAGTGAAATCTGAGAGGCAAAAGTCTTAGGGGACGATTCAACCATTACCTATACCAACAAGGAAATAGGCTAAAATCACCACGGACTTTCTCATTAGACATTCAAATATATTCAAAGGGGATAATTATTTCTATGTTTTTGTGTATTGTCTTACAAATACTAAACAATAATTTCCATTTGACATGATTTATCATTGGATCAACTAGCATAGATATCCATTAGATAAGTGGTAAGGCTGCATGGAGTACCACTATCGATTGTATCCGATCAAGATCTAATATTCACCACTATGTTCTAGAAGTGTCTATAATAATATTTGAATAATGGGATGATATTTAATATATATTTTTATCCTCAAAATGATCTCCAATCTGAATGGACTATCCAATCAATTGGTGACATGATGACAGCTTGCTTAATGGTATTTAAAGGTAAAGGGCTCCAATATCTTTCTTTGGTGGGGTTCTCCAACAACCAAAGTTTCCACCAACGAATCCAAATGGCTTCTTTTGATGACATTTATGGGAAGAGGTGTTTAACATCAGCATGTTGGGGTGATATAGGGGAGAAAAAACATCTAGTTCTAGAAATGGTCTACCAAATGGTGGAGAAGGTTAAGACCATCTAGCAGAAAATCAAATATTCTCAGAGTTGACAAAAGATATATGTTTTAAACCATCGATGAGACCTATATTTTAATGATGAATTTAAGTATTTCCTCTACATATCTCCCTAGAAGAGAGTGATGGGATTTCATAAGAAGGGAAAACATACTCTAATGTACATCGATCATTTTGAGAACCTTGATTGCATTATTGTAGTGTCCTATCGACCAGAAATCCCACCAAACTTGTCTAAGGTACATGATGTCTTCCATGTATCACTCTTGAGGAAG
This sequence comes from Viscum album, assembly GCA_963277665.1. Lineage (NCBI taxonomy): Eukaryota > Viridiplantae > Streptophyta > Magnoliopsida > Santalales > Viscaceae > Viscum > Viscum album. Next base: position 980,164,329 of record OY728140.1, on the reverse strand, counting down.
TACATTATTAAACCATCACATATACTCAATCCAGATGTGGTACCATTGGATAATGACCTATCATATGAAGAGAAGATGATAAAGATCACAGCTTCTAGAGAAAAAGTTCTACATAATAAGAAGACGACCCTCATCAAGGTGTTCTGGAGACTCCAAAAGTTTTATAAAGAAACATGGTAACTGAAGGAAGTGATGATGCAGAGTTCCCCTTATCTATTTTAGTGTGGGAATGGAAATATGTAGGGTGATATTTCTTAAGGGGGGTAGGTTGTAATGACCCGATCATTTATAAATAATTTGTTTCCCTTTAATGTCTTATAGATATAGAAAACACATGAACTATTTTTTTATTATTGAGTTTAAATGAATGTTAACTATCATTAACATTGATAATATAGTAATTGAATAGTGATAGCACAACAAATATAAATATAAGTTTTTAAAAAAATCTGTTCGACACAGGAAAAGGAGATAATAGCCTCACGTAGTAGACTCGGGTTATACGAAGTTCATTTTTCGGAGCTCACAGAGGTGGTAGTGTCATTAGGCTTCACTATTGGCCATGCCTAAGATAATATTCAATACATTAATGTTGAACAAACTCTCATATGGGAGAAGTTCATGTAAATAGATATTACTACCTGAGTGATGTTATCTGAGCCACACCAAGAGGTTTTATAATCACACACCATACCCTTGTGTTGTATGCAGTTGTTATAAGGGGTTAGGTAACGAGGTATTAGTTACTTATTTTTTCACCCCTTTTTATAGATAAAAATATTTTTCTATCAATTCCCATTTAAGAATAGTATTTCTTAAAAAACTGACGATTACGATAAATTCATTCATCAGGTAAAAATGTTAAATTTGAGAAATATATACATTATTATATGCAACTTATGGTTCTATTAATAATATTATAAAAACAATTCTCATTGCACATGATTTCTCATTGCGCGTGCTTTATCATTGCACGTGCTTTCTCATTGCACATTGATAAGCTTATTTCCTAATGGTCATGCTTTATCTTTGCGCATGCTTTCCCATTGCACATGTTTTATAGATGATTATAATATTTTTTATTTACAATATAATAGAAAAAATTTATAAATGATGATTATATCATTTTCTTCTCTATAAATGATTAGGAAATCAGTTTGATATTAGTTATATTTGTATACGATAAAACCGAAAGTGTATTTTAATTAAATATTTGAAAACTATCTTTTAGTTATGGAAATAATTATAAAAATATATATAATATATGAAATTATTAATAAAATATATATATATTACACATGATTTATTGTTATATATTAATTTTTGAATAAAATAATAATTACATAAATTAAAAATTAATATTTTCATAAAAATATTATTTTTATAAAAGATGGATTAATAAACCACTATGAACATATTTTAATTTTATTTCATATTTTTTAGAAGTTATATGAATAAATAAACAAAAAAATTTAAAATAGAATTTTTGAATTGTTATAGGATGCTTTTTTGGGATTTTTCTGAAATATGTTATTTTTGTTGGATAGTAAAAATATTAATTTTTAATTCAATAAATGAATTTTAATTTAAATAATTCATAAGGATAAAATATATTTATAATTATTTTTAATGTAAAATTAGTAAAATTTTATATAAATTAATCCAATTTAGGTGATTAGAAAAAAATTTCCGTTGAATTTTGATATTTATACATGGTAAACCATTGACCATGTAAAGACCCGTAAATTTCAAGGAAATTTTTTTTTTCTTAATTTTCATTGGAATTTTACAAGAACGCAATTTCTGACGGCGCCTGATTCCGAGGCCCGGTGTGCCCGGAATCATTTTCCGAAGTTTGGCTCGGGTACGTTCAGTGAACGGACGAGCGGGTTTTTCTAACTTTTGAATCGGTTCCCGGAATCGAATTCTGAGGTCACCGATGAAATCGCAGCGCCGGTATTCGCTTAGAAATTCCTCTTCCGGAGTTGCGTTTGCTCGGGTGTGGTTTTTAATTTTCGGGCTTAAAGTTAAGAAATAAAATAATTTTGCGACAACTTTATTTTATTTCACTTAAGCCACTTGGAAGCCATTTGAAGCCACTTAAAGGCGGCTTGAACTGAGTTGAACTGGATAGGATGCTATCCAGAAATATCCTACCCCCTTGGTAGGATATTTGTGAGGTGGGGCCCGCACGAGCCCCTCCGTTTCTTTCCGCTAAGAAACGCACCCGTGAAAACCCGTCTTAATGAAAGTCAACCGACGCGTTTTCTAAATTCTTAACAGACCATTTAATTGGGCGGTTTATTTCGGGAATTAAATGGGCTGTTTCTTTCATGAATTAAATGGGTCGTTTCTTTCGTTGAATTAATTCAACGAATTGATGGATCGTTTCTTAACCAGTTTTTCAAATTCGTTGGCGTAAAAATAAAATAAGGCCAACGCTTAACCTCTGGTTATTTGCGCTTGAGAAGATTTGAGAGAACCCTCGTAACTTCTTCTCCCTCGTGAAGAACGCGAAGAACGCGAAGAACGCCGAACCCGGAAATCGACGACGCCTTCGCCCGAGACGTTCTTCCGATCTCCGATCACCGACCATTTGAGGTGAGTGATTTCGGATTTCTGCTCAAGGTTCTTTTCTTTGGGTTTAAACACAGATTTAATTATTTATAATTTAAATCTGTTGTTCTTGGTTCGTTGAGCTCGCCGACTCAACGCCGGATTCTGCGACGACGCGACGCCTCCCCGCGACGACACGACGATCCCTCTCTTCCGCGACGATCCTTTCCGTGAAGAACGCCCGCGCGCGACGATCGACGAGGTAGGGATTTATTTTGGAAACTTTCCCCCTTTTAATTTTCCCGTGAACGTTCTTTGAAAATTAAAAAGTCAGTTTCAAATGAACAATTTTATTTTAATTAAAATTGTTGGTTCATGTGTTGAACAATTTCTCCCGGTTGTTTATCTCTAACGCGGAGGGTGCGGGCCAAACGAACACGGCCTGACGACCCTCCGTCGTTCTTCGTTTTGTGCGGATTTGACGGTCGACGACGGAATGTGCCGCAGCGGACATTTGACGATCCCGCAGTAAAGAACGGATCCCGGGAGGAGCAACGGCGCAGACGGGAAGGAAAACGGGCCACCGGAGCGACACCGGCGGCCCGCAGAAGTTGCCGGCGGCGCGGGTCACCGGCGCGGCGGCGCCGGCGGCCGGAGGCGGCGGCGCCCCAGCGCACCGCCGGACGAGTCCGTCGCGGCTTCAGCCGCGGCGGCGGCGGCCAACGGACCCGCGGCCGCGCGGGTCCGGTTCGTCCAGGCGGGACGCAGCAGAGCCGCGTCCGCGGTTCACCAGCGCGGCCCGCACGCGGGCCGTGGTTTCTTATCAGGCCGCGGGTCGGCGCCCGCGGCTTCCACCGGCGCCGCTCGGCTGGCCGAGCCGGCCGAGCGGGACCGGCCCTGGCCGGGCCGGGCCGGGCCAACCGGTTCGGGCCGACCCAGGGGTGTCGGGCCGGGTCGGCCCGGGCCCGTACCCCCCCCCCCCCCATCTTCGGAAATTTTCGTTCAAATGCCCGTAACTTGAGCTTCGTGCCTAAAAACGACTCGCCGTCAGCGGAAACGTGATCCTTGGATCGAGACGGTCGTTTCGGTATATCACACTCAAGGTTTCAGAATACTTTGAGTCCGGCCGGGTTGGTTCGTACACGAGACCAACCGGGCCCTCGGAGCGGAAACACTCATATCTTGAGCTACGGACGTCCGATTGACGTGCCGTCAGCTTTTTTGAATTCCTCTAAGTGAGACGGATCTTTTGGCATACTCCGCCCGAGGTTTGAACGCAGGTGGAGTGCGGTCGGGTTGGTTTTGCCCTTAAAACCAACCGGGCCCCTGGGACGAAAATGCCAATATCTCTCAGACCGGGCGTCCGATTGACGCGCCGTCTGCGACGTTGAGTTCCTGTTGACGATACGGAACTTTTGGATACATCAAATTCGGACTTTGTGTCAGTTGATGTATCAGCCTCTCGGCTCGTGGAGCGGACCCTCCCGAACGAGCTTGCTGTGTGCGGGAACCCTAGTGCTGGCTGCGACTGCTACTTCGACAGCGACGACCGTGCAGAGATCCTCAGTGGACTGCGGCGACGACTGTGCAGAGATCCTCCGTGGACTCCGACGACGACCGTGCAGAGATCCTTAGTGGACTGCGGCGACGACTGTGCAGAGATCCTCAGCGGACTGCGACGACTACTGCACTCAGCGATCCTACGTGGATCATTGCTACCGATCCTGTGTGGGTCCGATCCTGCGTGGGTCAGCTCTCAGCGGTTCTATGTGAGCCAGCGCCTACAGGTCCTGCGTGGGCTCGGTCCTGTGTGGGCCTGATCCTGTGTGGGTCCGATCCTGTGTGGGTCATCTCTCAGCGGTTCTGTGTGAGCCAACTCCTACAGGTCCTGCGTGGGCCCGATCCTGTGTGGGTCACTGCAAGGTTAGTACCTATCGATCCTTCGTGGGTCCGACGACTTAGATGGTTCAATGATCATCTTTATCGTCATCTGAAGAAGTATACCTGTGTGAGCTGAATCTTGTGTTTCTCTCCATTGTGGATTGTGTTGAGCTATCCTGTGTGGATTTACTGTTTACTCTCCTTTGTGGATTGTGTTGTTCTATCCTGTGTGGGTATACGTTTTGCTTTCCTGTGTGGACTGGGTTGTGCTTGGGCTCGGACGTTGGAGCCGAACGGGGAATTGCAGACTTAGGTATATGTATGGGCATATACCTAAGCCGTGTCAGATGTTACTTCGTGATTTCATCTCTTCTTCGTGATTTATCTTTTGTGGATTTCGGGAGACCTTCGGGGGTCTCGGGGTCCCTACTGAGTAGCTTATACTCACCCCTGCACGGGCTATGCCCGCACTTCGTGGTGTTGGTTGCAGACGACGGACAATGCTGATCATGGAAGAGGCGTGCGGAGCAGGACAGTACCTGGAGGTGGACCACTGGGCGGGATGTACTCGGAGCGGTTAGGTGGACCCGAGGAGCAGTGGAGACTATCTGTACCCACCCTTCAGGTGGGACTTCCGTAGGACGGCTCGACGCTGCAGTTTTCCCTTTTCAGTTGCTGTTTTTCCTTTCAGTTGTACTTTATAGTTGAGCTTGTATTTCCGGCCCCTTTTACTTTCAGCACAGCTTGTACAGTTTTTATTTAGTGTTTACTTTTCCGCTTGCTTACTCTGTGGTGCTTGTTTACTTTTCAAAGGCAATGCCTTCCCTTTTTGTTGGGATTTACGCCTTGGTGCTAGTCGCCAGCCCCTGGCCTATGGAAGGCGGGCTTGGGGTAGTCACGGCATAGGCCCCGAGGACGGGTCGTGACAAATTGGTATCAGAGGTGGTCGGTTCTACCGCAGACTCTGGTCTTTCTTCTATGTGAAGCAATAGTGTTTAGCGTATTGAGTGTGGTTATCAGTCCAGGGAGTCCAGTGTTGGTGCGGCGGCCGACGTATCCATACACCAGGACCCTGACTTCTGATTTCCGACTTAATGCACGAAAACATTGATTGCATGTGTGTTTCAAGTTTTCTTTGTGATTACTCGTGTCAGCTCACCAGGTATACTGTTCTGACCATAGTAAACTTCTTTCCTTTTCAGGAGGGCACGACGACAGCAGCCAGCTAGGGTTCCTAGAGTAGGGCGCGACGACAGCCCGCCGAGCGACGAGGCCTCGGTACAGGGCCCGTTGACAGCAGAGGCACCGGCAGTACCTTTACCCGCCGAGCCCCCGATGCTTCCAGCACTGGCAGCTGACGACGCACGATGCCTTGGAGCTCTACACGAGTTCCAGCGCCAGCGACCACCCAGATTCCGTGGGGAGTCGGACCCCCAGGCAGTCGAGGACTGGCTGGAGGCGGTCGTCCGAGTTTTCAGGCTAGTGAGGACGCCAGCAGACCTCATGGTGATCCTCGCGGCGAGCCTACTGCACGCAGCAGCCGGACGCTGGTGGAGCCTGATGCTCCAGGTACACGATGATGCCACCCCCATCTAGACGGACTTCGAGAGCCTCTTCCGCTCAGAGTTCGTCCCGGCCACCCTCCGAGCGGTGCGCATCCAGGAGCTTCTTCATCTGCGGCAGGGCAGCTTGACGGTCGCTCAGTACGCGGCGAGGTTCACCGACCTTTATCGGTACTCGACATATATGGTACGGGACCCCTTCTTCCGGGCTTGGACCTTCGAGCAGGTTTTGAGACACGACATTAGGGCATCGCTGATCTCCCTCAGCATCTCGACCCAGGCAGGAGTACTGTAGCGAGCCCTCCTGATCGAGAGCTTCCTGGCTGAGTCCACAGCGAGACCTACCGCTGGGCGGCAGATAGCGGAGTCTTCGGCTGCTGGTAGCCGACGGATGACTCAGGGTTCCAGGCGGACCAGACCTTCCGGCAGGCGACCTCGGGACACTGGCTCAGTAGTGCAGGGCACCCGGCCCGAAGCCAGCCTTCCGAGAGGCAGACAGTGTTATGAGTGCGGCGGGCAGGGCCACATGGCTCGTGACTGCCCGACCCGTCGTACCGAGGGGCAGCAGACAGTGGAGGGACCACCGAGGCAGAGACAGAGGGTCGACTGTGGAGGTCCGCATGGAGGAGGCGGATGAGGCAGAGGAGCTGGACGAGCAGCCGGTGGTGGGAGACGCTTTGAGGCTCTGCCACCACCACCACCAGGAGGTCCACCCCGACCACAGGGAGCTGGCGGGCAGAGACAGGCTCAGCTCCAGGCAGCGGAGGCCTACGACCACGGCGCGCCGGAGATGATTCGAGGTACGATCTGTGTCTATTCCACCCTTGCTACAGCTCTGATAGACACAGGAGCGAGTCACTCTTTCATAGCCACTGCCCTTGTTCGGAGCTCGGAGATTCCGACAAAGCCGTTGGCTCGACCCTTACGGCTAGAGACTCCTACGGGAGCAGACTCGACGATTACGCATTGGTGCCGGCAGTGTGAGCTTACTCTAGGAGGAGAGAGCTTCGGCTGGGATCTTCTTGTAGCAGCGTCGAGGCCTTACGACGTCATCTTGGGCATGGATTGGTTATCTACGGTCCATGCTCAGATTGACTGCATTAGGCGCAAGGTGCGATGTGTGCGCACCGACGGGAGCAGGTTCACCTTCACCGGCGAGAAGGGAGCCTTAGAAGCACAGGATGGACTCACGCAGAGGAGTGGTCAGCCCATCACTCATCAGTTGGCTAGCCTCATCCTGGGAGCAGTTGACGTGCGGAGTCCCAGTTTTCCTGCAGTGGTGGATCAGTACGCGGACGTCTTTCCCGACGACGTTCTAGGACTACCTCCTCGTAGAGAGGTAGACTTTTATATTGACCTGTATCCCGGGACAGCCCCGATATCCACTCCAGCATATCGGATGGCCCCCGCTGAGCTTCGAGAGCTGCGGGTACAATTGGAGAACTTGCAGGGCAAGGGGTTCATCCGACCCAGTGTTTCGCCATGGGCTTCCCCGATTTTGTTCGCCAAGAAGGCGGACGGGAGCTTGCGACTGTGTGTCGATTATCGTCGCCTGAATCAGGTGACAGTGAGGATCAAGTATCCGCTACCCAGGATTTATGACCACTTCGACCAGCTCAAGGGAGCACGGTGGTTCTCGAAGATAGACCTCAGGTCAGGCTATCATCAGCTTAGAGTTCGAGACGAGGATGTGCAGAAGACGGCCTTCAGGTGTCGGTATGGCCACTATGTGTTCTTGGTTATGCCTTTCGGCGTGACCAACGCTCCAGCAGTGTTCATGAGCCTCATGAACAGGATCTTCCAGCCATACCTCGATCGATTTGTCGTGGTCTTCATCGACGACATTTTGGTGTACTCGACGACGGAGGAGGAGCACGCCTACCACCTGCGTGTTGTACTAGACACACTCCGAGAGCACCAGCTTTATGGCAAGCTCTCGAAGTGTCAGTTATGGTTACGTGAGGTCCACTTCTTGGGGCACGTCATTTCTGAGGCGGGAGTTGCAGTGGATCCCGCGAAGATCGAGGCAGTGCTAGCTTGGGAGCCACCCAAGAGCGTGACAGAGGTGCGGAGTTTCGTGGGCCTAGCCGGATACTATCGGAGATTTTTGCCGGACTTCTCCAGGGTTGTGGCCCCACTCTCAGCGTTGACGAAGAAGGGGAAACCCTTCGTGTGGTCAGACGGATGTCAGTAGAGCTTCCATGAGCTGAGGCAGAGGTTGACCAGCGCACCCATCTTGAGGTTGCCTGAGGAGGGAGTTGGATACGTAGTCTACTGCGATGCATCAGGGACCGGACTCGGGTGTTTCATGATGCAGGAGCGGGCCATGATTGCCTACGGATCACGTCAGTTGAGGCCTCATGAGCAGAACTACGCTACCCATGACTTGGAGTTGGCAGCAGTGGTCTTCGCCCTGAAGACATGGCGGCACTATATGATGGGCGAGCGCTTCACAGTCTTTTCTGACCACCAGAGTCTCAGGTACATCTTCTCTCAGAAGGACCTGAACCTGAGACAGCGGCGATGGCTCGAGTTCCTCCAGGACTATGACTTTGAGATAGTCTATACTCCTGGGAAGGGGAACGTGGTGGCTGATGCCCTCAGCAGGAGGACGGGCATCCAGCTACTTGAGGAGGCGACAGAGCAGCTAGACGCTTTGCAGATATCCTTCGTGGATAGAGACAGAGCAGCCTTCCTTCAGTCTCTCACAGTCTCTCCTCCACTTCTTCAGCGGGTCAGAGAGGCACAGCGTGGGGACGTTGACTGTGAGACACGGCGTGCACAGATATCCTCGGGACAGGCACCTGATGGTTTCTCCCTTGGAGCAGAGCACGATGTCCTTTTCAGAGGACGTACCTTGGTACCAGTTGCTTTACGAGAGGAGGTGCTGAGAGAGTATCACACTTCTCCTTTGGCGGTACATCCTGGAGTGGCGAAGATGTACCAGGATCTCAGGAGACAGCACTGGTGGCTAGGCATGAAGAAGGCTTTGGCAGAGTTCGTTTCACGGTGCCTCACCTGCCAGCAGGTGAAGGCAGAGCATCAGGTACCAGCAGGCTTGGTACAGCCCTTGGAGGTCCCGGAGTGGAAGTGGGACGGGATATCTATGGACTTCGTGACTGGACTTCCACGCACTTCCAGAGGTCACGATTCCATTTGGGTGATTGTTGACCGACTCACCAAGTCGGCCCACTTCTTACCCATCCAAGAGCAGGGCACACTGGAGAGCTTGGGGCGTCTATACGTTCAGGAGATTTTACGACTTCACGGTGTGCCATCGACTATCGTCTCCGATCGGGACGCTCGTTTTACTTCCCGGCTTTGGAAGGGGTTGCAGGAGGCGTTCGGGACGCGACTACGTCTGAGCACCGCCTTTCACCCTCAGACGGATGGTCAGACGGAGAGGATCATTCATACTCTCAAGGACATGCTCCGCGCATGTGTCCTAGACTTTGGTCGCAACTGGGAGGACCACCTACCCTTGGTAGAGTTTGCGTACAACAACAGCTACCACTCCACCATCGGGATGGCACCCTACGAGGCGATGTACGGCAGGCCTTGCAGATCTCCTTTGTGCTGGACAGACCCTGGAGAGTCAGCACTTGTGGGACCAGAGATGGTCCGGGCCACGACAGAGAAGGTACAGGTCATCCAGGAGCGGATGAGGACAGCACAGAGCCGGCAGAAGTCATATGCTGACAGGAGGCGGAGGCCACTAGAGTTCAAGGATGGCGACCACGTCTTCTTGCGGGTCTCACCTCGACGTGGTTTGAGGAGATTTGGCCGAGGCGGCAAGTTGTCTCCACGCTTCATCGGGCCTTTCCAGGTCCTCAGCAGGATTGGCGAGGTGGATTATCGCCTGGCTCTGCCACCTTAGTTGCACCGGGTGCACGACGTCTTCCACGTATCCCAGCTGAGGAGATACGTGCACGACCCGACGCACATCATTGACTATGGGGAGTTAGACGTGGATGATGGGGTGACTTTTAAGGAGGTCCCAGTGGAGATAGGGGATCGACAGGAGCGGGTCCTACGTGGGCGATCGATTCCTCTTGTGCGCATCAGATAGCAGCACGGGAACCTCCAGGAGAGAACTTGGGAGCGGGAGGCTCAGATGCGTGCTCAGTACCCACATTTGTTTCCCTAGTTTTTGATGTATATTTACGGGGACGTAAAGTCCTGATGTGGGAGTAATGTAAAGACCCGTAAATTTCAAGGAATTTTTTTTCTTAATTTTCTTTGGAATTTTACAAGAATGCAGTTTCTGACGGCGCCTGATTCCGAGGCCTGGTGTGCCCGGAATCATTTTCCGAAGTTTGGCTCGGGTACGTTCAGTGAACGGATGAGCGGGTTTTTCTAACTTTTGAACCGGTGCCCAGAATCGAATTCTGAGGGCACCGATGAAATCGCAGTGCCGGTATTCGCTTATAAATGCCTCTTCCGGAGTTGCGTTTTCTCGGGTGTGGTTTTTAATTTTCGGGCTTAAAGTTAAGAAATAAAATAATTTTGCGACAACATTATTTTATTTCACTTAAGCCACTTGGAAGCCATTTGAAGCCACTTAAAGGCGGCTTGAACTGATTTGAACTGGATAGGATGCTATCCAGAAATATCCTACCCCCTTGGTAGGATATTTGTGAGGTGGGGCCCGCACGAGCCCCGCCGTTTCTTTCCGCTAAGAAACGCACCCGTGAAAAGCCTTCTTAATGAAAGTCAACCGACGCGTTTTGTAAATTCTTAACAGACCATTTAATTGGGCGGTTTATTTCGTGAATTAAATGGGTTGTTTCTTTCGTGAATTAAATGGGCTGTTTCTTTCGTGAATTAAATGGGTTGTTTCTTTCGTGAATTAAATGGGTCGTTTCTTTCGTTGAATTAATTCAACGAATTGATGGATCGTTTCTTAACCAGTTTTTCAAATTCGTTGGCGTAATAATAAAATAAGTCCAACGCTTAACCTCTGGTTATTTGCGCTTGAGAAGATTTGAGAGAACCCTCGTAACTTCTTCTCCCTCGCGAAGAACGCGAAGAACGCGAAGAACGCGAAGAACGCCGAACCCGGAAATTGACGACGCCTTCGCCCGAGACGTTCTTCCGATCTCCGATCACCGACCATTTGAGGTGAGTGATTTCGGATTTCCGCTCAAGGTTGTTTTCTTTGGGTTTAAACACAGATTTAATTATTTATAATTTAAATCTGTTGTTCTTGGTTCGTTGAGCTCGCCGACTCAACGCCGGATTCCGCGACGACGCGACGCCTCCCCGCGACGACGCGACGATCCCTCTCTTCTGTGACGATCCTTTCCGTGACGAACGCTCGCGCGCGACGATCGACGAGGTAGGGATTTATTTTGGAAAATTGCCCCCTTTTAATTTTCCCGTGAACGTTCTTTGAAAATTAAAAAGTCGGTTTCAAATGAACAATTTTATTTTAATTAAAATTGTCGGTTCATGTGTTGAACAATTTCTCCCGGTTGTTTATCTCTAACGCCGAGGGTGCGGGCCAAACGAACACGGCCCGACGACCCTCCGTCGTTCTTCGTTTTGTGCGGATTTGACGGTCGACGACGGAACGTGCCGCAGCGGACGTTTGACGATCCCGCAGTAAAGAACTGATCCCGGGAGGAGCAACGGCGCAGACGGGAAGGAAAACGGGCCACCGGAGCGACGCCGGCGGCCCGCGGAAGTTGCCGGCGGCGCGGGTCAACGGTGCGGCGGCGCCGGCGGCCGGAGGCGGCGGCGCCCCGGCGCGCCGCCGGACGGGTCGACCGCGGCTGAAGCCGCGACGGCGGAGGCCAACGGACCCGCGGCCGCGCGGGTCCGGTTCGTCCAGGCGGGACGCGGTAGAGCCGCGTCCGCGGTTCAACAGCACGGCCCGCACGCGGGCCGCGGTTTATTCTCAGGTCGCGGGTCGGCGCCCGCGGCTTCCTCCAGCGCCGCTCGGCTGGCCGAGCCGGGCCGGGCCAACCGGGTCGGACCCGGGACGGGCCCACCCGGTTCGGGCCGACCCAGGGGGGTCAGTCCGGGTCGGCCCGGGGCCGTACCCCCCCATCTTCGGACGTTTTCGTTCAAACGCCTGTAACCTGAGATTCGTGCCTCCAAACGACTCGCCGTCAGCGGCAACGCGATCCTTGCATCGATACGGTCGTTTCGATATATCGCACTCAAGGTTTCAAAATACTTTGAGTCCGGCCGGGATGGTTCGTACACGAGACCAACCGGGCCCTCGGAGCGGAAACGCTCATATCTGGAGCTACGGACGTCCGATTGACGTGCCGTCAGCTTTGTTGAATTCCTCTAAGTGAGACGGATCTTTTGGTATACTCCGCCCGAGGTTTGGACGCAGGTGGAGTGCGGTCGGGTTGGTTTTTCCCTTAAAACCAACCGGGCCCCTAGGATGAAAATGCCAATATCTCTCAGACCGGGCGTCCGATTGACGCGCCGTCTGTGACGTTGAGTTCCTGTTGACGATACGGAACTTTTGGATACATCAACTTCGGACTTTGTGTCAGTTGATGTATCAGCCTCTCGGCTCGTGGAGCGGACCCTCCCGAACGAGCTTGTTGTGTGCGGGAACCCTAGTGCTGGCTGCGACTGCTACTTCGACAGCGATGACCGTGCAGAGATCCTCAGTGGACTGCGGTGACGACTGTGCAGAGATCCTCTGTGGACTCCGATGACGACCGTGCAGAGATCCTTAGTGGACTACGGCGACGACTGTGCAGAGATCCTCAGCGGACTGCGACGACTACTGCACTCAGCGATCCTACGTGGATCAGTGCTACCGATCCTATGTGGGTCCGATCCTGCGTGGGTCAGCGCTCAGCGGTTCTGTGTGAGCCAGCGCCTACAGGTCCTGCGTGGGCCCGGTCCTGTGTGGGCCCGATTCTGTGTGGGTCCGATCCTTTGTGGGTCATCTCTCAGCGGTTCTGTTTGAGCCAACTCCTACAGGTCCTGCGTGGGCCCGATCCTGTGTGGTTCACTGCAAGGTTAGTTCCTATCGATCCTTCGTGGGTCCGACGACTTAGATGGTTCAATGATCATCTTTATCGTCATCCGAAGAAGTATACCTGTGTGAGCTGAATCTTGTGTTTCTCTCCTTTGTGGATTGTGTTGAGCTATCCTGTGTGGATTTACTGTTTACTCTCCTTTGTGGATTGTGTTGTTCTATCCTGTGTGGGTATACGTTTTGCTTTCCTGTGTGGACTGGGTTGTGCTTGGGATCAGACGTTGGAGCCGAACGGGGAATTGCAGACTTAGGTATATGTATGGGCATATACCTAAGTCGTGTCAGATGTTACTTCGTGATTGCATCTCTTCTTCGTGATTTATCCTTTGTGGATTTCGGGAGACCTTTGGGGGTCTCGGGGTCCCTACTGGGTAGCTTATACTCACCCCTGCATGGGCTATGCCCGCACTTCGTGGTGTTGGTTGCAGACGACGGACAGCGCTGATCATGGAAGAGGCGTGCGGAGCAGGATAGTACCTGGAGGTGGACCACTGGGCGGGATGTACTCGGAGCTGTTAGGTGGACCCGAGGAGCAGTGGAGACTATCTGTACCCACCCTTCAGGTGGGACTTCCAGAGGACGGCTCGACGCTGCAGTTTTCCCTTTTCAGTTGCTGTTTTTCCTTTCAGTTGTACTTTACAGTTGAGCTTGTATTTCCGGCCCCTTTTACTTTCAGCACAGCTTGTACTGTTTTTATTTAGTGTTCACTTTTCCGCTTGCTTACTCTGTGGTGCTTGTTTACTTTTCAAAGGCAATGCCTTCCCTTTTTGTTGGGATTTATGCCTTGGTGCTAGTCGCCAGCACCTGGCCTATGGAAGGCGGGCTTGGGGTAGTCACGGCACAGGCCCCAAGGACGGGTCGTGACAGACCATTTCCACATTAAAAAAATACCTTTCCCTCTGCATCAATTAGAATAATTTTAAATAAAATTATTTCATTTTTATGATTTGAAATAATAAAAATTGAATCCATATTTTGAATTAGAATTTTATTTATTATCAAATATATTAAAATTATTTTTTGTCTATGATTTTTAGTGAGAACCGATAAAATTAATCACTAAGATTATGGGTAAAATTAGGTTGTATTGATTACATGAATTTGTACTAAAATTAATTCTACCCACACATAGGACATGGATTTGAGAAATTGTATTTACTATTTAGATTAATTATTTCTAAATTATATAATTAAAATCATTTTAAATGTACAAGTAATGGATAAATTACCTATGTAAACAAAAATATTCTTGTTACCATCATACACAACAAAAATTGTATAATTTAATAAGTGGAGTGACTAAGGAATAAAATCATAAAAATGTATTTATTATTATATGGTGTAGGTGTTTATTGAAAAAATCAAAACTCCTCTACCTTATTATTCAATTTGAGAGGCACATGTTAAAAGGGAGACCTCTGAATGGTGATTAATTTGAGGTATTTACAAAAATTACATTCCACATCTACTATAAAATGACACTCACTCCTCTAAAATAATCACAACATAAAAACACATGGTTTTACCAATAGTTGAGAAATACCTTCCTAAAATCACCCCTCAACCTTGAATCCTCAATTTTTTCCAAAATCAATCTTTTATGGGATTTATTTTAAACTAAAGGATGATATCTTAAGAAGTGGTAATGTTATTAAATGACCCTCTTTATTTTATTTCCTTCTCTACCTATATAAATTTTCATTATCCCATGATAATATAAAATACTATGTGTATTTAATATATTAGGATGTTGTTAAAATAATGATATGTACTACCAAAATCTATACATCCATCGTATTATTTATGAAATCTTCGTTTCTGTTTAAGGAGGACTACCGCATCGTGAATTGATGCCGTTATGTTTTCATTTCCACATCTCAAGGATGGATATCATGATGGATCTAAATAATATATATATATATATATATATATTATTTATAAAATATTCACATATAGGTATTCATTATATATATATATATATATATATATATGTTTACCCTACATTTCATATGGTATATGGGAACACAAGTTGTGTGTATGGAAAACAAATTCCTTTCAAAGTGATGTGATTCATCATTCGCATATGATTAACATTGAAGATTATAAAGTTTAATTTAATTATTATATTTTATATAAATAAAAAAATTATATTAATGAAATATATATCATTATAGAATGTTAATGTATTTTTCAATTTCATTCATTCCTTTTCACTCAAATAATGTTGATAACATTAGTCATGTATGTGTGGACAACCACCTATTTAAAGCGATGTCACTCTCTTTTTATCACCAAAAAACATGGATTAAATATAAGTATATATTATGGTTTTAATGGTATTATTATTTTAATGTAATGGTAATAGTTTACTCAAATTTGTTCTATACTGATCAGTGAAATATGGAAATGGTATGCATGCGTACGTATGGCCTACCATCTACATGGTCATTACTTAAATCATTTTCCATAGCCATCATTAATGATTATTTTAAAAATTAAAATTTAATTACAAATATAATAATTAATTCAAAATTATTATTTTGGAGATGATGGATATGTATAATATACTAGATAACCATATCCTTCCTGGTGAAATACAAATGAGATAACATGTCAATTACCACTCGAAATTATGAAAGCAATGAATGATTATAAAATAATGGGTAATAATATGTTTTAAAAGGATCATATAAGATATTATAAATATTGATATGAATCTGTTATATGTTAATAACATGTTCAAAACAAATAAACTAGAGGTTAAACAAAAAACAATCAAAAGGAATCATGAGGTAAGTATTTTTTAACTCAATTTCAACTCATTAGGTTAAACATCTACTTCATTGATTTTTCCATTTCTATGATTATGTTTTAAGGACATTTTATTCCATTATTTTGTATTTCCAAATGTTTTATAGCGATTTATTATTGAAACATATAATTGAATCATTGGTTAATTATCACTTCAACATTATGATCAATGTAAGATTTTATATGAAAAACACATTCTAATCCATATTTTTTATTCATGAATTTCAATTAAAGGATATTTTTTTACCATGGTGTTTGTATTACCATTTATGTTTATTATCATATGGTTATTATTGATATATTAAAGTTATAGTACTATTTTTCCACTCATTGGTTACTAAAATTAATTATAATTTTTTAAGGGATTCTCACTTCATTTATATAATCAGTAGAAATATGTTATCATCAAAAGCTATGGTTTCTAAAACTATTTAAAAAATTGTGTTTAACCCTTTAAAAATGAATTATCAATGGAATTTTCTCCAATTTACCACTTTAGTAATTTTATAATAATATTATGTATCTTTTAAAAAAACACTACTAGGAATTGGAATTTTTTTGACATATTATTTATGATGTGCTTATAGGCCATTATAAATAGTCTTTACAGAGGGACTATTTTTGAAAATATTCATTTCCCCTAATAATTAATAATTAAGATGAAATTATTTTTTATGAGAAAAAAATCGTGTCACAAATACCTTGAGCACAACTTGTGAAGTGAAACACAGGAATGGTATTTATTATGGGTTTATAAATATGTCTCAAATACCTTGTTTTATTAATGTTATTTTCAATGAGAAATTATTTTGAGAGAAAATAAACTATCAATATAAGTGTATTTTTTATGGGTGCAATTAAAAATATCTTTTTTTAAATATTGTTATTTGCGAAGTTAATTGATTCTCATCACCAATAAATAGTCTACAAAAGATTATTTTCAATGAGACCCATCATAAATAAAATTTTATCATTGACCTGCTTATTTATGATGGTATTAATTGTGATATGTCCTGTGACAAATTATAATATTTATAATGGGAAACCCATCATAAATAGGCTTGTGACTAAAAATATAAGACACACTCACACACACACACACAGATATATATATATATATATATATATATATATCCTACCTAATATTTTTCTTTCCTCCATCCTTTGATATTTATTCTCCTCTTCTTCTCTCTTATTCACTTCACTTATTCATTTAAAAGTTTAATTTTTTTTAACGGGAAGAATGTTGTTAGTTTTTCATCCAACAAAAACATCAGTTTTGATGTATTTATTTTAATTTTTTATTATAATTTCATGTATTTTATTTTGTATTATAATTTCATTTTAATATTTAGTATTATTAATTATTAGTAATAAGAGTTAATTAGATTTGATTATTCATAATTACCAGTAATTAATTTTCAATTAAAAATATTTATTTTAAATTAGTATTATTTTTGTAATCTAATGGGCTTAGTTTCAATTTACAATAATTAGTTTTAATTCTCTATAAGTGGTTTTTTATAGTAATTACACGTACTTGATAAAATATAATATTAGATAACATAACATAGTAATAATTTACACATCTTAGTAATGTGTAATAATAATTGGTTGATATTCATAATAAATAACAGTAATTATTACTTACTACAAATTAAGAATAATTTATAAAAAAATGATAAATATTAATAAAATAAAACCATTTTCAAAAAAATATAAATAATCAGCACAAATTAGTGGTTATTAGTAAAAATATCGAGATTTTTTAAAAATTATAGAAAATTATTAAAAATGATATGTAATTAAAAGAAAATAAATATAAATAGAGAAAATTAGCGAAAATAAGGTAATTAGATACAATTAATGAAAATGAAAGTTAATTAGTTAAAATTTGTGAAAATGTGAGGTATTTAGTAAAAATTATTGAAAATGAGTGAGAATTATTAAAAATTATTGAAAATGAGCGTGAATTATTTAGAATTTTAGAAAATGTTTGTTAATTAGTAAAAATATATAGAAAATATTATTAATTATTAATAATTAGAATTAATGATAAGTAATTAGTAAAAATTATTTACAATGAGCTGTAATTAGTAAATATTTCTAGTATGGAGATATAATTATTAATAATTACTATTAATTACTGATAATTTGTAGACAACACCAATAATAAATTTTAATTATTAAAAAAATTAGTAATGAGTGAGAATTATATAAAATCAATGGAAATGATCATTAATTAGTTAAGATTAGAAAAAATGAGAAGTATTTAGAAAAATAATTTATATGTATTGAGCCTTAATTAGGAAAAATAGTTACAATGTGTGGTAATTGGTAAAAAATACATACAATGAGATGTAATTAGTAAAAAATAATAGTATTGATGGTTAATCAGTAATAAATTGTAGAAATTAGTGATAATAAGTAAAAACATATCATTAATGAGCTATAATTAGTAAAAAATAATTTCAATGACGGGTAATTATTAAAATCCCCATCAATGGGTGGTAATTTGAAAAATAATATCTGTAACGGGTAGTATTATAACGACCCATACTTTACATACATTGTTAATACTTCAAAATTTAAGCATAATTATTACAACATATAACAAAACCATGAAAGGACCATATAGGTATAGTGTCTTTAGAAACTGGGAAACATAAAAAACTGGTTCATAAAGCGTCTAGACTGTCTCCCATTTATTTCATCATATCTATAGTCCCTTTTGGGATATCTTACTTAATAACCTTCTTCCTGACCTGGGGAAAGAAAACATATAAAAGGGTGAGCTCAAATGCTCAATAAGTGTAACAAATGAAATATCAATCACATCATATTCATAAGAACATAACTTTTGGAAATCTTAACCTGTAAAAGATAGCATAATTTCATAACATGGGATAAATCATAGTAGTGAAATGGAATCCCAATAATCATAACTTAAAACATGAAAACTTTGTTTCATACACACATAATCATAGAGAATCATTTCTTATTAGTAAAGACTCATTGCCAAGACTATCTTAGTGGACAAAGTCCCTTTCTGAGCCGAGTTCACTCCTCGTTTCAGTCCTGTTTCACTGAACCGGTATAACCTACCGTTCCAGCCATGTCTATATCATGAGATATAAAATCTTTACCCAATGCATTGGAGGGAGATATATGTCCCACCCATCTATTAATGATACCATTCTTATGTGTGCCACAAAATCATAAACCATACATCATAGAATAACCCATGTAATAAAAATGGGAATCTTAAACATCGTGACATCATAAAACAATTCATATAAGACAAAGGAATTCATAAAAATAATTCCATCACAACATAATAAAATCAATGTAATAATAGGGATAAAAAAATAACCCTTTTATTATCTTAGATGGAAAATAATTTTGATAAAACACTTGAACTCCATTCTTGAGAAAAATATCCTTTCTACTTCAAAAACATTTTTTCCTTTATTAACATGTAATAGAATTTTAAACTAAAAGAAGTTGATTAAAAATAAACTTGAAAACTTGTAAGGGAATTATTTAAAAATCCATTCATGCCGTATAAGTTAAAAGAAAACATTCTTCTTGTACATTTTTCAGAAAATTCAAAAAGTACCTCGTACGAAAAACGACAAAAGATTCCTTTCATATATTTTACTAAAAAAATCACCGAAGGGTAAAATTTGATATAAAAAATTGTATAAGGATATAAATTTTACATATTGAGTAAACATGGATGTGGATGATAAAATACACCCCAGTAAATACCAAATAATAAACAATCTCGGATAAAAATGAGATTGTGATATTTCCCTTAACTTAGGTATGATATGCTTTGTATTTGTCCGAACCTCCTGTATAATGATTTAAATAATGTTATTGACTTATTACAGAATCATACTTATTTTTATGATATCATATATTGTCATATTCTTAGCTTCTTAGTAGTAATATTTCATTGCTACTTGTTATTCGGGTGTTTGTAACTTTTTGTTCTTATGCGTGTTTTGTCGAATAAATTCTTATTATTCTCTTTAGGTTATAGATACCTCATTTACAGAATGGTATTAGTGTAATATATATCATATTCATTCATTCAATTCATTTATATAATCATTATGAAATGAAGATCATGTACAACGAGTCGCATTACATCGTGGAGACGGTATTCCGTACGTATGCACGAGTGATGATATCGTTCCTATGATCATGGAATTGTATTAGAGTGTATGTATACTATTTCAGAACTTTATAATAGTCATATATAGTCATTATTTACACCATTATACCCATCCAAATAAAGTGGTGGTGGAAAATAGATTACACCACGGCGTGGAGACGGTATTCCGTACGTACGCACGTAAGGTGATTTCTTTTTCCGTAGGATGGATAGATGGTGAAATATGGTTGTTTCATACTTATAATAAAATATTATTATATTAGTGATACTGATGTTATTACTTCATAATGAAACAACTAAAGAAGAAGAAGTGGAAGAAGAAATAAAGATGAAAGAATCGGTAACGGACATTACCTCTTCTTTGAAGTGCTTCATTGAGACCTTCTTTTAGGGAACTAAAATTGTTCTTTGAAGAAGACCGGGACCTCTAGGATGTCTCTAGGGAAGTGGAGAGGATAAATTGGTAGGGTTTGTCAGAGCTTGAAGGCTCAAAGTGGTGTGAGGAAGAGAGGTAGGAGGTGCCCTTTTATAAGGGAGGAGAGGGGCACCTTTGGAATAACTAAAAATATTATTTTATTATAAAGTCAAGTTCGGTTTTAAATAGCTCCAAATTGATTTATTTAGAGTCTAAGGTGGGGATGGGTCTACATCCTCTCATCCAATAGAATTTAGACAAGTTTAGGTATCAATTTTAACCTTATCATTTAGATTTACTTTAAGTTAGATAATTTAACTTTTACAGTGTCTTCTTGTTTTCTTATACTATAAGGTTAACAAACATACTATATCAAGACAAAAAAACCCCAATTTGTTTATTATTAATATATATAACCTTTTCTAAGTCATTTGGCCGAACCTTAGATTTTTAGGAATAAAATAACAATTAATAATATAATATTTGTTTTAAAAACTATTTTAAGTCAATTTTGACACTATTTAGTAATTGATTTTTTTGAAAATCATAACAGAATTATTAGCTCTAACCAAGTTAATTAAATCAATAATAACATGTCATACTAACCTATAAAATTAGTGTAATTCATAAAAAGTCTCAAATTACATTTATTTGGGTATTTATAACATCACTTATGTCAATATTTCATTAATAAGATAATTACTGCATCATTGTTGTGTGATATATAAATTAAATTATTTAATGTCTAAAAATTAAAAAAAAAATACCATTATATAGGAAATATATTTATCTTTCTAATGAATATTTATAGTCTAATTTATCTTATGTATAACCACATATTAAAAATGATTTACTTATTAAAAGTTGATTTTTAACTATTTAACCCTTCTTTAAATAAATTAATAATAAATGTCCTAATCTAATACATGTGGGCCTAAATGGTCATATTTTATTCCTAAGGTTGTTTTTGGTCGAATTAAACTTGTCCAATATAATTAGTACATGTGTTAGGGTAATAATAATATCATTTTTACCCTTAATTACCCTATTTACTTTTAACCGTGGTAAATAAAAGTAAAAAGTTACTATTCACCAAAAAAAAATTCATTTCATTGATCCAAATTTTAGTCCTTGATATTAACCATGTCTCTTGGATTTTCAAAATTCTACCCACAGAAGCGGTAAAATTATGTTTTATGACAAAATTCAGTTTTTTTTAACTACCACTTAGTGGATTCACTATTCATCAAAAATTGAATGTTTTCAGAAAAATACCAAAATTTCACCCTAGGATAATTTCGATATTACGAATCCAAAAATGAAGTCCATTTTGAAAAATAAAATTTATAAAATTTCAAAAAGTGGTTATTACTATTCATAATGGCTAGTTTTAATAATATTTTAATAGTATATCGTTGTTTAGTAAAACTCGATATTACGTACGATGCAAGATATCGAGGAAGGTCGCGATTGCGTGTAAAGAAAGCCAAGCTTGTTTTGTGTGTAGTAAAAGATTCCTTTGATGATTTATATAACATAAAAACAAAATATTTCACATAAAAGTCTCGGGTGTTACATTCTACCCCCCTTAAAATGAATTTCTCCCTCGAAATTCGTCACTTTCTAACAAAGAGATGAGGATACCTCTCCCTCATCATATCCTCAAGCTCCAATGTAGCTTCTTCTAATTGGTGGTTCCTCCATAAAACTTTCACCAATCGAGTGGTCTTGTTTCGTAGGACTTTTTCACTACGATCCAGAATCTCTATCGGTTGTTATTCATAAGAAAGATCTTGCTCCAGCGGTACAAATTCTGAGCTAAGTACATGTGAAGGATCAGGTATGTACTTTCTCAGGAGAGATACATGGAACGCATCGTGAACTTGAGAGAGATTTTGTGGAAGCGCCAATCGTTAAGCTACCTTCCCAACACGATCCAGTATTTCGAAAGGACCGATATATCTAGGGCTCAACTTTCCCTTCTTTCCAAATCTCATGACTCTCTTCCAGGGAGATATTCGTAAGAAAACTTTATCACCACTTCAAACTCTAGGTATTTTCTTCGATTGTCGGCATAACCGTTCTGTCAACTCTGAGCTGCTCTTATGTGTTGTTGAATAGATCTGACCTTTTCTGCCATTTCGTCAACGAGATCAGGTCCTAATAGCTTTCTTTCCCCAACTTCATCCCAGCAAGTTGGAGTCCTGCATTTCTTTCCATAGAGAGCTTCATAAGGAGCCATCTGAATACTGCAGTGAAAGCTATTATTATAAGAAAATTCCACCAAAGGTAGGTGTTGATCCCAACCACCTTTGAAATCCATAGAGCAAGCTCTCAACATATCTTCTAGAGTTTGAATTGTTCTCTCAGACTGACCGTCTGTCTGAGGATGATGAGCAGTGCTGAAACTCAACTCTGTATCCAGAGTATGCTGAAGACATCACCAGAACATCGAGGTAAATCTCAGATCCCGATCAGATATAATAGAAAGTGGTACTCCATGCAATCTTACCACTTCCTTTACATATATCCTGGCAAGCTGATCCAGAGGGAAATCCTCTCTAATAGCAATGAAGTGTGCATACTTTGTAAGATGATCAACTATGACCCAGATAGAATTATTGCCTTTGGATGTTTTAGGAAGTCCTGTGACAAAGTCCGTAGTGATGTTTTCCCATTTCCATTCGGGTATGGGTAATGGTTGTAACATCCCCTTAGACTTCTGTCTCTTAGCTTTAACTTACTGACAAACCAAGCATTGAGAGACATATTCAGAAACATCTCTTTTCATGCCATCCCACTAGAAGTACTCTTTCAGGTCCCTATACATCTTCGTGCTTCCAGGATGAATAGAGAATGAAGAACTATGAGCCTCATCCAGCAGCTCCTTCTTTAATTCTGGGATGGTAGGAACACAAACCCGATTCCTGAACTTTATTATCCCATCACAATCAAGGTTGAATTCAGGAATATTTCTCATCTTCTTTTGTAACTCGACATCTTCTTTCCGTGCCTCTTTAATCTTCACATGTATAGATGGTTTAACATTCATTTGAGAAAGATAAGATTTTTCCCCTTCAATTATAATTCCAAGATCCATCCTTTGTAAATCCATAAATATTGGATCTTTTGTGATCCTCATCATGGATAAACTAGCATGGTCTTGTCGACTTAATTCATCTTCAACCTTGTTTTCTTTCCCAGGATGGTAATGGATTGAGCAGTCATAATCCTTAATCAGCTCCAACCATCTTCTTTGACGCATATTCAGCTCCTTATGTGTGAAAATATTCTTTAAACTTTTATGATCAGTATAAATGTCACACCTTTCTCCATAAAGATAATGCCTCCAAATCTTTAATGCAACGATTACTACACCTAACTCCAAATCATGTGTTGGGTAATTTTGCTCATGGATTTTCAACTGTCGTGAGGAATAAGCTATCACCATATCATTTTACATAAGAACACACCCCAATCCCTTCTTGGATGCATCACTGTAGATCACAAACCTTTCTCCACTACAAGGCAGTGTGAGCACAGGTGCACTGGATAACCTTCTTTTCAACTCCTTAAAATTCTCTTCACATTCCTCCATCCAAACAAACTTAATTCCTTTCCGAGTCAACATGGTGAGTGGATTAGATAATCATGAAAAATCTTTCACAAAACTTCGATAATATCCAGCCAAACCAAGAAAACATCGGATCTCAGTTACTGTTGTTGGTCTCGACCATCTTTCGATAACCTCTATTTTTGTTGGATCCACAGATATCCCCTCTTTTGAGATTATGTGACCCAAAAATGCAACTTTTTGAAGCCAAAATTCACACTTGATAAATTTAGAATAAAGCTTCTCCTTTCTCAGGGTCTTCAATATAATTCTCAAGTGATCTTCATGTTCTTCCTTGCCCTTTGAATATACAAGAATATAGTCTATAAAGACTACCACAAACTGATCAAGATAGTATCTAAAGACTCTATTCATCAGATCCATGAAGATATGAGGGGCATTAGTAAGACCAAATGGCATCACTATAAATTCATAGTGTCCATACCTTGTATGGAAAGCCGTCTTTGGTATATCCTCCCTTTTGACCCTTAATTGATGATACCCTGAACGAAGATCAATCTTGGAAATGTATTGAGCTCCGCGTAGTTGGTCAAATAAGTCATCAATGCGTGGGAGAGGATATTTGTTCTTGATAGTGATCTTGTTATGTTCTCAATAATCAATGTAGAGTCTCATTGATCCATATTTCTTCTTAACAAATAGAATAGGTGCTCCCCAAGGTGACGCACTAGGGCGTATGAATCCCTTATCAAGATTCTCTTGGAGTTGCTTCTTCAATTCCTGTAACTCAATTGGGGCCATTTTATAAGGTGTCTTTGAAATAGGCAAAGCACCTGGTACGAGTTCTATTGAGAACTCAACATCACGATTTGGTGGAAGACTTGGTAATTCATCCAGAAAGACATCATCAAACTCCCGTACAATGGGCATATTCTTAATCATGAGTTTCTCACCAACCATTTGAGATAAATAACCTTCATTTAGTGGGATCAAGACCCATAATATGGAAGGAATTTCCACTGGAAGGTTATGTTCATACTTGCATCGATAGACGATCATAGATTGATCTGGAATATGAAATGTGACTTCCCTTCTTTGGCCATTGATATGAGATCCATGTAGAGAAAGTCAATCCATGCCAAGAATCACATCAAATTCCACTATAGGACGGATCACAAGATTTGCAGGAAGCACTTTCCCACAAACTTCAATCGGAGAAGAATTATAAACTTTTGATGCGACTGTTGTGCCATTAGGTGTTGTCATAGCTAACTTAACATCTAATTGTTGAGGTAATACGGTGATACCCTTAGAAAATTCTTCAGAAATAAAAGAGTGTGTGGATCCATAATCAAATAAAACATTTTCTACTTTAGAGTGGATGATATGTGTACCTTTCACCACATTGTTATCGTACTCCACATCGCTGATAGAAATTGCATGTGACTTTCCTTTGTCTTTAGCCTTAAGAGTTTGTTGGCGTCGACCATCATCATCAACCCTTGGATTTGGTAACGAATTGGAATAATGCCCCATCTCCTTGCACTTGAAACATTGAAGTGTAGTAGGTTCATTCTGTGTATCCCTTCCTTTGTTTGCATCATTAGACATCTTCTTCCCATTATCGCAGCATTCAAATGCCCGATGACCTTCCTTTCCACATTTGAAACATTTACTTGTCCCTTTAAGACAAATCCCTCCATGTTTCTTTCCACACTTTGAGCATAAGGGAAAGCTCATATTCTTTTCAGTGTGCTCTTTAGATTTTCCTTTGAATTACATTTTCCTCTTCTTATCAAACCCATATGACTGATGGGTTACTCCAATCTCCATCTCAACATTGAGAGCACATCGAACGATTTCCTCGTAGCTATTGAAGTCCCTTATGGCTAAGGCCCTTCGAAGACTTGGTTTTAACCACTAAATAATCGGTCGATCTTACTCTCAGGATGGATAATAATACAAGAGGCGTACCTTGAAATTCTTGTAAAATTTGCTTCATAAGTACCAATAGATTCATCATCCTTTTGCTTCAGTTCAAGAAACTCTTTCTCCATATTTGTTCGGAGAATATGAGGGAAGAACTTATTGAAAAATAAGTTCTTGAACTCATACCATTCCATGGACTCAATTTCATCCCTTTGCCTCGTATTATTAATAAGATTCCACCATTGATCAGCATCACCTTCCAAACGATACACTGCTAAGATGAATTTATCATGCTCAGAACATTGAAGAACTGAAAATATCTTTTTAGTAGTACTAATCCATTGTTCAGCAGCTAATGGATCAGTAGACCTGCTGAATGAAGGTGGACGTTGTCTCATGAAGGATTCAACAGAATGTTGCTCCTTCCTTTTCTCGTTTGGAAGTCCTGCATGATTCATAGCTTGAGAAAGTTGTGTGAGCATGGATATAAGATTTTGCATTCCAGCTCCCATAACGTTTGGTTGCTCAGGGGGACAATCATTGCATTGCCCGTCGCATTCCGTATTAACACAGTTCCTTCGGGTTCCAGCCATTGACTAAAACCAAGATAAATAGTGTGAGAAACACTAATTATAATAGGAAAACCACATAATCAAGAATAAAATTTCACACTTAAGGTCTTATCCTAGGTTATTCATGGCCATTTCTAAAACACTAAGATTTTGTTCTATTCTTATAATTATCCTTAGGGTTCTTACTAAGGCATTCGCATCCTAGTTTCCAAAGGTTGACTATACCTTTCCTCTGATACCAAATATAACGACCCATACTTTACATACATTGTTAATAATTCAAAATTGAAGCATACTTATTACCACATATAACAAAACCACTAAAGGACCGTATAGGTATAGTGTCTTTAGAAACTGGGAAACATAAACAACTAGTTCATAAAGCGTCTAGACTGTCTCCCATTTATTTCATCATATCTATAGTCCCTTTTGGCATATCTTTCTTAATAACCTTCTTCCTGACCTGGGGAAAGAAAACATATAAAAGGGTGAGCTCAAATGCTCAATAAGGGTAACAAAAGAAATATCAATCACATCATATTCATAAGAACATAACTTTTGGAAATCTTAACCTGCAAAAGAGAACATAATTTCATAACTTGGGATAAATCATAGTAGTGAAATGGTATCCCAATAATCATAACATAAAACATGAAAACTTTTTGGAATACACACATAATCATAGAGAATCATTTCTTATTAGTCAAGAATCATTTCCAAAACTATCTTAGTGGACAAAGTCCCTTTCTGAGCCGAGTTCACTCCTCGTTTCAGTCCTGTTCCACTGAACCGGTATAACCTACCGTTTCAGCCATGTCTATCTCATGAGATATAAAATCTTTACTCAATTCATTGGAGGAAGATATAGGTCCCACCCATCTCATAATTATACCATTCTTATGTGTGCCACAAAATCATAAACCATACATCATTGAATAACCCATGTAATAAAAATGGGAATCTTAAACATCGTCACATCATAAAACAATTCATATTATATAAAGGAATTCATAAAAATAATTCCATCACAACATAATAAAATCAATGTAATAATAGGGATAAAAAAATAAACATTTTATTATCTTAGATGGAAAATAATTTTGATAAAACACTTGAACTCCATTCTTGAGGAAAATTTCCTTTCTACTTCAAAAACATTTTTTCCTTTCTTAACATGTCATAGAATTTTAAACTAAAAGAATTTGATTAAAAATAAACTTGAAAACTTTTAAGGGAATTTTTTAAAGATCCATTCATGTTGTATAAGTTAAAAGAAAACATTCTTCTCGTACTTTTTTCGGAAAATCCAAAAAGTACCTCGTACGAAAAATGACAAAAGATTCCTTTCATATCTTTTACTAAAAAGATCACCGAAGGGTAAAATTTGATATAAACAATTGTAGAAGGATATAAACATTACATATTGAGGAAACATGGATGTGGATGATACAATACACCCCAGTAAATACCAAATAATAAACAATCTCGGATAAAAATGAGATTGGGATATTTCCCTTACCTTAGGTCCGATATGCTTTGTATGTGTCTGAACCTCCTATATAATAATTTAAATAATGTTATTGACTTATTAAAGAATCATAATTATTTTTATGATATCATATATGGTCATATTCTTAGCTTCTTAGTAGTAATATTTCATTGCTACTTGTTATTCGGGTGTTTATAACTTTTTGTTCTTATGCGTGTTTTGTCGAATAAATTCTTATTCTTCTCCTTAGATTATAGATACCTCATTTCCAGATTGGCATTAGTGTAATATATATCATATTCACTCATTCAATTCATTTATATAATCACTATGAAATGAAGATCATGTAGAACAAGTCGCATCACATCGTGGAGACGGTATTCCGTACGTACACACGAGTGATGATATCATTCCTATGATCATGGAATTGTATTGGAGTGTATGTATACTATTTCATAACTTTATAATAGTCATATATAGTCATTATTTACACCATTATACCCATCCAAGTAAGGTGGTGGTGGAAAATAGATTACACCATGTCGTGGAGATGGTATTCCGTACGTACGCACACGCGGTGATTTCTTTTTCCATAGGATGGATAGATGGTGAAATAGGGTTGTTTCATACTTATAATAACATATCAGTATCTGAGTGGTACTGATGTTATTACTTCATAATGAAACAACTAATGAAGAAGAAGTGGAAGAGTAAATAAAGATGAAAGAATCGGTAACAGACATTACCTCTTCTTTGAAGTGCTTCTTTGAGACCTTTTTTAGGGCACTAAAATTGGTCTTTGAAGAAGACCAGGACCTCTAGGATGTCTATAAGGAAGTGGAGAGGATAACGTGGCAGGGGTTGGCCGAGGTTGAAGGCTCAAAGTAGTGTGAGGAAGAGAGGGAGGAGGTTCCCTTTCATAAGGGAGGAGAGGGACACCTTTAGAATAACTAAAAATATTATTTTATTATAAAGTCAATTTCGGTTTTAAATAGCTAAAAATTGATTTATTTCGAGGATAAGGTGGGGATGGGTCGAAATCCTCTCATCCAATTGAATTTTTACAAGTTTAGGTATCAATTTTAACCTTATAATATAGATTTACTTTAAGTTAGATAATTAATCTTTTACCGTGTCTTCTTGTTTTCTTATACTATAAGGTCAAACAACTTACTATATCAAGCCAAACGAACCCCAAGTTGTTTATTATTAATATATATAACCTTATCTAAGTCATTTGACCGAACCTTAGATTTTGAGGAATAAAATAACAATTAATAATATAATATTTGTTTTAAAAACTATTTTATGTCAATTTTGACACTATTTAGTAATTGATTTTTGTGAAAATCATAACAGAATTATTAGTTAGAAACAAGTTAATTAAATCAATACTAACATGTCATATTAACCTAGAAAATTATTTTAGTTCATAACAAGTCTCAAATTACATTTATTTGGGTATTTATAACATCAATTATGTCAATATTTCATTAATAAGATAATTACTGCATCATCGTTGTGTCATAAATAAATTAAATTATTTAATGTCTAAAAATTACAAAGAAAATACCATTATGTATGAAATATTTTTATCTTTCTAATTAATGTTTATAGTCGAATTTATCTTATGTATAACCCCATATTAAAAATTATTTACTTATTAAACTTTGATTTTTAACTATTTAACCCTTCTTTAAATAAATTAATAATAAATGTCCTAATCTAATCCAAGTGGTCCTAAATGGTCATAATTTTTTCCTAAGGTTGTTTTTTGTCTAATTACACTTGTCAAATAGAATTAGGACATGTGTTAGGGTAATAATAATATCATTTTTACCCTTAATTACCCCATTTACTTTTAACCGTGGTAAATAAAAGTAAAAAGTTACTATTCACCAAAAATTATTTTCATCTCATTGAACCACATTTTAGTCCTTTATATTAACCGTGTCTCTCGGATTTTCGAAATTCCACTCACAGAAGAGGTAAAATTACGTTTTACGAAAAATTCAGTTTTTTTTAACTACCATTTAGTGGTTAAACTATTCATCAAAAATTGAACGTTTTCAGAAAAATACCAAAATTTCACCCTAGGCTAATTTCGATATTACGAATCCAAAAATGAAGTCCATTTTGAAAAATAAAATTTGTAAAATTTCAAAATTGGTTATTACTATTCATAACGGCCAGTTTTAATAATATTTTAATAGTATATCATTGTTTAGTGAAACTCGGTATTGCGTACGACGCAAGCTATCGAGGAAGGTCGCGATTGCGTGTAAAGAAACCCAAGCTAGTGTTGTGTGTAGTAAAAGATTCCTTTGATGATTTATATAAAATAAAAACAAAATATTTCACATAAAAGTCTCAGGTGTTACAAGTATTTTGTAAAAAAATCAAGTAATGAGAAATATTTATTATAAAAATATAATAAATGAGTAGTATTGTATAAAAAATACCTATATTCAGTGGTACTGAGTAAAAAACCCAACAATGAGTGGTATTATGTAAAAACTTACCGATAGTGAGTGGTAATCTGCTAAAAATGAAGAAATAAGCAATAATTAGTAAAACAATACATAAAATCAGTGTTAATCAATTAAAAAATATCTTAAATGAGTGTTATATAATAAAAAATACTTGAAATGGGAGTTATTTAGTAAAAAATAATGGTATTGAGTAGTAATTAGTTAAAAAAAATACTAAAAATGTGTTCTAATTTTTAAAAAATATCCCAATTAAAAATAATTTTGAGAAATTAATCAAAATTAATTATTGATAACCCCAATTAAATGTAATTATCCACAATTATCAACAATTTAAAAAATTTAACTAAAATTAACACTAATTAGTAGCAAAATATAGATTAATGATAATGAGGGATTCATGGGATAAATGACAAAGGTAACGATAGTGTGATATAATTTTAGTGCCCATAAACTCCATGTTCATCATGCCACATGGTTGACCTTTTGTTTCTCTAAATGCAGATAAATTGTAAATATAAAAATATAGTGTTAATTAAAAAAATTACTGGTTATTTGTAGAATTAGAATAATTTAGATCAAATTTGAAATAATTGAAAATATTTAACAATAATATGATTTTTTTGATTTTATAATTTTTATTTGGATATTATCTTCCTTTTATTAGTTTAAATATATGAATTTTTTTATTTTTAAATTATTAGAAAATTTTAGAATAAGGATCTTGAATATACTAGTTATTATAAGGCCATGACAAGAGAAATCACTCCACCAATCTAAAATGTTCTTGTATTTAACATGTTTATATCGAGGATATGGAATATTTTCAATCATTTTCATCAACAAAACAAGAATTTGTTTCTAACGGGAAAATTCTGTTTTAATGTAATAAATTTGATCTATGGATATTTGAAAATATTGACAATGATGTGGGTCATCTATTACATTTTAGTTTTCAAAAATATTATGTTTCTTTTTGGTTGGAAATAACAATAAAAGTTCTAGAGATGATAGTAATAATTGTTTTATTTACCCATCATGGTGTCAAAAATTAGTATGCAAGGTTATTAATTTCACTTTTAAAAATTAGAAATATATAATGATATTGATTAAACTGTTGAGTTTGAAAAATATCAATTTTATGACATGTGATCTATTTTTTAGATTCCCCATATAATGGTTGTAAGATAAGTAAATTTAATTTTATGAAAAACATTATTGATACTAAATATTATAATGGAATGTAAAATAGATATTTTGATTAGATATTCTCATAGATAAAATAAATTTTACCTAAATGAAATGTATTTCAAATAAATTTCTTGATACAAAAGAGTCAGGATCATAATTTGTCTTTAAGTTACTAGAAGATTCATGCATGTTCAAATTATTGTAACATATATTATGGTGAAATGGGTGGTTTGTTAGTTTTCTAACATGTGGAAAATCAAGGTATAAGGAGACTCAACATGGAAAGTATGGATAAATTACCAATAATAAAATGTGGTAATATCCACTTACAACCAGATTGTAACATTTATTTATATCTCAAAACACAACAACATTGATGTAATGGAAAAAATAAAACAATTGAACTGGTAAAAGAATAAATCATCCATGTGATGGTGATTCACAGAATCATTTTGACCATGTACATAATTATTTTCTATTATAATCCCTTTAGGCGTGATTGGTTCTTTCTATTGATGGTTTATATCTAGATGGTTCGTACAATTGTCAATATTCTTGTTCAGATGTATTTATAACTCCATTAAACTTAATTCATTGTTTGTTGATGAATGAGAAATATATATTTTTAACATTATTAATTCTTAGACATCCAAAAAATCATATCATTGTTTATTTGAATCCATTTATTGATGAGACAAATTTAATGTTGATTAATGGTGTCTTTGTATATGATATTTTTCTAAAATATAATTTTTTAAAGAAATAAAAATAAATATGTAAAATTTTTGACTTCCATGGATAAGAAATATTTTTTCGATGGAATAAACATGTGCCCAAATCATTTTTGAGAAGAATGAGTGACAATAATGAGCTTATTCATATTAATGGGAGATATCATTTTTTTCAACTTTCATTGTATATTCTTTCATATTGATAATCATTCCAAATGAAATTAAAATAATTTCAGAAAAGTTATAATTCAAAGAGATGGACCCCCAAAAATGATCTCATGTATTTATTAAAAATATATAATCTCATAATTAACTCCCATTACAATTGGAGTGACCAAAAACCAACCAAAAATAAATGTATTTATGAAAGATCAAAATTAGATTAAATGATGTAATTATTTGGGATCGTCCTTTATTTGTTTGATTTTTTTGTTTTCCACATGATAAATGTCGATCATATTGAGAAGAACTATTTTCATAAATTATTTTATACATTTTTTGTCACACCTGGTATAATTAATGAGAATTTAATATCACAATTACATATTTCCCATATTATCATTTGATCAGAACATGAGTTGTTAGAAAATGAAATAACATATATGTTAATGATTCCAAAAGATTATTATACACTTTGAAATAAACTGTTTATTATTTCATTAGTGGAATGTTGATCTGAGAATACATGATGTTTATGATTCCAATTTGGAAGGATGAGTTAGAAATAGTCATATTAATGGATTATAATGAATTGATTTTCTTATTATATTGGAAATAATTCTATATATTATATTTATAGGTTTATTGAACTCTTTGATTTGTGAGGTGCAAATAGAAATATCATATTTTTTTTGAGACATCATTGATGAAACAATAGAATTTCTTGCACTAAATATACTAAAAAAAGTTATCTGGTAATTTTATGTAAAATGGAGAAAGCCCTCCCACCTTGTAAATTTGATTCAATAGATCATTTTATATTTTGTTTTTCACATGAAAAAATGGGAAGGGCTAATGGACTTACGAATAAAAATCCATATGAGAGATGCGTGTAGAAACTAATGAAAAAGGTAAGTATCCAATAAATAGTTGAAGGATTAATTATAGAAGAATATTTTCAAAAGGAAATTTATTTTTTCTACTCACAATATTACCAAACTAAATGTCCACAAATGATAAACAGTAAACCATAACGGTGTAAATTTTGATGATGAACAAAACATTAAATTATAAAATATTAATCATCCTGATCAGGGATTTAGTGGAGTTAATAAATAATGAAATTTAGAATATAAACATCACAGAGCTCATATAATTATTATTCTAAACATTAAAGAAATGAAAATATTTTTACAGTGAGTGAAACTAACACATAATCCTTAATTAATTTTAAATAAGTAATAAATTATTATTTTATTTTAATATTTTAAGATAATCATATCATGATGTAGTTTTCACAATCTACACCGACTACATTTGATGAACGTCTGTATCATAATTTTTCTTAATGGGTTGAAAAAACTATAATGCAATTTTTTTATCCTTTCATATTGGAAAATAATTTATTATTTTGTTATATTTTTATTTTATTTTTTAATTTATCTATTAATCTATCATATAATAAAATTGAAAAAACGATTTTGTGTATTGATTAAGACACCATCAAAAAAGGTTAAATATTATTATTCATATGTTTTGAAAGGTTTTAGAATTCATAAATGTGCATATATAGAATAAGAAAATGAGTAGAGGTGTTTTCATACGAGTGTCTCACTATAGAGAAACTGAATTTTATTATGGAATGCCTAATAAAATAATTGAACCATTTTACCTGAGATAGAATCATGTAATGATGTGTGAATGCCATTGGTTTGACACAGATTTCGGATTTCATGTTCACCCTCCCCATGGAAATGTAAATATTAAATAAAAACATTTTCTTGTAGTAAATGTATTATATTAATTGGTACATCAATCACACAAAATATTTTATTGAAATTTATTGTGATGCTTCAACATTTTTAGTTGATTGGGGATCATTATAAAAATTAAATCCAATTATGTTCAGTTTATACGAACTATTTGTTGTTCTATTAATGTGCAAGGACTTGGAATTTTTATAGAGGATATTCAAATTCATCATTTCAACAAATAGACATGAATATCAATTATGATACCCTACAATTACTTGTCGATGTAGAAAACAATTTTCGTGATGTAATTAATTATTTCTAACAAGAAAGTGATATTGAAGATAAATATTATATATAAATCAATGATACTGGGGAGGATGATGAAGATGTTGACACTTTCGTATACCAAGATGAGGATGATGGTGAATAATTACAAAATTACCTATATTTTATAGTCAAAATAAATATATAAAAATACGCATCTTCAAATGTCTTATGAAAAAATTATTTTCATATTTTAGATGGATTAGGATAGTTATGATGGAATTTTCCCTGACCACAAGGTTTCCATGCATTCTAGTGATGAGACAGATTATATTTCATCATACCCTCATCAAATAGGTAGTGTTTAAACTTAGAAGGTTCATTGTCTTGTGATAATGATGATTCCTGACCCAATTCATGAGTGATGTACATATCAAGATTCTGATCCACACATTGGGTAGTATTTCCAATTATGTAATTCAATTAGTTTTTACTATCATTTATTTTCCTTAATTTATATATGTATGAATTATTTTATTATTTTATCTATTTTCCCACAATTTTTTGTAAATAAATATTGTACAAGGGTGTTCTATTATAAATAATTTTTTCTAGAGCTTGGGTAACATGTGATCATATTCCTATTGAAGTTTCACAGTGCATGTTAAATCATTGAATGATATTTAAATATATAGTAGTTATTTTGTAAATTATTTAGTTATTAACATTCAATTATTAATTATTTATAGTGATAATGGTATAGAACTGATGATATCCTGATGTCCTCTATTTGGGAGGCATGGGAGGCCTAAATGTATGAGTGATGTTGTTATTTTTTTTTTAATCTGAGGAAGAGGGACATAAAGAAAGATAAAGTCATAGTTTTTTATCATTATTTTAGTAACCATTGAACAAATTATATATCCCTTCAGGGCTGAATATTATAAGAGGTCAACAATACCATTTTATTGTCATCAGTTATGTTAGCGTGATAAAATTGACATAAAATAATAATTTTAAATATTATAATTTAAGATTTCATTTGAAGAAGTCAAATTTTGCTAAAAAATATCACACACATGATTATAGTTAGGCTAATACTGAGAGTTAGTCTACCAATAAAGTCATATTTGATGATGCATCATCGATATAGGTGACTCAGTATGCCTTTGAGAGAGTCCAAGTTAATCATATCAGCTCTGGATCAAAGAATGAAAATTATTATAGTACAACTAGGATGTCGTTGTACATCTCGAGTGGAGTATAAGGAGAGTAGTCAACATTTAATATATTGTTTGAGTAGGAGTTGTATGATCAATATGAGGTTATAGAGCCCCAACGTTGAGAAAAGGGAAATGTTTCATCAGTTTCATATGCACTAGGAGGATAAGTTTCATCAAGCTTATGAGTAGGAGGATTAGTAGATGATGAAATATATAAAACATTTAACATATGTTATAGGGTTGTAATTTCCTCAATCACCTCTTCTATATGAACCACCCCTCCTCAATGGTTTTATTAATTTTTCGATGTATATATTATGATAATCATTTGAAATAATATTTTTAAAAATATTATAAAAAATTATGAAATTGAATGTATTTTTTATTACGTTATTATATTATTAAAGTTTTTTAATTCTCATTTTTAATAATATTGTGGTGTTTTATATTTTGATTTTTTTTATTTTTTTTAAATTTTTTCTTGAATTAATTTTCTTCCTTAGTTTTTATTAATTTTTTTAATTATTTCATTAATTTTTACGTGACATTAATCTTATCACAAGTAATTTTTAAAATTTTCATTTATAGAATTAGTTTTCCATAAAAACATATATATATATATATATATATATATATCCATTATTGATTTTTGGGATTGAGAAACACCTATCTCAAAACAAAATAGTGATAGACTATAGAAAAAAATGGAGTTTGGAAAGCCTTTTTTAGGAATTGGCCTATTACAATGGTTTCTTATTAGAAATGAATATTTCAACCTATATTCCATACTAAATTACATGACGATGTTAAGTCATAATCTAGTAGTGAAATTCTAATATGGATTTTACTAAAAATGTGAAAGAATGTTTTTGACATTTTCTAAACAAGTAACTTTTCTAACATTTTATTTTTACAATTTCAGTTGAATGTAATTTTAATCTTTTATTTCATGTAAATAAATACATACCATCCTAAAAATAATTCTTTGAAGCTTACATTTTATTTTTACACTGATATTTTTAAGGAAATTTTTTTTAAAAGTTATTTTCAGATAATGGTATTCTCAAAATTCCTTCAAAAATAATAAGATATTTTCGTCATGAATGACTTAATTATATTTTTATGGTATTTCTATAAAAAAGGAAGGGAATGATTATTCTTACTCAATTTTTTATTTTTTTATACCTTCCATATTCTTCCAATGGATGGTTAATGATTATTTTGACCTAATATATTACTGACATTAACTTCCTTATTTCATTTTGTAGTCATTGATATCCCTATGAAATATTAATTTTTCATTGATCATTAGAAATTAAATTTTTATTAAATATACTTATTATTTAACATAGATAATCTTATCACTTAATCACTATCTCATTTATATATATCGTGTTTTACCTTGAATGTTATTTGATTAAAAGTGAAAAATATTGATAAATCAGCATTTTGTAGACAATATGGATATTTGATAATATGGAAAACGTTTACTAATAATATTTATTAT
The DNA here is from genome assembly GCA_963277665.1 of Viscum album. Lineage (NCBI taxonomy): Eukaryota > Viridiplantae > Streptophyta > Magnoliopsida > Santalales > Viscaceae > Viscum > Viscum album. Next base: position 980,127,030 of record OY728140.1, on the reverse strand, counting down.
TCCATATATAAGGATTTATAAGGACCATTAGAAAATGGTGGGGGTAATATGATATATCATCTCGATGAATCGGTAGCTCTTATGACACAAATAAGTTAGGCTATAATTATTAATTTTTACCTATAGTTTGAACTATCTTTTAAATGGTCGTGATGGTAGAGGTATCATGTTTCTAATTCATGATATCCAATAATTAAGCATCTTAATAATTTTGAATTTTTTCCTTTTTATACATTATATTCAAACTATGATATTATCATTAGTTTCATTTTAGTTTTAGTTTATTGATTTAATGGATTGATTTTTTAGTTATTAAAAATTTAATGATGATTTTTTCTTGCCTGATAAATTACCTGGAATTTTTTCAAAGTTATTTAACATTAAATATTTATTATTCTTATTTAATGATGACCACTTTAGATATACATAACCCTTAACAAGAATTTTACATCCCCCCTAATTTTTTCCCTTTCTAAATAATCCATGATTTTTACTATGTTTGCAATAAAATGATATAAAGATGTGATACAATTATTATCCAAATAAAATTTATGTTTTAGTTTTTAAATTCAAATGTAATTCAACACTCGTGTATCTATCTTGTTTACCAATACTCCTAGATAATTTTTTTTATTCAAGATTCAATTCATGGCATCTTTTACTAATGTAATAATATAGACACTAGCTATATGTTCTTAGAGTTTTGGTCACTACAATTATTAATATCATTATGTTGAAATTAAATTTCTGAACAGTTTACATAGATAAATTTATTTTCTCTTACAGTATGTGCTTGAGGACATAATCAAATAGTTTTGATGGAAGGAAACATTTGTGAACTAGCATTGAAAATAATGATTAAAAAACCACATGTATTGTACATTCGAATTAATTTTGGAATATAAAATTAAATAGAGAAAATTTCGTCAATATTTATCTCTTAAAAAATAATACTCTTATAAAACCTAGAATTCATCATTAAAATATTTTTTAAGGGACAAAGTTTTTTACACCATAATTTCTCTCTACAACACTCCATTGGTTATTTAGTTGTTTTTTTTATTCTATCATGGTATTAGTTTTTAGAATATAAAAATTTAAAAAAATAGGTTATAAAATATATAATAAGTAATCATTACTTATTCACAGATGACTAGAAGGTATAGGATATATAATGGGGTTTATGCTTATTAAAAATCATTGATTTGGGAAACTCCCACAATAGTATATTTTGGATTGAAGCTTCTATGAGTAAAAATTCATTTGTTAGGATTCAACATTTTTAAAAATATGTATTTATATTAATCTCACTATAATATTGTCTATCATATCTTTTTGGGCATCATACTCCATCAGTTGGGCTGTGAACTATGAACTATATCGATTATACAGAACCACTATAAATATTTATTATGATCATATCTATAATTTTCCATACACATTACTCAACCTATAAAAATTCTAAATAATTTAAGAATAATATGTTAATTTATTTTAAAATCCAAAATTACATAATTTTTTACTAAATTTTATTATTTCAATAAAGTTCAATTCACTCCTCAGCATTTTTAATCTACCATTCAGACCAAAAAAATGTTATCAAGGGATAATTGTCTTCATGGTTTCCCATATATATTAATATTTTTTCATATACCAACAATAGGTATCACGGGTTGACCCTGTTAGGAATTACATGCATAGTTCTATATGAATATTTACTGATACCAACACTTGTTAGGAATAGTTGAATATAAAATGATTGTATTTTGGTCTATATATAAAGATTTTTTTTATAATATAACTTGTATCATTTTCCTTAAAAAGTCTTTTGAATGATATATTTTTCTAACGGATGGAGAGAAAAATATAATTTTTTAAGAATAAATTGAACATAGGGTGTGAGAAAAAATATAATTAAGTAAAGATGTACTCCTATAATTTATGTAATAATGTTTATTCATCAAATTATTGTGACTATTAATCCTCTATATTTATCAATATATCATTATATTAGTTAAATTACAAGTATTAAAACAATTATGTATAATGGTGGACATAAATGTATCTTTTGAATTAGAAAATAAGATGTCTATTGAAGAAAAAGATGTTATCTCATAAAGTTGATTTATTATAAAATTCAGATAATTAAATATTGATTATTAAATATGATAATGATATTCATAAGGATTTTCATTCCAAAAATAATCACTAGGATGATAGACAATTTAATTTATTGTTATATGATTTTTCATTAGTTGAAGATAAATTTTAGAATCATTTGGAATAAATTTAAGAGTTTATAATCCCTTTGTTTTATAGTAATTATATATTTTTTATGATATTAAATTTATATATTACTTAGACTATGTTATAAATTTTTGAAACTTATTGAAAATTCAATGTTAGTTAAAACAATTTCAAAGTTCAATGATGATAATCATGTTTATTTTAATATGTGTGATATTAAATTTGATATTCAATTTTAATTTGTTATTTTCTATAATTTTTAATTATCAAGAAATTCATACAAAAATTATGGTGAATTTTTTAGACATCCATTTTGGAAAATATATATAGATTCTATTTAATCTGAGATATGTTTTAGTATTCCAATAATTCACATATTTTGGTCTCGTAAATGTAATTATTTAAATCCTAATAGACCAATACTCTTATGGATTATCTTTTATGTATTTATATTTGTTTTACCATTTATATTCATATATTTTCACATATATTATACCGACATGTTCTTGGATATTTATTTCATTTTGGTCAGTGTTCATGTAGCACCTTCAGTTTTCATGAATTATTATTTTGTTATTAAATTCAATTAATTTTATTTATTGGATTATATAAAACAACAAGAAAATTTTTCTTTATATGAGTCACCATTTTTTGAATGAAAAACATGAAGCACTAATTTATCTTTCATTACACATGTCACTGTGATTTTATATAACCATGATCTATTATTAATATATTTTTTAAAAAGAAACTGTTATAACATAGCTATTATACTATGTGATATGAATAGAAGTAAAATAATTTTAAAATATTATGTTTGTTGGTTTTATATTATTAAAACATATTTATAATAAAATAAATAATTTCAAGTAAATACATTATATGTTTTAGGAAAACTATTTTCTTAAAAATATAATTATGTATTTTTTTCAAAATTAATATAAATATTTTTTTAATTTTATAAAATATATCATATATTGTAATAATTATTTTTGAATTATGAAAATAAAATTTATCTTAGGCTGAACTTTTGGGATTTTATGAAAAATATTCTTTTTTATGAATAGTGAATATAATGAATATAATATGACAAAATCCTTTTCATTTTATTTATTAATAAAGATAAATTATATCCAAAAAAATGTAAAGTTAAATTTCTTCACTTATTATTCCATTAATCCATGTTAGTTCACTAGAATGAATTTTATATTAATTATGATAAAAAACATTACAAACATTTGATCTTTTCTCTCTTTAAAAACATGGCTTCTTCTTAGGTCTGTGGGATTAATTTTATATTAAATTTTTCCACTTAGTTGAATAAAATTGTAAAAAATAGATTTAATATTAGGAATTATAATAATTTATATTATCTAATGTTTTTGTACTAATTTCTGACAAAATGTATAATGAATGAAAGAAAAATGTATTATCATGGTTAATGTAAAAATAAATTTATCGAGGGTTAATCTAAAAGGATAAGGAAATAATTGATAAGATTATTTGATAACTACTTTACAGATATATTTTTACCATAACACCTATAAATTTCAATAATGGTCAATTTTTGAGCCTTTTGATGGATGAAAAATTAGGGAGCACTCAATTTTTTTTTAAAAACTACCATGTATATCATCTACCCCACATATAAAATACCACACACTCCCCTATCTACTTCACTTCTTAAAAATTATTTGTTTAGGAAAATACCTAATGAAACTACTTTTCAAAATACCCCAACTGATCCTATAATCCTTATATTGTTCATAAATCCATCCTAGTAAAAAAATTAAAAACCAAATAGGATACCGAAAGAAGAGTTAGCATTCATAAACGATCATTTTTTTGTTTTCATTCTTCCAAAAACCCAAAAATAATTTTTACACCACGATTGTATAATAACCTAAAAGTAATGTATATAATAATATGTTGTTATTTCATTTAAATTATGTATAACAAAATTTAATTTCATAAAATGTGTTAGAAAATCAAAGTTCTTGTGTTTGGGGGCCTAGAACATCATGAACAAATGAATTTCATTTTTCCATTAACAAATTTAAGGGATGGGTATAATGATGGATTTATTTTCTATATATGATATTTTTGATGTCATTATGATTATTTAATTTTATTATCTCACATAATATCTTGATTTTCAGTTTGTGGTAATATGATAATTTCCCACATGTGTACAGCAGACTACCCCCTTGTGATGTAATGTGATTCGTTAATAGATTACATAGGATATATTAAGTATGGGTTCAATAAAAATATTTTTATATATGAAATGAAAATTATTATATAATGATAATATATATCATTTAGTTTTCATTCAATTTATTTAAAAATAAAATAGAAATATTGTCCATGGGTAAGTATGACTTACCACCTCCATGAAGAGTGTGTTTCATTTTCTAGCACTATTTTTTTGATTACTATAAATACATATACATTGTATATAGAAAATATTTAAATCAGTTTTATCATTCTAGATATTATAGATCCATGATCAATGTAATATTAAAAAAATAACAAATCAAGAATTATAAAAGAAAAAAGGGGCCATTTCCCATTCTGAAAATTTAACATTAAATCATTAATAAATGGGAAATAAAATTTCATAAAAAAATAATATATGTTATGAGATATATGATTATGAATTGGTAATAAATTTATAATAAAATTATATTTATTGAACATTAGGATTGAATTAGTATGATGGAATTCAAGATAAATGGTTTGTAATCCATAGTCAATATTTTATTCCTAGGAGACATATATATAATCATAACTAATTTTTTTGTGGTGTATATACTACTATTTTGAAAAGTTATATTATGAATCCCATTTTTTTAATAATATTTATTTTTTATTTGACTTTAATATTTATTGGGTATTATGAATCGAATGATTACTAATGTTATATGGGATTTGCCTCACAATTTTCCTTCTTTGAGACATATGTTAGGTTATGCACCTATATTTTTTAATGAAGTATATATATAATTCACATTAACAAGTAATATAATTAATTTTTTATCTAAAATATATATTATATATCATTTTACTTTATTTCATCATGAGTTTTATGATCCAATGTATCAAATTTGGTAAAGATTTTGTGTAAAAATCTCACCATTTATCAAACTTGTTCTTGGTAAAGTGTCCAATATTGAAATATAATGATCTAATGCTCAATAATTAGAATGTGTTTTCTTTTAATCTAATCATTAATAGTATCTTCACATAATTTTTAATTTTTATATCTCTTTTTTTGATAAAATAAATAAGAAAGATTATATAATCAAATCGGTCATTGTTTCTCTCTTTGGTCCAAAATCGGTTTTCTTCCAAAACAATGTTTTATAAATAAATTAAAAAATTATTTAATACCCTATTAGTATTTTTACTTACATGTCTAGAGTAGTTTTAATTTTTTATTTCAATTAAATTAATCTTCATGTAATTTACAAAAAAATTATCATTAATATATTTCTGAAAATATGAAATGGATATTCATTTTAACATGTACATCATGAACAAAATTTTTCAAACTGATGACCAATCCTTAAATCAAATCATCCATTATCAGTTTTTATCTTTATTTTAAAATAAAATATTTTTAAAGTGTTTTAATTTTCTAAAATTATTTTCAATGTGAAAACAATATATTCCCCATGAAATGTTTTAACTAATCATTTAAAATTATTTTCCATCAATGATGACATCTTTTTGTGTCATTTATCTCTTAATAGGGATATGATCCTAGGAGGGTAGTCTTACTTTTTCTATAAATGGTGTATTTTTATTATAGAATGATGGTTATGAAACCCATTTCTTCACCAAGTGTTATACCATAACCCGATTCTTGTTGAATTCTCATCTTTTTACATGGGTTATACTATAACGATTATGAAACCTGTTTCTTTTATTTAGGTTATGATATGGTGGAATGTTTATAAAACCCAATTTATTTTCATGATAATGATATGATGAATGTTTTATGATCTTATTCCATACATGAATATGGATTTCATTATAATTTTGGTGGGACCTTTATCTCTTTCCAATAAATTGGGTAATTGTTTATATCTCTTGAGATAAAGATGGCTAGAATTGGGAGGGATCCCAATTAATTAATATAGGGTTAGAATGGGGAGTGAACCCATTTCCATAAAACAGGGCTAGAATGTGAAGGGAACCTAGATTGTAAGGGTAATTTTTATTCTATTATGGTTTGGGGAGTGAACCTATTCAAGAATTATAGCCATTGTAGTGAACATTGAAAAATATGGAAAGTATTTTCTCTACATATGTGTATACCAAAAATTGAATGTTTTATATCAATTTTATACTATCATGGATCATGTTATTTGATTCCCTTATGATTCATATGTTACAAATTGACATTATTTATTCCATGATTACTTATTATGATCTTTAATATATAGAGTATTATTTTAAAATGTTATGATCATTTTTTGATGCCCTTATATTAATGTTGTTCTTACATATCTCCATTGTTAACCATTATTTAGAATCTAAGGTAAACCATTCCTATGATTCTTTTCCATAGGATATGTAGATATTAATTATGTATTATTTGTCAAATAAGACTTCTTGATTTGATGAATATAGTGGGAGATAATGTATTCCATTTAAGGACCAATATTTATATTTTCAAGTTTCATGTGAAACAAAACTATTACAGTACTCATTCATGTGTTTCTATAATGTATTGAATATTCATGAAAAATTCTGAAATATATATCTATTAAAAGACTTAATCAGTATAGTATGTATCAATATATATTTTTAAATATCATTTGGATGTAAGGATGAGAAACCAATAGTGATATACCTACGGATAAGTCTAAGGATAATTCTATGGATGAGTTAATGTATAGGAAAATGTCATAGAATCTATGTAAAGGATGTAGTGGGTGGTTTTAATTCAATTAAAACCTTTCCTGGACAATAAATGTGGGTTTGGATCTGCCATAGAGGTACCTTGAAGTTATAACTCAAAAATATCAAATTTTTCTGGACTCGATCATTACATGGATTATGATATGACGATATGATGCACACCTAGTTTGACACTCCTTATGGGATATGGTTTGGAAATTAAAAAACACCTTACAAACCATCATGATGGATTTAAATAAAATATTACTATGAATGAACATGGATTAACCTAAGGATTCATAAATTCAATAGAAAATTTCGTGATTTATACATCCTATATGTGGGTTTCATGATTATATGGTTACCCACTATTATTTTTGTTTTTTACTCTAATTTTTTTTGTTATAGTTGATGATGGAACCCTAAGGAGAAACATTAATAAATATTGAAATAGATAGTTCAATTCTTTTCTACATTAATATCAATTTTTTTAGATATTGAATGAAAAAACAAATTGGTTTGATCACACACAATTCCCCTATTAAGAATCATGCTGAACTCCAAAATGAATAATGGAGGGAACAGAAAATTATATTCCTTCATGAGAAAACATCCACCATCATTCAGTGGATCCAATGGTATACTTTTTTTGAGAAATAAATTAGTAGCAATGAAAATATAAATATATTTGTCCACTATTCTGAATATGAAAAAGTCATTTTTGGAATGTACCATTTTTTAAGGTGAACAAGATTACTGATTGAATCTTACCAATAATAGAAGGTAACATGATGAAATTGAAACAATGGATTGGGATGAGTTCAACAAATTATTTATCAATAATTAATTTCCAATATTCTTCATATAAATATGAAGAATGAGTTCCTTGAGATAAATCAAGTGTATGATTAATTCATTGGTATCTATGAGAAAATTTTTGATGATATGTGAGGCATGATTCTAGTTTTATAATCAAAACAAAATTTCAGGATTATTAATCATTAATTGCAATAAAACCATTTATCTAAAGATAATTATCCAAAATTTTATTTTTTAGTTATCAATATGTTTATTACTTTTCTATCATGTTTGAAATGTAATTTGGAGTTACATATCTATCTTATGATTTTTATAAGTAGAGAAATATGGGATTCAATGGTAAATATAATAAACATGGATAGAAGATGATTAAATTTTCTTTATTCTCATAATATGGGAGTAATCCTAGAGGAAATATCATTAAGGGTACTAGTAAATGTTTCAATTGTAGAAGAGATGGTCATCGTGATGTTTATTGCCGAATTGATGGTAAAAAGTTGTCAAACTATTTGAATTGAGAGAAATATATAGAGAAATAAAAACAACACATTAGTAATTCATGTTTAAGGAAAATGTGAATTATGATAAACAGTACCCAAACTCGTGGTTAAATGACAATGATATACATCAACAAAAACTAATGACGAGGGATAAGTAGAAATCTCATGTGATCACTATTTCTGATGAGGGGTGAAATAATTACATGGTGAATTGTTAACTAACCATCCACTATATAAAATATAATGTCCTATTTTTCGATGGAACTACCCATTCATTCATATATGAATAATTATATAAGGGTATCATGATCCCACCAAAAAAATTATATTTAGAACTAGTTGTTGAAAACCCTAATGGTACCATAATCTCATATCACTTATGTTGTCCATCTTTAATTGAAGTTGGTGGGAATTTTCTTTTGAAAATATTTTTATTCATCCTATGGTGGAATTATTATTTCAACATTAGAAAATATTGGTATTCTCTACATAAATCCCACATCAATTGTTGAGGAATTGATGTCATATTTTATATTCCAAAAAAAACAAATATCATCTATCAATATTATGATTAGTATGAACTTATGATGGATATCACACCCATTAGATGGGTCTTAATTCATATTTGGAAGGAGTTTTTATCTCATGTGGTTTAGGATAAAATTGAAATCACTGATATACCTATTATGTAGAAATATGTTTGTGTGTTTCTAGAGGATTATCCTAGACATCCACCAAAATGTGATGTTTGGTTTTCAATAGACATTATAACTCATGACACACCAATTTTAAAGGCTTCATATAGAACGACACTGATTATGATGCATGAAATTTAGAACAATTATTAAATTAAATCATATAAAAGTGGTTCATTCAACCAAGTGTATCACCTTGGGGTTAACCTCTTATTTTTATTAAATATAAATCTTAATCAATGTGACTATTTGTTGATTATTGTGAGGTTAACAATATAACAATTAAAAACACGTATCTCCTCCCCCATATTAATAACATGTTTGATTAACTTAACAAAACTCAATACATTTATAGGATTTTTTTCATTGTAGATATCATTAATTGTGGTTCAATACAGAGTAGATAACCAATATATAATTACATACAACGTATTGAAATTATTAATATATATTGATTCTATTTGATGATATGTTTTCCCCATTTATATTAATGGATTTAATAAATATGATATTTATAGGATAAATTGAATATTTTATGGTAGTCTATATAGATGAAGATCTTAACTATTTTAAGGATATGAAAGATATTGAATAGATATTGATAATTGTATTAAAAAATAGTCTTTATGTCTAAGAAATATATTCATTTCAACCTCTCCTCCTTAAAAAACGCATCCCTAAGTTGCCATTACTTTTGTACTAAATGATCATCTGAGAAATGTTCGGCCACTAAGCACCTACGCCAACCTGATGTTCTTAATTCTCACCCTACACATGGGTGTCCTACCAAGACATCCAAACTATAGGAACTAACCTATATTATATTTCACTTATTATCTGATCTATGATATTTATTAGATACTTATAAAATGGCACATCTTCATCAATCTCAATGTAATCAAGATAAAATAAATGAGATAGGTTTGGATGATATTAGAAAATATGTGATATGTCAAAGATGTTGTGTATGGAATAGTAAAACTAATGAAACTACAATGGATATTGTATCAGCTTGATTCTGTTGACAACATTATATGGCCCTATGTAACATTTTGATAGCTTAAACTATATCTGCATATATATATATAATGCTTAATGTGGGAAATACATGATAAAAACCCTATATTGGACCTATAACTCTAGATTTTGATGGTAATGATTGGTATAATACTTCTTCCTAGACCAAGATGTAGAAATATGTTTCCAAATTGGTTGTACAATCTTCAATGTCTCTTGAACAAGACGAGGTCCTAGTTGTGATGCCTCACTATAACCCCCATCCTTAAAGACAATATAACATTGTGTTTAATTTCCATAATTCAGTCTCATAGGATTGACGGTCATTATATGTTTAGAGATTTAGAAAATTATACCACAGCTAATATATACCAAACCCCTCAAATCCAACTTGGTAATGTCCAATTACTATTCATTTCTGCATAATGTAAATCATTTAAACTAAATCACTATTTATTTTTATGTAAAATCTATATGACATTAAATTAAACTTCTTCATTTCCCATCCACATCTGTATGTCCATAGAAATTCAATTTAAAATGTGGGATGAGCTAAAAAGCATAGTAAGGGATACAGAAAGAAGGAATACCATTTTCCTAGTGAAAACATGAATTCTCATATAAGTTTTAATATTATATTTAATGTCTTTATAATTATGAAATAATACATTTCAACATATAAAGACATAAATTTCTCCCAAATAAAATCTTTAATACAAATAAAATGAAATTAAAACATCTTTAAGTTACTTAGAGCCTCAGATAAATAAATCCCATTTAGAACAATTTTAATTGGAATAACTACACAAACAACTTCCAACAATATCATTACCCTATGAATTTTAGATAAATAGTGGGGATCACTTTTTTTGTAAGGTATATCAGGCTCACTTGTGTGATTTTATTTGGATAAGCTTCTAGTATATGATATATTGGTGCCACATATATCACATGATATATAATGGGGATCAACCCTTCATGTATTCCATATTAGGATCACCTTTTAAATATATTTGGTGATCAACACTTCATTTAAGTTGTATTGGGGTCACCTTTTCTCGTGAGATATAATGGGGCATAACCATCCTTATAAAAAATAAAGGGCCACAAATGATATATTATAGGTCTCAACACTTAGTATATGTTGTATCAAACTGACCTATTTCATATAATTACCTTGTACTATATCATGGACAATACACCATCATCATAAAACCCTTTGAAAAACAATTTTAAACCCATATAAATAACATGTGCATATAAAAAATATTTTCTTTTAAACCCCATTTTCAATGCTAAATTCCAAAAAAAAATTATAAATAAGGTTTTTTAATTTATGGATGTGTGAAATATTTCAATGTAATCTAGAACTAATATAATTTATATGGTGGAATAAAATTCATTTTCAACATGTACTTTGAAATTTGAACAATTATTTTATCGATTGAAAAATCATTCCATAGGAAAACTAAATGGATTCCATTAGAATACCATTAAAACAATGGAAAATGATACATAAATTGTAATTTATTTTTTTCATGCCAATATAAAAATAGTAATAAAATCATTTAAAAACAAGGACATTTAAGAGAAATATACATTGAGGAAAAAACCATAAAGATGATTATTTATTGTAAAATCCCCCCCATCACTCAGGGAACACTTGAATCACAATCCCCATGTTACATTACCATTAAAACAACATTAGATATCTTGATAATAGAGAAATTCATGGTATAATATGAAAAAGGGGCTTTATATACACCTAATTAATAAAAATTTGTTTGTAATATAAAAAATTCCTAAATGGATGGAAATTAAGGTGATGAACCTTTCCTTGAGTATGATTAATCAAATGTGTCTTCATCATAATGAATAGTAAATGTATGTCAATTATTTACAATCCTGAAAACATTTTTAGGTTTATTATTACTTCTATTTCACATGTTACCATGTTATATACAATTACATAATCAATTATTTTTATGTTAGGTGTGTAGATCCTATTTGGTTTATCGGAAAAAAATAAATTTCTTATATCTTCAATGCTTAATAGTGTTATTAATTAGAAATATCCATAATAATAATTATTTAATAATTATCAAGTATACACATTGTTTAAAATTTTGAAATCTAATATGATAAAAGTTTATAAAAAATGATGTAACATTATGATAATGGAGATGGTAGGATGTATATATGTGTGAGTAACATTTCTATTTTTCTAATTCTTATTATGGAAATAAAATAAGTAAATATTATTTTCGAATAATGACAATTTTATTTTAAATAAAATATTATTTAATTAAATATATCATTATTTGGATGTATCAATCAAGGATGTGGTATTCCACACATCCACAAACAACGTTATTACTTTTTTATTGTGTGAATTAGTAAGTAAAAATGGTATATTAAATTTCATAAAATATCATCATGTCATTAATATAATATTAATTTCATTTATATCATTTATATTCATTAAATTTACCCTTACTACCTTCCATGTACACGTTATTGAAAAATGATTCACATCCCTTCCCAAGGTGGTAGTCCACTCCACACATGGGAGACATTAACCTATCCTCTACAATATGAAGCGTAAATAGATTGTATGTGATATAAGAAATCCAAAGGAATTATTATGTTATAAATACCATAAATATAATTTACTGACATTATGTACATCATTATTCACATCCATGAGATGTGGAAATTGAAAAAAATGGACAACATAATTTTGGGAGGTGGTAGTCCGTCGTATGCATGATTGATAATTTCATAGACCATATGGTGGATGTATATGTGTTTGTATGTCAAAACCATAACATAAAATCTCACTCAAAATTTATTTTTTATCTTATTAGAGAAAATAAGAAACAAAAAACCTAGAATATGGGGGAAGGAAGTGGTGCATCCTGATATCTTTATCTTTTACGATGAGTAATCAATAATAAGGTGAAGACCTGATAAGAAAATAAATTGAAATATCTTCACTATAATTTACTTTACTAGCCAAAATTTCTTCTACGTAATTACCATCTCTATTTGTTTTTTTTTGACACAAACATACATATTTTTAAGAGACTGTCACATGTGATTCATGTAAATTAGATCCCAGGGGCATTTTTCTTTTCCATGTAGGAGCCCGACCAGGACGTTGGATTTCATCTCCACCTCCACAACACTGACATTATATATTATGCATATCAACATGTTAGTTTCAATTTCACAACCATCAACCCCAAAGGATAAAACTACTCAGTATAAGTCCATGAACCCAGAGATGAGTGAGTCATTTCTATCCCTTAAAATCCCACCACTTCTCATATCACTTAATTCACAAGAACCATTGAACATAATTTTTATTTCAATTAGAGGATACTCCCATTTGATTCATTTACCTGTAATATGACAACATCCTTCCCCTTCATGGAATAATGTTTTGGGAATCATTATATAGAGGAGAATATAAGAACTGGATCTCTTTATAAGATTCCAAAGCACTATAAAAGAAGACAAGATGTAATGGCCATAGATTTTATCCATGGAAATTCTCTTCATAAAATTATGGAATATAATCACATGAAATCACAACCCAATTAACTACTACATACTTTGAGACCTTTAAACACAAAACTGTAACTTATTTAAATTGAAATTTGAAAATCTGACATACACAGTTGTGATCAGTATGATGTTTGGAGAGCGATAAGAAAAACATAATATTTTGGTGAATAGTAATTTTCCATTAATGAATAGTAATGTTACCCTTATGAATATTAATATGATCCTTATTTATCTATAATCTTCCAAAATAATAGTATCCTCCCCAATGAATGTATAAAAAAATTAGGCATCTTATAAGTGATAATATGACCATAGTGAAAGTATTGATATTTTTGTATGTCATACATAATTAATTAAAATTAATTAATTAATTTAAAAGAAAAATTGTTTTCCTATAATGTGTTCATAGAGTATCAATTTTATGTCTTCTATTTTTAAGATAATTTTATAAGACCATATTTCATTTTTTTCAAAACATTATCAAATCAGTAATATTTTTAAAAATTGTATTTTTTAAAGTAAATTATGATTTTAATTAATTGTTAAGTTAATTATATTTATAAAAATATATTTAAAAAATGGATTTCTTATTTGGATTATACATTTTGAAAAAAAAAATTAGGGTGAATTTTTGGTATTTTTCAAAAATACTTGAATTCTTGATGAATTTTAAAATACAATAATATGCATTTTAAAATAAATACATGAATTATAGGGCCATGGATAATGTTCTACTTATGAAATATCAATTATTTCGAACTCACATGCAGGGATTATTATTTTGGTCATGGAATAATCACTATTTTTGGTCTTGATGAAAATTAATAAACTAAGGAATTAAATATGATGAAAACTCTCCTCTTATCCACTATAAATTCTACCCCTACTTACCTCTTCTCTTCACTCCTCTCAAGCCTTGTGCCTAGCTTAAATTCTGCCAAAATCTCCCCCCATGATCCTCCCTCATTTCCAATATCCCTTAGTATCTTCAATATACCATGTACTCTACCCTTAAAAGGCTCTCAATGAAGATTGATTCAAGAGGTATGTTCCTCTTATCAATTCTTTAACTTTCTTTTCAAGTTCACTTGTCTTCTATTCTATTTTTAATTATCCTTATACTAATTGTATGACAACCCCATTACCCTACATGTACTGTAATTTTGTTATTATAATGTTATAATTTATTACCAACTCCCCTTTACCCATATTTCTAATAGTAGTAAAGACACCATCCGAGATGAGTTAATTTACCAAATTCTAGGATGACCATTTTTCAATTTCTGTAACCTTTTTCAATTATGTTACTAAAACAATTTCTCTTATGTTTGAACTAGATTATTATTTTATTTATAATATTTAATGTTATATAGTCTTTTTTTAGACATGATATTAAATTATGTTCAAAATTTCTTCATAGTGATCATAAAAGTGCCAATAAACCCAAAAGGTGATCACAAAAATTTTAAATAATGATTCATCATCAATCCAAGTAATATAATTAAATTTATACCCATATAACCTTTTTGATGTTAAATAATAAAATATAGCTCCAATTCTAGACAACCATCCCAATTTTACAAGATTCCCCATTTAGGAAAATAAATATACCGATCAGAAATACCTTGAAAACAAATAGACCTAAACAATGAAATTGAACCAATTAACCAATCAAAAAGATCAAGAATGAACATAAAAAGGATGTACTAAATATTTTACATATTTAATGGATTTTGGAAAAATTAATTAATTTTCCAAAAATTACTATATGGAACATTGATATAAAGTGACGAACTCCATCGGACTTAATGAAAGGGATCCTCTCAATTTCACTTTAATTCAACAATGTCCTATATGTTATGACCTTTATGTGTAATTGATAATGATGGGGTATGAATTAATAGAACCCCCATACATACCAAATTATTTATAAGTGATTATAAACCCCTTTCACTCTCATTAATCCATCTTAATTACTCTTGATATCGTGCTGATAATCTGTAAGGGATTCTACCTGAACTGCCTTTGTTTCTTCTGGATGCCTTATCTTCCTTTTTACAAAATAAAATTATGATAACTTTTTAAGTGAATCTTTTAAATGACGTGTAAATATACCTAATTCATTAGTTAATACCCTTTCACCATTATCATTTGATTATATACATGTTTTTTGGTGAATCCCTCCTCAATCCATCTTGATAAGAAAGCATGTTTTAAGGGAACATATGGAATCTGTATCCAAATTCAAGAGCACTCTACCAAGCATTTTAAGCCACAATTATTTTTATAAAACAAATTATTTATTATGAAAACCTACATGGATCACTTATAGTTTTTTAAAAAATATTATTCCCTTTATATTTAACATCCTTATTAGTGTCTTCCTTAAAACATAAAAAAAATATTTTCATACTAAGAATTATTAAATAATCATTATACATGTTGTAACTTCTGTTTGACATATCATAACATGATTTATAGGTATGTTTTCTTATAAATGTTCATGTATATTCTATTTACTTTCATTAATGAATAATTTTATGACACACCCATTCTTTTGGTTTATAACATGATTAATATACCCATTTCTTTCTGTGGGTACCCTTTGCTTAAGATTTTTTATGTATGATTTTATATGTGGAAAGAAAATTCATGAACATATTTAGATGGGTGGACCGAGATTGTCCTACAATTCATTGGTTAATGTTTATTAAAATGAGACTTTATGTGCAACAGTCTTGGTGTTTATCCTTGAATCATGTTACCATGTGAAATAGTCTTAGTGGTTAACCTCGATTTGTGATCCTCTATGTGCAATGAGCCTTTACTCATGCTATTGTAATGATTTATTTTTCTACCACATTACTATGAATTCATAATTATATGATATCATTGCTATATTTTCTGATTCTATAAGGAATTTTATGTCCTTATTTAAAGTTTTCTAACCATTGTCATAATGAATTATTCTTATGTTTATTCTGTTACTTTTCTTTAAGCACA
The DNA here is from genome assembly GCA_963277665.1 of Viscum album. Classification (NCBI taxonomy): domain Eukaryota; kingdom Viridiplantae; phylum Streptophyta; class Magnoliopsida; order Santalales; family Viscaceae; genus Viscum; species Viscum album. Next base: position 980,110,271 of record OY728140.1, on the reverse strand, counting down.
TCCTATCATTCATGTGATCCCTATGGTACCCAATAAATATTTAAGGGCTGAATGAATGTTAGGATATCATTATGATGATTAAATAATGATGGGTATTTTAGTCAAATGTTTTTAGTTTTATGTACTTAGTCATCAAAGACACTAGACATTACGATCACTGTCTTGTACTCTAAGGTATAATTATACTTAAATTCATGTAATGTTATATGTAAAAGGCTAGGGTTTCTATAGTTGGTATCATAGGATGGTCTATTTGTTTTTTTAGATTAATAATAGATAACTTTACTAGTAACCTTATGGATGATACTATGTAAAAGAAAACATCCCTATATTTTGGTAAGTATCGAGTATGTGGATTATCAATAAAATACATCCATGTTTGCATAAAAATTGTTAGAGGTGTATCTGACATAGATGTATCTAGGGGTAAAACTAGAAAACATTGCTTTAGGCTATAATTGAATGGGAACTTATGCATGAAAATGGTTTTGGATGCACTCTTGGTTCGAAACTCTGAGAGGATATTCCCTTGTAAATTCATGAGCTTACGACAAACTATTATTAATGGAATAAAAAATATCATATGAATATATATTAATAAATATACCAAGGATAACCCAGATTTAGTCCAATGTAATCACAAGTTAGTATATACATCTACTTTATAAGATTATCATTTAATATTAAAGTTTACTTTTTATGATAAGTAGCTAATTATTCATGCCCACTAGTCGAATGTTCATTTTCATAGTTAACTACAGGAAATAGAAGAACGTGTGCCAACAATTCATGTGATAGTGAATGTGAATATTTCTCTAATTATATTATATAAATGATGTGAAAAGGTGATCAAAACTCAAGGATTATACATTCTTAGATATATCATGTTATAAATAACAACATGATTCATGTGGAGAAAGCTCATTCTCTATGGAAAGAGATAGTTCCCTTTTAATACATAATACAGAAAAAACCACCCATGTTTGGTGGATCTTATGATCCCCTCCCTGTAGAATAGTGTATTAAATCCATTGAAAAGATATTATCTATCCTCTATTGCTCAAAAAAATATAATTTGTTTCTGGTGGTGTATCATTTTGATGGGGAAGATGATCAGTGTTTGACACTAATCAAGAATTCAATACCCCTGGAGTAAAATTGAGTGCATGGATTGGGAGAAATTCAATAGAATTTTTGTCAATAAATATTTTTCCTAAACCCTCCAAATAAAGAAGGAACTGGAGTTCCTATGACTAAAGAAGAAAGAATATGAGTCAATTGGGGTGTATGAAGAAAACATTATAGGGCATGAAAGGTACGCCCCTAGGATTTTCATGAACACTAAAAGTAAGGTGGATCACTTCTTCAGTAGACTAAAGTCAGGTCTATGAAAAGAATTGGTGATTTGAGACTTTAACAACTATGAGGAGATCGTATATTGTCCACTTAGGGTAGAAATGGATATTAAATAATCTTAGTGGTATCATGGGCCCAGTGACTAAAAGATGAAATTGGAATGTAATGTTGGTGGTTCCGAAAATAAATTACATCATATAAAGAAGCCTAACCATCCCACATGTAATAATTGTGGGAAGAATGAGCTTGGGAACTATCTTAAGAGAACAAGGAATTTTATCAAATGTGGAAAGTTGGGAAATCTAGCTGGAAACTTCTGATGGGATTGAAAAAATCCAACTAATGTGGATGAATAAAGGAAGGTTCATATCAATACTCATTCTGTATTGTAGTGTTACAATTATATCATGCATGGGAATTATGTGAACAATTTCCAGAATCCAAGGGTTATCGAATGTAATAAATAAAAACCTCCATGGATAAAATGAAGGTATTATGCTATCACAACTACTGAGGTGGAGATAGAAAATGATGTGGTGATATGTACAATAGTTATTCATTCAATCATAGTGAACATACTATTTGATTATGTTTCTAAACAGTCATTCATATCTTATATGTTTAGTAGAACTATTCAAACACCACCTAAAATTTTTGAGGATAAGTTATCTTTGAGAACAAGGAATGAGAAAATCATTTCATCCAGGGTTTATAACACCTCATTGGTTAATGTGTGTGGATTGAAAATCCCAAAAAATATTGACATACATCCTTTTTGGAGTTTGACACTATCTTGGGAATAGATAGGATGTCTTTATACAAGAAAAACATTAACTTTCGGGAAAGGGAGATCACTCTTCACATCCTGAAGAATACTCTAATTCATTACATATGTAAAGAGGATGATGAAACTCTATTATAATTATTGTCTTAATTGTGGATATTAATACCTTATGAGAAAGAATTTATAGCTAAAATGATTGAGACAAAAGAGAGAATCATGCTTGAATACATTCCCATCATGAGAGATTAAAATGATGTATTCCCTAAAGATTTTTTTGGTCTTCCTTTTCATCGAGAGGTTGCGTTCTCAATTGAAAATATTTATAGTTCTCTTCTTATATCAAAGAATCCTTATAGAATGGCCACAATTGAGCTGGGGGAGCTGAAGAAGAGGCTATAATAGAATCTAGAGAAGGGTTTTATATGTATGAGTGCTTCACCATGGGGTGAGCCAGTCCTCTTCATCACGAAGGATGGAACAATTTTTCACTACATTGATTATCATGAGCTCAATACAATCATGATAAAGAACAAGTATCACCTGCCACCTATAAATGACTAGTTCAATTAGCTTTGTGGGGCCAGTTACTTCTCTAAGGTGGACCTTCGCTTAGGATATCACAAAATAATGGTGAGGAAAGAAGATATTACAAAGACATCCATTCTTATGAAGAATGAAAACTATGAGTTCATAGTGAATCCCTTTATACTCACTAATTCTCCAACATTTTTCGTGGATTTAATACATATATTATTTAGATATTACTTCGACAATTTTTTTTAAGACTTTATCGATGATATTCTGATATACTCCAATATTAAGAAGGATAGTGAGGAGAATTTGAATACTATGTTAAATACTATGTGAAGGGAGAAGTTTTATGAAATATACAATAAATTTCAGTTTTGGATGGAGGAAGTATCATTCATGGTGCATGTTATCACCAACAAAGGTATATCTATGGACCCTTCCCAGATAATGGAAATTAAAAAGTGTCCCATGCCAAAATTTGTGATGGAGATCCGTATATTTTTGGAATAGATAGGTATTATAGATGATTTGTGAAGAAAATTTCAGGATTTTAAAACCAAATGACAACACTGACATGGAAGATATTAATTTTTTAGGACTCAGGAATGTGAATAATGCTTTAAGTAGTTGAAAAAGAGGCTAATCATTGCGCCAGTACTCACACTCCCAGCAGTTGGAGAACACTTCATAGTATAAAATGATTCTTCAAAGAGGTATTAGGATATATGCTAAGGAAAAATGATAAAGGGATAGCCTACTCCTCATAGAATCAGAAAATCCACAAGAAAAACTATTCTACTCCTGATCTTGTGTTGGAAGATGTGATCTTTACATTAAAAATAGGGTGTCATTATCTCTGTGGGTAGAAGTGTGAGATATATACTAATAAAAATATTATAAAATATATATTCATACAAAAAGATCATAATATGCGTTGGTGATGATGGGTGGACCTCATCAAGGATTAGGAATGCTCGACCCACTACCATCCTAATAAGGCAAATAAGGTGGAAGATGCTCTATGTAGAAAGGATCTTACATCTTTTTCAATGATTAGAATTAGAAATGATCCAAACTTTATTGGTTTAATGATGATGGAAATGGTAATAATTAAGTAAGGGACATCATTATCCCATTATCTTATGATTTTTCAACCATCCTTTGTGGGGAATATAAAGGATATTCAAATAAAAGATGTGGAAATTCGGAAAATTGTGGAATACATTAATAATGACAAATCATTAGAGTTTTTGATTAACGAGGATGGATTTGTATGATTTGGGTCACGATTATGTTTAACATACAATACAAAGATCATGAAAGAAATTCATAATGAATCACATAGCTTGAACTTCTCTATCCAACTAGGGAGCACAAAGACAAATCCAGTTCATAGAGAGAACTTTTGGTGGGATAATATGAACAAGGATATTGTTGAGTATACATCAATGTTCATGAAATTTCTACAAGTGTGTACTGAAATAAAGATGTCTAACAGGATGATGCAAACACAACCCATACCAATATATATGTGGGAGAGCATCACCATGGGTATTGTCACTAGACATCCAAGGACATGTAGAAGAGAACGATGCAATATGGGTCATTGTGGATCATCTTACAAACACAAATCACTTTATCAAAACTCAAGAGGACTTATAATTGAATCAAATTTCCCTAATATATATTCGTGGGGTGGTAAGGATGCATGGAGTACCACTATCTCCTATATCTGATCTAGATTCAAGATTCACCTCATTGTTCTGGAAAAGTCTTCAATATGCTCTAAGAACTGAATTGAACCTCAGTATGACCAATAATCCTCAAACTGATGTCTAATTTAAGAAAACTATTTAGAAACATGAAGATATGTTAAGATATTGTTTTATGGACTTCAAAGGAGTATTATTCCAATTTCTTCCAATAGTTTAATTCTCTTACGACAATAGTTTCCACTCGAGAATCCGAATGGAACCACACAAAGTCCTTTTTAGGAAAAGGTGTAGAACAAAAACATGTTGTGATGAATATGTTATGCTTAGGCTTCTAAAACTTTAAATAGTCAATGACATGGTGGAGAAGGTGGAAACCATTTAACAAAACATCAAGGTAGCCTAATGACAAAAAAAGATATTGTTAGAAAATCATCGACGATTCCTTGAGATCAAAGTTGGATACATGGTATTTTAACACTTATCTCAATGGAAGAAGGTCATGATGATTGAGAAGAAAGGAAAGCTAAGTCCCAGGTACATTGAACCCTTCATAATTCATGATCCCATATGCGAAATGGGAAATCTATTAGCAATTCCACATACCATGGCCTAAGTAAATGATTTCATTCATTTATCCCTCTTAAGGAAGTATATAATATACCCTTCACATGTACTATAATTAGAGGTGGTACAGTTACAGAATGATCATTCTTACGAGGAGTAGTTATTGATGATCTTGGATCTTAGAGATAAAGTTCTACATTACTAGACTACTCACCTAGTAAATGTACTATAGAGAAACCATATGTATGAAGATGAAACATGGGAACTCGAGGAGTTAATGAAGGAAAAGTACCCACACTTGTTTATGACTTAGAATTCAAAATGAAATTTCATGGGTGAAATTACATAAGAGAGGACTAATGTAACAACCCAACATTTTGTTAATGAAAATTATATTTTTATAATTATGCCATATAATCACATGAAATCATAACACTGTGGACTACTGAGAACTATGTGACCTTCTAACATAATATTGTCACTTCAGGGATATAAATTTTAAAAAAATTAAAATCACTATTGTGATCTGTAAGATGTTTGGAGTTTGATAAGACAAACATAATATTATGATGAATCATAAAATACACTTATGAATAGTAATGATGCCCTTATAAATTTTAAAATGACCCATATGAATAGTAAATCATTCAAAACAATAGTATACTCACATAAAATGTATAAATAAAATATATGAATCTTTTATGTGATAATATGCCCGTAGTAAAAGTATTGGTATTTTTGTAACTAATAAATAAATAATATAAAATAATTAATTAATTTCAAAGAAAATTTATTTTCCTAAATGGTGTTCATATATTATTAATTTTATATCCTCTGTTTTAAATGTATTTTTATAAGACCTTATGTAATTTTTTAGAACATTATAAAATCACTTATAGTTTTAAAACCGATATTTTTTCTAGTAAATTATGATTTCAATTAAAAATTAATTTAATTATATTTATAAAATTATTTTTTAGAAATGGAGTTAATTTTTGTATTTAAAACATTGAAAAATAGTTAGGATGAATTTTTGGGATTTTTCTACAATACTTGAATTTTATATGAATATTATAATACAATAATTTGCAAATTAAGCTAAATACATGATTTAGAGGGTCATGGATGATGTTCTACTGACGTAATCCATGTTTTCGAACACACATGCACTTATTTTTATTTTTATTGATGAAATAATCACTATTTCTGGTCTTGTGGAAAATTAATAAACTAAATAATTAAAAATAATGAAAATCCTCCTCTCCTCCACTATAAATACCACCCATCCTTACATTTTCTCTTTATTCCTCTCAGGAAATTTACCTTTCCAAAATTCTTCCAAAATCACCCCCTATATCTCAACTATGTCTAAAAACCCTTAGTCTCTTCTAATGAAAAAATCCTCTCTACTTAAGGGTCTATCAAGGAAGATTGATTCAATAGGTAAATTCCTATATTCAATTCTCTTACATTCTGTTCAAGTTCATTTGATTTATTTTATTTCCTTACATCCACTCAATAAAATGTTATGAAATCTCTGGTACCTTACATGTACTTTAATTGTTTAATGATAATGTAAAAAATTAATTATCATCTCTCCTTTACTCTTATGTTATACTAGTAGTAAAGACACCATCTAAGATGTGTTAATTTACCACCTTAAAAGATTATGGGTTTTTAATTTCTTTTACTATCTTCAATTCTGATCATGAAACTGTTTTTTTATGGTTGAACCATATTATTATGTAATTTATCCTATTTAAGGTTCTATAATCATTTTTTACACATGATATCCAATTATAATGCGGAATGTGTACGTAGTGATCTAAAAACTGCAAATAAACGCAAAAAGATATCGCTAAAGTTTTATATAATGACTTCTCAACAATATAATTAATAAAATTAAATATTAAATTATTTAACATTCTATATGTTAAATAATAAAATATAACACCAATTCTAGATAACCATCCCCATTTTTCACAATTATTTGTTCATGAAAATAAGTAAACCGATCGTGATTACCAAGATAAAAAACAGACCCTAACAATGAAATTGAACCACTTAACCCATCAAAAAGGTCATGAGTGAACATAAAAAATGATTTTCTAAATATTTTACAAATTGAAGAGGTTATGGAATTATTAATTAATGAATTCTATTTGATTATTTAGGTTATTAATATCAAGTGAAAAAGACCAGTAGATATAAGGTAAGGGATCCCCTCTATTTCACTTTTATTCAACAATGACATCTATGATGTGCCCTTTTATGTCTATCACTAATGATGGGGTTTAATTTAACACCTACATCATACTTACATATTTTTTTATAAGTACTGATAAACGCATTTCTCTCTCAATAATTCCTTTTATGTACACCTGATACCATACCGATATTCCGTAAGAGATTCTACTCAAACCTCCTTTGTTCCAACAGGTTGCCTTTTCATCCGTTTACCAAAATGAATTTATCTTATATTTTTATGTTAATCCTATAAATTCTTTTTACATGTATAAAATTAATTTATCAATACCATTTCATTATTTTCTTTTAATGATATACTTGTTTTAAGGTGAATCCCTCCTCAATACTTCCCTATAAGGAATTTTATTTTAAGGGGAATTCATGAATCTGTACCCAAATGCATGTACAATCTACCATATGTTTTAATCCACCATATTTTTTAGAAATCAAGTTTTTTTTATTATGGAAACTTAATTTTGTCTCTTCTGATTTTGACCAAAATCTTATACCCTTTTTTTTATAAATTCTTGTTTATTTTTTCCATAAAACTACACTAAAATGTTTTACTGTTAAAAAATCATAAATACTCTTTTACAAGTTGTATCTTCTATTAGACATCAAATACAGTGATATATGTCTATTTTACCTTACGAATTTCCATGTATGTGTTGTACCTCTCGTACCCCTCGTGGTTTAATTTTCATGATCACAATCACTCTCTTTTTTATCTAACTTGTCTTCAAGTGTTTGTGTTGATAGGAAAAAGGTTGCCAAGGAATTGGGCCAAGAAGGAAAGCCAAAATGGACTGATTTCAGTCCCACCGGCCAACCGGTGGATGACCACCGGCCAGCCGATGGAGCCTGGACAGAAGGCATCCTTTTGTCCAGACCACCGGCCAACCGGTGTCACACCAGCGGCCAGCCGGTGGCACCCAGACAGAATAGTGGTTGCTACTGCCTCAGCACCGGCCAACCGGTGGCCTCCCCACCGGCCAGCCGGTGGTGCCTGAGCCAGAGCCCTCCTCCATTTTCAAAGCACCGGCCAACCGGTGGCCTAGCACCGGTCAGCCGGTAGAGCCAGTCAAACTAGTCGTTAGGCTTTGACCAGGCTTGTCCACTTGACCCCCAACGGCTCCGAAGGCCTCTCCAACGGCTCCGAAGCACCCCAAAGGCCATTTGAGGGTTCCCCCTCTATAAATAAAGGACTAGGAACCCCCGGAAGCCTAAGGAATATTGTTGGAACTATACGGAAGCCCACGGGAACATGTGTCCATCATTTGGCTAACCTCCGGCGGATTGCTTCAAGGAATCCCAACTTGCTCCAACAAATTTCCACATCCAAAGAGAATCATCAAAGAAGCTTGGGAGCGCTCTTCATCAACTCCTTCAATCCATTGGCGCCCAAGGCTTCTCCCATTATGGTTTTTATTGTTTTATTTATTTTGAGCATCAATTTGGGTTTGTGCCTACAAACCCCATCTCTTTCTCTCATCCTCTCTTTTGGGTTCTCACACCACCTTCAAGGTGTGAAGAGGTTAGTCAAGCCTTCCCTTTAAAAGGCTTGAGTCATAGGTGAGCTAGCCTTCACCTGTAAGAAGGCTAGTGGGTTCTTGCTCAACCATTGAAAGCAAGTGGGTTCTTGCATAACCATATAAAAGCAAGCTGTAATAGGTCCTAGACTACCTGAAAAGTCTAGTGGGTTTCTTGCTAAAACCATTGAAAAGAAAGCGGTAGTAAATCTCTCAACGGTTGAGTTGGGAGCGGAGACGTAGGCTTGGGTTTAAGCCGAACTCCGTTATCAATTGTGTGTCTTGCCTCTTTATTTCCGCTGCATTTTTAACTTTGTTTTTAAATTGTTAATTTTTCTTTAAAAGGAAATTCACCCCCCCCCCTCTTGCCATCACTTCTTTCTTCTCCGTCCAACAATTGGTATCAGATCCAAAATTTGAGTAATACCCTAACCGGTTTCAAATTTAAGATCCATTGTGATGGATGCAACCTCTTTCGCCCCTGAAGGCTTTTCTTTGGGTCGTGCTCCATTTTTTGATGGAACCGACTACACTTATTGGAAAACCCGCATGACCACATTTCTTAGAAGTATTGGCTATCCGATTTATAAAATTGTCATGCATGGTTATTCTTTATCTACTCCCGATGAATCCAAATGGACCCAAGCCGATATTAAAAATTTCGAGCTTGATGGAAAAGCCATGAACGCTCTTCATTGCGGCCTTGATCGTAATGAATTCAATCGAGTTTCCACATGCACCTCATCACATGAAATCTGGAAACTATTGGAGGTTACCCATGAGGGGACCAACAAAGTAAAGGATACTCGATTGGACATGTTTCGTCAAGATTTTGAGTCATTTACTATGCACCCACAAGAATCTATTTCTGATATGTTTACACGTTTTACTGATGTTTGCAATGGAAGAAAATCTCTTGGAGATAATATTTTTGCAGAAACGATGGTCAAGATGATCCTTTGGATCTTACCAAGCTCATGGGCCCCAAAGGTGACGGCAATTCAAGAAGCGAAGAATTTAAAAGAAACGCCGGTCGAAGAGCTCATTGGGTCACTTATGACCTATGAGATTACCATGAGGAGGCAATCTGAAAAGGAAGGCAAACCGATCAAAGTTCCAAAGAACATTGCCTTCAAAGTACAACAAGAAGAAAGCTCCTCCTCCTCATCTTCTTCCTCTTCAAGCGGCGATTCCGAAATGGATAATCTTGCCCGCAAGATGCACAAGTTCATGAAGAAGCACAAGAAGAAGAAATCCCGCAAGGCTCAAAACAACGAAAAATCCGAGCCCAAGGTAACATGTTACGGGTGTGGCGAGAAAGGCCATTACAAGCCCGATTGCCCACTCAACAAGAAAAAGGCCAAGAAAAAGGAAAAGAAGAAAGCATTAAAGGCCACATGGAGTGATAGCTCCACATCCTCCTCCTCCTCCTCCTCGAGCGACAACGGTAACAAATGCCTAATGGCATTTCATGAGGTAACCTCTTCCGACTCCTCTTCCTCTAGTTCTTCCAATTCTTTAAATCATTTATCTTATGAGGATCTCCAACATGCTAGAGATCAATTGGAGGAAGGTTTTCACGAACTTTCTTCCAAATTTGTTGCTTTAAAAAAGAATTTCAAAAAACTCTCTTCCGAAAAAGAACAACTTCTCAAAGAGAAGGAAGAGTTGTCCCTCAAAATCCAAAATCTTCCTGATGTTGAGTCTATGGAATCAACTATCAAATATTTAAGGGAATCTCTAGCCAATTTCACCCAAGGGGAACAAAATCTGACCAAACTACTAGGTTCCCAACGTGTATCTAGAACCACCCAAGGGCTTGGCTATTCCAAGCAAGCTTCCTCTTCCCATGCACCAACTATATTTGTAAGGGGGAGCTCTCAAAATAAATTTTGTAATTATTGCAAAAAACCCGGGCACTTAATTTATGAGTGCAATTGCAAAAATGCCCGGTATGGTAGGCCCAAAACTATTTTCTTAAATGATGAATTTTTTAGGAAAAGACCCGCCACTAGACAAGTGTGGATTGAAAAATACCTTCTAGCGAGTCTCTCCGGGCCAAAATTTGTTTTGGTTTCAAACACCACTCCCCGGTGATTTATTGTTTTTATTTAGGGGGAGTTAGGATCTTTTAAATCTTTTTGCATTTCAACTTTCAATTCATACTTTCATTTCAATTTTTTTTTCAAAAATTTCAATTCAAAACTTTCAATTCAAACTTTCATTTCAAATTTCAATTCAAAACATTCAATTCAAACTTTCAATTCAAAATTTCAATTCAAAACTTTCAATTCAAAACTTTCAATTCAAATTTCAAAAATTTCAATTGGTTTAAAAATCTCTATCTTGTTTTTCAACATTTTCCCTCAATCCAGTTTTATGCCCCGTGCTATTTTGATAATCACAAAGGGGGATAAATTCTTGGTTGATTGGGGGAAATCTTTATTTGCTTTACTTTTCAATGTCTTTCATTTCAGTCTTTTTACATTGATTGTTTTGGTGATTGTGATCATCAAAATAGGGGGAGATTGTTGTACCTCTCGTACCCCTCGTGGTTTAATTTTCATGATCACAATCACTATCTTTTTTATCTAACTTGTCTTCAAGTGTTTGTGTTGATAGGCAAAAGGTTGCCAAGGAATTGGGATAAGAAGGAAAGCCAAAATGGACTGATTTCAGTCCCACCGGCCAACCGGTGGATGACCACCGGCCAGCCGATGGAGCCTGGACAGAAGGCATCCTTCTATCCAGACCATCGGCCAACAGGTGTCACACCAGCGGCCAGCCGGTGGCACCCAGACAGAATAGTGGTTGCTACTGCCTTAGCACCGGCCAACCGGTGGCCTCCCCACCGGCCAGCCGGTGGTTCCTAAGCCCGATCCCTCCTCCATTTTCAAAGCACCGGCCAACCGGTGGCCTAGCACCGGTCCGCCGGTAGAGCCAGTCAAACTAGCCATTGGGCTTTGACCAGGCTTGTCCACTTGACCCCCAACGGCTCTGAAGGCCTCTCCAACGGCTCCGAAGCACCCAAAAGGCCATTTGAGGGTTCCCCCTCTATAAATAAAGGACTAGGAACCCCCGGAAGCCTAAGGAATATTTTCGGAACTATACGGAAGCCCACGGGAACATTTTTCCATCATTTGGCTAACCTCCGGCGGATTGCTTCAAGGAATCCCAACTTGCTCCAACCAATTTCCACATCCAAAGAGCATCATCAAAGAAGCTTGGGAGCGCTTTTCATCAACTCCTTAAATCCATTGGTGCCCAAGGCTTCTCCCATTACGGTTTTTATTGTTTTATTTATTTTGAGCATCAATTTGGGTTTGTGCCTACAAACCCCATCTCTTTCTCTCATCCTCTCTTTTGGGTTCTCACACCACCTTCAAGGTGTGAAGAGGTTAGTCAAGCCTTCCCTTTAAAAGGCTTGAGACATAGGTGAGCTAGCCTTCACCTGTAAGAAGGCTAGTGGGTTCTTGATCAACCATTGAAAGCAAGTGGGTTCTTGCATAACCATATAAAAGCAAGATGTAATAGGTCCTAGACTACCTGAAAAGTCTAGTGGGTTTCTTTCTAAAACCATTGAAAAGCAAGCGGTAGTAAATCTCTCAACGGTTGAGTTGGGAGCGGAGACGTAGGCTTGGGTTTAAGCCGAACTCCGTTATCAATTGTGTGTCTTGCCTCTTTATTTCCGCTGCATTTTTAACTTTGTTTTTAAATTGTTAATTTTTCTTTAAAAGGAAATTCACCCCCCCTCTTGCCATCACTTCTTTCTTCTCTGTCCAACAGTATGTTCTAATTCCTTTCTTTCATGGACACTTTTATGATACGACAATTCATTATTTTTCATGAAATGATTAAGATATACATTTCATTCGGTGGGTACCCTTATGCTTATTGTTATTAATGTATTATTTTAAATGTGGAAATCATATTCATGAACATGTTTAGATGGGTGCAAAAAGATAGAAATTAAATTAATAAATTTTATTTTTTTTCTCATTAGATGTTATTTGAAACAAACTTGGTGGTTATACTTGACTCATGCTACCATGTGGAACGGTCTTGGTGGTAAACCTTGACTTGTGCTCTTATATGTGAAATGGGCCTTAACTCGTGCTAATGTCATGATTTATTCTACTTCAACGTTACTATGAATTCATGTTTATATGATCCCATATTTATATGTTATGATTCTACATGGCATTTTATGCAATTATGACATGTTATCTAACCCTTTTCATAAGGCATTATTCTTATGTTTATTCCATTACTAGACTTTTATCTCATCCCTTCATTCATGTGATCCCCAGGGTACCCTATATAGATGTAAGGGATCAATGGAAGTTATGATCTCTATATGAATATTAAATAATGAATTGATTTTAGTCCTATGTTTTCAGTTTTCAGTACCTCTTATTCCAATACACTAGAATTTATGATCCTTGGTATATACTCTAATATATAATTATGCATAAAATCATTTAATGTTATATGTAAAAGTCTAGGGATTCTATACAGAATGCAAGATATTATATGAGAGAAAGAATGCTTATTTTCCCTCCCTCACGTTTTTTCTTACCTCCCAAATAGAATAGAAAAGTAGAGTAATTATCAGGAATCTATCATTGAACCCTAAACCCTACTACATCTCACCCTAGAACCATACCATTAGAAATAGTGATATTGAGTTGGTACCAACTATGAACCCTGACTCACGACCTACAAAATCTCATAAATATATTAGCAAGTCACACGAAAAAAATAAATATAGTTATTAGTGTTTATGAGCACAATATTTTTACAATGACACAATAGAGACCCCCCCCCTCATTTGAATGGATTCATCAGTAGGTAATACATTCTGTCTTAACCTCCAAACCAAAAAATTCATTTTCAGTTGCATCTCTATGCCTCACATTGTTTCCCCAAGAGTCATTCCCTGGAATTCCATGCATGGAGAACAATTAAATCCATCATAGTTATGTTTCCAAATTATGATACGGAATAAATGAATATGTCCCATTCTTAATTCAGGAAAATTAGAGTGAAGATCAATTTTTGATTGGAGTGTAATATGGAGGTGAACAGACAAGGATGTCTTCTTGTTTACTGAAATAAAATCTCTATTACTGGGAACCTAAGTAAATATAGAGTCTCACCTACCTAGTTATTTGTGCAATATTTAATTTTACATTATCCCCCACCCTTTAGATTTTACCCCCAACTTCTCTAAATGACAGATTACATTCATGGCTAAGATTGATAATCATCCAACATTTGTCACCATTTTTTCCCATTTTTCATCATACCTATCTCTCATAACTGTGGACCAAATGGTCATACCTTCTATTATTTCACAATATATCCTAGCATTCAGATGCAGAATGGACTATGATATGCAACACTAGTCAAATCCACACTCCTCAATAGGTTTATCCCTCTTCTTCCTCAACACCCAGTGACATCTCCCACTTTTACTAGCATCTCATATAAATGATGTAAGTGGATGTTCAATACTATAAATATTTACTTTTCAATCATTAAAAATAGACAAAAAACCAAGGACAATGGAGGTATGGAAGCCATTAACAAGCATTATTCTTCCTCTGAAATTGTGAAACCAGTTCTTCTACTAGCCAAATCAATCAGTTACCCGATTAATAATGTCTTCGAATAAATATTTTTTAATTCATCCATGCGAGATCTGGGATCCAAGGTAAACGGTAGGGATTTTGATCCACTATATCATGAACTAGTCTTGAATAGATCTGAATCATCTATTTGGGCATTGTTTTGAAATAAATACATTAATTGTCCCCATATTAATCTTTTCCACAATATGGTTTAAATAAGACACCATTAATTTTACAAATACATCGATGAATTATTTCCTATGATTCAAGAAGAAATCTATATGTTCATCAATCATACGATCTCAAATAATTCCATTCTGGATTCTACTTCTAAAATGACATATCATCCCATCTTCTATACCATAATTGATATTTTCTGAATGGTATTACTGGGCCCCAATAAATAGATTAGGATACAAACAATCTCTTTTTCTAAAGCCTGTATCTATTTTGAAAAACAAAATCCCATCATCATCTTGGAAATGGAAATACATGGGGTTGGTCATGCCAAATTAGTTGAGATGTGTGAAAAAATTGGGAGAATTAACTCCCTTTTATAATGTTGGAGGATAATCATTCTTGTAAATACCAATATGTAAATAATATTCGAAGGTCATTTTACATCATGTGTAAGGACCCGAACCCAGTTTCGAGATACAATGCTTTATTTTATTACATTGGAATATAAACAAAGTATATGCATCATGATGGACCATGTAGTTTAGTAGCTTTTGAAAAAATATGCATAAATAAGTTCAAAATTATATCATGAAATGAAAAAAACACTAATTTATTCCATTATAAACACCCATGACTCCTAAATTATGATTGAAAGCCATTTCTAATTTACTTCTTCTTATCTATGTAAAATGAAACCTAATAAAGGGGTGAGCTCAAATGCTTTGTAAGAGTAAGAAATATGGCCAAAAATAACATAAACATTAGACATGATGAATAATTGGAAACAGATACCATTAAAAATAATTTTGAACATAATATGGTAGGAATATGAGATTATTAAATATTTCCACAATATAAAAAAATCATTGGTATTATACTAGTTGAATAACTACATGTAAATTCAATTACTAGATTCATAATGAGAGAAGTATGTATGTTAGACAATCTAAAACATTTTTTCATTCCTTTTCCAAGACGTCAAAAATGATTAAGGCCTCGGCGAAAACCATATATCGAATTGGGAATGGCCTTGGCCAATTCCATCTCAATTTATCTCATGATTCCTACCAATTCATAAAGGGTATATAATGGGCCCCACCCATCCCATAATAAGTAAAATGCATTCCTCATATGATCAGGGATAAACATAAGCAACATATACATTCATATTGAAACTATTATATGAAATGTAAATAACTCTCCCCGAACAATAAGCTTAAACACTAACTATTTAGAGTAATTTGGTGAATGGTTTTAGGATTGCACATCCACAATCTAAATAGTCATAAACCATCCAATTAAATATGGTATATTATATCATAAAAGATAAATCCCAACAATACAAAAGAATCAACAAGGGTATTAAAATAGGCGAAAATACTTTGACTAATTTTTGAGATAAGTACTCTTTTATTTTGAAAAGAATAGTTATTTTGGAAAATTATTTTTATAAAAATAGATTTTAATTAAGATAGTATTTTCAGGATAAAATTAGTTACATTATAAATATAATGGTTTGAAAAAATAGATTATAGTGTTCCCTAAAAAATAGGTAAGAATTTGAGAATTTCACTTTTGAAATAGGCTAGTAATTCGGGAATAATATTTGAATGATCATTTAAAAAACATATAAATCCACATAAATGAAGATAATGATCTGTTTGGGACACATATATATAACATTAAGTCAAAAATAATGAGTATTACATATTAATGAATAATAATTTAATTGAGGTATGTAGATTGTATAAGTAACCTGAATGAAAATGGATGTTCAGGTGGAAAACCCCTTACCTTAAGTATGAATGTGTTCACCTCTTAATCATAAGATCCTAGAATATGAAATTATAATTATTTATAAATTCTTTTAAAACATTTTAGACATGTATTTTTTTAATCATAATTCTTTTTAGTTCATTTAATTCCTTTTTGATACGTTATTATATTTAATTACATCGTTTTAGAGTGTTCGTTTCCATGATTTTCATAATAAGTTCACTTGTTTTTATGTAATAGAGGTCATGTGGAATGGATGTAAATATACATAATTAAAATTAAATCTTATTATGAACTTTAAAAAAATTAATTTTCATTTCTATTATTTGGTTAAATTGAAATAGGATGAATCATTATATGAATTATTAATGACATTCACATTGAATATTTATGTAGTATTTTGATTATTTGAAAATAGTTTGGTCATATGTCTTAATAATATGTACATATAGTGGTTACTGAATATTAAATAGGTTATATTACATATATTATAGTATGTATCAACCATAAAAATGGTTTCATGTCCAGTGATAAAGAATGAATATTCGTCTTCTACGATGGATATAAATTGGAACCTCATTGACATTGATTTAGTTTATAAAATTAAAAGGGAGTGTGTAAGAATATTCATGAAGGTTCTTCCATTAACATGATATAATTCATGTATATAGATAATACTAAAGTTATCAGGGTCAATTGGATAGATTAGGTGAGTAGAGGATGACAATATAAGATAAATTGAAATGAAACATAATTTAAAAGAAAGGTTCTTACCTCTTTAAGTAACCTCTTTGACATCCTCCTTAAGGGATGGTATTTTGGTCTATCGAAAAGGCCAAGAGATTCTTGGAGATGATTTTTGACTAAGTAATTGTATTTGGATAGAAAATTGGGGATCTCCAAGTATTATAGGAGTGAATAGAAGAGGGAGTGAGGGGAGTTATGGTGGACGAGAGGAGGGTATTCATAAATTTCTAATCATTAGTTTATTAATTTCCTATAAGACCAAAAATAGAGATGATTCCATGAAAACAAAATAGTAATAAATTCAGGTGATTTCTAACCAAGTGGTATTACATCACTTATGATGTCATAAATAGTGTATTTAATCGGTAATTTGTATATACCGTATTTTACCCAATTTCACTGTTCATTAAAAATTTGAATATTTCAGAAAAATACTAAAAATCCACCGTAACCATTTTTTGATGTATAGAATCCAAAATTGAAGTCCATTTTTCAAAAATAATTTTTAAAATATGATTAATTTAATATGTAATTAAAATGATAATTTATTCTAAAAAACTATTTTAAAATATTTATTTATTTATTTCAAAACATAGGTACATCATACATCCACTTGAGTATTATTTATATACTATCATAAGTAGAGTTACTATTAATTATTGTATATCACTATTCATATGGGTATGTTACTATTCATAGGGGTTGGTTACTATTTTTGAAAAAAAATATTCTGATTGGACTCTAAATAACTTACTGATCGCAATTGTGTATGTCAAATTTTTTAAATTCACATCACAGAAGTGAAAAACTTATGTTTAAAGGTCACATAGAACATAGTATTTCATTATGTTGTTATTTCATGTCATTATGACATACTTATAAGAAATTAATTTCCATCGAAAAGAAATATTTTGGTCATTACATTCTCCCCTCCTTTCAGAAATTACATCCTCACAATTTTATTTACTTATTAAACAAGTGAGGTTACCTTGATCATGGTGTCCACCTTGTTTCATCATCATATTTTATAAATAAAAATAGGGTCCATGCATTGCAATAGTGAATTAGTGATTATTAAAAATTATTTTCTTCCTTCATCTAGATACACATTGTACAACATGGGTCATATGGGTGTTCATAGAAAAATATTTTCAGAAAATAATAATGTATGGAATATAATTTCAAAACATCTGATAGAACATGATTTTTATAAAATAGTCGGACTGAGTTTGAGTTGAAAATTTCAATAAATTGACCTTTTTAAATAACATATGTTTGTGAAGAAAGACTATATTGTAAAATAAAATATAAATATGTTGTGAAAAGGCCCCCCTCTTCAGCACCTTTTACAAAATCATTACTCGCTTCAAAATCTCGTGATAAGGTAATATATTTGAGAATGCTTTTATAATATTTACCTTTCTTAAAAATATTATAATATTGAGAAAAAATGATTTTATTAAATACAAGTCATGATCCACAATGGTATCGAGGTATTGTGGAGGTGTTTGATATCTCGTAAAAATTCATTCAAGTGAGTTGTATGTTAGAAAATGATTCAATATTCTCTAGACATTACTTTGAAATAATAATTCCAATAAATTCATCATGAAGAGATAGAAATGTCATTTGAGATCCACATCCATCCATTTGTAACTGTCTTTCCTGTATTGTAAAAGTTAAAAAAATAAGGATTTAACATAAAAAAATGGACAAGGAGACCGATGATATGTTTATGGAAAACTCTTAATCCCGAATGTTGTCTATACCCTTCATTTTCTAGAGTTTTCAGTATCCATCTTCATCAATTTTTTCCACTAAATTTCATAAGACTTAGAGATTTATTTTTCTTTCTTGATAGCACAAGAAACTATTTCCTATTAAGATGAAAAACCATGGGAGACCAGTTCCCATTGAAGGAATGGATTACCCCTACAAAGAATCAATAAATATTAATTATTTGGTAATGTCTATAATCTGTAGCAGCCTTGCTAACCTTGTAAAGTTTTCCTCATACTTTGTAACACTCTCATCCTCCTTTTTCCATAGGCTTATAAATTTCCTTTCCATATAATCTCAACGTTCACAAGGAAAGTATTTATATCGTAATTGTGTATTAAACTCCCCTCATTCCATATTTACCAATTCTTCATCATCCTTTTTTGTTTCGAATTAATGACCACCATTGATCTGTATCTCCTATGATACAATAAATAGCCATAACAACATTTTCCTTTTCTTTACTTCCCTAATAATGAAATATATTTTATAATTAACTTATCCACAACTAATCTACAAAAGGATTTGAAGTCCCATTGAATGTTGGGGTATGTTGTCTCATAAAGCGATCTAACAAAGCACCACAATGTGGAGGATCAAGATTCTCTATACCGATAGGGTTATTATTCATAACCTGAGAGATTTTTAGTTTTATATTTATAAGATGATCTTCACCAGTCACAACACCAGAGCCAACATAATTATCTTGCATCAAAGGGAAATCCCTACATGGGATACGCGTGTTCATGTAGTTTCCATTTTTTACAATAGGCACCATTTTTAGATAATGATATACACTCGATTACGTTATGAATCAAAATGTATAATATTAACTTAACAAAATACCTAACTTAAATTGAAATCCTATAAATGGCTAATCGCATCATCACAAAAATAGTTTATTTTTGGAAACAAATTTACATTTAAATCCTTCATAATGGATTATAAAGAAAATTTGAATTATTCTAAGCGTATCCCCTGGGATTTTCGATAATAAGAGTGTAGCAAGGCCTATTGTTATGTACCAGGATACCTCAAGTCAAGCCTGAAACTCTTTTTTAGATCATTCACTCTTAGGTACATCTTTTCCAAATCCACCTCTACCTATTTGTATCCAAATAGGGATTTGTTTGATAGAAAGATCCAAATAATATATTCCTTACCAAAATACTAGAAATTTCTTGTATTCTTATCTTAGAATATATTTCGGATTTTTTATCTAATCCATGTTTTCTAAATCTAGTTTCAAGGTTTTATACTAAACTTTCTCTGATACCAACTGTAAGGACTCGACCCCTATAGCTTGAAGCTGCTGCCTTATTTCAATACATTGTCTTATAAACAAGGAATTTGCATCCTGAAGGTCCTAGTAGTTTAGTAGCTTTTAGAAACAATATACATAAATAAGTTCAATATTAAATCTTGAAAGGAAAGAAACACTAATTTATTCTATTAGAAACATCCATGCCTCCAAGATAATGCTTGTAAGTTATTCAAAATTTATTCTCTATATCCTGGGAAAATGAAACATAAGAAAGGGGTGAAATCAAATTCTCAGTAAGAGCAAGAAATATAGCAGAAGATAACATAAACATTATGCATGGTTAATAATTGAAAACACATACCTTTAAAAATAAACTTGATCATAATATAGATGGAATTTGAGCTGAGTAAATATATCCATAATATAACATAATCGTTGGTATCCTACTTGTAGAATAACAACACGAACCTTGAATTACATGTTTCATAAAGAGGTAAATTAATATTATGGAAATTTTGAAATAGTTTTTCAAGGCCTCAGCCAAGACATCTAAAAATTATTAAGGCCTCATCCAAAACTCTATATAGAATTGGGAAAGGCCTCAGCCAATTCAATATTTATTTGTATCATGAGACCAAATGATTCATCATGGGTCTATAAGTAGCCCCACCCATCAAATAATAAGTCTTATTCATCCCTAATATGAGTGGGGATAAACATAAACAACATATACATATATATTGAAACATACATAGGAAATGTAAATAACATTCCCTGATCGTTAAGCTTAAACACTAACCATTCGGAGTAAATTGGTGAATGGTTTTAGGATAGCACGTCCACAATCAAACTAGTCATAAACAATCCAATAAAATATGGTAGATTATTTAATAAAATATTAATCCTAATAATAAATAATAATCAATATGAGTGTTTAAACAGACAAAAATACTCTTATAAAATCATTGACTTCTTCTTTAGATAAATTCACTTTTATTTTGAAAAAGATGAGTTTTTTGTAAAAGTCTTTTAATTAAATCTAGAAGTGAAGTATGATATTAACTTCAAAATAAATTGAGTGATTTTATAATTATAATGGTTTCCAATAACATATTATAGGGTGACCTCAAAAATATGTATGAATTTGTGAAATTCCCTTGAAATGGGCATGTCATTTGGGAAGAATGTTTGAATGATCCTTTAAAAAACATATAACTCCCCATAAATGATGTTATGATTATGGCTGGGACACATATATAGAAAATTAACAAAAAAAATTGAGGAGTAATTTTGAATGAATAATAATTTAATTGAGGTAAGTAGATAGTAATTGTAACCCGAATGAAAATGGAAGTTCGGGTGGAAAAACCCCTTACCTTAAGTCAGAATGTGTTCTATTCTTGAACATAAGGTACTGGAATATAAAATTAGACATATTAATAACTTATTTCTGAACTTATAAGACCTTAATTGAGTTTATCATAACTATATTTAGTTCATTTATGTCCTTATTGATATGTTATTATATAGAATTCCGTCATTTTAGAGTGTTCATTTTCAATATTTTCATAATCAGTTCACTTGTTTTTAAGTAATGGAAGTCATGTGGAATGGATATAAATATCCAGAATTAAAATTACGTATTATTTATGAAAATGTAGAAGTTTTATTTGTCATTTCCATCATTTTGATACTAGGAAATAAGATAAATTAATAGATGAATTATTAATGGCATTCATATAATATTTAAGTGTTATTTTGGTTATTAGAAAATAGTGTGGTCATATGATTTAATAATAATTATATATACTAGTTCATGAGTATTAAAAAGTTATTATACTTATATTATAAACTTTTTAAACCATAAAAATGGTTTTATGACCAGTAATGGTGGATAAATTGAAGAATAAAACTTCATCATCCATGAATGTTATAAATTGGAACCTCATGGACGTTGATTTCGTTTATAATATAAAAAGTGATATAGTAAGATTATTGATGATGGTTATTTCATTCAGAAGATATAATTCTAGTATAAAGATGATACTAGAGTTATCATGGTCATTTGGACAGAGGAGGTGAGGAAAGGATAACAAATGAATACAAATTGAAATGAAACTTAATGAAAATGAATGGTTCTTACTTCTTGAAATAAACTCTTTGAGAACCACCCTAAGGGAAGGGGTTTTGGTATTCTGGCTAGAACAAGAGCTTCTTGGATGTGGGGAGTGACTAATGAAGTGTATTTGGGAAACAATTTAAGGAGATTAAAGGCATATAGGAATGAAGATAAGAGGGAGTGTGGGTTGTTTATAGTGTAGAAGTGGTGGGTTTTCATAATTGTTTATTCATTAGTTTATTAATTTCCCTCAAGACCAGAAATAGTGATAATTCCATGACTATGAATAGTATTAAATGTAAGTCAGTTTGAACCAAGTGGTCTTAAATCACTTATGATGTCATAAATAGTGTATTTAACTAATAATTTGTATATATGGTATTTTAACGTATTTCACTATTCATAAAAATCTGATTATTTTGAAAAATTAACAGAAATTCACCAAAAAAAATTCGACTTGTAGAATCCAAAAATGAAGCCCTTTATTCAAAAATAATTTTCTAAATATGATTAATTTAATTTTTAATTAAAATAATAATTTCTTCTAAAAACAGTTTTAAAACATTTATTTTATAATTCCAAAACATAGGTATATCGTGCATTCACATGAATATTATTCTTATATTATCATAAGTATGGGTAATATTCATTAGGGTACATAACTATTAATAAGTGTAAATTACTATACATAAGTGTAGATTATTATTGTAAGGACCTGACCACTGTTTCCTGGTGCCGGTGCCTTATTTGATTACATTGGAATATAAACAAGGAATATGAATCCCAAAGGACTGAGTAGTTTAGTAGTATTGGAAACAAGGTATATACATAAGTTCAGAATTACAAATTTAAAAGAAAATGAACATAGAATCTCTCTAGACAACTTCCATATCTCCAAGGTTATTTCAGCATGTCCCTCAATACAAAATTTTTCATGTCTAGAGAAAATGAAATATAAGAAAGGGGTTAGATCAAATGATCAGTAAGGGTATGAAATACAATGGAAGATGTCATAAAATAAACATTAGGCATGGTGAATAATTGAAAACAACTTCCTTTAAATATAATAAACATGAACACATTATGGAAGGAATATGAGCTGATTAAATAATTTCATAATAAAACACATTCATGGGTATTCTATTAGTTGAATAACCACATGAACCAACAATACTATTTCCATAATGAGGTAAGTGCATATGTCAGACATCATAACCATATCGTCCAAGCCTCATGCAAGGACCATAAATAATAATTTTTTCAAGGCCATGTGCCAAAACCATAGTTCATCTCATGAGACCTATCGATGCATGGAGGAGATATGGTGGACCCCACAAAAAACATAATAAGTCCAATTCATTCCTTATATTAATGAGGTGAACATAAACAACATTAAAATTCATATTGAAACTATCATATGAAATATAAATAAGAATCCCCAATCATTATGCATAAACACTAATCAATAAGATTAAATTGGTGAATGGTTTTAAGATAGCACATCCACAGTCAAACTAATCATAAACCATTCAATTAATATTTGTAGTTGATATAATAATTGATAAACCTAAATTAAGTAGATTAATCAACAATGGATGTTGTCATTGATGAGGATACTTTTAAATGTGACCATTGAAAAATCCTTGAGGAAATAATCATTAATCATTCCCAAGTGTCCCACACCACCTAGAAACATTCAAATCATAAACCCTTATAAAATAATGAGATTAATAAGAATATTAATATGATATACCAATGATAATTACATAAACCACAAAACTATGTGGTGAACAAGGAATATATCTCATAAAAGATAAAGTGGGATGAGGAAATTCTTTTTTTTAATTTTGAAAGAAGAGTTCTTTTGTAAAATCATTTGTATTTTCCATGAAATCAGTTTGTTAACATGAATATCCATAAAAATAAAATACTAGAACATTAATATTTTATTTTAGGAATAAATTATATCCCACTGAAGTGAAATCAGGTAAATTTTTTTCTTAAGAATTATTAGAACTAAATCGTTTTAGAGCATTTTAAAGAATGTATTAAAGAAAATATTAAAGTGGAATAGAACATTTCTTCTCTTAAATCCAGAAATGACCCAAGATCATTTTTCTGGAGAAAATATGTGCATTTATAAAACTAATGGTTTCTTAAAAGAGATTTTTTTGTACACTTGAAAATGTGTAAGAATTTGAAAATATCCCTTGAATCTGGTTTGTACTTCAGAATCAATTTTGGAAGATCCTTTTAAAACATGTAACTATCCATAAAATAAGGAAGCATTCTAGATGGTGAAAATATATAGAGAACTCTAACAGAATTTATGATGAGTAAATAATAATTGACAAGAGTTTCATTAAGGTAATTAGACAATTAAAGTAAACCAAATGAAAATAGAGTTCGGGTGTAAAAATACTTACCACTTTGTAATCAATAAATTCAAATTCCCCAAAATTAATAATCATAAAACAATAAATTTAATACCATGATAATGAAGAAATTCATGATATGAAACATCAATGGGATGTATACATACATCATACACAAATAATTGTATTGAATACAAAATATCTGATAAAGATGAAAATGGGATGAAGAAACCCTTCACATTAGACCGAATGTGTTCCACTCTGGAACTTATGATCTTGGAATATTAATTTAAAATTATTAATAACACAATTTTGAACCTATTAGACATGTATTTATTTATTCATAATTGTTTTTAGTTCTCTTATGACATTATTTCTAATTTATTATATTGAATTTTTTCATTTTGGACTGTTTGTTTTCATGATTTTCATAAACGGTTCACTTGTTTTAAAGTAACAGATTCATGAGGAAAGGTTTTAAATATCTATAATTGAAAGTAGATTTTACTTATGAACATCCAAAAATTTTAATGGTCTTTTCTATCATTTTTGTACATGGAATGAGGTTGAATCATTATATGATAACCATCTCGATTAATTGGTGGTATTAGAATTATTATGAACTGGGTTGGACATATAAATTAATAATATGAACAATTACTGGTTCCTAAATATTTATAAGGTTATAATAAATATATAATAGTCTATTTTATTCATGTTAATGGTTTCATGAAAAGTAATGAAGGATAATTTGATGACAAAACTTCGTCATCCATGAAGGATATAATTTAAAACCTCATGGATGTTGATTTTGTTTATAATAATAAAATAGAAGGAGTCAAAATATTGATGATTGTTATTACATTAACATGATATAATTTCAGTATATAGATGATACTAGAGTTATAATGGTCATTTGGGAAGAGGGGGTGTGGAGAGAAAATGAAAATAGGTGAACTATAAAATAAATGAAAAGTTGAGAGATCCCTTATGAAAATTCATTAGCCTAAAGGTGTCACATAAAATTTCATAAAATTGTTTTATGAGTGAAAAATGGTATCTATAAATATGGACATAAATGGAAATTAAGAAGAATACATAATATCAAACCCCAACATATGATAACATAAATTCAAAGAGATAATATAAAAAGAAGTGTTGACTAAAAGAGGAGTGTGTAAGGTTCCCTAACCTTATAGAGTAACTCCTAGAACATGAATGTTGGGACCTTAGGAACTTAAGGACACCTTGGGAGGACTCTTAGGGAGGTATAACCACCAGAGATACTAGGATTAGGGGTTTGGAATTAATTAAAACAAATGGATGAGTGGGTATTTATTGTAAAAGAAACAGAATTTTTTATTGATTTAAAAAGACACCTCATTAGTGGTTTTTGTAAAACCATGGTCTTGGACAAGGTATTTGCCCATGGATTTAGTACATTGGACACCACTTGTAATATTTTACTATAAAAAAGTCGAGAAACCTTTTATATTAATTATTATGTCATTATGATGTCAATAAACTACTGAAAACTCTAAACTATGTTTTTACAAATCACAAAAAAGTCAAGTATTTTAGAAAAATCCTAATGATTTACCAGTACAATTTTTTGATTTTTAGGATTCAAAAAATAAATAGATTTTTTGAAAATAATTTTCTAAACATTTTTTATTTAATTTTAAATTTAAATCAGAATTTATCCCAAAAAAACACTTTTAAACTATAACTAGTTTTATAAGACCTTGAGAAATAAATCAAAGTCCTTTAAAATTATCTTATAATCATAAGACAATATATTAACAATTTGTGGTTAATTTTTATAAATATACATTTCCATATTAAATTATTAAATTAATCTAAAAATTTTAATTTAAATATTTATGTCATTCAAAAATACCAAAACATATACTATGTTCGTTTTTTAACTTTTAATATGTCGTAATTGTATTTATACATTCAGGGTTGAGGTTTCTATTTTTTTTATGATTTACGATTCATTACTATTTATAAGGGTATGTTATTATTAACCCAGTATTATTTTTGTTTTATCAGACTCTAATTATCTTACTGAACACAACTGTGTATGTCATTTTCTCAAAATCCAAATCACAGAGGTTGAAGAATTATGTTCACTTGTCCAGGATATATCAAAGTGGTGTTTTGTAGAGACTCATTGTTTCATGAATTATATAATAAATATATTTGTAAATTCTTGGGGTGTCACATTATCCCATCTTTGCAAAAATTTCATCCATGGATTTTGAAATTGAACATTGAATGTTAAAGGTTGATAATTGAAAATTCCCTAATGAGAAAAACACATAAAAATAAAATTAAAATATTATATAAATAAGGGGAAAGGTAAAAGCATCAGTTACAACAAAAAAATGCATTTTAATTGGAAAAAATGGTCAAGGAATAATAACCATCCATCATGTAGTGACATTAAACTCTAAAACACACACCATGTTCATTTTAAACCGTTTTGTTAATGGTTAAAAATTACAAAATATAATAATTCAACACATTATAATGAATGACCCTAAATTTCTAAGTTTAACTTATCAGTAACCCTTAGTCCACAAGAAGTATCTCTAAAATTCACATTCCTTACATGTGAATAACATCATCATGTATCCTCTTAAAATATGTTAATAACTTGAATTACCATAAAAACTATATCGTAAACATGCATTCTTATGTATTCCTTAAGTAAGATACATGTAATTGGATATATTTATTATATTCAAAAGTCTTTTAAACTCTATCGATGATAGCATAGAACACTTCTCTAAAAGTCTCTAATTAGTTCCATGGAAGTCAGTACTTATTTTAATAAATCATTTATTTATGATTATATAAACATGAGATAAATATATTAAGGGTGGTATTTCCCTTAATTATGTGTTTTCTAACAAGTTTAACTTTTTATTGAATCAATTTTACTTTTCTCCATTCCCCATATGACCTCAAATCCTTAACGAAATAGTATTCTAGTATAATCCTTATAAATTTCATAATTCTTAAAACGTGTACTATACTGACCAAATATTCAAATGAAATTATTCTTGACTAGGAATATTAATCATTCTAATTCATCTGTAGTAGCATCATTACTTGATCATTATCCAAAATCATCATTTGGGGTATGTTCCTTTCACGCTTCGGACATTGATTCAAATAATGTCCCATCTTCTTGCAGTTTAAGCATTGAATATAGGGAAATTTATTCCGTGTCTTTAATTTATGATCATGGTGTCCTTTTTCTCTATGCATAAAGCAAACACCTTTTCCTCTCAAGAATATACCATGTTGCTTCCTTCCACAATTATCATATGTGGGAAATTACATATTTCTCTTATTCCCTTTATCCATGATTTTCCCTACTATCATCTTCTACTTTTGCTTCCCTTCAAATCTATAGGACTCAGAGAAGTATTTACATACCTTGTCAAAACATGATACTATTTCCTCATTTGATGAGGATACTTGGGAGACAATCATACTTTTAAATGATGACTAAAGACCATCAAATATTTGAACTTTCTTAATTTTTGTATCTCTTGAATTGGGGAATTTCCCATCTCTTCTTCCTAGCACCATTTATAATTAATTCCATATTATATATTAGTTGGTAACATTATGAACACTCTATGACTCTAAATAGTGTATAACACATATCATAAATTTATGAATCATAAATACGAGAACAATATACTTGGGTTACTTTGGGGGAATATATCATTCATAAGGGCAGGTAAATAAAATGTAAATTATCTTAAGCATATCACCCAGGAGTTTCAATACCAAGAGTGCAGCAAGGCCCAATGTCATGTACTAGGATACCCCAAGTCATGCACAAAACTCATTGTCAATGTTTTCACTCCTAGGTAAATTTGTGCCAGAGCCACATTTACCTGTTTGTATCCATGCAGGGATGTACTTTCTATAAATATCTACATAAAAGTTTCTTTTCCATGATTCTATGAGGTTATTGAATGTTAGTCCTCAAATAATAATTTAGTGATATGTTCTATAATCAACATTTTTAAATATATTTTCCATGTTTTCTACAAAACATCCACGGATACCAACTGTAATGACCCGACCCCAGTTTCCTAGATTCGATGCCATATTTGATTACATTGTCATATAAACAAGAAATATGCATCCTAAAGGACCGAGTTGTTTAGTAATATTGAAAACAAGATATATACATAAGTTCATCATTACAACTTGAAAAGAAAAACAACATAGAATCTCCTTAGACATCTTCTATAACTCCTAGGTTATTTCAGCATGTCACTAAATATAAAATTCATCAGGTCATGAGAAAATGAAACATAAAAATGGGGTGAGCTTAAATGGTCAGTAATGGTAACCAATATAGTGAAAGATATTAAAACATAACCATTTGGAATAGTGATTAATTGAAAACACATGCCATTATAAATAATAAACTGGAACACATTGTAGTAGGAAAATGAGATGATTAAATGATTCCATAATAAAACATAATCATGGGTATTCTACTAGATGAATAACCACAAGAACCATTAATAAAATTTTCATAATAAGGGAAGTTCATATACTGGACATCATAACCATACCATCCAAGCCTCATTCCAAGACCATAAATAATCATTTTTTCAGGGCCTTATGCCTAGACTATAGTTTGTCTCACGAGACCTACCAATTCTTCAAGGGGATATAGCAGGGCCCACCTGATAGTTACTGAGACCAATTTATTCCTCATACGAATGAGGTGAACATAAAAAACAAACACATTCATATTGAAACAAACATATGAAATGTAAATAACATTCCCCAATCATTATGCATAAACACTAAAAAATCAGAGTAAATTGGTGAATGGTTTTAAGATAGCACATACAAAGTCAAAATAATCATAAACCATTCGATTAAAAATGTTATATGATATCATATGAGATAAATATCAATTATGTACAAGATTCAACAAAGGATATTGACTTAGATGAAGATACTCTTAAATGATACCATAGAAAAATCATTGAGGAAATAATACTTAATCATTCCAAAGTGTCTCATACCACCTTGAAACATTCAAATAAAATTACATTATAATATCATAAGACTAAGAGACTATTTATATGATATAACAAAGTTATGTACATATGCCACAAGTGTGATGTATGTGGTGGGAAAGGAATATATCTCATTAAAGATAAAGTAAGATGAGAAAAATCCTTTTTTACTTATGAAAGGAATGTTCTTTTAAAAAATACATTGTATTTTCCATAAACTCTATTTGTAAACATAATTATCCCAAAAAAATATTATTAGGACATTGAATTTGTATTTTAGCCATAACTGATACCCACTGTATTGAAATCATGTAAAAAGAATTCTTAAGATTCTTTAGAACTAAATCATTTTAGATAATTTTAATGAAAGTCTTGAAGAAAATTTTAACGTGGAATGAAAAAAATTGTTCTACAATATAATAACATGAACCATGATCATTTTTCATGATTAAATTAGTTTTATTATTAATCTAATGTTGGATTCAAATAGATTTTGTTTTACACTTGATAATGGTTATGAATTTGATAATATCCCTTGAATTGGGTTTGTATTTCAAAAACAATTTTGAATGTTCCTTTTAATACATGTAACTATCCCTAAAATAAGAAATTATTCTGGTTGGTGAACATATATAGAACACTCACAAATAATTCTGGTGGAGTAACTAATAATACTTAAGAGTTTTATTGAGATAATTAGACAATAAAAGTAACTCTAAGGAAAATGGAGGTTCGAGTGGATAAAATCTTACCACTTTGTAATAAATCAATTAGAATGCCCAAAAATTAATAATCATCACATGATACATTGAATTCCATGGTAATAAAAAGATTCATGATATGAAACATCCTTTGTAAAAATACATACATCATAAATAAGAAATAGTAGTGAATATTGAATATCTTACAATGATGGATGTGGGATGAAGAAACCCTTACCTTAAGTCCGAATGTGTTTCTTTCTTGAACAAAAGGTACTATGAAATTAAACATATTAATAAATTAATTAAGAACCCATTTTACATAAATTTAGTTCATCATAACTCTGTTTTTTTTCTTATGTCTTTATTGATAAGTCATTAGATTGAATTATGTCGTTCTGGAGTGTTTGTTTTCTGAATTTTCACAAACAGTTCACCTATTTTTAAGTAATGGAGTCCATGTGGAATAGTTGTAAATATACATAATTGAAATTACATATTATTTATGAACATCACAATATGATAATGATCATTTTTATTATTTGGTTACATGGTTATGAGGATGAATCATCAGATGACAACCACTTAGATTATTTGGCGGTATTTGGATTATTATTAACTACTATGGTCTTATTAATTAATAATATGTACATATACTAGTTCCTAACTTTTAATTAGGATTTAAAAAATATATTATAGTCCATTCAGAAAATATTTATGGTTTCATGACTAGTAATGAAGGATAATTTGAAGAACGAAACGTCGTCATCCATGAAGGTTATAAATTGGAACACAATGGATTTTGATTTCGTTTATAAAAATAAAAGGGATGGTGTAATAATATTGATTATGGTTCTTCAATTCACAAGATGATAATTCTAGTATATATGTTATACTATATTTATCATGGCCATTTGGATATATGGGGTGAGGAAAGAAAAATAAAGGTGATGAACTTGAAAATAAATGAAAAGTTGGGAGATCCCTTATAAAAATTCAGTAGCTTAACAACATCGATAAAAATTTCATAAAATGAATTGATGATAAAAATAGGGTATCTCATCATATGGACATAAATGTATAGTAATATGAATACAAAATATAAATCCCCAACATACGATAATGGAAATTAAAAGAGATGACATAAAAGAAAAGTGGACTAAAACAAGAAGATGAAATGCTCCCTTACTTTGTAGAGTAACTCATAAAACATTAAGGTTGGGACCTTGGGGGTTTACAGACACAATCAGAGAACTCCTATGGAGGCAGAACCTCTATAGATTTAGGGATGAGGGATTTGAAATGATTGAAAACAAATGTATGACCGGGTATTTATATTAAAAAAGAGGGTTTTTTTATTAATTTAAAAAGACACCTCATTAGTGGTTTTTGTAAAACAATGGTCTTGACCATGGAATTTTCCAATATTTCTAGCCATGTGGAACACCTCATGTAATATTTTACTATAAAAAGTCATCCAGACTTTTATTTTAATAATTATTTCTTTATTATGTCATTAAACAACCGAAAACTCAAAACTGTATTTTTAAAATTCACTAAAAATTCAAGTATTTTAGAAAAATTCCAAAAATGAAACCCAACCATTTTTTTATTTTTAGAATTCAAAATTATAATCCATTTCTTGAAAATAAATTTCATAAATATTTTTTATTTATATTTTAAATCAAATCACAATTTATTTAAAAAACCACTTTAAAATTACAACTCGTTTTATAAGACATTGATAAATTAATCATGGTCCTATAAAATAATAATATAATCATATAGAAATAAACTAGAAATTTGTTATTACATTCTATGAAAATATATTTCCATTTTAAATTATTAAATTATTCAGAAAATTGTAATTTAAATATTTATGTCATACAAAAATACTAATACATATACTATGTTTGTTTTGCCCCATTTAAGATATCAAAATTATATTTATAAATTAATGGGTAAAGTTTGTACTTTTTTTATATAATTTTCTATTCCTTACTATTCATAAGGGTATGTCACTATTCATAAGGGTATGATACTATTCACTTAAAATTATGTTTATCGAATAAGACTCTAAATATCATACTGAATGCAACTGTGTATGTTAGTTTTTCAAAATTCAAATAAAGGAGGTGAAAATTTTTTCTTTACTTGACCGGGTTATAACAACGTGGTGTTTTTAGAGAGTTAGTGTTTCATTCATTCTATAAAAAATATATTTTAAAATTCATGGGGTGTTAAAATTCTTAACCAAAAAATATGTTTTCCTTACCAAACTCTAAATAACATACTGATCACAACCGTGTATGTCAAATTTTTGAAATTCAGATCACAGATGTGACAAACTTATGTTTAAATGTCACACAACACATAGTAGTTCTCTATGTAGTGATTTTATGTGATTATGAAATATTTATAATAAAGTAATTTCCATGGAAAATAAATATTGGTTCGTTACATCATGACCATCCAATAATGAAAATGTTTCAATAAAATATGTTATATGGTCGAAATAAGCCATCAAGTTGCATTTTTACATGATTTTGGTTATTTCTTCACCTTATATTTTATGATTAACCACTATGTTAACCCATTTGAGCTTTAATCGCTATAATTATTTTAATTTATTTCAATAATCTGTTTGTTAAAAAATTTAATTGACTATATTAGAAATTATAAATTATTTTCATTCCTAACATGGAATTCACATTTTCCAATTCAAATCAAGAAAGTGGTAGAAATTAGTTACAAATTAATACAATAGATGGGATGATAAAGCGGGGGCTTAAAATGAAATTTCTAAAATGTTTACAAAATATCTACATATAATTTAAATATTAAATTGATTACAAGGAACTAAAATAGATTTATAGATGTATAATTTATTTTATTAAACTATATAAACCACACATTTCCCTAAAAATAATATATGAGTATAATAATACAATTTATTTTAAAAAGGATTTCATTTTATTTATTAATAAATTGTTACCAATAAATTCTTTATATGTACATTTGAAAACAATATTTTCATTATTCAGTTAATTATGTTGATACATTCCATTCTAAGGGATAGGTGAAATCTATAATAATAATAATAATAATAATAATAATTTTTATTGTATAAACACAATGTTTTGTGTAAAGAAAAATAATGAGTGTTACATGAAATATAAGTTGAACTGAGTATTTAGTATAATGAAATAAAAAAAATAGTGTTGTGTCTAATGAAATATAGAATCGGTTTTTTGGGTTATTCATGGAATCAAAAACAATTTTCTTCTTTTAAAATTATTAGGATTTTATTTTCTTCACTTCATTTCATATATTGTGTC
This sequence comes from Viscum album, assembly GCA_963277665.1. Classification (NCBI taxonomy): domain Eukaryota; kingdom Viridiplantae; phylum Streptophyta; class Magnoliopsida; order Santalales; family Viscaceae; genus Viscum; species Viscum album. The sequence goes on along the minus strand of OY728140.1, from coordinate 980,076,564 downwards.
TTTGAACATTGAACGTTATATCGGTAATGATGTTTTAGAAATTAAAAATAGTTTAATTGTAATCCCTCATCATATAAATGGGTTAATATGAAATACTACTAATTTGATAGAAAATTATGTATAAAGGTCATATGGAATAACACATAATTGGGTTCCCAAATATGAGAACATAAGAGGGAATTGAAGAATGTCCTAAATAATTGTAGAGATTAATCGAGGTAATTCATAAAAAAAAGTAAATTGTCAATGAAATGTTAAGGGCCTCAATACCAGAAGTTTGTGATGATCAAAAAGACTGAATGTTCATTAGAAATTATGGTATATGAAAAACATTATATTCAATATCATATTCATCGAGTTGAGGAATTAATTTACTATCTAAAAACATATTGAAATGCATTTTCTTTATATTTTTCTACTTCAGAAGCACAATTTCATCTGTATAAAATTCCAGGAAATATAACTATTATCTATGAAAATTCTTTAATCATAAAATATCATATAAAACCTAAATTACATCAATACCTTAAAACACATCTCCCAAAAGTTAATCCATACATCTCACAAAAATAAATCCTTATATAAAAATAAACCAAAAAAAATCTATTAAGAAGTTTTTAATCCCATTATTACCTCATCACATAATAGATAAAATGGAGTGTCTAAAACCAAGACCTTATGGTAATCCATTGAAAAATTACATGTTCTCTAGATATTACATAACTTCACCTGATAGAAAAACTACAACTATAGTATTAACAAATAATTTTCCTACCCTTTTTTTTCTGTTCACGATGATTTACACAATGATGAAGTAATTTTGGACACATGTTATCATATTTTCTGAAGTCATTGAAACTAAAACATCTCACTTTTAAATAGATATATGCCATCTTATTTTTAAAATATCAATCAGAATTTTTTTTAGTCACAAACATTGTGATAAATCATAACACATGAGTACCTTATTACAGAACCTGACACACATTCCCAAAAATGTATTTTACCACACATTGATCAAGTTTTGGTCTTACCTAAATAATATTTTTTATTTATTTTCCATTTCTTACCACCTTGAAAATTTCTTAACCTTGTCATCTCATTGTAGATAAATTTCTATAAAATCCATACCTACTTTCTCAGTACAATGAACAAAATTATCTTAAATTTTAAATTCATGTGTGTCCCATTCTCTTTGCAATATTGGTTTTAATCCGTACTAAAAACAATTTATTTTTCTATCAAACTCCCAAATTATGTCCATCACATACCTTTCCAATCTTTTAAAATTTTTGTCATATGTGGCCACCTAATCATAATTCTTACCTTAATTACAAGAATATTTTTTACATCTATATGTGTGCAACCATATGGATATTTTTTTTAAAAAGCATATATCATTAATGACAAAGATCAGCAGAAGTACATGCACAAATCCATGAAGGGAAATTGTCCAGCCAGACCTGGTTAGTGCCGAATGGGCCTGAGGACGCTAGCTGATGGGCCGCGTTGTTCCCTTACCTTTTGGTAAAAGAGAAGGTGCACAATGAGAAATGTTGGCTGAGTGAGAGAATTCTCTTGAAAATGGCGCCAAACGACTGGAGTCCGCCGTCGTTGTGATTGATAGCGTAAATAATGGAAAGATAGTCAGACTCAATGATGATGTCGCCCCATCCACATTCAATAGCGAGTATCATACCAGCAAGGATGGCCTTGGCTTCAGCGACCACCGGTTCCCATAATGTCTGATGTGGTTCATACTTAGCAGCAAGGATTTTCCCCAGATGATTTCGGGCAAGGAGGCCGAGGGAAACAAGCCCAGCTTTTGGAAGCGACGTGTCCACATTGATCTTGAGAATCCCTTCCATTGGGGGATTCCAGGGAATTAGAGGAGAGGGGGGTCACCCGGTAAAGAACATCCATTGTGGCCTTCCCAACCTTCAATCCAAGAGGTAGCACGATCAATCCAGAATTTGGGGAGTCTGTAGGCATGATGAAAAATAGCATCGTTGCACCGGACCCAAATAATCCAGGCCAGAGTGCAGAGTGAACCAACATCAGCCGGGGAGAGAGAGGAGTACCAACATGTCAGAAGATCGGGAAGGTCAGAAGCCAATGCCAGCGAAGTAGAATAAGTTGATCCCCATAGATTTCAGATTTCCTTATCTCTCGGGCAGATAATGATAGCGTGAAGTGGGGTTTCAAGAGTGTTTGGTAAGAAAGGGAAAGAGGCAGTGTTGGCCTTATGTCAAAAAACAAGAAGGCTCATTGTTGGGATAGTACCCATACAAACCTGCCATAAGAAATGACGAATTTTTGGGGGGACGTTGAGTGACTAGATCGATTTCCAATGACACGCATCCCTGCCAACTGGGTGGGTTCCAAGAGGAAGTCTGTAGCTGGATCTCACCGTGTAAACGCACGAAATGTCATTGATCTAGAAGCGATGGTCAGGGCCTACGTCAGGTACTCAAGGTATGCTAAGGATAATTCTTTGATCTCTTTCGTTAAACCACTCGAGGATCTTGTCTAAACACCACCCTTGTCCCTGGTCGGAAAGGAGGCAGCTGACAGTGGCGTCTTCCAGACCTGGTTTGACGGGGGAACCATATGGATATATTAATCTTGGAAAATACCATTGAATGTTTCCCATTACATGATATCAAGATCATCTTTTGCTTTAGAATTCTCAACCAAATGAAATCATTGATCATCTTCATCTTCTAAATTATAATTGAAATGGTTACACTTGGAAGTGATGAACATCCTAGGACTTAAAATATCTTCTCCATGAAATTTAGGAATAGATTAGAAATAAATGGGTAATATGATCCATTGAATTGTGGAGGATGTTGGATCATTAAACAAACTACTATATATGTTTCCCTTCACGAAAGATTGGATTCCTCTTTATCATGAATACCAAAACAAATTATATCTTTTTAATCTAATCTATAACTGAAACAAACTATTATATTCCAATTACAACCATCTCAGGATGTTGATTTGGAAATATTACTTCTTCTTATTTCTTTCCCACTAAGTATTTATTTTTTCTTCTAGGAGAAATAGTTCTGAATATAAGTATTTTAAATGAATCATCATGGTAATATATAAATTTTATATCACTTCAAAATAAAAAATAGGTGACATATTTAAAAGGTAATTTATTAACATTAAACAAACCTCTAATGTTATCTAAACTTTTCCTTTGATAGAAACTCTAAGTCCCCATCCTTATAAATGAAATAATATTTTTTATTATGTATAGAATTAATCATCTTACATTATAGGACACTTTAATATTTATAGTTTTAAATAATTAAGCAATAAATCATAGATAAAAAATCTGTACAAATACAATGTCGACACTTCAAATTAGTTTCAATTTTTTCCAATATATAAATATTTAAATGTAAATTATATTTTCTTTTCATGGAAAATATACATGACTTTCAACATTGATTCTACCTTTCAATTTTCCATCAATAAGACCTATGAAAACAAATTAAAATTTTTGGATGAGAAAAAAATCTCATTAAGGGATACAAATAGTATGAAAACAATTATTCACTCAAACACATGAAAAATCATATATACTTTTTTGATGTACCTACCTAGAAGCCATTGAACATTTCCCTAAGCCAGTTGGCCACATTCCCTCAAGCGCACCACCCCGTATGCTAGAGGGTGTCGACTTGCAACTAGCTTCTCATAATTTAGTCATGGGGAAACTATACCTTCCTTTATCAGAATAAAATACCAAAAAAAGAAAATAACAACAATGAATTTTGGAATTGTACAAATATCCATAATAATACCATGTCATATGATAGTAAAAACTAGAAAATACAATACTCAACTGAAAGTTTAAACATGATATGAAAATGAAAGTGGCAAGTTTCTATAATTCAACTAAAAGGAAAGACACAAAGGCTCCAAAGCAAGTCCCGAACCATGAGTATTTTCCTCACCCAAGCTCAAATCCCAAATAGTAACCTATCCCTTGGACTTTCCCTTATAAAGTCCTATAACAACAAATTCTACCCATGTTCTGATTAGGTAGTTTGAATAGGATGTGAGAACAACTCACTAGGACATCTCCAATAGGGATTAAAACGAGTCCAATAAAAAGATATTTCCCATAGTTATATGAATCAATAAATATAATGCATAATTTAAAAAATTGTTAAATTTTGATTTAGTCTTTAATAATCACATTATTCATAGTTTCAACTCATGTTTCCCATTTGAATCATCATTCATTATTATAATTCATTTGGTGTTGGTCATCATTTCATGCACTAAATCTCGTTGAGTGTAGGTCGTCATATAGAGCACTTCTATTTCTCATTTGGTGTAGGTCGTCATTCCTAGAACCCCATTTTCTCATGATTGGATATCTATTGGGTAGGAACTCCATGTCAAAATACTATCTCTAAATTGGTCTATAATTCCTTGTCTAAAACCACAAAATTCTCATCCTTATAATCATTCATTATTTCACAAGAATTTTCCATATCATTCCATTACAAATCCAATTATTAGTAAAACATTTCAAAGGCCATTAGTTAACTCAACAATTAACTAGAAACATAATCCATTAATTAATTCATCAATTAATTAATCAATCTACACAATTATCTTTCTATAATTAATTCATAATAATTAATTACCAATATCAAATCTCAACATATCATAATTAATTCTCATAATTAATTATATTTGATCACATCATGAAACACAATTAATTCTCCCAATTAATTACCTTTTACCAATATCATGGATCATAATTAATTCTCCCAATTAATTATCTTTCACACCATTAATCAAATATCTCAATTATAATATCTTACCCCATAACAATCTCCAAAATATATATTTGGGAAACCTCCTACATTTTTTCTACTATTCAATAATCAATTAACCACCAAGGAAAGTTCAATTCAATTCCACATTCCAAATTACTCCAAATTTAGAAAATCATTTATCAAGGGAATATAGAAAATCATAATATCACATTCACATATCTAAATCATGACTATGGGAGTTTGATTTATAACACCAAACTCTATTATTGATGGAATTTAGCCAAACTGAAATCCCAAAAATCCATGCGGCACAACATCGGCGATTGAGCTTCAGATCTAAATACCTTAACCAAAATTAAAATCAAAGGAAATAAAGATCATTCCAATATATATCTTGATCCAAAATCCTAGACATATATCTCAACCATTAGTATTATATTCATGAAAAAAGGGGAGATTTTCCATGAAAATATCCACAAAATATAATAGAAAGAAAGGGAGAAGCAACGGGATGAAATCCACTAACAAAATATAGAGAGGATATTTGATCCGAGATTTCAATCTCAATAAATGGTATTCAGATCACATTGTAATCCCTCTAAAAGTCATAAGTAACTCCTAGAACTTTTCAGGACTAAACCTAGGTAGAATTAGAGAAGTTTCAGGGGTTCTGGTGCTTGAAACCCAATTTTCAGAATAATTTGGGTCACGCTCATTATTTCACCTGGGATTCCACATGGTTAGTCCAAAACGTCAACCACAATTGTGGTATTCCACTACATTCACATCTCGATAACACACAGTTAGTCATACCATGTGCCAACCATGCCGACTTCCAATGTCCACACGACTATCTTGTACACAGTTTTTCCAAACCATACGCAAACTTTTCACAAACCTTGTCTCCTCTAGTTTCGTAAAAACATCACTAAAACAAGCCCTAGGTCATACCAAACCCCAAAGGCAATTAATAATAACCAAAAATTACCTAAAAACATGGATAATATCACTCCAGAAAAGGATAGGATCTTAAAATCTCCCAACAACATAATAGCTCATCCTCAAGTTTCAATCCCAAACATTCATGAGATTCCGAGCCAAAAATATTGGTTCATTCAGCCCTCATTTATATTTCCAATTTCCATGTTTCCTCTTGATCATTTCCATGTTTCCAAAACATATGACTGATTGGCATGGTCTTTCTCTATAATACTTTCTCACTGCGACCCAACAAACATATCGGGTGCTCCTCAAAGGACACATCTATCTTGAGGTTAACCTCTTCAACATCAATCAAATGAGAAGGGTCGAGGTGATACCACTATAGTTATGACTCAAGGAAGACATCATGTAAATCATTAAATTTTTGTGGAAGTGAAAATCGGTATACCATCGGCCTAATACTCTCCAGCACCTGAAATAATCCCACAAACCTGGGCGCAAACTTTCCCCACCTCTGTATCCTGTGGTGACCCAATCTAGGTGGCACCTGATGGAATAATTGATCATGCACTATTAACACTAGTGTTCATATCTATTTATCATCTTATGACTACTTCCTACTTTGAGTCGTATCCATACATTTCGGAATCAAATATACTATCTCTCATGTCCTTTGAACGAGACTCGGTCCCAATAACTCTGACTCACCCACCTCTAACAAACATAGAGGTGATCTAAAATTTATAACATAAAGTTCTTCATATGATTCCATTGATATAGTTCTAGATATCAATTTTTATCACCGAATTACACTAAACCAAGTGCTTCTCCCATGATCCACCCATATAAAGCACACATGATTGTAGAATATCATCTAACACATGTATAGTATGCTCTGACTGCCCATATATATATATGGGTGGAATGATATACATAACAAAACATGTGTATAAAGGTCCTTCTATAAGTGCTTCCAGAAGTGTGATGTAAAGTGTGAATCAAGATCTAAAACTATAGTCTTTGGCACCCCATGTAAACGAACTACCTCTCTCACGTACAGTTCTCCCAACTACTCTACTGTAATGGTTATCCTAATAAGAAATAAGTGTGGTACCTTCATATATCTATCCACAACATCCAAAATAACATCATTCATTATAAGATCCTTTGTAAGTATAAACATGAATTCCATATTTACATCTTCCCACTTCCATTACAAAATAGGTAACGACTGTAATAAGCCTCTAGGTCATTGATGCTCTGCCTTTACCTGCTGATAGGTGAAACATCTAGTTACAAACCCTAATATCTAATTTTTATGCCTGGACACCAAAACATTTGACGTAGGTCATGAGAAATTTTTCTCACCCCAGGATGTATCACCCACCTTGAAGAATGAAATTCTAACATGATTTACTCTCACATACTCAAAGTCACAACAACCATATTATTCACACAGATGATCTCATCCACTTCTCTTATCTTTTATGATGATATATCCCTACTATCAAGCCTTTCACTTAAGGCTAAACACACAATATCCTTGTACTGTTTGTCCATGATTCATCTTAAGAGTGCAGAATCCACTACCACAGAAACCATAGTCATCCTATGCAGACTCTCTGGAACTACCACAAGAATTTCCACAAACAAAGTCATTATCTTCCACAATACACTCGACTCATGTACCAAAATGAGTATGAGATTTCATGCTCGAAGAATTAGCCACAGTATTCTCCTTTCCAGGTGTATCTTCCAATTCGAAATCAAAGGACTATGTATACTCCATCAATTTTTTCTATAGAAGACTCATGTATCATTGTGAAAATATATACTTCAAGCTTTTTTGATCCATAAAAACTGTAAAATTTTCATCCAAGAGATAGTGTCGCCAACACATTAGAACAACAAACAACACTTCCAATTAAAGGTCATGCGTAGAGTAATTCTTTTCTAGTGGCCTCAACTGCCAAGACCCATATGCAATGAATCGATCCCCTTGAATCATCACAGCTCCAAGTATGATCTGAGTAGTGTCACAATACACCATTTAATCCACAATCGACTTTGGTCGGATCAAAATTGGTGATGATTACAAGAACTTATTCAACTTTTAGAAAGCATTGTTGCATAATCCGGTCCAATCAAACTTTAAACTTTTCTTTCTCAACCCTGTAAGCAGTGCATCCAATCGATAAAGGCCTTGGATGAAACTCTTGTAATTAACATCTAATCCTTGAAAACATCAGATATCAAAAACATCCTTGGGATTCACCCTAGAAATCATTACCTTCACCTTATCTGGGTCCACTACCACACCATATTTGGAGATGATGTCCCCTAAAATGTGTATGTTGTCAATCCAAAACTGACATTTAGATAGATTTGTGTATAGTTAATGCTTTCTCGGTGTACCTAAGATGATATCGACATGTTGGGATTAATCGTCAAGAGACTTAGAGTACACCAAGATATCATCCACAATCACCACCAAAATGTGATCTTTGTATGGGTAAAAGATCTTATTAATTAAATCCATAAACACTGCTAGATCATTTGTCAACCCAAACAGAATTATGAAAAACTCATAAAGTACATACCTGCTCCATAAAGCTATTCTCAGTACATTAGGAGTCAGTTCAATCACTTGGTGATAACTTAATTACATATCGATCTTAGAGAACACAAAATCCCCCATCAACTGGTCTAACAGATCATCAGTATGAAGAAGTGGGTATCAGTTCTACATAATCATTTTATTCAACTTACACTATTCGCCACACAAGTGTAAACTTCCATAGGACTTCATTGCAAAAATAAAATGTGATCCCGGATGTGACGTACTTGGATTGATAGACCATTTATCCTATAACTCCTCCAACTATGTTTTGAGATCAATATTCTTAGTGGGTGTCATCCTGTAAGGTCGAATAGATACCAGATCATCCCCTCAGAATGAGCCAAATAGTGAATTCAACATCTCTCCTAGGTGGAAACCCTAAAAAGCCTTTGGGAATGACATCTTGAAATAGTTCTACTACCGGTGGAAGGATGTCTTTTCTTCCACTCCAATCCACCAACAAAAGTACTGCAACATGGGGTGTGAGTTCTCCAAGTTGCTGAGTAATTGGCCCAACTCAACCTACATAGTTATCCTATTCTCCACGATGAACATACTAGCCACCCTCAGGGGTTAAAAAGTTTACTCTCCTATAGTAACAATCTATGTGGGCTAATTATGTGAATATCCAATCCATACCCATAATCCAGTTGAATCTCGTTATATCATGGAAATAGATATCTCAAAGAAAATGATACTCTCTGATCTCTAGAGAACATCCCTTACATAAATTGATATCCCTATGATGGGTTCCGAATGGTGTATCGATATTCATCATCCCGCTTACGGCCATCACCTCAATGCTCAACACATTAAAAATATTATTATATATAAAGGAATGAGAGGCACTTCTATAAATCAAGGAACTATAAAAAGTAGAAGAAACTATAATAGAACTTCTCAATATAAATGGACCATCCATGATCTCCACAAGTACAGGTTTCACTACATGTAACTATCCTACACCTCTTCACCGTGGTTTCATATGACTCCTCGGAGTAGCACCACTATGCTGATATGAGCACTCATACACTTAAGAACTATGTCCACTGCCACTAACTCCCCCTCCAACAGAACTCCAACTACCATACCTATATGGTTTAAAATAACCCCTTCCTACACTTTGTCTCTATGAAGCTGATCCCTTAGCACCAGCCTTCCACTGATTCCTACAGAAATTTTAGAAGTTCCCCATCTTTCAACAAAACTGGCACTCCACTAGTGGTAAATATTAATGTGTATGACAGTTTCCCTTTCTACCACATTGGTGGAAAATCACTTGAGAAATATCCAGTGAAACTATTCCTCCCAACTATCCACCTATCATTCCACTATCCTGACTAAGGATCTTGTGACGGCTATTCCTACTCTTAGAAGGTACACTCCCTGATCATCCACACACCATTCCAGTACTAGATGCCTCATTCAGGTTCCACGATGTAATGATTGTTTGGGGGACCACTTCTAATAATTTATTTAGCACAATTATATTCACCTGGGACTCAATTTCACACTTATTCCCATTATAAAATTCTTTGGTTGAAGAAGCCTCATTTGCCACCAAAGCTGGAGAAAAACACTTCTAATCTATGAAATATTCATCATATTCCATAATGGAAATTCTTCCTTGGGTAAGATGAATAAACAATTAATCCTTATCTTTTATGAGTGTGTATGGATAGAAATGTTCAATGAAATTCTCTATAAATTCCTTCCATAACATCTCATCAGTATGTCCAGATCATACCTAAATGTCCCAACAACGATTCATTTTTTGGAACCATGGTCGTTCTGGGCAAGAATTGGAGTATGGTTTCTATTTTTTTTCAATCCTCAGTGGATGTTCACAATGTGTTCCAGCAAATTGATCATACAGAATAAGAAGATATCAGTATGGAAGGTGGCACTATTTTCCGGTGTTTTCCAAATTTTGGGCCTGAAAATCGACAAATGGAGAAAAGTAGTTTTGGTTGGGGAACTTGCGTTCCGTTGTCTTGAAGGAGAAGAAACATCCACGCCAAATGTTTTTCAATATCAAAACATGATAATATAGCAAAGGGAGAAGGGCACCCAAGTTTGTTTTTAGTCGCGCAAGTGACTTATGCGGCAGAGACTTGCACACCGAAACTTGTCCGCCGAGGGAAGAATTATACACCATCATGTAGGGTATCCAAATGCCTATAAATTTAGGTTTAACCCTCCTCATTATACATGAATTTTTGACATAGAGAAAATCAGAGCTCCCTTCGCGCAGGTGTAGTGGTCGTGCAAGTTGTTTTTGGTCATGCAAGTAGAAGATACGAGACAGTTGTTTTCTGCGTGTCCAAGGTGGTTTGGGCGAGAAAGGGGGTGAGTTTCCCAATTTTGGAGTTGGCGAAGGAGGTGTCTCATAGGTGGTTTGGTGACACTTGCATGCCAGGAATTGAAGTAGTTCGATTGTTGACAATTGCGCGTGAAAACTAGTTTGGGTGGAAAAGAGTGTGAATCACGCATGTTTGAGGTTGAAAAATCAAGTGTCACGCAAGTAGTAGAGGTAAACTTGTGTGCCGTCTTTAAATCTTGAGCACCAGCATAGAGAATCACGCCAGGTGTGGATTGAAGCTCTCCAGTATTTTTGGGGCTACTTTAAAGCTGGAAGATTGCCTGATACCTTTGGTGTAAAGTGAGTTTAGTCTACGGGTGGAAGTTGGACTTCAACAGAGCATCTACATACAACAGAGGATGTATTCATTATCGATGATGAAGAGACATTCATGTCTATAAACTAAGTGGGACTTCACCAAAGGCAGTGAGCTAGGGGGAGTCAACAGGAGTGACTCGAGGGACGCAACAGTCTATCTCTGAATAGTTGTAAAGGCAGTGATCCTGGGACAAAGTGACTGTTCCCAAACCTCTATAATCCACAACGAGTAAAGAATAGTGGAATTTGGTACGACCGACAACCTTTCGGCGCATGCTCCTTGTACATAGCCTTTAGTGGTTAACCAAGTAAAATTTTTGTGTCATCTCTTTGGATGTAAATGTTTTATTTTTTTTTATATCCATCATACAGGTTAAACTAGTTTCTACCAACATGGGAACAAGATCCGTCAGTTTAAAAGAAAAAGTTGAAACCCTGATTCACCCCTCCCCTCTCAGGGTGTCCTAGGGTCCTTCATCGTTGATCCCCATAGCATATAAGTATCCAACTTGAACCTCCACTCAGTTAAAGACTCCAAATGGTCAAGTATCATCTCTACAAATTCAATCTAGAATTCAGCTACCTCATGTATTCCCTCTTAAGTAAAAGTAAGAGGGTGATGTAGATGAAACTCCCTTGTCAACTCCAACTTTATTTTTAGAACCCACCCTAGGTCTCCATCCATGTATTTCATGAAACATGCAATGTTTCAAGGAACAATTTCCATTCCTCATTAGCTAACCCCAATGGTGCCTCAACATCTTGTTATAGAAGTTCCTTCTCAGCCATACCCCTTTTTCTCTCCCTCAATGTTCATCATGGAAGAATATCTCTACAAATAAAAACACACTTATTAGGTCTTATAACGCATCCTTATAATATTTTCATAAGCTTAGAATTTGACACAACAAGTTTTATCATGTCATTTCCCTTTTTCCCTACCATACGGTCAACAATGATGCCTTATCACTACCCTTCACCATACAACTCCTTGGTCTTAGTTAACTTGGGTATAGACATTCTCATTAACTAATACAACAATAAATAAATCACATTATCTCAAATTAATTAGTTCAAAAATTAATTAATATATCATACCCATTTCATCAACCATTGTTCTCATTAGACACCCATTTATTCTCAGTTGGCATCATTATATAAATCTCACCAAATGGTAAAATAGATCAAGTTCAACAACATACCCATAACCAATTTTCACAAGAGTGACTAAAATGATGTGTATAATAATAACCTTGAGTTCTTAGAATGATTCGTACTAACTCAAGTATCAGGACTCTTTAGGCCCCGAATCCCAAATTCAACAATTTTTAAAACAAATATCACATTACACCAAAAGTGTGTCACCTAAGGTGAAATAATATCAAAATTTAACAAAAAAAATAGTCACTACAATCCCACACTGAGTACTTGGATTTCCCCCGTACATCGGTTTTCAACTCCCATGCATGATCTCATTACAAAGCATTGACGCTTCCTTGTCTCATATCTAACTTTCTCAAAAATAGTTAGATAAAGAAGATGGAAGAAAAGAGAAATCCTTTGATACAAATTTGTGATGTCATGAACTGGAATCCGTAGAACAGTTCCCTGATCTGGTTGGCCACATGCTATCATGTGTGCCTCCACATATGACAGAGGGTTTCGACTAACAGTGTGGGATTGGTAAGTCAGTCTTGGGATGACTATACCCTCTTTTATCAGAATAAAACACCCACAAAAGAAATTAACTATAACGATGGGTTTAAGAGTATAGAAAACCAGAATAATAGCATATCATATGATAGTCAATACCCGAAAAAAAATACTCAAATAAAAGTTAAACCATGTTATGACCCTCCATGGGTCAAGTGTCTAAAAGGAAACTAGAAGAAAAGAAAGAAAAACTCTAAAGAGGGTCCCGATCCACCTCTAGTTCTCTCTCCCAAGATCCAATCCAAAATTGAAACCAATCTATGGGACATTCTCATGTCATGTCCTATAATAACAATGTCTTATCGAATGCCGATTAGGCGGCCTAAATAGGGTGTTAGTACTACTCAGTAGGCCACCGCCAACGATTTCTAAAATGAGTCTAGTAAAAAGATACTATAAGAAGCTCTATGAATTAATAAATACAATGTATAATTTAAATAGATATCAAAATTTCATTTAATATTTATTCATCAAATTATTCTTGGTTTCATCTCATGTTTCCATTTGAATCATTATTCATTATTATCATTCATTTGGTGTAGGTATTCATGATTATAACCCCATTTACTAAATATTTGATATTTATTGGGGAGGAACACCATGTCTATGTCCCAACTTCTAATTGGTCTAGAACACCATGTCTTGCACCACACAAATCACGTCCATTTAATCATTCATTATATCATAAGAACTTGACACATCATTCCATTACTAATCCAATGATTAGTTAAACATTTCAATAGCCATTAGTTAAATTTACAATTAACTAAGAACATAATCCATTAATTAATTCATCAATTAATTAATCAATCAACAAAATTCTATTTTCATAATTAATTCTTCACAATTAATTATCCATATAAAATCACAATATGTCATAATTAATTCCCACAATTAATTAAATTTGATCTCATCATGGAACACAATTAATTCCTCAAATTAATTATCATTAACCAACATCATGGAACAAAATTAATTATCCCAATTAATTATCTTTCACGCCATCAATTAAATATCTCAATTATAATATTATAACTCACAATAATATCCAAAATATCTATTTGGGAATCCCACTTCATTTTTTCCATGATTATATTATCAATTAACCATTAGGGAAACATCAATTCATTTCCACATTCTTAATTACTCAAATTGAGTTAATAATTTATCCTCAAAATCTAGCAAATCATAAAATCACATTCACATATCAAAATCATGAATATGGGAGTTGGAATTTAGCCTAATAGAAATCCCCAAAATCCAAGCAGCATAACAACGCTAATCAAGCTTCGGATATAAATCCATAAACCAAAATTAAGATCGAAGGAAATCATGATCTTGCTAATCTAGATCAAGATCCACAATTCAATATATAGATCTCAACCCTTAAGTTTAGATATGTGAAAATGTGGGAGATATTCCATGATAATATCTAGAAAAGAAAAGTGGAAGAACATAAGAAGCGATGGGATGAAATCCACTATCCAGGGAGAGAGTGTGTATTCAATCCGGGAATTTGGTCTCAAAGAAAAGTGTTATAATCACCTTATAATCCATCCAAAATGCTTTGAGAACACCTAGAATTATTAAATCCCAAGCCTATGCCAAATTAGAGAGGTTTTGGTGGTTCATGTGGTTTTAAAACCAATTTTCGGTATAAACTTTGCTACACGCATGGTTTCACCTGGGAGTCCGCATAGTTAGGCCAAACCGTGCGCCAACCATGTGGTATTCCACTACCTGAATGACTTGATTGGCACATAGTTAAGAAAATTGGGCACAGAATGTGTCAACTTCCACTATCTGTATGGTTAACGTGTGTATTGTTTATCCAAACTATCCACAAACTGTGCACTACCCCCTATCTCCTATAGATTCTTAAAAACATTACCCAAAACATCCCTAGTCATACACCAACCAAAAGGAACTTAATAACAACTAAAATGTATCAGAAAACATGCCTGAGATTTCTCTACAAAAGGCTGAGATCATACACATTTATCATTATCTAGAATGTTATTGAGCTTAGGAAATTAAATATGTGTCATAAAAAAACACACACTTCGATAAGTGAAAATAATTAAAATACATATAAAGCAATTACAAATAGTTTAGGTGACATAGAGAATCAAATTCATAATACCATTTCAATTAAATTTTCATTGGAATAACTATATGTGAATCTTACAACATTATCATTAACCAATTCATTAAAGATCTATAATGGGGACTAGAGTTCGTATAAGCTATATCGATCTCACATGCGAGATATAATGGGGCTCAACCCATGATATAAGCTACATTTTGATTGTCTAATTATCAAGACATCTAATTGGTATATACCCTTTCCATAAGATATAGTAACCTCACCCATGATCTATAATGGTGATCAACCCATCGTATAAGTTATATTAGGGTCACTCATTTATCATGATCTAGAGTGGGATTCAACCCTTCGTATAATCTAAATTGGGGTATCCAATGAGATATAATGGGTAAAACACTTCGTATAATCTATATTACAATCACTTATTTCATTTAATTTACATTTTCCATATCATGGATAAAATAACATTACCATAAAATCATTTGAAACACTCTTTCAAACCCATATGAAAAAAACTATTAGATGAAAAAACTCTTTTTTCATTTAAAAACACAATTGAAATAATAAAATACCCAAAAATATATATGGATAACTATTCATCTTAGGAGTCATGAAATATTTCAAAGGAATCCATAAATCAAATAATGTATATGGCAGTAGAATAACCTTTTTTGGCATGTATGTTAAGAATGGAACAATTTTATTATCATTTATAGAAATGTTTCATATAAAATATTCTTTTAGAAAACAATTATAATAACGTCTAAAGGGATATAAAATTTATTTCTAAATATTTATTGTCTATATAAAAACATTAATAAAATTATTTGAATATAATTTACAAGGATGATAATGATATATTTAGGGGAAATCAACAAAATTGTTTTTTTAAAGGGAAATTACTTTATCACTATGAAAACACTTGATTCATAAGCCATATGAAAAATAAAAAAAAATTCAAAAAATGAAATATAGTGGTATTAGTAATATTCATGATATATCATGAAAAATGGGTTGTATATATATCTTATAAATTAATATAGGTGAATAACATCAAAATATTATCGTAATGAAAGAAAATTAAGATAAAGTCCATTTCATTATGTCTAATTCATCCCAGGTGTTATTAACATCCTGAAAAAAAAACAAATGTAAAGTATATAAATTATTTAAAACCCTTCTCAAGTTTATTATAATTTTTATTTCTCCTATTACATATTTTTATTCAGTTAATTAGTCATTTAATTTTTAGTCGGGTGTTTTAACACTAATTGTCTTATGGGTCAAAAACGACTTTTCTAGGTATACTGTGGTCAAATATTTATTTGTTTAAACATATCCATAATAAAAATAATAAAATATTATTATTATTTATACATAAAAATTAATTTTAAAACCAATAGGAATTTTTTTTATGAAAAATGATGGAATGTTACAATCCTAGATACATTAGGCTATACATTCCCATGAGTTATGTTTCCATTATACATTGATCATTATTGAATGAATGTATGTAAAATGTATCCCTCTATAATGATCCGTATATATAAAATTACATATTAAATAATTATATATATATATATCATTATTTTTTAATGGTGATGAAAAAATAATAATCTCATCCCTTAGAGGAGGCAGTAGTTCACATGTCTATAAGAGACATTATCTATTTTTCTGTCTATGAAATGGTAAGAAAAAACTGATATCATATATTTCCAGAAAAATATTATTTCATCAATATCATTACTATTTAATTTATATCATAAATATTAATTATATTTAACCTTATTACCTTCCACGTACACGTTAATGTAAAACACTTTATATATGTTTGTGAGGCGGCAGTATATTGTACACACAAGTGATATTTTATAATATACTATGGTATGAAACATAAAAAGTGTTTATATGATAGATTGATTTTGGATGAATTATTATGTAATAATTATAATAAATATCATATATATATTTAAATAAAAAAATCCAAAACATGAGAGGTGGTAATAGATAAATGAACAGCAATGATTAGAGAGGTGGAAGACTACTGTATACACAAATGATGATTTTTAACACATTTAATGGAAGTTTGTATTCTTTTAGTTCATAATAATTACATAACCACATTTAATTATATTCATTTTAATGAGGATATTATATTATCATTGTATAATAATAATTTATGATACATAGAAGGAAAAAAATTCATGTTCATGAATGTTACCTCATCTTTGGGTAACTCCAGTTGGTTTGCAGCCAAGGTATGAAGGAAATGGATTTTTTTATGAAATTGATGATTATATGATTATAGAAAGATAGTTTTAATGTTTTTTTCAGTGGGTTTTGGTTGAGAAAAATTTAATGAGATGTGTGAATATGTGGGGAGAGTGAATTCCATTTTATATTAGAGGAGTGGCATTCTTGTAAATAAAAAAAAAATTAAACTCTATATAGTTGTACAAGATCATGAATGTGCCTCCAATTATGATCCATTTTTTATAAAATAAGTTATATGGTCTATATATGGAAATAAAATATGTTTTTACATGTTTTGGGTGAATTCAACACCTTATTTTTTGAGATTAACCGTTATGTAATCATGTTTCTACCTTAATCACTATAAATGTTTTTTTTTATTTCAATAATATTATTTATTAATATATAATTTCACATCAATATAAATTATATATTATTATAATTCCAAATATAGAATCCATTTTCCAAAATTTAATTCACAAATGTTTCTGAAATAAATATAAAATTAATCTCTCTAACATGACCAAAATGAGGGTTTTAATGTGAAATTGTTCAAATGTTTATATAGATTTTATATCCCATTTCAATATTAAATTGATTTAAATTAAAAAAATTAATAAATATGTTTATAATATATCTAATTATAATTTATAATAAATTTAAAATATAATTTAACTATATAAAAAATTCCATCAAAATGAAATTGTCAATGAAAATTCACAATTATTCACTATTCATAAAAAATGAATCTTTTTTTAAAAAATCCAACAAAATCAACCAAAGATATTTTTGATGTTCCTCCTTAAAAACGTATTTTATTTTTATAAAAATATTTTATATGTTTCAAATATTATATTAAATATATATTCTCTATTAAATGACGGTAAAATGTTTTTCTAGACAATACAATTTTTATTTGTAAAAAATATTTATTTTTATCTCTTGTCTAGAAAAAGTATATCATAAATTTTAGACATTTTAATGTATATAAAATATATAAAATTCAATAATATAATTAACCAAAATTTATTTGGTTAATTTATTAAAAAAAATACACCTGTGTGTATAAAAATATTTTTTTGAGAAATGATTACTCTTTATTTTGAAAAGAATTTTGTATTCATTTATAACTAATTAGTAAAATAATAATTCTTTATATGAACATTTTAAAACCATATTTTTATAATTTAGTTAATTTTTTTAATCCATCCATTCTAATGATTAGGTTAAATCTATGAGAATAAAAATAATAATAATGTGTCTGGTTTAAATATTATGTTGCATGTAATGAAATCTAAACTCAGGTTTTTGTGTAATTCAAGATGAATTGAGAGTTTTTAGTATGGAAGATGAACATATTATTGTATGAAATGGAATAAAAACACAATTTTTTCCATCCATGCTATCAAACACAGTTATTCTATTTTAAAATTATCTGGACGTCACACTCACATGCCTTTAACTAGTACACAGGTGTATGTCAAAACCAATCATAATCGAACCTATAATATTCCATTTGAATCATTTGAAGGATGATTTCATTATAGTAAAAATCAACTAGAGGTATACGATTTTACAAAAAATATATGAAATCAAGGATTCATGCTCATTTCATTTCTTTTAGAACGTCTATCATCCTCTCAAATTGCTTATTGTCTATAGGTTGATACATTGTACCTAAGAAAACCAACACAAATGGTTCATTTTCTATACCCTTCTAGAACCATGATTTATAATGGGCATCTTGATTTGATACACTGAAAATGGGAACACCATGAATGTTAACAATCTCCCATATAGAAGTCTTCTCAATCTAATTAAATTATTAGTTAACTCAGATTGGTGGAAAATGTGTGTACTTTCCCAACCTATCAATAATCACCCATACTAAATCACCACCTTGACTGGGACATGACATGCCCATTAATAAATTCATAGTGATTTAATTCAATACATACTCAATAATTTATATATTCTATAGAAGTCAAGTAGGTAACTGGTTCTCTGGCTTCACCTTCTGATGGGTGGAGTGCCATGTGATAAAACATGCAATTAGCCTCTTAATACCTAGCCACCAATAATGACAACATGTGTCTTGGAACATCTTGGTCTATCCAGAGAGAATTTCCTAAATTACGGCAAGATATTCAATAATCAAATCCCCTTGTATGTTCAAAGGAACCCATACACATCCACGAAATTTAATTGTCTCATTATCACCAACAACCAATATATGTGGTGGGTTATCACCTGATAAATTTTCCCCATTGATGTGGTTATCATATTATAAAAAATATTTTATGCACTATTCCCAGAAGGAATTTTTTCCCTACTAAATCTCCTAGAATTGTTTTCTATGAAAATATTGAATCTCTTCATGAATTTTAGAAAATAGATCCATTATAAAGTATAGAAAACCGGCCTCCAAGATGACTTCTGTTTGATTCTTTCAGCTCAGGACGTCAAAAAAAGCACCCTTTATTGGTGTATAATAAAGAACAATGTTGAACAAATGGAGTTTTTTTATCCACCAGCAATACCTAAAATTAATTTCATTTCTTATAAAGGAATCATTTATAATTTTTTGATCTATGTGAAAAATATAATAACTCACCTAAAAGAAAATTCCTCTACAAGATTAAATCCTAAAACAGAACTACTAGCTCTATGTCTTGTGTTGGGAATTTCTAAAAATGATGTCTCATCCAGTGGGATCGGTGCTGAATTCAGTATTCCCTTCAAATATTTAATGGTTATCTCATATTTTTAGGACCAAAGGAATTTCATAAACTTATTATTGAAGCATGTAAGAGGCACTGATAGTAATAAGAAATACATTATGAATTAAATATAATATCCAACCATACCTAGTAAACTTTACATGGAAAAAATATTCTAGATATGCTTTTAGGAAACCATTTTTGTCACATTCTATGGTTCAATAAACACTCTATCCTTAGAGATCATATTACCCAAGAAGTGAAATTTATCGATTCAAAATTGTCATTTTTAGAGCTTATCATATTTCTAGTTCGCTCTCAATGCATTAAATTTGATCTCATTATGGTTATCTTGGTCGTTTCGGGTGGGATAATACACCAACATATAATCCACATAAAGAATGAAAATGAATCTAGATACATGTTGAAGTCACAATTCATATGAAACATAATCAAAGTGGTTGCATTGATAAGGACGACTGAAATAAATGAATAATAATACATGTTGTACCTTCTTTGGAAAACTATATGAGATATGTATACTAGACTTTCAAACACTTGATGATTGACCATACTGAAATATATCATAATGAAAATTGATACTCCTCAGAGCTAGTCAAAGAGGCCTTTTATATGAGGACGTGGATATTGGTTCATCGCCAGAAACTAGTTCAACTGTCAGTAATCCAGTACAACTCGAGGGTACAATCTACCTTAATGATAAAAAGGATAGGTGAACCAATATCGATATGTTGTATTTTATAAAACCCTTTCCCTTAAATCTTATTGTTGTTTCTTGAGTTCATATAGCTCTGTAGGTTTCATCCTATAGGGAAGAATTTACTCTTCTATGACTCTTGAAACATTCTCAATGGTGAACTCAACCTATATCATTGGAGGTAATACAGAAATGTTGATATTGAATAAATATATGAATTTATCCACTACAAGAGGGAATCTCACAAGTCTTATTCCCTTATAATTTATAACGAGAATATCCAGTAGGGTTATCACTCCACCCATCCTTGGATTCTAGGGTACATCCTGACATTCTTGCAATACTGATTCACCCTTATGAATATGAATTATTCCTTCATGTGATATAATCTACACCCTTGGGTGATATTAATCCACATGGTTATGATAAGGTATTATCTAGTCCATTTATTTAATTTCATCAATGAAGTTCATCTCAGGGACAATGAAATTCTACAGGAAATAGTACGAACCAATTTCAAGGTTTTACGCATGGAATAATAGTACAATATCTTATTGCACACCTAATTTCATATCTATAGTCATAACACAACATAATTACACCATTTCTAGAATTAAACATTCCATAATTTCCACATATAAGTAGGTTTTTAATGCAATTTTTTAATACAAAGTGTAAAGTAAATTAGAGGATCCTTGAATTATTCTATTTACTATATAAGGCCCTTGATTACACTGATTAGGTGTAGGATACACTCCATAGATATTACCAGACCTACACCCCTAAGATGCAAAATAACTCCCTTAGGATGGTCTTATCTTATGGATTTGAACCTAAAATGCCAGACTAACACTACAACATCAAATTCCTTGGCATGATCATTAAGTTATAATATTAATACCTTTATAAATATGTGATTCTAATCATGTAACTAAATTTGTGGTTATCTTAGTTCACATATAGCAAACCATGGGAGGGAATGCTCATCAGAAACAATGTAGGTGATCCATCTGGGCACAAGCTCAATTGGCGATCAGGTACCTAGTTCATTGAGGATTCCTATTCACTTTACTAGAAAATAGGTGCTACACCACATTGATATTGGGATATGTCATATGGTTGGCCTGCTCCCACATGCACCTTCAAAATAATAAATATAGGTGATATACAAACCATCACCCTATCAAGAACTGAACCACCCAGTATCACATTTTTTGATTCCCTCGTGTTTCACTATATGGTGAAGGCACGGTCCACTATCTCTGAAATAGAATTTAGTCAAAAAAATATTGACCTTTGATCAGATGGTGTACACAATACTATCCTCGAACTATCGTGAAGTTTTCATATTTTATATAATAAGTGTATGTGGGAAGTTTTGAATCTCAGTTAAATCAAGTATGTACTTCATTCCTATCGAAGAACCTACTGAGGGTTCAAAAAAACTCTTGTGTGTTCCATTCTTAATATCTATAAAAATACATATTCATAGAATCCAATTTCAGAGTCCACCTAGAGCATACCCTGATGATGTCCATCCAATGTGATAACATCCAACCTATTCTTGGTGAAGTTATAGAGTATATTATTGGTGATCTTAAACATATTCCATGGATGTGTCATTATATGCATGAATATAGATAACATGGACTCTATCCAATATTCAAATGCATGTGGACCGGAATCCCCAAGGAATGTGGTAGGATTCTATTGTGGAATTCTTCGGTCAATTCTTCTATATAAGGGGTAGATCATGGAGCTTCCTATATATAATACATGATGATGGAGAATAAATCTTGGAACTAAGCATTAGTTCCTAGTTTTAGAGAAACAGGAGGTGCACCAGGGGGCACCATAAGATGTAATATCATTATCTTAGGTCCCACCTCCTCCGGAGCATAGAATTCACCACCTACATGCAATTTGAGTCGAGGAAATCATGTCATCATAACTCTACCATTTCTAATAAAATTACTCTTAATGATTTAATGGAAGATATAAAAAGCTATGAAAATAATGAATATTCATAAATTATTTCTATAAACAATTCAGAATAATCTGTTTTCTCAAGAAACCTGGTCTGGGAGATATGGTCAGTCACATATCTCAATAGATCATTGCCTAAAACCCAAAATAAAATTTCATTCAAGGTCAAGGTCTCATAAAACAGTATAGAGGTTCTATTATTTGGAGTGTCAATTGCAATGTATAGAATAAAAACCCTTTAATTTTAAATTGGAATCCCCATTAAAATACAACAATTATCTTTCAAAAAATTATCACTGAAAATATCATACTTATTTATACAGTTACAGATATATCAATGCAGTTAAATGTTTCACTACTCACAATTTATAAATGCGTATAGTATTTGTAAATTTCAATTAGTAAATAAAGTATCTCTAAACTAACCATAATGTCTCATTTTAAGATGTAATAGGTCATGTTTAATAATTTGATATAATGAAATACCATTCTAAATTTATATAATTACTCATATTAAAATTTTAAATTGGAATTAATAAATCAAATAAACTAATATTTCTTCCCATTGAACTAGTGGTTTATGGATCAAACATGGTATAATTTGATAATTAATTTTTAATCATCAATTTATGTGGAAAAGAACCATTTAAATTAATTTAGAAAATTTATTCAATCTAATTATGTTATCCTTCCATGAAACATTATCACATTTTAAAATATTACAATCAAAGAACTCAAAAAAAAATTACATGTAATACATGAAAGGAAAACAATAATATATATTTAGCTTAGAATAATGATATATCATGTGAAATAATAAGACCCCAGTATGATGCATGAGATTGTACCTCCTAGACATACCATGCCAAAGAATAAGGTTTGTGCATATAATAATGTAAACCATTAAACATGTCACCAGGATTTTTCATCACACAATTGGGAAATCAGAGCAACTGTAATAGGCCAAATCCAAAATAGAAATAACCCATCCATGGTAATATTAGTTTCCCATATACATGGACTAACTAATCCTAGGAAAATTTATATTACTAAACCCTAATACATCCTAGTATAATTTCTAATACACATATAGTATGACAAAATAAAAAAGAGATTGAATATCCCATTATTGTGTCCATCCCTGGAAGCCACTAACCTATTCCCTGAGATGTCTAGAAACAAGACCACAAGCACACCTCTATGTATTATAAAGGATATTAACAAGAAGTGAGGGGATAGGGAGTGTTATATGGTATACTACTCCCATAGGATTCAGAGTGTAGCACCTACGTAGACAATATATGTAAAAAAAGAAGTCATAATAAATTAATAGTACATATAACATCCAATTACTATTTTGAAGTATTCCTAAAACCCACATTTTAATTATTTTGATAAGTTTTGTTTAGGATTACTTTGTGTGAAATTTTAAGAATTTTTTAACATTCGTGGTCTTTAATTGATGTTTTCCAATTGTGTAATATTCTTGAGAAAGTAGTGAACACCAAGGAAGTGATATTATGCATAGTTTGTGCACGGTTTGACAAACCATGGAACTATATAGCAGTATCCATGCTCCTAAAAATAAATGGTTCATGAATAGGGTGAATAGGTTTTCCAAACAGTGTGGATCTTCCTATGAATATTTATTTATGTGTTTTTTAATCCAAAATTATGTTTTGAAAATAGGAAACACCTCTTGTATGTCTCTGAAGGTCTTTAATGAGCCCATTGCATTTTCCTCTTCCTTGGAGGCTCCCAATAGTAGCTTTTGGTTCCTTTACACCCCATATAAAGAGAATCAAATATAGGAGAATGAAATTCAATCTTCTCCAAGAAGGTTTCCTTTACTTGTTCTCTATATCATTCCCTATCTCGTTTCTCCCTAGGATTTTTAGATCCTCTAATTATTTTATGGATATAATACAAACTATTTTGAATAATAAACCTAGGTTTTATTCTTGGATTCATGTTGTTAATGTTATTTATTAGAGAATCTTATTTATGGTGTTGCGACTCGAGTTCCCATGATCCCAAGTTATGTGGTTCTGTTTTGATTAATCAATTTATTTAACCCTAAATTTTATTATTTAAATTCAATTGTTGGATTTAAATAAAATTGCTATAATTTGATAAAATTTATTATAATTAATGGATTAAAAACTCAATTCCATTTAATACGGTTATTTGATTTGTGAAATTGGATTTTTTATATTAAATTTGTAAAAACCACTAATTCTATTGGATCGGGGGTTGTTCAAGAAATTGATGGATTGGTAAAATTTATATTGTTGAATTTTAATTTTGAAATTGGTTTGAATTAAAATTATGTAATTTAATTTTTTTATTTAAATTGGTAATATTTATTGGATGGAATTGATATTAATGTTGTAGTTGATTAAAATTTATTAAAAATGGTTTTGATAAAAGTTATTAGGATTAATATTTTAAAATGAATGTTTTTATTAAAAACACATGTGATGATAATTAAATGTAAATTGGTATTTTTTAAATGGAAAATGGGATGAATTTTATTTAAAATAAATATAAAATAAATTTCCAATATTGGATTTTGTACAATAGAAAAACAATCTAGGGATGTTAGTGAGTTATTGGGATAACAATTTAGAATATATAATGCTCCAAAACATAAATATAGAGCACAAAAACCCTGATAGGATGGTGATGAAGTCCTATTGAATTTTTTTTACATTCCATGTAAATTTATTTAAACTATTTTATATAATGTTTTCTATTAATCCATTTGATTATAAATATTCCAAAAATTGAATGTGAATCCATTTTTATATTATTTCAATCAATAGAAATATAAATCATGAATTTTTAAAAAATATTTTCAAACAACAAAAATATTAAATTCTAAAATTGAAGGATTTATTTATATAATTAAATATATCATATTATTATGGAATCCTTGGTGATACACTAATGGGATTTCACCTCAAACCCTACATTTTCCTTTATGTGTTTTTAGATTATATCCTTCCTGCTTTGAGAAGGGGTAAAGGACCACTTAATGGTGTTTATAGGTATTGATATTTGGGTTGGGAGAGTTGATTCCACTAGGAAATGGGTGGTTTCATTTAATTTATATTAATTCCCGATAAAACTCTTGTTTTTTTAATAGTTTGACTTTTGGTATAATTCTCCCTGTGGATTTTCTCCTGTATCCATACTAACTTGTCTATCTTACTTTCAGAATGTTCATCAAAAATGTATTCCCACATTCAATTTGTATGATGCCATGTGATAATCAATAACTCATGGGGATTTTTAACACCCATCATGCCATTATAGGAACCTCTTGGTTATCGGGTTACTATGTTACCTGAGCTGATTTGTGAAAATGTTGTATCAGAGCTCCAACTTGAGATTCTGTATTGATGTCAGTATGTTGTATTGTAATTCTGTCCGGACATAGGAGGTACTTTCAATGGAGTTCCAATTTAGATCTCATCATAAATAACCTTATGTCACTATTAGTTCTTTAATAAAGGCTTTTTGTTGATTAGTTCTATTATTTTCCTTTCATTTGATTTGGATTAAGGGAAATTAAAATTTCCATTACTATATCTATTGGGATTTATTTCCCTTTATGCTCTATTAGAGTGTTAATATGTTATCTTATAAGTTGTACAAAGATTTTGTGTTGTATTGTGACTCCATGTATACATGAAAATCATATATATGATAAAAATTATAATTATCTTTTGTAAGTGAAGCCTCTTGTGGACCAAATCCTGGTTGATGTTATTGTGCACACTATCCAAGCTCTGGGATAGGCACCAACACAAGTTTTCATTCAAGCTCCAACTGTGGAACATCAGAAGGGAGTTTTCTAGAGTAGTTCTCTAGAGTTCCATTTATAGAACACACCATCATTCAAAGACTCAAATGATCATAAAAAGGGTGAGGAATGGTGGATAAAGATTGAGATTTTTCTTAGTTTCTTGGAGATAACTGACGACATTAAAGAGAAAGATCCACCTTCATGCTAGAAAGACCGAGAAGAATATTGTGGGGCATGATGGTGATGATAAAGAAACTTTAGGGACTATAGGGTACATACTTCAATGGTATATATTCACTGTCTAGTTCTATTTAGATTCGAATTTGTAATCGAGGGATTCTATTTTCTTTAAACTCGATTAGGATAACAAGACCACCAGGGAATATGCAATCCATTATATTGAGCCTATGTAGTTTTCACTTTATATATTATAGAAAGAGAAGATTAAGGATCAAAGGTTCATGTTGGTACATTGAAAATATATTCATTATTATGTTTTATTGATTAATAATCATTCTTACTTTGATGTTTCAGATATGGATATGATGTCAAAAATTGACCTAGATGAAAAGATAGGGTTTTTTGGAGTTCAATTTTCTCCCATTGAATGTGTGAGTTATTCTAAGGGTAATAGGGAGAGTGATAATTTTCATGGTGGGTCCCGATAGTAGGGTCATTCTATACCTCCTTAAGTTCCTAGAAGAGACCCTTTTATTTTTACAAGTGTGGAAAGTTGTGGCATTCAAAGAGGGTTAACACCGAGCCACCAAATGTATGTGGTTCTTGTGGATGTTGAGGTCACTTGTATAAGTTATTCCGTAGTTATTCCATTCCCCATTCTGTTATGGGGTCATCAACACCTGTTAAATCTATAGTGAAACAATATTATTCATGGAAAAAGGTGTTTCAGCCACATACATTTGTAATTATTCTTCTTCATTTGATGAAAGAGTATCCAAAAGAAGAAGATATGGGTCTTGTGATCGTGATAGGTACCATTATAATAGCTTCATCAATAGTGAAAATCATTTTTGACACTAGTGAATCTCAATAGTTTATTTCAACATTCATTTTTAAGATAAATAATCTTTAAAAATATATTTTATATTATACGATGGATATTACAACACCCCTTACCACAAAGAGAGTGAAGGGTATCTTTAGTACCACTTGATATTTTTCTCTATTATGTGTTGATATTTCTTGTATGTTTTTGGTTCTTGACAAGAAAAATATTCATGTCATATTCAAGATGGATTGGCTTATTTATGATAAATCTTGAATTAATATTTATAATCAATAGGTCTCCATTACTATACCCGATTGTGCTTACCAAATCAAGCAAGGATAATTAGATCGAAGTTTTAGTAGAGAAATAATTTCTTGTCTATATTTGGGGAAATTGATTTTTGTGTTCACTTTTGAGATGGATCTGGAATAATGTATAGGTAATCTCCTTTAGTTGTCTTCATGTTCAGTGATATGTTCCATTTTGAATTCTCTAGTTTTACGCATATAAAAGTGGTTGAGTTTTATATGGACAATGTACCTTGTACTAAACTAGTATTTATTCCCTCATACAACACGAAACCTGATATAATGAAGAAGTTGGATAATTAATTGGTTGATCTTTTAGAAGAAGGCTTTATATTCCCATGTGTTTCACCTTGGGTGATACCATTTATAATTTCTAGTAATTTTGATGGTTCACTTGTCATTAGTTTTTATTACAAAAATATAAACTGATTCACAATAATGAACAAGTATCTATTACCATATATTGATGTTTTGTTAGACTATTTTAAAGGAGTTAAGTGGTTTTTGTTGACTGGTCTTTTTTCTGGAATCCATAATTTGAGGATAAATGTATATTTCATTAATAAAACTACCTTTTGGAGTATGTACATGAATTATGAGTAGCATTTCATGACATTCGGTCAAAAAAATTCTCCTATAGTAATTATGTCTTCGATGAGAAGGATTTTCCCAGAGTATCCTAATAACATTGTTTTAGTCAATGAGGATGACATCCTTGTTTTCTCATTGTTTAAAGAGGATAATTTGTATCATTTTTGGGAAGTTATAGGATTATTTAGAAATCACTAACATAATGAAAATATTAATAAATGATATTTTTGTATAAAAGAAGTAAACACAATGGGACACGTGGTGTTTGAATAGGGTATATTAGTTGTTATTTAGAAGGAGAAGGTTGTTATGACATGGGAGAAACCATGAAATGTCTTTGAGATTTGGTTCTTCTTGGTCTTACCTAATTAATAACATGGGTTTGTAACCTAATTCTCAAATTTGGATTCCCTGAAGACCACTCTAACATAAAAGGGATAAATATGTGTTTGGGATGACAAATTTCATATTTATTTTTTCTAGAAGAATCATATTTTCAATCATTCATTGATGTTGACTCTTCTAGGGTATGGACATGGATATGTGGTCTTCTATGAACTGTCATATTCAGGTTTGGGAATCATTCATATGAAAGGTCATCATAGAATTTCTTTTGGATCTCATGAGATTAGCCCACATGTTAAAAATTAATCAAAACATGACCTTGAACATTAAAATTTGATTCATGTACATAAGAGCTGGTGGACTTAAACATTTAGAGTGTTTACAATGTTTTTACACTACAAGAGCTTAATTTATATCTTGGCATAAAAATAACTGAATATCTTCCATAGGTTTGGGGTGGAATACCTGCAATAGTTTGACATTGACATCGCCTATAACCCAAGGAAATGGAATATTTTAGAATATTATTTTAGTAGGAAACATTCAACCTAGGAAGTGAAAGAACCATCAGAAGCGTGGATCTTGATGGCTCTACTTGCAATGTTTCTTATTGAAGTTTAGGAATCATAGGATGAGGATTCTTTGTATAGTGTTCAGTTGACATCTAATATTCTAGAGATTATTTTTCAATATTAGCAGCTTGAGGATGAGTTATATAGTATTAGAGGCTCTCTTTATGGTAGTAGGAAGACCATGCAAGCCTATTCATTCTCTATAATGGGAATCATATGCTATCAGAATTTATTTGTTGTGTAGTTAGTGGTATGAAAATATGTTACAGGGAATTACCATGATTCTCCGTGGGTTGTGCACCCAAGAACCATGAATATGTTCTTTGAAATGTGGTGGTAGTTCTATTGGCTAGGTATGATACTATAAATTGTAGTGTTTTTCTCCCATTTTTGTATGTTCTAGTAGGTCATGGATGAGCTCCAGAAGTCTTTAGGCTTTCATTAGCATGTTCATGTCCTAACTTGTATGTTGGATGACTTATCTATAGAAATTGTTCAAGGGTTTCCTAATACCCTGAGAAAGAAGAATTAGATATGATTTTGTTCTAAATAGGGTGAAAAAATCATCTCATGTTTTACCCAATCATGATACAACCATGTTTGAGGCATTGTGAAATCTCTATGTAAAATATATAGTTAATTTTCATGGATTTCAATCTGATATAGTATCTAATAGTGATAGTCGTATGACTTCTCACATTGTAGAGGACTTCAAGAGGAACTGGGATATTATATCTGTTTTACTACAACATACCATCCAATGTTGGATGGATAGATAGAATGAGATTTGAATATTCATGAAGATATACTCCAGGCTTGTGTTCTTAACATTTTCGAGGATTAGGATAATCATTTGGACATGGATTATTTTAATTTTAACAATAGTTACCTATTAGGGATCAGAATATATCTTTTTGAGGCCTCTCTATGAACAACCTTTTAAGTCTTCATTGTGTTGTTTGATTATTGGTGAATGTTCCTTGGTTGGACCAAGTGTGGTTCAGGATGCGAGAATAATAATTTAGTTGATTCATCATATATATGTTAATGGAACATAGTAGGTATAAGACTTATTATTATTGTCATCATATACATTGTTAATATTTAGTTGGTGACCACATTTTCTTTAATGTTTCCACCCGTTTGGGTCTTCGATGGCTCAGATGGAAAGGGTTGCTTTATCCATGTTTTGTAGGACCATTTGAGGTTGTGTAGTAGGTGTGGATGTTTTTTTGGGTTATAAAATCCACCACAACTGATGATAATACAAAATGTTTTTTATGTATCTCATCTATGAAATTATTTATTTGATCCATCTCCTGTTATGATCTAGAGTGATATTGAGGTTGTTTCTGATTTATCCATTAATGAATATCATGTTATGATAGTTAATTCAAATGCAAAGGTACTTCATGTGAGAATGATAAATTTGGTTTGAGTGATATGGTATGACATTCCTAATTATCAGGATACATGGGAGAGGGAGGAACCAATAATATAGAAGTGGAATCAACATTTTGGGATGGAATATATTCAGTAGGATTTATGGTAGAGAATTTTATTATGTTGGGGAGGTTGTAACAACCTTTTTCTATTTTCCATTATTCCTAAATTCATGTTTTTATCTACCTTTTGTAGGGATTATTTGATCTTAATTAGTGTTAAAAATGGTAATTTTTTGAATGTTAGGGGGGTTTGTATGGTTGGTGCATAAGTTTTCCAAATAGTTCTCCCAATTAGAGAAAAGTGTACAAACCAAGGAAGTGGAAAATTTCATTGTTGGTAATGGTTTAAAAACAATACTTCAAAATAGTTGTAACTATGAACTAATAAATAAAGTGCACATGGCTTGAGTGCACATTTTTTCCAAAACATGCATCTCTATACATGAAATTTTGCTAACAGGTTTTCTCAATCTAAAATTAGTTTTTAAAAACCTAAACCCCCAATTTAGGTCCCCTACAGGCTTCTACATACACAGGTATATTTCTTCTTCCTTGGAGGCTCCAAAGAGATATTTTGGCCACTATACACCCCTCTGTAAGTAAATATATGCTAGAAGAATGACATTTGATTTTCTCCCAATATGTTTTCTCTACCTATTATCTATCCCACCCACTCTATTTTCCGCCCTATTGTTTTTTAGATCAGCATGTTAATTTATAGATCTAACCCCCTATTTTTGTAAACCTATTTTTTATTCTTGTTTTCCAATTTTCAATATTCATAAATAGTGAATCCCATTTAGGTTGTTTTGATTTGAGATCTTCTGATCCTGATGTATGTGGTTTTATTATGGATGGATGATTTAATTAACATTAAATTGATTTATTTAAATTCATTTATATTATTTAAATTAAATTTCTTAACATTGTTGAAAGTGATTTCAATTATTTTACTAAAAACTCATTTATATTAAATTGGGGGATTTGATGTATGAAATAAGGTGTTTGGCATGAAATTGGTAATGCCAAAATTCTGATTAGAATTGGGTTGTGTTTTTGAAATTGTTGGATATTGGTAATTTTTAAATTGTGAAATTTAAATTCTAAAATTAGATTGATGTATAATTGTACAACTTAAATTTTTTAATTTATGTTGATGACATTGATATGATTTTATTGAATTCAATGTTTTAGTTTATTAAAATGACGTAAAAATGGTTTTGATATAAACCACTTGTGATTATCTTAGAAATGGAATGTTCTTGATTAAAAATTCATGTGTTGGTTTTTAAATAGTAATTAGTATAATTGAAATACACAATGGGATGAATTTTACGTTACCAGATTCAAACTAAATTTCCCATCATTGATTTTAACCTAAGGAACATTCAAGACTAGGTAGTTATTGAGTTATTGGGATCACTCTGTATAATTTACAACATTCCTAAACACAAATATAGTACATCGCTTCCACGGTAGGATTAATATGATGTCCTATTGGCTATTTTTAGAAGGAATTGTGTATACACATATTTCCATATCACTTTTAGTGTGAATGATTCATGTACACAAAAACTATCATACATTTTTGGGCTTAACTATATTGATGGATTAATTTTATATGAAATATATACTTTTTTTACTGAAAACTATTTTACATGACTTGTGAATTTATATAAAAAAATTTATATAAAAAATGTTATTAATCCATTTACATGTAAATTTCCTACCAATTGAAATGTTAGGAATTTTTTAAAGTATTTTAATCATTTGAAATGTTAAACATGATTATTTTAATTATGCTATTGAAATTCCAAATATGTTTATTTGTATAAATTAAATGGTAATTTGGATTATTAAATGTGGGATAATATTAAGGAATCTGTGTTGAGACCCTACTAGACATTTATCTCAAACTCTACCTATGATTTCAGATGTTTTTATGTTATCTCCTTCCAGTTTCTATCAATGGAAAAGAACCACTTGGAGGTGATTCTAGAAATTTATATTTGGGATTGGAGAGTTAAGTCTTCTATGACATGGGTTATTCTTTAAGATTCTGGTTCATTATTGTAGTACATTGTGTTTGTTTACAAATTTGACTTGTGGTAAACTTCCCATTGTGGAGTTTCACATGTATTCATACTAAATTGTTTATCTTATACCTACAATGTTTGTGGGAAAATCATTCCAACATTAATTTAGTATGATTCCAGGTATTTGTCTCCAACTTATGGGGATTAGGAATTCTATTTAGGCTATCTCATGACTATCTCACTTATTAGGTTACCATGTACCTAGGTTGGTTCATGAATGTAGTGGAAAACAATTTATCATATGGATAAATAGCTGGAAAAATATAAAACATAAACAGATTCAAAAATAGGATATGATAATTTCATGTATATTTATTAAAATGAGTACATGTGATATATAAGAAAAAATAATATACCAAATAATATACAAAAAAATAAAAGGGAAAAAGTAGCTACTTATAGAATAAATATCATAGGATCAGTCAAATCCTCCATTCTCCATCCTAGTACATAAAATCACATGTCGGAAGGTGGATGTTTCCATTATAAACACATGAAATTATGATGTATGTTTAGGTTATAAGGGTGTCCCAAGTAGGGTGTGGGATATAGTTATTATCCCACCTCTATTGAAATATTGATCAATCTAGTATTTGATTATAAAATGAGTAGTGTTCCAATAATAATAAATTCATGGAAATTAATAAATAAGTATGTCTTACCATGTTCCTCATTGGATACTCGACCAACAACACCTACTTCCGCTAAAGTCAGATGTCTCTAGTCCAAGCTGATCCTTTAAAATTATGTCATGAGTCATAATGAAATATGAAGTGATAGTGGACCAAACCCAGACATGTGTTTTTTTCTGGCAGACAAGTCCCTAGATATTAGATTTGTATTTTAGGAAATTAAAAATGAGGAATCATTAGAAATTATCAGTGTCATCTGAAGACCATAAAAAGAGATACATAATATAAATCCCATGTATCGCAATGGGTGGCCTATAAATACCCCTAACCTTAGTGTCATTCCATGTTGGACAATATATGGAAACCCAAGTATCACTCTTGACCTGGTGTATGTATAACCCTCTGAGTTTTTCCCATTTATCACACATGTGGACCCCAGTATCTAATGTGGCATGATGTTACCATCTTTCTATAGAGACCATCCATGATGACTCACCTTTGGTACCATTATTTCTCAATGCAAGTTAATTAAAATTTGAAATGATCTCGTGTAACATCACACCCCTACCGATTGGGTTAGAATGGTGGTAGGACATTACTAGGCCCTAGTTGACATCCCCAACATAGAAAAGGATGTCAATAAATACTAAGGGATTCAAAAAAATTGGGGGCTAATTTTACCTTGAAAAAAAAAATTCAATACCAAGTAACCATGACTAGATAAAAAAATACGACAAATGATTATGATATAATACAACCCCAAATAATTCAAACCAACAATAGGACAAAATAGAGTATAATGTGCAACCAAATCCCATATCAGAGTATAAAGAGGAAGAAAAAACCATAAAACCTAGACTCCAAAGTCATAAACTCCATATCTCCAAACCTTATTTAAAGCTCCCACACCCCATGCCATTCCATTATTGTTGTGATGAATCACTAAAGAAAAGATATACTTTTAATTTACCTCTATCCTAAGATGAAATATCTACAAACACACCAATTTTCCCAAAAAATGTGTGAGTATAAAACACATAAGTATTTACCCAAATTACTTCCTTACTAATGCCACTAGGATAAAAAACATTACATGTTTTTATAAAACAATTTTAATAAAAAACAATATAGAATTTTATATAAAAATACAAAACCATTTCTATTGAAAATAGTTTTACATTGAAAGAAACCAATCAAGTCTTTTAATCCATTTCAAACATCCAAATGGATTAATCCATACTGAATGAAAATTAATTTTTTTATTATCAAAACACTTTTGAGGGTAAAGTGGGAAGCCAATAGATCATTCATTACAGACAAATCCAACAAAAATGAGAAAACCCTTGAAAAAACTATTGAATAACCCTGCCCCAACAACTACACCATGATGAAAAGCCTTCACCAAAGCATGACCTCTTGGATAGCAGTCCCATACATGAGTGAACATGCACAGTACTGATGGAATTTTCATACACTCTCAATCTTCCAAATCCAAATGGCATGAATCAGTGTAGGCTTCCAACCATCAACCCCCTAAAAAGTAGATCCAAGTAGAGTGTTGGCATCATATCACCGAAACTTCATGTCAATTCCAAACAGATACCAAGGCCATAAGTAGACACAACTCGAACCGGCATTCTCCGAAACCAAATAACCAAATACAACCATTAAATAGAATCATTAAAGAGTAATTTGTATTTCATAGAATCATTTTCCTAAAAAAAATTCTAGGATAAATATAAAACCTAGATTTCTAGTGCCTCCATAATTAGCTTTTCAAACATAGAAGCCAGCTGGTCCCATGCATATATGTACTCTTTAATGTTGATCTTCCCTTTATTAAATCCCTGAACCATATTTAGGTCCTTCTTGTCAATCCGAGAGTGTTGTTCCACATTTAGAGTCATCTTTAATGCCCTACCCATAATTTTAGCTTCCTCTTCATTACTTGAATCAAGAAAAAGGACCTTCTCAACAACTTCCTCTTTGGAACATAAAATCAAGTCCATGGGTTGATCATCGTGGGCACCTGAACTCTGGTGGCTCCTAATATCAATGTGTATTTTTGTGTAGTTTATATTTTTTGGAGAACAAATCTCCAAATGAGGTGGTATATAAGATTAATTCTTCCTAACCTTCCTTATCCTGACACCCCAGTTACTCTCTAGGCTGAAAGATTCATTTTCTGAATGATTGGGATTATTTTACTTAGGTTCCGACACATAGACCTCATCGGCATAATTCTGACTAACTTATTCTGAGCTCAATCATATCTCTGTAGGTCCAAAAAACCTGTTACTCGGCTGAATTTATATTCGAATCCAAGGATCTGAACCCCCTACCCCCCCCCCCCCCATACAGAAATTGCCGCTACCCTCACTTAACACCTCATCAAAAGAAATAGCCAGAGAATCTCCCCCATCACCCTCCATTTTCTCCATAATTGCTTTGTTCCCATTCACTTTTTTTGATTCGAACCTCATCCTTATAGAGTGACCCATCACCCTCCTGAAAAACATGAACAACTATGTCCTGCCTTAACCAGCTCAATATCTTAACCCCCTCTAGATTCTCCTGAGGCAATGCTGCCTTTGTCACAAGAGTAGTATCCACGCCCACCTCAAACCCTGTAATGCAGTCTAATGGGGGGTTACCAAGATGATACCACTCCACATTCCCATCCCTGCCTTGATCCTTAATGCTCTAAGACTCCCTAATTGATTTTTGACTACAAACTGGTTGATAAACTCTATCTTGAGAAGACTCCAAACACACTCCCACCTGCATGAAGGTCTACCCCTCAATCACTACCTCCACTTGAGGATCCTAGAGTACGGTGGAACTTCAAAACACCTTGAGAGGCTTCCATATAACTCTGTTTACTTCCATATGTTATAGTGTCATAGAAATGCTTGAATGTCCCCCTACCAACTCCTCTATAAACATTTGAGTCATTGTAAACCTCTAACGGCCAATCAAAAACAACACTAGTCATTGGGACCAATGGCTTCTTGCCCAATACGAATCCCTGGTGCCCTGCTCGACGTTTTCACATCAACAACGAGTGACCCCAATGCTTGCACTCTATACAGAAAGAAACCCATGATTCATACACCACCTGTTTCCTATAGTTGTACTCCTCTCCTATTGTGATCCAAAAAAACTAAGGAGGCTTCCTTGAATAATACACTTCTACACACACATACAAGGATTCACCGGATGGAACACTATTGTGGATCGATGGTCAGAGCACATGTACCTCCCAATGAGACTCCCCAACATCCTAACGATCAAGGTATTTTGAATTGGCTTTGGGAGATTATGGAAGATTACCCAGATCTCCACACTATTTGAATCCCACTTCATATGAAAATCATAGGTCCATATATGCATAAAGAATCAATATTTATTGTATCACGGAGCATAGATTGACAATGACTAAATAATATCGTACTCTGACACGAATCAAACCAAGATATATATGTAGTCAATAAAACCCACCATGGCCCTCTCTTGTAGATCCCAATAACAATACACAAACCTATCGATGTTGTCAATTGATGGAGTTCTCCATGGAAATAAAGTGATTAGGGACAAATTTAGGAGCATCAAAGCCTCATTGAACCCCAATATTGAAAGAGGCAGATTAGGGAAACTGTCATGAAGGTTTTGAACCATAGGTGACAATGAAATTGGCAAAAAACAGAGAGGCACTTCCAATTTGGAAAAAGGGATAAATAAGGGCACCACCTCCTTAGAGGATGAAAAATAAGGTCCCTCCACTACTGTTGGAGGAGGTACCTGCACCGCGTCCTCTATCGTCATGAAGAGGGATAGTTTACAAGCACTGCGACCAAAACCCTAGAATAACCCATACCATTCTACACAAATCCAAAAATCCCACACACACACTCATAAAGAATTTGTGCTACCATTTATGGATGAACGTAATTCCCATAACTATTCCCTTTTATGGTTATGCCTCAAGAACATTATCCATCCAATTTAAATCAATTCCCAAATCTTTTGGTCCAAATAAATTCAACCCATTCCAATAATACATTTCATTTTATTGAATCTATTTCTTCAAATTTATTTCCAGTAATCACAACCAAACAACTATTTTAAAATCATCATTTTAAAATCATGTAACCAAAATTCACTTTTGACAATCAAACAATTTTCAAAATCTATCAAATAATCACTAAAGACGGTTCCCACTATGATTTTTATATGAATTTTCCAATTAAAATAAAAAAAATAAATCAATTTGAAATTAATCCATCATGTTTTTCATAGAGGATTCATGAGTGAATCCACATACCTCAAAACATAGATGAAAATGGCGAACAACATTAAAACATAAACAATCTAGTTTGAAACTCCAATAGCCTGCTATATATATTGTTCCCTAACATATAAAAACAATATATCAACATTTATGGAATCACACAACATGGATATATCTCCAAAATATTAGATAAATAATTCCATGATAGGGAATAAGTTTAAATGTGAGGGAAACCACAGTGAAAAAAAACATATCAAGGAATCCATCCTTAAACACACCATGATTCACCAACAAATCACTCCTGAATCAAATGGAAAGGTCTACACTAAATTTGAATGGAGAAGAAATAATGTTAGGGTTATATTAAGGGGAAAAGGAGTTGTTTAAGATGTTATTCCAATTATATAGACAATATAAAGATATATTTTTTAATGTTGCATGATTCGATCGAATGGTTAGGAATCCCATGCACTAACCCTAATGAAACCACTTCATCCAATCAATCGTATGATGGTCAGATTTCAAGGTAAGAGAAACCACTAACCAACTATGATTAGCCCCTATGGTAAAACTTTCCCGATTCCGCATAGGTTTCAACACCTTTTGGATAAATTGTGTGCCAATTGTGCACCTTCCCAAAGATAAATGTTTCCCTTCACATAGTATTCTAGAGGTGTTTTATGGTTTCTAGATTCCCTGAACAAACTTTTAACATCCACAAAGTCCCCAAAAATATTTCAAAACTCATTGAACCAATGAAATATCATAATCTATAAGAATTATGTACGTATAAATATATAGATAATGTGTTAATTACTTTAAACTAAGGGTAATACATTCTCCCCAATATTGGTCATTCCATCCTTATAAAGTAGAAATCCACTTTCGCTGGAAAAAGTTCAAGAAATTTTTTATCTATTTAATTATCTCATTTCCGAATTCTACCAAAACCCGAATATATTTCTATTAAACTCACACTAGACTGATTATTTTCCATAAAATAATTTCTCTTTCCAATTTAAAACCTAGACTAGCACATGAACCAATCTATCATCCAGATCAAGGTTGACATGAAACCATCAATTCTCATGGTCATGATTAGGATGATAATTATTCACTTGAGATTTATGGACCACATTATATACAAAATTAAGCCTTTATAATAATTCTAGTTGATATTCCACCTCACCAACTAGTTCATGTATCACAAAAGGGCATATGTACTAAGTATATAAGTTTCCAAACAACCCAATAAATATTAAACAGTACATGGAGAGATTCTCAAGATCACAAGATCACCTAAGTTGAACTAAAAACAATGTTGATGATGATCCTCATGTGATTCATATTAACTCTATATTTTATCCATTATAGTTAAGATCAACTAAATATCCTCTATTTCCTCTTGTAGAATGCTTGGTCAAACTAGTGATGTATCGCCTATTTCCACCTAACAAACTGAATAACTACAACGACAAACATACAATGAATCAAAACAAGAAATATATATTGATGAATCATTGCTATTTTTATATGAGAACTCCACCAATAGTATGTTCTCCTCCCATGAGCCACCAAAACTAATTACACAAACCCATAAAATTTCTACCATGTTGGGTAACATCCACTCATTTTGACCATCTAGATAAGGGTGATAGACTATTATCATGGTCAACTGAGTCCTAATGGATCATTGTTTGGTTTTTCTATAAATGAGATGTAAACCAAATGACATTGTTAGATAATATCATAATGGGTATGTTGTGAGGTGTGTCATATCAAAAATAACTTGTCCACGTTTCCTTTCATTCCAACCATTGAAAAATATGGTTTCAAGGCAGTATACAACATTTGAATTCTAGGATGAACAATCAATCTCAAATTATGGTATCCTTGAAAAAGTTGTTCCTATAAATCCATAATTATGTCCTTCCAATATTAAAACCACAAAATTCGACACCCATCCATCTTACATCCCTTAATAGTCTCCCAACAGTTGTGTTTTAACCTGATAAAAAGATTTACAATCAGATGTTTGTGCCTCTTTAACCTTGTCAAACAAATGAAGATGAATAGAAAACAAAAACAAAACTGTAACACTACCTTGGTCATAACTATAAAATTGAATTTTGGTAATCACACAAATATACTACCACTAGTAAAAATCCTCCTATTCCAATTGACCACACAAATTTCTATTCAATAAATTTCATATAGAATTGCCTTTATACTGTGTATACATAATACCAAATTTGATCATTTAGAGAAACTCCATCCATAATGCTTTTCTATTATTTGAATCTCATTGTGATAAAACGTTTTTCAAGATCTTATTATGAATAAACACCATGAATATATCACAAAAGTGGCAATGACACTAATTCTTCAAAGCATTGACTATAATAGCAAACTCCAAATCGTGTGTTGGGTAGTTATTCCCATGGAACCAAAATAGCCTTGAGCCATATGTAACAACATTATTTACCAACATAAGACTCTATCCATAATGAGTTCTTGAAGCATCATAATACACCACATAAAATTTTCTTGATTATCATAATGCCATGATCAATGCGGATTTAAGTCAAATATTGAACTATTGAAAATACTTCTATCATTTATTAGTCCCTTGAAAAGAATCATATTTCCTTGTAAAAGTTAACATTGGTGAATCTAGTCTTCAAAATTCATGAAAAAAATATCAATAATTCCTACCTAATAATTGGAAACTATTGTCTCTATTAAGTTATATAGTAGTATCTATGAGATTACAACCTCTATCTTTTCCTTATCTAAATACTCATCTTTTTCTGATATGACATCTTCAAGAAAATATACACCTTTTATCCAAAAAATACACTTGGAAAGCTTGGCATAAAAACCATGATCCTACAACACAACCAACACTATTTCAATGTATTTCACATGATCCTTTTTTTCCTAGAATACAACCATATTTCATTAAA
Source organism: Viscum album (assembly GCA_963277665.1). Taxonomy (NCBI): domain Eukaryota; kingdom Viridiplantae; phylum Streptophyta; class Magnoliopsida; order Santalales; family Viscaceae; genus Viscum; species Viscum album. The sequence goes on along the minus strand of OY728140.1, from coordinate 980,035,948 downwards.
AAATACAACTATAAAAAAATCCAAATACCTTTGAAATAGATATTTCATCAATTCCATAAGGATAGCTAGTGAGTTTGTAAGATAGGAAGGAAAAACCATATACTCGTAATGGCCATGTCAACACTTGAATAATGTCATCAGAATATCCTCTTCTAAAACCACTATTGTTAATATCCAAACTGTAATTCAATTTTAGAGAACACTATTATCCAATTAATTGATTTAAAAGAACAACAATATTTGGAATGGGATATTGATTCTCTTTCATAACATGGTTATGCTATTAATAATCTAGAAAAATTCATTGAGTTCCATCCACATTTTTCATACACAATATATGTGGTTCCCGTAGATATATATTCATATGAATGAACCCATTTCATTCCAACTCTTCTGACAACAAATTAAATTCCCTTAATTGTATTGGTTCCATCCAATTAGAAGGAAGTGAGATATGATTGGTTCCTATGATGAGATCAATCATAAACATCAGTTTACATGAGGGTGTAAATGGTCAGAAATTATTTGAAAAAATAGGAAACTAATCAACAAATACTAGAAAACCACTGCAATATATCTCATCCACCAATGTTAAGGAAATATTTTCCAATTGGCATGATATAGTTGAATCTTCTTGTCCAAACTAGAATTTGGCACATACCATTACAATTCTATCTCTTATAAAGAGATGATTAACTATATAATCAGTTGTTACACTAAACCTTCGGGTATAATAGTTTATGTGATATTTAGAAATTATCAACCAATCAATACCAAGGATTATTTCATAGTCATCCATGTTGAGAAAAGATTAATTCAATATCAATACACCTAAATAAACTGGTAAAGAACATACATTGCACATAACAGATCAACATCCCCTTTGACTGAGATGATTTTAATGTTTCAAAAAAGAAGGAATCATCACAAAATGCAAACCCCCATAGATCAACTATATGATAAGAAATAAATGAGTGGGATGAAACCATTATGAAGGAATATTGGATAAGTTATGAATTCAAAATAATTATACCTCTCACCATCCATGGTCTAAAATGATTATCAAAAAATTTATTCTCATCTTCATGAAATTGTTTACCCACTACATTTTTTCATTATTAAATTCTTGAGATTTCCCAGGATGATGATTCATCGTGTTCCTATTATCACCATGGCTACCTAAGTTCTTTTAATGGTATATATTCTTATGACCTCATCTTGATGACACATATGACTTATTTAAATCATGATATGTGTATCGAGAACCCAACCCTAGAGTACTGCGATAATAGAACTGATGATGGCCCATCTTGATGTAATTTGTTCATGATTTTAGTGGTTCAACACTATGTCTCTTAATGTGGACCAAAAACCCCCTAATAAATACTTCTAGAATATATATTTAATTTTTTAAGAGGATTAAATTATCCAACCATTTAATTTTGATTCATAACACTACCTTGGAAATGGTGTTTCTCTTACGGTTATTCCTATAATTAGTGTTACCACCATTTCTTATAGTTATTAAAATGCTCTATCTACTCATAAAACTTGAGATGAATATTTATTCCACCATCACTATATTAGCTATATATGTATAATCCATTAAAAAAATCATGATATTCGTTGGGGGAATCAGTTTTCTCAACCCTAATTAGAAAAAATGAATACATGGATTCAATTTCATCATTAAGTATTGAAAAATAGACTAGATTCATGAATTTACCTTCATATTATATCTCAATGAGGTTCCTCATCTTTAAGTTCAACTTGTCTATTTTTAAAAAAAATGAATATACGAGGGTAGAATTGATTGGTAAAAAATTCATCAAACTCCTTCCATTAAATTCCTTGATATAATTAATCCTAATTTGATAAATCTCATCCACGGTGTTCAAGATCCACCAGTTTGTACATTAACAACTTGAATTTTTTACTTTGATCATGTTCCTATGAATTTTATGATATGATTCATCCTATTTAGACACACCTATATTTTCTATGGTTCCAAATCATGAAGAATGATTGGTTGATTTTACATTTGGAACCGAACAAAATTATCTACTTTTCTTGGTTCATACAATCTGTTTCCACTTTCCATGAAATGAAAAACCCTAGAAAATACTCATAACCAGCTTCCGGTTAAACTGTATCTTAGGTGAAGCAACATTTTCTGATGCCCCCTCCAATTTATTTCTTCAACTCCTAACCAATTCCATATTTAATAATAGAAAATGAAATCCATTTATTCTCACACTATATAAACTAAAGGGTTATAAATTTATAGTTTACCACATCACACATAAAAACATTTCATTGAAAAATTCATCAATTTTCCTCTCTTTTTTTGAAAATTCAACCGATCATTTTAAAATAAACCAATTGATAAAATTCCACTACCATGTAATTTCAATATATCAAATTTGAAACAATTATTTAAAATAATAAAATATATTCTAATTATCATTTTATAATATATCATAACTCAAAGTGAAATATAAAATCCTGGTGGGAAGTTATTTATATCAATGCATTTTATGCTATTCTCATCTAATAAACCCTTAACCATGAGGTTACAACACATAGAAGTGTCACAGAACACTCATTTTCTAAACTCCATGGTAACATGAGGTTCAATGGATATTTGTTAGCTATGCCTTTTATGCTCTAAATTTTCGGTTTAAAAAATCTTACTCCTCGTTACCAAGACAATAGAAGTTCTAATCCTAATTTAATTTTTAACTCCAATAGTGAATAACGAATACTATTTGTCCAAAAATTAATGAATGTCCAAACAAAACTAGAACCAACTGTAACATCTCACTCTTACCTATTATTACAGAAATTAGTTAGTACATTAATAAGAATTAGGTAAAATTCCCAAACACCAATGTTTGGAGAAAAATTCCAAGGGATTATCAAACCATTGGTGGGAGATTTTACATTTAGAAATGAAATACACAAATTGCATACTTATAAACATATGACCACTATATAATGCATTATTTTGATTTAATACAACCTGCACGTAATCAAACCAATAATAAATCCTACTAGATTACAATTTAGACACAAAAAAATATCAAAGAATAAATTTGAAAGAAAAACCCAATAAAATAAAAATAATCCAATGTCATAATATCCATAGTTTCTAACATTCCCAATGATCCAACTCCACATTCAATGCCCAATGTTTCACAATGAATCCCTATAATAATAAGATAATCATCATTTAACTACATTAGCAGATATAATATCTGCAAATGCACCAATGTTCCTATGCAGTGGCTGAGAATAAATATCAGTACTATTTCCCAAAATGACATCCCTACTCATTATCCTAGGATAGAACAATTTAACACGTTTATATTAAAAAATAAATATAAAACAAATTAAATAAGTTTTTATCAAAATATTAAACCATTTCTATGAAAAATAGTTTTCCATGGAAAGAAACCAAACATGTATATTGAGAAATTTCACAATTTGAATTGTAATAACCCATACCATTCAAAAAATATCCACAGCACACATAGACAAACAGAAAGAATGGTGTTACCATTGATAGTGGAAATTCACATTCATAACATTACCCTTTAATGGTGTTTATTCATGACTATTATTCATCCCTTTCATACAAAATTACTGATGTTATTCTTGAAAGCATGGTAAGACATTTAAAAAACAAAAATTTTTATGCAAACATTTAATAAAAATCATCTTAATATAAGTAAAAACTGGAAACCATTTTAAAATCATTATTTTAAAATTATGTAACCAATTTCACTTTCCACAAAAACCCAATTTCCATAGATTCATAATCCGTCACTAAATATGGTTTCCATAAATCTTTTCACAACATTTTTACAATTAAAATAAAAAAATTATATTAATTTGAAATAAATACCTAATGATCTAATAATGTGGGTTAAAAATGATTCCACATACCACACAACATAGAAGAAATCCTAGAATGACAGAAATCATTATGAAACAATATTCAAACTAAAAAAACCCTCCTTCAATAATGTTACCTACCATCATTACAACCATATGTAAATATAATTAAAATCAAAATCATAGATATATCCCCAATAGATTAGATCCATGAATTAAAGATTAGGATAAAAATCAAAAAGAATGGTTTCAAAACCATTTAGAGGGAGTGAAATTTGAGTTAGGGATAGAATAATGGAAGAAGCGTTTTTATGAGGTGATTTAGATTAGATACACAATATACAGATCTAATTTTTAATTCCAAATAATTGGGGTACATGGTTAGGAAAACTATTCTCCAACCACTGCCTTCAAACAACCCTCGCATGGTAAGATAACACGGTCCTAGAAACAATGCACCAACATTTCATATTCCTTATGTTCACACATTCGTGGCCCCTCCTATGTGACTACATGGTTTGTATAAACCATGATCCAACCATGTGTCTTAACCATGAACTCTGTTTCCCCTTGTAAAATTTCCTTCATGTGTTACACGGTTTATAATAACCGTGATAAACCCATAAACCTCTTGAAAATACCAAAAGACTTTTCGAAACTCCTCTATATGTTCCCAAATAGAATTCAATAAATTAATATACATAAAAAATATAAATAAAGGGTCGATTACCTTAAATTGGGGGTGTTAAAACATGTTCATTGAATCACATAATGACCTGTACATTTCTCCTTGAAATCCTAAAATCAATAGCATCCATTATTATATAGAAGGAATATCCTATCCATATAATCCCATAATAATATAAGAATCACACGCATCATGGATACAAGGTATGGCTTAATAGTCACATTTTATACAATTTAATGATGGATTTCATTGAAAAAAGTTTAATACAGTCCTATATAGGATTTAATTTTGGTAAAGAAATAATAATTTATATCATGAAGAGTAATTGTTCAAGAACATGATCTAAAGGCTTTGTCAACTTATTTGGTACATAAATTTAATTTTTTACATGCAAACAGACCTCAATAGTGGTTAAATAATTCATGGGAAGGGTAATTTGAGCCTTTAAGGAATGTCACACCCATAAGGGTGCCCTATATCAACAAAAATCCTAAATCATATTTCTTTATTAGTAGAAAGCAACATACTAAAAATGGAAATAAAATATTATTTAAATAATTTAATATTATATAGTTGATGTCATATGTCATTGAATGTAGCACAATGATATGTATTATAAATTCAACAAGAATTGAGTTAAAGGAACTAGACCACCTACTATACTTCTGAAAAAATCTCCTTATCCTGTGGTGGAACTTGAATTGAGCCAAAATGGAAAATGTCATCTGAATGGAAAAATTCCAAAAAATAAGGAAAAGTTTCTCACAATAAAATAGTTCAGTAGAGGGGAAGAAAACCGTGAATAAATAGAATATGGGTTGAGAGCATACCAAGGGGAACCCAACACACCTGATGATGACATAAAAAATATAGAAAGTGGGATTTAAAAAAATATATAGAATGATGAGATGAGGGGATCATTATGTAGTCGTATTCTAGATAAAATCATAGGATGGAGAATATTTAAAGGGTTTAAAACATTTAGACAGAATAGAAAATTTCAATATTTAATTAGTTGTCTCATGTTTTGGCTGAACAATTTTCCAAAAAATGCCCCAACCATGTGGAAGCCACTACAAAAGGAACCCACTATGATGATCATGGATCCCACATTGACTATTTTTAATCCTTGTGAAATTTATCCTTAAAAAATTCATAAATTCATGAGCATGCAGCCTAGACCAAATTATTTTAGAGAAACCATGTAGCCTAACCTATGCATCGGGTGCCTCTCATGGTTGAGGTGCATGATTTTCACTAATCCTATGATAATCATGTGGGTCATTTTTTCATGTCAAATTATTGATCTATATTATCTAAATGATCCCTGGTCTCTCTCAAAAATCTCTTTATTTTTTATAGTATATTAATAGTATAAAACTAATGGATTTGAATAAGAACAAAAGAGTCTATAACTCACCAAAAATCCAGGATTTATAATACGTAATGATTTATTTACTTCTTATATATTATTTTATTTTAATCATTATTATTTAATTTTTATATCATTGATAACTTCTAAATTTACATTTTGTGGAAATATGATAACATAAATCATGTTATAGTGGATCACAGCCTCAAGATGCAATGTGATTCATTCATGATTTTTATGGAATCTATTAAGGATGGATTTAATTAAAAACTGAATATATTTCATTAAAATTATTCTATAATTATAATTTATATCATTTTATTTATTTTCATTCAATCCAATAAGAAAATTTGAATAGTGCTCAAGCATATTTATGCATTGTTTCCTCCATGAATGGTGTGTTACATTTTCTATATGAAACATTTATTGATTAATATAAATTCAGAAAATATAAATATATAAATGATATATGTTACATGGTTATAATTATATAGATGATGGAATAATGAGCAATGTAAGAGGAACAAAAATATAAAAAATCAAAATATATATACAAAACATCGGTTATTACCCAAAACATAAAATTAACATTGACTCATTGAAAAATGGTTGATAAAAGGTCATAAGAAAATAATATATGGTATAATATATATGAAAATGGTTTTGTAATATAATTATAATAAACATATATTTACTAATCATGAAATTATAATGAGTATGATGAAATTAAAAAATTATGTTATGGGATTTATTGCCACTCTTTTATTTTTGGGAGACATATGTTAATTGTCCACTAATTTCTTTTGTGTTGTGTATATACTACCACATTGACATGTTATATCATGACTAACATTCATTTTTTTAGTTTAAATTTTTCATTTGATGTTATTATTTATTGGGAATTATAATAAAAAGTTTACTAAAGTGGAAAGGTAATATTTTTATAAATATTCCATATTTCATATATACATTCAGTTATGAACATATATTCTTTCACAAGATGTATAAACATCCCCATTGACATGTAATATCATGAATTTATTTTTCTTCAAGAAATTTTATTTTTATTTTTTATTATTCCTTCATGAGGCTTGTGATTCACTGTTACAAAAATGGTAATGATTTTTTGTTGTAATCTCATAATTTATCGAAACAAATTATGATTAATTCTATAATGTTAAAAACTCAAGATCTACCTTTAAAAAATTACCCGGAATTTTCTTACACATTTTTATGTAAGATATCATTAAGAAATAGAACCATTTTTCTAATCTATGGTATTTAAATAAATTTATATTTTTTTAATAAAATCTAACTTTATTTCTCTATTCAGTCGAAAATATGATTTCATCCATAATCATGTTTTTCAAAAGCATTATCAAAAAAAATTTATCAGCATATAATGATTTTAAAAAGGCAATTTTGCAAATATTTTACTTTTTAAAAGTTCTTTCAAATAAATAATTATGTTGTTTTTTAAATAATCTATGTTCGGATAATAATGAAAATATGGAAGGTGCTTTCATTTTAACTTGTACCTCATTAACAATATTATTTAACATCACGAAAAATTGTTAATATGAAGCATGATTTATAATTATTCAAGGTTATTTTAAAAGAAAATAGTTTTCAAAATGTTATATATTTTGAAAATTATTTTACAAAGCTAAAACCATATTTTTCTTAATAAATCTTATAAATTATTTTTCAAAATTATTTTACATCTAAGATGAAATTTGTTGGTGTTAATTATTCTTTATTGATGATAATATCAAAGGATACCATTATTATTCATTATTTGAATGGTTTATGTAAATGATGACATAATGTTGATGAAGCATTTTTCTCATTCATGTTCTATACAATAATATGATTCTTATAAAACCTACCTCTCTTTTCTGTTAGTTATTTTATGATGATTATGAGACCCATTTATTTTACACAAGTTATGATTTGAAGAAATGGGAATGAGTCCCATGTCTTTTCATTAGTTATGATACTCTGAATGATTTATGATCATGTGGCACACATAAATATAATTTTCATTATGAGATAGGTGGGACTTATATCTCCTTTTAATTCTATGAGAAATTATTTATATATCATGATATAAATGAGACTAGAATGGGGAGTGAACCCAGTTTAGTTAGATTGGGCTGGAATGGGGAGTGACCCCAATTAATTAAAATAGATATTGAATGGTGGGTGATCTAGATACAATAAGGGAATTTTCCTCAATGATGGTTTAGGGAGTGAACCCATTCCAATATGATTTCGTTGGAACTTAGGCTTGAATAATATAGAAATGCATTTATTTTTTCAGGTTTACACCACAAATTCTATCTATTATGATACTTTTATGATATCATGGATCAAATTATTTGATCCCATAATGATTCAGGAATAATGAACATCCAATCATTATTCTATGATTCTAGATTATGATTTATGTCATATAGGGTGTGGTTTTGAAATGTTATTCTCATGTTCTCATACCCTTATGTTCCTATTATGCTTATATATCACCCTTGATTACCCTTGCTGATCATCTAAACTCATTGTTTATTAAGTTTCATTTCCCTTGGTAATTAAGATATGTATTATGTATGATATTTCTAGTAAAGGTGATAGTTTTAAAAAACATAGTGTGAGGTGATGTATTTCCCTTATGTAATGACGAATATGTTTCCAAGTATCCAAGTGCACTAATATATTATGGTCCTCATACACGTGTTTGTGTAACATATTCAATATTTTTAAATTATTATGTAATATCTATCCCTGATAATCCCATGTTTCTATAGTTCATGTATTCTATATTTTTTATTTTTTCATTTACTATTATATACTAACTGATAATTATTTTCAAATTAATTTCATATTTTTTAAGATTACAAGAATATAATTTTTCCCTTTTATATTTTTTTGTAATGAATTAATTTAAGAGTGGTTATATACTTTAAAAATTATTTAATATCCTGATTTTTTATTAAGAATTATGTTATTTTAATTTAAATAATATAATTTGAGGTAATTTTTTTCCAATGTGTTTTTTCCATATTTTTTAAAAGCGAGGAAAACTATAATCTAATTTCTAAAATAATTCAAATAAATTTGAAAATGGGGTATAATTATTCAAATTTATATTTTGCTTAATAATTACCAAAATGGAAAACATTTTCAATGTCTCCTTAAATAATGTTTTTAATTATTTTAAAATTTTAAATATTATTATTTTTATATGTTTTAATGAAATTGATAAAATTAGTTTCATTTTATTTATACATTAATTATTACTATTATTATTATGTTTATAATAATAAATATTTTTTTAAATATAATGAAAATTTATTTTCAAAACCTTGGGTTTATAGTAGTATAACATTATTCATATCCTTTTGCATGCTTTATAACTATTAACATAAAATTATGAATTTTTTCATACACCCTTACATAGAATTTCAAGGCTTTGATTTTACACTTACGAAAGATATCTAAACTTAGTTATACCCTTATACAGCTTCACATGCAGCATTATGTAACATATACAACTTATTTTACCCTTATGACACATTAATTTTTTATATTTATGAATCTTATAATGAATTTTACAAAAAATTATGCATACCAAGAGAATATTATAAAACTCATTTTCAACCATTATACATTAAATGATTTTTTCATTTTACCCTTACCTAGGTGTATTTTACACTGTCAAATAATATTGAATTTTTATGTTTCTCTCTTATATGTTTGTATTTGACATTTACACAATACAAGATTTCATATATAATACCTTATAGGAATAATATATTAACCAAATGTAAATTATATGTTATCATTTCATGGTTTTTATTAAACAATTTCTCAGTAAATATAAACACATGTATACCATTACACAGTGTATAGTCAGCTTTATCAAATATATGAATAATATATACTACCCTAACACATTGAAATAAATTAATATGTTATCATTATGTATTATTTTAAAAATATGTATTTCCCTTAAAAATGAAATTTTAACATATGGAAAAATATAAAAAACAATTTTCTGAAATTTTTAGATTTTCATGATATATTGTTTTTTTAAATTAAAATTAATTTTTAAATTTTTTTAATTATTATATAAATTTTAAAAAATGCTATATAATCCATGTGAAGTATTTATGGAATTCATTTAATGATAATTTTATAAAGATTTATAATTTTATAAATTTATGTATAAACCTGGATTATACATTAAAATAAATTATTATTATTTTGACGTAGATTTTCATGGTAAAAAAATTTCTAAATACCTATTTAATGAAACAAATTACATTAAACTGTATTATATTTTTTAATTTAGCAAAATTAATATTGGGAAATATCCCATGATAAAAATTAAATGAATTTTTAATTCAAAAGTTGAATATTAAAATTTTAATTCGATTGGGATTTTAGATTTATATTTGACGTATTTTAATCAAATTGGGTTTAACTCTTTAATTGTAAATTTTATAATTAGATTTAATTTTTAAATGGTTGGAAATTAAATAAATGATCACTCTATCTCTCTTTTAGAAATTAATTTATTATTACATTTATTTAATGTTTTTAAATTTTCTAATAAATCTTTTTCCACATTGAGTTATCTTTATTTAGATTGATTATGGATCTAATAGAACAACTGAGGTATAAAAATATGTTTCTAAACATAACATGTAATTATATAATTGAATAGAAGTCATAATATATAAATTAAACATTTATGTGAAGTGTTCCAAGGGACATTTTGAAAGATGAAATTCATCATTCCTAATCTCTAAATAAATTACATTAATGGAATTCCTATATATCATTCTTCCAATCCATTTTAAAGTTCCCAAATTAATTTTTCTAAAAAATCCTTTCTTTATACGACACACCAAAAGTTTATTAAGGATTATATTTATTTCTTCAAGGATGGGTAGACTATTCTGAAGATAAAATATTTTAAAAATTTGTTATGCCACCTATAAAAAGTAATCATTGGTCTTTGTCACTAGGAAAAAAAAGAAAACATAGCTTGGGGATTTGGCTTAAAAATAATAACATATTAATGCCCTCTCTAGAGGCTAGATAGTTTTGAGGATAGTCCCCTCTAAATTTATAAATCTAGGTTTCATCCTATGTAATAGTATGAGTTTATATTTAACTAATTTTTTTATTCAATCTCATATCATGGTGGATTTCATAATCTATAGGTTTGTAGTGTGAATAGTTAAATAATTTAATTATACATAACCATAATGAAAAATAGTTTTTTTATATCTTTAATTTTATATATATAGTATTCACATTACAACTCTTCATAATCTATTAGGAAGTAGTTCAATATTTTAAAACAACTGTATTTTGAAATTAATCCTTTTCAAAATTGATATTTTTTTTGTAAAGATATATTAATACCCCTATATACCTTCTCACACTATCTATTCTGAAATATTTTTATGAGGTTATCAACTAATGGTAAGGATGTGGACTATTAATAAATTTTTTATTATTGAGTTAGTTTCACTGGTTAATTCAATGATGAATGGTATGGTTCATTTGAATATTTAAAAATATGTTTTGGGGATGATACTGTTGAATATACCTATATATAACATGTTTCTATAGTTATATGGAATATTATAGAGATAAATTGAAATAATAATTTTGTTGCATATTTTTGTGATGCTAATGGTAGTTACAAGAGTTCATGGTAAAATAAAATCATTACATATATTAATTTATGTTTTGTTATTCAATTATTTAGTTTTGTATTATATATAATTTATTGTGATTTCATATTTTATAAGTTTATATTGTTGTTTTTTAGTTAGTTTTATATTATCCCATTATCTTTAAACTTTATATAGAGTAATGCCTCATTAATGTGTGATTAATACAATCGCATTGATTGTTTTCAACATATGGCCTACAATATACTAGATTTGGGGGTCATTATGTTTTGTTAAACAATATTTACCTATGGGTAATTTTATAGGGATAAGATCATGAAATAGTGGTATCAATGGTGACCGTTTATGGATATGTTGTATTGAACCTTAATCATGTAACCCAGATCCCATGTTTACATTATTACATTGTCACTAGATTCATGGTATCACATTCTAAAAAAACAAATAGTTTATTAGTAGTTGTATACAAGATACATACATTAATTTCACACACATCTGTATACATAATATAAAAAATTTTATTCTTTTAAAGCCCCAATATTTCTCATAAATTATCCCTACATATAATTTAAAAAACAAATCCTTGAAACATAGGAAAATTAAAACATTAGAAATGAGTTATTTCATATACTCAGTAAGTGTAAGAGTATAATGTATTATATCATTATTAAATAATAATCATCATAATTTCATGGTTAATAACTTAAATACATTTCATTAAATTAAAAAACATACATTTAATAAGGCATAAATAAATAATCAACATCAATTACATATAAATAATCTCATAATATAGAATTTTATCCCTGGTTATTTTAACTAAATGAATGATCACATGGAAATATATAATCTCATAATGAGGAAGCGAATAATTCATAACAACTAAAACATTGAATACCTTCCTCCTGATACAAAAAATATAAGGGTCGAATCCCATCTAATTTGGCCAACTTAATTACCTCAGGATACATGTCTATGAATCAAGGGGATGTCTATAATTGGGCCTCACTAAAGAGATTATAAGTCCAATGAATTCCTTATATTAATGGGATGAAACATAATAAATATAAATATTCATATAGAAAAACTATCCAGCAATGTTTCAATAATTACCCCAATCAAATAATCCTAATCATATCTCATATAGAATAATATTGTGAATAATAATAAAATTATATTTCCTCATTCCAAATGATCAAAAACCATAAAATAATACAATACTATTGATATCAATATATGACATCCATAGAGTATTATAAGAATAATAAAGGGTTTATGACATTGATGAATATAATTAACCTGAAAAATTTTATTACAAAACATTTTTGAGGAAAAAATAAACTATTCACATTGAATATATTTTTAAATCAAATTTTCAATATATATTTGGAGAATAAATTTCAATTAAATTGACACATGAAAATTTATTGAATAAAATTTTTAAAATATAGTGGTTATTAAAAAAATTAAATGAATATAAAAATTTAATTAATTAATATTTTTTTTAATGGTTAAATAATATTTAAATAATTTTTATAAAACATGTATTTTGATAAAAACTAATTTTCTTATCGAAGTGTGAAATAAACTCGAATTTTCATAAAAAAAAAATTTCATTAAAAACCAGTGGAAATAGTACTATTACATGAAAAGATAATGAATAACCACAGGATAAGAAATTGAATTAATTTTATGATTTAAATACTAAATAATATTTCTATGGGATACCTAATCAAAAATAATCGTGAATATTAATGATATATTGAAATACACCCTTATCACTTAATTATCATATAAATCATAAGCCTCCTAAAATAATTAATAATAAAATAAAATTTAGAAAATGATATTATTAATATGACATATCAAAGGAGATTTATATAATCCATAGTAAATAACATGTAGTGAATATGGCATAAACATCATGTCTGTAATAGTGAGAAGATTAACCCTTACCTCAGTTCTGGAAACCATTCTATATGTCTGAACCTCATGTATAGTAGTTAAAAGTTTATTATACATATATTATTGGACCATGATCATATATTTCATACCATATATAAATAACTTATAATATTTTATTTACATTTTATTGACAATTGTTTCTTCAAATCATTTTTTCCTATGAAAGTTGATTTCGTTCTGATGTCTATTTTAGTTACATTATTTGGGTCCATTTAATTTGATCATGGATTTATCATATCCATATTTTTAAACATGATAAAAATAACCTATATTTTCATTATATTTGTGTTTAAATTAATATAGATATAAAAAATGAATTATACTGTTCATGAAGACGACTGGTCGTACGTACGCATGCACTCTGTTTCAATTTTTCTCAACAAATTAAATAGAAGGAAAAAAATATTTGTAAAATATTAAATACCCAATATTATTTTATATAAATAATTTATATTAATAAAATAAAACATTATTAATATCCATCCAGAAATGGAATGAAAATCATTTTATATCATTATGAAGAGGAGGTAGTTCACAAGTATGCATAAGAAAGAATTTTGTCTTCCAATGGATTAGAAGATATAAAGTAAATTATGATATTATATTTATATAAGTATTGTTATATAAAATATATAACATATATTTCTTATAATTTACCATTGTATACATCATGTGAATGATTTGTGAAAAACAAGGCACATTATTTCATGAGTTGGAAGTCTACCATACACATGAGTGATGTTATCGTATCCCTAGTGGAAAGGAATGTATAAAGGTATATGTGATATGATAATTTATGATGTTTAACCATTTAATAAATATCATATAATATTGTAAAATTATCCATTTTATGTATCCATCAAATATGGTGATGAAGAAAAAATGATATCGAGTTGTGAGGTAGTTTTCCATTATACACACGAATGACTGATTAGTTTCAAATTTGAGGAATGTGAAGAAATATATGGGTTATGAAATTAAGAAAAAAATATCACAATAAATTGGGGATAATTTTTGGATTTTATTTTCATAGTTTAATAATATTATTAAAGTTGTATGGAGAAGTAAAAGAAATGTGTATAGTTAAAATTATTACTTCTTCTTCAGGGAACCTATTTATATTTAACATAATTCTATTCTATATTAGATTTATGATATAAAAAGGTAATATATTATGTGGTTAGGAAAGTAAGTTTATGTTTTTCATAGGTATTGGATGAAAAATTTGATCTTTGATGTGTGAAGAGGGGAGGAGAGGGGTGGCCATTTATAAGTGGGGAAGAGGACATATTTGTTATTGTTGAAATGAATTAGTAACACCCCCGTTATTGTCAATACAAAATCATCCCAAATGATTCATTACTAAACCATATAAGTATATACTTCTAAAAATTCCCATTAAATTGTATTTTGACATGTTTTAGGTCATTTTTAATACTAATATTATTTATTTATGCCCCGATAAATCTAAGTTTACCTTAACAACTAAAAGTAATTTTACCAATTTTACTATTCATAATGGTCAAAAATTACAATTGTATAATAATATAATATAAATTACTATGATTTAAAATAGGAAACCTTTATTCCAAATTTAATTCAAATATGTGGTTGAATCCAATTTACAATTATACCTAGAGGCGCGATGAAAATGTGGGCTTCCAAAAACAAAATTCTCATTATCATATAATGTGTTAACATCAAATATCAATATGAAATTTATTATAATGGCCTAAATTAGTAAATTGTAATATTAATAAGCTTATATTACTTTAAAAACAATCTAATATGTCATATAACTTTGTAAATAATAAAAACAAAAATTTTTATTCAACAAAAATTATTATTTTTCACTAATAACAAAAAAAATTATATTTTCATAAATATCCTAAAAACTAACCCAAGTATATTTTTGACATTTTGATTTAAAAAATAATATTAATTTCTAAAAAAAATTTAATAGAAGATAAAATTAATTATAATGTATGTTTGAAAATAACGAATAAACCACCATTATGAAAAATATTATTTTCCAAAAACATCTTATTCTTCAAAATGGTTCTTATAAAATTTATAATCAATAAAAAACTATTGAATTTATCTTATACTTGTGTAAAATACATTATTTTATTAATTTATTTATAACTATTCATACCCTCTAAATTAACATCTAGGATATAGTGGTAATGTTTAAATAATAATAATTTCATAGAGTATCAGATTTTGTTCAATTACGGTGTTCCATTCATTTCAATCTCTCAATGTGATTGAAACAATATAAAAACAAATATATTTTAAATTATAGGGCTGTTATATTATATAATAATCATGGTGGTTCATGTTATATAAGATAAACAAATATGATGTTCCTTTTTAAAAATCACTTTGTGTTACATTCTACCCCATTAAATAAGTTTCATCCCTAAAATTTAATCACGATATCATTAATATAGGGTTTTAAATTAAAAAATACCCTTCAATAAATAACACATCATGAGAATTAGTAATAATACATCCTCTTCACTAGAGTGAAATGTACGTATAAAGGACATCTGGAATAATTAATTAACTACGATTATATCAAATAAAACAATGGTGGGATGTGAAGATATAGAGATGGGAGAGAAGAATACTGCCAAAATAATGATGGGGTGTGATTGATTTCACTAATCACAATAATGTGAATGATCAATAGAAAGTAAACAATTAAAAAACCATAAATCTATGATGAGTTAAAGGAACAATTTATTCCTAAAATATAATGGTACTATGATAAATTTTTTGTTCAATGGTCATTTTCATAGAGTTGAAGAATTACATTACTACCTTAATTGAGAACATATTATAATATAACAACCTAATATATTTCTATTTTATTTTAAAAATTTAATCCATTATTTTTTCTTTTATAAATTCCTACATCATTTCATATAGAATGAAATTAATATCTAGGAAGATTTGGTATACCTGATGAACATTTAACTGATCGTTATAACGAAATGACATTCCTTCTATCTAAATTTATTTTCTTAAACCAAAATGTTTTGAAAGATTTATCCCACAAAACATAATGATAAAATTAATAACTTCCATATATATTTAAGCTTGATAATTGTCCAAAATTAGTTTTTGTAATGTCAATGTCCAATGTTTTTAAGTAAGGTAAATAAATGAACATTATATGTTTTTCCAAAATAATGAACCCTTAGATTATACTATACTTCTTATAATACCTACTACAAAGACCCGAAATCTAGTTACACATAGTCGATGTCTAAATTGTTACATTGTAACATGATCAAAGTTATCCCATCCCAAAGGACTTAATATTTTATAAATCTTAGTAAATAAACTACATTTTTATAATTTACATACCTTTTGAAAAAAGAAATACACAAACTGTTTTCATTGAGAACTATATTATTCCTAATAATGTATCTCAATAAATCATTCAAAAAGCACATCCTAGTATCCTGGGGAAATTAAATAATAAGAAAGGGGTGAACATAAATTCAATGTGTGGTTAAGTATAAAATAGATTTTACCAAGGAAAAATAAGCCTATTTATTAAGGAAAGGTATAAAACTAAAACACATTTAATTTAATTAGTAAACTGAGATTAATATTTAAAAAATAAATGACAATTAAATAAATAATTTTAAATAATTTTATAATCATGAAAAAAATATTTTTATATTATAAAAAATAAAATAATTACATGGAAATAACTCATATCATAATGTTTGAAATGAAAAATGATGGACATATCAAAACTGTCAAGTCATTCATCAAGATAGTTTATATTTGCAGGTAGAAACCTATATAATTCAAAAAATTGATATTTCTCACAACACCTCTATATTCATAGTGATGGATTCTATAACATGGCCCCACTTTTTTTATTCTAATTTATATTGATTAATGAAATATAAATGGTGAAGTGTAACCAATAGAAACATTTATATAGGAAAACTAACAAGAAAAATGATAATACAAACTCCAGTCAATTGAACATAAACAAAAATTGTCCAGAACAACATATTGAATAATGAAAAAATTACATCCTCTGTAAAAATGGTCATAATAATTCCAAATAAAGAATAATGATTTTATAAATAAAAACAAATTGCAAGATTATAACATGTATAATAATTTGTTTTTTCATTGATTAATATAAGTAAAAAATTGTTATGGAAAACATTTTTGAAAAAATTAACCATTTCCCAATTAATTTTTATTATAAAAAAATAAATAAATTTTTTTCAAATAATATTATTGGAAAATTAACATTTAATATATTTAAAATATGTTTTAAAACATTTATTTTCCATGATTTCATAAAATTCATTTCTTTTCATAAACATTAAAACTAAAATTCGTTTCATGTTTTTAGTAAAAGCTAAATGATCGTTTTTTCAACAAAAAAAAGACTATGTCTATCATGAAATTTCTGAAAAACTAAAAATAGGTAAAATTTAATTTATTAAATAATTTTTAGAATATCAAATAAAATTATCATTATTTTTTTGAATGCCTGGATTTTGATGAAAATAATTTTCAGCTAAAGAGATAATTAAAGTGGGATATTCAGAATTGTTTTTTTGAAAAAAACATTAGTAGAAATGGGTAGAATATTAGTAGTATTAATATAAAATGTTCAAGAATAATTATTTTAGAAGTAAAAATATATTTTTTATGATATAATTTTCAACAAATTTATCCATGGGATCTAAAAACAAAACCAATCCCAAATAATAATGAGATTGTGAAATACACACTTAACACTTTGGAAACATCTGAATCGTAAGCCCCTAAAATGAAATAATAATATAATGAAAAAATTAATATAATGAATATGTATATATTAAATATTTAACATATCATGGTAGAAGAATATGAATCAAAATATTAAATAAGTGGATAATATAGAGTCTGTCTCACTAATGTAAATGTGAGACAATAAACCCTTACCACAAGTTTGACTTAATTTTTATGTGTACAAAAATACATTATAATAATTATAGTTTGGTTATAAATCTATTAAATAATTATAATCATATATTTTATACCATATATGACTATATTATATAGTTTCATCACTTACTTTTTAATAACACTTTGTTAAAATCATTATTTCTTGTGATAATTGATTCAATTTTCGAGTATGTTTTAGTTTGATAATTTTGTTCCTTTCAATTTTTTCCTGGATAAGTCATATAAAATAATTTTTTCAATAATTAAAAATTAATATTTTTTTTATTACACATGTATTTATAGGAATATAAAATAGTTATAGATTGAAAATGGATTTCATCATTCATGGAAATAGTAGTCATATGTGTCCAAGCACACTAATTCTATTTTTACAATGAATGGTAATTGATGATTAAATAATAATTATAATTTAATATATATAATTAATATTAATAAACCCCATATTATTACCATATTTTTAAATATTAAATGGGAAAAACATTACCGCTCTATGTGGAGGCATTAGGTCCCCTATAGGCTTGTACAGCCTCATGGATATTTCATCATCCTTGGAGGTTCCCAATAGCTATATTGTCCACTCTACAGCCCTCTGTATGTGAATAAAATCTAGAAGAACGACATTTTATCTTCTCCCAATAGGTTTTCTCTACTTATTACATATCTCCCAATTTCTATTTTCCTTCATAGGGTTTTGTAAATCCCAATGTTAATTTTCAGATCTAACCCACTACTTTTTTTAAACCATGTCTTTTTTCTTATTTTCCAATTTTCATTATTCATAAATAGTGAATCTCATTTAGGTTGTTTTGATTCAAGATCATGTGATCCTAAGGTATGTTGTTCCACTATAAATGGTAGATTTTATTAACCCTAAATTTATTTATTTAAATTTAATTGTTTAATTTAAATTAAATTTTTCAACTTTGATGAAATTGATTTCAATTAATTTATTAAAAACCCAATTCCATTAAATTGGGTGATTTCATTTATGAAATTATTTGTTTTTCCTGAAATTGGAAAATCTAATAATCCAATTGAATTGGGTTGTGTTTATGAAATTGTTGGAAATTTGTGATGCTTAAATTCTAAAATTGGTTTGATTTAAAATTTTAAAATTTAAATTTCTTAATTTATGTTGGTGACATTGATTTTATGGTATTAATATCGAAGTTTTACTTGATTAAAATGGTGTAAAAATGGTTTTGATAGAAACCATTTGGGTTTATCTTGGAAAAAAAGTTTTGATTAAAAAATTTGTTGGTTTTTAATTAGTAATTGGAATATTTTAAATAGAAAGTGGGATGAACTTTACTTTAATAAATTTAATAATAAATTTTCCATCATTTATTTTCACCTAGGGAACATTCATGACTAAGTAGTTGTTTATATATTGGGATCATAATCTACGATTTAAAACATTCTTAAACACAAATACGGTACATCACTTCCCTGGTAGGATTCAATTAAAGTCTTCTGGGCTATTGTCAGAGGTAATTGTGTATACACATATTTCTATATCACTTTTGTTCTAAAAGATTAATGTACACCAGAACAATCATAACTTTTGGTGCTTGACTATATTTATGGATTTCTGTTATAAGAAATATACACCTTTTATTTTTGAAAACTATTTTACATGACTTGTGAATTTATATAAACAAGTATATATAAAAAAAGTTATGATTCCATTAACTTGTAAATTTTCAATAAATTAAAAGGTGAGGCATTTTTTGAAAGCATTTTCATCATATTGAATGTTAAATATGGTTATTTAAAGTATTCTATTGAAATTGAAAATTTTTATATTTTTAAAAATTAAATTATTATTTTGTTCATTAAATTTCGGATATTTTTAATGAATCCTTGGTGAGACCTTACTAGACATTTATCTATAAGCCTACCTGTAATTGCAGATGTTTTTATGTTATCTCCATCTAGGTTCTAGGAATGGAAAAGCACTGCATCGAGGTGCTTATATCTCTAGATATTTGGGATTGTATTGTTTCGCAATCTAATACATGGGTTATTCTTTAAGATTTTGGTTTATTTTTGTAATAATTTGGGTTGTTTACATGTTTGACTTGGGGTAAACTTCCTCTTGTGGAGTTTCACATGTGTACTTACTGACTAGTTTATCTTACACCAGTAATGTTTGTGGAAAAATCATTCCCACATTAATTTTTTACGATTCCAGGTACTAGTCTCCAACCTATGGGGATCAAGAATGCACTTAAGGCCATCTCATGACTATACAAATTATCAGGTTACCATTGTACCTAGGCTGGTTTGTGACAGTAGTGAAAAATAATATATCATCAAGATAAATAAGTAAGAAAAATCTAAAATTTAAAATAGATACCAAAATATGATGATCAAAATTTCATGTATAATTATGAAAATGGGTATGTGTGATATATATAAAAATAATATAGAAAATAATATAGAAAATACTAAAAGTCCAAAAATAGCTACTTCTAGCATAAATAGCATAGGATTGGTTAATTCCCCCTTCTCCATCCTAGTACCTAAAATTATGTGTCGGAAGGTTGATGTTTCTTTTAAAACACTAGAATTCATGAAGTATGTTTGGGGATCAAGGGTGTCCCAAGTGTGTTTTCATATATAGTTAGTATGTCACCTCTAATGTAATCTAGATCAATCTTGAATGTGATTATAAAATTAGAACTATGCTGATAATAAAAAATTCAATGAAATTAATAAATAAGCATATCTGATCATGTTCCTCAATGGATAGCCGACCAACAATACCTACTTCAGCTGAAGCAAGATGAATTTAGACTAAAGTGATCATTTACAATTATTTCATGAGACATAATAATATATTAAGTGATTTTGGACCAAGACCAGACCTTTGATTTTTCTTGGTTGACAAGTCCCTAGATAATTGATTTATATTTTATGAAATTAAAAATGAGGAATCATTATAAATTATCAGTGGCATCTGAAGACCATAAAAAGAGATCCATAATTAAAATCTCATGCATCACAATGGGAAGCCTATAAAGACACCTCACCTTAGAGTCATTCCATAGTGGACATTATAAGGAAACCCAAGTATCACTATTGACTTGGTGTATGTATAACCCTATGAGCCCATCCCATGTTTGACACTTGTGGACCCAAGTATAAAATGTGGCATGATGTAAACACATTTCTACAGAGACCATCCATGATGTATCCCCTTTGGATACATTTTTCTTCAATTTATGTTAATTAACATAAGCAATGAGCCCATGTAACATCCCACCCCTACCAATTGTGTTGGAAAGGTGTTAGGACTTTATTAGGCCCTAGTTGACATCCCCAACAAACCAATGGCTACCAATAAATTCCAAGGGAATCGAAACAAATGGGGATTATTTTCCCTTTTAAAAGAAAATATCCCATCCAAATAACCATAACTAGATAACAACAATATTATGAATGAGTATGATGTAATACGACCCAAAATTATCCAAACCAATAATAGAACAAACTAGAGTATAATGCGCAACCAAAATCAATATTAGAGTATAATGAGGAATAATACCCAATAAAACCTAGACTACAAATCATAAACTCCACATCTCCAAACATTCTCAAAGCTCCCATTCCCAATTCCATTCCATTATTGTCATGATGCTTCACTAAAGATACCAGATAATTTTCTTTTACATCATTCTTATGATGAAATATCTGCAAACACACCAATGTTTTCAAGAATGGTTTGAATATAAAACACAGAAGTATTTACCCAAATTACTTCCTTACTCAAGAAACTAGGATAAAAAATTTATACTTTTTTATAAAATAATTTTAATTAAAAACTATAAAGAATCATATATCAAAATACAAAAAACATATTCTATGAAAAATAGATTTACATTGAATGAAACTGATCTTGTCTTTTGATCCATTTCAGAAATCCAAATAGAATAACCCATACCACTTTACACAAATCCTAAAATCTCACACTCGCACACAAATAATTTGTGTAACCATTGATGGAGGAATGTAATGTTTATATACCTTCCCTTTGATGGTCATAAATCACGACCATTATCCATCCCATTGAAATCAATGCCCAAATCATTAGGCCCAAATAATGTCAACTCATTCCAATAAAACATTTCATTTTTATTAAAACCATTTCATTAAATCTTTTTACATCAATACAAACCAAACAACTATTTTAAAATCATGTAAACAATTTCACTTTTGACAAAAAACTAATTTTCATAATATATCAAACAATCACTAAAGAGGGTTTCCACTAAAATTTTCATATAAATTTACACATTATAATATAAAAAATAAATCAATTGGAAATCAATAAATCATGTTTTTCATAGATGAGTCACAAGTAAATCCACTTACCTCACAACATAGTTGAAAACATATAATGACATTAAAACATAAATAAACTATGTTGAAACTCCAAAAGCATGCCTTGGATATTGTTCCATAACATAAAAAAACTATATATCAACATTATTGGAATCATACAACCTTAATATATATCACAAATAATAGATCCATGAATCCAAGATAGGGTATAAGGTGAAATGTGAGGAAACCCACATAGTAAAAGCACTTATCAAGGAATCAAGCCAAAAACACACCATGATTCACCAGTAGATCACTCCCGAATCAAAGGGACAAGTCTACACTAAATTGGAAGGGATAAAATCATTTTAGGGTTAGATTAAGGAAAAAATGAGTTGTCTAAGAGGTTATTTGAATTATATACATAAAATAAAGATCTATTTAATAACGTTGAGTGATTGGGGATAATATTTATGAAAACCATGCACAAACCCTAATTAAACCACTTTATCCAATCACCCCTCACATAGTCGGATTACATGGTTAGAAAATTCATTAACTAACTCTGATTAGACCATATGGTCAAACATTCAAGATTCCTCCAAGGTTTCAAACTTTTTTGGCTAAACTTTGTACCAACCATGTAAATTTCCAATGAAAAATGATTCCATTCACATAGTTTCATAGAGGTGTTTCATGGTTTCTAGTTTCCATGAACAAACTTTTAACATCAAAAAAGACAAAAAAATATTTCAAAACACTTACAAACATTCAAATCATAATCCACAAACATTATATCTATAAAAATACAAAAATAATGTGTTAATTACATTAAACTAAGGGTAATAAAATTTTCCACAACATTGGTTATTTGATACTTAGAAAGTAGAAATCCACATTTGGTTGGAAAGAGTTTAAGTCATTTCGTGGAAATTTAATTATCCCATTTCCAAATTCATCTGAAACCCAAATATGTTTCTATAAAACCCACACTAGATTATTTATTTTTCCACAAAAGAATTTCCCATTCTAATTCACAACCTAAACTATCACATGTGCCAATCTATCTTCTGGATATAGGTCAATATAAATCATTCAAACACCATGTTCATAATGAGGATGATTCTTATTCAATTGAGATACATTGACCAAATTATACTATAAATTAAACCTTTATAAAAAATCCAATTAGTATTCCACCTCACCAACCCATTCATGTATAGAAAGAGGGCATATGTACTAAGGGTATGAGTTTCCAAATGTCCTGAAATATAATGACAAAGACTTGGAGAGACTCTCATGTTCACATAATCACCTATGTTTAATTAAAAATTACATCGAAGATGAACCAAATCTGATTTATAATGACTCTATAATGTATCTATTATAGTTATGATCAACTAAACATCCTATATTTTCTCTTGTAGAAGGCTTGGAAAAATTAGTGAATTCTAACCTATTTCCACCTGTAAAGTTAATAATGACAAGAAAACACATACAATGAATCAAAAGAAATATATTTATTGATGAATCCTTGATATTATTAAATGAGAACTCCAATAATAGTATGTTCTCCTCCTATAATCCACCAAAACTAATTAAACAGACCCATGGAATGTCTACCAATGTTTGAATAATCCACTCTGATTTTCCATCTAGATGATGGTGATACATCATACTCATAGTCAAATGAGTCACAATGGATCATTGTAAGTGTTTTCAAGAAATGAGATTTAAATCACATGACATTGTTAGATACTATCAAAATGTGTATACTGAGAGTTGAGGAAACCTAAAAAAACTCTACCACATTTCTTTTCATTCTAACCATTGAAAAATTTTGTTTTGAAGAATTGTAGAAAATTTGAATTCTAGGATGAACATCCAATATCAAATTATGGTAACCATGAAAAAGTTGTTCCTATTAAGACATAAGTATGCCCATCCAATATTAAAACCCCACAATTGAACTCCCATAAATCTTACATCTATTAATGGTCTCCCAAGTGTTGTTTTTTAACGTCATAAAGAACATTTACAATAAGATGTTTGTACCTCTTTATCCATGTCAAACACTTAAATATGAATAGAAAAAGGAAAGAAAATTGTAATACAACCTTGGTCTTAACTATCAATGTGAATTTATGTAATCACACGTATCAACTACCACTAATATAATTCCTCTTATTCCAATTGACCACAAAAATCCCTACTTAATAAATTTCTCATAGAATTGCTTTTATGCCGTGTATACATAATGTCAAATTTGATCATTTAGAGATACCCCATCCATAATCCTTTTCTAGGATTCAATTATCATTTTGATAAAAAGTTTTTCATATCTTATTATTAATAAAAACCATGAATCAATCACAAATGGAAATGAAACCAATTCTTCAGAGCATTGACAATAGCAGCTAACTCCAAATCGTGTGTGGGGTAGTTCTTCTCATGGAACTGTAACTCTCATAAGCCATAAGAAATAACATTATATACCTACATAATACTACATACCTACTTATATCATTAAGAATAATAATACACTAAATAACATTGCCTTGATTCTAATAATATCATGATCAGTGTTGATTTAAGACACGTTTTAAATTATCTAAAAGACTTCTAACATTCATTAGTAATTGGAAAAGAATTGTATTTCCTTGTCAAAGATATCATTGGTAAATCTAGTCTTGAAAATTCATGAACAAAATATCCTTAATTACTACATAATAAATGTAAACTATTATCTTGATTACATTATATAGTAGTATCCCAGAGATTACAACTTCTATCTTTTCATGATCTACAGAAAAAAAATTCTAGAGATAACTTCTTCGATAAAATATATGCATTTTGTCCAAAAAGTACACATTAAATGTTTGGAGTAAAAACAATGATCCTTCAACATACCTAAAACTATTTCAATGTGTTTCACATGATCTGACTTTTTCTTAGAAAACAATTGTATGTAATTGAAAAACAAAATCACGAAGAAATTAAAATACCTTTGAAATATCTATTTAGTAAATTCCATAAATATATATGGTGAATTTATAAGATAGAAAGGAAAAACCATATACTCGTAATGGAAATATCAACTCTGGAAATATGTATTCAGAATATCCTCCTTCTATACCCATTATTGGTGATATTCTAACAGAAATTCAATTTTAGAGAACCACTAGTATCCCAATTATTGAATGAAATGTCCTAAAAATTGTGGAATTTGATATTGATTCTTTATCAAAACATGGTTAAGCTTATGATATTCCAGACAAAGCCAAAGAGTTCCACCCCCATTTTTCATAAACAATATATGTGGTGCCCATAGATACATACTCATATGAATGAAACATTTTATTTCCAAATCTTCTAACAAATCCTTCAATTCCCACAATTCTTTTGCTGCCATAGAATTTGAAGTAAGTGAGATATGATTGGTTACAACAATGAGATCAATCAAAAACAATTATTTTCGTGAGGGTGTAAAGTCCCAGAAATTATTGGAAAAAAGAAGGAAACAGATCAAAAAACTACTAGAAAACCACTATACTATATCTCATACACTGATGATGAGGAAACATTTTCTCATAAGTATGATATAGTTGAAACCCATAGTGAAAACTAGCATGTTTCACATACCTTTACAATTCTATATCTTCTAAAGAGATGATAGATTCTATCATCATTTGTTACACTAACCCTTCTATTATAATAGTTGATATGAGATTTAAAAATTATCAACAAATCAATACTAATGATTAGGTCACAGACATCCATGTCGAGCATATATTAATTTAATATCTATTCACCTCCATCAACAGATAAAGAACATAATTTTCATATAACAGATCAGCATTCTCTTAGACTCAGATGAGTTTTATGTTTCAAAAAGGAATGTAGTATCACAAAACAAAAACCCCATAGATCAACTAAATGATAAGAAATAAAAAAGTTGGATGAAACTATGTCAAAAGAATATTGGATAAGGGTAGAATTAAAAATAATTGTACCTCTCACCATGCATGGTCATGATTGATTATCAAAAAATACTTTCTCAATTTCTGGGAATTGTTTACACACATCATTTGTTCATTATGACTTTTTGTAGATTTCCCAGGTTGAGGGGTCATTGTGTTCCTATTATCACCATGGATACCTAAGTTAATCTAATTATTGATATTCTTATACCTCATCTTATTGACACATATGACTTATGTGAAACATGATATGTGTATCAAGCACCCAACCCTAGAGTATTACGACAATAGAACTGATGATGGCCCATCTGGTTGCTATTTAGACATGATTTTGGTGGTTCTAAATTATGTCCCTTGATGTGAACCATAAACCAACCATAAAAACTTCTAGGATAGATATTTCAATTTTTAGGAAGATTTAATGATCCAAACATTTAATTCTCATTTATACCACTACCTTAGAAATGTTGTTCCTCTTCTCATTAATAATATAATTAGTGTTCCCACTATTTCTTATAGTTATAAACATGCTTCATTCGCCCATGCTACTAGAGATTACTCTTTTTTTTCACCATCACTATATTAGATATATCTGAAAAATCTATTAAATAAATCAAGATATTCTTTGAGAAAATAAATTTTCTCAACCCTAATTCCAAAACGAATACCTTCATGGATTCACTTGAATCATCAACTATTAAAAAATTGACTAAATTTTGGAATTTATCTTCCTATTATATCTCAATGTGGTTCCCCATATTTAAGTTCAACAATTCTATTTTTTCAATAATTGTGATTATATAAGTATATAATTTTTCGATAAAAATTAATCAAAATCCTAACATTCTATTCCTTGTTATAATTTATCTTGAATTGATAATTCCTATAAAATGTGTTCAAAAACCACCAATACGTACATTACTAACTTGAATTTCTACTTGGATGGAGTTCTTAGGAAATTGAAAATACGATTCATTCTATTTAGCCGCACCTATATTTTGAATTTTTCAGAATCACCCAGAAATATTGGAGAATTAATCTTTTGGAATAGAATGAAATTATCTAGTTATCTTGGTTCAAACAATCTATTTCCTCTTCCCATGACATGAAAAACTTGAAAAATACTCAAAACTAGATTTTGGTTCAACAGTGGCTTAGGTGAAGTATCATTTTTTAGCTACCTCCTATAACTGATTTATACAACACCAAACTAGTTCCAAATTATACAACTGAAAAAGTAATCCATTTATTCTCACATAATATAAACTGTAGGATTATAAATTTCTAGTTTTCCCGGTATTTCATATCACAAAAATTCATTGAAAAATTCAACAATTTTCCACTCATTTTTTGAAAATTCAACCGATCAATTTAAAATAAAACAATTTTGAAAATACCAATACCATTAAATTTAAAACTATAAAATTTAAAACCATTTTTATCATTTTAAAATATATCTTGTTTTTTATGAAATAATAAATCATAACTTAAAGTGTAATATACACTCTTAGTGGGAACTTATTTCTATCAACGCATTTCTTGTTATTCTCATCTATTAAACCCATAACCATGAGGTTACAACTTCTAGAAGTGTCCCAATACAATTATTTTACAGAATCCCTGGTAATATGATGTTCACTACAAATAGGTTAGATATGCCTTATTTTGATCTATATTTTCGGTTTAGAAAATCCAACTCCTTGCTATCATGTCAATATAAGTTATAATCTTAATTGAATTTTCAACTCCAATAGTGAAAAATCAATACCATTTGTCCAAAAATAAATTAATATCCACCAAAAACCAAAACCAATTGTAACATTACACACCTCCCTATTAGTATAAAAAAATTTATAGGTCATTAATAAGACTTAGGTGACATTCTCATGTCACCACTAGTTAGAAATAAATTCCAAGGGATTATCAAAAAACCGGTGGGAGGTTTTCCATTGAGAAATGAAATACACAAATTACATAACCATAACCTTATTACAACTATATAATGAATGATTTTTATTTAATATAACCTAAATGTAATCAAACCAACAAGAATTCAAACTATATTACAACATAGAAACCAAAAAATATATCAGAGTCTAAATTGGAAGGAAATCCCAAAAGAACAAAAATAATAAAAAGTCATAAACTACAAAGTTTTCAACATTCCCCAAGATCCATCTCTATAATCCATGCCTAATATATCATGATGCATCCCTATAATAATGAGATAATCTTTATTTAATAACATTAGGGGATATAATATCTATAAATGAACCAAAGATCCTAAGTAGAGGCTGAGAATAAATATCAGTACTATTTCCAAAAATGACATCCCTACTCATTACCCTAGGAAAGAAAAAATTAACATATTCATATTAAATAATAAATATAAAACAAATATAATAATTTTATATCAAAACATAGAACCATTTCTAACAAAAATATTTTTTCATGGAATGAAACCAAACATGTATATCGAACAATTTTACAAATCCTTTTGGCATAACCCATTCCATTGAAAATATACCAACAACACACATAGACACACCCACAAGATTATTGTTACTATTGATAATGGAAATTAAAATTATTAACACAACAATTTAATAGAGGTCCTTCACGACCATTATCCATACCATTCATAAAAAATTCCATAAGTTATTCCAAAAATCATGAAAACACATTTCAAAAAAATAATTATTTTTTTGACAATTTTTATACAAATCACCTTATCATAAATAAATATTGAAATACAACATAAATTTATTATTTTAAAATTCTTTAACCAATAGAACTTTCCAAAAACCACCAATTTCCACAGTTTCATAATCTTTCACTAAAGAGGATTTCCCTAAACCTATTCACAAAAATTTTACGATTCAAATAAAAAATTAAACTGAATTTAAATAAATAACTCATGATCTAATAATATCTATTAAAAATTAATCCACATACCACAAAACATAAGATAAACCCAAGGATGAAACAAATTATTTTCAAACGAGGTTCAAATTCAAGAAACCCTCCTTGGATAATGTTAGCTACCATCAGCACAACCATATGTCAGCATAATTATAATCATAGATCATGGATATATCCCCAAAAGATTTGATCCATGAATCCATGATAGTGATGAATATGGAAACTAAGGAAAACCACCCTGAACCAGAACATTTCAAGTAATCTGGCTTCAAACACAGTATGATTACCCAACTGATTCCTCACAAATAGAAGGGAAATAATTCCCAACCTTTTGGAGGGATAGAAATTTGAGTAAAGGTTCAAATAATAAAACATGAGGTTTTATAGGGTGATTCAGATTAGATGCACAATATATAAATCTAATTTTTAATTCCAAACGGTTGGGGTGCATGGTTAGAAAATTTGTTCCCCAACCCTTGGCTTCAAAAAACCCTCACAAGGTTGGATTACATAGTTAGAGAAACAATGAACCAAAATTTCTCATCCACTATGTTCACACTTTCATGGTCCCTCTTATGTGACTGCATGGTTTGGTTAAAATGTGCTCAAACCATGTGCCTTAACCACGAACTATATTTCCTCTCATACAATTTCCTTGAGGTGTTACATAGTTTCTTTTAACCATGATCAAGCCATATACCTCTTTAAAATAACAAAATACTTGTTGAAACTCTACTATATGATCTAACTAAAACCAATAAATAAATATACCTAAAAATTTTAAATAAAGGGTTAATTACCTAAAATGGGGGTGTTATACCTTGTTCAGGGAATCACATAATCAAATATGTATTGCTCTTTGAAATCATAAAATCCATAATGTCCTTTATTATATAGATGGAATATCATATCCAAGAAATACTAAAAGAATATAAGTATCATTCTCATCATGGATACAATGTATGGATTAGGAGTCTTATTTTATACAATTTAACATAGAATTTCATTGAAAGATTTTTTATAAAGTTATAAATAGAATATAATTTTGGTAAAGAAATTTTAAATTATATCATGAAGAATAGTTGTTTAAGAACATGATATAAAATCCCTATTAACTTATTTGATACATAAAAATAATTTTCTTACATGGAAATAGGCATTAGGAGTGGTTAAATAATTAATGGAAAGGGGCATTTAAGCCGTTAAGAAATGACACACCCACATGGGAGGTCTATCACAAGAAAAGCCAACAATGATATTTCTTCATTGGTAGAAAGGGTCTCAATAAGAAAGGAAATCACATATTATTTAAATTATTTAATATTATAGAGGAGATTTCATAAGTCCTTGAATGAAGAACAATGATACATATTATAAATTCAACAAGAATAGAGTTAAAAGAACTACACCACTTACCTTTCTTTTGAAAAAATCACCACATCCATGGTTGGAACTTGAATTGAGCCAAAATGAGAGATATCAGATGAATGAATCAATTACAAAAAATAGGGAAAATATATCACAAGAAAGTATTTCAGTAGAGGGGAAGATAACCCATGAATAAATGGAACTCGGGTGGAGATCTTACCAAGGGGAACCCAACTCATATGTTGGTGGCATAAAAAAATATAGAATTAGAGATTTATGAAAACATGTAGAATTATGAGATTAGGTGGACATTGTGTAGTAAAATTCTAGATAAAATCATAGGATGGAGAAGATTTAAGGGGTTTAAATAATTTATAGGGAGAAGGAAATTTACCTATTTAATTAGAGGTTGCATGGTTTGGCTGCACAATATTCCAAACAATGCACCAACAATGTGGAAACCACTACCAACGGAACCCCATATCATGATCATGGAACACACATTGACTATGTATAATCTATTTGAAATGAATCCTTGAAAAATATTTAATTCATGACTTTATGGTCTTGCCCAAATTGTTTTAGAGAAACCATGCAGCCTACCCAGTGCATTGGGTTCCTCACATGGTTCAGGTGCATGATTTTCACTAATTCTACACTAATCATGTGAGTCATTCTGCCTTCTCAAATTTTGAATCTACTGTATCTGAATGATCCTCAAAATCTCTCGAATAGATCTTTATCTTTTAGAGTGCATTAATAGTATAAAACTAATTTTTTTCAATAGTAAAATAAGATTATCTACATCTCCAAAAAATCATGGATGTTAAAAGACTTAATAATGGATTTACTTATTATGTATTTTTTAATCATTATTCATTAATTTTTCTATAATTGATAACTTCAATATTTACATTTTGTGGGAATATGATAACGTAAATCGTGTTATAGTGGATCACTGACTTAATATGCAATGTAATTCATCCACTCTCTTCATGGAAGATATTAAGGATGAATTTAGTCAAAAAAAATTATATATTAAATGAATATTATTATAGAAAGATAATATATATTATTTTATTTTATTTCTTTTGATCCATAAAGAAAATTAGAATAGTGCTCAATCATATGTATGCCTTACAGCCTCCATGAATTCTGTGTTTCAATTTTTATCAGAAACATTAATTGATTACTATAAATTCTAATAATCTAAATATATATATGATATTTGTAACATTGTAATCATTCTAGAGATGATGGAATCAAGTCAAGTTTAAGAGGAATAAAAATATAACAAATATATATATATATATATATGTATATAACATTGTTTATTACCCAAAAAATTAAAATTAACATCGAATCGTTAATAAATGGGTAATAAAAGGTCATAGGAAAATAATATTAGGTATAATATAAATGAAATTAGTTATGTAATATATTTATAATAAAACTATATTTTATTTCCATGAAATTTTAATGAGTATGATGAAATTTAAAAATTATGTAATGGTATTTAAGTCTACTCTATTATTTTTGTGAGACATTGGTTAATTGTCCACTTGATTATTTTTTTTAGTGTATATAATGCTACATTAACATGTTATATAATGACTAATATTCATTTTTTTATTTTTTATTTTTCCTTTAATGTTATTCTTAATTGGGATTTGAAATTAAAATGATTGATAATGTGCACAGGTAATTTTTTTATCAATTTTCCTTATTTCATATGTACATTTTTTATGAACATATATTCTTTCACAATATATATATACATCCCCATTGACATGTGATATCATGAATTTATTTTTCCTTCTGAAATTTTATTTTCCATTTTTTATTATTCATTCATGAGTCTTATGATTCAATGTTACAAATATGGTAAAGTTTTTATATTACAATCTCATCAAATATTGACAAATTTTTTTTGAATAAGTCTAAAAAATTAAAAACATAAGATCTACCTTTCTAGAATTATCCAGAATTTAATTACCCTTTGGTTTCATATGATATCTTCTTAAAATGGTGCCATTTTTACAATATACAGTATTTAAAAAAATTATGAATTTTTTTAATAAAATCCTACGTTATTTCTTTATTCAGACAAAATTATTTTTTCATCTATAATCATGTTTTAAAAAAAAGATTTCAAAATTTGTTATCAAAGTATTATTATTTTATAAATGAATTTTTACAAAGAAATTAATTTTTCCAAAAAAAATCAAATGAATATTTATGTTGTTTTTCGAATACTATATGTTTGGATAATATTGAAATTTTAAAATGAACTTTCATTTTAACATGTACCTAATGAAATATATTATTTAACATCAAGAACAATTATTCATTTGAAGCATAATTTATAAGTATTCAAGGTTATTTTCAAAGAAAATGGTTTTCAAAACTTTTTATGTTTTGAAAATAATTTTACAATGCTAAAAACATATTTTTCTTAATAAATCTTATAAATTGTCTTTCGAAATTATTTTCCATCTAAGATGAAATTTATTAGTGTTACCTATTTTATATTGATTACAATATCCTAGGATACAATTCTTATTCTTTATTTGAATGGTTTATGTAAATGATGACCTGATGTTGAGGAAACTTTTTTCCCATTCGGGTGTCATACCATAATATGATTTTGGTAAAACCTAATTCCCTTTTCCATTAGATATTCAATGATGATTTTAAGACCCAATTCATTTAAATATGTTATGATATGATGAAATGGGAATGAATCAAATTTCTTTTCATTGGTTATGATACACTGAATGATTTATGATCATGTGGAGCACATAAATTTAGTTTTCATTATGATACATTCGGGACTTATATATCCCTTGAATTCTTTGGTTAATGATTTATATCTCATGGTATAAATGATAATAGAATTGAGAGTAAATAAGTTTTCATATGTACTGATGGAATGGAGAGTGAACCCAATTCAATAATATTGAGCTTGAATGAGGATTGATCCTAATATATTAAGGGAATTTTCCAGTATGATGGTTTTGGGAGTGAACTCATTCCAATATGATTTTGTTGGCACTAAGGATTGGCTAATATGGAAATGATTTTATTTTCTCATGTTTACCCCACAAATTACATGTATTATAATAATTTTATGATATCGTGGATCATTATCTTTGATTGCATTATTATTCGGGACATATGAGCAGCCAATCATTATTCTACGAATCCAGATTATGATTTACGGCATATAGGGTTGGGTTTTCAATAGTTATTATCATGTTCTCATACCCTTATGTTCTGATTATGCTTATATATCTCCCTGGATTACCCTTACTAATCATCTAACCTCACACATTATTATGTTTCATTTCCCTAGGTAATAAAGATATGTATTATGTATGATATTTCTAGTAAAGGTGATAGTTGTGAAAAACATAGTGCGAGATGATGTATTTCATTTATGGAATAACGAATATGTTTCCTATATTCTAAGAGAACTAATCTATTATGGTCCACATCCATGTGTTTTTGTATCATATTAAGTATTTATAAATAATTATGTAATATCTATTCATAATAATCCCATGTGTATATAGTTCATGTATTCTATATTTTTTATTTTTATCATTTATATTATATAATAACTGTTAATTATTTTAAAATTATTTTCATATCATTATATAATTCCCAAATATGATGTTTTACATTTTATATTTTTTTAGGAATAAATTTAGGAGGGATTATCTACATTAAATATTATTTTACATCTTAATTTTAATTAGTATGAATTATGTTCTTTATATTTAAATAAGATATTTTGTGATAATTTTTTTCCAATGATTTTTTCCATGATTTTAAAAAATGGTTGAAAATGTTCACTATTTTTAAAATAATTCTAATCAATTTGAAAATGGGGTAGAATTATTGAAATCTATATTTTGTTTAATAACTTCCAAAATAGTAAACATTTTGAGTGTCTCCTAAAAAGATTTTTTTAATTATAATTCTTAAAATTGTAAATATTTTTAATTTTATATATTTTAATAAATTTGTTAATATTTGTTTAATTTTAGTTTTTCATTTAATATTATTAATATTAGGTTTATAATTATAATTATTATTTAAATATTATGAAAATTTTATTTTCCAAACTTTGGGTTTGTTATAGTATAACATCTTTCATACCCATCTGCATGCTTTATAACCATTAAATTACAATTATTAAAGATTTCATATACCCTTAAATAGAATTTCAAGGCTTTTATTTTGCACTTATGATAGATATATAAACTCAGTTATACCCTTACATAGCTTCACTTTTACCACTATGTAAGACAAACAATTTATTATACCCTTACGCCACATTAATGTTTTACATTTATACATCTTATATAAAATTTTACATAAATTTTTTCATGCCTAGAAAATATTATGAATCTCCTTTTGATCAATTATACATCCCTATATTTTTTCATTTTAACCTTACCCAAGTATATTTTACCTTGTCAGATAATATTGTATTTTTTATGTTACTCTCACATATGTTTGTATTTGACATTTACATGATACATGATTTAATATATTTAACCTTATAATAATTATATATTAACCAAATATAAATTTAATATTATACTTTCATGGTTTCTATTCTACCATTACTGAGTACATGTAAACACATGTATAGTATTACACAGTGTATAGTCAGCTTTATGAAATATATGAATTACATATACTAACCTTACAAAATGAATAAAAATAATAATTTATCATTATGTATTATTTTCAAAATATATATTTCCATTAAAAAAATGAAACATTTATATATGGAAATATACCCAAACAAATTTTCTCTGATTTTAGGATTTTCATGATTTATTGTTTTTTTGGATTAAAATTGACTTTTTAAATTATATTAATGATTATATAAATTCTAATAAATGATATATAATCCATGTGATGTATTTCTAGAATTTTTTAAGATATTTTTATAATGATTTATAATTTTATTCATTTATGTATAAACCTGGATGATATTATAAAAACAATTTTGTTATGTTGTTTAAAGTTGATTTTCTTCATATAAATTTTTCCAAATACATATTTTTTGATAAAAAAATTAAATCATATAACTGTTTTTTTATTTTTAATCATTGAAATTTGGTAATATCACATATTTAAAATGAAGTGAGGTTTCAATTAAAAATATGGATATTATAGTTTGAATTAGATTGATGTTTTAGAGGTATATTTGACTTATTTTTATCAAATGGGTTTTAACTCTTTAAATGTAAATTTTGTAATTATATTTGATTTTTAAATAGTCTGAAATTAAATATATAATCACTCTGTCTCTTTTTGATAAAAAATTATTATTACATTTATTTTCGTGATTTTAAATTTTATAATGATTCTATTTTTTCACATAGAGTTATTTTTATTTAAATTGTTTATGCAATTAATAAAACAACTGTGGCATAAAAATTTGTTTCTAAACATAAAGTGTAATTATATAATGGAAGAGAATCCATAATATATAAATTTAAAATTCATTTGTAGTGGTCCAGGGAACATTTAGTGGTTAGAAACATCATCAGTCTTAATCTCTTGATAAATTACATTAATTGAATTATGAGATATTATTATTAAAATCCATTTTCAAGGTCCAATATTAATTTTTCTACAACATAATTTTATTATAAAACACACCAATAGTTCATTAAGGGTTATATTTATTTCTTCTAAGATGGGTAGAATTTTCTGTAGATAAAATATATTTGAAAATTGGTTATACCACCTATAAATATTAATCATTGGTCATTGTCACCAAAAAAATAGAACAAATAGGTTTGGGATTCTCTTTAAAAAATAATAAGTTATAAATTCTCTCTCTAGAGGCTAGATAGTTTTCAAGATACTCCCTATAAATTTACAATGATGGGTTTCATCCTGTGTAATTGTATGAGTTTATATTTAACTAAATTTTAAAGTCACTCTAATATCATAGTGGATTCCATAATCAATAAATTGGAGTGTGAATAGTTCAATAAATCAATTATATTGAACCATAATGAAAAATAAATGTTTTTATCTCTTAAATTTTCTATATATAGTCTTTACATTATAACTCTTCTTAATCTTTTAGGAAATAGTTTTTTAATCATCATAAACCACTAGATTCCAAATAATTTGTTTTCAACATTGAAATTCTGTTGTAAATATATAATAATACCCCTACATACCATTTCACATTTTCCATTATGATATAATTTTTACATGTTTATAAATTGATGGTAGGATATAAAACAATTATTAAATTTATAAGTGTTATGTTAGTTTCACTGGTTTATTAAATGATGATTAGTATGGTTCACTTTCTTATTTAACTATATGTTTTGGGGAAGAGACTATTGGATATACATATATATATCATGTTTCCATAGTTATATTGATGAATATAGAGATAATTCTAAATAATAATTTCTTAGATTATTTTTTGAGAAGCTAATGGTAGTTACAAGAGTTCAATGTAAAATCTAGGCATTACATACAGTATTTTTAGTGTTGATATTCAATTCTTTAGTTTTTGTGTGATATTTTATTTATTGTCATTGTATCTTTGTTTATTGTATATTGTTTTTTACTGGTAACTTTTATATTATCCCTTTTTCTTTAAACATTATGTAGACTAATGCCTCCTGAATGTGTCATTGGTACACCTTCATTGACAGTTTTCAACATGTGGCCTACAATATGTTATATTTGGGAGTAATTATGTCTTGTTTAATATTTTTGACCTATGGGTAAT
Source organism: Viscum album (assembly GCA_963277665.1). Classification (NCBI taxonomy): domain Eukaryota; kingdom Viridiplantae; phylum Streptophyta; class Magnoliopsida; order Santalales; family Viscaceae; genus Viscum; species Viscum album. The sequence continues at coordinate 979,997,943 of OY728140.1, read as the reverse complement.
TTTACATGGATAAGACCATGAAAGAGTGGTTTCAATGGTGACCGTTTGTGGATATTTTGTAATGAACCTTACTCATGTAACCTAGATCCCATCTCAACATTATTACATTAGCATTAGACGCATGGTATCACGTCCTGAAGGACCAAATAGTATATTAGTCCTTGTAAACTAGATATATACAATAATTTAGCATACATTTGAATACATAAAATTCAAAAAGTTTGTTCTTTTAAAATCCCATTATTTTGTATAGAGTATGCCTATATATATTTTAAAAACACCTCCAAGAAACATAGGGAAGTTATAACATTATAAATGAGTGCTTTCATATACTCATTATGTGTTAGAGTATAATTTATTTAATCATGATCGAATAATAAAAAAATCAAGGTAAATAACCTAAAAACATTCAAATAAATTAAAAAAGATACATTTAATAAGGTATAAATAAATAATCATAAAATAATTCCATATAAATAGTCTCATAATATTGAAATTTATCCATGGTTATTCTAACTAAATCAATGACTACATTGAAATAAATAATCTCATAATGAGGGAGAGAATAATTCATAACAACTAAAATATTGAATACCTTCCTCAAGATACATTAAATATATGGCTTAAAACCCATTTAATTGAGCCAAAACTTATCCTCAAGAGACATGTCTATGAATCAAGGGGATATCTATAATTGGGACCCACTAAACAAATAATAAAGGGGTGAACCATGATAAACATAAATATTAATATTAAAAAACCTACCAGACATTTTTTTCATAATTACCCTAATAAAATAAACCTAATCATATCCAATGTAGAATAATATGGTGAATTGAAATAAAATTATACATCCTCATTCAAAATGATCAAAACCAGAAAATAAAAAAATAATATTGATATCAATATAACATAACCCAAATAGATTATATGTAAAATAAAGGGTTTGTGTCATCGATGAATATAATTACCATAAAAATATTTTTTTACAAATAATTTTTGATAAAAAATACACTATTCACATTAAATATATTTTTGAAATAGAAATTCAATAATAATTTTGAGAATAAATTTCAATTAGAATAAAACTTTAAAATTTATTGAATCAAATTTTAAAAACATATTGGTTATGGTGGAGTAAAATTATATTCATTTTATGTACATTAATACAATGTTTCTTTTCTCAATTTTTATAAATTATAAATGAGCCATGTATTAGAAAATAAATTATGATTATATCAATTTTATTATAAAAATTATATACATATAAAAATTTAATTAATAAATATTTTTTAATGGGTAAATAATATTTAAATCATTTTTATAAAACAAGGATTTTTATGAAAAATGTGTTTTTATCGTAGTAAGAAATAAAGTTAGATTTTAATAAAAAAACATTTTTTAATAATATTTTGAGTTAAAAATAGTGGAAAATGGAATTATTACATGAAAATATGATGTATAATCATAGGATAAGAAATTGGATTATGATTATGATGAAATAAAAAATAATACTCCAATCAGATACCTTAACAAAAATAATAATGGATATTTATGTTATTTTGAAATACACCCTTATCACATTAGTAATTTCTAAATCTTAAGAATCATAAAATAAATAATAATAAAATAAATTATTAAATAAAATTTATATATGTATATTAATTATATAACATATAAAAGGGTAATTATATAAACAATAGAAATTAATATGTGGTGAATATGCCATATGCATCATGTATCTAATAGTGAGATGATAAACCCTTACCTTAGGTTCGACAATATTTCAATGTGTCTGAACCAATGTATAGTAGTTAAATGTCTATTATACATATATTGTTGGACCATTATCACATATTTCAAACCAAATATAAATTACTTATATTCATTTATCAACAATTTATAATCAAATGTTTGTTCAAATCACCGGTTCCTATGATAATTGCTTCAGTTTTCATGTCTGTTTTAGTAACATCATTTTGGTCCATTGAATTTGATCATAGTTTCATTATATACGTAATTTTAAACATGATAAAATTATCCTATATTTTCATTATATGTGTGTTAAAATTAACATATACATAAAAAAGTCATTATACTATTTATGGAGATTGTAACAACCTAAAATTTTGAATAAATCTTGTTTCCGAATTTTCTGTGTTATTTTATTTTATTTTTATACTCAACAAAAATGTTTCATTTGATAACATGAGTAAAATTAAAATGAGACCGTTGGGTTTTTATTGTTATATGACCATTGGTCAATATGACCGCTGGAAACTAAACGTTTTGATTATTTTCTCTAAATACAAGTAATCTTGGTATATTATTATAGAAAGAAGATTTGATGGCCTCACCCAGTAGTCTTGGACCGATCGAAGCCAATCTGACAGAACTTTGGAAGGAGGTAGAACCACTGGGCTTTGCTAGGGGCCAAACCCAAGCCGAACGTCATCTTGTGAAGCTAGAATGGAATAGCCTTCGTGAAAAGTTCAAACTGATAGAAATTACTACTCGTGCGATGTTGGTCGAGCCTCCCTTGGATTCTCTCACCTTAGTACACCTTACACTTAGGTCCTATGCTGGTGTGATATGGGGCTATGTAAGGAGACCGTAACTGCCTTGTGTAATCATTTGTTTTAAATAAAAATTGGGATTTCTTATTATGATGATGTTTATGACTTTTCAAATGTCCGGATAAATATAGTATGCATATTTTTGGTGAATTTTAGAGAAAGGATATTTTTTAAAAAAATTATGTAAACCTTAAATAATTAAAAATTTGAAATTATTTTCAAAAAATGGTCTTCTACAATTTTGTTCAGTACGAAATTTATTGTCTAATAAGATCAACTTAATTTTTGATGAATAGTAAATTATGAATAGTGATTTTATGCTTAGGATTAGTAATGTGACCAAATGGATTAGTAATCTAACTTAAAGTAAGTATTAATATAATCTAGGCACCTCGATTAAGTAATGTGATTCAATAAAAATGTTAAATAATGGTTTCATAAATTATTATTCAGGTATTAGTTTTTTCAGGTGAATAATGTTTTAAATTAAAAATTAAATTAAAAATATTTAGAAAATTATTTTTATAAAATTGATTTCATTTTTGAACTCAGAGCATCGATATTATGTTATGGTAATTTTTGGGGATTTTTCTGAAAAAAATGAATTTTCGGTGAATAGTGTATTATTTAAAAAAAATTAAAATTATTTAAAAAATTATTTTTATAAAATGGAGTTCATTTTTGAAATCAGAGCATTGATATTTGGTTAAGGTGAAATTTTGGGATTTTTCTGAGAAAGTTGAATTCTCAGTGAATAGTAAAAATATTGTTTTAGGTTTCGGTATGTTTAATGACATCATAATTGTGTCATGATGATGTCATGAGATATTTTATGGGTTGGCCGACCAAAGGTGATGAATTATTGTATGGTGGGCCCCATGTTGCCTAACTCCATGAGAAATACCATGGGAGATCCCATGCTTTTGTGAAAACAACTTGTGAGGTGTCCCTTGGCCATTAATGCCTTGTCCCCTCACTTTCCCTATAAATACCAAGTCATCCTCTCATCCTTTTCAACAACCCACTCTCCCCCAACGAATTTATGGTCTCATTAACTCCCAAGGATTCCTCCCAAGGGGCTCCCAACCCCTCAAGGTCCCAACCTTTGAGTTTTAAGAGTTATGTTTTAAGGTAAGGGATCTGACCTCTCTCTTTGTTTTCAAGTAATCTCTTTTATGTCATTCCTTTTATGCTCCATGTTCGTATGTGGAAGGATGTTATTTTATATTCCTCTTACTTCCCTTTTCATTTTTATATGATGATATATCCCCTCTTACTCTCATCATTACGTTTTATAAAATTTTAAGTGACGCCGTTAGGCTGCCGAATTTTTAAGGGATTCTTTCACCCTTCTCATTTTTCAAAGTTCTACTTTCATGTCAAGTCTTTGAAGTTCCTTTTTATTATTTTGGGGTATGATCTGTATATTTATCATACTGATCTTTTATGATCATATTATGAGAGACCCCATTTTATCTCTTCAATTCAGTATTTTGATGTTTTAAGTGGCGTCGTTAGGCTGCCGAATTTTTAAGTGGTTCTTTCACCCTTCTCATTTTTCAAAGTTCTAATTCCATGTCAAGTCTTAAAATTTCCTTTTCATTATGTTGGGGTATGATATCTATATCTATCATACTGAACATTTATGTTTATATGATGAGATACCCTATTTGATCTCATCAATTCTTTTTTTATTGAACTTTAAGTGACGTCGTTAGGCTGCCGAATTTTTATAAGAGAAATATTATTTTTTGTCTTACTTCCATGTTTTTCATTTCAAATGGTATGTCCTTATAATTTCATTACCATGATTCATATCATTTATATTCTGTCCCTATACTATTTTTATAGATCATTTAAGAGTGGGTGACCCATGTCCCCTCTCTTTTCAACATTTTCTAAAACCCTGTAACGTAGCTGTTATGCTGCAGAATTTTAGTCTCAAAATGCCTCTCTCTTATTCTCAAAATTATTTAATGTTATTAAGTGAATACTCAAAGCTCTTATTTCTATAGGGTTATTCACATATATATAAAAATTTTCTATTTTAAATTCTGGGATTTACATACATGAAACCTGCTTTCCCTTTCTGTGGGTTTAAAGTGACATAAAGATCATGTCTTTAAAGCAGTTTTTAAAACGGTATGATTATGAAATGAAACCCATTTCTTATATGTTATATGGTTTGTTTATGAAATTATTGATGATGATATATGTGGATCACATGATAATAAATATATTTCAAGGGTGCGCCCAGATAGCGCTCCAATGCATTGGGTAAAGACTTAATCTCTAGAGATGACCATTTAGAGTGATACCTTGGTGAATAACCTTGGTAATTTTTAATGACACCTTGGGGAAGGACCTTGGTGAAACAAAATGATTGTCAATATTAAATGTTGTAGCCACATCTTCAAGTTAATAAAAATGTTATTTTTATTATTATATATCTCATGATTTCTTTCTCATGCCTTAAAGTTCTTTTCATGACCTTATTGAAGTATCTCAAGTTCACATGTGAAATGTTTCTCTTGTTTCCCTTACTGGGCATTCTGCTCACCCTTTATTTTGATGTATGTCCCTAGGTTATGAGATGTATTAATGAACCTAGGATGAACATTAGGAGAAGCCTTTCAAGTGTTTAAGAATAATTTTTTATGTTTTCATGTTTTAAGATCTTGGTTTTTAAGACACTAAACCTTAAAGATCCTCGGTTTTGTAAAATGTAATGAAAGTTTATGTGATAAAAAGGAGGGATGCTGTAGTTGGTATCAGAGGATGGTTTAGTTATTTGTGGAAATTAGGATATGAAAACTTTAGAAAGAATACTATAGAAATTTTTATATATAAGAAATCTTCTTGGTATTTTGGTGAGTATTGAGTAATGGGTTGCCAAGCAAATACATCCCTGTCTGGATACGAGCAAGTAGGGGTGGCTCTGCCACAAATGTACATAGGGGTAAAATCCGAAAACACCATGTTGAGCTAGACTCAAACGGGAACTGGTACATGACAATTGGCCTTATTGCACGTTTCGTTACGACACTCCCGGGGGATATGCTTTGGTAAATTCATAAGCTTAGAATGAACCATTGTTAAAGGAACAAAGATAAAATAAAATAAAGATTCACATAAGAATATATGATCATGGATAACCTAGATGGGAACCTAGGGGATCACAAGTTAGGGTATACTTTTCTTCTACAAGTTATCTATATATGCCTTAAGTTCCTTTTCATGATTATTGGCTAAGCATTTAAGCCCCTAATTATACTTTCTCTTCTTAGTTAATGATGGGAAATGGAAGAACATGTCCCAACAACCAATGTGATAGGAAATGCGACGATTGCTGTATTAATATGACAGAGATGATTAGATGATTAAAAGATGATTATTATTTTGGAATACATTCACTATTTTGGGGACCCTATATGATTGAGGAAAATAGATTACTACGGTATTTTCATTTAGGAGTAAGGTTGACTTATATTTTGAAGAATCGATGAATTTATGGTGGACTAATAGTAATTTAGGTTACTTATGGGAATGATTAACCTATCTTGGGTAAAATATGTTTAGGTTAGCTACTTTTGTTATAAGATTTTAGGAGTGTTTGATGTTGTTTGGAGATTAACAATGAAGTTTATTTTGGAAGACTATGTTATCAAATCCTTCTTGTATTTGGGTTTCAATCTTAGATTGGATTATTTTGAGGAATTTTAAGGACCGTTATTTATGGAATGGTCTATGATGAACTTTGGGTAGTACCGTGGAACTTTGAATATTTAAAAGTAGTTTCTATTCCTATGGGATTATTTCTTTTTGAAGAGTTTTTTTACCTTACCCTTTCTGTTTTTCGGATAATGTTTAAAGATAGAATAAATAGATAGTTAATCATTTGTGGATTATGTGATTCTCTAGAATATGATTCTTGTGTTTTGATGAGAACAAGTAGTTCTGAATGCTCATCATTTGGAGAAAATATTAGTTTTTGTAGAAACTTATTAAAGTATGAAACTCTACATGAAGGTAGGTATATTTTCTTATGTTTTTGTTCTATGTCATAATTGAATTCCTCAAAATTATGAAAAGGAACGTAAAACAAAAACTTTATTGGTTTACGTTTCCTACTAGGTAATCAAAGACGGTTTACACACATCATAAGTTTTGGATTTTATTATGGTTAGATTTCTCTTAATCATGGTTTCTATCACTCTCCCTCAGAACTTGACCCTTTTTTTTCTCCTCCATGTCCATGTTTTCCTACATGGAATCCTAGTGTGGGTTAACTCGGGTGACCTTTGTAATTCCCTTTCTTTCTTTTAAAGTAATAGTTTTACTGACTCCTTTTCTGATGTGGGACTTTCAATGAAATTTCAAAACCCAATTTTAAAAATTGCGAGGACGCAATTTCTTAAGGGGGGAAGATTGTAATGACCCGAAATTTTGAATAAATCTTGTTTCCTAATTTTATGTGTTATTTTATTTTATTCTTATACTCAACAAAAATGTTCCATTTGATAACATGAGTATAATTCAAATGAGACCGTTGGGTTTTGACTATTATATGACCATTGGTCAATATGACTGCTAGAAACTGAAACTTTTTTATTATTGTCTCTAAATACAAGTAATCTTGGTTAATTATTATAGAAAGAAGATTTGATGGCCTCACCCAGTAGTCTTGGACCGAACGAAGCCCATCTAAGAGAACTTGGGAAGGAGGTAGCACCACTGGGCTTTGCTCTGGACCAAACCCAAGCCGAACTTCATCGTGTGAAGCTAGAACGGAATCACCTTTGCGAGAAGTTCAAACTGATAGAAATTACTACTTGTGCAATGTTGGCCAAGCCTCCCTTGGATTCTCTCACCTTAGCACAGCTTACACTTAGGTTCTATTCTGGTGTGATAAGGGGCTATGTAAGGAGATTGTAACCGCCTTGTGTAATCCTTTGTTTTAAATAAAAATTGGGATTTCTTCTTATGATGATGTTTATGACTTTTCAAATGTCCGGATAAATATAGTATGCATATTTTTGGTGAATTTTAGAGAAATAATATTTTTTAAAAATTTTATGTAAACCTTAAATAATTAAAAATGTGTAATGATTTTCAAAAAATGGTCTTCTACAATTATGTTCAATATTAAATTTAGAGTCTAATAAGATCAACTTAATTTTTGATGAATAGTAAATTATGAATAGTGATTTTATGCTTTGGATTAGTAATGTGACCAAATGGATTAGTAATCTCACATAAAAAAGTATTAATATAATCTAGGCACCTTGATTAAGTGATGTGATTCAATAAAATGGTTAAATAACGGTTTCATAAATTATTATTCAAGTATTAGTTTTTTCGGGTGAATAGTGTTTTTTAATTAAAAATTAAATTAAAAATATTTATAAAAATATTTTTATAAAATGGATTTCATTTTTGAACTCAGAGCATCGATATTATGTTAAGGTAATGTTTGGGGATTTTTCGGAAAAAATGAATTTTCGGTGAATACTGTATTTATTTAAAAAATAAATTAAAAATATTTAGAAAATTATTTTTAAAAAATGGAGATTATTTTTGAAATTAGAGCATTGATATTTGGTTAGGGTGAAATTTTGGGATTTTTCTGAGAAAGAAGGATTTTCAGTGAATAGTAAAAATATCGTTTTAGGGTTTCGGTATGTTTAATGACATCATAATTGTGTCATGATGATGTCATGAGATATTTTATGGGTTGGATGACCAAAGGCGATTAATTATTGTACGGGGGCCCCATGTGGCCTAACTCCATGGTAAATACCATGGGAGAGCCCATGCTTTTGAGAAAACTACTTGTGAGGTGTCCCTTGGCCATTAATGCATTGTCCCCTCACTTTCCTTATAAATACCAAGCCATCCTCCCATCCTTTTCAACTCCCCACTCTCCCCCAACGATGTTATGGTCTCATTACCTCCCAAGGAGTGCTCCCAAGTCCCCCCCAATCCCTCAAGGTCCCAACCTTTGTATTTAAAGAGTTACGTTTTAAGGTAAGGGATCCGACCTCTCTCTTTCTTTTCAAGTAATCTCTTTTATGTCATTACTTTTATGATCCATGTTCTTATGTGGGAGGATGTTATTTTATATTCCTCTTATTTCCCTTTTCATTTTTATATGATGAGAGATCCCATCTTACTCTCATCATTACGTTTTATGAAAGTTTAAGTGACTCTGTTAGGCTGCTGAATTTTTAAGGGATTCTTTCACCCTTCTCATTTTTCAAAGTTCTACTTTCATGTCAAGTCTTTCAAGTTCCTTTTTATTATGTTGGGTTATTATCTCTATATTTATCATACTTATCTTTTATGATCATATTATGAGATACCCCATTTGATCTCTTCAATTCAGTATTTTGATGTTTTAAGTGGCCTCGTTAGGCTGCCGAATTTTTAAGTGGTTCTTTCACCCTTCTCATTTTTCAAAGTTCTAATTCCATGTCAAGTCTTGATAGTTCCTTGTTATTATTTTGGGGTATGATATCTATATATATCATAATGAACTTTTATGTTCATATTATGAGATACCCTATTTTATTTCATCAATTATTTTTTTATTGAAGTGTATGTGTCGTCGTTAGGCTGCCGAATTTTTATAAGAGAAATCTTATTTTTTGTCTTACTTCCATGTTTTTCATTTCAAATGGTATGTCCTTCAAATTTTATTACCATGATTCGTATCCTTTATATTCTGTCCCTATACTATTTTTATAGATCATTTATGAGTGGTTGACCCATGTCCCCTCTCTTTTCAACATTTTTTAAAACCCTGTAATGTAGCCGTTATGCTGCAGAATTTTCGTCTCAAAATGCCTCTCTCTTCTTCTCAAAATTCTCTTATCTTATTAAGTGAATACTCAAAGCGCTTTTTTCTACAGGGGTATTCACATATATATCAAAATTTTCTATTTTAAATTCTGGGATTTACATACATGAAACCCGCTTTCCCTTTTCATGGGTTTAAAGTGACAGAAAGATCATGTCTTTAAAGCAGTTTTTAAAACGTTATGATTATGAAATGAAACCCATTTCTTTTATGCTATATGGGTTGTTTATGAAATTATTGATGATGATATATGTTGATAACATGAAAATAAAGACATTTCAATGGTGTTCCCAGATATCGCTTCAATGCATTGGGTAAATACCTAATCTCTAGAGATGACAATTTAGACTGATACCTTGGTGAATAACCTTGGTAATTTTTAATGACACCTTGGGGATAGACCATGGTGAAACGAAATGATTGTCAATATTAAATGTTGTAGCCACATCTTCAAGTTATGAAAAATTTTATTTTTATTATGATATAACTCATTATTTCTTTCTCATGCCTTAAATTTCTTTTCATGATCTTATTGAAGTATCTCAAGTTCACATGTAAAATGTTTCTCTTGTTTCCCTTACTGGGCCTTCTGCTCACCCTTTCCTTTGATTTATGTACCCAGGTTATGAGATGTAGTAATAAACCTAGGATGAACATGAGGAGAAGACTTTCAAGTGTTTATGAAAAATGTTTTATGTTTTCATGTTTTAAGTTCCTAGTTTCCAAGACACTAAACCTTAAAGATCCTAGGTTTTGTAAAATGTAATGAATGTTTATGTGATAAAAAGGCGGGATGCTATAGAGATGATTGGTCATACGTTTGCATGAACTATGTTTCAATTTTTCTCAAAATATGGAATCGATAGAAAAAGTATTAATTAAATATTAAAAACCCATTATTTTGTTATATATATAACATATATTAATAAAATAAATCCTTATTAATATCTATCCAAAAATATAATGAAAAACATACACAAGTAACATTATTGTCTATCAATGGATTAGAATATATGAAGTCAATTGTGATATTATATTAATATATGTATGGTTATATAAAAAATATATAATATATTTATTATCATTAACCTCTCTACACTTCATGATAATTATTGGTGAAGAACAAAGCACATTACTTTGTGAGGAGGAAGTTCGCCACAAACACGAGTAATGTTATCGTATCCCAAGTGGAATGGAAAGTATGAAGGAATATGTGAAATGATAATTTATGTATTCACTTTTTCAATAAATATCATATAAAAATTTAAATCATTAATTTTATGTATCCTTCAAATCTGGTGATGAAAAACAAATTATAACAGTTTGTGAGGTAGTTTTCCATTATATACACGAATGACCGATTTGATTCCAATTTGAGGAATGTGAAAATGTATATGGGTTAAAAAATTAAAAAAATATCACAATAAATAGGGTTTAATAGATTTATTATATTTTCATAGTATTATAAGATTATAATGAGTTGAATGGGGAAGTAAAAGGAATGTATATAGTTAAAATTATTACTTCTTCTTTCGAAAACCTATTAATATTTAACCTAATTCCATTAGATATTGGATTTATGTTATATAAAAGAAATATATTATACGGTTAGGAATGTAAGTACATTATTTCCATCGGTATTGAATGAAAAAATTGGTCTTGGATGTGGGAATAGGGGAGGATATGGGTGGCCTTTTATAACAGGGGGAGAGTTTACATTTGGCATTATTAAAAAGAATTAGTAACACCCACATTATTATCAATCCAAAATTGTCCCAAATGATTAATTACTGAACCATAAGGGTTTAAACTTCTAAATATTTTGATCAAATGGTATTTGGACATGTTTTAGGTCATTTTTAATGTTTATCTACTTTATTTATTCCCCGATTAATATAATTTTACCACAAAAATAGAAAGTAATTTTTATTGTTTTTAATATTCATAATGGTCAAACATTATAATGGTATAATAAGTAAATATAAATTATTATTATTGAAAATAGGTATCCATTTTTTCACATTTAATTCAAATATGTGGTAGAATCCAATTTAAAATTATACCCAGATATGCGATGAAAAAGTGGGTTCCTAAAGACAAAATTCTCGTGTGCATATAATGTTTTAATATAAAACATAATATAAAATTGATTATAATGACCTAAATTAGTAATATTTAACTATTAATAAACTAATTTTACATTAAAAATATCTAATATATCATTTAACTTTTTAAATAATCATAATGAAAAGGATGTATTCAATAAAAATCATTATTTTTCACGAACAATGAAAAAATTAATATTTTCACAAAGATCCAAAAAAATGACTCAAATATAATTTTGAAATTTATATTTCAAAAATGAATACTAATTTTAAAAAAAAATTGAAAATAGGTGAAATTTAATTTTAATGTATGTGTGAAATGAATGAATAAACCACCTTTTAGAAAAATACTATTTTAGAATAACAACTTTTTCATCCAATTTGTTTCTATTAAATTTATAATCAATAGATAACTATTTAATTTATTTTATGACTGTATTAAATAATTTATTTTATTAATTTTTTTATTACTATTCATACCCTAGAAATTAATATCTAGGATATAATGGTCATGTTTAAATAATAAATTTTTCACATAGTGTCACATTTTGTTCAATCACAGTGTTGCATTCATTGAAATCTCTCAATGAGATTGGAAAAATATAAAAAGAAATATATTTTAAATTATAGTAGTGTTATATTCTATAATATTCATGGGGGTTAATTTAATATATTATATCATATATGATTCCCCTTTTCTGAAAATCTCTTTGTATTACATTCTACCCCCTTTAATAAGTTGCATCCCAACAATTTATTCACTATATCATTAATCAGGGGTTTTAAATTTGAAAATACCATTACTGAAATAACATATAATAATAAGGAATAATAACACATACTCTTAATTAGAGAGAAATGGATGTATAAAGGACATCTGGAATAATTACGTAAATATTACTCTATCTAGTAAAATAATAGTGGGTTGTGATGATACAGAGATGGGAGAAAAGAATAATGCAAAAAAATGATGGTTTGTGATAAAAGATATTGATAAAAAAAGTGAATGATCAATAGAAAGTAAACAATGAAAAAACCAAAAATCTATGACTAGCTATGTGAACAATTTATTTCTAAAATATGAGTGTACTATGATAAATTTTTTGTTCAAAGATCATTTTACTAGAGTTTATGAATTCCATTACCACCTAGATTTAGAAAATATTAAAATATACCTATATGATATATTTCTATTTTATATGAACAATTTCATCTATTAGTTTTTCTTTTCTCGAATCCTACTTCATTTTTTACAGAATGAAATTAATATCCAAGATGATTTCGTATACCTGATGCACATTTAACTTGTCATTATAATGAAATGAAATTCTTTATATCTAAATATGTTTTTCAAAACAAAATTATTTTGAATATTGTATCCAATAATACCCAAAGTTAGAATTAATAAATTTCATATATATTTATCCTTGATAATTTTCCATTTTTTTTAATTCAATGTCTAATGTTTTTTAAAGAAGTTCAATAAATCAACATTATAATCCTCGGAAAATATAAATTGTCTCCAAATGTCCGATTCAAAATATATGAATACCTTTATCATCATTAAACCATAATGAAAAATATAATTATTCAGAAAGTAAAATATCAAGTTTACAAATATATTCCACAACATTAAATTTTTTAGTAAATTCTAAAGAAATATGACATTATCCATCAATCATCAAACCGATTTCATGATCCCAAAAACTATCCCATAACCTTAGAATAATTATCTCTATGTTATGAATATTTAATGTGTTATCTTCCATTAATTATCATTTTCCCTTAGGCTCAACTTTCTAGTGAATCAATTTTCTTGTTCATCGGTAATATTTATTATATGCTCTTAAATCAGTCAGGAAATGTTACTCCAACAAATTACATACACATTTCATGGAATTTTTAACCAAAATATAATTGATAAAATACACATATAAGATAATTATTTAAGCCAAACACAATATCATAAGTAATTACACTTCATCTATGTTAATAACATAAGGTTGACTATGATCCTTAATCACATTTTGTGGAATATTCACTTTATTCTTGTGGAATTCATTTTGGTAAATACCCATATCCTTAAAATCAACACATTGAACACCGGAAATTTTATTCTTACACATGAAATTACATGAATTGTGGAATTTAACAACACACCTGTATAAATCCTTTATTCACTTATAATAATAACCAATGTGTTTCATTTCTCAATTATCACATGTTGGAAAATATTTCATTCTCTTCTTACCCATATTCTTATTTTTGTGCCATACTACATTGAAAATTAATCCCTTATAGTTTATAATACTTATAGATTTATTTCTCCATTTTTAAAGCACATTATATTATCTAATCATATAAAGAGAATATTTGGTAGACTACTTCTATTTGAATGATTGGATCAATCCCATCATAGAAATATTCATTCATACTCTTTGGATTTAGTGGGTGGAAATATATCCCATTCATTCCACTATGTGTCATATTTAAACAATTGAATACACAAGGGTATATCATCTAATTATGTTTCAAAATTTTAAGTCCAAAAATTTTTGACATAATAAACAAAATTTAGAAAAATTTATTCACAGAAAATATCATAATCATAAACATGGTTTCACTATAAATGTTTACATGTCATAAAAATATTTTTATAGTGTTCATAATGGTTTTGTAAATAAAATATATATTACGATAAGAATATCTACGAAGAGTATCAAAATCAGTGTATAGTAAGGCCTACTGTCATGTAATAAGTAATGATCATGTAAAATCTGACATGAATTTTTTGGTGTTATTACCCTTAGGTATATTTGTGAAAGAACCACATCCACTTCTAGTATTTAGAAAGGTATGTTTCTCTTGTTAAAATTAATAATATATAACTTACCAATACTTTAAAATATTCTTTTATATTGATAATAATTTTATATCATAGGTTCACACTCCCAAATATATGTTTTCTAAAAATCATATACCCTTGGATTATTCTAGAATTCTAAAACTATGTATTATAATGACCCTGAATCCAGTGACACATAGTTGTTGTATAAATTGTTACATTGGTCAATGATAAAAGGTATCACATCCCAAAGGAGATAATAGTTTAGTAATCTTAGTAAATAAAATACATTTCTAAATTTAAAATACATTTTAAAACATGAAATACACAAAGTGTTTTCATTGAGAACTATATTATTCCTAATAATGTATCTCAACATATCATTCAAAAAGCACATCCTAGTATCCTAGGGAAATTAAATCATAATAATGGAGTGAATATAAATTCATAGTGAGGTTAAACATAAAATATATTTTACCATGATAAAATAATCATATTTATTAAGTAATGATATATTACTGAAACAAATTCCATTTAATCAATTAACGAAAAATAATATATAAAAATAAATTATGATAAAATAAATAAATTTAAATAATTTATTAATCATAAACTATTAAAACTAATTAAATGATCACATAGAAATAATTGATATTATAATGTGGAAATGAAAATTGTTCAAAATCATAAATCTTTCAAGACCTTCACCAAGATAGTATATATTTTTTTGTAGAAACCTGTCTAATTCGGAAAATTTATATTTCTCACAACAGCTCTATATTCATCGAGGTGGAATCTATAACATGGACCAACTTTACTCATTATAATTTAAATTGATTCATAATATTAAAATTTTGAACTATATCCAACATAAACATTATATAAGAAAACTAACAAACAAAGTGATAATATATACTCTAGTCAATTGAACATAAATATAAATAATCAAGAACAACGTGTTGAAGGATAAAAAAAATACATCCTACATGAAGGTGGTCATAATAAATAAAAATAAAGAATAAGGAATTTATAAATAAAAATATATCACAAGAGGATAACTAGTATAATAATTTGTTTTTGACATTGATGAATATAAGTGAAAAACTGTTATAAAAACCATTTTTTTAAATAACCATTTCCATTATATTTTTTGTTATAAAAAATGTTCGATAAATATTTTTCAAATAATATTATTTGAAAATTAAAATTTAACATATGTAAAATATGTTTTAAGAAATTGATTTGTTATGATAGCATAAAATTCATTTCTTCTCATACACATTAAAATAATAATTCGTTTCACGTTTTTGGTGAAAGATAAATGATCATTTTTTCCAAAAAACATGAATAGGTCTATCAATAATTTTCATAAAAACTAAAACTAGTTAGAAAATTATTTAATAATTCATTTTAGGAATGTCAAAAAAAATCATTATTTTTTAAAAAGAACTAATTTTGATGGGAAAGGATTTTCAGTTAAAGAGATAATTAAAGTGTGATTTTCCAAAAATAATTTTTCAAAAACAAATTGTAGGAATGGGTAGAATATTGGTAGTATTAATTAAAAATGATCAAGAATAACTATTGTAGAAGGTATAATATATTTTTATGATATAAATTTCAATGAATTTTCTCATGGAATCCAAAAACAAAACCAATCTCAAATAATGATGAGACTATGAAATTCACCCTTAATAATTTGGCAACATCTGAATCATAGAACCAATAAAAGGAAATAATAATAATAATAAAAATTTAATACTATAAAGATAAATATATTCAATATATAACATATCATGGTGGAATTATATGCAAAAAAAATGAAATAAGTGGTTAATATGGTGTTTGACTCACTAATGTAATATAAGAAAATAAACCCTTACCACAAGTTTGAATTCATTTTTACGTGATCAGAAATCCAGTATAATAATAATATTTTGGTTATAAATCTATTCGATAAATTAAATCATATATTTTAAACCATAAATTATTAAATTTTATACTTTTATCAGATATTTATAAATAACACATTATGAAAATCACGGTTTCGTGTGATAATTGATTCATTTTTTGAGTATGTTTTAGTTTGATAATTTTGTTCCTTTTAATTTTATCCTAGATGAATCATATAAAATATTTTTTTAATGATATAAATATCATATTTTTTCATTATACATGTATTTAAAGAAATATATAATAGTTATAGATTGAAAATGGATTTCCACATTAATAAACACAGTATTCATATGTGTGTAAGTGTAACAACCCGAGATTTTATGAGAATTATTCCTTTTAATTTCATTGTTGTCTTGTGTTTTACGCTACACCAAAATTAGCTTGTGCTATACACAACACCGTATTAGCTTGCAGTATACGCAACACCATTCTTGGCTCATGTTACATACAATTTCAAGTTCATTTTGTGAAATTATTATACGAAACATTAAGTATGGATTTTTTTAATGTATAAATGAAATATTTTTATATTATGTTATAAGAAACACCAAACGGATCTTTCACTACACACATCCCTGACTTGGCCTGCATTACACACAATCAAGACCTTCCTCGATAGCGTGTGTAGTACGCAATACCGAGTTTCACTAAACGATATATTATTGTAATATTATTATGAACTAGTCTTTATGAATAGTAATACCCATTTTTTTAAATTTTATAAATTATATATTTCAAAATGGACTTCATTTTTTTGATTTGGAATATCTAAATTAGCCTAGGGTGAAATTTTGGTATTTTTCTGAAAACATTCAATTTTTTATGAATAGTGAAAACATTGGGTTACAATTTAAAAACAGAATTTTTATATAAATAATTATTTATATAAATTTATTTTTTTAAAAAATTGATACATAATACCTATATAAGTTCTGTGTAATTCATTGAAGTCATTTTATAATAATTTTAGACATATAAAAATTTTATTGAACTTATCACCGTCTTTTACCCACCTCTTAGGAGAGTTTGAAAATTTACATAAAACATAATTTTACCTCTTCTGTGAGTGAAAATTAGAAAATCCGAGAGACATGGTTAATATCAAGGAGTAAAATGTGGTTCAATAAGATAAAAATAATTTTTGGTGAATAGTAACTTTTTACTTTTATTTACCACGGTTAAATGTAGATAGAGTAATTAAGGGTAAAAATAATATTATTATAACCCTAACATATGTCTTAATTCTTCTGGATAAGTGTAGTTAGACCAAAAAAACATTAGGGATAAAATATTACCCTTTAGGTCTTCTTGGATTAGATTAGGACATTTATTATTATTTTATTTAAAGAAGAGTGAAAATAGTTAAAATCAAAGTTTAATAACTACTACATTTTTAATATAGGGTTATACAAAAGATAAATTCGACTATAAATATTCATTAGAAAGATAAAAAGATTTCTTACATAATTATAGTTTATTTATAATTTTTATACATTAAATAATTTAATTTATTAATGACACAATGATGATGCAGTAATAACCTTATTAATGAAATATTAACATAATTGATGTTATAAATACCCAAATAAATGTAATTTTAGACTTTTTATGAATTCCACTAATTTTCTAGGTTAATATGACATGTTAGTATTGATTAAATTAACTTTCTTCTAAATAATAATTTTGTTATGATTTTTAAAAAAATCAATTACCAAATAGTATCAAAATTAACATAAAATAGTTTTTAAAACAAATATTATATTAATAATTGATATTATGTTCCTAAAAATCTAATTTTATTACAAATGACTTATATAAGGTAATATATATTAATAATGAACTTCTTGGGGTTCGTTTAGCTTGTTATATTAAGTTTATTAACCATATAGTGTTAGAAAACAAGAAGACATGGTAAAAGTTAAATTATTTAACTTAGAGTTAAATCTAAATGATAAGGTTAAAATAGTAACCTAAACTTGTCTTAAACCTATTGGTTGAAATTATTTCGACCCATACCCACTTTAGCTTCTAAATAAATTAATTTGGAGCTATTATTTACTGAATATGACTTTATTATAAAGTAATATTTTATGTTTTTCCAAAGGTGCCCCTCTCATCCCTTATAAAAAGGGCACCGCTTCCCTCTTCTCTTCGCACCCTTTTGAGCCTTGAATCTAGAAAAACCCCTGACAATTTCTCTTCTCATCTTCCCTAGAAACATTATAGAGGTTCTGGTCTCCTCAAAAGTCCAACCCTAGTTCCTTAAAAGGAGGTTAAGAAGAGGCGCGTCAAAGAAGAGGTAATATCCTTTACCGATTCTTTCCAATTTATTTCACCTTCTACATATTCTTATCTATTTTTTTTCATTATAAATTAATAACATTTGTATCACTCATATACCTATATGTTATTATAAATATTAAACAACCCAATTTCATCTTCTATCCATCCTACGGAAAACGAAATCATCACACATGCGTACGTATGGAATACCGTCTCCACGACGTGGTGTAATATTTTTTACACTACCACCTTACTTGGATGGGTATAATGGTGAAAATAAATAACTATATATGATTATTTTAAATTGATATTGATTCTGAAATATTATGCATACACTTCAATACAATTCCACGATCATAGGAATGATATCATCGCTCGTGCGTACGTACGGACTACCGTCTCCACGAACGCGATGAGATTCATTTTCCATGATTAACCATTCATGTATGATTATAAAGTATATATAATAAATAATCATGAAAGATATGACATAATAATTCTGGATTTATGTACATATATGTTTCATTTACTTAATTCCATTTAATTCAATAAGGAAACGAAAACAGTGTTCATGCGTACGCACGGCCTACCGTCTCCATGAACGGTGTATTTCATTTATCGATCTATCATATATATTTATATACTGAATATATATTATATATAAATCATTTTTTACATTCTGGAATTAAGTAAATCAGGATATAAGTAATAATTACAAGTACAACATGTCGAAACACGTACAATAAATGAAATGATTTTACTCAAAACGCTGCTTTAACATGGAATTTAATAAAGAACGGGTAATATAAAGTCATAAGTGAACCATATATGATATCATAACAATGAATATGATTCTGTAATAAGTCAATGACATTATTTTAATCATTATATGAAAGGTTCGTATACGTACTAAGCATATTGGACCTAAGGTAAGGGATAACTTTTCCAATCTCGTTTTTATCCAAGATTGTTTATTCGTAAGTATTTACTGGGGTAATATTTATCATACATGTCCCTGTTTCCTAAAAATGGTTTCATGTATGTTTAAATTCCTTTCTACCCATTTTTGACTTTTACTACATGGTATGTAAGGAATCATTCTTTTTTACGAGGTACTTTTTTACTTTTCTGACAAAAGTATGAGGAGAATATTTTTTTAACTTATACAGCGTGAATGGATTTTTATGGTTTCATAATGACTTATTTAAATGAAGTTTCTTATACAAAATTTCATGATTATTTTCAATAAAATTCTTTTATTTTAAAATTTCATGGCATTTTGTGAAAAGAAAATTATTTTGAATAAGAAAGGATATTTTCCTTAATAATTCATTTCAAGTGTTTTATCAAAACCATTTTCCATATAAGATGACATTATTTAATATGTGTATGTTTCAAGTATAATGTCTCTATGATTTCAATGGTTCCACTTTTCTTATGATGAAATAATATCCATTTGTTTTATATGGATTATGTTATGATGGGGATTATGTTTATGAAACCTATTTTTATTCTTTGGGTTATGGTGAATGATTTATGTTCATGTTGTGGAACAAGTAAGAATGATATCATTATGAGATGGGTGGGACCTGTATCTCCCTCCAATGTATTGGGTAGATATTTATATCTCATGAGATTGACATGGATGGAATGGTAAGTTAATCCGGTTCAGTAATACAGGACTGGAACGAGGAGTGAACTCGATTCAGAAAGGGACTTTGTCCACTAAGATGGTCTTGGCAGTAATGCATTGGCTACTATGGAAACCATATCATGTGATTAATGTTTTTATATAATTACAAGTTTTATTTCCAAGATATTTTATCATGATTGATGTTCCATTATGATCTATGCCTAACGTACTGCCATGTTTTATGTCCTTGCTCAAGATTTCGATGTTTAAACATTATGTTCATGTTTTTATGTTCAAATGTATATGGTTTGTTTTACTTTAACTATTATTACCCTTACTGAGCATTTGATCTCACCCTTTATATGTTTTCGTTTCCACAGGATATAAATAAGGGTTTTAGGTAAGAAAAAAATGGGAAGATCTTTGTGGGAGATGTTGAAGATCTTTCACCACGATTAGAAGACTATGTTCCGAGTTTCCAAAGACACTAAACTATTATGGTCCTTCGGTGTTTGTTTTTGTTATGTATGAATTATTCCACAAAATTAATGTAATTTCAATATATGTCAAGCTTTGGGTCTCTACAGTTGGTATCAGATGAAAGGTTTAGTTAACCTTTGGAAACTAGGAAGTGAAAACTTTAGTGAAATCCCTAGAGATATTTCTAAGGTATGACTAGGGATGTCCCTAAGGAAAAGTATATGTATAGGTTAGATTCCTTGAATTATGTTGACGATAATGAATAACCTAGGGTGAACCTATGGTGTCATGGATTAAAGAATTTTTGATAAGTTATACATCCCATAAGTGACTTTTTGTGATTATGTGGTTCCTTGTTATTTTAACTTTTTCTTACATTATGGTTTCTGGTCTTAGTCAATGGAGGCAATAAGAATAAATTCAGTTAACATTGATTCCAATGAAAAAATTGGTGACTATGATCAATGAAATTATTTAATTCCTAGAGAGAAAGATATTGTGATTATGCTGAATCAGTCATCATGATATATGATTTACAAGGTGAACATTGGTGGTATTCTTAAGTCATCAAATAAGAGGAAGATGGAATTTTATGCATGTTCGCATGGTGAGGAGCATAGAGAATGGAAGATTGATATTTCTAAATAAGGGAAGAAGAACCTTGAGGAATACCTCAAATGGAGGGTAACGTGTTATCTGGGTGGAGAAAAGGGTCATAGAGTGATGGACTGTTATGGAGTTCAATGTCTTATTTATGGAGAACATGGGCATTACCCAACTCAATGCCCAGACCTAAGAGGTTACTTCTAAATCAAGTAAGTGCTTATTCCATGAAAATCATTGAAGAGGATGGATTGAAGTGTTTATGTATTGGTATTCAAGAATAATGTTGTTGAGGTACTTTTATGGTATATTGAAATATTTTTGTATTAGTTTATTTCTGTTTTCAATAATTTTATGGTACCGGTAACCATGAAAAGTGATTCAAATATTTTGGAAAGCATATGATATGTGCATAATGAATGGATAAGGAGAAAATTAGAGTTTTTATATTATTCATGAGCTCATGACTGATATAAGGAATAAGTGATATCACGGTTTTAGTAAATAGAATTTTTGGGATTTTGGTATATGGAAAGAGTTACCTTGTGATAGCATTCATGTTTTCACTATGGTTCAAGAGAATACAAGATTAAGGTATTCACATTTTTGGAATGTTACCAACATGATATATCACATGATATATGGGGGGTAAATGATGGTATTCACATGCTTGTCAGATGACATTTCTACTAATTATTTTCTTTATACTATGATCTTGGACAGAAGTATTTTTGGATAATCCTAAAGATTGGAATGAATTAAGTTAGACTTAAGATAGTATTTTTTTAATGCTAGAACTTTTTTTGATATTATTGCTAGAATTTTATAATAGTATGGTTTTAGAAAAAGGACAACCCATAGGACGAGTGACAATCTGTCGTGTCGGACAAGGTTATGGGAATCAAACCCACAACTGAAATGAGACAGGCTTGTATTTCCTACCATTGTCCTACAGGAAGTCCCTAGTTAGTAGAAAATGGTTTTAGTATATTAAGCAGTGTGATATATGAATTATAATTCCATTTTAATAACCATATAAGATTAATCTCACTATTGATGGACTTATGTATTTTTTATAACTTTTCTAACCTTTTGTTTGAGACAGATGGAATGACCCATCATTCTATCACATGATCTGCTAACACTTCATGAATGACAAATTCAACTTCAATTCTATAAGTGATGAAATGGAAATTATCCAAGTAACGACCAACAGTGAGATTGTACCAAAATCAAGTAAGTATTTCTTTTCATTCAAAAATTTTTCAACATTAGAGAAATCATCTAGAAAACCAAAAATATTGTCCTAGTGCCCTTATATCTGATGAATCAGATGGCACCTTAGATCATTATAAATTTATGGCTTTGTGATTGTTGGATTTTTCATAGCCACGTTCGCTACCACTCTCCATCAGAACTTGATGGTTAGATTTCTCTTCCATATCCATATTTTCACCTATGTCCTCCTATGTGGAAACCCATTGATGAGTTAATTTGGGTAACTATTTTGTTTCATGATTCACTTTTTAAAATTAAGTTTTAGTATTCCTTTTTATGATGTGGGTTTCTATTAAAGAAACTTTCAATTAGTAAACCATTTATAACCCTGACGAATTTCGAGGGCGAAATTCATTTTAAGGGGGATAGAATGTAACAACCCGAGCTTTTATGAGAATTATTATTTTTAATTTCATTGAAGTAGTGTGTTGTATGCTACAACAAAATTATCTTGTTCTATATGCAACACCGTATTAGCTTGCATTATACACAACACTATTCTTGGCTCGTGTTACACACAATTTCTAGTTCGTTTTGTGAAATTATTATACGCAACATTAAGTATAGATTTTTTTGAATGTATAAATGAAATATGTTTTGATTATGTTGGACGCAATACCAAACGGATCATCCACTACATGCATCCTCGACTTGGCTTGCATTACATACAATCAAGACCTTCCTCGATAGCGTGTGTATTATGCAATACTGAGTTTCACTAAACGATATATTATTATAATATTATTATGATCTAGCCGTAATGAATAATAATACCCACTTTTTGAAATTTTATAAATTTTATATTTCAAAATGGACTTCATTTTTGGATTTGGAATATCGAAATTAGCCTAGGATGAAATTTTGGTATTTTTCTGAGAACTGTCAATTTTTTATGAATAGTGAAAACACTGGGTTACTATTTAAAAACCGACTTTTTATATAAATAATTATTTATTTAAATTTATTTTAGTTCACAATTGATACATAATACCTATATAAGTTCAATTTAATTCATTAGAGTCATTTTATAATAATTTTAGACATATAAAAATTTTATTGAACTTTTCACCGTCTTTTAACACCTCCTAGGGGAGTTTGAAAATTTAAATATAACTTAATTTTACCGCTTCTGTGAATGGAATTTCTAAAATCCGTGAGACACGGTTAATATCATGGAGTAAAATTTGGTTCAATAAGATAAAAATAATTTTTGGTCAACAGTAACTTTTTTATTTTATTTACCACGATTAAAAGTAAATAGGGTAATTAAGGGTAAAAATGATATTATTATAACCCTAACACATGTCCTAATTCTATTGGATAAGTTTATTTCTACCAAAAACAACCTTAGGGAAAAATATTACCCTTTAGGTCCACTTGGATTTGATTAGGACATTTATTATTATTTTATTTAAATAAGAATTAAAATAGTTAAAATCAATGTTTAATAACTAATACATTTTTAATATATGGTTATACATAAGATAAATTTGACTATAAATATTCATTAGAAAGATAAAATGATTTATTATATAATGGTATTTTATTTATAATTTTTAGACATTAAATAATTTAATTTATTTGTGACATAATGATGATGTAGTAATTACCTTATTAATGAAATATTAACATAATTGATGTTATAAATACCCAATAAATGTAATTTTAGACTTTTTTTGAATTACACTAATTTTATAGGCTAATATGGCATTTTATTATTCATTAAATTAAATTTTTTAGAACTAATCATGTTGTTATGATTTTTACAAAATATCAATTACCAAATAGTGTCAAAATTGTCATAAAAAAGTTTTTAAAAACAATATTATATTATTAATTGTTATTATATTCCTAAAAATATAAGGTTCGGTAAAATGACTTAGATAAGGTTATATATATTAATAATGAACCACTTGGGGTTATTTTTTCTCGTTATAGTAAGTTTATTAACTATATAGTGTAAGAAAACAAGAATACATTGTAAAAGTTAAATTATTTAACTTAGAGTTAAATCTAAATGATAAGGTTAAAATAGTACCTTAAACGTGTCTTAAACCAATTGGTTGAGAGGATTTAGATCCATCTCCACTTTATATTCGAAATAAATTAATTTGGAGCTATTATAAAACGAATATGACTATATTATAAAATAATATTTTAAGTTTTTCCAAAGGTGCCCCACTCCTCCCTTATAAAAAGGGCACCCCTTCCCTATTCTCTTCGCACCCTTTTGAGCCTTGAAGCTCGGAAAAACCCTGCCCATTTCCCTTTTCATCTTCCATAGAAACATTATAGAGGTTCTGGTCTCCTCAAAATACCAACCCTAGTGCCTTAAGAGGAGGTTAAGAAGAGGCGTGTCAAAGAAGAGGTAATATCCTTTACCGATTCTTTCCAATTTATTTCTTCTTCTACTTCTTCTTATCGATTGGTTTCATCATAAATTAATAACATAAATATCACTCATATACTAATATTTTATTATAAATATTAAACAACCCAATTTCATCTTCTATCTATCCTAAGGAAGACGAAATCACCACGCGTGCGTACGTACAGAATACCGTCTCCACGCCGTGGTGTAATATGATTTCCACCACCACCTTACTTGGATGGGTATAATGGTGCAAATAGATAACTATATATGATTATTGTAAAGTTATATTGATTCTAAAATATTATACATACACTTCAATACAATTCCACGATCATGGGAATGATATCATCGCTCATGCGTACGAAAGGACAACCGTCCCAACGAACGCGATGCGATTCATTTTCCATGATTAACCATTCAAGTATGATTATAAAGTATGTAAATAAATAATAATTAAATATATTACATAATAATACTGGATTTATTTATATATATGTTTCATTTACTTAATTCTATTTAATTCAATAAGGAAATGAAAACAGCGTTCATGCGTACGCACGGCCTACCGTCTCCAAGAACGGTGTATTTCATTTATCGATATATCATATATATTTATATACTAAATATATATTATATATAAATCATGTTTTATATTATGGAATTATTTAAATCCGGATATATGTAATAATATCAAGAACAACATGTCGAAACACGTATGATAAATGAAACGATTTTACTCAAAACGTTGATTTAACATGGAATTTACAAAAGAACGGGTAATATAAAGTCATAAGTGAACCATATATGATATAATAACAATTAATATGATTATTTAATAAGTCAATGAAATTATTTAAATCATTATAATGGAGGTTCGAATATTTATGAAGCATATTTGACATAAGGTATGGGATAATTTTTCCAATATCATTTTTATCCGAGATTATTTATTCGTAAGTATTTACTGGGGTTATATTTATCATCAATGCCCCTGTTTTCTAAAAATGGTTTCATGTATTTTTAAAGTCTTTTTTACCCATTTTTGACTTTTACTACATGGTATGTAACGAATCATTCTTTTTTTATGAGGTACTTTTTGAATTTTCGGCAAAAGTACGAGGAAGATGTTTTTTTAACTTATACGGCGTGAATGGATTTTTATGGTTTCATAGCGACTTATTTCAATGAAGTTTCATCTACAAAATTTCATGATAATTTTCAAAAAAAAATATTTTCTTTTAAAATTTCATGGAATTTTTTGAAAAGAAAATTATTTTAAAGAATAAAGGATATTTTTCTCAAGAATTCATTTCAAGTATTTTATCAAAACCATTTTCCATATATGTTGATAGTATTTCATATGTGTATGTTTCATGTATAATGTCTCTATGATTTACATGGTTCCACTTTTCTTATGATGAAATGATATCCATTTATTTTATATGGATTATGTTATGATGGGATGATGTTTATGAAACCCATTTTTATTCTTCGGGTTATGATGAATGATTTATGTTCATGTTGTGGCACAAGTAAGAATGATTTCATTATGAGATGGGTGGGACCTATATCTCCCTACAATGCACTGGGTAAAGATTTATATCCCATGAGATAGACATGGCTGGAATGGTAAGTTAATTTGGTTCAGTAATACAGGACTGGAACGAGGAGTGAACTCAATTCAGAAAGGGACTTTGTCCACTAAGATGGTCTTGGCAGTAATCCCTTGGCTACTATGGAAATATTATCATGTGCTTAATGTTTTTCCACAATTAAAAGTTTTATTTACAATCTATTTTATCATGATTGATGTTCCATTATGATCTATTCCTTGCGTACTACCATGTTTTATGTCATTTCTCAAGATTTCGATGTTTATACATTATGTTCACGTTTTTATGTTCAAATGTATATGGTTTGTTTTATTTTCTCCATGATTACCCTTACTGAGCATTTGAGCTCACCCTTTATATGTTTTCTTTTCCCCAAGATATAAATAAAGGTTTTAGGTAAGAAAAAAACAGGGGAAGATCTTTATGGGAGATGTTGAAGATCTTTCACCATGATTAGAAGATTATGTTCCGAGTTTCCAAAGACACTAAACTATTACGGTCCTTCAGAGGAAAGGTTTAGTTAACATTTGGAAACTAGGAAGTGAAAAATTTAGTGAAATCCCTAGAGATATTTCTAAGGTATGTATCGAGATATCCCTGAGGATAAGTATATGTATTTGTTAGAGTCCTAGAATTATGTTGATGATCATCAATAACCTAGGGTAAACCTAAGGTGTCATGGACTAAAGAATTTTTGATATGTTAAACATCCCATAAGTGACTTTTTACGATTATGTGGTTCCTTGTTATTTTAACTGTTTCTTACATTATGGTTTCTCATCTTAGTCAATGGAGGGAAAGAGAAGTAATTCAGTAAATATTGATTCCAATGGAAAAATTGGTGACTATGATCAACGAAATTATGTATTTCCAAGAGATAAAGATTTTGTGATTATTCTGAATCAGTCATCACGATATATTATTATCAAGGTGAACATTGATGGTATTTCTAAGTCATGAAATTAGAGGAAGATGGAATTTTATGTATGTTAGAATGTTGAGGAGAATAGAGAAAGGAAGATTGAGATTTCTAAAGAAGGGAAAAAGAAACTTGAGGAATACCTCAAATGGAGGGGAAGATGTTATCTGTGTGGAGAAAAGGGTCATAGATTGACAGACTGTTATGGAGTTCAATGTCTTATTTGTGAAGAACATGGGAATTACCCAACTCAATGCCCTAACCTAAGATGTTACTTCTAAATCAAGGAAGGACTTATTCCATTACAATCATTAAAGAGGATGTATTGAAGGTTTTATGTATTGGTATTAAAGAATAATGTTTTTGAGGTACTTTTATGGTATATTGGAATATTTTTGTATTAGTCTATTGTGGTTTTCAAAAAATTTATCGTGCCACTAACCATGAATAGTGATTCAAATATTTTGGAAATCAGATTATATGTGCATAATGAATGGATAAGGAGAAACTGATATTTTTTACAGTATTCATGAGCTCATGACTGATATAAAGAAAAAGTGATATCAGGGTTTGAGTATATAGAATTTTTGGGATTTTGGTATATGGAAAGAGTTAACTTGTGACACCATTCATGTTTTCACTATGGTTCAAGAGATTACACGATTAAGGTATTCACATGATTGGAATGTGACCCACAAGATATATCGTATGATATATGGGGGATAAATGATGGTATTCACATGCTCGTCAGATGACATTTCTACTAATTATTTTCTTTATACTATGAGCTTGGACATAAGTATTTTGGATAATCCTAAAGATTGGAATGAGTTATGTTAGACATAAGATAGTATTGTTTAAGGCTAGAATTTTTTTCGATATTATTACTGTAATGTTATAATAGTATGGTTTTAGAAAAAAAAACCAGTAGGACGAGGGACAACTCGTCGCGTCGGACAAGGCTGTGGGAATAAAACCAACAACTGAAGTGCGACAGGCCTTTAATTCCTACCATTGTCCTAAAAGAAGGCCTTGGTTAGTAGAAACTAGTTTTATTATATTAAGCAGTATGATATATAAAGTATAAGTCCATTTTTGGAACCATATGTGATTAATCTCACTATAGATGGACTTATGTATTTTTGATAATTTTTTCTAACCTTTTGTTTGAGTCAGATGGAATGACCCATCATTCTATTACATGATCTACTAACACTTCACGAATGACAAATTCAACTTCATTTATTTAAGAGATGAAGTGGAAATTGTCAAAGGAACGACCGATGGAGAGATTGTACCAAAATCAAGTAAGTATTTCATTTAATTCA
The DNA here is from genome assembly GCA_963277665.1 of Viscum album. NCBI lineage: Eukaryota > Viridiplantae > Streptophyta > Magnoliopsida > Santalales > Viscaceae > Viscum > Viscum album. The sequence goes on along the minus strand of OY728140.1, from coordinate 979,969,091 downwards.
AAAAAAATTCAACATTAGGGAAATCATCTTGAAAACCAAAAATGTTTTCCTAGTGCCCTTATATCCGATGAATCATATGGTACCTTAGATCATCACAAATTTATGGATTTTTTATTGTTGGCTTTTTCATCGCCATGTTCTCTACAACTCTCCATCAGAACTTGAGGGTTAGATTTCTCTTCCATATCCATATTTTCACCTATGTTCTACTATGTGGAAACCTAGTAATGAGTTAATTTGGGTAACTGTTATGTTTCATACTTCAGTTTTTAAAATAAAGTTTCAGTATTCCTTTTTACGATGTAGGTTTTTTTAAAGAAACTTTCAATTAGTAAACCATTTATAACCCCGACGAATTTTGAGGGAGAAATTCATTTTAACGAGGGAAGAATGTAACAACCCGAGATTTTATGAGATTTATTCTTTTTAATTTCATTGTTGTCTTGTGTTGTACGCTACACCAAAATTAGCTTGTGTTATACGCAACACCGTATTAGCTTGCAGTATACGCAACACTATTCTTGGATCGTGTTACACAAAATTTCATGTTCGTTTTGTGAAATTATAATACACAACATTAAGTATAGATTTTGTTTAATGTGTAAATGAAATATGTTTTGATTATGTTATACGCAACATCAAACGGATCTTTCACTACATGCATCCCTAACTTGTCTTGCATTACAGGCAATCAAGACCTTCCTCGATAGCGTGTGTAGTACGCAATACCGAGTTTCAATAAACGATGTATTATTATAATATTATTATGAAATAGCCATTATGAATAGTAATATCCACTTTTTGAAATTATATAAAATTTATCTATCAAAATGGAATTCATTTTTCGATTTGGAATATCGAGATTAGCGTGTGGTGAAATTTTAGTATTTTTCTGAAAACATTCAATTTTTGATGAATAATGAAAACACTAGGTTACTATTTAAAAACCGAATTTTTAAATAAATAATTATTTATTTAAATTTATTTTAGGTCAAAATTTATATATAATACCTATATAAGTTCAATGTAATTCATTGGATTCATTTTATAATAATTTCATACATATAAAAATTGTATTGAACTTTTCATCGTCCTTTACCCACCTCCTAGGAGAGTTTGAAAATTTACATAAAACTTAATTTTAGAACATTTGTGAGTGCAATTTCAAAAATCCAAGAGACATGGTTAATATCAAGGAGTAAAATGTGGTTAAATAAGATAAAAATAATTTTTGGTGAATAGTAACTTTTTACTTTTATTTACCACGGTTAAAAGTAAATAGGGTAATTAAGGGTAAAAATGGTATTATTATAACCCTAAAACATGTCCTAATACTATTGAATAAGTGTAGTTCAAACAAAAATAACCTTAGGGAAAAAATATTACCCTTTAGGTTCACTTGGATTAGAATAGGTCAATTATTATTATTTTATTTAAAAAAGAATTAAAATAGTTAAAATCAAAGTTTAATAACTAATACATTTTTAATATAGGGTTATACATAAGATAAATTCGACTATAAATATTCATTAGAAATATAAAAATATTTCCTACATAATTGTATTTTATTTATTATTTTTATACATTAAATAGTTTAATTTATTTAGACCACAATGATGATGTAGTAATTACCTTATTAATGAAATATTAACATAATTGATGTAATAAATACCCAAATAAATGTAATTTTAGACTTTTAATGAATTCCGATAATTTTCTAGGTTAATATGACATGTTATTATTGATTAAATTAACTTTTTTCGAACTAATCATGTTGTTATAATTTTCACAAAAAACAATTACCAAATCGTGTCAAAATTGACATAAAATTGATTTTAAATAAAATATTATATTATTAATTGTTATTATATTCCTAAAACTCTAAGGTTTAGAAAAATACCTTATATAAGGTTATATATATTAATAATGAACCACTTGGGGATCTTTTGTCTTATTATAGTAAGTTTATTAACCATATAATGTAAGAAAACAAGAAGACATGGTAAAAGATAAATTATTTAACATAGAGTTAAATCTAAATGATAAGGTTAAAATAGTAACATAAACTTTTATAAAACCAATTTGTTGAGTTTATTTCGACCCATACCCACTTTATATTCAAAATAAATCAATTTGGAGCTGTTATAAACCGCATATGACTTTATTATAAAATAATATTTTCTGTTTTTTCGAAGGTGCTCGTCTCCTCCCTTATAAAAAGGGAGCCCCTTCCCTCTTCTTTTTTCACCCTTTTGAGCCTTCAAGGTCTGCCAAACCTTGACCATTTACCTTATCAACTTCCCTAGAAATATTATAGAGGTTATGGTCTCCTCAAAAGACCAACCCTAGTGCCTTAAGAGGAGGTTAAGAAGAGGCGCATCAAAGAAGAGGTAATATCCTTTACCGATTCTCTCCAATTTATTTCTTATTATACTTCTTCTTATATATTTGTTTCATCATAAATTAATAACATCAGTATCAATCATATACTGATATGTTATTATAAATATGAAACAACCCAATTTTATCTTCTATCCATCCCACGGAAAACGAAATCACCGCGCGTGCGTACGTACGGAATATCGTCTCCACGCCGTGGTGTAATCTGTTTTCCATCACCACATTACTTCGATGGGTATAATGGTGCAAATAAATAACTATATAAGATTATTGTAAATTTATATTTTTTCTGAAATATTATACATACACTTCAATACAATTCCATGATCATGGGAATGATATCACCGCTCGTACGTACATACGGACTACTGTCTCCATGAACGTGATGAGATTCATTTTCCATGATTAACCATTAAAGAATGATTATAAAGTATATATAATAAATAATAATGATAGATATTACATAATAATAATTTATTTATGTACATATATATTTCATTTACTTAATTCCATTTAATTCAATAAGGAAATGAAAACAACGTTCATGCGTACGCACGGCCTACCGTCTCCATGAACGGTGTATTTCATTTATCAATATATCATACATATTTATATACTGAATATATATTATATATAAATCATGTTTTACATTCTGGAATTAAGTAAATCAGGATATAAGTAATAATATCAAGAACAACAGGTCGAAACACTTAGAGTAAATGAAACGATTTTACTCAAAACACTGCTTTAACATGGAATTTACAAAGGAACGGGTAATATAAAGTCATAAGTGAACCATATATGATATAATAAAAATGAATATGATTCTGTAATAAGTCAATGACATTATTTAAATCATTATACAGGAGGTTCGGATACGTACAAAGCATATCGGACCTAAGGTAAGGGATAACTTTTCCAATCAAGTTTTTATCCGAGATTGTTTATTCATAAGTATTTACTCGGGTTATATTTATCATCCATGTCCCTGTTTTCTAAAAATGGTTTCATGTATGTTTAAAGTCCTTTTTACCCATTTTTGACTTTTACTACATTGTATGTAAGGAATCGTTCTTTTTTTAGGTGGTACTTTTTGACTTTTCCAACAAAAGTATGAGGAAAATGTTTTTTTAACTTATACGACTTGAATAGATTTTTATGGTTTCATAACAACTTATTTCAATGAATTTTCTTCTACAAAATTTCATTATTATTTTCAAAAAAAATTATTTTCTTTTAAAATTTCATGGCATTTTTGGAAAATAAAATTATTTTGAAGAAGAAAGGATATTTTCCTCAAGAATTCATTTCAAGTGTTTTATCAAAACCATTTTCCATATAAGATGACATTCTTTCATATGTGTATGTTTCAAGTATAATGTATCTCTAATATACATGGTTCCACTTTTCTTATGATGAAATGATATCCATTTGTTTTATATGGATTATGTTATAATGGGATGATGTTTATAAAACTCATATTTATTCTTTGGGTTATGATAAATGATTTATGTTCATGTTGTGGCACAAGTAAGAATGATTTCATTATGAGATGGGTGGGACCTATGTCTCCCTCCAATGCATTGGGTTAAGATTTATACCTCATGAGATAGACATGGCTGGAATGGTAAGTTAATCTGGTTCATTAATACATGATTGGAATGAGGAGTGAACTCGATTCAGAAAGGGACTTTATCCACTAATATGGTCTTGTCAGCAATGCCTTGGGTACTATGGAAATCATATCACATGCTTAGTGTTTTTCCACAATTACAAGTTTTATTTCCAAGCTATTATATCATGATTGATGTTCCATTATGATATATGTCTTACGTACTACCATGTTTTATGTCATTGCTCAAGATTTCGATGTTTAAACATTATGTTCATGTTTTTATGTTCAAATGAATATGGTTTGTTTTTTTTCCCAATTATTACCCTTACTGAGCATTTGAGATCACCCTTTATTTGTTTTATTTTCACCAGCATATAAATAAAGGTTTTAGGTAAGAAAACAAAAGGGGAAGATCTTTATGGGAGATTTTTAAGATCTTTCACCATGATTAGAAGATTATGTTCTGTGTTTCCAAAGACACTAAACTATTACGATCCTTCGGTGTTTGTTTTTATTATGTATTAACTATTCCACAAAAGTAATGTAATGTCCATGTACATCAAGCTTTGGGTCTCTACACTAAGCACACTAATTCCATTTTTCCAACGAATTTTAATTTATGATTGAATAATAATGATAATATCAAATATATTATTTATATTAATAAACACCTTATTATTACCATATATGTAAATATAAAATGGGAAAAACATTGCAGCACTATATAGAGGTGTTTGTCCATAATTATGCATGAGTGATGTTGTTGTTTTTCAGGGTAATGAAAGGTAAGAAATTATATGTCATATTTTATTTCCTTATTTTTTTATTTAATAAAAATAAAATTTATTTATTTAGTTTACCTGCAATACCATTCATATAAAGTGTGACCAATAAATGATTCTCATCACTTCATGAGGTAGTAATGCACTGTAAACCAAAAAAATAATATTGAATCCCTCGTAGAATTGAAAAATAAGAAGGTTTATATATTATTATAATTTGGAAAGTATAATAATGTAATTAATATAAAATAAATATGTTACATCAACCATCATATGAGGCCATGAAATGAGCTGATGAAAGATGATTTACATTGGTTTGTAGGGTGATAGTCTGCCACACACATGATAAACACCTTTGTTTTCCCATTGATGATAGTGGAGATGAATATGGGTTATTAAAATAACTTAATAACATATAAATATAAAGTCTCTATTGGTTTTATTATATTATCACTGTTTAATTTTATTATAATGACTAATATGAAAAAGCAAATTGAGAACATAAAGTTAAAAACCTTTCCTCTTCTTCAAGAATCACCATTACGTTCAAACTAACGAAATTGTATATTGTAATTATGATATTACCATTGAATATTGGATGTGGGTAGGGATTTACAAAAGGTATGTTGGTACGAATTGGATTAATAAGTTAATTTTATATGTTTGAATCGGGTCAAAGAGTGGGTGGCCATTTAGATGTGGTGGAGAGGGCACACTTTGTATGTTTAAAATGAATCAACTACCCCTAAAATTTTATAAACTAATCCCCTTAAATTGGTCATTATTGAACCCTAATGGTTATGGGCTTCAAAAATGGACATACAATGGATTTTTTATATGTTTCTTTTATTTATGATCCTTTTATTCTTTGTTTAACATCCTGATAAACGCAATTTTACTTTAACAATGATAATTAATTTTTAAAAATTTTATTATTCAGAATGGTTGAATCATCTTTAAATTTATTGATAATATAAATTATTAATATTAAAAGATATATAATTAATTTTTTAAAATTTAATTCATATATGTGGTAGAATCCAATTTAAAATTATATCCAAACAAAAAAGCAGGTTTTTAAAGAGAAAATTCTATTAAGAACATAATGTTTTTATTTAAAAGTTCAATATGAAATTTCATCAAATAAATTAAACTACATAGATTGAAATATAATTCAATAAATGTTACTTCAATATAATTTTAAAATATACCTTTTCCTAGTATATAATTTAAACAAAATGGTAGTTTTCCATAAAAATATTTATTTGGTACTATTCATCAAAATATTAATATTTTTACACTTATTTAAACAATTTAATTTCTATATTTTACTTATTACTATTTATACCTACCATATTAACGGCTAGGTTATGATTTTCATGTTTAAATAATAATAACTTAAAATCATATCATGATTCATTCAAAAATATTATTTTCATCATTAAATTCTACTAAAGGGGTTAAATTTATTTCAAGAGAAATATATTGTAAATTATAGCGATGTTTCATTCACATATATTCAATGTGTTTGGTGTAATATTCTTAATTTTATATGAAAATACTTTTTTGAAATCATTGGGGTTTGTATATGGTGATGTTATTATATAAGAACTGGTGAGGATGCATGGGATTGTTGGGAAATAATATCATGTAGGCTTAGTGTGTAATATAAAAAAGATAGACTTATAGGAAAATATGATTTTGCAACCCCTTAATATCTCATACTAGAACATTCATATTCCCCAAACATGTTATTTGATGAAAATTGTTTTCTAGAGTCCTAGGGAAGGATAAGGTATCATAATTTTTGGATCATATATTTGATTTTTAATATGATAGGTAATAATATAAATTGAATTAATATATTTTCTATCTAACATTGAAATGTTCTTTTCCAATTTTTTTTTTGTATTGAAATTTATTGCATTGAAAATATAGATACATGTTGATATACATGTCTGGAATTTATATAATGAATCTATGGGTGGTTCTAGAGGTTATTGATAGAGTGGATTTAGGAAAAAGATGATACATAAAGGAGGACACTTAGAGGGTTAAATCCTTAGAGATTATATAGGTATGAATGATCAATTTCAGAATAGTAGACATAGGATTGTTTGGTGGATGTGTAAATAGAATTCAATTCAATCTGTGATCAATAGGAACACATTGTTTAATTATTTGTGATGGGGCTCTATGGTTCAGATTGATCATGGTGAATTTGTTTCCTCTTATTTATTATGGAATCATCTATTTCAAGGATTATATTAAGGGTTTAGATTAAATATGATGTAGAATCTAAAAAATTATAATTTATATTGATGGATGTAGATCCATACACATCCTTTAGGTATTTATAGTGTTAGAAAGTTCCATAAATGATATAGGAATATTCCATGCTATGATAACAAAAAATTATTAGCTGATGATGTTTTGTGGGCGAATTTAATATTTTATTCAAAAATAGAGATATAGGCCAAGGATAGTCTGGTTATATTGAATTATTATAATGATGTATGAGAAAAGGTAATATAAATCCATTGAAAATTGTCTAGTAACGTGATATCATGGGATTTGGAGTGATCATCACTCTTACTATTACACTATTACAGTAAAGGGTTATGAGATTTATTGTTAGAAGATATTTTAGTTATGGGGGAGTATGTTTCAGGCCTCTAAAATGTAATTCAAATAATAAAATAATTCTTGGGTTCATTCTAGTGGGCCATGTGTGTGATTAGTTTAGTAAATATTTCATGTACATTAAAATTCAATGTATATAACTTTAATCTATAGTCACCATGTTTTTTGGGGCTAGTTTTAGGTCTAACCATTTTAATAGATTCTAACAATGCAATAACATAAGCATTGCATTCCATCTATTGAGTAGTAGATATAGGATAAAATATGTAATAAAAATCCCTATGATACCCACATACAAAGGGACATGATCAGTAAACATACATATATGTGTTCACCAATAAGGACAAAGAGTTTTTAGATCAGGTCATGTCCAAATTTATGATTTAGCTTGTCAACATCTGGTGATCCTAAAAAAATATGTGGTAATATAGACATTTTTTCATTGGGGTTTTCCCTTGTTTTATTCATGAGATAAACACATGTTTGTTTCACTCACCCTATTCTATAAAATATTAATTTTTATGGAAAATATTCCAATGAATTCAATGTTAAAAATTTCATTTAGTGGTTTAGATAGATCCTATGTTTGGTGAAAAGACAGTGATATAGTGATAGGGTAGAATCGTTCTTGGGTAGGATTCTTATGATTATAGACAGATCTATACAACAATATAAATTTAATATATTGGTTTTATTATGTGCATCCTATCATGGATTTCTTCTGGATAAATTCATCTTCTAAGATAGTGATAGAGACTAGGTGGTGTTCATTCATGGGACAAAACCTTACATTGTTCATAAGAGTGTTGATTCTAAAAATAACTTTTTGGATATGTTTGTTGTTGAGTATTGTGATGATTTATCTAGTGGTTTGTACCATTGTTTTTTAATTTTCACACATTCTACTAAAAATTCATCTAGTATCCTAATCTCCTCATGATTTTTAATATGTTAGAGATTAACTTCTATATTGTATAACTTATATCAGTATGTATTGTAGCTTCCCTTCTTTCCAGTAAATTAATATTATTTCTAAAAAAACCTCAATATAATTTGCAATACTCCTCCTTTCATTCATAAGGTTGGAATCATAACATTTTAATAAACATTTTATTTTTATAGATTAAAAAACCTCAATTCATCATAAGATTTTTTTCAGATCTATTCCAATTACAATAAATACTTCATTACCAAACTCCATGTGATCCTGACGAACCTTTCCTAAAAAAATTCTCTTTTTTATGCACTTCTTTCACCGTTTTGAGTTTTTTCATCTGAATATGATGTTATGAATGATTTTAAACTTTTTTAAATTTAGTTTAATTATTACTTGTTCACATAAAAAAGAAAACACTTTTTTCATAGAATTTTTTCATATTCCCAAATAAAAAATATCTATCCAACTTGGTACCAGCAATCTCCCCCCATTAGATTTTTTTATCAATCCAGGTTCATATATAACTCACCATTGTAAGCTCATTAAATAGATTACATGACTATAATTATAATCCTAGGAGAGATGACTCATTATAGGAATCATTAATTATTGATATAAATACCATATTGTCTATAATTTGGACTCATGAAACACTATTATCATTCTTTTACCACATGCTTCTACTATTCAACATTCTAGTTCATAGAAGTTTCTTATGTCTAGTCCTAAAAATAGTTAGAATTTTTTAATAATTTTCAATTATATGTTATTATCATTCCCATAACTCCCAATTTATACATTCTTCCCTAAAATATTTAGAACATATTCAGTATATAGATTTAGGAAACAATAAACCCCCTTGAAAAAAACAACCCAATGAATATATGAGAGAGTGGATAAAAAAAGATACCTCAATCTTGTTGATAAATAGGTTGTATTCTAATGTTCAACCTCATTTTATAAAAATATTTCATCATTAATGGTTTTATTTGAAAATTTCACAACTTGTTCTGATGGAAGAACATAATTTAACTTCAATTAATTATTCTCAACATGATCTTTGATGAAGTGGTACTTAATATCAATATTTTTTTTGAATGAGAATTTTTTACGAGATTCCTAGTATGTTTTATTTAAGTTTGATTATCACAACCCAAGGGAAAAGGTAACATTCCATCAACATGAATGTCCTCCAACTGGGTCTTTAACCAAACATATTGGGTAGCATATTGAGTGGAAGAAATATACTCAATATCAATCATATTGAGAGTTGTTGAATTTTATTTGTGAGAATGGAAAATTAAATAGATCAATATTCAAAGGAAAACTCCCCCATACAGGGATCTTCTATCATTAACATTTCTTACTCAATTGGTAAATAAATAACAAAACAAGTGAATATCTTTAGATAAATCATACCTGCTTCTGAAAATTGGTGTGCCTTCCATATATCTGATAATTTTTTTTAGTAAATAAAATTCATTCAATTAGAAAACTATGATATCTTGCACAAAATTTAATGATATTAAATGTGTTAGGTCTTGAGGGAGTAAAATATTAAAAAAAATCCAATTATCTTCTAAAATGATTTAGGATCAACTTATTTTACTGCTCCATCAATAATAACATTAGTTTCTAAAAAATTGGTTTTTAAATTGGTTATGCATTTTCTATGTTGAACTTCTTAAGAAGTTTCCTACCATACTTTTCTTGAGAATGAAAAACGTGTTTCCTCTTTTTAAAATTTTTTCACCCTCTAATATATTTTCTTTTCACTCATTGTGGATATATCAAACATCATTTTTCCTCTCTTCATAAAATATTTGACAAGTTCATTAATCATTCCCCTCAATGATAAGGCCATCAAAAAAATTATAATGATGTAAAACTCATGATATTCATTAATGTAATGATTTATATCAACTAATAATTTCTAAAAAATCATCTTCCTCACATCTGTATCCAATTTGGAAAACCTTTCCCCTAGGTCATTTTTTCTCATTCAATTCTCTCTTCATCAAACACACCTAACATCCACCTTTCCAGATAAACAATCCACGTGGTTATTCAATGTAATTTTCATAATCAAGATACCCATTAAAACATTCATACATTCATATCGATATAAAATATTTTTTCTAATATTGTTGTGTATAAATAATAGTAAATATTATTATAGTTTCTAACCATTCCAATAGAGAAAAATTCTCATCAAAATCAATACCTTTAATTTATGTGTATGTGTTACGCACTAATCATGCCTTTTTTCTATTCACTTCACCTTAATCATTCATCTTGTTTCAAAAAAATCATTTTGTAAAAATTATTTTTTTCATCTGTCTTAGATATGATTTCATGAGTATCATTTATGTCTATCTCATTCTTCACTTCATTTTATCCTGAACCCATTCATGTTTCCCAAAATCTCCCTTCACATCTTTTAGATGATCTTTTTAATAAAAATAAGTATATTAACAACAATTTATGTTTTTAATGAAACCTATTAATGTTGATCCCCAATAATATTTCAATCCATCCACATATGTCTTTGTTATTTGACAATATTTTCTAGATTCTTCATCATTCCAAGAAATAGCTGAGCCAAATTCTTTTTCTTTAGTTGGATCACTATTTTTAAAATCCATATATGGATTGTAATTATAAATTATATTATCCTATTCATATTTCTTATCTATATAAATTTGTTTATCTTATTTTACCTCATCAATAACTTTCGAATCAAAACCTTAAACTAATAATCCTAAATTGTTGTTGAAAGATCTATGTCATCTTCCTTTTAGAGAATATCTAATAAAATTATATCATTACCTCTTTTCTAAAACATCCCATGGTTTCCACCATTCATATTCATGCTGCATGATCTCCCAAAAACTCTTATGTTTTTCAAATATGGATTTTATTCAACAAATATATAATATGGAATCATATCTGAACATGGACTATAGAAACATCAGTTCTGAAAATAAATAGAAGTGATTAAGGATTGCTTTCGAAAGTAATAAGAGATACCATGTTCATGTAACATACTTTTCCCCAAATCGACTAAAAAAATATTACTCCATTATGCAACAAATTATTTTGAGGAGTTTATGGTGTTATGATCGCATTTTGAATTCCATTATTCTAAATATTACATGAAAATTATACATTTTTTATCACCACTACTCTCTATTCTCATATTCTTCTCTGAATAATCACCTTCACTATCAAAATACATCCTAAATAATTTTCATATTTTGAACGAATATGACTTATGATTGATATAAACAACACAAGTAATATGATTATAACCCTCAATGAGTGTAATGAAATACTTTCCTCAATGTATATATTGTTTTCAAATTTTCTAAAAAACATCAAAATAGATAAGTTCCAGGGATTTTTTATAAAAATTTCAATATTATTATGCATAGGTTTTGTAATATTTACTTTTTTGAAAAATAGTGAAATACCAATATATTATTTTTTAAATACAATGAATACCACAAGAACTATCTCACATTAATAATTTCCTCAGGTTTCTTTGACACGTGAATCACAGTCTTTTATAAAAAAATTAATTATCTTCCACCATGACTAGGTAACTAGAATTTTAAACCTCACTAAATTGGAATATGTTTCCATATGAATGTTGGCCTCTAATAACAAGTTTTCTATCTTCAGTACTTTACCAAACAAACCCATATCTTTAGAAGATAACTTTGTCAGCTTCCACACAATGTTGTGAAACATCCAGAATGTTCTGTTTCATCCCATCAATAAATAATTCGTTATTTTATTTCAACATTTCTTCCATAATGATCATTGTTCCGACACCTTCGATTCCGAGTCATTAATCATGGAAAATTGTTATTATTCATTATTTAAATTCTTTCACATTAATTAATAGTTATAAATCAACTATCATATGAAAATATCACCCACCATCCAATATCCAAGGTCATTATCTTTTTGTAGCTTTAAGAGTGGTTTCTATAATAAAATATTTTTCATTCCCTCAATCGTTCTTGACATTAAGATTAAGAGAATTGATAAAAAAAAATTGTGTTATGCCAGTAACAAAACAAGACATCCTTATTTATGATTTATAGGTTGTTCCGATATTTATCAAATATTTTCATAATGTTTGAACCTATTTATATCATTTACACCATCCTTATTAGATTACATCAGAACGCCTTTCTCAGATGTCACCAGTAAATCCTTATTAGACTTATTACATAGAGGGGATTGACTCCCCCTAACACTTTTCAACCAATAAATTTTGTAATAGTTTTAATTTTTTTCATTAAAGCAATACATATTTTCTAGCATCCATAATCCTCCTTAATAAAATCAGAACCCATATAAATAATAATCTCTTGTTTAACGTCCATAATTTTTAGAGTTGTCAATGAGTTTATATACAACCTTTATTTCAATCTTAGTGGATAATAATTTACCACCAACCATTATATTCTCCAAAAAACCTCCTTTGGTAGTACTGTTTTGTTTTCAAAATTATCAAAACCAGAAGTAGTAGAGTTTTTTTCGGTATCACGAATTTTAGATACATCAACCTCTCCAAATTTATTGATTGTTTCCAAATACATAACATTCATAGATTTATTATTTTCAAAAAAAAAATTACCATTAATCTATACGATTGAATTTATATTTTTTTATCATTTTGGATTTCAACATGACGAGAACATTCCCATTCTTTATAGGTAGATTTATTGAATATGTTTAACACTTGGTTCATATTTTGAATGGTTTTGTTGGACAGGTTCCAAACCTTATTATTTTTTCCTTCATTGTATTTTCAGGATGTTCGTTGATTTTATTTTATTTTTCAAATGTTTTATTCAAATCATTAATCTCTTTCAGCAGCTTTAATTTCCCACAAATAAAAAATTCATGATTGTATGTTGATGAATATTCCATTTTCAATGTCCATATTTATTTCTCAATCCTCTCACTCATTCACATAAATTCTTTTAGATCTTATTTTAGATGAAATTCTAATAGAGTTTCTTCTTATTCTTCAAAACTACTCCTTAGAAACTCTTCATTGGTCACCATTACAAGAAAAGTATTATGTACAAAAATCTCAAAAGAATTTTGGATTTGAATTCATTATAATGTTCTTCATTATCTTAAGATAAAGAATCAAATAATTTGGGATTTTTTAAATTTTATATTCTTTCCTTTGGAATAAGATTTGTATTTATAAATCATTTTCTTCTCAATATTCTTTTATATTTTTCATTATCATCTTCTTCCTTCCTTAGTGGAAAATTAGACAAAATGTTCCCAACTAATCCAAATTCAAAAAAAACATCAATGGAATTGTGCCTTTATATCTTATAAAATCCCTATTAAAATTTATATAAAATGGATAAAAATTTATCATGATTTTAACAGACCACTTTTGTGGTATTATAATGACCAGAATAATTTTCTATGAGAATATTCATATGTTATTATTTATTATCAGCCATGAAATATATTTCACTATGAGATTTTTTTTTCTTTCATAACATTCTACCTTCTCATTTAATCAGTAATGAGAGTACTATGAAAATAATTTAGAGATAAAGTTTCAAGATCTATATCTTACAATTAATGAAATTTAGAATCAAATATTTTAGGAATAAATTACATTATCTTTTCAATAATAGTATAATTTTCTAACATTTACATAAGACATATGATATTGAAAACATCTTCATTCACCCTATTAAAGTACACACTAATGGATTCATACTCACCCAGTTTACGATCTTCATATATTGGCCTACATATTAAATTTTTTCATTGTTGTCCTCTTTATTACCTTCATAAATGTTATTCATATTATCCCAAATACATTTGGAAATGGAAAAACACATTAATCATAGAAACAAAATTTTAGAAATTTATGATTGTATAACTTTCTTGGATCATCCATAATTCTCATGACTCTTCTTGTAAACATATTTATGTGAATCTTTATCATCAATGGAAGGAAAATCATCAGTTTCAAGTTCAAGAACAACATAAACAAGATTCATAAGATAAAACAATATTATGTCATTATAGATATGATAATTCTTACAATAAAAGACTAAAATACTATTACTATTCACAAAATTCAGATACCCCATCACAACATGTAATCCAAATAACTTCTACAATTTGAAAATGAAAGGAACCTTCGACTTGGAAATAAGGCCCTAACTATAAACATTACATAATCTTGATTTATGTCAATAATTTAAATTTATTTCACATTGAGGATATTTTCATGTTTATTGCTCTAGAGAATTAGGCCATAACTCGTACATAATAAAACCATCTAAATAAAAAGTGGACACTTCCAACAGTCAATTTCTTCCATTAAATATAATATTTCCAAATTAAATGCATTTTTATTCATTTATAATCGTCATACATTTTTTCCTGATCCCATACTTAACCCAATTATCCCCTAAATACAATGAAAAACAATTAAAAACATGGGTGGATCACAAAAATATCAATAAGGGATATAAAATATGGAATGAAACCTTTAGTGCATAAATATTTTAAAATCATGAAAACATTTCAAAAAAAATCATACTTTTAACCTATAAAACAAAAACACTTTATCTTAACTCATGATATAATTTGATTCCAAGAAGACATCCTTGAAATTATATAGCATAAAGGTATCTTGTTAAATCAAAACCATATATACATTTTATAATTCATATATAAATAGGGAGTAACCATCACGTTTACATTTGGAATACCCATCACAGTATATTCCATGCATTATTAAGGAGAAAGTTTATCGTTTGACTGCCAAAAAATAAGTACTGCATTAGAGAGAAATCACAGGATCAACCTCCCTATGATTTTCAAAGAAAAAAACATAGTCTTAATCAATTCCCATGAAATATAATATAATTATAACACATATAACATGAATAAAGAAAAAATAAGATTTTCACATTGAAATTAAAATTAATCATTAAAATCCAAAAATCATAAATGAAAACACAATTTTGAAGATAAAATGGTAAAATTTTAATGTATACATCAATAAATAATACATTAAACAATTAAACAAATTATATTAATGGAGTATATGTAAAACAACATTGAAATAATTGATCATTTTTTTAAAATAATTACAAAATAAAAAATGATTCAATGCCTCTCATTACACATTGAAACATTTGAAAGAATTTTACATTTTAAAACATTAATATCCATATAATTAAATCCTTACAACCCTATTTAAAACATGTAGATTAATAATAATTATTTATAATAATAAATCCTTAAAATATTTAAAATGATGTGTTAGTTATAGAGTCTTTAAGAATTTTGAAAATTTAAATAATAAGCCACATGAAGGTATAATGTTATAAAAAATATTAAAAAATATCTGTATAGATATAATATTGACATGGAATTTCAATGGGGTTTTATATTGAATTTATAACAAAATGAATGAGAATATCATCAAGAAATGTCTCAATGAAAAGAGATTGAAACGAAGCCCCTTACCTTGAGTCTGAATCGTCACATATAATATTTAAAGTCATTAATTATAAAAATAGAATGAATTATGCTTCAATGATAATCTTTTTTATGTTTATTATTCTTTTTATATCACTTATCACCATGTTATAAAAATTACATATTTTTTAAGTTAATGGGGGACGCTTTGTCGTTATTTGGTACATCAATCGAATATGAACTTGGTATGATGTAAATTATGCATGTGGTCATATATAAATCATCTTGAGAATAATATTCATGACATAAGGATTACTTTTTTAAATCCTTTATACTTTTAAAATAGACCATTAATTGTGTTTATGTAAAATGGACAATGATATCATCACGAAGATGACAGGTTGTATATATGCTTGAGTAATGTCTTTGTTTTTCATTGATTGTTATGGAAACAAGGTAAGTACTGTTTTATCAATATAAAATGATGATAAATCATTTAATATAATATTAATCATATTAATATACTTATTTATGTTTTACAATTATTATACTGAATAAAAACAAACCACATCACTTCGTGGTGGTTATAGTTCACACGTACGAATGAACGTCATTATCATTTTTATCTTCATGAAAAGTAATAACTTAACTGATATATTATTATCATATATCGATAAATTTATCATTAATATAATCTAACAACACTATTTAAATTATTATAACCTTCCATTAGAGACAGTTAGGGAAAATTAATTGGATCGGTTCGTGGAGATGATAGTTCAAACAAACATACAAATGATTAATTACTTTCCCATTTAATTGATGTAGAGATAGGTTTAGTTGATGGTATTAACATAAAAATTTATATGTATCTTTATAATGCTATATTTGTTATTTAATCATGGTTGGAGTAAATATTAATGATTTGAATGAATAATTAAAATAGAAATACTTAATGAAAATGACACATTTTCTTCAGTTGATCACCTTCGAAGAATAACCTAAAACTTCTAAGAAGGGTGTTCTAAAAACCAAAATGTCTCAATAATGTGGGAAACTATTCTAGGAATGTTCATGGGGGTATATATTCCCTAAAAAAATGTTTTGGAAGTGTGAGTAATATAGATGAATGGGTGCCTTATTATAAGATAGGGAATGGCCACCCTTTGAATTATTAAAAGTATTAAATTAATATAGATTCAATTTAGATTCCAAATAGATCAAAACTAATTTTTTTCTATTCTAATATTATTTTTTGTCTAATATCCAAAATCCAATTAATATTATACATGTTTTTAATATTTATGAGTCCTTATCATTTAGTTTAAACCCTTATTTAACCTTTTTTAATCATAACATGATGTCAGGTTACTTAAACATTATGTGTTAATGTAATTACCAAAACATGTCAAAAGACCAAAAAGAGTGTCATTAATGAAATATTAGTTCGTATCAAAACAATATTTCCAAATATTACACCTTTAGTAATTTTATAACATTTAATAATCTATTTTATATTTTAAAATACAAGTAGTGTCAATTCTAACACTATTCATGAGTTGACCTTTAAAAATATCATAACAACAATATAAGCTAAAAATAACTCCATTAAATATGAACTGAATATCTATAATGTTATTATATGTCATAAATGTTTTCTAATAATATTAATTTTTAATATTTATAATAACATTTATTTGACTCTTTCAATAATTAAGAAATTATTAGATCATCTTTGTGTCATTTTAAAATTTAATTATATAATTTACAAAATTTATAAATAAATTTCCCTAATGTTGGTAATATTATTATCATTCCAATGACTATTTATCTTCAAATATATCCCCTTTATATCTACATATTAAAATACATTACTTTTTTACAATAAAATTTTAATTAATTTACTATTTATTGAATATAATATAATAAATACATTCATGTCATCCAAGTGGCTCCAAGTGGTCCTAAAATAGACCCATGTATGCTCAGTGTCAAAATACACTAATCAAATTAAATTAAAGAAAGTGTTAGTTTAGTTTTATATTACATTAATATAATTTTTACCTTTAATTACCTAATTTACCTTCAATCATGGTAATAAAAAATAATTACTAAAATTAATATTCATAATGTCTTAAAACAAAATGGGACTATTTAAATAATTTGGACTTCATGATCCAAAAAATTCTATGTATTTTTTCAAATTCTAAATTTATATTTTGATATAATTAATTTTATATTAATACTCGTTGTACATATGAGAAAACATTTTTTAAAAAAATAAAAACCATCAAAAGATTGACATGTGTTTATATCTAATTTCCATGTGAAATTACTTCTAATGAACACCATTGTATTAATATATAAACAAATAATAAAATTAAACATTAAAATTAATTAAAAATTTAATCTATAAATATATATAAATTAGATGAAAATGAAGTTTTAAATTAAAATGCATCATTTTTACTATTTATTAATATTTGAATTTTATCCTAAAAATACCAAAATTTCAACTTAAGTAAATTTTGATGTCCCAAATAGAAATAATAAGTTAATTTTGTCAAATATAACATATAAAAGTGTCATAAGATATTTTTAAAATGGGTACTCCATCATAATGCGTTAAAACTACATTTTTAGAAAAAAACTCATTTTATCCGTAAATTTGTATTTGTTCTTATATAATCTATTAAAAACACTTAAGATACATCTTAAACATTTTATTGAATTAATATTTAGTTAATATAATATAAAATATTTATTTTGTTATTTTATAAATAAAATTATTCACATTTGAAATTTTTTTCATAAAAATACATCATTTACATTAAATTGGTTTTTCGTTTCATTTCATGTTAATTTGGATTCCATGTAATTATTATATAAATATGTTAAAACCATATATTCATGATTCAATTAACATTTTCCACTCCCTCCATTATAATGTTTAGGTGATAAATACCATAATAAATAATAATATTAATAATATTTTATTTTCTGATATCACTTAGTCTTGGGAGCAGCTTAGTATTTCAGAGAATCCAATTGTTGAATGTTGAGTATTCTATCATAAATAGCATATAATTTAAAGTAAAATTAACATATAATTCATGAAAATTAATAGATATGAAAAAGACTTATTATATAGTTACCTGGAATGAAACGTCCTACCCCCTTTTGGATAGCGCATCCTACAAACTTTAATTTTGGGCCTAGTAATTATGGTTTCTATTTAGAAATTACATAATTTATATCCCACAATAGAAAAATATTTAATAAAAACTCCACTTTAAATGAATGAAATAAAATTAAAAATGGTCACCCAAGATAACACATACTAGTATTCTATATTGTATAACCTAGATATTGAAAAAAAAGTAACCATCGTTTTCTGATGGAGAATGATAGAAATCATGATCAGGATAAAGTTAAAAAGAAGAAAACCACAATCTTGTGAAGGGTTAAATGGTCTTTGATTTTGTAGTAGGAAAAGTAAAAAAAAAATTAATAACCTTTCTATAATGTTATAGAATTATTTTACTTCTTAGAATAATAACATAAGGAAACACTCATATGTGATAAGTAGAGTTTTATCTTTTAATCAAATTCCACCACAAACTCATATTTTTCTCCAAATGATGTGTATTTAAGATGAATTTTTATTCATTCTTGTATCACTAGAATCAACATCTAAAAATATATATAATCTAAAAAATATAATTTATTTATTCATTCAATATTGAAAAATTTACCAATTCCGAAAATTTAGGAAAAAATAACACAATTCCCCAAAAAGAATAAACCATTGGATGAGGGAAAACAACATTTAATCTCAAAAATTCCAATTCAATATAAAAATTTAAACATATATCATTTGTTAAATAAATATCTATAAAATTCTAAAAATTAATCCAAAATAAAATTGAAACCCAAAATTCAGAAGGATTTGATCATGTTGTATTCGAGGAAAAAATTTATCATTTCTCTCCAAATAACACAAATCACTATTAATGTATCATAACAAAAAAAATTAAACTAATCACATATTCTTAAATATAGGTTAATCATATAAACAAATATCATAATTACCCATAACTCCATAAATGTAAAAATATATTCACCCAAAATATAATTTAATAAATACTTCTCAATTAAAATAGTATTGTATTTTATTTACCTTAATCATATAAAGTTCATGAATTAGTGAATGTCTTCCAAAATAACAATTTTCACTTAATTTTAAAATAATATTCGTATAACAAGGATATAAATTTGATAAAAAATATGTTCCCAAAATCAACTTATTATTTTTTCCCACTTCTAGTTTAACCAAAAGGAAAATGTCATACTAACTAGGGACATCGTGTAGACTAGAGGTAAGAAATAAATCCTTATCACCCTTCGGTTGTGGGTTCGATCCTCCCACAATTTCTAGACACGACATTTTATCACCTACCAGCAGATTTTCCTTCTCATAAAACTATATATTTATTATTAAATACTCTACAAATGAGATAAAATCCAAAAAATAACCATAACATATTTTAACAACAAGTTTTATGTCATGGCTTTCATTTTTTATCCTAAAATATGATAACCCATAGTTACCTTAAAAATAAATGTCACCAAAAATATTGTTAATAAAATTAATATTTGGTCACATATAGCTTAAAAAGAGATTTATAATGCATTAAAATTCAAATCAACCATACAATTATAATCTCATGATGATATCTAGAACTCTTTAGAAAATAGCATAATCTCCCAACTTTTCTAAACCATTCATTGATACCAATTATAATGACCTAGTATTAAACATTAAAAAATCTTGAGTGAAGTCAATAATATAAAATTATTTCACATTGATGATATATTAATGTTTATATATTAAAATATTCAGTACAAAACTCATACATTACAAAACCACATAAATACAATGTGGAAACTTCAAACAATATCCATTTCTTCTATAAAACCAAAACTTTTAAAATGTAACATTGTTTCTTTTCATGTATTATCATAATAGCATTCCAATGATCACAAACTTGACTATATTATCCTATAAATCCTAAGAAAAAATTTCAAAAAATTGGTATGAGAACAAAAAAAACTCAGTAATAGATATAAAATAAAGAATGAAACTGTTGGTCCATGAATATTCTAAAATCATAATTTTTTTTCTAAATATCATTATATTCCCCAATAAAACATAAGTGATTTAGTTTATATCATGAAATCATAAGATTAATATAAAAAAACCTATAAATCATAAAAAATTATGTTAAACTATGGAATCCATATCATATTACATTTTATCTTTCACATCTACAGAGGGAGTAACCATCATGGTTAGGTTTGGAATATCGATCAGCATATATTCCATGAATCTCTCAGGAGAAAACTTATTTTTTAACACTATCTCATTAACCAGTGAATGAGATAGATATAGAAATCTCAACAAACCTAGTTTTATCATGGAACCACCAATATAATTAATCAATTCCCATGAATTATAACATATTCCGAACACATAAAACATGCATAATGGAAAAATAACATTTTCAATTTGAAATTACATTTCATCTTTACAATCAATGAACTCATAAATGAAATCCCATTTTATAATATAAAATGGTAAACATGTAATGTAAAAAATCAATACATAATAGTGATATGAAGTAAATAAGTTCCATTGATGGATTATATGTAAAAAACATTGAAATAATCAATATATTTTTATAATATAATGAAAACATTAAAAAATAATATATATGAATGAAAGTGTCCAATACCACATTGATACATATAAAATGAATTAGAATTATAAAGATTTTATTTAAATATAAATTTATCCTTAAAAATATTTTTAAATCATGGACATTAATATAGAGTATTAGAACAACAAATCTTTAAAAAAATTAAAATGTTTTTTAGTTAAAGATGCCTTTAACATTTTGATCATTTAAATTATAACCTTCTTAAAGGAAGAACATTATAAAAAAAATTAAATTACATGAGTATTGATATTATATGGATATTTAATATCAATGGGTCTGTATATAAAATTAATAAAATAATAAATGAGCATATCATCATGAAATGTCTCAATGAAAGGAGTTTGAGATGATGTCCCTTATATTAAGTTTGACTCATCACATAATATATTCATAATCCTAAATAATAAACATAGAATAATTTATACATGATTGAGAACCATTTTCATTATTATTATTCCTTTTATATCACTTATTACCATGTTATAATAGTTACATATTTTTTTGTTTATATTGGACTTTTTTTATTCGGTGCTTGAGTCAAAAATAAACACATTATGATATAAATAGTTAATGTGGTCATAATTACATCATCTCTAGAATATTATTAGTGACATTAGAATCACTTTTAATCATCCATTATACTTTTAAATCAAACCATTATTTATGGTTATGAAAAATGAACAACGTTTTAATCATGGAGACGGTGGGCTATAAATAAGCATGAGTGAAATCTTCATTTTTCATTGATCATTATATAGAGAAGGTATGTACTATTTTATCTATTAAAAATGATAACAAAATTATTAATATTATATTAATAATTTAAATGTACATACCTAAATCATATAATTTATGTAGTCAAATAAAAATGAATCACATCGCTTTGTGAATGTGATAGTTCAAACGTACGCACGAATGACATTATCATTTTTATGTGTTTGGAATGTTATAAAATAATTGATATTTTAATATATTGTAATGTTTAATATGTCATTACTATTACATATGAACATTAATTTCATTTTAATATCTAGTCATGAGATATGGTTATGGAAAACGAATTAGATTGGTTCGTGGAAGTGATATTTCACACATACACACGAAAAATTAATAACCTTCCCCATTTAATGGTAATGTGGATGGATTTAGGTGATAATATAAACATAATAACATATATTTATATTTATAATGTTTTATTTAATATTTCCTCATTATTTTATGATGTTTTAAGGATGCTGAAGTTGAAATAAAATAGAAATACTTGTAGAAAACTATACATCTTCTTTAGTTTATCACCATTGAATAACACCATAACACCATTAACAAGGTTTTTCTACCTAATATAAGGCCTAAAAATTTGGAGAGTTATTATAGGAAGGATTTTTTCAAGATCTTGGATGATCAAAAATATTTTGGAAGTGTGAGTAGTAGAATGGAATTTGAGCCTTTTTATAAAATATGGGAGGGGAACCATTGAAATTATTAAAATTATTGAATTAATATAATATAAATTTAGATTTAAAATGGTACCAAAATAATTTAAATTTAATAAAATAAGATTTTGGGTCCAATAACAATCATTCAATTTAAAATAGACATTTTAAAAAAATCCTTATCTTTGTGGTTTAACACTTATTATAATCATTTTAATCTTACCATTATGTCATGTTATCTATAAATTGTGGGTTAATTTAAATAAAATAACATGTAATAATTAAAAAATTTGTTCTTTGTGAAATATTAGGACTTATCATAACCATTTTTATGAATCTCAATTTTTATGGAATTCTATAAAATTTAGTAATCTTTTTTATATTTTAAAATAACAATATTTCATTTCACATACTAATCATATGTTTACTTTAAATAAATCATAACTACAATATATGTAGAAAATAACTTCATTAAATCATAAAACACATGTCACATATATCCATAAAAATATTGGATGTCATTAATTATGTTGTAAAATATTTATTGAACAGATTATAATATCATTTATTTGATTTTTTCATCAATTAAAAAATTACTACATCATCATTACATCATAATTTAACTTATTTATTAATTTATCAAAATTATTTCAAAATTAACATGATTTATGTATTATTTTTATCTTTCCAATGACTATTTATAGTAGAAAATACCCCTTATATGACTCCATAAAAAATACATTACTTTTTAAAAAGAAAAGTGAAACCAAAATAACTATTCTCATAATATATGTCATATAAATGACATATTATAAAGTTAAATTTCAATTAATTTCCATTAATTCTTTGTTTTAGGGGTTTCTCAAGCTTTTATGGAGGAATGACTAATTTTTCCTTAATTGGGCCAAACAGTGAGCCCAATTCCAGATTTAAAAATAAATGTTGATTTCTTTATAACGCCTTAATTTTTCAACATTTTTCATCCATTAAAATTCATATATGTCATCTCCTAACCTATGAACGCCACAAAATTAATTTGTACCATTTATAAATCTATAATCATGGTGGATTTTAGTTTTTATTTATGGGATTGGGCCTGCCCGAAAACTCATTTCAAGCATTAAAAATAATATTTAATTATTTAATAACTCATTAAATTTTTATGTTTTTCGGTGATTCAAACTCCAACCTGATCCCACACACCTAAGGCACGCCCCCATTCTCTCATCATTCAATTTGGAGGTCAATAAAATCGTGAAATTGGGAGAAACTTCTCTACATTTCACAAATCACCCAGATTTGAAAAGGTAAATTGATCCTTTCATATCTCCTTATATTTTTACAATTTCACCCCCATTATAGTTCCTTTGTGATCTCCTAATCCTTGTTCGAATCACCCTTAAATTTTTAGCTATTTTAAAATTCAGATTCTGGTGGATTTGGGGTCGTTTTCTTCAAGATTGTTTTGGGTAAGTGTTTCTCTCTTCAATTCCTTCCTTCTCCTTACAGTTTCCTCCATCTTTCATAAATTTATTGAGTGTATAGATGTTAGGGATCATACCTAGGGTCTGATTTGGTGTATTTTGGGTGAAATATTATTGTTTAGTGTTCGTTTTCACATCCTTGTGGTGTGGCAGAGGTGCGGTTGTGGTTTCGCACCAAGATTCAAGGGTTTTGACTCAAAATGTTTGTGGTTACATTTGTAAACAATTATTTATAAGATAACATGATGTATTTACTCATTTTTCATATTCCTAATATGTTGGATGTCGTAAAGAAACTGTTTTTGATTGATTTGGATAAGTGTAAAATTTTATAGTTTCTTTTTAACTTGAAATTGGGTGTTTCCATGTGTAACTCATGGGGTATTATTTGGGTGTATTTTATAAATTATGTAATTGGTTTACTAAATCATGTTTGGCATGAAAATTATGTTTTTTATTGTATTGGTGTCCTGTGGTCCTAAAATAAGGTTTCTGAATAGGTTTGATGTGTAAAACATTGTTATACTTCTTGAGAGCATTTTATGAAAATGTGTGTTCTCATTTGTATATTTTGTGGTATTATTCAGGTTTATTTTATAACACTTGAATGTGGTTTTATAAATGTATCTAGGGATACCAAGTATATTTTTTATAGTAATTGGTATGGTTTTGGTCTTAAATGGGGGTTTTGAAATGGTTTTTGTGTGCAAGACATAGTTACACCCCCGTGAGTTATTTTTATGAAAATTGTGAATGTTTTGTTTGGTTAAACAAAGTGGGTAAAAGAGTGTATATATACTATTGTGGGGGTTTTCAGCTAATATGGGTTTTTAAAAGGTAATGTGGTTATTTAAGATGTCAAATATTTCATTAGAATTATTTATAAAGTGCTAAAAAGTTTTAGTAAATGGAAAGAGAGCTGCAAAACATGGTTGTGGGCTGTTTCGTGTTAATGTGTTGTGAAAAATGAATTTTGTTGATGAAATAGGTATTATATGATATTTTAGTGGGCTGTTATGTGAGTTATAATGTCTTGTAATGGTTTATAAAAACTTTTTAAAGTATTTGTGGAAGTTTTAAAGAAATCTAAAAAGTGTTGTGGGTTATTTTAGTGTGAGTCAGATTTCAAAATCAATTTGAATGAAAAGTGGACGTTTGGGAATGTGTGGTATACATGTGGTCTGTTTATTGAATTTGTGATATGTAAATGATATTTTAATATGAAAATTATATTTCTTGACTTTTTGAACTTGTTTGAGCACAAACGGAAAACCCAGGTATCTAGGTGGGTGGACATGTACTAGTATGCGTCTGAATCCATGGGGTTTAGCCTCAGTTTCACTTAGCATGATTGATGCTTAAAACTCTAACTAAACTTTGATGATGATTATTTGGGACCACTAGTTTATGGGAATGTTTCCTACTAGTGGCTCATACATGAGAATGGATATTTGGGATGGTTACTCTCACCAAGATACGATGTTCCTAGGACACACAACGAGCTAGTGCATTGGGGTCATTTCCTATTTCTTATGCTCATTAGATCCTTTATACATACCATAGGAATATATTATATTTGGTTGTAAAATCAATTATATTTGTCATTTATTTTAACAGTTTTGTTTATTTAAATTATCCCACTTGAAAACTGATTTTTTTAGTTGCATCTTTTATAAATTATAACTAGAAATTACATGTTTTTTAAAACTGGCATGATTTTCATATTTGAATGTTTATCGCATGGAATCTATTAGTGGTTTTATCCTACTTGGAATTATCTCACACCCTACTTACACCCTTGGGTGTAAGTAGACTTGGTTTTTTTTTGTCGCAGGTTGGGTATAATTTTTTAGTTCTAGTGGTTTGGGTTTCTAGCAGGTCATTGGTGGTGAAGTCTTGTGGAGATGGCTTGAGGGCGGTGCCCCTTGCTATGAGGATTCTTGGGATGTTTCATTTTGGTTTTTTAACTTTTTTATAGTCTTTTTGAGTTGTTTTAAAATATGAAATTCAGTTCTTTATTTTTGTAAAATATTGCTTCGTTTGAAAAATCCAAATTCGTTTTATATGATTCTTTTGTTGTTTTATGTTTATAAAGTCAGGTAAATCATTCCCAATTCTCATTTTATGATACCCAGAAACATTTTCCTGCCTATGGGGATCATGAACACCCTTCGGGCATTGTCATGGGCTAGGTTTGGTGCCGGTTTCAGTGGCGACCAGATTCGGTTCGTGACAAAATGGTATCAGAGGATGTTCGCTCTCTATCGGTCATATAATTTTGGGAACAGTCAGGATAGTATGGAGTTAGGATTTTTGAGACATGTCATTATTTTTAGGAGTATTGTGGCTAATCACCACACCTTGTGATGGGATTCAAGTCTCTATGGGAAGTGGATACTTTTCTAAGTCCTTTGGTTTTCTTGGTTTGATGATGATTAGTGGAATTGAAAAGAGTGTTGGGTTAACAGTCTCAGTGAGCTCGTAGGTTTAGGAAATCCATGTGGATCATTGGATATTTTCCTAGAACACTCTCTGTGATTGTGAAGTGATTGGAATATGGCCACAAACTATATGTCCAATTCATCCACTGAAACTAGTTTCCTCTCGCATTGTCTTGTGTTCTTTAGTTTTGAAATCTAGTAAGTTTGGTTTTAAAGTGACTTAGTTTTAAGAAGCATAAAGTTTTTGTGAAATTATTATCTACTAAAGTGGTAATGGTTAAATTTTTTAAAATGTAAAACTGAATTTTCAGAATTATATTGGAATGTAAAATGGTGTGTTTGCACCTCTTTTGAAATCATGAACTATGTCAAGGATGGTTTTTAAGATGTGTTTCCAATAGAGGTTTCTAAACTATTGGAAGGTTCTTTAATGGGATAAGATGTTTTAAAATTGATGTGAATAACTTGAAAGTGAGTTTTCATTAGAATTATTGGGCCACTCAGAAACAAAATTAATGCGGTAATTTGGGTTTGATTTTATGGTTAGTGGTCTTGAGAAAAGAGAAGTATTGGTTGATTGTTTTGGTTTTGAAAATTGGAATGATTTTTTGTGTTAAGTGACCACATGCATGGGGTTATATGGGATGATGGATGGTTAATGGAATGATTGGATGAGTTTCAGGATAGATATGAGGAGGGTCCCTGGTGTGGAATAGAAACATGCATGTGTGAGACCCATGGGGTACTATTGGTGGATATGCTAACCGCTAAACTTTTTGTTTTTAAAAATATGATTTTAAAGGGAAAAATTGAAGTCTTGATTACTAGTTTGGGATGCTGTGTATTTTGTGTTTTTTAAAATTTTGATGTTGTGGGATGTTTTGAGTCCAAGAACCCCTCCTCTTTGAACTATGTTTTGGGATTGTGTTTGGTCGATAAGCTGTATTGAAGGGCCGGTTAGTGGTATCTTCTGAGAAATTATTTGGGATGCCTTTATAGTGGTTCCATTCATGTGTTTGGATCTATTTTTTGGTGTGTCTTGACCAATGGACCATCTTGGTTGGGTCCTTTGGTTCAATCTTTGGATAAGTTATGCCCCATTAAGGGTTAGTTCATGACTGAAGTGCAACCCGGGTTGTTTCTTTATTGGAAAATCCTCCGATTGATCAATATAATGATTCTTTTTTTTCGAGATCTATATATTGAGTCTACACCATTTCCTTTCTTGGTTTTTCTAATTCTCTTATATAAGAATAGTGTGCGTGGAAGGTTGAAATAGGCCTTCATTCATTAAGCTACTTGATTCGTTGAAGGTGGAAGTGGTCTGGGGTAGTTAGTGTGGATGAGTGTCTCGATGGTGTCTAAGAGGGCCGTTGGGTTCTGCACAGTTTATTTAAAGCATGCATTCATTTTAAACCACTAGTGTGGGAAATATTGTTATGATATGATATTGTGGGAACTTTCTATAATTGTGAGTTGTTTGGGGATGTTTTATAAGGTCTCACTCCATGAATTGTTTATATTAGTCGTAATGGTCATGTTCGGTGATGACTTGTGATGTCATGTGCTCGATTGTCCCTAAAGGTGAAAGTCGTGAAATCATCTGAGAGTCTATGTTATGTTGATAGAATGTTTCCTTCGAAAAAAACATAAAAGTATTCCATTTTAGAGGAAGGTGATTATAGGTGTTCATTACTTCTATTGTTTCTCAACTGAACAAACAAGGTGTGATGTGTGTGCATCTTCTAAGCCCTTTTTTCAGTGAAATATCATGTTTGGGTAAAGTGAGTTTGGAATGTGTTATGTTTTGGAAAACTTAACAAGGATTGCGGTGTAGTTGTTGCATGCACTGAATGAAGAATTCTATTTTAGGGAGATTACAAAGCCTAACTATGAGGCTAAAGATACTTCAATCATTGAGCTCCAGCCATAGGTCTTGGAGAGAAGTTGGCTCATAGTCACTGAAGATCCCAGGGTCGTTTAAACCCTTGTACAATGTCATATCCCCAGCATTAAAGATATTAATAGTTTAAACCTCTGGTTTCATCATCTTTTCTCTGTTGTTCTCGTTTGGTGGAAATAGGTGGAGGGACTTGTACCCATGACATCACCTAATGTCATTCCCTCCCCCTTTGGTTTCCATTGAGTCATTAGAGAATGGTAGGAAATTTGGATAGACGTGCTGAGGACAACTTTTGTGCATGCTTTCTAGTGATCCTGTTCCAAGAATCCATGTGGAATGAATGATCTACATATTTAGTTCATGGTTTCCCAAACTGTGTGGACTAACCCTACACCCTTCCCAAATCATTAAAATTTTTGTGGGTCTTTTTGTGTCGTCCCATGCTGGTCGGTTAATATGGTTGGTTATTTTTGTGGGAAGACCCACTATGATTCTCATGTACATTCCTTCATAAACTTTTAATGGAATTATACCCTTTTTACTGGGGAGTCCGTTCAAGCCTCCCTTGTTAGTGTTTAGATTCTATCTCAGAAAAATATAGGTTGTCTCTTTTGGCAGGGAGCCTATTTTTGTTCCCCCCCCCCTCATACCAATAACTCAGATTTATCCATGGTCTTGTCTTGGAATTAGGTATTCTCATTCGGAACTATCTAGCTAAAAACATCTTCCTTGAGTAAATGTTTGGATTGGAGAGTGCCCAATGGTTTAGATAATGTAAGGTAAGTGTAACCTTTTTTGATATTGTTGTTTGTGTGGGTGAATTTCTTGAGTATTGTTTGGATAGTGTATGAGGAGTATTATTTTGGGATAATGTATGAATTTGATTGATCATTTTTTGAAAGTGGTGTAAGTTTGGGTTGTGATATTAATCCTACCTTAATTGATCATTGGAGGTGTTTTGGCCTTCAGGGTTGAAACCTGACAAGGGAGTACCTCTTGGTTTCTCAGTAGGGTTTGGTTGTTGTTTTGGCCTTGCAGTGGCTTTCTGGGGATGGAAATTTTTCGTAGTTAGGGTAATTTTCACAAACATGACATATTGTAAAGTTAAATTTCATTTAATTTCCATTCATGCTTGGTTTTTTGGTTTCCACACCATTTTATGGAGGAATGACTGAGTTTTCATTAATTGGGCCAAACCATGAGCCCAATTCTAGATTTAAAAATAAATTTTGATTCCTTTATAATGCCTTCATTTTTCAACATTTTTCTTCCATTCTAATTCCTACATGTCATCCCCTGACCTATGAACACCAAAATATTAATTTGGACCATTTAGAAATCTATAATCATGGTGGATTTTAGTTTTTATTTAAGGGATTGAGCCTTCCCAAGAACCCATTTCCTGCATTAAAAATAATATTTAATTATTTAATAACTCATATTATTTTTATGTTTTTCGGTAATTCTAACTCTAACCTGAGCCCACTTACTTAAGGCATACCCCATTCTCTCCCCACCCAATTTGGAGCTCAATAGAATCGCGAAATTGGTCGAAACTTCTCTCGATTTCATAAATCACCCAGATTTTAAGAGGTAAAATTATCCTTTCATAAATCCTTCTATTTTTACTCTTTCTCCCCCATTCTAGTTCTTAAATTATCTCCTCATCCTTTTTCTAATTTCCCTTAAATTTTTAGCCGTTTTAATATTCAGATTCTGGTGGATTTGGGGTCATTTTCTTCAATCTTATTTTGGGTAAGTTTTTCTTTTTTCAATTACTTCCTTCTCTTTAGGGTTTCCTCACTATTTCATAAATTTATATTGAGTCTAGAAGTTATGGTTCATACCTAGGGTATTATTTGGGGTATTTGTGGTGAAATATTATGGTTTAGGGTTCATTTTCACTTCCTTGTGGTGTGGCGGAGGTGCGGTTGAGGTTTCGCACCAAGATTCAAGGGTTTTGACTCAAAAGGTAGGTGGTTCCATGTGTAAAAAAATATTGATGAGCTCACTTACTGTATTTAATAATTTTTCATATTCCTCATATGTTGGGTTTGGTGAAAAAAACTATTTATGATTGATTTGTTTAAGTTTTAAATTTTATAGTTGCTTTTTTACTTGAAATTGGGTGTTTCCATGTGAAAGTCATGGGGTATTATTTGGGTGTATTTTATAACTTATGGGATTGGATTATTAAATCTTGTATGTCCTGAAAATTATGGTTTGTTAATTTATTAGTGTCATGTGGTCCTAAAAATAAGGTTTTTAAATAGGTTTGATGTGTAAAACATTGCTATACTTCATGAGATCATTTTATGAAAATGGGTGTTTCCATTTGTATCTTTTGTGGTATTATTCAATGTTATTTTATAACACTTGAATGTGGTTTTATAAATGTATCTAGGGATAAATATTCTACCTTTTATAGTAATTGGTATGGTTTTTGTCTTAAATGGGGGTTTTGAAATGGGTTTTGTGTGCAAGACATAGTTACACCCCCTTGAGTTTGTTTTTGGAAAATTGTGAATGTTTTGTTTGGTTAAACAAAGTGGGTAAAAAGGTGTATATGTGTTGTTTTGTGGGGCGTTCACCTAATATAGAATTTTGAAAGGTAAGGTGGTTATTTAATATGTGAAATATGTTTTTATAATGTTATATAAAGTTCTGAAATGTGTTAGTAAATGGAAGGGGACCTGCAAAACATGGTTGTGGGCTATTTCATGTGAGTGTGTTGTGAAAAATGAATTTTTTTTTTTTGAAAGAGGAATTATATGATATTTTAGTGGGATGTTATGAGAGTTATAATTTCTTGAAATGGTTTATAAAATTTCTTTAAAGGATTTGTGGAAGTGTTAAAGAAATGAGAAAAGTGTTGTGGGCTATTTTGGTGTCAGTCGGATTTCAAAATCAATTTGAATGAAAAGTATACTTTTTTTACTTTTGTGGTATACATGTGGGATTCTTGGTAAATTTCTGATATAGAAAAGATATTTTAATGTGAAAATTATATTTCTTGACTTTTTTAAATAGTTTGAGTACAAAGGGAAAACCCGGGTATCTAGGTGGGTGGACATGTACTAGTATACTAGTGAATCCGTGGGGTTTGGCCTCAGTTTCACTTAGTAAGATTGACGCTTACAACTCTAACTAAAATATGATAATGATTATTGGGGACCACTAGGTTATGGGTATGTTCCCTACTAGTGGCTCGTGCATGAGAACAGATATTTTTTATGTCTACTCTCACCGAGATACAAGGTACCTAGGACCCACAATGAGCTAGTTACTAGGGGTTATTTCCTACTGCTTGTGCTCATTAGATCCTTTATACATACCGTCAGAATATGGTATATTTGGATAGAAAATTTATTATCTTTGGATTTTTTTTAAAAGTGTTGAATATTTAAATTATACAACTTAAAAACTGGTTTTTTTAGTTGCATCTTTTAGAAATTGTAACTTGAAATTACATGTTTTTGAAAACATTCATGGTTTTCGTCTTTGAATGTTTATCACATGGAATATCTTAGTGGTTGTATCCTACTAGGCATTGTATCACACCATACATACACCCTTCGGTGTATGTAGACTTGGTTATTTTTGTTTTTGCAGGTTGGGTACAATTTTTAAGTTCCAGTGGTTCAGCTTTCAAGCAGGTCCTTGGTGGTGAAGTCTTGTGGAGATGGCTTGAGGGTGGTGCCCCTTTTCATAAGGGTTCTTGGGATGTTTTCTTTTGGGTTTTTATCTTTTTTATAGTCTTGTTAAGTTGTTTTAAAATATGTAATTCAGTTCTGTATTTTTTTTAAATGATTATTTGGTATGAAAAATCCAGATTCGTTTTATTGGATTATTTTGTTGTTTTAAGTTTATAAACTCAGGTAAATCATTCACAATTATCATTTTATGATACCCAGGAACTTGTTCTAGCATGTGGGGATCGGGAATGACCTTCAGGCCTTGTCATGGGCTGGGTTTGGTGCTGGTTTCGGTGGTGACCAGATTCGGTTCATGACAATATAATATTAGAAATGCATTATAGTCATCCAAGTGGCTCTAAGTGGTCCTAAAATATTCTCAAGTATGCTCATGGTTGGAATAAATTCATTCATTTAAACTAACGCATGTTTTAGAGAATTATTATGTTTTTATAATATATTTTCTACATTTTATTACCTAATTTACGTTTAATTGTGGGAATAAAACTAATTACTAAATTTACTAATTATAATGTCTAAAAATAAAATGGTCTTATTTTCATAATTTATAAATTTTGATTCCAAATATGAAATCAATTTTTTTCAAATTAAAATTAAATATGTTTCAATAATTAATTTAATATTAATCCCCATTCTCAAAATGAGAAAATGTGTTTTTTAAAAGAAAAAAAATCAAAATATGGACATACGTTTACATCTAATTTCAATGGGAAATTACTTTAATAAACCAAGTTGGATTACATGATAAAAATATATTATAATTATACTTTAAAACCAATAAACTAGTAAATATATCAATAAATATAAATTACATGAAAAAATAGTTTTTAATAAAAATGTTGTTTTTCACTATTAATTAAAATATGAATTTTATTATAAAAATTCGAAAATATCATCCAAATTAAATATTGATGTCACGTTTCCAAAAAATGATTTTATTTTATAAAATATAATTTATAAATGTGTCAAAAAATCATTTTAAAATGGGTTCTCCATCAAAAGGATGTTCAAATATATTTTTATAAAAACACTCATTTAATATGTGAAATTGTGTTTTTTTATTATATAATATCTATAAAACACATAAGATAAATTAGAAAAATTATATTTAATTAATATAATCAAACAAGGGTGACTTTATTATTTTATAAACATAATTATTACCATTTAAATATTTTTTCATAAATATAGGTCCATTATATTCTATTTGTTTTTAGTTCCATATTAGGTTAATTTGGTAACCAATGAATCATTATATAAACAAATTTAGGCCATATTTTTGTAATTCAGTTAATGTTTTTCATACCCTCCATCTAATAGCTATGTGATAACTACCATATTAAAAAATAATATTAATAATATTTTATTTTTGTTATAACTCAGTCTTTTGTGCAACGTAGGATTTCAAAGAAATACATTAATGCATTTTGAGTACAATATAATAAAAAACATTCAATTTAATGTATAATTAATATCTTTTTCTTAAATATTAATATATATGAAAAATTATTCTTTTATAGATACCTGGGATGTTACTTATAATACCAATTGAGATTTCCCAATCAAAATCACTTAATCACTAAAATAGAGAGGGGATGAATCAATGATATCTTTTTATTTTAATTTTCCTACCTTATGGAAAATCATTCACCATTTATTAAAGAGTTATCAACTTGATGAAAACATAACAACCACAAATCCACAAGAACACATGAATTTATAAGGTTCAGTACTAAACAAGAGTAGCTACGTCCATGGTATGGTCTAGAAATAATAAAATACAATAATATCCAAAATAGTATTTTTTTTTTATAGATAAAGAATGTATAATATGCCACTAAACATGTGTAGAAATACATTCAATACCATACTTCATGTGAATCAAGTAACAAAAAATTATGTAATAAATTTTTTTTAATAAGATACGAAACATATTACTGTACTGAATTTTTAACTTTCAAAAATAATATCATAGAAATATTTATTCTCATTCTTACCCATCTGGAGGAAAGAAATTATTATAGAATTATTAATGATACTCATTATGAATCCCATTTTCAATTTATTAGGCTGATAATATAACATTTTCATAATACCACTAAAACAATTATGACCTTCTTCCACCTATTTTGGGAAAACCTAGTGCAATTTCCAGGACTGATGATCCAGTTCCATACATGAATAGATAAATATGATCACCTTCCATATAATTCTTATATAAAACTAAATTCATCAACAATTATTGATCTAGAAACTCATTCTCTCTAAAACTATTCAGTTCACTTCCTTCTCTTTTGAAAATTACAACTGTCATAAATTAAAATTTACTTCAACTATTTATTGGAGACCCAAAAGAGGTTTAGGTTGTATTCTAAAACAAATTCCCACTAAATCAAATTTCACAAAGAAGAAACATACCAATAACTTCATATATATATTTGACTT
This sequence comes from Viscum album, assembly GCA_963277665.1. NCBI lineage: Eukaryota > Viridiplantae > Streptophyta > Magnoliopsida > Santalales > Viscaceae > Viscum > Viscum album. The sequence goes on along the minus strand of OY728140.1, from coordinate 979,934,021 downwards.
ATTGATTTCATTATAAATATTCTCATTTAATCTCTAACCTTCTCAAATATTCTCACAACTTCATCTAACTTCATACATTTAACAATTCCTTACTCGGATTCTGAATGTTAATCCAATTTCTTAATTATGATGAATAAATATATATATGAATAATAAGAATTCAATACGTTTCTCTATACAAATGGAAATTCATAATGGGTTTTTAGATAATTATTCTAAAAATATGTATAAAACTTAAAATTATTCTAATACATCTTGGAAGCACTTCTACAGTATCATGATGTTATATTCGACAAACACTTCTTTTAAGATCCCCTTTTGATATCACTTTTTATAACTCCTTCAAAAAAATATTTGGTTCTTATTCATTAAAATGATAAAAAAATATGTTTGAATATGCTATCAGTGATAGGAATAACCCAAAAAATTGATCACTTCTTCCCTCTGTTGGATCAAAGTGACGTCCAATGCAATAATTTCGACCAGATGGAATCTGACGATTCATGAAACATTTGAATGAAAAAAAAATTATCTTGATGAAAATGGTGAACTAAAATATTTAAATTCATTGAGATTATTGGTATCTAACATTAATCCATAGGTCCTAAAAACTTCCCAATGAAAAAAGTTCTTCTTCTGATTGATGGTGGTGTAACATGTCTGAGGAACTACTGTTAGAATCTTTAAGAACATCTTCACTTATTAAATTACGAATCAAAGAAACCCCATTTTCTAAATATATTTTCATTTTGGATTATTGATCTAATTAAAACCAAAATATTTATTTTTTAATGTTTCAAAAACCCTTCACAACCTTCAAAAACATCTATGTCTGGTGATCATGCACCAATGATTTGAGACCATAAAAAATTTTCTTAATACACATCCTTATTATAAAAACTTCTGATAGTAATTCCACTTGATTTTAAATATGTTAAATATCGTATTCAACAAAATTTTATTTATATTTGGATGTATTGTAACATCCCATAAAACAAGTAAATTTGTTTTTCATTCCAAATAATCCTCAATATGATTTGAATCACCCCAACATCCTTTCATAAGGCTAGAAGCACATGTTTTCATACCACTTATGATTTTTGAGAATTATAAAACATCAAATAATCATAATATAGATATTTGTATAAGAATGAAATAAAAAATATTGAACTAGGTAAGAAAATGGCAACACTTTATTCCCAAACATCATTCATTTTTTCAAAAAAAAACTTTTCCCTCCAACTTGCTCCTAAATTTTTTTTCTATGAAATGGTTGGAGGATAATTGATGAAATTATATAGATATTTGGATAAGAATGAAATAAAAAATATTGAACCAGGTAAGAAAATGTGCTCATTTTTTCCTTAAGTCAATCATTTGTGGCCATATATTATTCGCAGTGAGTCTGTTATCACTCACAGGAGATTAATTGAGTGCGAGATTTGTTAATAATTTATTCAGATACTAATTCTAAAACACTAAATTGATTTCACAAGAAAATTTAAATTTTATTTCAATATATGAGTTCTATGATGATTACTTAGAAATAAGATAGAATTTTTATCTTACAAAAATCATAAATAGTAATTTAATGATTTATATATTTAAAAAGGGTTCCTAATTTAAATCATAAAATTTTTTAAACCAATTGAATCATATTCAAAATTTATATACATTTTGGAATAGATATTAAATATTTTATTTAAAATAGCGTTATATGAATGGATTTAATAGAAATAAATAGATATTTTCCTCATCTGTATTGGCTGGTCATACTCCAAAATGGTTTGAAGTATTTTTTTGGAATAAATTAAATAGTTTTTTAAACAATTTATGTGTTATTATTTATTCAAATGTGTAAAAATTGAAAAAAAAATGTTATATTTAATGTTTATTTTCTTATTTAGTATCTAATATCCCTTTTCAAATTAATTTTCTTGATTATAGTAACCATGTTTAATTTCTTATAAGAGACTGATGTCTAATAATGGTAATCTTTTGAGACAGGTCTAATGTAAGGGTCAATATTTTCTCAAAACCATCCCTTAACATTTCATGAATATTGATGGATTACGTTTTTGTTCCTATTACAGTGAATGGATTGGAATTTTTATTATATTTTAGTAAATATTATTAAATTTTTTAAAATCATATTGTAATTTTTTCAGTTATATAGAGTATTTACACATAAATTTTATATATTTTATAAAAGGATATTTTTTTAATTTCATATACATTTTTATACAATATGTTTTTGTTGATAATTATTTTACAATCCAAAAATATTTTATAATGTGATATATTATATAATTTTAAAAATATTTTACAAGATTTATATTATATATATATATATTACCTTATAACATATTTTAAATTCACATAATATACTGATATAAAATCATAATTATAGAATGATTTTATTATAAAATGTCTCAATATATAATATATATATATATAGGATTTTTAATAATATGTTATGAAAATATTCTAATTCATAATGATTGGAAAACGTAAAACAATTAATGTAGTGTTTGGTATAAAAACTATTTTACCTATTAATTAAATGGGAAGAAACAAAATTCAATGAAAAAATAGAAAATTAAAAATTAAAAATACAGAATTTAAGGAAATTGATCACATTAAATTTAAATAAATGATAAAACTCTACATTACAATGTGAAACAATATTTTTAAAAACTAATGATATAGCGTATATAAAAAAAATTATTCTAAAATTTAACAAAAATAATAAAAACTCTTATATATGGGAATTGAATTGGAAAAAGATAATGTAGAAAGGTGAATAGGAGGAACAATGTGGTGTTAATGATAAAATAAAATAAAATTATAAAATGTTTAATTATGTTATAAATGGATGAAACAAAAAATTGACAAATTAAATTAATTGTGTAAATGACATACTTGGTTGACCTATATGAATTACATATTTAAAAATGTGGTTCACTATATGTATATATTCATGATCCCCCTTTAGCATAAATTAAAAGGGAATACAAATCATTACATTTCATAGTCTTATAATGGTATTGTAAATTAGTTTTATTAAAACTATTATATTTTCATTTGTTTTAAAAAAAATTAAAATATCACCATTGTATCTCTACTTAATTTGATTATTGTTATATAAGGATGACATGTGATTCATTTATAGGTTATGAATGTTCATTATATTTGTCATGACATCAAAAAACAACTATGATATGATATCCCACAAGAGAACATAGTTTTGGGAACATATTCCTTCTATAATTCAGACACAATGAATAATGCTAATAATATCATTACAAACCAATAACACCCTTAATAATATAAAATAAAACAATATTCAATATCATATTAGACACAAAACATTGAGCTAAAATGACCATCAAAAAATACAACCGTTATGACCAAGTAAATAAATTTTCAGTTATCAATAGTTCTAACAAATTTATAATGATTTTTTTAGATAATATTTCTATTCAATATATATTATTTATAATCTATTTGTTATGAATAAATCAATTTTTAGTAAAGTAATTTTATTCATAAGAAATATGTGTTCTAGAAAAATGATTTTTATTTTTTTCATTGAAAGTATTATAATTAATTATATTGAACATTTAGTAAATATATATAATAAATTTAATTAAAATTTTAATTATTTATATAAATATTTAATTTAGATCAATGTTTTGGATTTTTTAGAAATCATTGATTTTTTAGTGTATTTTGAAAAATACAGATTTTTCTAGAACTATCATTATTCTCAACAAATTGTTTTTTTAAAAGAACCATTCTATTTAGTATATTATTTAATATAACATAAATCTTAATTATTTATATTTAATCCAACTAAATAGATTTTAATAATCATTATATAATATTTTATTCATTTTTTCGGTTTCCAAATTGTATTTCATTGAAAAATGTTTTAATCTTTAAAAAGTTTCTCCTTTTTAGTTAATTAAAATAACCCATAATTAAGAGACATTTTAATAAATTTTTTATATTTTATATCAGAAAACATTAATAGTAATTCATTAAATTAATATTATTATTCATAGAGTGAATCTAAAATCATCTTTTACATGACAAATACACTTCTTTAAAACCTTTTTTTTTCACCTCTCATGGTTTTAATATTTGATAACATTTTACTTTTATTTAAATTTTTTTATTTTAAAATTTATTCAATAATTTTAATAATCATAATATATATTTTATAATAATTTATTATTATTATTATGTTCAATAATAAACATTTAAGAATGAAATAATTATTTACCACTATTAATGATAAAATTGGTTTAAATAGACGTTAAACTAAAATGATATGGGTTAAATTGACATAAATTGTTTTTTATATGATCTATTTTATTTATATATTTTTACCAAAAATTATATTATTCCCTGTAATGGTATAATTTTTAGACTTATATGTAACGCCCTGACCCTAGAAGACCAGAGCTAGAGAATTATTTTAATACATTTCCATGATTACATGGAATCAAGTCCCTAAGGACTGATCAGTTTAGCAGTCTTGGAAAATAGATTACATACAGTAACATTACATTATAATTTCTAACATAAAAGGTATAATAGATGATACTTTTAAAATTATATTATTCCCCTAATTTAATCTTTTATATCAATCATAATACCGATGCATCTAGGGGCTATATCGGGCCATGTCCATCACATAATAAGTCCAATGCATTCTTCATATTAAAAGTTTGAAAAATAAAAATGACATTTTTAGTATAAGTATCATACGAAATGTTAATACGTTTCCATAATCCATGAATGGTTTAAAAATATCATAAAAAGAGTCAAACATTTCATTACTCATTCAATAAAACATGTAATATTGTATTATTATAAATCATCCTCAATCAAGAATAATATCCCATAAAGGATGTTGACATAGTTGAAAATGATAAGTAAAACTTTTTGATAGAAATATCTCTTTTTGATGAAATCATTTAAAAGTCAAAATAATTATAAAGGAAGTCATTTAAAATATATTTTTGAATCAATTTTCCATGCCAATTTGAATCTTTGGAAATAAATTAACATTTTAATGGAATCATGTACATATAAACAAATCCTTAAAATCATTTTTAAATCATGGACATTAATTAAATAAATAGAGAAAAATAATCCTTCCAAAAATTAAAAATAATGATCTAGTTAAATATTCCTATCCATAAAAACTTAAATTATTCCTTTAAAAACATTTTTATGAAACATCTACATAAATGATAAATATCTCTCAATAAATAATTACCCATTAAAATCTCAAATAATATTGAGATTGGGTAATTAACCTTTACCTTTTATATGATACACTCCACACATGTTTAAAACTCCTATATAATGTTTTCAAAAATATTATTAATTTTATCAAAATCATAATAATATTTATTATATCATGTATGATTATTTTAATACTTTATATTCCCCATTTATTAATAATTCCTAGTTAATGCAACATTTCGTGTAATATCACTTTGTTTATCATACGTGTTTTGATTTTTTATTCTTGATAATATTACATAGATCATGATTTAATTACTTCCAGAATGTTTGGTATTATTTATATATCATATAAATTCATAATATATATATATATAATAGATATGTATATTAAACAGAATACACAATTCACAGAGACTATTGGTCGTACGTATGCATGAACGCTTTTTCCGTTTTCTTATCGTATTGAATGAAAGTAATTAAATGAAATATATATATATATATATATATATATATCATCCTAGAAGACTTATTATGTCATATATTTTATAATTAAAAATATATATATATTTATAATCATTCTTAGATGGTTAAAGTTGAGAATGAATCTCATCGCGTCGTTGAGAAGGTAGGTCGTACATATGCACAAGTGACGATATCAGAACTTTAATATGTAAATGATATATAACTGGATGGTATATTAATTTTAACTAATCCTAATCATGTCATTTTAATTATTTATTTCTATTATAATCAATATTATACCCATCCAAATAATGTTTTGGGGATAAACAAATTCCACCACGGCTTGGAGAAGATAAGTCGTACGTACGCTCGCATGGTGATATTATTATTAATATGATGGATAAAATGACGAATATAGTTGTATAAGGATAATATTAATATATCAATATATTTGTGATACTAGATTAATTAATTCGGTATGGAAAAAATATAGGAAGAAGGTGTATAAGAAGAAAAGAACTTTGAAACAAGGGATAAAATGATTACCTCTTCTTCGGGTGTTTCCATTTGATTTAAAGAAAGGGACTCCATAGGATGGCTATATTCCCAATGTTAGAACTTTAGGATGGATTTAATATGGTTTTTAGGAAAAATGGGTAGGTTTTGGAAGAACCAAAAGGTATTATATGTTTGTGTTAAATAGAAAGGGAGGTGTCCATTTACAATTGAGGTGAGGGGTACTTTAGGAAAAATCATTAAATAATAATTTATTATAAAAATATTTTAGGTATCTAATAGTGTAAAATTTATTTATTTCTAGACTAATATTATTATGGGGCAAAATACTCTCAACCAATAGGTTTTAGACATGTTTAGGTTATAAAAATAACATTATATTTTAGATTTAATCCTTTGTAAAATAAGTTAACTCTTACCATGTCCTCTTGTAGTTTTATACTACGTGGTTAATAAATTTACTATAAAATTAAAAGAGAACCCAATGTGGATATTTTATGAAATTTTTATCATTATAAATGTTATTTGTACTATCTTTAGATTTTAGTATTTTTATATCATTTAATAAAATAGTATTTCTTTTAAAAACTCATGGATGTCAATTTTGACACAATTTAGTAATTGATTTTTGTTAAAGTCATGATAACTTGATTATATTGTAAAAAATGAATTATATCACCCATCATATGTAAATTTAATCCATGTAATTATTGTTGGCATAAAAATATTAAAATTTCATTTATTTTAATATTTAAAAATTTATTTTTTTGAATAATTCATTAATAAGGTAATCATTGCATCATCATTGTGCCATAAATAAATATATGTATCAAGTGTCTAAAATTTATAAATAAAATATAATGATGTGATATATATTATTATATTTCTAATTACAATTTATATACATAGTTATCAGTTATATACCACTATATTAGTATTGATTTAGTAAAATATATATGTTTATGTTATAATTAAATTTACTTTAAATTAAATATTATAACATGTAATTATCACACCAAAGTGTTCCCCAAAAGCAAAAATATCAGCCTATAGATTCTTATGGTCGAATATATCTCATCAAATAGGATTACGAAATGTTTTATTGTATTTTTAAATTATTATATTATTATTTTTTACCCTTAATTACCTGATTTACCTTTTAACCATGGTAAATAAAAATAGTTAATGAAGATACTTTTTATATTGTCCAAAAATAAAAGGTACCTATTTAAAAAATTTGGACCTTATGATTCTAAAAATTGAATCCATTTCCTAAAATTTAAAACACGAAATTTTTAGTAATTATTTTAAAATTAATTTGCATTGTCAAAACCAAAAAATTGGTTTTTAAGAGGTAAAAACTATTAAAATATTATCATGTGTTTATGTCCAATTTAAATGTTAAATTAATTCCAATGACCTAAATTATATTAAATGATAAAAATATAATTTAATTATTAATTAATACCACTAAAATGTATAATTTAACACTATAATGTATTTTGATTGAAAAAAAAAATTCAATTAAAATGTAGTATTTTTCACAATTCATCAAAATATGAATGCTATCAGAAAAGTGCCAAAAAATTATGAAGACTATATTTTTATGTCCATATTCTATATAATAATTTAATTTCATAATGTCTAATATATAATAGTATAAAATATTATATTTAAAAAGGGTTCTGCATTAAAAGGTGGAAAATGAATTTTTTTAAAATACTTTTTATATATGAAAAAATGAACCTGTCCATATATTATGTATAAGAAAAACAGAATTTGAAAGTTAAAATTATAAGGGATGTATAAAATTCACAATTTTGTTAATAATATTTATAACCACTTTTAAAACAGCTAGATTTGTACTTCGTGGAGCACGTGAACTCGGTGTTGCGTACATCACATGTTATTGAGTTATTTAAAAAGGAAGAAAACTGTAAAATCTTATGGAGTTAAATTATACCACTCTTAAATAAATTTTTTCCAATAAATTTGAACTTGTGATTGAAAACAAGTGGTATGATGTTTTTAAATATCTCAGTTGAAACCCCACATCAAAAAAATGGATTAATGGGCCCTCTATTTTAAAATGAAAATATTTAAGTATAATGGTTACTATTAATTACACATAATAGGGTTACATGTGGGAAAAAGTGGACAATGAATAGAAAACTAACCATAATGTTTTCATTTAGAGTGATAGAGAATATTATTAGGAGGAAGTTAAAGATATAAAATCTATAAATATGAAATAATCAAATGGACCATTCAATTCATCGCAAAATAAAGTACTAAGGAATATTTTTTGGTTCTCCAGATGATTTCCCTAATGTTGAAGAATTATTTTAAATTATAGACTAAGAACACAATTAATCATAATTAGTTGACATTTAGAGTTTCATCCATTAACTAATTCCTACCACAAACTCATCTTTCTCTTCAAAAGATAAAACTCAAAAATATTCTCCTAATATAATCATATAAGATTACAAATATAGAAATATACTTTTAAATAATGAAAATATGTAATACTGACCTCTACATAACATATGCCAATGGTAAGCGATCCTCCCTTGTGGACCTTCAGTTTCAGGTTCAAGTTTCGTAGCTTTTTGAGACCCGACGGGTTATTGCACGACCTGTTGGTTGTCCTTTTATTTATATTATAACTTTCAAAAAAATAATCTTATAAAATGTTTTAAACATAATAAATAGTACCCAATTCCCATATTAATCCATTCCAACCAATAAGCATATCCAAAAAAACTCTTTTCCCAGATCACAGTCCAAAAATTTATAATTAAGGTCACATAATATACATGTGAATGCCTTCATCATTAATTCTCCTAAAACATGGTAATAAAATGAATTAGTAGAAGAACTTGTTGAATACTTTCATTATTCCTCATTACATATGTAAAAAAAATTGAATACTGGATATACACCTTAAATATAAAAATGTTGAAAACATCAAATAATTATGGTATAAACCACTTTTTAATCAAACTATTAATCAGATCCAAGGATGTATATAATATCCAATATAATTTATCCAAATAAATTAACTCTTATTTTAAAATCATTATCTCATTTTCAAAAACACATTGAGGTTTATATTTCCCCCAATAATATATTTACCAAAATGTTCAACATCAAACTGTTTCACTTTACATGGTACTATACAATCTCAAATGTTTAGTGAATTAGTACTACAGTACAATCCTTATATAATCTATAATTATTATTTCTTATTTATCATTAATACAATACTCAGATGATACAATTTATTAATAACAATATAAGAACACTAATCACTACTCTTCATCTGATGTTGTATCATTGCTTGATTATTATACAATAGCATCATTTGGGGTATACTCTGATTATTGGGACATTGATTCACATAGTGTCACAAATCCTTAAAAATTCATCATTATACATTTGAAACCTTTTTATTACCCTTTTAATCATGAAATTATTGTCCTTTTTCTCAAAACTTATAACAAACTCTTATTCCCTTCATTCATTTTCAAAGGTTATTTTTTCAACAGTTATCACATGGGGGAAATCCTTCTTTATTTTATTCCCTTTATCTATCTTTTTTTCTATCATCCTCTTCTTCTCTGTCTTCCCTTCAAATCCATATCACTCAGATAATTCTTTAGTAATATTATTACCACATGATATATATTTTTTCATATGATGATAATATGTTAGAGACTATTTCCATTTGAAATGTTGGATTAAGACCATGATTGATAATATCCTTCTTACTCTTTGGTCATTGAATATTGCTGGAGTTCTCATTACATATACATGGAACCATTTCTAAATGATGACATACAAAAGGTTAGATCATATCTTAATTTATATTCCAAAAACTAGAAAAAATGATCACCATTAATTTAATATTTACACACATCTTGTATCATAATAATAAAAATGGTTTCCATGTGGAAAAAATTATTCATTAATCCTTCATATTGGTTTATAATGAAACATCGAATTATCCTAATCATGTCCCCTAGGGGTGTCAAACTAGGTCCGTAGTAAGGCCCTTTGGTGTGTACCGGGTTACTCAGAGTAATTCTAAGAACACCATGTCATAGTTTTCACCCATACGTACATATTTTAAAGAAAAACATACATTTTTAGTATCCAATCATGGAATTATTTTCTAGGAATACCCACATAATACATATTTAAAAATTCTATGATGCTCTTCAATACTTATACTCAGAGTCTATCTTAAGGGTTATAATCTTTAATCTGTGTTTATAAATATATTTCCAATGTTGTTACTAAACATCCTATGATACCAACTGAAACATCCTAAAAATTGAAGCCATGTGTCGACACATTATTTTAATACAATGGCATAATTACAAGGAATCATGTCATGAAAGACCTTTTATATTATTAGTCTTGTAAAATAGCTTACAAACATGAAATTTACATTACAATTTATAACATAAAATGAATCACATATGATCCTCTAATAATTCCACAATTCTCCTAGTTTAATCCATAATATCAATCATAATACACTATTGTTGATTCTTTCAATAGGGCATGCACATCCGCCTGTGTAGGGCGCACAACTATGGCCTTGAATTCCCCCTTTCCAATGGTGGGAGGCATCCGTCACTTATTCAAGGACGTTTCCTCCTTGATCGAAACGGGATGATGGGATTTCAATTCCTCCTTCCATGGATTCCTCCTCAAAACTCATCACCAATTCTGTGTGTCCCTTATATACTATGACATTTATTGTGAAACTCTTCCCAATGCCATTTCATCATAGACATTGGTTAATTACACTACTTTTTTCGTGACATTTACAATGGGTCCGGTCAGGGCAGCAACCATCGGTCAAGGGAGTAGTCACATTGGAAATCACTAGCATGTTTGGTCATTGAAACACTACCATGTCTAGGATTCTTTCCCTTATTATAGGGCTTCTCAAGGGTGTGGAAGCCTGAGAAATACCACGTCAAATATGGGGAATTATATTTCATAGGCATGTAGCTGAGGTTTTCCTCAGCTTCTAGTGTTCAACACATGGTATGTCGTAGGTTTAACATCTAACGGAGATGGAGAAAACTAATCAAAAAATTGACTAGAGTAGATCAGATGGGTGAAACCTCTAGAGGGAACACTGATGCTAATGATAACACATGGTTTGTTACTCCAGTACTGCTAAGAGTTGTTAGGAGGTGAATTGGCACGATCTTATCGAGATGTGGTGACCTAGGTAAGAATCAAGATGAATAATTAATGGTTAAGTGAAGTGGATGGAGAATGGAATGGAGTCGACATGGGGGTGATTGTGATGTTGATCTTGAGACTTGAAGAGACCTCCTACATATCCTCGTGACAAGGAATCAAATTCCATGAAGTTGAGGATTGGGGGTATAGAATTTGGGTGGGCGTAGCGGAAAATGACTCGATGATATACAGCGGCTTACATGTGGTTAGCATCCCGAGGTTGGTCTTACGCCACTAGGATGAACCAACGATATGGTCCCCAACAGAAGGAATGATAGAATCTTATCATAGGGTTTGGGTTGACAATGTCTTATCACTAAATTGGGTTCACAACGAATCACCGCTGGATGTGGTCATAACGGCTGACAGCTAGATGGGGTCACAATGGATCACCACTGGATGGGGTCACAATGACATACCACTAGATGGGGTCTCAATAGCTTACCGCTAGATGGGGTCACAACAGCTTACGGATGGATGGGGTCACAACGGCTTACCTCTGGATGGGCTCACAAACATCTTACCGCTGGATGGGTTCACAACGGCTTACCGTTAGATGGGGTCACAATGGCTTACCACTGGATAGGGTCACAGCGGCTTACCGCTGGATGGGGATGAACCTCATGGAGGCTTCTTATGTACCTTTCCATGGTAAGGATCAAAGTTCATGTAGTTTGGGGTGGTGGTAGCAGTTTATCATTGTATAGGATGGAAAGGGGACATGCAGTTTAACGTCATGAGGGATGAAGGTTGTCCGATGTAGAGGGGGTTGGAACCAATGGTTGTTGGGATTGAACCTCGAGGAGGCTTCTTATGTTCCTTGCATTGGTAAGGATAAAAGACCACGTAGTTCAGGTGGAGTGGGAACCAACGTGAAGGGTGGTCGGAACCAATTGATGGTGGGATTAAACCTTAGGGAGGCTTCCTACATTACCTACCTTGGAAAGGATCAATGACCATGTAGTTGAGGTGGAGTGGGAACCGACGTGATGGGTGGTCGGATCCATTGTTTGTTGGTCTTGAACCACCGAGAGGCTTTTGACGTACCATGACTTCATAAGGAACAAAGTCCACGTAGTTCAGGAGAGGTGTGTGGTGAGCCGACATGAAGATTGTCGAGACCAATGGGTATTGTGCTTAATCCTCAGGGAGGCTTCCTATATTCCATGCCTTGGAAAGGATCAAAGTCCACGTCATTCGGTAGAGCTGTGGGACTTACACTCTAGGAGACCCAGAGTAGATGTCACAGTCATTGCTCACACTAAGCCCATGTGAGTCATGCTCGGTGTGAGAAAGAAGAGGCGGCAGAGACCTAACAATCACATTGTTAATGGTGATTCCATGTGAATTGGGGTAGGGCTGAAACATATTTAACGGCCCAAAGAGAAAATAGGGGCTTACGCGTGGTCCATAGCCTAGGGGGATAGTGATTGCGACTTACTCTAGGGTGGAGGCCCAGGTGGTTATAAAGCCCAAAGGGAGAGATATTTGGAATCGAGGTTGAGAGTATGAGCATGGGTGCTACCTCCTATACGAAAATATAGGGGCTTACACCAAGGTGGTTTCCCTTTCCCCACAGATAGACGCGGCTCTGATAAAGATGATCTCATTCCATGTGAGGAATGATATCACTCATTTGGAGACCAGTGGGCATAGAAAATGTATGAGATGGGGAACCTCGCATATAATTCATGGGGTGAGGCTATAGTTTAACATCATGTGCTAAGGACGATGGTGCTTGGCAGTTTAACATCCTGTAGCTCGGACTATGTGGGTTCACTCCGCACTCCTTAGGACTTACATAAATGATACCTCCTACCCCATTGAGAAGGGAAGGCGTAATCATTGTTGTGGAGAAGGGGTCTTATGGAGTGATTCATTGAGGTTCCATGTTATCATGCCTATGAAAAGAAGAAATTGTTGTTATCATGTCTATGAAAAGAAGCACAAGGGGAAGAAACATGATGGGAAGCACCGCCCAATGGGAACTCGAAATTGCTTTGTGAAAACCTAAAGGGCCACACAAGAGAAGGGTGTGTAATGTAGTTGATTTGGGCATAATAAGTTCCTGAATATGACGTCCAAAAGAGGGACATCAAACATGTACACACAAGGAGGGTATCCTGCGTGCAAATAGAGTAGCTGTACAGAAAAGTGTGGGGAGGGTAGACCCATAGGTGTGCATGAAATTGAAGGGATTTTCATAAAACTGGTGCGCAATTGGAACAATTGAGTGAGAAAGACCGGGTATGTTCAAAATTGGATGGGCTTCTTCACCAAGGGTAGAAGAGGTTTTGTGCGCAAATTGAAGGGATTACATGAAAGGATGGGCACACAAGTCAGATTCGTTGCGCGCATTGACATCCCGGGGTTTTCCACACAGGAGGAAGGTCTTGTGTGCCAAAGACCCAACCTTAAAGGACTTGGGCGAGGGTAAATCACGAGTGGTCCCGCATGAAGGTGGACCCTTGGGAGACCTGTCATGAAAAATCCCATACCTGAAAGCCATTTTTTCACTTGTGGGAGGTGAATTTTGTGCTGGGGAGATGGTTCAGATTCTTCAACTATCAGAAACCGAAGGGGTGGAATTCTATTTATAGGTACTTGAGGCCATCGGTTTCATGTAGTAGTCAGTTAGTGTGAATGATTCCACGCACGGGGGCAGTGGCGCAAAGGATTCTGCATTGGGTGATGTCTTCGTGCAGGTTTCCACACCTGGTGTTGGCGGTGTGGAAGTTTCCATGCCAACGTGGAAAAATCCCCCAGATCCCACAGTTTTCCTTGCACAAGATAAGTATTACGCACACCATTTAGATATTTTGTGCGCCCCTTCTATTCCTTCTGGAATTGATCGCCGAATCAGAATATGTCTTCACTTTTTCCGCCAATACCCTCTTTCAGCCTTGACCACATTTTTCAGCGTCTAAAAATTCCAACTTGTAATCGGATCGGTTAGGGCACATAAAGGTTGGATTCAGAGAGAAACACTGAGATGTCTAACCTCCAGCATTTGGGGCACAAAAAGCACAAAATTTGCACGTAAAACCGTGAATTGATGCGTAAAAATCTTTTTTCACATTTGGAAACCCTGCTCTACACCTATAAAAACCCTCGTGGGTCTCTTAGTCTATAAGGATTATCTCACTCGATATGTTCTGAGACCTCATGCATGAAAAACCTTCCTTTTTGTGCATTTAATCGCTCTTCTGTTGCCTGTAATTCCCCTATTTCAGTCGTTGTTTTTCGTGATGAAATGGGATTTTTCACGACGTTGCCACTTTTTTTCTCACTGATTCCAGATATTTTGAGTTTCATACCTGCATTTTTTCACAAACTCCATTGGACCTCACCGAATGAAGATGGATTCTAATCAGGATGACGCTGAGACAGAGACTGCTTACACTGCTCGAAGGGTTGAGAAGGTTGTGAACCTTAATGTTTACGAATCCTTGAAAATTTTTCCTAACAAAACAACTCTTTTCAACCTATTGAATGTGGTCCAGAAGTAGTATGTTATGTATGATAACCTACCAATATGGGATTTTAGTAATCTGGAGGAGGTTTATGTTCTAGGATTCGAAGTTGATACCCCACTGTCATGGGTGGATTGTGAATATGACCTTCCTCAGTATAATATCACTCACAATGGCCATCCTTCCAGTGATACCATACACATGGATGTATATTTTTTAAAACTCGGGACCAGAACCATATTGGGAAGAGACCCGATCGCGGAGGATTATCCATCCAATTATTCAAGTACTTCTTGATAGAGCATCACTGATGACACTAAAGGATAGCATCATGATTAAGACTTGAGGTCTGGAGGCAACATCATTAGTGAGTGGGCCTGGGATTATTGGGTACACCAAATGTGCGATCAGTTTGGGGTCGCACTGTGGCAAATTAGGTTGTTTGAGGCATTGTGGACATCACAGTTCCATTTCTACTACAATCATGAACATAGGCCTGAGCTATTTACCTAGTGGTCCCCCGATACCAACACCTTCTATCTGCACCATGGGGATGTGAGTATCAACCTTTGGGACGTTCATTGCATCGGGGGTGTCCCTTTGGATGGGCACAGGTATGATGAATTCCTTCCACTGAGGAAAATCTGGGGAGACAGATCACAAACTCTCAACCTAACATGGAATCTGTTAGAGTTGGCCAAGGAGAGGTTGTTGGTCAATGAATTGTTTTTGGAAATTGCTTATAAAAAATCTTTTAGCCGATTTTTGCAAATAGATCAAGAAGTCAAGTTGTTGGGGTGAGGAAGCCGGTGTCCAACCATGGAATAGGGGATAAAAAGTGGATCATACTAGAGGATCCTAGATGTGGGGGAATATTAATCATGGGGATTCAGTATAAAAGAGATTCGGGACCCAAATTTTTGGTACGCTAGATTTCTGGAAACTTTCCTGAGTGGGTGGAAACTGCCAGTGAGAGGCACCAGAATGGGAGTTCATCTAGCGACATTGTTGATTGATGGAAATATGGAATCTAATAAAAGGTTAAACTTGGGGGGGTCCCTATTTTGGCACGTCTTTACGCCATACTGGGGCGTATTTCAATAGAGGTCTCCCCAAAGAGGATCTTGGGCCCTTTCCAAATCCGGCACAGTTTGATTGTGGCTCACTATGGTGAGTACACCTTCCCAAATTCCAATTTCCCCTAGTAATAGTCTACGACCTTCCTTGTTTAATATTTTCGGGGTCATGTTGTTGACAATAAAAAATGAGGGTATAAGGATCAGGATTGACAATCACACCAACTTTACCTTTAGTTCATCCCCTACTCTGACTGTCCAAACGATAGAAAACGGGCAAAACTTTCTAGAACAAATGGAATACTTCGAGAGCATCGGTTGTGGGGTGCTTATTGCCCGGATTGATGAGAAGATCCTTTGCGAGACCTATGTTCCGTCAATATTTTCCAGGCAGTTATGATACATCCATTGGATTCCAAAGATAGTGTATATAGAGGTCTAGGAGTAGATTCATCCTTGTGTTCTTTTCCAAATGTGGTTGATCTTTACGGCTTACAGCCCTGGCGAAGCTATTACTTTTCCTCCCACCAGAGTTGATTTTGGAATCTAGATTAAATACACCGAACATAGGGTTGTGGCATACCCTAAAGGACTTCTGTGTAAGTGGGCCTGACAGTTCAAGGTGTCTAGTGTAGAACATGGGAAGGGAGAGAGCATACAAGGATCCATCGGGGTGGAAAGGTCAGGGGAAAGTCGGGCGACTGGGCTAGGGTGTGTCGGGCTACATCAGCTTGAACATCACATGGTCTGGTTATGCCTTCAACATCCGGGGGAAGAGGCAATCACGAACAACCTCGTGGTGCATTCAATGGGATTCCATGGAAGAAGATAAGGTACCATCTTCTACCGTCCGATGATATAATATACCCCGTGCAATGGTTGGCCTGATTGACCATGCGGTAATCGATGGGCACCGAATCTATCTAGAAAAAGATAGTATGAGATAGAATCCAGCTGCAATAGGTCAGACTTATTCATATTGAGTACAGGCTGAACATTTATCGTTGACATTCATACTTGATATCCATGGATATGTATGCACGCTAGCGGGGTTGACATGAGGAGCCACCTCTCCTAGTGAGGGTAATTCTCAGCCAGGAGCACGATATAGAAAACATGTTGTCTGAGGATGACGACAGTGATGAGGAGCTAGAGGGTGGTGAGTCAGAATAAGAGGAGGGAGAAGGAGAGGGTTAAGGATAATGAGAATAATAGGGGGAAGCTGAAGAGGATATTGTAGGTGTAGGGTCTCAAGGGACCACCCACCAAGGTAGTCTTCGGGGAAGTGGGGAGAATTTTGGCTCTGATGCAGAATTAACTGGGCTACTTTAGGTATGCCTCAGCCCCTATCCATCTTCCCCCCTTCTCGTAATCTTTATTCGAATATCTTTATCCTGATCAAGTACATATTGGCACCTATCTAGAAGCTCTATCAAGAGGGGGTCGTAGGTGCCAACAAAACAAGGTAGGGAGTTGAAGCCCATTATTTAGCTAACGAGTGATGAGCGATCCCCTACAATGTTAGCTCCTATAGAAATTAGAACACTAAATGCTACTTCTTTGGGATCTTGTATGTTCATCACTTAGACACTGGTATTTATCATCGGATAGCTAAATTGATCAGGTTGTTCATTTTTTGTGCAGTAATCACAGCCTTGGAGGCTCATCATGCCACTGAATCCAGGTTATCCGTGGATGCCTTGATGGAAAGCGCATTAACCCACTTGGGACTCACTCCTCGAACTGAGCTGACCCAAGCACTCATTGTACCAAGAGCGGTGGATAATAGAGATATCAATGTCGCAGCGAAGTTCGTTGTGGGGGGGGGGGGAAGATGTTGGGGCTGAGGTGATAGGGGAAGTCCTTCTACATATCGAGGAGCCTAATCTATTAGGAGTACTGGAAGAGGACCCTTCCACTGATCTCTTGGTTGATTTCCCTGACTATCGACCTGCAGACCTCGAGGAGATGGATGACCCTGATTCAAAAGAAGTTGGTGAGAGCCAAATGACATGGAATAAGGGGTGTAATTGTATCAAACCCTTCTTAATTCAGCCACATGCAGAATGTATAAAGTGGATGGGATCACTCCGCTCCTGGCTATGCTTCCTATGTGCTGGAGGGGTTGATGCTCAATATCTTCATTTAACAAACCATGACTACATGGACAAGAAGCTACGTGAGAGCAGCCAACACTCCGACAACGCCCTATGCCATAATGATTTTGGGAATACTAAGGAATTCCTGAAGCAGAGTTGGAGGCCCGACGCCATGAACAGCAGATGAAGGAAAGGGAGGCATTCATTGCAAACTACTCTGAGCTCATTGAGCAATTGAGGGCCCAGCTGGCAGACGCCCAAGATAAGATAGTGGAAAAAGGTCCCTAAATGACTAATATTTAGAATGAATAGGTGTGAGAATAGGCTAGGTCCGATGATCTGCGTTCTAAGGCCGCTAATGAAGAGAGGTTTCTGAGGGGATGGTCAACTATGCTGGAGGCCACAAATGAGAAGTTGGCTAAATAAAAGCAATTCGTCCAAAATGCTAATCCTTAAGAGTCATGTATTGGTTGTACTCATGAACTTATTTCTCTTTATTATGGACTATTCTAAACTTCATGTATGGATATATTATTTACATTCTCGTTTAGTTTAATGAATTCAACCACAATCCTAAAATAAATAGAAATTCATTCATAAACTCACACGTCTCATACCTGATGTGAGAAACAAGGGATGATTTCACTATTAATTTTTGTGAATACTGGAGTGCCAACCATGTTTCAGGCTTCCAAGATTTGAACAACCAACATGGATTTCATTGAAGAATAGGGGGAATCCCGATTGGAGGATGAGTACCTTAGAAAAATTGATGTGATATCTTCACAATGTGCTCTAGTGCACAAGAAGAATAATGCCAGAGGCATTTTAAATTAATCTGAACATAGGGGAGTGGAATGTGTGAATCACGATACCCAAAATTCAGAACACGATAGGGATGGTTTGACATTGAAGAATAACTATTAACCGTTTTCGAAACACAATATCCTTATTCCATTAGCCTGAAATGCGGATAACAAATGATGGTCGACCGCTGACCATGTTTGAAACACAGTGCTTGACTCGAAATGTTATCCATTAGTCTTCCAGAACATTGGTCCAGGATAGTAGGCGGGCCATAGGCCGAGCATCCAAACTACTAGGGGGTTCCTTTAGATGTGAATGAGGATGAGGGTCCGAATAAAGGGAACAGAAAGTATGGAGTGGGCATGATGGGTTGTTTGAATGGAGTCCAATGCTCTTGAAATTACGCCATCGTGGTGAAGGAACATTAGGTGGGTGCATCGGTCTGATTAGGGATCATACCTATGTCCAAATATGACTTCTCTAGTAAGGACCTTGAGTGACATGTAGTATTATTTCATACATTGAGGATGGTGAAAATAGCTTAAAGGTTTTACTTCCTGGACCATGATCGAGGCTAAGGGACCATACAGGTTAATGACCCTAGGGCTAGGCCCAAGGAAAAATGCATGGTCATCTCTACATATCTCATAATGATGAGAAACAATCCATACATAGTTCTTGAAGCACAATGTGGTCTGAGACCGACGCTGGTAGGGAGAACCCTCTCTAGAGAGGTAACTAATGCATCCCATGATTAACATAGGGCATCCTAAACTTGTTTAGGGAAGAATCATGGTTTAATGTCACGCAATGAGGACATGTGGGCTCCTGTTGTTTAATGTCATATGATAGGATGAAGAGTGAAAGGGAAGATCCCTAGATGGTATTATGTGGTACAATAGCTGTAAACTCGACGTGAATGAGTACATAAGGAGTCTACACCACACCACGTATCCTCGGATGATATTCTTTTGGTCAAGGGACTTAAAGTTAATGTTAGGTTGGGCCTGAGTCATGGAGCTCGGGCGTTCCTACGTACCCCATGAGGATGGGAATAAAGACATATGTATTTCTGAGGGTGCAGTTTAACATCATGAAACGAGGATATAGAGAGAGATATTAGTTAAAGGTCTTAGAGCTTAGACCATGGATAAGCGGGACTCTTCCAAATAGGTGCAAACCTCATCCAAATCCCTCTGCTCACGTGAGCTATGCTCGATGTGGGAAACAAAGGTAGATAAGGAATTTGCAACATGTGGAATACAAGTGAATGTGGAATCAGTTCCAAGCCCCAAATAACACTTTTCTGTTACTTTTTACTCCTAACGTGAAGATTTTCCCTAAATGATATTACCAAGAGTGTCGAAATTCCACTTGGACATGATGGAGTGTAAATTATGTGAATCCTTTAACCAATATTTAATGCTTGATGGGGTTGGAGTGATGATGGAGGATAACTTTTGACCATGTTTGAAACACAGCATCCATATCATGTGACCTTAAATGGGAACAAAAAAACTAGAATCGACTGCTAACCATATTTTTAATGAGATACTTGTATCGATTTGTTACTTGGAATCCTTGAGGACGTTGGCCTGAGATGATAAGAGATCCTTTAGGATAAGTATTCATACCATTCGTGGTCCTTTTTGGATGTGAAAGATGATGCAATCCTTGATAAAGGGTGGAATGAATCCTAATAATGAGTGATAATGTGTCCATGTAGGATTCATCACCTTAGGTGCTAAACCAGAGCGCTCCTGGGCACATTGTTGAACTACCAAAGAGGGTTGAGGGGATCATCTTAAGAGAATCTGACATGAAAAGATGAGTATATAACATGGGGACAAATAGCTCTCGGGAGAAATGGGTATGTGGAATGGTTGTTACAAACTCAGCGTGAATGAGGACATAAGCCCATAACACACCACATACCCTCCCATCTAGAGGACTCATGCCAGGGGGCTAGGAAGATAAGGAGGTTTCCAAGAAACATGGCTGGACTCGAAGACAAAATTTCGGGACAGTCCTATATATCCCATTGAAATGGGAATATATCCCAATGTAGTTCTGGAAGATATTGTGTAGTTTTACGTCATGAGGGAAGGATGTAGTTGATCTTATTTTATGGTCATAGAGCTCAGACCAGGTTGGGAAAAGATATGGGAGACACATGGTGTGGCTGTTGCAAAACCTGACATGGATGAGGACCCATGAGTTACCCACCACACCACATGCTCTCAAAAGCATTTGGAGCTAGGGGATGAAAGAGAGAGGACATGATTTTAGATTATTGGGGATGGACCTATAGAAAATGTGTCTGGGCATTTCTACGTATCCCAAGAGGATGGGAATCATGCAATACGTATTTCTGGAAGATTTCATGTTTCTTAACATCTTGTTGTAAGGACGCATAGTTGTCTTAGTTTATGGTCATAGAGCTCGGACTAGAGATGGTAGTGAATGTGGGAGACACATGGTGAATGAGTACATGGAGTCCAAATCACCTTGTGTTCCATGGGGAGGTTTTAGGCCGAGGGACCAAAAATGAAAATTAGGTTGGGCCCGAGGCAATGTGCACGAGCATTCCTATATATCCCACGAGAATTAGAATCAATCCACACATAGTTCAAGGGATGGCATGGTAAGATACCAGTTCTAGAGATAAGAACTTTGTGCGGTTCTATCCCTTTCCTAAAAATAAGCATCATTTGAAAGATCATGTTTTTCATTTAAGATGAGTGAATGCGTTTTTTTTTATGAAGTGACAAACCTAGGATAGAATGTCTGAGCACCGCCACAATAATCAAACCGTGTGTAGGCATTGAAAAATGATATGGTGTGTAACTAATACCAAACATGATGTCCCCTCGAATGAGGACACCATGATGTTGTGTCATTTTTTCGTCATGTTTCTAGGATGATAATGTCACAGTTTAGGGTGAGGTGATGGGACCAACCATGCATTTTAACATCGTGAAATATAGAAGCAATAGTTTCAAGTCAGGTAGGACTATTCAACATAGTTTAAATTCATATGGCAGAGACATATACTCGAAAGATAAGGTTCAAAAGGGAATGGGAATGTTGTGATAAATTATACCTGACTTGAATGAGGATGAGGTCCACATCACACCACACGCAATTCAAATAGAGAAACCTCAGGCCGAGGGGGGTAGAAAAGATTATAGAATATGGGGAAGGAGGTAGGAAGGACTAGATCCTTGAAAGGGAAGTACGTGATGTGGAAATTGTAAACCCGGCATGATTGAAGATGTAATCCCACACATTCCACATCACACGATCCTATAAGAGTTAGGGCCTAAAAGGCAGGGCAGAAGAGATAAATTAGTGTAAATCAATCGTGACCTAAATATGAGATATTTGGGTGTTCCTATGTATCCCATAGTAATGGGAATTAAGCCCTACATTGTTTTAACAGAGATCTTAGTGTATGGTCTTAGAGCTCAGACCATGGAAAGAGGAACTTTTCCAAGTAGGCACAGACCTCAATCCAATTCCTAAGACCATGGGAGTCAAACATAGTGAGGGAAACATGGGAAGAATTTTTTTTGTAATACCTGGTATGCACACCAACGTGAAGTCGGTGTGGAGCCCCGAATGACACCTTACAATGGCTTTTTCCTCCTAAGGTGCAAATGTGCACTGAGGTATAGTGCCAAGAGTGTCAAAATTCCACTTGGACCTGATGGTGGGGAAAATAATGTGAATTGTGTAACCAACATTCACGGCTTGAAGGATTTGGCATGATGATGGAGGATAATTTTTGACCTTGTTCGAAACACAGTATCCCCATCGTGTCTCTTGAAATGGGAACAACAAATGAGCATTGACCTATGACGACATTCACTATATAGGACTTGTATCGATTTGTTTTCTAAAACCCTCAAGGGTGTTGGCCCATAATGGTAGGAGAGCCCTTAGGTGTAGCATATGTTCCATTTGGGGGTCCCTTCGGATGTGAAAGATAATGGAAGCCCTAATGAAGGGGAACATAATGTCAGAAAAATGGATGAAACAATGTCCTGGTGGAATCTGACACTCCAGGTAATAAACCAAAGTACTCCTAGGCTAATTGGTTAAACATCTAAGAGGGTCGAGGGACCCGACTTAGGAGAGGCTGACTCTACGAGATGAGTGAAGACCACTCAGGAGAGAGTGGTATGTGGCGTGGTTGTTATAAACCCAATGTGAATGAGGACATAAGGAGTCTTCACCACAGCTTATACCCATATCTTGGTAGAATGCAAGACAAGGGGACAAAATGATAGGGAGGTTTCTAAGTGATGGGGCTAGACCCGAAGACTAGACATTCTGGCATTACTACATATCCCATGAGGATTGGAATCAAGCCATACATAGTTCTGATTAGGATGTTATGTAGTTTATCATCATGTAGCAAGGACACAGATAGGGGAAATGTATCTCAACTAAGAATGTGCATGGAATTGTGGGAAGTATGATTTGAATTAGGACGTAATCCCCTACCATACCATACAATCCTAAGTGAGGGATTGGGCCTAGGGCCCGAAAAGGACAAGGGACCTGAGGCTAGGCCACAGAATTAGTGTAACAGCCGAATTCCAGTTTAATTTTTAGCTGTGAGGATGATGATGATCTCAGTTTAAGGTCATAAAGATCGTATTGTAGATGCCTAGTTTAATGTCATATATGTGGGATAGAGAGATCGAATCATCATGCCTATGGGAGATCATAAAGTGGCAACGCTGACTGAGGAAAACTGTTGGCTAGGTTCATGACATAGTATCCACCCCTGTCTGAGCAAAGTTTGGTGGAAAGTAATTGAGCATCGACCGTTTACCACATTCACAACACGGGACTCGTAGAAAATTGTTGCCTGAAATCTTCGAGGGTATTGGGCCAAACTGATAGGAGATCCCTTAGGATAAGTATCTATATCGTTCGGGGGGGATTTAGATGTGAAAGATAATGGAAACCATAAAATGTAAGGGGTGGATTGAGCATTAATATGCCTTTACAGGACAATACTCAAGAGGAGATATCAGAGTTTGGGGATGGGCCAACGGACAAAATGTCTGGGCGGTCCTACATATCTCATGAAGATGGAAATCAAGTTTCATGTAGTTTTGAAAGAGCCATGCAGTTTAATGTCATGTGATATAGACATGGGAGGAGAGAAGAACGAGGGAGGGCACATGGTGCATCGTAACCCTGACATGAGTGGGGCCAAAGAAGCCTATACGACACCATGTGGGATCCTCCAAAAGAACTATGCCCAAGAGGGGATATTCAAAGAGGAAACAATGACAAGACTCAAGATGAAGCATCTGACTGTTCCTACATATCCCATGAGGATGGTAATCAATCCATACGTAGTTATTCAGATTTGGTTTAACATATTGCATGAGGAAGCACGGTTTAATGTAATGTAGGACTCGATAGTTTAAGGTCATGGAGGACCCTCATGCAGTTGATGGTCATGCAGGAACAACACTTTGAGGTCATGCAGGACTATACAGTTTAAGGTCTTGCTGGACCATACGTCTCAAGAAATGTATAGCTTTAGGAACATGGCATTGGTGGGAGGAGTTATATGATCACCATCCATGGTAACTAGGGAGTATGCTCTATTGGTTTAAACCTTGTGAACAATGTAAGGTCATTACCATTTGGGCTTCAACTTGGGTGGTTTCCTGTCGGGTATCATTGGTGTCTTCAGGGACAATACCAAGTCTCCTTACTAGAAGGAACAACGACGAACTTTTTTGTTGAATGTTCTAGCTATCTTGTTCTGATGCCTTTCCAGGTTATGTAGTTCACAAATCTTATTCTCATCAAGAACTTCAAACTCAACTAGACAGATTTCAACCACTTTATCTAGCACTATCTAATCATATATAGCTATGCACAATGAGGGAAATATAATCTATATGGGCAGGATGACCATTATCCCATATACCAAGGAATATGGGGTCACCTAAGTGGAATTACGAGTTATCGTATGATAATCCTAGAGGGAATTGGATAGGCTGTCAGACCAACTATTCTTATTCTGGCCAACAATTTTTTGCAGAATTTAAGAGAGGGTTTTGTTGAACGCCTCGATCAATCCATTTTCTTGCTCATGCTAGCAGGAGGTATGGTTAGAATGGATATTGTAAAAAGTGTAAAATTTATTCTGCTCACCTACTCGGAAGTTCATGCCATTATCAGTGATGATGATGTGAGGGACTCCAAATCAGTAGATGATGTTGGAGCGCATGAAGTCAATGATGGAATGGGCCTTGACCTCCTTGATAAGAACTACCTTTTCCCACTTCGAGATGAAATCAATAGTATCTAGGATTAACCTACATCAGCGAGCTATCGCCAGTGGATATGGCCCCACGACATCGAGTCCCCATACCGCAAATTTCCAAGAGTACATGGTGGGTGGAGATGATCTTGTGGCTGATGCATGAAGTTAGCATGAATTTAACATGCGTGGAACCTTTTGTAAATCTAGATGGATACTTGGAGCATAGAGGGCCAAAATTACCCCAGTCTCTAGATCTGGTGAGATAGTTTTGGCCAGGTTTGATGGGCCCCGCAGGAACTGGCATGAACCTCTTACATAACATTGGAAATATCGACTCCTTGAATACAATAAAGGATAACTCCATCAAACCCATGCTTGTAGAGGATATGATCATGAGGAAGACTTCCATTGAAGGAAAACTGTAATGTGTGGCGCCATATTTTCTCGTGCTCAACCTGATCTTCTGAGAGATTGACACTTTAGAGTTACTCGACAAAGGAGGTTATCCAGTTAAGAGTCACATCAACCACTGTATGTGGGGGAGATGATGGTCTGGACATGGAGGCATCGAAGGTTAGGTGGCTTACCTACGAGTTGTCATCGTCATATAGAGTGATGGGAGAAATGAATCTCTGGTGTGCCACATGGATAATCAGATCATCCTACTCGGGCTCCGCAATTGAGGTAGCTAGGATGACCAGGGCATCCGCTCTACTATTTTGTGACCGAGGGACATGAGTAACCTCCAGCCGAGATGGAAACTGGGCCATTAGCCAGAGAGAGCACTCCAAAAGTGGTATGAGCTCTATATTTCTGACGAAGAAGTCACCATTGATCAGCTTGATGACTTGTTCAAAGTCCCCTTTCACATGAAAATGGGGAACATCTATCTGGAGAGCCAGCTCGAGACTAGTTATGAGAGCCTAATACTCTGACTCATTTTTGGTGCAGAAATATTACAACTGGAATGAATATGGAATAATGGATTGTGCTGTGGTAATGAAGATGATACCCAGGCCTACTCTATTTAGTTTGGGATCATTGAGCCTCCTACCAGTGGGGCTCCGGGAAGCGTCATCAAAGTGCATTAGCCAGCACGGCATGGCCTGGTCCACCGAGAGAATTACTTCATTAGGGGAATCAAGGTCCAGGGACTGGTCCACATGAGATGATGGGTAAAAAGGAAGTATGCCAATGCTTTCTATTTGATATCCTTCTGAGGGATAAACTTGATATCGAATTGCTGGAGGATTACAGCACACCGAGCTAGTCGACCTATCAACATGGGGCAGTTCAGGATGTACTTTTGAGGATCTACCTAGGAAACTAGCAAAACCTCATGATGATGGAAGTAATAACGAAATTTATGTATTGTAAATACTAGCACAAGGAAGCTCCACTTGATAAAGGAGTATCTGGTCTCCATATCTAGGAACATGCAGTTGAGGTTGTGGACGTTTTTCTCTATCACCTCATTATTATTTTGGGTGAGAATGGCACTAAGAGATCATTCAAGGGTAGTCACATGAAGGACTGGTGGCTTTCTAGAGATGGGTGGCATTATGACAAGAGGCTGGATCAGATACCGCTTGATTTTCTTAGAAGAAGTATGGCAATTTGCATCCCACTCATTGATGGTGACTTTCTTCATGAGATGAGAAAAGGGCTTACACTTGCCATCTAAATTTGCAATGAACCATTGTATGTAGGTTAAGTGGACTTAGAAGCCTCAAAGCTCCCGAATATTTCTTAGGGGAGACATCTCACTGATGGCCTTAATCTTCACCAGGTTGATCTCGATGCCCCTATATATGACAACGAAGCTGAGAAACTTTCCAGAGGTGACCCTGAATCCACACATCAATGGGTTTACCTTTAGGTGGCAAGAACAGAGGAATCCAAAGACTATCTCAAGGTCTTTGAGATGGTCCTAACATGGGTGAGATTTGACCACCAGGTCATCTGTATAAAATTCCACCAATGTTCTGAGGATATTCTTAAATATGTGATGCATAGACCGCTGATAGGTGGCACCTGCATTCTTTAATGAAAAGGGCATGACTCAATAGCATAAAGTAACTTGTGGTTCCCTATAGGCTATAGACTCTTCATCCTCTGGGGCCATTAATATCTGGTTATACTCGGAGTACCCATCCATGAACGAGAGGGATTGGAACATAATTGTAGAGTCGATCAACAATTTTGTCACATGAAGGGAAAAATCATCCTTCGAACAATGATGTTTGAAATCCCAGAAGTCGATGAAGACTCTAATCTGTACTTTCATCATCCTGACTGGTACAATATTGGCTAGCCATTTGGATACTGAACCACCTTAATGAAATTTTCTTTGATGAGCTTGTCAACTTTACCCTTGAACATAGCACCATGGGAAGGGTGAATCTTCCTAGGAGGTTGCTTAAACACGCAGTGATTTACCGAGAGACCAAGGCATTGGATGGATATCTGAGGATCTAGTCCTAGAATATCATCTTAACTCCAAGATAATACATCAAGGTGTTGTTTAGTGAAGTCTAATTACTGTTGTCTCTCCTCAAGGGGAATTCCGGCACTAATCAGTGTGGGTTTCGGGTCTGCCTTGCTACCGAGGTTCACCAGTATCAATTCATCAATCGTGGTAGAGACTCCTTCTACAAAGGCATGGGTAGCATCGTCTAAATCCTCTTCATCGCTTATAGTGGAGATATAATTAGGTAGAGGAGTTACTTTTGTGTCGATAGATCCTGACGGGAGGCTGGTACCATCCTGAGCGGCAATGGATAATGCGTCGGGGGACTCTTGTTCTGTCGCAACCATAGCAATGAAGGCTCTCGATCATATCCCATCCGGTCTTTAAGCCAAAGGACCATGATTTATTATATCAAGACAATAGTGGTGCATCAGCTAGAGACGGTTAATTACATCCTGGTGAAACAAGCATGTATGACGTAATTCCATTTCCATGGGGTGGACATCACAATACCTTATGGTAGTAGGGGGATCAGGGATCATCGATTCCTAATTCATATAAGAATATGTGGTAATCTTCCAGCATCGATTAGAATTGGTAATGTGTCCGCCCCTCTTTCCATAATCATCGAAGCATTGTCCCATGTCTAGGGTTGTAGCCTCCAATCGGTAGATTGGAAAGATGTATGCGCCATCTAGATCTGTCCACGGGTCGGTCACAGCCATGGCATGCTCAACCTCATTATCATGAATCTTTTTTTATTTGCTCTTATAGTAGTCTGCATCTAGATATATATCTTTACAAGATGAAAAGGGAGACGTGTCACATTGAAGCATGCCCACTAGACCATTAACGGGGTACTTGTGGCACAAGTGATATGAAGAGGGAACCACATCATGCTGGTGGATCCATGGAATTTCCATCAATTAATTGTAGGCGGTGTCCTGGGAAACAACTACAAATTTGGTGCAGGAAAGTAAGCCACTGAATTGGGTCTTCAAGAAGATCTTGCCGACCGGTTTCTATTCTGTTCTGTCATAGCCTTGGAGTCTTAGGTCAGAGGGACTCGGATCATCCTTAGACAACCCCAGTTTTTGTAGTTTCAAATTCAGGATTAAGTTAATATCAGATCCCATGTCAACAAGATAGTGGAGAACCTCCACACAATTGAATTGGTCAGTGATATAAAATGGGAAAATTTTCCCCTGTATGGGAGATCCTTCATCTTGTCCTGAGAACAAGATGATGGACAGGCATTATGTATTCTCGACTTCCTCAGCATGAAAGGCCTTTATGGCTACTACCTCCATCTAAAACTGGAGGGGGATTCTTAAAGCCTCGGCAAGGACCTCATGCATATATAATGATAGGAAAAGGGCCTCAAGGATGGAGAGTTTTACTAGAATTTTGGAAATATGTTTGATAACATCATACTTCCATGCTAGGTGTGAACTTTTTCTTACAGGAGGTTGCTCTATGATTAGAGGTATGGTGGGTACTGCCAACTGAACCAGCGGCTGACTGTTACTTGGAATATCCCACTACACAATAGTTGAATACTATTAAGTGATTATTGGATGTGGGCCAAATGACTAAGACTATCCTGTAGCAGGGCATGGATGGTCACGGTGCAGTAAAGGGTGCTCTGCATGATCCTCCAATACAAATGACGATGAGGGTGGGCCTGATGTCACTAGGTGAGAAGGGTACACGTGCTGAGCTCTATGCTGGGCATGCTACCCATTTTCGATAGCATCCACTAACTGGATAGAAGTGATAACCAAAGCAATTCAACATCCCATATAGTTACGGCTTCATCGATGCTGACGACGGCTGGGGACGTTGACAGGATCTTCCTAGCGCTCTTTATCGTCAGGAACCATATAGTGATTTACAAGATCTATGCTATTAACTAAGGCATACACATGACTGTCACTCAAATATTCATCCACTACTGGTTGAATTCTACGAGGAACTTCCATCTCCGATGGCATGAAGTCACTGAGAGTTCGGGATGATGATGGCATTGGAAGGGGACTTAGTTTTCCCTTACGTCGCCGATGTTTTCTCTTCTGGGAATAGGGCGGCTTAGACGATGATGTAGAAGTAGTATTTGTGGCTTCTAAAAGCTCTATCCAATTCAGGTGTACTTGGATAACACCATGGGTGTGAGCCATTATTTTACGAGACATCTAGTCATCATACTTCTGGGACCCATGATTTGAAACCTGATGCCACTCTCTTTCAAGGTCGTTGCTAATGTCTGGCCTCATTAACATGCAAGACACTTGTGCTGGAGCTATTCCAAATTGAATTATGTTGTCATACACCTTGTCTTGAATCTAGTATTTAATCTCATATCACTGTTTGAGACTGTTCCCCAAGATCCGATGATAGGGGCATTAATTAGGGTGAACAGTGAGGTTTTCCTCTACTAGCCTTCTACAATTAAGCAAACATACAATACCATGTTCCAAGGCACTATAGAATTAAATGGGGACCTGAACCTCATTGAATGAGTAGGTCTGGTCCCTCCTGTCCTAAAATTGGTCCCTTGGAGCTTGACACTAATGAGGAGCTGGAGGAGTCACCCCAGGTGGTGGAGCCTGGTAATCTCACCTAAGCTATGGTGGTGCATTACGCGAGGGCACCTACCGATTCTGAGGTGGTGGCTGCTTGTCCAGAGGTTGTGCCTGAGGTTGAGGGCCTAAGTGAGCATGCAGAGGTGGCTCCACTGGCAATAATGCTTGTTGCATGGGGACCACTATTTGGGCCACTTCAGTGGTCTCGTCTCTAGAGGCCCTTCTCACAGGGATTGGAGGAGGTAGTGGATGTGCCTACACAGCCTACTATGAGGATTACTCTAGGATCTGGGCTTTATCATAGAAGTCTCAGAATCCCCCGCGTTAGTTCTGGGTGATAAAATAAGGGATTGGTTCTGTCAAGACATTCCCTACGCACATCGTCACCAATTTATTCGAAGTCAGTGGCATGCCAAGATAGTATGTGAGCCCTTTCCATCGGGCGACAAAGTCTGCAACGCACTCATCAGGCCTCTACCTGCACTTGAAGAGGTTTGCGATACTCGTCTTCTGAGTGGTGGCACTAAACTAGTATATAAATTGCCTACGGAGGTCTTTCTAGCTGGTTACTAATCTGATTGGGAGCTGTATATACCAGATAAACGACGACCATTCCAATGTCTGTACAAAATATCGGATCTTGGCGGCTTCCACTTGTGTTGGAGTTCCTAAAATGGGTCCAAAACTTGATATGAAGTGGGCCAAGTACTGCGGTGGGTCCCCTATCCCGTTCAAAGGGGAAAAGGGGGTATTCCCAAAACCCAGGGGTGCTGGAATATCATCTACCCAGGCTAGATATGGTTTTCCATCATGCATAATATCCACATGTAATGTCTATACCACCTCGAGATGGGTGATGAGTGTCTCCATTAGATCATCTAGGCTAGGGTCCCTATTTTGAAGGGGATCCCTGACCACTAGTCCGTTGGCGGGTTCTTCAACACGATAAATAGACCCAGTGGCTCATGGAGTGGCTAGTGGAATGACTTGTGGGGTAGCTAGGGGAACCTGAGATAGGTCTTTAATATTGTCACGTTGTTCTACAGGATTTGTCCAGACATACCATGCCCTCTTTCCATAAGTTTAGGCTTCAACCTTGTCTGTGTGGGCATGATGGTCAAGGTCACCTGGAGGTAGTTCACTGATGGGAATTTTTTCCATCCCCTACTGCCCCAACCAAGGATCACAGTAGTATTGAAATTTCTCTATAGTGAATTAAAAAAGTAGTCATTCGTCCATCTTCATGTGTTTGGTGAGTTTCTGGTGCAACGTGGCTTTACCAGGATCATCTTCCGCCTTCTACAGTAAGCCAGTCGGGTCGGAGGGTTTGACAGCTCTGGGTTGTTCTTTGCCTTTTTTGGGATTCTGGAAAAGTTGTAGTACCTCAGTGGTAACGGGAAGACCCAGTAGACTACTCTATTGATGAGTAATCCTTCTTGACAGAACCGTGAGTTGTGAAACTCCCTTGGGGGGTAGGTCCTCTCCAAGAAGCTTCAACTCGTTCTCACCCTCTAGCAGGTCGGCCATGTAAACTGTGACCCTGCTTGGAGGCATATCCTCTATGTCACTTGGAAAATCGGGATGATAATGGATAGGACATAAGAGTAGGGAATCATACTGCCCCAAACCATGGATCAGTATATGGGGAGTAGCCTCTTTGATAATCCGACAGAGTACCCTGAAACTCTGAACGCGCCATTTCTGGAGGGCCCTACAGCGACCTGGTGACTCAAGGTGTGGAAAAATCCACCAGACAAAATTGCTCTTCAATGTCCTTGAAATGAAATAGGATCTTCGGGTAACTACATACTAATTATGAAGACGGAAATGAGACACCTAGAGGGTCTGGCGGAAACACTCTACATCCTCTAGGGTGAGGGATTCTGGCACACAAAAATTTGGTGTTGAAAACCGGCCAAAACATCATAGGGAAGTGGTATAATATGAGGATATCCCAAAATATCATGGTCTTGAATTCAGGGTCTGGCCCTTTATTACCCCACTCATTAACCGGAGTCATATGGGGAACCGATAGAAGTACCGAAGTAGACCGCGAGGACGGTAGGCTGGCCAGTGGAGAATACGGTGAGCGAGCTGACATACCTCCACATCTCAGGCAATCCTTCAAAAATTGTAGTGACTTAGCCACAAAATCACGGTAAAACGGGCTGACAAATACAGTTTTCGACACTGGGACCACAACAGTGGTAGTGGACCATGCTGCTGCTCGTCTACCATTGGTCCCCAAAATAGCTCTGGGTGATCTCTAGTTGAGGTCAAGAGTTCTTCAAGTGAGGATGGTGGTGATTTCACGGTCATAACCTGTGGAGTTACCAAATTTTCATTCTCCTAGATATACCTGTGGTGGGGGCGGGAATCTGATGGACCTCGGATTCTAGATATATCAGGATAATGGGCCTAGTTCCTTCCTCGACCCTTGACACAGAGGATATAGGCAAGGGTTCCATCCTTGAGTCATATTCTACTTCGGAGTCTGAGAAGAAATCCGGTTTGATCTCAGTCTTAATCTTCTCAGCGTTCTTTTTATGGTGGTGATGGACCAGCCTCCTACCCCAGGATGGCACTTTGGGACTATGTAGATTTCTGGCACAAGGAGGACCATCATCCATACTGGTGTTGGGGAAAAAAGGATTCACGCATAGGTAAGCTGGGGTGCGAGGAGAACAAGGATATATATCAATGGTGACATTGGGAGGACCTCCATGGGAAGTGCTGGAGTGGGTATGACATCCACTAGAGCCGATAAAAGCACAGGTAGGACCTCCATGCTTGTTTCCCCTGGCAACATCAGTGCGAGGAGGATCCTCGTACTGGTTGAGCCGAACATAGGTAGGACCTCTATGTTGGGCACCAATGAATCGAAGTTGGCCTTCACTCCTATGATTTCTAAGAAAAGGAGGACCTTCTCTAGCTGATGTAAGGACATGGGCAGGGCCCCCACACTGATGACTAAATGAACGTGTAACATCCCCACACCGGTGAACTTCGGCAAGAGGAACAACTCCATACCCAAGGTAGTGAGCGTGGGAGAGACTCTCGTACTGAGTGTTTCTACCGTGAGGACCCTCATTTATATTAGAGATGTAATGGTGTGGACCTCCATGTCGAGCATGGAAGTGGGGATGGGTCTCATTCTCTATTGTGGCAGTATGGGGAGGACCTCCATACTGGAGGCGGACACAATCTACGTCAGCGGCCGAGAGAGTCGACCCAGCCTGCCTGTAGGGAGGTTGAGGCCTCGATCCGGGATAGTTATACATGTCCCCTTGCTCATCATACATAGGTGTGATGATATAATTCAGCGGTGGCATAAGCCATAGTAGTTGTTAAAGATGACACCCATTGGAGGGCATCCTCCATAGCCTGTGCCCGACACTGGAGTCAGGTCAGCTAGACCGGGGTCAGCAGTGCGGGTGCATGGCTTACCTACTCCTCAACTCGTGGGACCAAATGGTGGCATTGGCGCGGCCTAGTGGGATCCCTCCTTGGAGTCCCACGAAATAGGATCCCGAACGGGCTGGCTCAAAGATCCCCTACCTTGTCGGCCTAGGGGAGAGAGTCATCGAGTCATTCCCGGGAGAGGCTCCCAAAATGATTTTACGTTGGAGTGGGGAGTATTGGGTCCCTGAGCGGTCCTTATGGGAGGTGATGGTGATGAGGATCCGATGCCTCTAGATCCAGGCAGGCCATATCCTGAGTTGGGATAATCTCCTCTTCCTTGTATCGGCATATGAGGTCATTGATCACCCTTCACTGAATGAATTCAAATTGAGAGTTGGTTCATGGGTTCTAGAGTATTTTAGATGTGGATACTACTACAAAATCTATAGAGTCATGTGGGAATTCCACTTTGGCATTGCCCCTACCCATGTGTCGGTGGGCAAGTGGTGATCAAATTCTTTCAGGAGATTAGTTCTTGAAAATATTGGAGATTATCTTATTAGTGTTGAAAGGAATGGAATCAAAGACTAGTGACCCAATTACCTTCCATCTTCAATGGCTGGTAATATGGATCCATGTGGACAACATCACAGATCGTGACTTTTAACATTTTGACTGGCCCAACTTCAGGTGAGTTTCACGTTAGGCCCACTATTTTCTTGGTGGGACCTAGCACTAGATAACTAGATCTAGTGACTTGTTGATCCCCTGATTCCTAAAATACTACTAATCTCCATATTGAGTAGAATAATTTCACAATGGGTTCACAATTTTTGTTTCTAGCACTTTTGTCGGGGCATGCAGATCCACCTGTGGATGGCACAAAGCTCCGACCCTGCATTCCCGCTTTAAAAAGCTGGGCAGCATCCAACACTTATTCAGGGACGTCTGCTCATTGATTTAAATGGGGTGATGGGATTTTGGTTCATCCTTCCATGGATTCCTCCTCAGAACTTGTCACCTAGTTCGGGTCTCCCTTATAGACTAAGACATTTTTCATGAAACTCTTCCCAATGCCATTTCCTCATGGAAGCCTGTTAATTACACAGCTTCTGTCGGGACATTCCAAGGGTTCTAGTCAGGGGAGAAACCGTCGGTCTAGGGAGTAGTCACATTAGACATCACTGGAGTGTCTAGAATCTGGAACACTAGCGCGCCTGGGTTTCTTTCCCTTATTATAGGGCTTATTAAGTGTGCGGAAGACCAAGGCATCCCACATTGAATGTAGGGAATTATATTCCATATGCATGTATCTGAGGTTTTCCTTAGCTTCCCATGTTTAACATGGGGTATGCCACTTGTTTAACGTCTAGCGAAGATAGATCAAACGGATCAGAACACTGACTAAAGTGGATCAGATGGGTGCAACCCCTGGAGGAAACACTGATGCTAGGGATAACACGTGTTCAGGTACCCGAGTACTGCTAAGAGAAGTGAAGAGATGAATTTTCATGATCTCACCAGGATGTGGTGGCCTTAGTAATAATCAAAATAGATAATGGATGGTTAGGTGAAGTTGATGGAGAATGATATGGATTCGACTTTGGGGTGATGGTGATGTAGGGGGTGAGCCTTGAAGAGACCTCCTATGTATCCATGTGGAAATAAATCAAAGTCCATGTAGTTCAGGGTAGGGGGTATAGAATCGGGGTTTTCACCGAGGATAAGAAACTGATGATATACTGGGGCTTACGTGTGGTTAGCAGCCCATCGTTGGTCTTACTCCACTGGGATAGACCAGCGATATAGGCCCTAATAGAAGGGATAATAGCGGCTTACCATTGGTTTTGGATTGACAATGGCTTACCACTGAATTAGGTTCACAACAACTCACCATTGGATGTGGTCATAACTACTTACCACTTGATGGGGTCACAATATTTTACCACTGGATGGGGTCACAATGGCTTACTGCCAGATAGGCTCACAGCGGCTTACCGCTTGATAGGGTCACAACGTGTTACCGCTGGATGGGGTCACAAGAGGGTACCGCTGGATGGGGTCACAACAGCTTACCGCTGGATGAGGTCACTATGGATTACCACTTGATGTGGTTGAACCTCATGGATCCTTCCTACATAACTTGTCTTGGAAGGGATCAAAGTCTACATAATTCGGTATGGTGGAAGCAGTTTATTGTCGTAAGATATGAAAAGGAGGAATGCGGTTTGATGTCATGCGAGGAGAAGGTGGTCTGACTTGAAGGGGGTTGGAACCAATGGTTGTTGGTCTTGAACCATTGGGAGTCTTCCTATGTACCTTTCCTTGGCATAGAGCATACACCACGTAGTTCAGGTGGAGTGGGAACTGACATGAAGGGTGGTCAGAACCAATGGATGTTGGGCCTAAACCTCAGGGAGGCTTCCTACGTACCCAACATTAGAAAGTATCAAAGACCTCGTAGTTCAAGTGGAGTGGGAACCGACGTGAATGGTGATCGGAACCAATGGTTGTTGGGCCTGAACCTCAGGGTGGCTTCCTACGTACCTTTCCTTGACACAGATCAATGTATGCAATGTTTGGGAGAGGTGTTTGGTGAGTCGATGTAAAGATGGATGGGACCAATGGTTTTGGGGTTAAAACCTCAGGGAGGCTTTCTATGTACCATGCCTTGGCAAGGATCAAAGTCCACGTAGTTTGGGAGAGGTGTGGGACTTACACTCTAGGTGGCCCAGATAAAATATCATGGTCGATGCTCACTCTAAGCCCACGTGAGTCATGCTCAGTGTGAGAAACTAGAGGTAGCAGAGACTTGATGATCACATTGTGAAAGGTGTGTTCGTAGGAAGTGGGGTGGGGATTACACGTATTTAACGGCCCAAAGATGAAACAAGGGCTTACGCGTGGTCTGCGGACCAGGGGTATGGAGATTGGGACTTACTCTAGGGTGGAGGCTCGAGTGGTGACAAATCCAAAAGAGAGAGATATTTGGCACTGAGTAAGAGATGAAGAGTATGGGTGCAGCCTCTAGCATGAAAATATAGAGACTTACACCCAGGTGGTTTCCCTTTCCCCGTAGACAGACATCACTCCAATAAAGAGGATCGCATTCCATATGACGAACAATCTCACTCCTATGGAGACCAGTGGGCATAGAGAATGTCCAAGACATGTCACCTCAAGTATAATTACGAAGGTGAGGCCTCAATTTAATGTCCTGTAGCTCGGATGAGGTGGGTTCACTCCGCACCCCTTAGAAAAAACATAACTGATACCTCCCTCCCTTTGGAAAAGGAAAGGTATCAGCAATGCCATGGTGAAGTGGTGTTTTGGAGTGATCCATTAAGGTATCTATGCTATCGTGGCTATGCAAAGAATCAATATCCATTAGCATGCCTATGTGAAGAAGCACAAGGTGAAACAACGCAACGGGAAGCACCGCCCAATGTGACATTGAAATTGCTTCATGTGAACCTAAAGGGCCGCACGATAGAAGGGTGTGAAATATAGATGCTTTGGGCATAAAAAGTTCCCAAATATTATGTCTGGAAGATGGACATCGAACACATGCCCATAAGGAGGGTGGCCTACCCGCAAATAGAGCTATTGCACAGAAAAGGATGGGGTCGGTGTACCCGGAGTGGGCACACAATTAGAGGGTTTTGCGCGCAGTTGGCGCACAATTGGAACAATTTCCTGGGAATGACTGGGTGTATGTGCTATTGGAGGGGTTTTCTTGCAACTGGAGAGAAATTGGAACAATTACACTGGAAAGATCGGGTGTGTGCATAATTGGAGTGGCCTGCACGCTAAGGGAGATGAGGTTTTGCATGGAAATCGACAGGATTGTACGCAAGGCTGGGTGCATAAGTCTGTGCCATTGAGCGTAAAGACTACTCGGGGTTTTCTACACAGGAGGAAGGGCTTGCGCACAAAAGCCCCAATCTTAAGGTACTTGGGAGAGGGTCAATCCCAAGTGGTCCCATGCGAAGGAAGACCCCTGGGAGACCTATCAAGCAAATTCCCGTACCTGAAATCCATATTTTTCACATGGGAGAGTTGAATTTCGTGTAAGGTAGATGGTTCTAATTCTTCATCCGTTGGAAGTAGAAGGGGAGACCTTCTATTTATAGGCACTCGAGGCCATCAGGTCTACACAGAAGTCGGTCAGCAAGAATGATTTTTCACACAGGGGCGATGGCATGAAGGATTTTGTGCCACATACATTCCACGTGCAGGTTTCCATGCTCGAGGTTGTTGGCATGGAAGTTTCCACATCTACGCAGAAAACTCTCTCTGATCCCCTGGTTTTCCATGCGCAAGAGACGTTTTCGCACACCTTTGGGTCTTTCAGTCTTTTAATGTTTATTCTAGTATTATAGTCTTCCACTATTTTACATTATTTTAGTATGGTTTTGATACATGAAAATATTATTTGTATTTCATTATTATCATACTTCATATAGTGTTATTTTGGTTAGTATTTATCTTTTTAGTTGTTTTATTATTGAAGGGAAAGTCATCCCCAACATGAATTGATGACCTTTATCATTTATATCCTATCATTTTCATCATGGGGTTGTTTCTTAAGGACTAGTAATGCCTCATTTCCCACATAAGTCAATGATCTTAAATGGTTTCTTACAAATGGTATTAGTTTGGTTCGATCCAAAAGAATATTTTAAATTGATTGTATTATCTTTTACCTTTCATTGTGAAACAAGTTGTCTTCTGTTTTCTCAGTTTTCAAGTTGAATTCATTCTTGTATATTCCTTGGTATTTGGTCTCAGAATGGAGTAGGATTTTTGGTATGTGAAATGTAGAGCATAAAAATACATAGCTATCATTTTTATATTAAACATCATGTTACTAGGAAGTTGGGTTGATAAGTTTTTGGAGACACTTTCATGATTGAAATCTCATTGTCAGGGGTTTAGCCAATGAAATGATCGTGACATGCATTAGTGGAATGACTTCCCACTATGAGTGAATACATAATTATTAGAAATGATATATGATTTTTTGAAAAACATTTTGATTTTTGAATAGTTTCAAAGAGGTTTCAAATGATTGATTTTGAAAAGTGCATGGTTTGGGTATTTTGAAAATGGATTTATTTTTAAATGAACGTTGAATGATTTAAGAAAATGGATGAATATAGAAATGGGTAATTTTAAAGGAAATTTTTTTATACATAATGTGATTGAATATGAATTTCTATGCATTTATTTTCTAGAGAGTGAGACTGATGGTGTTTGTTAGTCATGTAGAAAATGGAACCTCATAGAAATTTATGAAGCCAACTAGAAGAAGCTATAGAGAATGTGGTTTCACCAAAACAACATGTGATCCAATAGCTGTATTAGAGTATCTTTCAATAATTTCATTTTGTGGACATGGAGAACCAGAGGGATGAGTTGTGGTAAGTGGATAATTCTATCTATTTCAACAAGAAAAATCCCCACATCATTCGGGGAGATTATGAACCAGAATGAGTTTAGGAATGGATGAATAAAATGAATCATATCTTTAATTTCATTAGTACAAAAACTGAGAAAAAAAGTCAATATACTAATGTATATACTCGAGGATCTTGAATTATAGTTGTGGGAAATAGTGTTGCATGATAAATTGAATCAAGGCCTTAGTTGGGAGGATTTTGAATATTTGTTTAACACACAATCCTACCATGACAGATTAAATATCTAGATGACAGTAGACTTATTTAGGGTGAAGAATTAAAATATCTATGTCACAATATATGTGGATAAATTCATGTATTTAGTGGGCTTTGCACATAAATTTGCAGCTAGTGCTGCCTTGAAGGCACACATATTAGAATCGGGGCTATGGAATGAGATTTACTTGAAGATTTTCATTCTCTGTATTACTGATTATATAGAGTTATTAAATTGAGTGATGGTGGTTGAAAAGGACATATTAGGAGCAATGGGAGTAGGAATTATATTTATTCTCAAGGTAATCAGTGGTAACACTAATGATGAATGTAATAGGAAGAGGGACACATACTTCTTAGGTTTGAGCAGGAATCAGAATCATGTAGCTGGGTTGGTGAGTCAACCTTTGAAACCCACAAAATAAGTAGTATTTTTTCAATATGGTTCACTCAACCAGAAGAAGTTGTAGTGTAAAGCCCCACCAGTATCATTCAATAATTACATCAATAGGGGACATATTAAGCGCTATTATAATGGTGCTCCAAATTCAGGATCTAGTGACTCTTCATAGGTGTCATAGGCATCATATGCACAGACAAGGAAAGGGTAGTAGAGTTATACTCTTAAAAATTTTGGATATAGTAATAGTTATTCTAGGAATACCATGTCTCTTCGAAAAGTGAAATGTTATAATGGAATCAATGAGCAAAGTGTAGTGATGACGAATTATATAGAGCTGAGTATGTGATTTTGGAAGATCATGATGGATGATATATGGTGAGAGGTAGGACTTTTTTTGAATTATATCCTTTAGAAAGATGGTTTTTGTTTTGGGGCATCAAATTCCTTCACTGCTTCTGATGTTGTTGACTTACTATATTTAAAACTTCTGATATTGTTGACTTACTATGTTTAAAACTTCTGATGATTCATTCAGTAACAAAAGGTCAGACTCTTCTCTGGGAAAGATAATGAAAACAATTTTGTTGTAGAGAAAGACCTATAATATTGATAGAGATGAGATAAAATTGGACTTCTCAGTGTTAGTAATGGAATTATATGATGTGATATTGGGTATGAATCAGTTGACAATGTTCAAGGATCACATCAATAATTATAGATGAACAATTAGTTTTATGACTCTGAATGGTGTCTATTATCTCTTTAGGGGAGAAACTGAAATAAATATAGGTACAATAGGAATGTTGGAAATACTAGTATGATCTATCTTAATCAAGTAGAAAACATAGATGTTGGAATAGATGAATGAGATAGATCATTTTTATTCTCTAGTAGTGGTGGATATGTATCTAGATATTTTTTGTGTTTTTTTTTCTCTGGGTTAACACCAATATGAGTAATGGAGTTTATGATTGATCTCCTTTAGGGGACCAGTCCTATCTCACTTACTTATTATCAAATGGCACTAATAAAATTAAGGGATCTATAATATAGTTGGAAGAGCTGTAAATCTAGGGTTTCATTTGGCCAAGCATGTCTCTGTGGGACTCACTAGTTTTTTTTGTGAAGAATGATAATGTAACTCTAAGGATGTGTGTGGATTACCATAAGTTTAAACATGTTATTATAAATAAAAAGTATCCACTTCCATGAATTGATGATTTTTTTGATCAATTCAGTGGAGATCAATGGTTTTCCAAAATTGACATTTGATCAATATATCACCATTTGCGAGATAAGATGGAGGATATTCTAAATACAACATTCATAAGAAAATATGAAAAATATTAATATATGGTAATTAATTTTTGTTTTACGAAAAATATGTTGGTAATTATGTAATTGATTAATTTCTCATTTATTAAATATCTTGATCCTTTTGTAGTGGTGTTTGTGGATTTCATATTGGTGTATTGAAGACAAGGGTTGAGAATGAGCAACAATTAGCATCAATGATGGGAATCTTGAGAGACAATACTTTTTTTTCAAATTAGAAAGTTTTATTTTGGGATAAATGAGCTCGGAATTATTGTCCATGTAATTTCTGAAAAAGAGTTTTAGTGAATCAAAAAAAGATATAAGTTGAAATCTCTTGGTAACCTCTATATAATGTCTTTGAGATATAGATTTCTCTTGGTATAGCTGGTTATTACCGATGATTTGTCCATGACTTCTCAAGACTACCGTTTCCCGTGAATGATTTGATAAATAGGAACATTCCATTCCAATGGGCTAATAAATGTTATAAGTCTTTTCAAGATGTAAAATTACTTTTTACATCATCACCAATATTTATTTTTCCATAATTAAGATAATTGTATGTGGTGTATAGTGATGATTCAAGATCTAGGTTAGGGGGTTTCACAAGCATGGAGTCTATGTTGATTCTTATCTTTAAAAGATGTTATGATTTCATGATAAAAACTACACAATATATGATTTGGATTTAGAATTAGTTGTCGATTTCTTGAAGACACAACACCATTATCTCATTTGTGAGAAATATTCTATATTCAAAAACCATAAGATTTTGAAACAAATTTTCTAACAAAAAAAAATTGGATATGAGGAAAATAATATGGATATTGTATCTAAAAATATTTTATTTTGACTTTATGTATAATCCAAGGATAATAAAACATGTTTATAAACTAATTAAGAAAAAATCCATAGGCTTAGTAGAAAAAATAATCTTCTGCTTAGTGGATGTTGATGTCAGTACATATCAGCATGCATGTTGAATGTGAAGACCATGGTAATATTCTGATTTTCTATTTTAGTTTCACTTGTTATTGATTTAGAAAAGATGCTAAAAGTGGACCAACCATCTAATGAATATATTTTTTCAGTGAGTTTAA
Organism: Viscum album; assembly: GCA_963277665.1. Taxonomy (NCBI): domain Eukaryota; kingdom Viridiplantae; phylum Streptophyta; class Magnoliopsida; order Santalales; family Viscaceae; genus Viscum; species Viscum album. Next base: position 979,891,805 of record OY728140.1, on the reverse strand, counting down.
CACTTAATGGTGGGGATACCATTAAAGGATGGAAACTAGACATGAATTCAATTTTTGTCTTGAGATTTGATGGTTGTACCTATGAGTTTTTAGAAGAAACATATTCTTTATTACCACCATTGGAGATGTGTTGTTCATCATGGAATAAAAATGATGTATAAGTCATTGAAGGCTCATTTTTGGTGGGTCATCATGAAATGAAATATGGTTGAGTTTACTTCAAAGTGCTTAGCATATCAGTATGTTAATGTAGAGCATCAGCGACTAAGAGTTATGTTGTAGTATTTCTCAATAACTATTTGGAAATAAGAGAATATATTTATATATTTTGTTATATATCACCCAAGGATTATTTATAAACATGATTAAATATGGGTGATATTGGTTTGTCTCACAAAATCATCCCATTTCATACCTAATCATTATACTCTTATGGTGGAGGGTCTATCCGAAATCTATATACATGATGTGGTAAATAGACATGACATATAATTTCAATCATATCAGATAGAGATCTAAGGATCCTGCCTCATTTCTGAAAATCCATAGAGAATGGCATTGGGACTTAGTTGACCATGATTACGGCATATCATCCATTGACAGATGGCCAGTCTGAATGAATGATTCATGCAATGGATGATATGTTACAAGCATGGGTAATGGATTTTGGCTGCTGATGGGAAGAAAAATACCATTATTAGAGTTTTCATATAAAATAGCTATCATGACTCCATACATATGCCTTCATTTGAATCATTTTATGTGTGTACATATCATTATCCATTTTTTTGTGAGAAAACATGTGATAATTCACTAGTTAGGCCGAGCCTCGTCCAAGAAAAATCTGAGAAGAATTAGTTGATCAGGAAGAAAATAGAGATGAAATAGATTCATAATAAATCATATGTGGATCATCATCGACAACCATTGTCATTCATGGTGAGTGATCATGTGTTCTTAAATATATATCTAAGGATCACACATCAATGTTTTGGGAAGAATGGAAAGTTATATACTTAATACATTGGCCCATTTGAGATATAAGACCGGGTTGGTGATGTGGAAATTAGTTGGAATTTCCACCATAGTACATTGTGGTGAATTGTTTTTTTCCTTATATCTCAGTTTAAAATGTGTCATCATGATCTTGAACATTTTATCAGATGGAATCACATTGACATATATTTAGATTCTTCTTAGTACATATCACGTTTCATATTGTTGAAATGAAAGAGAATGTATTTTGTGGAAAAATCATATACCTGTTGCGAGTTTTTTGGAAGCATGGTTAGATTCATAAAGAGACATTGAATGTGACAAGAAAATGAAAGGGAATTCACATAACTCATTCTGGGAATTAATGGTTTTATAATTTCTAGGGAAGGGAAGACTAGTTGTAGGAAGAATGAATCACCCCTGGTTTTATGTATGTAACCATTTATTTATGATTTTTATGTATATCATGTGGTTGTGTAATGTTTGGGAGAGTTTGAGGAACTTGTATTGTGTTTTTGGAACTTTCCTATAGGTTCATGAGTGGTGCACAGTTTGGGGAAAGTATGAAACCCTTGTAGGTAATTGTACATAGTGAGTCAGGGGGAAAATGGGAGGTACATTGGTTGTGTATAGTCTATAAAAAAGGTGCATAAGCCTAGGAGAAGCTATGAAATGTGTTGAAAATGTTGGACATAGTGCATTATCATGGTCATCACCAAATTTGGAAGACATGTGCACCAATTGTGAAAGTTCATTATTAAGATATAAACAAGAGCACATTTAGCATATTGTTTATTTAACTGGTCAACTAAACCATGTGCAGGTCATAGTTAGATCATTAAAAAGTGGATCTTACTCGTTATACCCACTAAACCACTCATTGTTTTTCCAAAATGGCCCTTAATATAGTATTTCTGTCTCTCAATGTTTGTACAACCTCTCCTATGGGAATTTGAAATGATTTGGTGCTTTTCCTTGGGGTGTTGAATCACGATTCTCTTGGTAAGTCATCGCAATTATTTTTTCTTATAGTTTTACTTAGATCTAATTCATTCCATCCTCTAGTATCTTATATCTAGTCCTTCAGTGGGTAGATCTATGGTTTTGAATTAAAAATATGAATATATAGGAATTTTTTCCTGGTAGGGAAGGAGATATATGGTGGGTACATAGAGGTTCAACCAGTTTTTGTGGTGTTATAGAGTTATTTTTCATTTTCACCAAAACTATTATGGTAGGTGGATTCACTCTAGCCTCTTCTTGCTTGAGTGGAATATGTTTACATCGAATTGATTTAATTTATTGTGAAATCTTGGTGAAAATATTGATATAAATCATATTAGGTGATCATATATGGATTTTTTTGAAATTGTTAAATTATGGAGATTTCTTTTTCCATGTGATTTCGATTTTTTATTTAAAAATTTTAGTTTTGAAAATATGTATTTTCTCAAATTTTGAAATGGATTGTTGAAAAAAAAATCAATAAAAAGATTGTTTCATTTAAATGGTTTTGGAATGTTGGTATTGACATTTTTTTGGGCATACTTGGTGTGTGTGTTCATATTTCATATATGAGGATTGGTTGAAATATAACCTTCAGATCAGTTCCAAAGGTGTAATGGAACATGGGATATAACTACCTTGTGATGACATTGTAGATAGATGAGAGTCTAATAAAGAGTATGAAACAGCCATAAATAATCATGCATGTGTGATAGTGTGAATATGTGGAATTGATAGGTTATTACAAATGAATCTTATAAAGATTTTTTATAGCATGGTTTTGTTGTTTTCTTCAAAACATATATTTTTGAAAAATTGGTTGATATGTAAATAGATTATATTTAGTTGTAAAATATTTTAGACATTGTTTTTATTTGGTTATAAACATTTTTATAATTTTAGTTATGTAAATTATTTTATATAAAGGTTGTTAACTATTGTATCCTAGTAGAATGAGTAAGGAAGACATTGGGGAAAACCTACTGTGTTTTATTACTCAACCCTATGTTGGAACTTGGTGGATGTTGTATATTTCATCCCCCGAGATATGGGAACATGTAAATTATAAAACATCTTTAGCACTACATCACAATATTTGGGCATTCTTGTGGCAATGGATCATATAGCATGTCTGGAGCTTGGAGTTCTTGTTGGTTGTATTATAGTTTTGTTGGTCCTATAGCCTTCCTTTTTTTATTCTAGTATTGTAGTATTTCTCTATAGTACTTGTTTTTAGCATGGTTTTGATAAATGAAATTTTGAGTTTTATTTTAATTATTATCATAAATCATATAGTGGTAGTTTCGTTTGGATTTATCTAGTTAGTTGTTTTATTCTTAAAGGGAAAATTGTCCCCACATGTATTGAAGCCCCTCGACGTTTATTGATAGCCTATAGAATAATTGGGATGTCGCTTCGGGACTAGTAATGTATCACCACTCTATCAATCCAATGAGAGTAAAAGGGATGTTACATCCACTATTGTACAATGGTACCATTTAGGATGATATCATGGGAATTAAAATGGTTTCGATGGTGCATACATGCACATGAGGCCATCCACCCTAGTTATATAGGTAGTACCGCAGCATAAGATTGTGATACGGTGAGGACATTTGTGGAATATTTCAAGGGCCTGTGACATGGATATGATTCTGCAGTCATTCGGAGGTCTCTATCAATGCTCAATGGAGTAGAGGAGGAGTATATTTCCATTCTTAATACACATATATTTAAGAATCAATAAACCCCCTCGTGAAATTCAAAAGGGTATTCTGAATTCAATATTGTAACAACATATTTAAATATATATCTAATAAATGATTAAATTCCTATCCATCTCTCTATAAATGTTGTGGATAAGGACTTTATAGCAGTCCCAATAACCACTATGCATCATCAAAATACAATTATCCATGGGAAAGTCTATTTTACAACCTTCCACACACAAAACCATGATTTCACTACATTATCTTTTCCAGAGTGGGATGTCAAACTATGATTTAACCACTTAGGAAACAACAATTTGCCTATTTTTTGAAATTATCCTCTCTATCAAACCCCTTAAAACAAATTTTATAATTTCAAATCCCATAAGGATTCACCCTGACCAGGTCTAACATAAGAAAATAAGAAAATAAATCTTTTTCAAAATAATAATAATTGTAGGTTTTTACCATTCTACCCCTCTAACAACTTATATTCCTCAATAAAAATTTCTATTATTATTTATCAAATAACTCATGACACTAAGCTCGAACAACATCAAATAACTATTGAGTTTCATCCAAGATGATTATATGCTTCCACCAAACCATAAATAGTTGTATTATTTTATGTCAAAAGAATGTTTGTATCAATTATGTTATCCAAAACAGATGCTCCTCATAAGAATCATCATGCAGAAAATATATATCTGTATATTTGACAACATGTATATGATAATCCATGTAACTTTGGAACAATGACAAATGAAACACATCCTTCCTAATTTGTCTATGAGAAATATGGTTTTGTTGGAATGTCGATACTCCAATATGTTTGATGATCTCAAAGGCCCATATGAAACATGGTGTTGTATATATAAACATTCTCATATGTGAGTTCCAAAATTGAGGTGTCACTACCCTGATAAATCAACTTCCCATATTGAACTCTATGGATCTTCTCTTATGGGTGCAATACGATTTCTATATATTAAGATTAGTGATGAACATATTTCTAATATGTTGTACTCTCTCAGAGGTAACTGAAACCATGATGGGTGTGACATCCACTACTTATACCCTCTCATAAAAATGGAGAGGTGATAAACATGACCAATAATAAAGACAATCATGAGGTACCATATAAATCATATATTTTTAATGGTTTCTATACTCAGACTCAACCAAGGATAGGAGAGCATTCTGAATTCCACTGAAGTTAAGGACACATTCCCAAATAATATCCTATAATATTTTTATATTATAGTTGGGATCCCCATCTATTTTTGGATGGTAATGTACTCAATCTCAACTAAGTCGTTATGGATTTCTGTAAAAGGTATCAGAACACTGATGTAAACATGTTTCTAAATCCAATTCACCACCCAAGGTAAATGCATGATATTTTAGTATCAAATAGACATATAGATTTCCAAAATCCTCAATTGAGTGAGTATAATTGAATAGTAATAAGTTTTAGACTTAATTAGCTGATTGAAAACCAAAAAAAATATGTTAAAACCTGGTGGGAACATGAGGTACCATGTTTTAAATGAAACAATAATTTCATCACATTTACAAATTATTAGAATGAATGGTGGAAGAAAAACACTAGGTTGTTGGTGCTCATCTTTTACCCTCAAATAGATAGGGTATTAGAAGTTGAAACTATAAATGTCCTTCTTCATCCCTAAAAACTAGAATTTTAATATAATGTCCTGATATACATTGAATATACAAGGATTTAAATACCATATAGTGGTATGGTAATCTTTCAATAGTTCAATTATAATGGAAGTGTGTACTACTAATCTCCCATTAGAAAATATCACACCATAATCAATCATTGTAAATCCATTCATTGGATCAGTACCAACCCATTGTTCCTTAAAAACACTAGGTTATACTTATGAATAGTCCTCACTCAGTCCACATGTAGGGATATGATCACAAAACTGTTATAGGTCACAGATCCCTGATCAATGGAAGCATGTATCCTCTAGTTTCCCAATAAGATAATCATGCACCACTACTCCACTACAGTTCAAAAACAATGTTCCCACTCATATTGTTTATTATTGATATGATCATTCATAATGATGTTACATTTGACAAGTTTATAAGAGAACAAATAATTAAATTCCTACAGAAACTCAACCCAATACCACTATCATAGGTTCTGGTCCCTCTATTTAAATATGTATTCAAGATCTTGTGTTATATATTGAAAAATAATTCCCCGATAAGGAAATTGTATTTCCAAAATGTTATAGCATTGATCATGGATTCTAACACAATGTATTGTGTATAGTAGTTCTTCTCATGAGGACATACATGATGTTACTAATAGGACACTACCTTCTCTCATTGTATATGTATTTCTCCCTAGACAACACATAATGGATCATAATATAATACATAAAAATTTCATGAGCATGGAGTTTTAGTAATGTATTATTTATAAACCTTATCATAAGCTCAAGGATGGGCACATCATATTTATCTATCCGTTAGAACATCACTCCCTTATTTTTCAGTGTCGGGAATGGCATTGATAATTAGGAGAAGTCCATAGTAAATGATCGATAATCTGTTTCCAATCAAAGATGACTCACAATCTCAAACAAATTTAATTTATGTATCTATGACATGACTACCTCATCGTTATTTCATAGTTCACATATATACCTATCTCGAAGACTATATGCCCTTGGAATATAACCTCTTTAATCTATAATTCACACATTGTGTACATTGTATAATTTTGAAGTGAATAAAGTGTAATCAAGGGTGTATGTAAGAGTATATTATAACGATATAGTGTCTACGACTACCTTTAGACATATTCATTGACCAATATGATGAATGACTCTAAGTATGGGTGGAAGTTCTTGTTCATGAGGTCCATGAATGTTGGAAATATCTTCATTAGCCTCAGAAACATTACTATGTATAAATACAAATCATATCTACAATAGATCATCATCTTCAAAATGTCATCCTCTAAAAAATCGCAACTGGGAATAGCCAGATCAAAGATTAATATAGTAGAACCATTGGGATCCTTGTAATTAATCCAATCGATCATCAATATAGGGAAAAGGATATCATTTATTAACCATCACCTAGTTTAGTTTTTATTAATCAAAGAAGAATCAAAATACTAATAACATCATTCTTTTAAAATAAAATAGGTGTACCCCTTGTTGAAGTACACAACCTAATAAAGCTATTATTCTATATGTCATCATGTTTCACCATAATCTCAATCAATTTGGTCGGATCCATACCCTACGTAGGGATCAATATGGGTTTCAATCATTGTTTTATATCTAAATGAAATTCCAAGCCCCTATCAGGAGGGACTCTGTTGCTGTCATCTTGATAAAGATCCATTGAAAGTTGTAATGATGAGGGGGATGCCAATAATATTGTAGAGAAAGTTTAGAACACTATCTTTGATGTGTCTATCCTAATACAATTGTATCCCATTCCAAATCTACATGATCTATGTTCCAACTCTCTACTCATTATGAACTAATCTTCCATTAGTGAAGTGAAAGAAACAAGTCTCTAATTTCAGTCTATGTGAGTTTAGAAGATATCTAGATAATCTATGTCAACTATCACATTAAATCTCATCATCTCTAGGATCATGAATTCCAATATTTTTACATTGTCAGAAAAAACTATAGCACACTCTAGTCATTTTTAGAGATTGGGAAATTTTTTCCCAATAGTTTATTAATAGAGACTAACTCAGAGGACAACATGACCTATAGGGAAAGTCCTTAAACTACTTTTGTATCTATAAATTAATGGGAATAATTAGTATTGAAATAATTAGTTGAAAATCTATATATTTTCAATAATATAACTTGAACTATAAGTGGTACCTCTCCACCATCTTCTAGAGTATGGTTTATAGTGTAGGCATAACCTGTGTCAGCCGTACGACTGTATGACTAGTGTTAATCTAGTTGGGGTCCACTTTTTATAACCATATACTAACCATTAGTTTTTTATATGTAGATATATAATCCTCCTGGAAAATTCCCTTTGTATAACTATTGTATTTTTCATATCCTTCCACACTATTTTCACTTTCTCTATACTATTGATCATAACAACCAGTACTGTTAGAACATCCTACAATTGAAGCACTATGAGTTTTATCTAGAAGAAAATAAAAAAACAAAATTATATTATAGATTCATTCCACTGAAATAGTACATATCCCTATCCATCCTCTTCCTACCATTAGATGACGTACTCATGATAGTAGAAAGAGGTCAAACTATCTTAGTAGAGGATGGTAGGAAGAGACTAAATATTTGTACAACCTCTAAAATATTATCCAAAGTTATGGATATCATTATAATTTCCATGTTTGGAGCTATTAAGAAGAACTCTAACTACAATATATAGTCTTTTCAAATCCATATTTCAATATTTTAGTCCTTTTGATCCACATTACTCTCTACTAGTGGTATAAATCAAAGATTCATATTAAAGCTAGCTAAGGATACCATCATTTTCACGTACACCTACAGAATAAACAAGATATCATATAGATAGATGATATTCAACTTGTTAGGGATAAACTCTTTGAAAAAAAAATATCTATTAATGTCTCCCATTAGAGTCTCTCTCATCATCCAAATAGACCTATAACTGCCAAAAAACTCTTATTCAGATTTTCTACGTGAACGCTGAGAGATTCACCATTCTATCAGATGACATCTAGATGAAGAATAAGATTATATCTATGTTTTCTATATAATCCCCAATATCATGGGGACCAATGGTTCCCTAGAAGGTTGTGGGACACTAGATCTGAAAATCCATAGTGTATTCTATAATGTATTTTTTGGTGTGGTTGGAAAGGGAATACTGCATGGACTATTTAGGCATGTTTGGGGAGTTCCTGTGGAATATCCTGATTATAAGGTTATCCCACAAAAAATTTTAAAGGAATCATACTCCAAAATATATGGAATAATAAGGATGTTAACAAATCCAATCTATTTTATTTGATTTTAGAAGGCTCTCTGAGGTGTCTACCCCCTTACACAATTTATAACCCTCTTATGAAAAAAGTGTTTTCAACCCCGCACCTTAGTCATAGTCATTCATATAGTTATACTAAAACAAAAACATCCATAGTTTCACTATTTAAATGAAATAAAAATATATCAAAAAATAATTCAATATATATATCACAAAAAAATAGAAACTATCATAAATAGACCTCACAAATCATGGAATTAAATTAATGAAATTCTATGGAACTCAACAACAATTATATTCTTATAAAATAATAACCGACATGCCAAGTAATTATAAATTATTGTTTATAAATCCTCATAAATTACATATCATCATCATGTGAATCACACTAGGTAAATTTATTCAATTTTAACATCAAAAAAAATATCCCCCCTTAGGGTAACTCAGAGTTCCACTAACTAGTGTTGTCCAGGAAATGTTTTAACACTTGTCCCTAAGTACCAACCATCATATCCCCTATCAACCCAATCCAAAAAGAAGGAAAAGGGAAGAAAAAAATTTATTCTGTAATGGTTCTGTAATTGCGTTTTTATCATACCCACTAGAACCACTGGGACTGATCATAGTGTTACGTGACCTCATGAATTCCTCCCCATATACAAGAGTATATCGAGTGACATCAATGTTCTCTGTCCATCAGTGGGGATACTATACCATACATATATTATGATGGAATATATAATGATATTAAAAAAAATTGATAAATAAATAAAATTAAAGAAATAACCTGGGTTACAGGACGAAATTTAAATATGGAATACCTGTAATATAAATAAAATACTCTAATTGTGGAAAGCCTTTTTAGAGTCATAAAATCAGATAAAGTAATAATAGTAATCCTCCATGTCTATAGGAATCCATCACTATCTACATATAGTTCCATGATCCTCCATTCAACAATCCACCATGGTTATATTGACGTTTGTCAGCTCTCACATTAAATCTATAAGTGCACCATATGATTGAGTATGGAGTGATTACAAGACATATTTGGGAACCACCAATGCATTTTTATCATACTATTCTCATGTATAAATTGTTTATTCCTTAATGATACTAAACTCATAAAAAAATACAATATATAATACAAAATCCGGTGGCTATGTTCTAAATAAATCTCAAAAATCCCTGGATGCACCTTCTTTACCACCATATCGATAGATATTGGAACAAGCTGGTAGAAGAAAAAAAACTACTATATATCAACCCCATGGTGTCAAATGAAACTGCAACCCATTTTCATTTATCCATAAAGAGGAAAAATCCATATGAAAACCAATAGTTATGAATATTTGGTACTCATATCGTCTAGGATACCTCGTAGTGTATGATTCTTGGAATTTTAATGATACCTCGAGTTGATCCACAAAAGGACACCATAGATACATCAAACCTCCAACCATTGCTCAGGTCCAACTTCTCCAATGCACAAAGTCATGTGAACTCTATATATAAGGTATGAACATGTCACAATGGTTTATCAAAATTATATACCACTGAAAACCCCCATGTCATGGTAACATGCATTCAAGGTGATGAAAAAAGAAGAAAAACATATCATCCTATGTATATATTAGTACACATAATTACATTTGATCCTAATCAATCATTCCAGAAATCAGCAATAATATGAATGCTAGAAATAATAAAAAAAATGGGACTCATGGGCTACACAACCACCCATATATGATCAAAATTAATCATATTAATAAAATCCATCAAATATCATCATCTTGGATAGAAGAGAAAACATGATTCTGATGAGGTAAGTAACAATATACCATAATTATCTAACATCCAAATCACGAAAAATAAAAGATCCCAATATCAATGTCACATTAACACAATAATAAAAAAATTCATTAGGGACTACCCTGGGTAACCATTAAAAACGATCTTGTTTTATAGGAAACCCTTTTGTATGTGAGGCTCTATGGTGTAATGTAGGGGCTATAGTGTTGTGGTAGGCTGAAAAATAGACACCATGATATGTGGAAACCCACAAATATGTAATGTAATTTTGGGAAATGGAAAATAAGTTATAGGGGATAATTACATGGTCCTTGTTATGGACACTATTGATCAAGGTTGAACTAGAAGTAGATAACATCATCATGGAGTGGGGGACTATGGTGTAGAGTTTTGTTGGAGGTCATCCGCCATTGTGTAGAGGGAAGTACTATGACAAAACCTAGTGGTAGGTTGACTAATTCTATATCATAATTCTTGGTATTTTAGTAGGGATATTATTATGAATTACATCATAGTTTTATATAGATTATCAATGTATGATATTATTATATTTGAAGGGTTGATTAGTGTACTTTTACCCCTTAGTAAACCCATTCTTTAAATTATAAAATGTTTTCTAAATACAATAATGTAATATATTCATTAACACTAAAAATCCATGTTGATTGATGACAAAGAGAATATTAAATACCTAACATGGGGGTGGCTTCTACTATGTGGTTCTATTAACCATGAAATAATCATAAAAAATATTGTTCTAGATGAAAGGTTTTTCTAAATCCTTCATCACACAACACACTTACAAAACTACAGGATCTTCTGTAGTATGTAATTCCATAAAATGGTGTATCCACATTGGTTGTGGCATGGTACATATTTTTTTGGTATTAAACATTAAAAAACCCCTTAAAATTTTCTTTATCGTCATAATTTCTATACTTTTCCACCCAATTCTGGACATACTCAATTCAATGAGAAAACAAGACATTAATTATGGTACGATAAATTCAGTGTTATATTTATTGTATCCTTGAATATAGTCCCTATTGTTATACCTATATACATATACGAAAAACATAAACTAGAGGTTCATGATATTTATCATTTTCAAATCTATTTTAAGGGAACTCCCAAGAAAAAATCAAGTCTCCAATTTAAATATTATCTCCATCTTATGTTTTTCATCGAAATATTACTCTTAAAAAAATCATATATCCATTATAATACTATAAATTTAGTATCATTAGTATATTTTTATGTTGTTATGTTAGTGTTAAACCATTATTTATTCATTTATATTGACATAAATAATTGAAAGAGCATTGTTGTTGCATTTTATAGACTACAACTTCTATAAAGCGACATCATTTTTTCCATTACTCATTTAATGGATGGTATTAGTAGAGTTACTGATTAATGAATATAATATATATCCTATAATTTTGATTTTATATTTTCAATTTAATATCAAACTTCACCCATCTCGTGAATTGGGAAAAGGGAATGCTAAACTTGTGTATACCAAGGTAACTGCCTCCATGATGACACATTCTATTATCAACAAGATTTTTATATATTATCTAAAACTATTCTGATCATGTTTCCCAACATAAAAAAGTATAATATCATTATCCATATAATATAATGATATTATTTATAATTAATCACCTCATTAACTCTAATTTACAATCAATTTAATGCTTCTTCATGTTTAGGATAGTCTAACAACATACATGAACAATGCATTAAAATTCATTTATAGTTGAATATGAGAAGATAGAAACTAACATTACTGTAATATATTATGAAATTCTTAGTTATTATATTTTTTTGTCAAATATTATATTATTTTTTTTAACTTATTATCAATGTAATATTTTCATTCATCAAAAATTACTAAAATAAGTTGTTATCAATTCAGTTTTACCAATACGTAACCAAAAAAATACATAAAATGATATTGTAAAATTCTAAATTGATAAAATTTATATTTTAAAAACTTACATATGTTTTAAAAATAATGAAATTGATATCAAATTATGGTAATTTATACCAAATTTATTTAACATGAGATGAATTGATATATTTATCAATAAATAATTTTCATAATACACTGTTACAAGTTTGTGTATGTTTCGCACGGAATTCGGGGATGACCTCCTGGATGGGAGATTCAAACGTTCCGATCGGTTTCTAGCGGGTTAGTTCGTAGAACCGGAAACATCCAATGATTCCACATCCGTTTGGACCTACTTTCCAAAGGTAGGAGCTCATTAGCTTGTGGACTGATGAGGCTTAGGAATTTGCATTGGTCGAGAGGTTGGGAGGTCGGACTCATCACACCTTTTGAGGGGAATTATTGTCTACTCTGGGACTCTCTTTATAGATTTAAGTTATGTCTGTGAATCCTTATTACATTACCAAGTATAAAATGAGTTTTACTTTAGTTTTAACAATCAATGATTAAATATGTAAGAAATTTAGAAAATCTTTTATATGTATTCGAGGTTCTTCATCAATAGAGAATCATTTGTATCTATTTAGAGATTCTTGGTCAATGGTATCCTTCGAAACATTTATAAAAGTCTCTTGGTCATTATGATGACCAGGCTGGTTTTAAAGCCACTCAGTGGGGCACTTGAAGTTTATCATCATTCAGAAGGACATGGATTATTTCAATGTTGGGATCGAACCCATAAATGGGCTACCTACATATCCTTTTTTTGGAAAAGGAATCAGAACCCACGTAGTTCGAGTAAGGGTATGATGTTTATGATTGATGGCTCAAAGCAGGATGTCACAATTACTTTTACACTCTAAGCTCACGTGAGTCATGCTCGGTGTGATAAACAAGAGGTATTAGTAAAATTTATACAATTGTGCCATGAAAAGATGCAATCATAAGAAATGGTTTGGGGCTTATGTATGTATGACTGCCCAGATAGATGAAGGTTTAGGATTCACTTTTAGGGAGAAAATCCATGAACAGGGTCTATAAAGGTATATGTGCTTCATGGAGATTTGAATACTCTAATCTTGGGGCTTACTCCTAAGGAGGATGCCCAAGTTAGGAGGGGACTTATGATTGGGTTTTACTCCTGAAATGGAAACCCAAATCAAGGGTAAATTAGGACTGGTTAAAGAGAAATTAGGGTACTTGGGGCTTATTCCTGAAAAGGAAGCCCAAAATTATAACTGGGTTTTATACTTGAAAAAGGAGACCCAGGTTAGGGATTAAGGTTTGGGGCTTATTCCTAAGGAGGATTCCCCAGTTACAGGACTCGGGGCTTACTCCTGAGGAGGATGCCCAAGTTACAGGACTCGTGGCTTACTCCTGAGGAGGATGCCCAAGTTAAGGAATTAAGGTTTGGGGCTTACTCCTGAGGAGGATGCCAAAGTTAAAGGACATATAACTGGGGATTATTCCTGAAAAGGAGACCCAAGTTAAGGATTCTCTCATCTTAAAGGATGAGGTTGAATGAATGAACTCTCCATATTTAGTGACATAAGGATATTTAAATCACTAGGTTTTGAGAGATATTCCACAGAATTCCTTTCAGATAAGGATGTCAAATCAAGAAATCATGCCATAAATGGCTTTGAAGAGTGTCTTGAAGACTGAATCTTGAAAAGGATAGGTGTGATGGCTTAAGAGGGGTAAAATGGGCAAGATGGGCACCCAAAAAAGGTAGGGGCGCGCAAGTCTTGAAAGGCGCTCAAGTATTGCGGCGGCGCGCAAGTGTTGTTCGCGCAAGTATACTTGCGCGACATGAGGGGTACTTGCGCGATTCTCAAACATCATTAGAATATTTGAGCGACTCTTTATAAATCCCTTTAGAATCCTCTTGAGGTTCTTCCAGAAAAGGGATGCGCGAGTTCTATTGAAGGAATAAGGCGGCGCGCAAGTGTTGATGAGTTTCAACACTTAGGCCTTCCTTCTTCTCTTTAAATCTTCCGTTCTAGGTAAGAAATTACCTTTAGAAGTGTTCCGGAAGCTTTGAGAAGAGACTTGGGCGTCGGGAGCTTCAATCCGAGTTTCTGGAAAAAGATCCTCTCGAATGGGGGGCCCACAGGGTCTATTTATAGGCAGGAGAAGACCCTGGGCGGTTACCGAGCGGTTATCACTTAGGTCACGCAAGTCACTTGCGCGACCAAGGGTGTCGCGCAAGTGGACTTGCGCGACAGTGATATAACTTGCACGGTGAAGTTGCTTTTGATCCTGTGTTCCTTCCTTTGTCAATTTTTGATGTTTTCTTAAAAGGATGAATCACTTTGAGCTCAGATATTCCCCTTTTCTGATCTTTAGATTCTGTGACGAAAGGAGCATCATCAAAAGTCCCCCCTCAGAGTTGGATCCGGAGAGAAATGAGAATTTGACTCTGAGGAAATCAAATCCATCCAAAGGAAAAGGGGGGAGCGCAAGTATTCAGTGCACAGAGGGCGGCGCGCAAGTTTGCGTCGCGCAGGCCTTAAGCGCTATGGGTACGGCGCGCAGATAGGCCTCCTGGCCTATAAATACATGGCCTCACCTCCGTACAAATATCCGGATTTCCGAACGTCATACCTTCGAGCTCTCGCCGCGCAGGTCACCTTAGCCACGCAGGTTGCTCTGTTTTCTAGTGTTTTCCTTGATGTCGCGCTATTGTAAAGGTAATAGGGCTTGCGTGGTGATACATGCGCGACCAAAACTAGCGCGGCACACGAATACTTGCACGCCATTGTTTAGACTTGCACGACTTAATGCCTTAGCCATTTTTCAAAATTTATTTCACAAATTTTATGAAAAATAAACCTATTTAAGAGTTAGTTTATTCATCTTTTGTGCAAATTCAGTGGTTCCCAAGGTAATTGGAACGGCTGATGAACTGGCTAGCAAGTGGATTGATGACATGATGAACATCATTGGCCATGATTACTATGATATTTGCGACAACACTTTCCCAGATTTGGCTAAGTACTTGAAGAAATATCATCTTAACTTTCCACATAGCATCTACCTATCTCTATGTGGTCATGGTCACCTACAAGGAGTCAATGTTCCAAATGAAAACAACTATACATCTGAAATGTAGCTGCGCTGCTACTCCTTCATTTCGGTTATGTTGTGCATTAAGAGCAACAACAATGGTGTGAACTTTCAAATTCTCCTTCCATGACATTCCCTTGTAGATATGAAAATGGCAATCCCATGGGCTGAAATGTTTTCCACTACCGGTTGGTGGATAGAAGACAAACATGGTATTAGAGCAATATCTGAAAAGAGTACTCTCTCCAAATGGCTCTTTACTTCCAATGCTCCATTCTCAAATCCATGTATCCATCTTCCAAGTCTCTTGGACAGAAACAGAGTCACTGTTTGATCAGTAGAAAATTTTCTCAAACCGCACTCAAGAACATCCTCTTACAATTGTTCCAAGAAGAGCTGGTATCACTGCATATCTTTTTGTATCTAGTTGAATGAATTAATTCCCGGTGGTTTCTGATGAAGCTCGGGATGCCGTAAATCAAATGAAGTGTTATGTTGAAAGCCTCTTGTAATTCTTGAAAAAGAGAAGAGACTCCAGTCTGTGGATGTCCTTCTAACTCTTTTGTATCAATGAAAAACACTTTCATCTTCAATCATTTGTACCTGTATTCTTTCATTACCTGCTTTAATTTTACTTAATCCAATGGGCCTAGTAAGCATAGTTTGATTTTTACTAAGATTATTAGAAATAATCCTACAAACTTTGAACCTTTTAATTGCTCAATATTACCTAAATCATACAAAAATGTATATTTAGTGAGCTGGAACTTGACTTTTATTCAGAGTTCCTTTGTCTTTTGTGGGCAGTTTAAAGTCATGCATGCCGGACATAAAGGGGCAAATGTTTAAGGTCGAAATAGCTTTGAACAAAATGGATTAAAATTGATTCAATTCCTTGACAATTTATCTGAAAACATATTACCATACTCAAATATGAGAGAAAAAATGTAAACTATGGCTTAAGAATATTTGAATCTGAGGAATGATATGAAAAAGAGCTAAAAGGCATTAGAAGAAGTAGTTTCCAAGAATGAAGTTACTATTATTTAACAAAACCCGTTAGGGGGTTGAAATATGCAGGCCCACCTAAGGGCATTGGTTGCATGGTTAAATAAATAGCATCTTTTGGCTGACAAGTCTGTTATGTGGACTGTTTATGCAAGGCCACCTATGGGCACGTGCTGCATAGTCAGGCAAAAGAACTCCCAGAAATTTACTTTCCTAGTGCTAAAAGCCAGTGAAAGTTTATGGAGATTCAAATTTTCTAAATTATAGAGTTTGTTGTATGGAAAGAGGTACTTGAATATGGAGAAGATATTTCCGAACAAGAATATCGAAGAACTGGATGAATATCACTCCTACGAAGGTCTGACCCAAACGTAGGGAAGAAGAATAAACCATAGACTTGAATACTTTCAGATCATGAAAAAGGATATGGGACAAATATGTTAAGGATGGCTATTTTTTGTGGATCCCTACATACTGTCGTTTAAGACAAATAAGGACAAAAGAGGCATTCTTCCCAAGAATGGAGTTACCATCATTTAACAAACCCGTTAGGGGGTTGAATTATGCAGGGCCACCTAAGGGCATTGGCTGCATGGTCAAATAAATAGCATCTTTCGGCTGACAAGTCTATTATGTGGACTGTTTATGGAAGGCCACCTATGGGCACGTGCTGCATAGTCAGGCAAAAGAATTCTCAGAAGTTTGACATTTTTGTTATTAGAAGTCATGAAAAGGGTTATGAAGATCTGAAAATATTTAAGGTTAGGATTATAACACATAAAGATGGGTATTGTCCAATGTATATAGAGATACATAGGTCAATGATAACCATAATCATGTTGTGGATGGGTCATGAATTGAAACTTGGACTTCACTATGTATCTCATAAGAATGGGAATCAAGCCATACGTAGTTATTGAAATGCAGTTTTAACGTCGTGTAGGACGAAAGTATGAGAAATCTTAGTTTAGGGTCATATAATTTGGACCATAATAATGAATACACAATGTGTGTTTTCATGAGGACTTTTCAGCTAAGGGACTGAAAGTGAAATTTGGGGTTAGGCCCAAAATACTTGGGACTGGATTTGAGGGACACTCGAATGTTCCTACGTATCCCATAAGGATGGGAGTCAAGTCCACGTAGTTCTAGAACTACCCTTTGTACAAATTTGGTTCGTACATGTGATGGGTGAAAGGGGACTTTAGTGAAATGATGGTTTAACCTGAGATAAAAAATTTAGGCATTACCATGTATGCACGTAGTCTTTTTGAAATGAAACGTGATTGAAAAAAAATCAATGTCAATAATAGTTCTCTCTCAAGTGAGGAGATCAAATAATATTGTAGTTTATTGTTGTACCGGACAAAAGTGTTGTATATTTTAACGTCGTATAACAAGGACGAAAGTGAATCAATGTAAAAATATTGATTCTAGGGGCGGTTTCACAAATCAACATCATATGAGATGGTGGTGAACCGATGTGAAGAGATTGTTTTTGGGCTTGAACCCTGGGAGGTTGCCTACATACCCAGCCTGGAGGGCAAGGATCAAAGTCCTTGCAGTTCAATTAAAGAATGAATTAATGATCAAGTTGTTCTTGGGGACAACGAACTAATTAAAATGTTGTTGGGACTTACACATGGTTAGTGGCCCAAAGGGAGTGTTATGGTTGATGTTCGCTCTAAGCTCACGTGAGTCATACTCGGTGTGAGAAACAAGAGGTAACAACAACCTTAATGATGCACAATTTAATGTCGTGTAGGACATATAAAGGGACTTTGCAGTTTAAAGTCTTGCAGTTAGGACTATTGGTGCTGCACAGTTTAGTGTCATGTAGCAGGGACAAAATACAGTTTTAATGTCATGTAGGACATATCAAGGATTTTCTGTACAGTTTAGCGTCATGTAGTTAGGACGATGGGGATAAAATAGTTTAACGTCATATTGGACGAAAGGGGGACTGTGCAGTTTAATGTCATTCAGTAAGGACAAAATAACACACCATTTATGTCATGTTGGACGAAAGTGCGAATAGTTTAAGGTCATATGCATGGACCGTGGATGGTGCAGTTTAATGTCATGTTGGACCATTGATGATTATATAGTTTAACGTCTTTTCGGACGTGAGGTACTTTTATACAGTTTAGCGTCATGTAGTTAGGACGTCACAGTTTAACGTCTTGCTGGACATAAGGGATTTGCAAATAGTTTATGGTCATATACCTGGACCAGGGATGATGCAGTTTAAGGTCATGTTGGACGGTTTAGGGAACATTTTCATAGTTTAATGTCGTGTGGGACGAAGTTGCAGTTTAAGGTCATACTAGACCATTGCGGTATAGTTTAACGTTATATAGCAAAGACGAAGTGGTGCTACATAGTTTAATGTCATGTTGCGGGGACAAGTTCTTTTCTATAGTTTAACGTCATGTTGGACGAAAGTGCAAATAGTTTAAGTTCATATGCATAGACCGTGGATGATGATGCAGTTTAAAGTCATACTGGACTTTTAAGTGCTTATGTAGTTTAACGTCTTTCCGGACGTAAGGGTCTTTCCTACAGTTTAACGTCATGTTGGACGAAATTGTAGTTTAAGGTCATATTGGACCATTGCTGTATAGATTAACGTCATATAGCAAGGAAAAACTGGTGCCGCACAGTTTAGTGTCATGTTGTGGGGACATTTAAGGTGACACAGTTTAACGTCATGTTGGACGAAGTTGCAGTTTAAGGTCATACTGGACCATTGTTGTATGAACCAATTGTAAGAGTCTTGGTTCTAGGGACCATATTTTGTGTTTATACAAAATATTTCTTCAAAAATTTGGCATTGGATGGAGTCGTGATGAGTTTTCCATCCATTGAGATCAAACAAAACCAAAGATTAACTCTTCGTCTGATAAAGACTCTGCCTGATTAGCCTGTTTAGGCTGTGCCGTTTGGTGGGGCGGTGCCCGTTGCTTTGAAGTAGATGGCATGAAATCTTCCAGAGTCAAAGACAACTTAGGCCTTGATACATACTCATCTTCTTCTGATTCATCTTTCTTCTTTGAATTGCGCTGCCCTTTTGAGGATTTGTCTTTTGATGGAGGCTTCACTGCAGCTTTTGTAGGAGACACAATTGGCTTCTTCAATTGTGTTCGCAAAATGGAATGGGTCCGATTGATTGTCTTTCTGACCATCCAATCATCATATTTTTGCGCAGTTTTGCTTTTGACTTCCTGCCACTCGCCTCCTTCCTCTAGATCTGTAGCGGTAATACACGCTACATGAGCTGAAGAACCCTTAAATTTGACTTGTCCCAAGTCGACCATCTTTTACAGGAGGTCTTTAAAGACAAAACACTCCTGGATGGGATGCCCCAACATTTGATGAAAGGGACAATAATTGGGACGGTCTTCATCTCCTTCCTTGTTTGGCCTCTTGGGCACTGGTAATTGAACCAAATTATTTTCCAGAGCTGAAATGAAGTAACCAGGAACTTGCTCACTTCGGAAAGAGTATGTTTTACTCTTCAAATCCTCAAATTGTTTTCGTTGTTGATCTCTTTGATCATTTGGACGAAACGGCCTTTGTTGTTGGTGTTCAGGAGGTGGAGCCCTTCGAGAAGATGAAGGTTTTGAAGTAGAAATAGGTACAGGTGCTTGTTTAAGCATAACTGTAGCAGTTTCCGCTTTACCCATTCTCCTTCCTGGAATTGATGGATTTACATGAGATTTAACCTTATCCTGTATAAGGGAATCTTCAATCTGTTGAGCGATTGAAGTAAGGTCTCGAAACCCTCCTGTGTATTTCACAGGGCTCAATGGCGTGCGTAATTCGTCACGCAAATTTGCCACACAGATTGGCAACAGTTCCTCCTGAGGGAGTGCTAAACTCAGGGAATATGTTAATCCCTTCCAATGAGCAATGAAATCAGAGACTCTTTCATTCTCCCTTTGCTTGTAGTTTGTAAGATCAAAAACTGTCGTTTTTGGAAAAGTTGAGCTGAACTGAAGAAGGAATTTTTGACGAAGATCCTCCCATCCGATGATTGACCGGGATTGCAAGCTTGTATACCAGACAAAAGCTGGTCCTTGCAAGGTTCGCACGAAGCATCTGAGTTTCACTGCTTCTTGCTGCTATGGAGTTCCCATCATAGGATCACAACAAGACACGTAATGCGTCAAATGTTGTTCAGGGTCGCCTGATCCATTGAAAGTAGGGAAAACATGGTTTCCAAAACTAGATGGAGGAGAAATTGAATCTACCCATTCAGGGTAAACTTTCTTTTCTGGTTTAACTTGCGCATGTTTCCCTTCCATAGTTTCTAACCGAGCTGTTAATGACTCAATAGTAGTTATTAACTTTTGAGAAACATCAGGTTTAACTTGGTTTCGGGTAGGTGCAATGAATGGAGCTTGGACAGACGTGGTGGTTGGTGCTGCAACTGATGGTAGTGCTGCCAAACGTTGTTGCGTTTGACCCGTAAGATTAGACCTCTGAGGGTGTACTGATAAAGGAGGATATTCCTGATCCATCTCAGTAGTTACAACAAATTCCTTCGGCTGTCGGACTTCAGCATTCTAGAGAAGAAGACTACTCTGAAGTAGTTCTGCATTCAACCTTTTTAATTCTTTCATTTCTTCCTCCTATTGTGCAAACCTTTGATCTAATGAGAGCGATTGACCTTCTTCAGAGGAAGGATATGTAACCTGATTCTTTCCCTTCCCTTTGTTGGATACCTTTTGGAGGGAGGGAAGTGGATTACCTAGGTTCTGAGTAATCCTTTGACTTCGTGTACCTACACCTTCTTCATTTGTATCGGTGCGTACATTTTCATGAGCAGGACGCTCTTCATCTGAGTCCCCTGAGTGAGTCTCCTCTGGTGGATTAGCAACAACGGCATTGATGACATTGATTGATGCATAATGCATCACATCTCTTCTATCAACATTTCTGTGAAATTTTCTTCTTTCATGTCTTTGATGAGACATTGCCTTTTGTTGATTCAATATTTTAGGAATTTCTTGACAAGCTATAACTTGGAGGGAATCTCCTGATAATTTGGCTCTTCGTTCCTCTTGTGGCTTCTTCCCCAATTGAGAAGAGACCGGCATTCTCTGAGGAGGGGATTAATTATTTGAAAGAGTCCCCAGTCTCGAGAATTGGGGATCTTCCTGCTGATTCCGCTCAACTCCTCGAATCCCATTTGTTGACTCTGAGGGTTGGGTTAAAGAAGTCCCCAGTCTGACAAGCTGGGGTGGCTCTTGACATCTTATGTCTGAGATCTTCTTAAAAGATCTCTTGATATTGAGAATATTAGTTCGGAAATTAGCTGGATGCATTAGCCTATATCCACTTTTATCACCTGGTTCAACAGACCGTTGGATGATTTCTGAAACTTCTGTCATTTGATGACGTGTTTTCTCCAGACGAGAGGCTTGTGCAATATTCTCGCCTGCTTGATGTAGGAGCAATTCAACAACTTGTTCTCTATATGCTTGATTTTGAGAGGAACTAGTTGAAGCCTGTTCTTGAGCAAGCTTTTGATTATGAACAAAGCCCATTGACTATGGCCGGCCATGGGTAATAACATTGCATGAGACCATTTTCTGCGGGCTTTGCTGACTGGAAAGCACTGTGAAATGTAGTGCTCCGTGAACACCCCATCCTCTGATATGAACATCAGATGGAGCATTGGCAATTAACTGACGCAATTTTCTTAGTGCGCCAAGGCATGAACGTTGAAGGGTTCTCTGTTGCTTTTCAGCCTTCGGATACCGAGAGACTGATAGAGATGCCAAATCAATCTGACATTATAGCCCTTCTATTATCTTAAGATGATTTTCATATTTATCATAAGATAATACCTTCTTCTTCAATTGACAAAGATTTTTCCATATGTTGAGACAAATATCATGGATTCCATCATCCGTCAACATCTTTGGAATGTCGTACTAGGAGTCAGCCAAAGGCCAAAACATGACTGGTACCTCACCTTTTGCCAGTTTTTTCCTCATGTTCAGCATTTCCTCTTTGTCATTAAATGAAGATTCTTCTACCTGTTTTGACCAGAGTTGGTGTTTCCTTGTTGCTTCATCGGATTCAACAAGATTGGTAGAGAGATCATTGATCAAACTAGAAGATGCATGACTTAGGGGTGGTTCGGAGAATGACCTACTCCCTGGGCTATCTTCTGATTGAGAAAGTATTTCACTTGTTAGCGATAAAGCATCAGACATGACTGGTTTCGCATTTGCAAGTGCCTCAAGATAAGAGGGCTTTCTCGGCACTACATTATCCACTGGAGTATTTTCAAGGCAATGTGAATCACTACTGCGGAGAGGACTTTCACAGCGAAGTTCATCATCATGGGGAGGACCACCATAATGGGTTACAGCAAAAGATGATATCTCTTGCTCCTTGGTCTTTTGACCACACAGATTGTTCCTGTGGCTCTCATCTGAAGAAGAAACTTCAAGATTGACCGAATTTTCATGAAGCAAGCCTTCATGAGGATGTGTCTGTTGAAGACCTTCAGAATTAATGTTCCCGTTATTGCTAACTGAGGGAGTAGAATCTTGAATTCCGACAGATAAATGTCTGAGGGCTTCAAGAACTCCATCATCGAGCAAGGCCTTGTTGCAGATTAGCCTTTGATCTCCTGACTGTGCTGGGCGGATCTTTTTCTTAGATGCCTTCTTACTCGCTTTGGAAACCACTTGTTGACGAAAGTGGTTACTCTGAGCAGGTGTGTGTGCCTGATCAGGAAAGATGGTCAGGTTAGGCTGACGATCTCCACTCAAATCAGGTGTATGTGCCTGACTTGGTTGTCCGTATGATATGGGGGAGTATGCCCCATAACCCTCTTGGACTGGAACAGATGTGTGTGTCTGTTCCAGAGTAAATTGTTGATATGTCACTCCACTGCTAGGGATAGATTTATGTGTCTGTCCCTGAGATGATGCTGAAGCTGTTATGATATCCTGGAAAGCATCCAGAATATGAGCAGGAATTTGCTTCTGCTCTTTCACCATTGACAAAATATGCTTGGTGACTTCAGCCACCGGAACGGGGATATACGTCCATTCTGGGATTGGAGTAGGTGTATGTTCCTTCTCCTGTCCTCCTTTTCCTGTCAGTGAATCCTGACAGTACTCAAGTGTGGAGGCAGAGATTTGAGTCTGCCTCTTGTTTGTCGTCGGGGCTTTCCGACTGACTTCTCCGTGCGCTACCAAGCGAGACTGTTGGTAGGCTTGATTAGTATGAGCAGGTGTATGTGCCTGCTGATTACACTTCGCCAAAAGCGGTTAACGATATCCATCATATGTAGTCAGACGAGCCTGCTGACTAACTGGTGATGTATAAGCAGGTGCATGTTCCTGCCTATAGTACACCGCTGGAATTGCCTGGCGGGATTGGCTTGATGCTGCCAGACGAGTCTGCTGGACAGCGGAATTAAAACGGGCAGGTGTGTATGCCTTCTCGTTGTTCTCCAGCAAGTTAGGTAGGTGGACTCCATCATATGTAGTCAGGCGAGCCTTCTGACTAACAGATGATGCATAAGCATGTGTATGTTCCTGCCTATAGTACTCCGCCGGAATTGCCTGGCGGGATTGGCTTGATGCTGCCACACGAGTCTGCTGGACAACGGAATTAAAACGGGCAGGTGTGTGTGCCTTCTCGTTGTTCTCCACCAATTTAGGTTGGTGGACTCCATCATATTTAGTCAGGTGAGCCTGCTGACTAACTGATGATGCATAAGCAGGTGTATGTTTCTGCCTATAGTACTCCGCCGGAATCGCCTGGCGGGATTGGCTTGATGCTTCCAGACGAGTCTTCTAGACAGCGGAATTAAAACAGGCAGGTGTGTGTGCCTGCTCGTTGTTCTCCACCAAGTTAGGTTGGTGGACTCCATCATATGTAGTCAGGAGAGCCTGCTGACTAACTGATGATGCATAAGCAGGTGCATGTTCCTGCCTATAGTACTCCGCCGGAATTGCCTGGCGGGATTGGCTTGATGCTGCCAGACGAGTTTGCTGGACAGCGGAATTAAAACGGACAGGTGATTGTGCCTGCTCGTTATTTTCCACCAAGTTAGGTTGGTGGACTTCTCCGGAGATGGCAGGGATGACAACCTGCCTATTGTTAACCGGATTCCGTCTCTGGTGGTTCATCTTGCCTGCTCGGGTTCGAGGAACCTGAGCTGAATGCCTGGAGTCGGTACCCTCATCATGTTGAGGGCGCACTACCGCACGAGTCTAGCGGCGATTGTTTATGGGAGCCCTCGGGAAGGACTCCTATATTTTTGAATTAAGGCCCTGAGGGACCTGCTCATTCACTTCCTCAGAGTAAGGGAGTGAATGGAAATTGTGTTCCGGGGATAACGACCCGAAATGGTTGGAGACGGTAGTCAGCACCGCCTGCTTCTTGATCGCTGGTCACCGTTGTCCGGACGACCAGGTAGAGTTGTTAACTTGGAGGGCTTGACGAGCGGCCTCTAGAGTTGGGATAGTACCGTTGCGACGGTACTCCTTAACCAGTGCATTAGAAACCCAGCGTTGAAGACGCTGAGTTAGTGATTTCATCCTCAGAGCGGACGACGTTTCAGTAGGAGTAGCAGCATTGGTTTTCACAGCAGCAGACCTCACAGTAGGGGTGTTCACAGCAGCAGTATTCACAGGGGTGAATTTGAGAAAAGCCATTTTGTAGAAGATCTTGAGAAAAGAGTGCATGTTCCATATAACAGACATAATCAAGATGAATCTGGACACTGCATCTTTTGGATGAGCACATTTCAATGATTGATTTGTTGGCCCAAGGGTCCTAACAAATAAGAAGAACATCACTTTAACTTGGTTAAGGATTCACGTCGGGTTCACCATTTTTGTTTCGCACGGAATTCGGGGATGACCTCCTGGATGGGATATTCAAACGTTCTGATCGGTTTCTAGCGGGTTTGTTCGTAGAACCGGAAACATCCAATGATTCCACATCCGTTTGGACCTACTTTCCAAAGGTAGGCGCTCATTAGCTTGTGGACTGATGAGTCTTAGGAATTTGCATTGGTCGAGAGGATGGGAGGTCGGACTCATCACACCTTTTTGAGTGGAATTATTGTCTACTCCGAGACTCTCTTTATAGATTTAAGTTATGTTCGTGAATCCTTATTACATTACCAAGTATAAAATGATCTTTCCTTTAGTTTTAACAATCAATGATTAAATATGTAAGAAATTTAGAGAATATTTTATATACATTCGAGGTTCTTCATCAATAGAGAATCATCTGTATCTATTTAGAAATTCTTGGTCAATGGTATCCTTCGAAACATTTATAAAAGTCTCTTGGTCATTATGATGACCAGGCTGGTTTTAAAGCCACTCAGTGGGGCACTTGAAGTTTATCGTCATTCAGAAGGACATGGATTATTTCAATGTTGGGATCGAACCCATAAATGGGCTACCTACGTATCCTTTGTTTTGTAAAAGGAATCAGAACCCACGTAGTTTGAGTAAGGGTATGATGTTTATTATTGATGGCTCAAAGTAGGATGTCATAATTACTTTTACACTCTAAGCTCACGTGAGTCATGCTCGGTGTGAGAAAGAAGAGGTATTAGTAAAATTTAGACAATTGTGCCATGAAAAGATGCAATCATAAGAAATGGTTTTGGGCTTATGTATGTATGACTTCCCAGATAGATGAAGGTTTATGATTCACTTTTAGAGAGAAAATCCATGAACAGGGTCCATAAAGGTATATGTGCTTCATGGAGATTTGAATACTCTAATTTTGGGGCTTAATCCTAAAGAGGATGCCAAGTTAGGAGGGGACTTATGATTGGGTTTTACTCCTGAAAAGGAAACCCAAATCAAGGGTAAATTAGGACTGGTTAAAGAGAAATTAGGGGACTTGGGGCTTATTCCTGAAAAGGAAGCCCAATATTATAACTAGGTTTTATACTTGAAAAAGGAGACCCAGGTTAGGGATTAAGGTTTGGGGCTTATTCCTGAGGAGGATGCCCAGGTTACAGGACTTGGGGCTTACTCCTGAGGAGGATGCCCAAGTTACAGGACTCGGGGCTTACTCCTGAGGAGGATTCCCAAGTTAAGGAATTAAGGTTTGGGGCTTACTCCTGAGGAGGACGCCCAAGTTAAAGGACTTATAACTGGGGATTATTCCTTAAAAGGAGACCCAAGTTAAGGATTCTCTCATCTTCAAGGATGAGGTTGAATGAATGAACTCTCCATATTTAGTTACATAAGGATATTTAAATCACTAGGTTTTGAGAGATATTCCACAGAATTCCTTTCAGATAAGGAAGTCAAATCAAGAAATCATGCCATAAATGGCTTTGAAGAGTTTCTTGAAGACTGAATCTTGAAAAGGAAAGGTGTGATGGCTTAAGAGGGGTAAAATGGGCATGATGGGCACCCATAAAATGTAGGGGCGCGCAAGTCTTTAAAGGCACGCAAGTATTGCGGCGGCGCGCAAGTATTGGTCGCGCAAGTATACTTGCGCGACATGAGGGGTACTTGCGCGATTCTCAAACATCATTAGAATATTTGAGCGACTCTTTATAAATCCCTTTAGAATCCTCTTGAGGTTCTTCCAGAAAAGGGACGCGCGAGTTCTATTGAAGGAATAAGGCGGCGCACAAGTGTTGATGAGTTTCAACACTTAGGCCTTCCTTCTTCTCTTTAAATATTCTGTTATAGGTAAGAAATTACCTTTAGAAGTGTTCTGGATGCTTTGAGAAGAGACTTGGGCGTCGAGAGCATCAATCCGAGTTTCTGGAAAAAGATCCTCTCGAATGGGGGGCCCACAGGGCCTATTTATAGGCAGGAGAAGACCCTGGGCGGTTACCGAGCAGTTATCACTTAGGTCGTGCAAGTCACTTGTGCGACCAAGGGCGTCGCGCAAGTGGACTTGCGTGACAGTGATATAACTTGCGCGGTGAAGTTTCTTTTGATCATGTGTTCCTGCCTTTGTCGATTTTTTATGTTTTCTTCAAAGGATGAATCACTTTGAGCTCAGTTATTCCCCTTTTCCGATCTTTAGATTCTGTGACGAAAGGAGCGTCAACAGTGTAACACTGATAAATAATTATAATATGGATTATAAAATATTACACTTTAATTGAAAGATATGGAATAGGATATTATGATATTTATGACTTTTTTTATAGGATTTCATAGTATTAAAAATCAAGAAAGTACAAACGGTAAGGTATTTCTCTTCAATATTATTTAACTAATAAATGGTTATGTTTTTGCTGAAACGTTGTTTTGTCACATGGATGAAAAGTTAACGGAAAATACCATAATGAGAATAAAATAATAGAAGTGAATAACACCAATGGTGACACCTTTCCCCAAAGACCCTATGCATAGGTCCCCTAGAACTTCATGAGCCCATACGGTGACATGTGCATCCATTGGTAATGTGTAATCCCAGACTGTCGGGTTTCTAGTAGCACTACACAAGGTACACCAACTCTTTAGTCTGCATGACCCAACTATGCAATATAATTGGGTGATTTACCTGTGTGAGCCAATATCTTCATTTAGGGTCCCATATTTTCCTATTAATAGGACCATGGGGCTCCTTATTTAGATGATAGAAAATCACTAATAACAATTGAAGCCCTACTCACTATATTCCTTCACCAATTCCCTCTGAAACCTTTTAGGTCTCCAAAATCTAAGAGATGTAGAAATTAAGGGGTTGTGGAATTAATTTCCTTGTAGGGTCTAAAATTCATGAAACATATGGGAGGAAAATTTTCCCCCAAAATGAAAAGATCTACATTGAAGGCCCCTTTAAAAATAGGCTACCTATGCATGATACATCATGAAATAATTTGTGACACCCTAAAAGCCTATAGAAAATCCCCACCAAGGGTTGTTTCTCATGTGGTACATAGAAAATACAACTTTATCTTCTATAGACCTATATTCATGAAGCCCTTACTGTCCACCTAGATCTACACTGTGTGAGACCACCTTTTTCTTGATCTTCCATCACCTATGTGATCCACCACACAATACCCCTTTCTAGATAACAATTTTAGGGACTCTCTTTATTTTGATCCCACCTCTAAGGGGGTCCAAATTGAATCATCCACTAAATTCACTAGATATTCAAATCTATGGTTAGAGAAATTCATGTATCCCATTTGAGTATTCATTACATCAATAAGAGGTTTTCCATGCATGTCTTTCTTGATGGGTAGTGTCCTTGGGGTGAACACGAATATGAATTCCCTCAGTCATGAGGACCCCAACCCTATGTGTAGGGTCTAGGATTTCCCAGTTTCTAATGAGAGGGCTAGGACCACATCCTCCCACTGTCGTCTCTAAGACCTGGGACCTCTGACATAAAGTGGGGAGGGTGAAAATCATGCATTTTTTCATTTGAGCATTAGGGAATTATCAACCCCTCTTTCCTAGGAACCATTTATGTAATCCCTCATAGAGTACGCCAATATCCTTTCATACTAGATCTCTATTGCTTCATTCCATAATTCCTAAACATTTTCTATGTTATGGGGTTTAATTCAATTGGGTAGTCATATGTGACTATCTATGATACAAATATTAGAGGGAAGGGTCACATACAACTAATTTCTTCTTCTCAAATATCCATGACATCAACCACCCGCCAAAGAAGGATCGTATAGTTTGAAGGATATTCAGCTTCCTATTGTTTCTCATAATGAGCATGGATCATATGGTCATAGAGTTTGGCAGTGATCATGTAATCCACACAGTTTGAAAAAATTATTAGCAATGAATCCTTTCTCATATATTCCTCTCACATTACATCAAAGGTTCCCTATATTCATGAGTCCTCAACTCCACATATCTAGCCACAGTCTTCCTCTATTCGTGTATGCACAATTCCTTCGTAATAATTTCAAGTGTATTATTTAACCAACTGAGTTCCTCCTAAACAAATAATTCCCAACCATGTCACCATAAAACCTTAGGGAATCTTCACAGGTGTAGGTCCTAACTCAATCCTCTCAAAGGGAAAAATTTCCCTATTATTTAAACCTTTATATGTCCTCTATAGGCATGGTTCCTCATAATGGATCTTTTTGGGCTTTGATTCCCATGAAAAAGGCATACATTGGAAGCCTCCCTAAGATCCAATTCTAATGGAATAAAAAAAACCATAATCCTCTCTCAACCACATTCTTAGTAGGGTATTATCCATCATGGGAGTCCATAACCATTGTGGGGTACTCTGGTCCACTTCAGCATAAGTCAACAACAAACACTAACAAAGAACCTTTCACTTACATGTTCTTTCCAAATGATGCTAAACTTTACAATTTTCTCTTTATCACATAACATTAAAATGTATGATGTCTCCCATTCTGTGGAATAAAACTATGTGGGTTCAAATTCCATTCATAAGGATACATAGAAATCACATATCATGGATCCAATCCCGGCATTAAAAAAACTCACTTCTCTCAAGATGATGACACTAATAGCCCCACTGGGCATCGTTATATCCCTATAGTGCTATGCAAAATCAGAATTTTTAAAACACAAAAAATCCTAACTCAAAATGTAGTATTTGTTATGTTCGAGTGTCAAACCAACAAGGATTATCCATATGTTCTAAATTAATTATGAAACAGTAATTTCAATTGAATGGTTGTTTGTGATAAAATAGAAACTAC
This sequence comes from Viscum album, assembly GCA_963277665.1. NCBI lineage: Eukaryota > Viridiplantae > Streptophyta > Magnoliopsida > Santalales > Viscaceae > Viscum > Viscum album. The sequence goes on along the minus strand of OY728140.1, from coordinate 979,861,558 downwards.
AGAATGATAGTTTTAGTTGAAATTCAATAGGGGAGACATGCCAGGTTAAGTGATGTTTAGGTTTGTGTGCTAGGGATTCAATTGAGTGTGGGTTTATTCATGTGTGGTGGCATAATTGGATCAGTAAGGATCCATGGTCTTGGTATCTCTCCCGACTAATGTGGTTTCACCATTAGAGTGGTTGTATACATGTTGAAAACACAAATCATAAATCAATAAGTGATTCATAGTAGTAAACATGCACCTCAAAAGGGTATGATGATCCCAAAATCCCATCCCCTTGGCCAGTGTGAGTTCATAAGTATCATTGGAAATGTTTCCCATTAAGAACCTGCCTTTGGAAAGTAGGACCATAGGTCATCAGTGATGGGAGAATCGTTGGGTATTTCAGGTACCATTAATAAAACATGTTCGATACAACCCAAAAGGGACTCGATGTATGTGTTTTATGTGAAGGTTTTCCAACAAATACAATAAAATGAAATTCCATCCCCACAAAACATTCATGGAGGGAATAAAAAAAATGGAAATGGTATAATAATTAATCAATATGATGATATCAAAATTTTTAGACCCCTTTAACATTAAAAATGAATGGGGGCCAAGAAAGATAATTAATTACATATGTTTTCATTTATTGAGATGATTCATTGATGGTGTTTTCTTATTTTTATTTTTCACATAAATTTATGGAACATTACAAATTATTTCCATTAAATCCAAAAAGAGTTGCACTAATTATCACTAATGTGTGCCCCAACTACTATACATGATGGTTCCTCATACAAATAAAGGATTCCATCAGCAAGCAAGCATCTTCAATGTTGTGTCCCAAACACATTACCAAAAGAGTATTGCAAAAATGGTACCATCCCAACCCTTGAGGTTTCCTAAAAATCCCACCAGATCGAAACAATCCATTTATTTTTCATTTAGTAATGGCTGATGATCCATAAGTAGAGGACACCAATCACCATATCTATCCACTTCAAGATCATATCCCTAGATTTTAGGATTAAGATCCAACCTTGTCTTAGGGAAGTGGATCAAGACTCCACAAGTAGCCTTTTAAGAATACACATGGGTCCATTGGACAGAAATGAATTATAGGATTTTTCACATTAACCTAATATGAAAATAAATTGGTAATATATACCCATTCCAATATCTGATGTCATAAATCATATCCTGAAAAACGTGTTTGGGTCTATTCAAATTCATCCCCACATCCAATAGTCATACAAAGATATCATAATAGTAATGGTAGAGGATGAAGAGGGAACCGAAACCCTATCTATATAGTTTGGGTGAATCATTAGAATGTATATTTATAGTAGACACACACCTCTACTCCTATCCCTGAGGGTCATGGGAAAAACACAACCGTGATATATAGAAAAATGGATTGGGTTCATACCCATGTTCCAATTCGAGATATTCAGACTATTCTATGTCCACTTAGAGGCAAGTACAAACCCTTACCAATGATTTAGCAGATCATTAAATTTTTTTTGTAGTTACATTGGTTATAATCAAACAATATTCTACACTATATAATAAATGTTCCCAGCAATTGACCCCAAGCACTCTAAATAATTTACCCAAAAATGAATCCTTAATATAGATGACTGGAAATTGAAGTGATGATCAACGATTCATATCTACATGATGTTGATGTTCTTGAAGACATTAAATGTTTATCTGTCATAGAATTGGATCCTAGTCTCCAGCTACAAAATAATGAGAATAATGGTAGTAATTCCAATGTTCATCTAGAGACACTTCACTATGAGGGATTTATTTATGCTCATAATCTGACTGATATTGAGAGTCTATATCCTGATTAGAGTCACAAAATCCCTCTAAGTGGATAAAAGATCAAAAATGTTGAAGTAATTACACTTTATGTTATCCACCCTAATGGTCATCCACAAGGTATATGTTATAGGAATTATAATTATAGATGCACATCAATTTATAATGGTAGTATTCCACATAACGACATTGGATGCCAATGTTCTCTTCATTGTAGTGTTTGACAACATCAACATCATCCTCCCCTTGAAAATTTAACGATGAGAAAGACCTCATTTTATAAGGCACTTAGGAAAAAAAGTTCATTCATATCAGATTCCTTATCTCTAAAAATATAATCCTTTCTCAATCAAAAGACAACAACATGAGATAGTCATTCTCTAAACAATTCTTGGACTAGTTTTCTTCCAACAGGACAAGGGATGTTCCTTCCAACCATTCCATTTTTAGTAAAGACACAAGAAATAATCCTCTTTAATGAGAATATGTTGAGGAGTCTCTAGAAAAATTAGAATATGACAAATTGAACATGATGAAAATTTTGTCTATAAACTATATTCAAGTAATGTTATGGCTTTTCACCACTCCCTAATAAAACATTCTAGAAGAATTGTTGGTTGATTTTTTGTATAACATCCAACTAAATAAATTGAACACTCTTCATAAATTAATATAAAATTTGTCACCATATGAGAGGTATCCAATTCACATCAAGTTAACATAAGGGATACACCAAAAAAAATTATTTGGAGGATCTCCTAGCCGCATGATATCTATGA